>OY293411.1:51832504-53158504 GCA_958502065.1 Chrysolina americana
TCGTTAGAGGGGTATAGAGGGATTTTTCATTTTCAAAATGACTTCAAAAATCAAATATGACTTAGCACGCATCACGGTGGGGTACAGAATATCCATTTCCATCTCAATATCAATAATTTGTCACCAGAAATCATTGTCGGGTCGTCAGAGGGGGTATAGAGGGATTTTTCATTTTCAAAATTACCTCAAAATCATATATGACTTGGCACGCATCATAGTGGGGTACAGAATATCCATTCCCATCTCAATAACAATAATTTGTTAACAGAAATCATTGTCTGGTCGTCAGAGGGGGTATAGAGGGATTTTTCATTATCAAAATGATTTCAAAAATCAAATATGACTTGGCACGCATCATGGTGGGGTGCAGAATATCCATTTTCATCTAAATAACAATAATTCGTCAACAGAAATCATTGACGGGTCGTTGGAGGGGGTATAGAGGGATTTCTCATTTTCAATATTTCTTAAAAAATCTAATATGACTAGGCACGCAACATGGTGGGGTGCAAAGTATCCATGTCCATCTGAATAACAATAATTCGCACGCACGCACGCACGCACGCATCATAGTGGGGTACAGAATATCCATTCCCATCTCAATAACAATAATTTGTTAACAGAAATCATTGTCTGGTCGTCAGAGGGGGTATAGAGGGATTTTTCATTATCAAAATGATTTCAAAAATCAAATATGACTTTGCACGCATCATGGTGGGGTGCAGAATATCTATTTCCATCTGAATAACAATAATTCGTCGACAGAAATCATTGTCGGGTCGTTAGAGGGTGTATAGAGGGATTTTTCATTTTCAAAATGACTTCAAATATCAAATATGACTTGGCACGCATCATAGTGGGGTACAGAATATCCATTTTCATCTCAATATCAATAATTTGTTAACAGAAATCATTGTCGGGTCGTCAGAGGGGGTATAGAGGGATATTTCATTTTCAAAATTACCTCAAAGTCAAATATGACTTGGCACGCATTATGGTGGGGTGCAGAATATCCATTTGCATCTAAATAACAATAATTCGTCGACAGAAATCATTGTCGGGTCGTTAGAGAGGGTATAGAGGGATTTTTCATTTTCAAAATTACCTCAAAATCAAATATGACTTGGCACGCAACATGGTGGGGTGCAGAATATTCATTTCCATCTGAATAAGAATAATTCGTCAACAGAAATCATTGTCGGGTCGTCAGAGGAAGTATAGAGGGATTTTTCATTTTCAAAATGACTTCAAAAATCAAATATGACTTGGCACGCATCATAGTGGGGTACAGAATATCCATTTCCATCTCAATAACAATAATTTGTTAACAGAAATCATTGTCGGGTCGACAGAGGGGGTATAGAGGGATTTTTCATTTTCAAAATTACCTCAAAATCAAATATGACTTGGCACGCATCATGGTGGGGTGCAGAATATCCACTTTCATCAAAATAACAATAATTCGTCAACAGAAATCATTGACGGGTCGTTGGAGGGGGTATAGAGGGATTTCTCATTTTCAATATTTCTTCAAAAATCTAATATGACTTGGCACGCAACATGGTGGGGTGCAGAATATGCATTTCCATCTGAATAACAATAATTCGTCAACAGAAATCATTGTCGGGTCGTTAGAGAGGTTATAGAGGGATTTCTCATTTTCAAAATTACCTCAAAATCAAATATGACTTGGCACGCAACATGGTGGTGTGCAGAATATTTATTATCATCTGAATAACAATAATTCGTCAACAGAACTCATTGTCGGGTCGTTAGAGGGGTATAGAGGGATTTTTCATTTTCAAAATGACTTCAAAAATCAAATATGACTTAGCACGCATCATGGTGGGGTACAGAATATCCATTTCCATCTCAATATCAATAATTTGTCACCAGAAATCATTGTCGGGTCGTCAGAGGGGGTATAGAGGGATTTTTCATTTTCAAAATTACCTCAAAATCATATATGACTTGGCACGCATCATAGTGGGGTACAGAATATCCATTCCCATCTCAATAACAATAATTTGTTAACAGAAATCATTGTCTGGTCGTCAGAGGGGGTATAGAGGGATTTTTCATTATCAAAATGATTTCAAAAATCAAATATGACTTGGCACGCATCATGGTGGGGTGCAGAATATCCATTTTCATCTAAATAACAATAATTCGTCAACAGAAATCATTGACGGGTCGTTGGAGGGGGTATAGAGGGATTTCTCATTTTCAATATTTCTTCAAAAATCTAATATGACTAGGCACGCAACATGGTGGGGTGCAAAGTATCCATGTCCATCTGAATAACAATAATTCGTCAACAGAAGTCATTGTCGGGTCGTTAGAGGGCGTATAGAGGAATTTTTCAATTTCAATATTTCTTCAAAAATCCAATATGACTTGGCACGCATCATGGTGGGGTGCAGAATATCCATTTCCATCTGAATAACAATAATTTGTCGACAGAAATCATTGTCGGGTCGTCAGAGGGGGTATAGAGGGATTTTTCATTTTCAAAATGACTTCAAAAATCAAATATGACTTGGCACGCATCATAGTGGGGTACAGAATATCCATTTCCATCTGAATAACAATAATTTGTCAACAGAAATCATTGACGGGTCGTTGGAGGGGGTATAGAGGGATTTTTCATTTTCAAAATTTCTTCAAAAATCTAATATGACTTGACACGCATCATGGTGGGGTGCAAAGTATCCATGTACATCTGAATAACAATAATTCGTCAACAGAAATCATTGTCGGGTCGTCAGAGGGGGTATAGAGGGATTTCTCATTTTCAATATTTCTTCAAAAATCTAATATGACTTGGCACGCACCATGGTGGGGTGCAGAATATCCATTTCCATCTGAATAACAATAATTTGTCGACAGAAATCATTGTCGGGTCGTCAGAGGGGGTATAGAGGGATTTTTCATTTTCAAAATGACTTCAAAAATCAAATATGACTTGGCACGCATCATAGTGGGGTACAGAATATCCATTTCCATCTCAATAACAATAATTTGTTAACAGAAATCATTGTCGGGTCGTCAGAGGGGGTATAGAGGGATTTTTCATTTTCAAAATTACCTCATAATCCAATATGACTTGGCACGCATCATGGTGGGGTGCAGAATATCCATTTCCATCTGAATAACAATAAGTCGTCAACAGAAATCATTGACGGGTCGTTAGAGGGGGAATAGAGGGATTTTTCATTTTCAATATTTCTTCAAAAATCTAATATGACTTGGCACGCATCATGGTGGGGTACAGAATATCCATTTCCATCTCAATAACAATAATTTGTTAACAGAAATCATTGTCGGGTCGTCAGAGGGGGTATAGAGGGATTTCTCATTTTCAAATTTACCTCAAAATCAAATATGACTTGGCACGCATCATGGTGGGGTGCAGAATATCCATTTCCATCTATATAACAATAATTCGTCAACAGAAATCATTGACGGGTCGTTGGAGGGGATATAGAGGGATTTCTCATTTTCAATATTTCTTCAAAAATCTAATATGACTTGGCACGTATCATGGTGGGGTGCAGAATATTCATTTCCATCTGAATAACAATAATTCGTCAACAGAAATCATTGTCGGGTCGTTAGAGGGGATATAGAGGGATTTTTCATTTTCAAAATTACCTCAAAATCAAATATGACTTGGCACGCATCAAAGTGGGGTGCAGAATATCCATTGCCATTTGAATAACAATAATTTGTCAACCGATATCATTGTCGGGTCGTTAGAGGGGGTATAGAGGGATTTTTCATTTTCAAAATTACCTCAAAATCAAATATGACTTGGCACGCAACATGGTGGGGTGCAGAATATCCATTTCCATCTGAATAACAATAATTTGTCAACAGAAATCATTGTCGGGTCGTTAGAGGGGGAATAGAGGGATTTTTCATTTTCAATATTTCTTCAAATATCTAATATGACTTGGAACGCATCATGGTGGGGTTCAAAGTATCCATATCCATCTGAATAACAATTATTCGTCAACAGAAATCATTGTCGGGTCGTCAGAGGGGGTAAAGAGGGATTTCTCATTTTCAATATTTCTTCAAAAATCTAATATGATTTGGCACGCATCATGGTGGGGTGCAGAATATCTATTTAGATCTGAATAACAATAATTCGTCGACAGAAATCATTGTCGGGTCGTTAGAGGGGGTATAGAGGGATTTCTCATTTTCAAAATTATCTCAAAATCAAATATGACTTGGCACGCAACATGGTAGGGTGCAGAATATTCATTTTCATCTGGATAACAATAATTCGTCAACAGAAATCATTGTCGGGTCGTTAGAGGGGGTTTAGAGTGATTTTTCATTTTCAAAATGACTTCAAAAATCAAATATGACTTGGCACGCATCATAGTGGGGTACAGAATATTCATTTCCATCTCAATAACAATAATTTGTTAACAGAAATCTTTGTCGGGTCGTCAGAGGTGGTATAGAGGGATTTTTCATTTTCAAAATTACCTCAAAATCAAATATGACTTGGCACGCATCATGGTGGGGTGCAGAATATCCATTTTCATCTAAATAACATTAATTCGTCAACAGAAATCATTGACGGGTCGTTGGAGGGGGTATAGAGGGATTTTTCATTTTCAAAATTTCTTCAAAAATCTAATATGACTTGGCACGCATCATGGTGGGGTGCAGAATATCTATTTCCATCTGAATAACAATAATTCGTCGACAGAAATCATTTTCGGGTCATTAGAGGGGGTATAGAGGGATTTCTTATTTTCAAAATTACCTCAAAATCAAATATGACTTGGCACGCAACATGGTGGGGTGCAGAATATTCATTTCCATCTGGATAACAAAAATTCGTCAACAGAAATCAATGCCGGGTCGTTAGATGGGGTATAGAGGGATTTTTCATTTTCAATATTTTGTCAAAAATCCAATATGACTTGGCACGCATCATGGTGGGGTGCAGAATATCCATTTCCATCTGAATAACAATAATTCGTCGACAGAAATCATTGTCGGGTCGTCAGAGGGAGTATAGAGGGATTTTTCATTTTCAAAATGACTTCAAAACTCAAATATGACTTGGCACGCATCATAGTGGGGTACAGAATATCCATTTCCTTCTCAATAACAATAATTTGTTAACAGAAATCATTGTCGGTTCGTCAGGGGGGGTATAGAGGGATTTTTCATTTTCAAAATTACCTCAAAATCAAATATGAATTGGCACGCATCATGGTGGGGTGCAGAATATCCATTTCCATCTGAATAACAATAATTCGTCAACAGAAATCATTGACGGGTCGTTGGAGGGGGTATAGAGGGATTTCTCAAAAATCAAATATGACTTGGCACGCATCATAGTGGGGTACAGAATATCCATTTCCATCTCAATAACAATAATTTGTTAACAGAAATCATTGTCGGGTCGACAGAGGGGGTATAGAGGGATTTTTCATTTTCAAAATTACCTCAAAATCAAATATGACTTGGCACGCATCATGGTGGGGTGCAGAATATCCACTTTCATCTAAATAACAATAATTCGTCAACAGAAATCATTGACGGGTCGTTGGAGGGGGTATAGAGGGATTTCTCATTTTCAATATTTCTTCAAAAATCTAATATGACTTGGCACGCAACATGGTGGGGTGCAGAATATGCATTTCCATCTGAATAACAATAATTCGTCAACAGAAATCATTGTCGGGTCGTTAGAGAGGTTATAGAGGGATTTCTCATTTTCAAAATTACCTCAAAATCAAATATGACTTGGCACGCAACATGGTGGTGTGCAGAATATTTATTATCATCTGAATAACAATAATTCGTCAACAGAACTCATTGTCGGGTCGTTAGAGGGGTATAGAGGGATTTTTCATTTTCAAAATGATTTCAAAAATCAAATATGACTTAGCACGCATCATGGTGGGGTACAGAATATCCATTTCCATCTCAATATCAATAATTTGTCACCAGAAATCATTGTCGGGTCGTCAGAGGGGGTATAGAGGGATTTTTCATTTTCAAAATTACCTCAAAATCATATATGACTTGGCACGCATCATAGTGGGGTACAGAATATCCATTCCCATCTCAATAACAATAATTTGTTAACAGAAATCATTGTCTGGTCGTCAGAGGGGGTATAGAGGGATTTTTCATTATCAAAATGATTTCAAAAATCAAATATGACTTGGCACGCATCATGGTGGGGTGCAGAATATCCATTTTCATCTAAATAACAATAATTCGTCAACAGAAATCATTGACGGGTCGTTGGAGGGGGTATAGAGGGATTTCTCATTTTCAATATTTCTTCAAAAATCTAATATGACTAGGCACGCAACATGGTGGGGTGCAAAGTATCCATGTCCATCTGAATAACAATAATTCGTCAACAGAAGTCATTGTCAAGTCGTTAGAGGGTGTATAGAGGAATTTTTCAATTTCAATATTTCTTCAAAAATCCAATATGACTTGGCACGCATCATGGTGGGGTGCAGAATATCCATTTCCATCTGAATAACAATAATTTGTCGACAGAAATCATTGTCGGGTCGTCAGAGGGGGTATAGAGGGATTTTTCATTTTCAAAATGACTTCAAAAATCAAATATGACTTGGCACGCATCTTAGTGGGGTACAGAATATCCATTTCCATCTGAATAACAATAATTTGTCAAAAGAAATCATTGACGGGTCGTTGGAGGGGGTATAGAGGGATTTTTCATTTTCAAAATTTCTTCAAAAATCTAATATGACTTGACACGCATCATGGTGGGGTGCAAAGTATCCATGTCCATCTGAATAACAATAATTCGTCAACAGAAATCATTGTCGGGTCGTCAGAGGGGGTATAGAGGGATTTCTCATTTTCAATATTTCTTCAAAAATCTAATATGACTTGGCACGCATCATGGTGGGGTGCAGAATATCTATTTCCATCTGAATAACAATAATTTGTCGACAGAAATCATTGTCGGGTCGTTAGAGGGGGTATTCAGAGATTTCTCATTTTCAAAATTACCTCAAAATCAAATAAGACTTGGCACGCAACAAGGTCGGGTGCAGAATATTCATTTCCGTCTGGATAACGATAATTCGTCAACAGAATTCATTGTCGGGTCGTTAGAGGGGGTATAGAGGAATTTTTCATTTTCAATATTTCTTCAAAAATCCAATATGACTTGGCACGCATCATGGTGGGGTGCAGAATATCCATTTCCATCTGAATAACAATAATTTGTCGACAGAAATCATTGTCGGGTCGTCAGAGGGGGTATAGAGGGATTTTTCATTTTCAAAATTACCTCAAAATCAAATATGACTTGGCACGCATCATAGTGGGGTGCAGAATATCCATTTCCATCTGAATAACAATAAGTCGTCAACAGAAATCATTGACGGGTCGTTGGAGGGGGTATAGAGGGATTTTTCATTTTCAAAATTTCTTCAAAAATCTAATATGACTTGGCACGCTTCATGGTGGGGTGCAGAATATCCATTGCCATCTGAATAACAATAATTTGTCAACAGAAATCATTGTCGGGTCGTTAGAGGGGGTATAGAGGGATTTTTCATTTTCAAAATTACTTCAAAATCAAATATGACTTTGCACGCATCATGGTGGGGTGCAGAATATCTATTTCCATCTGAATAACAATAATTTGTCGACAGAAATCATTGTCGGGTCGTTAGAGGGGGTATAGAGGGATTTTTCATTTTCAAAATGACTTCAAATATCAAATATGACTTGGCACGCATCATAGTGGGGTACAGAATATCCATTTTCATCTCGATATCAATAATTTGTTAACAGAAATCATTGTCGGGTCGTCAGAGGGGGTATAGAGGGATATTTCATTTTCAAAATTACCTCAAAGTCAAATATGACTTGGCACGCATTATGGTGGGGTGCAGAATATCCATTTGCATCTAAATAACAATAATTCGTCGACAGAAATCATTGTCGGGTCGTTAGAGAGGGTATAGAGGGATTTTTCATTTTCAAAATTACCTCAAAATCAAATATGACTTGGCACGCAACATGGTGGGGTGCAGAATATTCATTTCCATCTGAATAAGAATAATTCGTCAACAGAAATCATTGTCGGGTCGTCAGAGGAAGTATAGAGGGATTTTTCATTTTCAAAATGACTTCAAAAATCAAATATGACTTGGCACGCATCATAGTGGGGTACAGAATATCCATTTCCATCTCAATAACAATAATTTGTTAACAGAAATCATTGTCGGGTCGACAGAGGGGGTATAGAGGGATTTATCATTTTCAAAATTACCTCAAAATCAAATATGACTTGGCACGCATCATGGTGGGGTGCAGAATATCCACTTTCATCAAAATAACAATAATTCGTCAACAGAAATCATTGACGGGTCGTTGGAGGGGGTATAGAGGGATTTCTCATTTTCAATATTTCTTCAAAAATCTAATATGACTTGGCACGCAACATGGTGGGGTGCAGAATATGCATTTCCATCTGAATAACAATAATTCGTCAACAGAAATCATTGTCGGGTCGTTAGAGAGGTTATAGAGGGATTTCTCATTTTCAAAATTACCTCAAAATCAAATATGACTTGGCACGCAACATGGTGGTGTGCAGAATATTTATTATCATCTGAATAACAATAATTCGTCAACAGAACTCATTGTCGGGTCGTTAGAGGGGTATAGAGGGATTTTTCATTTTCAAAATGACTTCAAAAATCAAATATGACTTAGCACGCATCACGGTGGGGTACAGAATATCCATTTCCATCTCAATATCAATAATTTGTCACCAGAAATCATTGTCGGGTCGTCAGAGGGGGTATAGAGGGATTTTTCATTTTCAAAATTACCTCAAAATCATATATGACTTGGCACGCATCATAGTGGGGTACAGAATATCCATTCCCATCTCAATAACAATAATTTGTTAACAGAAATCATTGTCTGGTCGTCAGAGGGGGTATAGAGGGATTTTTCATTATCAAAATGATTTCAAAAATCAAATATGACTTGGCACGCATCATGGTGGGGTGCAGAATATCCATTTTCATCTAAATAACAATAATTCGTCAACAGAAATCATTGACGGGTCGTTGGAGGGGGTATAGAGGGATTTCTCATTTTCAATATTTCTTAAAAAATCTAATATGACTAGGCACGCAACATGGTGGGGTGCAAAGTATCCATGTCCATCTGAATAACAATAATTCGCACGCACGCACGCACGCACGCATCATAGTGGGGTACAGAATATCCATTCCCATCTCAATAACAATAATTTGTTAACAGAAATCATTGTCTGGTCGTCAGAGGGGGTATAGAGGGATTTTTCATTATCAAAATGATTTCAAAAATCAAATATGACTTTGCACGCATCATGGTGGGGTGCAGAATATCTATTTCCATCTGAATAACAATAATTCGTCGACAGAAATCATTGTCGGGTCGTTAGAGGGTGTATAGAGGGATTTTTCATTTTCAAAATGACTTCAAATATCAAATATGACTTGGCACGCATCATAGTGGGGTACAGAATATCCATTTTCATCTCAATATCGATAATTTGATAACAGAAATCATTGTCGGGTCGTCAGAGGGGGTATAGAGGGATATTTCATTTTCAAAATTACCTCAAAGTCAAATATGACTTGGCACGCATTATGGTGGGGTGCAGAATATCCATTTGCATCTAAATAACAATAATTCGTCGACAGAAATCATTGTCGGGTCGTTAGAGAGGGTATAGAGGGATTTTTCATTTTCAAAATTACCTCAAAATCAAATATGACTTGGCACGCAACATGGTGGGGTGCAGAATATTCATTTCCATCTGAATAAGAATAATTCGTCAACAGAAATCATTGTCGGGTCGTCAGAGGAAGTATAGAGGGATTTTTCATTTTCAAAATGACTTCAAAAATCAAATATGACTTGGCACGCATCATAGTGGGGTACAGAATATCCATTTCCATCTCAATAACAATAATTTGTTAACAGAAATCATTGTCGGGTCGACAGAGGGGGTATAGAGGGATTTTTCATTTTCAAAATTACCTCAAAATCAAATATGACTTGGCACGCATCATGGTGGGGTGCAGAATATCCACTTTCATCAAAATAACAATAATTCGTCAACAGAAATCATTGACGGGTCGTTGGAGGGGGTATAGAGGGATTTCTCATTTTCAATATTTCTTCAAAAATCTAATATGACTTGGCACGCAACATGGTGGGGTGCAGAATATGCATTTCCATCTGAATAACAATAATTCGTCAACAGAAATCATTGTCGGGTCGTTAGAGAGGTTATAGAGGGATTTCTCATTTTCAAAATTACCTCAAAATCAAATATGACTTGGCATGCAACATGGTGGTGTGCAGAATATTTATTATCATCTGAATAACAATAATTCGTCAACAGAACTCATTGTCGGGTCGTTAGAGGGGTATAGAGGGATTTTTCATTTTCAAAATGACTTCAAAAATCAAATATGACTTAGCACGCATCATGGTGGGGTACAGAATATCCATTTCCATCTCAATATCAATAATTTGTCACCAGAAATCATTGTCGGGTCGTCAGAGGGGGTATAGAGGGATTTTTCATTTTCAAAATTACCTCAAAATCATATATGACTTGGCACGCATCATAGTGGGGTACAGAATATCCATTCCCATCTCAATAACAATAATTTGTTAACAGAAATCATTGTCTGGTCGTCAGAGGGGGTATAGAGGGATTTTTCATTATCAAAATGATTTCAAAAATCAAATATGACTTGGCACGCATCATGGTGGGGTGCAGAATATCCATTTTCATCTAAATAACAATAATTCGTCAACAGAAATCATTGACGGGTCGTTGGAGGGGGTATAGAGGGATTTCTCATTTTCAATATTTCTTCAAAAATCTAATATGACTAGGCACGCAACATGGTGGGGTGCAAAGTATCCATGTCCATCTGAATAACAATAATTCGTCAACAGAAGTCATTGTCGGGTCGTTAGAGGGTGTATAGAGGAATTTTTCAATTTCAATATTTCTTCAAAAATCCAATATGACTTGGCACGCATCATGGTGGGGTGCAGAATATCCATTTCCATCTGAATAACAATAATTTGTCGACAGAAATCATTGTCGGGTCGTCAGAGGGGGTATAGAGGGATTTTTCATTTTCAAAATGACTTCAAAAATCAAATATGACTTGGCACGCATCATAGTGGGGTACAGAATATCCATTTCCATCTGAATAACAATAATTTGTCAACAGAAATCATTGACGGGTCGTTGGAGGGGGTATAGAGGGATTTTTCATTTTCAAAATTTCTTCAAAAACCTAATATGACTTGACACGCATCATGGTGGGGTGCAAAGTATCCATGTACATCTGAATAACAATAATTCGTCAACAGAAATCATTGTCGGGTCGTCAGAGGGGGTATAGAGGGATTTCTCATTTTCAATATTTCTTCAAAAATCTAATATGACTTGGCACGCACCATGGTGGGGTGCAGAATATCCATTTCCATCTGAATAACAATAATTTGTCGACAGAAATCATTGTCGGGTCGTCAGAGGGGGTATAGAGGGATTTTTCATTTTCAAAATGAATGACTTCCAAAATCAAATATGACTTGGCACGCATCATAGTGGGGTACAGAATATCCATTTCCATCTCAATAACAATAATTTGTTAACAGAAATCATTGTCGGGTCGTCAGAGGGGGTATAGAGGGATTTTTCGTTTTCAAAATTACCTCATAATCCAATATGACTTGGCACGCATCATGGTGGGGTGCAGAATATCCATTTCCATCTGAATAACAATAAGTCGTCAACAGAAATCATTGACGGGTCGTTAGAGGGGGAATAGAGGGATTTTTCATTTTCAATATTTCTTCAAAAATCTAATATGACTTGGCACGCATCATGGTGGGGTACAGAATATCCATTTCCATCTCAATAACAATAATTTGTTAACAGAAATCATTGTCGGGTCGTCAGAGGGGGTATAGAGGGATTTCTCATTTTCAAATTTACCTCAAAATCAAATATGACTTGGCACGCATCATGGTGGGGTGCAGAATATCCATTTCCATCTATATAACAATAATTCGTCAACAGAAATCATTGACGGGTCGTTGGAGGGGATATAGAGGGATTTCTCATTTTCAATATTTCTTCAAAAATCTAATATGACTTGGCACGTATCATGGTGGGGTGCAGAATATTCATTTCCATCTGAATAACAATAATTCGTCAACAGAAATCATTGTCGGGTCGTTAGAGGGGATATAGAGGGATTTTTCATTTTCAAAATTACCTCAAAATCAAATATGACTTGGCACGCATCAAAGTGGGGTGCAGAATATCCATTGCCATTTGAATAACAATAATTTGTCAACCGATATCATTGTCGGGTCGTTAGAGGGGGTATAGAGGGATTTTTCATTTTCAAAATTACCTCAAAATCAAATATGACTTGGCACGCAACATGGTGGGGTGCAGAATATCCATTTCCATCTGAATAACAATAATTTGTCAACAGAAATCATTGTCGGGTCGTTAGAGGGGGAATAGAGGGATTTTCATTTTCAATATTTCTTCAAATATCTAATATGACTTGGAACGCATCATGGTGGGGTTCAAAGTATCCATATCCATCTGAATAACAATTATTCGTCAACAGAAATCATTGTCGGGTCGTCAGAGGGGGTAAAGAGGGATTTCTCATTTTCAATATTTCTTCAAAAATCTAATATGACTTGGCACGCATCATGGTGGGGTGCAGAATATCTATTTAGATCTGAATAACAATAATTCGTCGACAGAAATCATTGTCGGGTCGTTAGAGGGGGTATAGAGGGATTTCTCATTTTCAAAATTATCTCAAAATCAAATATGACTTGGCACGCAACATGGTGGGGTGCAGAATATTCATTTTCATCTGGATAACAATAATTCGTCAACAGAAATCATTGTCGGGTCGTTAGAGGGGGTTTAGAGTGATTTTTCATTTTCAAAATGACTTCAAAAATCAAATATGACTTGGCACGCATCATAGAGGGGTACAGAATATTCATTTCCATCTCAATAACAATAATTTGTTAACAGAAATCTTTGTCGGGTCGTCAGAGGTGGTATAGAGGGATTTTTCATTTTCAAAATTACCTCAAAATCAAATATGACTTGGCACGCATCATGGTGGGGTGCAGAATATCCATTTTCATCTAAATAACAATAATTCGTCAACAGAAATCATTGACGGGTCGTTGGAGGGGGTATAGAGGGATTTTTCATTTTCAAAATTTCTTCAAAAATCTAATATGACTTGGCACGCATCATGGTGGGGTGCAGAATATCTATTTCCATCTGAATAACAATAATTCGTCGACAGAAATCATTTTCGGGTCATTAGAGGGGGTATAGAGGGATTTCTTATTTTCAAAATTACCTCAAAATCAAATATGACTTGGCACGCAACATGGTGGGGTGCAGAATATTCATTTCCATCTGGATAACAAAAATTCGTCAACAGAAATCAATGCCGGGTCGTTAGATGGGGTATAGAGGGATTTTTCATTTTCAATATTTTGTCAAAAATCCAATATGACTTGGCACGCATCATGGTGGGGTGCAGAATATCCATTTCCATCTGAATAACAATAATTCGTCGACAGAAATCATTGTCGGGTCGTCAGAGGGAGTATAGAGGGATTTTTCATTTTCAAAATGACTTCAAAACTCAAATATGACTTGGCACGCATCATAGTGGGGTACAGAATATCCATTTCCTTTTCAATAACAATAATTTGTTAACAGAAATCATTGTCGGGTCGTCAGAGGGGGTATAGAGGGATTTTTCATTTTCAAAATTACCTCAAAATCAAATATGAATTGGCACGCATCATGGTGGGGTGCAGAATATCCATTTCCATCTGAATAACAATAATTCGTCAACAGAAATCATTGACGGGTCGTTGGAGGGGGTATAGAGGGATTTCTCAAAAATCAAATATGACTTGGCACGCATCATAGTGGGGTACAGAATATCCATTTCCATCTCAATAACAATAATTTGTTAACAGAAATCATTGTCGGGTCGACAGAGGGGGTATAGAGGGATTTTTCATTTTCAAAATTACCTCAAAATCAAATATGACTTGGCACGCATCATGGTGGGGTGCAGAATATCCACTTTCATCTAAATAACAATAATTCGTCAACAGAAATCATTGACGGGTCGTTGGAGGGGGTATAGAGGGATTTCTCATTTTCAATATTTCTTCAAAAATCTAATATGACTTGGCACGCAACATGGTGGGGTGCAGAATATGCATTTCCATCTGAATAACAATAATTCGTCAACAGAAATCATTGTCGGGTCGTTAGAGAGGTTATAGAGGGATTTCTCATTTTCAAAATTACCTCAAAATCAAATATGACTTGGCACGCAACATGGTGGTGTGCAGAATATTTATTATCATCTGAATAACAATAATTCGTCAACAGAACTCATTGTCGGGTCGTTAGAGGGGTATAGAGGGATTTTTCATTTTCAAAATGACTTCAAAAATCAAATATGACTTAGCACGCATCATGGTGGGGTACAGAATATCCATTTCCATCTCAATATCAATAATTTGTCACCAGAAATCATTGTCGGGTCGTCAGAGGGGGTATAGAGTGATTTTTCATTTTCAAAATTACCTCAAAATCATATATGACTTGGCACGCATCATAGTTGGGTACAGAATATCCATTCCCATCTCAATAACAATAATTTGTTAACAGAAATCATTGTCTGGTCGTCAGAGGGGGTATAGAGGGATTTTTCATTATCAAAATGATTTCAAAAATCAAATATGACTTGGCACGCATCATGGTGGGGTGCAGAATATCCATTTTCATCTAAATAACAATAATTCGTCAACAGAAATCATTGACGGGTCGTTGGAGGGGGTATAGAGGGATTTCTCATTTTCAATATTTCTTCAAAAATCTAATATGACTAGGCACGCAACATGGTGGGGTGCAAAGTATCCATGTCCATCTGAATAACAATAATTCGTCAACAGAAGTCATTGTCGGGTCGTTAGAGGGTGTATAGAGGAATTTTTCAATTTCAATATTTCTTCAAAAATCCAATATGACTTGGCACGCATCATGGTGGGGTGCAGAATATCCATTTCCATCTGAATAACAATAATTTGTCGACAGAAATCATTGTCGGGTCGTCAGAGGGGGTATAGAGGGATTTTTCATTTTCAAAATGACTTCAAAAATCAAATATGACTTGGCACGCATCATAGTGGGGTACAGAATATCCATTTCCATCTGAATAACAATAATTTGTCAACAGAAATCATTGACGGGTCGTTGGAGGGGGTATAGAGGGATTTTTCATTTTCAAAATTTCTTCAAAAATCTAATATGACTTGACACGCATCATGGTGGGGTGCAAAGTATCCATGTACATCTGAATAACAATAATTCGTCAACAGAAATCATTGTCGGGTCGTCAGAGGGGGTATAGAGGGATTTCTCATTTTCAATATTTCTTCAAAAATCTAATATGACTTGGCACGCACCATGGTGGGGTGCAGAATATCCATTTCCATCTGAATAACAATAATTTGTCGACAGAAATCATTGTCGGGTCGTCAGAGGGGGTATAGAGGGATTTTTCATTTTCAAAATGACTTCAAAAATCAAATATGACTTGGCACGCATCATAGTGGGGTACAGAATATCCATTTCCATCTCAATAACAATAATTTGTTAACAGAAATCATTGTCGGGTCGTCAGAGGGGGTATAGAGGGATTTTTCATTTTCAAAATTACCTCATAATCCAATATGACTTGGCACGCATCATGGTGGGGTGCAGAATATCCATTTCCATCTGAATAACAATAAGTCGTCAACAGAAATCATTGACGGGTCGTTAGAGGGGGAATAGAGGGATTTTTCATTTTCAATATTTCTTCAAAAATCTAATATGACTTGGCACGCATCATGGTGGGGTACAGAATATCCATTTCCATCTCAATAACAATAATTTGTTAACAGAAATCATTGTCGGGTCGTCAGAGGGGGTATAGAGGGATTTCTCATTTTCAAATTTACCTCAAAATCAAATATGACTTGGCACGCATCATGGTGGGGTGCAGAATATCCATTTCCATCTATATAACAATAATTCGTCAACAGAAATCATTGACGGGTCGTTGGAGGGGATATAGAGGGATTTCTCATTTTCAATATTTCTTCAAAAATCTAATATGACTTGGCACGTATCATGGTGGGGTGCAGAATATTCATTTCCATCTGAATAACAATAATTCGTCAACAGAAATCATTGTCGGGTCGTTAGAGGGGATATAGAGGGATTTTTCATTTTCAAAATTACCTCAAAATCAAATATGACTTGGCACGCATCAAAGTGGGGTGCAGAATATCCATTGCCATTTGAATAACAATAATTTGTCAACCGATATCATTGTCGGGTCGTTAGAGGGGGTATAGAGGGATTTTTCATTTTCAAAATTACCTCAAAATCAAATATGACTTGGCACGCAACATGGTGGGGTGCAGAATATCCATTTCCATCTGAATAACAATAATTTGTCAACAGAAATCATTGTCGGGTCGTTAGAGGGGGAATAGAGGGATTTTTCATTTTCAATATTTCTTCAAATATCTAATATGACTTGGAACGCATCATAGTGGGGTTCAAAGTATCCATATCCATCTGAATAACAATTATTCGTCAACAGAAATCATTGTCGGGTCGTCAGAGGGGGTAAAGAGGGATTTCTCATTTTCAATATTTCTTCAAAAATCTAATATGACTTGGCACGCATCATGGTGGGGTGCAGAATATCTATTTAGATCTGAATAACAATAATTCGTCGACAGAAATCATTGTCGGGTCGTTAGAGGGGGTATAGAGGGATTTCTCATTTTCAAAATTATCTCAAAATCAAATATGACTTGGCACGCAACATGGTGGGGTGCAGAATATTCATTTTCATCTGGATAACAATAATTCGTCAACAGAAATCATTGTCGGGTCGTTAGAGGGGGTTTAGAGTGATTTTTCATTTTCAAAATGACTTCAAAAATCAAATATGACTTGGCACGCATCATAGTGGGGTACAGAATATTCATTTCCATCTCAATAACAATAATTTGTTAACAGAAATCTTTGTCGGGTCGTCAGAGGTGGTATAGAGGGATTTTTCATTTTCAAAATTACCTCAAAATCAAATATGACTTGGCACGCATCATGGTGGGGTGCAGAATATCCATTTTCATCTAAATAACAATAATTCGTCAACAGAAATCATTGACGGGTCGTTGGAGGGGGTATAGAGGGATTTTTCATTTTCAAAATTTCTTCAAAAATCTAATATGACTTGGCACGCATCATGGTGGGGTGCAGAATATCTATTTCCATCTGAATAACAATAATTCGTCGACAGAAATCATTTTCGGGTCATTAGAGGGGGTATAGAGGGATTTCTTATTTTCAAAATTACCTCAAAATCAAATATGACTTGGCACGCAACATGGTGGGGTGCAGAATATTCATTTCCATCTGGATAACAAAAATTCGTCAACAGAAATCAATGCCGGGTCGTTAGATGGGGTATAGAGGGATTTTTCATTTTCAATATTTTGTCAAAAATCCAATATGACTTGGCACGCATCATGGTGGGGTGCAGAATATCCATTTCCATCTGAATAACAATAATTCGTCGACAGAAATCATTGTCGGGTCGTCAGAGGGAGTATAGAGGGATTTTTCATTTTCAAAATGACTTCAAAACTCAAATATGACTTGGCACGCATCATAGTGGGGTACAGAATATCCATTTCCTTCTCAATAACAATAATTTGTTAACAGAAATCATTGTCGGGTCGTCAGAGGGGGTATAGAGGGATTTTTCATTTTCAAAATTACCTCAAAATCAAATATGAATTGGCACGCATCATGGTGGGGTGCAGAATATCCATTTCCATCTGAATAACAATAATTCGTCAACAGAAATCATTGACGGGTCGTTGGAGGGGGTATAGAGGGATTTCTCAAAAATCAAATATGACTTGGCACGCATCATAGTGGGGTACAGAATATCCATTTCCATCTCAATAACAATAATTTGTTAACAGAAATCATTGTCGGGTCGACAGAGGGGGTATAGAGGGATTTTTCATTTTCAAAATTACCTCAAAATCAAATATGACTTGGCACGCATCATGGTGGGGTGCAGAATATCCACTTTCATCTAAATAACAATAATTCGTCAACAGAAATCATTGACGGGTCGTTGGAGGGGGTATAGAGGGATTTCTCATTTTCAATATTTCTTCAAAAATCTAATATGACTTGGCACGCAACATGGTGGGGTGCAGAATATGCATTTCCATCTGAATAACAATAATTCGTCAACAGAAATCATTGTCGGGTCGTTAGAGAGGTTATAGAGGGATTTCTCATTTTCAAAATTACCTCAAAATCAAATATGACTTGGCACGCAACATGGTGGTGTGCAGAATATTTATTATCATCTGAATAACAATAATTCGTCAACAGAACTCATTGTCGGGTCGTTAGAGGGGTATAGAGGGATTTTTCATTTTCAAAATGACTTCAAAAATCAAATATGACTTAGCACGCATCATGGTGGGGTACAGAATATCCATTTCCATCTCAATATCAATAATTTGTCACCAGAAATCATTGTCGGGTCGTCAGAGGGGGTATAGAGGGATTTTTCATTTTCAAAATTACCTCAAAATCATATATGACTTGGCACGCATCATAGTGGGGTACAGAATATCCATTCCCATCTCAATAACAATAATTTGTTAACAGAAATCATTGTCTGGTCGTCAGAGGGGGTATAGAGGGATTTTTCATTATCAAAATGATTTCAAAAATCAAATATGACTTGGCACGCATCATGGTGGGGTGCAGAATATCCATTTTCATCTAAATAACAATAATTCGTCAACAGAAATCATTGACGGGTCGTTGGAGGGGGTATAGAGGGATTTCTCATTTTCAATATTTCTTCAAAAATCTAATATGACTAGGCACGCAACATGGTGGGGTGCAAAGTATCCATGTCCATCTGAATAACAATAATTCGTCAACAGAAGTCATTGTCAAGTCGTTAGAGGGTGTATAGAGGAATTTTTCAATTTCAATATTTCTTCAAAAATCCAATATGACTTGGCACGCATCATGGTGGGGTGCAGAATATCCATTTCCATCTGAATAACAATAATTTGTCGACAGAAATCATTGTCGGGTCGTCAGAGGGGGTATAGAGGGATTTTTCATTTTCAAAATGACTTCAAAAATCAAATATGACTTGGCACGCATCTTAGTGGGGTACAGAATATCCATTTCCATCTGAATAACAATAATTTGTCAACAGAAATCATTGACGGGTCGTTGGAGGGGGTATAGAGGGATCTTTCATTTTCAAAATTTCTTCAAAAATCTAATATGACTTGACACGCATCATGGTGGGGTGCAAAGTATCCATGTCCATCTGAATAACAATAATTCGTCAACAGAAATCATTGTCGGGTCGTCAGAGGGGGTATAGAGGGATTTCTCATTTTCAATATTTCTTCAAAAATCTAATATGACTTGGCACGCATCATGGTGGGGTGCAGAATATCTATTTCCATCTGAATAACAATAATTTGTCGACAGAAATCATTGTCGGGTCGTTAGAGGGGGTATTCAGAGATTTCTCATTTTCAAAATTACCTCAAAATCAAATAAGACTTGGCACGCAACAAGGTCGGGTGCAGAATATTCATTTCCGTCTGGATAACGATAATTCGTCAACAGAATTCATTGTCGGGTCGTTAGAGGGGGTATAGAGGAATTTTTCATTTTCAATATTTCTTCAAAAATCCAATATGACTTGGCACGCATCATGGTGGGGTGCAGAATATCCATTTCCATCTGAATAACAATAATTTGTCGACAGAAATCATTGTCGGGTCGTCAGAGGGGGTATAGAGGGATTTTTCATTTTCAAAATGACTTCAAAAATCAAATATGACTTGGCACGCATCATAGTGGGGTACAGAATATCCATTTCCATCTCAATAACAATAATTTGTTAACAGAAATCATTGTCGGGTCGTCAGAGGGGGTATAGAGGGATTTTTCATTTTCAAAATTACCTCATAATCCAATATGACTTGGCACGCATCATGGTGGGGTGCAGAATATCCATTTCCATCTGAATAACAATAAGTCGTCAACAGAAATCATTGACGGGTCGTTAGAGGGGGAATAGAGGGATTTTTCATTTTCAATATTTCTTCAAAAATCTAATATGACTTGGCACGCATCATGGTGGGGTACAGAATATCCATTTCCATCTCAATAACAATAATTTGTTAACAGAAATCATTGTCGGGTCGTCAGAGGGGGTATAGAGGGATTTCTCAATTTCAAATTTACCTCAAAATCAAATATGACTTGGCACGCATCATGGTGGGGTGCAGAATATCCATTTCCATCTATATAACAATAATTCGTCAACAGAAATCATTGACGGGTCGTTGGAGGGGATATAGAGGGATTTCTCATTTTCAATATTTCTTCAAAAATCTAATATGACTTGGCACGTATCATGGTGGGGTGCAGAATATTCATTTCCATCTGAATAACAATAATTCGTCAACAGAAATCATTGTCGGGTCGTTAGAGGGGATATAGAGGGATTTTTCATTTTCAAAATTACCTCAAAATCAAATATGACTTGGCACGCATCAAAGTGGGGTGCAGAATATCCATTGCCATTTGAATAACAATAATTTGTCAACCGATATCATTGTCGGGTCGTTAGAGGGGGCATAGAGGGATTTTTCATTTTCAAAATTACCTCAAAATCAAATATGACTTGGCACGCATCATAGTGGGGTACAGAATATCCATTTCCATCTGAATAACAATAATTTGTCAACAGAAATCATTGACGGGTCGTTGGAGGGGGTATAGAGGGATTTTTCATTTTCAAAATTTCTTCAAAAATCTAATATGACTTGACACGCATCATGGTGGGGTGCAAAGTATCCATGTCCATCTGAATAACAATAATTCGTCAACAGAAATCATTGTCGGGTCGTCAGAGGGGGTATAGAGGGATTTCTCATTTTCAATATTTCTTCAAAAATCTAATATGACTTGGCACGCATCATGGTGGGGTGCAGAATATCTATTTCCATCTGAATAACAATAATTTGTCGACAGAAATCATTGTCGGGTCGTTAGAGGGGGTATTCAGAGATTTCTCATTTTCAAAATTACCTCAAAATCAAATAAGACTTGGCACGCAACAAGGTCGGGTGCAGAATATTCATTTCCGTCTGGATAACGATAATTCGTCAACAGAAATCATTGTCGGGTCGTCAGAGGGGGTATAGAGGGATTTTTCATTTTCAAAATGACTTCAAAAATCAAATATGACTTGGCACGCATCATAGTGGGGTACAGAATATCCATTTCCATCTCAATAACAATAATTTGTTAACAGAAATCATTGTCGGGTCGTCAGGGGGGGTATAGAGGGATTTTTCATTTTCAAAATTACCTCATAATCCAATATGACTTGGCACGCATCATGGTGGGGTGCAGAATATCCATTTCCATCTGAATAACAATAAGTCGTCAACAGAAATCATTGACGGGTCGTTAGAGGGGGAATAGAGGGATTTTTCATTTTCAATATTTCTTCAAAAATCTAATATGACTTGGCACGCATCATGGTGGGGTACAGAATATCCATTTCCATCTCAATAACAATAATTTGTAAACAGAAATCATTGTCGGGTCGTCAGAGGGGATATAGAGGGATTTTTCATTTTCAAATTTACCTCAAAATCAAATATGACTTGGCACGCATCATGGTGGGGTGCAGAATATCCATTTCCATCTATATAACAATAATTCGTCAACAGAAATCATTGACGGGTCGTTGGAGGGGATATAGAGGGATTTCTCATTTTCAATATTTCTTCAAAAATCTAATATGACTTGGCACGTATCATGGTGGGGTGCAGAATATCAATTTCCATATGAATAACAATAATTCGTCGACAGAAATCATTGTCGGGTCGTTAGAGGGGGTATAGAGGGATTTTTCATTTTTAAAAGTACCTCATAATCAAATATGACTTGGCACGCATCATGGTGGGGTGCAGAATATCCGTTTCCATCTAAATAACAATAATTCGTCAACAGAAATCATTGACGGGTCGTTGGAGGGAGTATAGAGGGATTTCTCATTTTCAATATTTCTTCAAAAAACTAATATGACTTGGCACGTATCATGGTGGGGTGCAGAATATCTATTTCCATCTGAATAACAATAATTCGTCGACAGAAATCATTGTCGGGTCGTTAGAGGGGGTATGGAGGGATTTTTCATTTTCAAAAGTACCTCAAAATCAAATATGACTTGGCACGCATTATGGTGGGGTGCAGAATATCTATTTCCATCTGAATAACAATAATTCGTCGACAGAAATCATTGTCGGGTCGTTAGAGGGGGTATGGAGGGATTTTTCATTTTCAAAATTACCTCAAAATCAAATATGACTTGGCACGCATCATGGTGGGATGCAGAATATTCATTTCCATCTGAATAACAATAATTCGTCAACAGAAATCATTGTCGAGTCGTTAGAGGGGATATAGAGGGATTTTTCATTTTCAAAATTACCTCAAAATCAAATATGACTTGGCACGCATCATAGTGGGGTGCAGAATATCCATTGCCATTTGAATAACAATAATTTGTCAACCGATATCATTGTCGGGTCGTTAGAGGGGGTATAGAGGGATTTTTCATTTTCAAAATTACCTCAAAATCAAATATGACTTGGCACGCAACATGGTGGGGTGCAGAATATCCATTTCCATCTGAATAACAATAATTTGTCAACAGAAATCGTTGTCGGGTCGTTAGAGGGGGAATAGAGGGATTTTTCATTTTCAATATTTCTTCAAAAATCTAATATGACTTGGAACGCATCATGGTGGGGTTCAAAGTATCCATGTCCATCTGAATAACAATTATTCGTCAACAGAAATCATTGTCGGGTCGTCAGAGGGTGTAAAGAGGGATTTCTCATTTTCAATATTTCTTCAAAAATCTATTATGACTTGGCACGCATCATGGTGGGGTGCAGAATATCTATTTAGATCTGAATAACAATAATTCGTCGACAGAAATCATTGTCGGGTCGTCAGAGGGAGTATAGAGGGATTTTTCATTTTCAAAATGACTTCAAAACTCAAATATGACTTGGCACGCATCATAGTGGGGTACAGAATATCCATTTCCATCTCAATAACAATAATTTGTTAACAGAAATCATTGTCGGGTCGTCAGAGGGGGTATAGAGGGATTTTTCATTTTCAAAATTACCTCAAAATCAAATATGAATTGGCACGCATCATGGTGGGGTGCAGAATATCCATTTCCATCTGAATAACAATAATTCGTCAACAGAAATCATTGACGGGTCGTTGGAGGGGGTATAGAGGGATTTCTCATTTTCAATATTTCTTCAAAAATCTAATATGACTTGGCACGCAACATGGTGGGGTGCAGAATATTCATTTCCATCTGAATAACAATAATTCGTCAACAGAAATCATTGTCGGGTCGTTAGAGGGGTATAGAGGGATTTTTCATTTTCAAAATGACTTCAAAAATCAAATATGACTTGGCACGCATCATGGTGGGGTACAGAATATCCATTTCCATCTCAATATCAATAATTTGTCACCAGAATTCATTGTCGGGTCGTCAGAGGGGGTATAGAGGGATTTTTCATTTTCAAAATTACCTCAAAATCAAATATGACTTGGCACGCATCATAGTGGGGTGCAGAATATCCATTTCCATCTGAATAACAATAATTCGTCAACAGAAATCATTGACGGGTCGTTGGAGGGGGTATAGAGGGATTTTTCATTTTCAAAATTTCTTCAAAAATCTAATATGACTTGGCACGCTTCATGGTGGGGTGCAGAATATCCATTGCCATCTGAATAACAATAATTTGTCAACAGAAATCATTGTCGGGTCGTTAGAGGGGGTATAGAGTGATTTTTCATTTTCAAAATTACCTCAAAATCAAATATGACTATGCACGCATCATGGTGGGGTGCAGAATATCTATTTCCATCTGAATAACAATAATTCGTCGACAGAAATCATTGTCGGGTCGTTAGAGGGGGTATAGAGCGATTTTTCATTTTCAAAATGACTTCAAAAATCAAATATGACTTGGCACGCATCATAGTGTGGTACAGAATATCCATTTCCATCTCAATATCAATAATTTGTTAACAGAAATCATTGTCGGGTCGTCAGAGGGGGTATAGAGGGATATTTCATTTTCAAAATTACCTCAAAGTCAAATATGACTTGGCACGCATTATGGTGGGGTGCAGAATATCTATTTAGATCTGAATAACAATAATTCGTCAACAGAAATCATTGTCGGGTCGTTAGAGGGGGTATAGAGGAATTTTTCATTTTCAATATTTCTTCAAAAATCCAATATGACTTGGCACGCATCATGGTGGGGTGCAGAATATCCTTTTCCATCTGAATAACAATATTTTGTCGACAGAAATCATTGTCGGGTCGTCAGAGGGGGTATAGAGGGATTTTTCATTTTCAAAATTACCTCATAATCCAATATGACTTGGCACGCATCATGGTGGGGTGCAGAATATCCATTTCCATCTGAATAACAATAAGTCGTCAACAGAAATCATTGACGGGTCGTTAGAGGGGGAATAGAGGGATTTTTCATTTTCAATATTTCTTCAAAAATCTAATATGACTTGGCACGCATCATGGTGGGGTACAGAATATCCATTTCCATCTCAATAACAATAATTTGTTAACAGAAATCATTGTCGGGTCGTCAGAGGGGATATAGAGGGATTTTTCATTTTCAAATTTACCTCAAAATCAAATATGACTTGGCACGCATCATGGTGGGGTGCAGAATATCCATTTCCATCTATATAACAATAATTCGTCAACAGAAATCATTGACGGGTCGTTGGAGGGGATATAGAGGGATTTCTCATTTTCAATATTTCTTCAAAAATCTAATATGACTTGGCACGTATCATGGTGGGGTGCAGAATATCAATTTCCATCTGAATAACAATAATTCGTCGACAGAAATCATTGTCGGGTCGTTAGAGGGGGTATAGAGGGATTTTTCATTTTTAAAAGTACCTCATAATCAAATATGACTTGGCACGCATCATGGTGGGGTGCAGAATATCCGTTTCCATCTAAATAACAATAATTCGTCAACAGAAATCATTGACGGGTCGTTGGAGGGAGTATAGAGGGATTTCTCATTTTCAATATTTCTTCAAAAAACTAATATGACTTGGCACGTATCATGGTGGGGTGCAGAATATCTATTTCCATCTGAATAACAATAATTCGTCGACAGAAATCATTGTCGGGTAGTTAGAGGGGGTATGGAGGGATTTTTCATTTTCAAAAGTACCTCAAAATCAAATATGACTTGGCACGCATTATGGTGGGGTGCAGAATATCTATTTCTATCTGAATAACAATAATTCGTCGACAGAAATCATTGTCGGATCGTTAGAGGGGGTATAGAGGGATTTTTCATTTTCAAAATTACCTCAAAATCAAATATGACTTGGCACGCATCATGGTGGGGTGCAGAATATTCATTTCCATCTGAATAACAATAATTCGTCAACAGAAATCATTGTCGAGTCGTTAGAGGGGATATAGAGGGATTTTTCATTTTCAAAATTACCTCAAAATCAAATATGACTTGGCACGCATCATAGTGGTGTGCAGAATATCCATTGCCATTTGAATAACAATAATTTGTCAACCGATATCATTGTCGGGTCGTTAGAGGGGGTATAGAGGGATTTTTCATTTTCAAAATTACCTCAAAATCAAATATGACTTGGCACGCAACATGGTGGGGTGCAGAATATCCATTTCCATCTGAATAACAATAATTTGTCAACAGAAATCATTGTCGGGTCGTTAGAGGGGGAATAGAGGGATTTTTCATTTTCAATATTTCTTCAAAAATCTAATATGACTTGGAACGCATCATGGTGGGGTTCAAAGTATCCATGTCCATCTGAATAACAATTATTCGTCAACAGAAATCATTGTCGGGTCGTCAGAGGGTGTAAAGAGGGATTTCTCATTTTCAATATTTCTTCAAAAATCCAATATGACTTGGCACGCATCATGGTGGGGTGCAGAATATCTATTTAGATCTGAATAACAATAATTCGTCGACAGAAATCATTGTCGGGTCGATAGAGGGGGTATAGAGGGATTTCTCATTTTCAAAATTATCTCAAAATCAAATATGACTTGGCACGCAACATGGTGGGGTGCAGAATATTCATTTTCATCTGGATAACAATAATTCGTCAACAGAAATCATTGTCGGGTCGTTAGAGGGGGTTTAGAGTGATTTTTCATTTTCAATATTTCTTCAAAAATCCAATTTGACTTGGCACGCATCATGGTGGGGTGCTGAATATTTATTTCCATCTGAATAACAATAATTTGTCAACAGAAATCATTGTCGGGTCGTTAAGGGGGGTATAGAGGGATTTTTCATTTTCAATATTTCTTCAAATATCCAATATGACTTGGCACGCATCATGGTGGGGTGCAGAATATCCATTATCATATGAATAACAATAATTCGTGAACAGAACTCATTGTCGGGTCGTTAGAGGGGGTATGGAGGGATTTTTCATTTTCAAAATGACTTCAAAAATCAAATATGACTTGGCACGCATCATGGTGGTGTACAGAATATCCATTTCCATCTCAATATCAATAATTTGTCAACAGAAATCATTGTCGGGTCGTCAGAGGGGGTATAAAGGGATTTTTAATTTTCAAAATTAACTCAAAATCAAATATGACTTGGCACGCATCATAGTGGGGTGCAGAATATCCATTTCCATCTAAATGACAATAATTCGTCAACAGAAATCATTGACGGGTCGTTGGAGGGGGTATAGAGGGATTTTTCATTTTCAAAATTTCTTCAAAAATCTAATATGACTTGGCACGCATCATGGTGGGGTGCAGAATATCTATTTCCATCTGAATAACAATAATTCGTCGACAGAAATCATTTTCGGGTCATTAGAGGGGGTATAGAGGGATTTCTTATTTTCAAAATTACCTCAAAATCCAATATGACTTGGCACGCATCATGGTGGGGTGCAGAATATCCATTTCCATCTGAATAACAATAATTCGTCGACAGAAATCATTGTCGGGTCGTCAGAGGGAGTATAGAGGGATTTTTCATTTTCAAAATGACTTCAAAACTCAAATATGACTTGGCACGCATCATAGTGTGGTACAGAATATCCATTTCCATCTCAATAACAATAATTTGTTAACAGAAATCATTGTCGGGTCGTCAGAGGGGGTATAGAGGGATTTTTCATTTTCAAAATTACCTCAAAATCAAATATGAATTGGCACGCATCATGGTGGGGTGCAGAATATCCATTTCCATCTGAATAACAATAATTCGTCAACAGAAATCATTGACGGGTCGTTGGAGGGGGTATAGAGGGATTTCTCATTTTCAATATTTCTTCAAAAATCTAATATGACTTGGCACGCAACATGGTGGGGTGCAGAATATTCATTTCCATCTGAATAACAATAATTCGTCAACAGAAATCATTGTCGGGTCGTTAGAGGGGTATAGAGGGATTTTTCATTTTCAAAATGACTTCAAAAATCAAATATGACTTGGCACGCATCATGGTGGGGTACAGAATATCCATTTCCATCTCAATATCAATAATTTGTCACCAGAAATCATTGTCGGGTCGTCAGAGGGGGTATAGAGGGACTTTTCATTTTCAAAATTACCTCAAAATCAAATATGACTTGGCACGCATCATAGTGGGGTGCAGAATATCCATTTCCATCTGAATAACAATAATTCGTCGACAGAAATCATTGTCGGGTCGTTAGAGGGGGTATAGAGGGATTTTTCATTTTCAAAATGACTTCAAAAATCAAATATGACTTGGCACGCATCATAGTGGGGTACAGAATATCCATTTCCATCTCAATATCAATAAAACTGGTCTGCAAAAAAAATTTTTTTTTTTCTCCTTCTTGCTTTCATGCATGAATTCATCATATTTTGTGCTCTAAACACGGAATCTGACATACAATTAAGTACCACACGTAGATTTCCAATATAATATTTATTTAATTAACAAACAATATTATTAAAATACCAATTATCATAACGAAATGAAAAAATATTACGGTCTAAGTTTTACAGTGAAAAATCCTAAATTATAGTCACAAAATGAATATATATCGGTCAGTTATCTCATTATATGGTGAGAAAATTTGTTATTTTGTGGTTTTTTTCCTTTTCATCGTTTCTATTGGTGTTTCTCGGCGAATTGACCAACAGAAATCAGCAAGCATTGCTGCTGACCATTTCCCACTGTAGCGTTTTTCAATCTGCATTATATCCTGATGAAACCTTTCACCATGCTCATCTGATACGGCTCCCAGATTTTCAGGAAAGAAATCTAAATGAGAGTCCAAAAAATGAATCTTGAGTGACATATTGCATCCTAAAGCTTTATAAGCAGAAAGAAGCTTCCGAATGATTTGTCGGTAATTCTCACTTTTTGTATTCCCAAGAAAATTATGACAAACTTCTTTAAAAGCCACCCAAGCTTTTTTTTCTGCTTCGCTCAACTTCGAATCAAAAGCTTCATCTTTCATTAGCTCACGTATCTGCGGACCTACAAAAATTCCTTCCTTCAATTTTGCGTCACTGATTCGAGGAAATTTTGTTTTAAGATATTGAAAACCTGCACCATCTTTATTCATAGCTTTCACAAAGTTTTTCATGAGTCCCAACTTTATATGAAGTGGTGGCAGAAAAATTTTCTCACTTGGCACTAAAGGTTTCTGAGACACATTTTTAAGCCCAGGAGTTAAACTTTTTCTTAGTGGCCAAGTTTTTATTTTGTAATGTTTTTCTCTTGCGCGACTGTCCCACTCACAAAGAAAACAGCAAAACTTTGTGTATCCTCCTTGTAATCCAGTGAGTATAGCGACGACTTTCAAATCAGCACAAATATTCCATAAGTATTGGGAATATTTAATTTTTTCGAGTAATACCTCTAGGTTTACATAATTTTCCTTCATGTTTGTAGCATGTGCAACGGGCACAGATGGGTATTTATTACCATTATGGAGTAGAACGGCTTTTAAGCTTATTTTTGAAGCATCAATAAAAAGTCTCCATTCACTAGAATCTTCTGGAAAACTCAGTTCTTGAAGAAGCCCTGCAGCATCATTACAATATACCAAATCATCTTCTTTGGAAAAATAACTCGTAAAATCTTCTTGCCTCGTACGAAAATATGAAACTCTGGTACTTTTATCCAATAGATTCCACTGTTTTAATCTTGATCCAAGTAATTGCGCCTTAGATTTTGAAAGTCCCAAGTCTCTAACAAGATCATTTAAGTCACCTTGCTTAAGTAAATGAGGTTCTTTAGATGGACTGGAAGATCCAGACGAAGTGTATGAAGATGAAGATGTACCGGCAGAAAGAAAACTCGATTGAGATTGAAGACCAGAAATATTTTTATTTTCCACCTTCTCATTAATTGGTGGAATTGGAGGTAAAGTACCTTCACCACGAGGAATTGGTCTCTTTGCAGATGGGACGTTCGGGTATACAATCTTATTTTTATTTTTTTTCGAGAATCCTCGTGTTGATGTCATGCAAAAATAACAATCATTTTCATGATTCTGAGGCTCACTCCAAATCATTGGCATTGTAAACGGCATGGATTTGTGGCTTCCTTCAAGCCAACCTCTCAACGTTCTTGAGCAGCTATTGCAACATACTTTTGGCAACCAACTCTTATCTCGCTCATCGATAGAAAATCCAAAATATAGCTTATAAGCTGTTTTAACAAGATCTGTCATGACATTTCGCTGTGTTTTTAGTACGAATTCCCCACAAATGTAGCAAAAACAGTCGGTAGAATTTTTACAAGTTCGAGGCATTTTATAACCTAAAATTACATAAAATTTTATTGAAATAATTTTCAAACATCTATTTTATATTTATTGGCTCTGCTCATAAAAAAATACATAAACTACAAATAAAATACTCAAAACCAATATAGAGAACATGAACTTTATGCAAAACTTACCAAAATATTTGATACAAAATGTAAACAATTGAGAGACAAGTTTTCACTCAACTGTTGTGAAGTCACAGCGAATACTGCGCATGTGCGTTTGTAGCACCATTAAAATCACCTTCGGCACTTCCCTTCTTTCTCTTACAACTAGCTAAAACTTATTTTGTACATACACTATTTGTATATACACTGTTTATAACATTGACGCGCAAAAAAAATCAAAAAAAAACCCTAATTTTTGAAATTTAAAAAAATATTCATAGCAAAATATCTAGACGTGATGGAAAAAATCGGCCAACGGGGATAGATTCAGAACATTTGAATCGTCATGTTTATGACAAAATTTTTTAAAGGAGGATTTCATTGCAGACCAGTGTAATTTGTTAACAGAAATCATTGTCGGGTCGTCAGAGGGGGTATAGAGGGATTTTTCATTTTCAAAATTACCTCCAAATCAAATATGACTTGGCACGCATCATAGTGGTGTGCAGAATATCCATTGCCATTTGAATAACAATAATTTGTCAACCGATATCATTGTCGGGTCGTTAGAGGGGGTTTAGAGGAATTTTTCATTTTCAAAATTACCTCAAAATCAAATATGACTTGGCACGCAACATGGTGGGGTGCAGAATATCCATTTCCATCTGAATAACAATAATTTGTCAACAGAAATCATTGTCGGGTCGTTAGAGGGGGAATAGAGGGATTTTTCATTTTCAATATTTCTTCAAAAATCTAATATGACTTGGAACGCATCATGGTGGGGTTCAAAGTATCCATGTCCATCTGAATAACAATTATTCGTCAACAGAAATCATTGTCGGGTCGTCAGAGGGTGTAAAGAGGGATTTCTCATTTTCAATATTTCTTCAAAAATCCAATATGACTTGGCACGCATCATGGTGGGGTGCAGAATATCTATTTAGATCTGAATAACAATAATTCGTCGACAGAAATCATTGTCGGGTCGTTAGAGGGGGTATAGGTATGGGCCGCGGTGGTGTGCGGGTTGAGTCCTCGCCTCATAAGCCAGAGAGCGTGAGTTCGAATCTCAGCATTGCCACCGGTCTCGTGCATGGCATCACACGTATTAAAAGGTAAGGGCTACGTCTTCCCCTAGCTCGCACAAGTCTTTGACTTTTGAGGGTTGCACGTAGGGGTGCAATTGGTTGACGGATATAACAACAATAGAGGGATTTCTCATTTTCAAAATTATCTCAAAATCAAATATGACTTGGCACGCAACATGGTGGGGTGCAGAATATTCATTTTCATCTGGATAACAATAATTCGTCAACAGAAATCATTGTCGGGTCGTTAGAGGGGGTTTAGAGTGATTTTTCATTTTCAATATTTCTTCAAAAATCCAATTTGACTTGGCACGCATCATGGTGGGGTGCTGAATATTTATTTCCATCTGAATAACAATAATTTGTCAACAGAAATCATTGTCGGGTCGTTAGAGGGGGTATAGAGGGATTTTTCATTTTCAATATTTCTTCAAATATCCAATATGACTTGGCACGCATCATGGTGGGGTGCAGAATATCCATTATCATCTGAATAACAATAATTCGTGAACAGAACTCATTGTCGGGTCGTTAGAGGGGGTATGGAGGGATTTTTCATTTTCAAAATGACTTCAAAAATCAAATATGACTTGGCACGCATCATGGTGGTGTACAGAATATCCATTTCCATCTCAATATCAATAATTTGTCAACAGAAATCATTGTCGGGTCGTCAGAGGGGGTATAAAGGGATTTTTAATTTTCAAAATTAACTCAAAATCAAATATGACTTGGCACGCATCATAGTGGGGTGCAGAATATCCATTTCCATCTGAATGACAATAATTCGTCAACAGAAATCATTGACGGGTCGTTGGAGGGGGTATAGAGGGATTTTTCATTTTCAAAATTTCTTCAAAAATCTAATATGACTTGGCACGCATCATGGTGGGGTGCAGAATATCTATTTCCATCTGAATAACAATAATTCGTCGACAGAAATCATTTTCGGGTCATTAGAGGGGGTATAGAGGGATTTCTTATTTTCAAAATTACCTCAAAATCAAATATGACTTGGCACGCAACATGGTGGGGTGCAGAATATTCATTTCCATCTGGATAACAAAAATTCGTCAACAGAAATCAATGCCGGGTCGTTAGATGGGGTATAGAGGGATTTTTCATTTTCAATATTTTGTCAAAAATCCAATATGACTTGGCACGCATCATGGTGGGGTGCAGAATATCCATTTCCATCTGAATAACAATAATTCGTCGACAGATATCATTGTCGGGTCGTCAGAGGGAGTATAGAGGGATTTTTCATTTTCAAAATGACTTCAAAACTCAAATATGACTTGGCACGCATCATAGTGGGGTACAGAATATCCATTTCCATCTCAATAACAATAATTTGTTAACAGAAATCATTGTCGGGTCGTCAGAGGGGGTATAGAGGGATTTTTCATTTTCAAAATTACCTCAAAATCAAATATGAATTGGCACGCATCATGGTGGGGTGCAGAATATCCATTTCCATCTGAATAACAATAATTCGTCAACAGAAATCATTGACGGGTCGTTGGAGGGGGTATAGAGGGATTTCTCATTTTCAATATTTCTTCAAAAATCTAATATGACTTGGCACGCAACATGGTGGGGTGCAGAATATTCATTTCCATCTGAATAACAATAATTCGTCAACAGAAATCATTGTCGGGTCGTTAGAGGGGTATAGAGGGATTTTTCATTTTCAAAATGACTTCAAAAATCAAATATGACTTGGCACGCATCATGGTGGGGTACAGAATATCCATTTCCATCTCAATATCAATAATTTGTCACCAGAAATCATTGTCGGGTCGTCAGAGGGGGTATAGAGGGATTTTTCATTTTCAAAATTACCTCAAAATCAAATATGACTTGGCACGCATCATAGTGGGGTGCAGAATATCCATTTCCATCTGAATAACAATAATTCGTCAACAGAAATCATTGACGGGTCGTTGGAGGGGGTATAGAGGGATTTTTCATTTTCAAAATTTCTTCAAAAATCTAATATGACTTGGCACGCTTCATGGTGGGGTGCAGAATATCCATTGCCATCTGAATAACAATAATTTGTCAACAGAAATCATTGTCGGGTCGTTAGAGGGGGTATAGAGGGATTTTTCATTTTCAAAATTACCTCAAAATCAAATATGACTTTGCACGCATCATGGTGGGGTGCAGAATATCTATTTCCATCTGAATAACAATAATTCGTCGACAGAAATCATTGTCGGGTCGTTAGAGGGGGTATAGAGGGATTTTTCATTTTCAAAATGACTTCAAAAATCAAATATGACTTGGCACGCATCATAGTGGGGTACAGAATATCCATTTCCATCTCAATATCAATAATTTGTTAACAGAAATCATTGTCGGGTCGTCAGAGGGGGTATAGAGGGATATTTCATTTTCAAAATTACCTCAAAGTCAAATATGACTTGGCACGCATTATGGTGGGGTGCAGAATATCCATTTGCATCTAAATAACAATAATTCGTCGACAGAAATCATTGTCGGGTCGTTAGAGAGGGTATAGAGGGATTTTTCATTTTCAAAATTACCTCAAAATCAAATATGACTTGGCACGCAACATGGTGGGGTGCAGAATATTCATTTCCATCTGAATAACAATAATTCGTCAACAGAAATCATTGTCGGGTCGTCAGAGGAAGTATAGAGGGATTTTTCATTTTCAAAATGACTTCAAAAATCAAATATGACTTGGCACGCATCATAGTGGGGTACAGAATATCCATTTCCATCTCAATAACAATACTTTGTTAACAGAAATCATTGTCGGGTCGACAGAGGGGGTATAGAGGGATTTTTCATTTTCAAAATTACCTCAAAATCAAATATGACTTGGCACGCATCATGGTGGGGTGCAGAATATCCACTTTCATCTAAATAACAATAATTCGTCAACAGAAATCATTGACGGGTCGTTGGAGGGGGTATAGAGGGATTTCTCATTTTCAATATTTCTTCAAAAATCTAATATGACTTGGCACGCAACATGGTGGGGTGCAGAATATGCATTTCCATCTGAATAACAATAATTCGTCAACAGAAATCATTGTCGGGTCGTTAGAGAGGTTATAGAGGGATTTCTCATTTTCAAAATTACCTCAAAATCAAATATGACTTGGCACGCAACATGGTGGTGTGCAGAATATTTATTATCATCTGAATAACAATAATTCGTCAACAGAACTCATTGTCGGGTCGTTAGAGGGGTATAGAGGGATTTTTCATTTTCAAAATGACTTCAAAAATCAAATATGACTTAGCACTCATCATGGTGGGGTACAGAATATCCATTTCCATCTCAATATCAATAATTTGTCACCAGAAATCATTGTCGGGTCGTCAGAGGGGGTATAGAGGGATTTTTCATTTTCAAAATTACCTCAAAATCATATATGACTTGGCACGCATCATAGTGGGGTACAGAATATCCATTCGTATCTCAATAACAATAATTTGTTAACAGAAATCATTGTCTGGTCGTCAGAGGGGGTATAGAGGGATTTTTCATTATCAAAATGATTTCAAAAATAAAATATGACTTGGCACGCATCATGGTGGGGTGCAGAATATCCATTTTCATCTAAATAACAATAATTCGTCAACAAAAATCATTGACGGGTCGTTGGAGGGGGTATAGAGGGATTTCTCATTTTCAATATTTCTTCAAAAATCTAATATAACTAGGCACGCAACATGGTGGGGTGCAAAGTATCCATGTCCATCTGAATAACAATAATTCGTCAACAGAAGTCATTGTCGGGTCGTTAGAGGGTGTATAGAGGAATTTTTCAATTTCAATATTTCTTCAAAAATCCAATATGACTTTGCACGCATCATGGTGGGGTGCAGAATATCCATTTCCATCTGAATAACAATAATTTGTCGACAGAAATCATTGTCGGGTCGTCAGAGGGGGTATAGAGGGATTTTTCATTTTCAAAATGACTTCAAAAATCAAATATGACTTGGCACGCATCATAGTGGGGTACAGAATATCCATTTCCATCTGAATAACAATAATTTGTCAACAGAAATCATTGACGGGTCGTTGGAGGGGGTATAGAGGGATTTTTCATTTTCAAAATTTCTTCAAAAATCTAATATGACTTGACACGCATCATGGTGGGGTGCAAAGTATCCATGTCCATCTGAATAACAATAATTCGTCAACAGAAATCATTGTCGGGTCGTCAGAGGGGGTATAGAGGGATTTCTCATTTTCAATATTTCTTCAAAAATCTAATATGACTTGGCACGCATCATGGTGGGGTGCAGAATATCTATTTCCATCTGAATAACAATAATTTGTCGACAGAAATCATTGTCGGGTCGTTAGAGGGGGTATTCAGAGATTTCTCATTTTCAAAATTACCTCAAAATCAAATAAGACTTGGCACGCAACAAGGTCGGGTGCAGAATATTCATTTCCGTCTGGATAACGATAATTCGTCAACAGAATTCATTGTCGGGTCGTTAGAGGGGGTATAGAGGAATTTTTCATTTTCAATATTTCTTCAAAAATCCAATATGACTTGGCACGCATCATGGTGGGGTGCAGAATATCCATTTCCATCTGAATAACAATAATTTGTCGACAGAAATCATTGTCGGGTCGTCAGAGGGGGTATAGAGGGATTTTTCATTTTCAAAATGACTTCAAAAATCAAATATGACTTGGCACGTATCATAGTGGGGTACAGAATATCCATTTCCATCTCAGTAAAAATAATTTGTTAACAGAAATCATTGTCGGGTCGTCAGAGGGGGTATAGAGGGATTTTTCATTTTCAAAATTACCTCATAATCCAATATGACTTGGCACGCATCATGGTGGGGTGCAGAATATCCATTTCCATCTGAATAACAATAAGTCGTCAACAGAAATCATTGACGGGTCGTTAGAGGGGGAATAGAGGGATTTTTCATTTTCAATATTTCTTCAAAAATCTAATATGACTTGGCACGCATCATGGTGGGGTACAGAATATCCATTTCCATCTCAATAACAATAATTTGTTAACAGAAATCATTGTCGGGTCGTCAGAGGGGGTATAGAGGGATTTCTCATTTTCAAATTTACCTCAAAATCAAATATGACTTGGCACGCATCATGGTGGGGTGCAGAATATCCATTTCCATCTATATAACAATAATTCGTCAACAGAAATCATTGACGGGTCGTTGGAGGGGATATAGAGGGATTTCTCATTTTCAATATTTCTTCAAAAATCTAATATGACTTGGCACGTATCATGGTGGGGTGCAGAATATTCATTTCCATCTGAATAACAATAATTCGTCAACAGAAATCATTGTCGGGTCGTTAGAGGGGATATAGAGGGATTTTTCATTTTCAAAATTACCTCAAAATCAAATATGACTTGGCACGCATCAAAGTGGGGTGCAGAAAATCCATTGCCATTTGAAACACAATAATTTGTCAACCGATATCATTGTCGGGTCGTTAGAGGGGGTATAGAGGGATTTTTCATTTTCAAAATTACCTCAAAATCAAATATGACTTGGCACGCAACATGGTGGGGTGCAGAATATCCATTTCCATCTGAATAACAATAATTTGTCAACAGAAATCATTGTCGGGTCGTTAGAGGGGGAATAGAGGGATTTTTCATTTTCTATATTTCTTCAAATATCTAATATGACTTGGAACGCATCATGGTGGGGTTCAAAGTATCCATGTCCATCTGAATAACAATTATTCGTCGACAGAAATCATTGTCGGGTCGTTAGAGGGGGTATAGAGGGATTTCTCATTTTCAAAATTATCTCAAAATCAAATATGACTTGGCACGCAACATGGTGGGGTGCAGAATATTCATTTTCATCTGGATAACAATAATTCGTCAACAGAAATCATTGTCGGGTCGTTAGAGGGGGTTTAGAGTGATTTTTCATTTTCAAAATGACTTCAAAAATCAAATATGACTTGGCACGCATCATAGTGGGGTACAGAATATCCATTTCCATCTCAATAACAATAATTTGTTAACAGAAATCTTTGTCGGGTCGTCAGAGGGGGTATAGAGGGATTTTTCATTTTCAAAATTACCTCAAAATCAAATATGACTTGGCACGCATCATGGTGGTGTGCAGAATATCCATTTTCATCTAAATAACAATAATTCGTCAACAGAAATCATTGACGGGTCGTTGGAGGGGGTATAGAGGGATTTTTCATTTTCAAAATTTCTTCAAAAATCTAATATGACTTGGCACGCATCATGGTGGGGTGCAGAATATCTATTTCCATCTGAATAACAATAATTCGTCGACAGAAATCATTTTCGGGTCATTAGAGGGGGTATAGAGGGATTTCTTATTTTCAAAATTACCTCAAAATCAAATATGACTTGGCACGCAACATGGTGGGGTGCAGAATATTCATTTCCATCTGGATAACAAAAATTCTTCAACAGAAATCATTGTCGGGTCGTCAGAGGGAGTATAGAGGGATTTTTCATTTTCAAAATGACTTCAAAACTCAAATATGACTTGGCACGCATCATAGTGGGGTGCAGAATATCCATTTCCATCTGAATAACAATAATTCGTCGACAGAAATCATTGTCGGGTCGTCAGAGGGAGTATAGAGGGATTTTTCATTTTCAAAATGACTTCAAAACTCAAATATGACTTGGCACGCATCATAGTGGGGTACAGAATATCCATTTCCATCTCAATAACAATAATTTGTTAACAGAAATCATTGTCGGGTCGTCAGAGGGGGTATAGAGGGATTTTTCATTTTCAAAATTACCTCAAAATCAAATATGAATTGGCACGCATCATGGTGGGGTGCAGAATATCCATTTCCATCTGAATAACAATAATTCGTCAACAGAAATCATTGACGGGTCGTTGGAGGGGGTATAGAGGGATTTCTCAAAAATCAAATATAACTTGGCACGCATCATAGTGGGGTACAGAATATCCATTTCCATCTCAATAACAATAATTTGATAACAGAAATCATTGTCGGGTCGACAGAGGGGGTATAGAGGGATTTCTCATTTTCAAAATTACCTCAAAATCAAATATGACTTGGCACGCATCATAGTGGGGTACAGAATATCCATTTCCATCTCAATAACAATAATTTGATAACAGAAATCATTGTCGGGTCGTTAGAGGGGATATAGAGGGATTTTTCATTTTCAAAATTACCTCAAAATCAAATATGACTTGGCACGCATCAAAGTGGGGTGCAGAATATCCATTGCCATTTGAATAACAATAATTTGTCAACCGATATCATTGTCGGGTCGTTAGAGGGGGTATAGAGGGATTTTTCATTTTCAAAATTACCTCAAAATCAAATATGACTTGGCACGCAACATGGTGGGGTGCAGAATATCCATTTCCATCTGAATAACAATAATTTGTCAACAGAAATCATTGTCGGGTCGTTAGAGGGGGAATAGAGGGATTTTTCATTTTCAATATTTCTTCAAATATCTAATATGACTTGGAACGCATCATGGTGGGGTTCAAAGTATCCATGTCCATCTGAATAACAATTATTCGTCGACAGAAATCATTGTCGGGTCGTTAGAGGGGGTATAGAGGGATTTCTCATTTTCAAAATTATCTCAAAATCAAATATGACTTGGCACGCAACATGGTGGGGTGCAGAATATTCATTTTCATCTGGATAACAATAATTCGTCAACAGATATCATTGTCGGGTCGTTAGAGGGGGTTTAGAGTGATTTTTCATTTTCAAAATGACTTCAAAAATCAAATATGACTTGGCACGCATCATAGTGGGGTACAGAATATCCATTTCCATCTCAATAACAATAATTTGTTAACAGAAATCTTTGTCGGGTCGTCAGAGGGGGTATAGAGGGATTTTTCATTTTCAAAATTACCTCAAAATCAAATTAGACTTGGCACGCATCATGGTGGGGTGCAGAATATCCATTTTCATCTAAATAACAATAATTCGTCAACAGAAATCATTGACGGGTCGTTGGAGGGGGTATAGAGGGATTTTTCATTTTCAAAATGACCTCAAAATCAAATATGACTTGGCACGCATCATGGTGGGGTGCAGAATATCCATTTCCATCTGAATAACAATAATTCGACAACAGAAATCATTGACGGGTCGTTGGAGGGGGTATAGAGGGATTTCTCAAAAATCAAATATGACTTGGCACGCATCATAGTGGGGTACAGAATATCCATTTCCATCTCAATAACAATAATTTGATAACAGAAATCATTGTCGGGTCGACAGAGGGGGTATAGAGGGATTTCTCATTTTCAAAATTACCTCAAAATCAAATATGACTTGGCACGCATCATAGTGGGGTACAGAATATCCATTTCCATCTCAATAACACTAATTTGATAACAGAAATCATTGTCGGGTCGTTAGAGGGGATATAGAGGGATTTTTCATTTTCAAAATTACCTCAAAATCAAATATGACTTGGCACGCATCAAAGTGGGGTGCAGAATATCCATTGCCATTTGAATAACAATAATTTGTCAACCGATATCATTGTCGGGTCGTTAGAGGGGGTATAGAGGGATTTTTCATTTTCAAAATTACCTCAAAATCAAATATGACTTGGCACGCAACATGGTGGGGTGCAGAATATCCATTTCCATCTGAATAACAATAATTTGTCAACAGAAATCATTGTCGGGTCGTTAGAGGGGGAATAGAGTGATTTTTCATTTTCAATATTTCTTCAAATATCTAATATGACTTGGAACGCATCATGGTGGGGTTCAAAGTATCCATGTCCATCTGAATAACAATTATTCGTCGACAGAAATCATTGTCGGGTCGTTAGAGGGGGTATAGAGGGATTTCTCATTTTCAAAATTATCTCAAAATCAAATATGACTTGGCACGCAACATGGTGGGGTGCAGAATATTCATTTTCATCTGGATAACAATAATTCGTCAACAGATATCATTGTCGGGTCGTTAGAGGGGGTTTAGAGTGATTTTTCATTTTCAAAATGACTTCAAAAATCAAATATGACTTGGCACGCATCATAGTGGGGTACAGAATATCCATTTCCATCTCAATAACAATAATTTGTTAACAGAAATCTTTGTCGGGTCGTCAGAGGGGGTATAGAGGGATTTTTCATTTTCAAAATTACCTCAAAATCAAATATGACTTGGCACGCATCATGGTGGGGTGCAGAATATCCATTTTCATCTAAATAACAATAATTCGTCAACAGAAATCATTGACGGGTCGTTGGAGGGGGTATAGAGGGATTTTTCATTTTCAATATTTCTTCAAAAATCTAATATGACTTGGAACGCATCATGGTGGGGTTCAAAGTATCCATGTCCATCTGAATAACAATTATTCGTAAACAGAAATCATTGTCGGGTCGTCAGAGGGTGTAAAGAGGGATTTCTCATTTTCAATATTTCTTCAAAAATCCAATATGACTTGGCACGCATCATGGTGGGGTGCAGAATATCTATTTAGATCTGAATAACAATAATTCGTCGACAGAAATCATTGTCGGGTCGTTAGAGGGGGTATAGAGGGATTTCTCATTTTCAAAATTATCTCAAAATCAAATATGACTTGGCACGCAACATGGTGGGGTGCAGAATATTCATTTTCATCTGGATAACAATAATTCGTCAACAGAAATCATTGTCGGGTCGTTAGAGGGGGTTTAGAGTGATTTTTCATTTTCAATATTTCTTCAAAAATCCAATTTGACTTGGCACGCATCATGGTGGGGTGCTGAATATTTATTTCCATCTGAATACCAATAATTTGTCAACAGAAATCATTGTCGGGTCGTTAGAGGGGGTATAGAGGGATTTCTCATTTTCAATATTTCTTCAAATATCCAATATGACTTGGCACGCATCATGGTGGGGTGCAGAATATCCATTATCATCTGAATAACAATAATTCGTGAACAGAACTCATTGTCGGGTCGTTAGAGGGGGTATGGAGGGATTTTTCATTTTCAAAATGACTTCAAAAATCAAATATGACTTGGCACGCATCATGGTGGTGTACAGAATATCCATTTCCATCTCAATATCAATAATTTGTCAACAGAAATCATTGTCGGGTCGTCAGAGGGGGTATAAAGGGATTTTTAATTTTCAAAATTAACTCAAAATCAAATATGACTTGGCACGCATCATAGTGGGGTGCAGAATATCCATTTCCATCTGAATGACAATAATTCGTCAACAGAAATCATTGACGGGTCGTTGGAGGGGGTATAGAGGGATTTTTCATTTTCAAAATTTCTTCAAAAATCTAATATGACTTGGCACGCATCATGGTGGGGTGCAGAATATCTATTTCCATCTGAATAACAATAATTCGTCGACAGAAATCATTTTCGGGTCATTAGAGGGGGTATAGAGGGATTTCTTATTTTCAAAATTACCTCAAAATCAAATATGACTTGGCACGCAACATGGTGGGGTGCAGAATATTCATTTCCATCTGGATAAAAAAAATTCGTCAACAGAAATCAATGCCGGGTCGTTAGATGGGGTATAGAGGGATTTTTCATTTTCAATATTTTGTCAAAAATCCAATATGACTTGGCACGCATCATGGTGGGGTGCAGAATATCCATTTCCATCTGAATAACAATAATTCGTCGACAGAAATCATTGTCGGGTCGTCAGAGGGAGTAAAGAGGGATTTTTCATTTTCAAAATGACTTCAAAACTCAAATATGACTTGGCACGCATCATAGTGGTGTACAGAATATCCATTTCCATCTCAATAACAATAATTTGTTAACAGAAATCATTGTCGGGTCGTCAGAGGGGGTATAGAGGGATTTTTCATTTTCAAAATTACCTCAAAATCAAATATGAATTGGCACGCATCATGGTGGGGTGCAGAATATCCATTTCCATCTGAATAACAATAATTCGTCAACAGAAATCATTGACGGGTCGTTGGAGGGGGTATAGAGGGATTTCTCATTTTCAATATTTCTTCAAAAATCTAATATGACTTGGCACGCAACATGGTGGGGTGCAGAATATTCATTTCCATCTGAATAACAATAATTCGTCAACAGAAATCATTGTCGGGTCGTTAGAGGGGTATAGAGGGATTTTTCATTTTCAAAATGACTTCAAAAATCAAATATGACTTGGCACGCATCATGGTGGGGTACAGAATATCCATTTCCATCTCAATATCAATAATTTGTCACCAGAAATCATTGTCGGGTCGTCAGAGGGGGTATAGAGGGATTTTTCATTTTCAAAATTACCTCAAAATCAAATATGACTTGGCACGCATCATAGTGGGGTGCAGAATATCCATTTCCATCTGAATAACAATAATTCGTCAACAGAAATCATTGACGGGTCGTTGGAGGGGGTATAGAGGGATTTTTCATTTTCAAAATTTCTTCAAATATCTAATATGACTTGGCACGCTTCATGGTGGGGTGCAGAATATCCATTGCCATCTGAATAACAATAATTTGTCAACAGAAATCATTGTCGGGTCGTTAGAGGGGGTATAGAGGGATTTTTCATTTTCAAAATTACCTCAAAATCAAATATGACTTTGCACGCATCATGGTGGGGTGCAGAATATCTATTTTCATCTGAATAACAATAATTCGTCGACAGAAATCATTGTCGGGTCGTTAGAGGGGGTATAGAGGGATTTTTCATTTTCAAAATGACTTCAAAAATCAAATATGACTTGGCACGCATCATAGTGGGGTACAGAATATCCATTTCCATCTCAATATCAATAATTTGTTAACAGAAATCATAGTCGGGTCGTCAGAGGGGGTATAGAGGGATATTTCATTTTCAAAATTACCTCAAAGTCAAATATGACTTGGCACGCATTATGGTGGGGTGCAGAATATCCATTTGCATCTAAATAACAATAATTCGTCGACAGAAATCATTGTCGGGTCGTTAGAGAGGGTATAGAGGGATTTTTCATTTTCAAAATTACCTCAAAATCAAATATGACTTGGCACGCAACATGGTGGGGTGCAGAATATTCATTTCCATCTGAATAACAATAATTCGTCAACAGAAATCATTGTCGGGTCGTCAGAGGAAGTATAGAGGGATTTTTCATTTTCAAAATGACTTCAAATATCAAATATGACTTGGCACGCATCATAGTGGGGTACAGAATATCCATTTCCATCTCAATAACAATAATTTGTTAACAGAAATCATTGTCGGGTCGACAGAGGGGGTATAGAGGGATTTTTCATTTTCAAAATTACCTCAAAATCAAATATGACTTGGCACGCATCATGGTGGGGTGCAGAATATCCACTTTCATCTAAATAACAATAATTCGTCAACAGAAATCATTGACGGGTCGTTGGAGGGGGTATAGAGGGATTTCTCATTTTCAATATTTCTTCAAAAATCTAATATGACTTGGCACGCAACATGGTGGGGTGCAGAATATGCATTTCCATCTGAATAACAATAATTCGTCAACAGAAATCATTGTCGGGTCGTTAGAGAGGTTATAGAGGGATTTCTCATTTTCAAAATTACCTCAAAATCAAATATGTCTTGGCACGCAACATGGTGGTGTGCAGAATATTTATTATCATCTGAATAACAATAATTCGTCAACAGAACTCATTGTCGGGTCGTTAGAGGGGTATAGAGGGATTTTTCATTTTCAAAATGACTTCAAAAATCAAATATGACTTAGCACGCATCATGGTGGGGTACAGAATATCCATTTCCATCTCAATATCAATAATTTGTCACCAGTAATCATTGTCGGGTCGTCAGAGGGGGTATAGAGGGATTTTTCATTTTCAAAATTACCTCAAAATCATATATGACTTGGCACGCATCATAGTGGGGTACAGAATATCCATTCCCATCTCAATAACAATAATTTGTTAACAGAAATCATTGTCTGGTCGTCAGAGGGGGAATAGAGGGATTTTTCATTATCAAAATGATTTCAAAAATCAAATATGACTTGGCACGCATCATGGTGGGGTGCAGAATATCCATTTTCATCTAAATAACAATAATTTGTCAACAGAAATCATTGACGGGTCGTTGGAGGGGGTATAGAGGGATTTCTCATTTTCAATATTTCTTCAAAAATCTAATATCACTAGGCACGCAACATGGTGGGGTGCAAAGTATCCATGTCCATCTGAATAACAATAATTCGTCAACAGAAGTCATTGTCGGGTCGTTAGAGGGTGTATAGAGGAATTTTTCAATTTCAATATTTCTTCAAAAATCCAATATGACTTGGCACGCATCATGGTGGGGTGCAGAATATCCATTTCCATCTGAATAACAATAATTTGTCGACAGATATCATTGTCGGGTCGTCAGAGGGGGTATAGAGGGATTTTTCATTTTCAAAATGACTTCAAAAATCAAATATGACTTGGCACGCATCATAGTGGGGTACAGAATATCCATTTCCATCTGAATAACAATAATTTGTCAACAGTATTCATTGACGGGTCGTTGGAGGGGGTATAGAGGGATTTTTCATATTCAAAATTTCTTCAAAAATCTAATATGACTTGACACGCATCATGGTGGGGTGCAAAGTATCCATGTCCATCTGAATAACAATAATTCGTCAACAAAAATCATTGTCGGGTCGTCAGAGGGGGTATAGAGGGATTTCTCATTTTCAATATTTCTTCAAAAATCTAATATGACTTGGCACGCATCATGGTGGGGTGCAGAATATCTATTTCCATCTGAATAACAATAATTTGTCGACAGAAATCATTGTCGGGTCGTTAGAGGGGGTATTCAGAGATTTCTCATTTTCAAAATTACCTCAAAATCAAATAAGACTTTGCACGCAACAAGGTCGGGTGCAGAATATTCATTTCCGTCTGGATAACGATAATTCGTCAACAGAATTCATTGTCGGGTCGTTAGAGGGGGTATAGAGGAATTTTTCATTTTCAATATTTCTTCAAAAATCCAATATGACTTGGCACGCATCATGGTGGGGTGCAGATTATCCATTTCCATCTGAATAACAATAATTTGTCGACAGAAATCATTGTCGGGTCGTCAGAGGGGGTATAGAGGGATTTTTCATTTTCAAAATGACTTCAAAAATCAAATATGACTTGGCACGTATCATAGTGGGGTACAGAATATCCATTTCCATCTCAATAACAATAATTTGTTAACAGAAATCATTGTCGGGTCGTCAGAGGGGGTATAGAGGGATTTTTCATTTTCAAAATTACCTCATAATCCAATATGACTTGGCACGCATCATGGTGGGGTGCAGAATATCCATTTCCATCTGAATAACAATAAGTCGTCAACAGAAATCATTGACGGGTCGTTAGAGGGGGAATAGAGGGATTTTTCATTTTCAATATTTCTTCAAAAATCTAATATGACTTGGCACGCATCATGGTGGGGTACAGAATATCCATTTCCATCTCAATAACAATAATTTGTTAACAGAAATCATTGTCGGGTCGTCAGAGGGGGTATAGAGGGATTTCTCATTTTCAAATTTACCTCAAAATCAAATATGACTTGGCACGCATCATGGTGGGGTGCAGAATATCCATTTCCATCTATATAACAATAATTCGTCAACAGAAATCATTGACGGGTCGTTGGAGGGGATATAGAAGGATTTCTCATTTTCAATATTTCTTCAAAAATCTAATATGACTTGGCACGTATCATGGTGGGGTGCAGAATATTCATTTCCATCTGAATAACAATAATTCGTCAACAGAAATCATTGTCGGGTCGTTAGAGGGGATATAGAGGGATTTTTCATTTTCAAAATTACCTCAAAATCAAATATGACTTGGCACGCATCAAAGTGGGGTGCAGAATATCCATTGCCATTTGAATAACAATAATTTGTCAACAGAAATCATTGTCGGGTTGTTAGAGGGGGAATAGAGGGATTTTTCATTTTCAATATTTCTTCAAATATCTAATATGACTTGGAACGCATCATGGTGGGGTTCAAAGTATCCATGTCCATCTGAATAACAATTAGTCGTCGACAGAAATCATTGTCGGGTCGTTAGAGGGGGTATAGAGGGATTTCTCATTTTCAAAATTATCTCAAAATCAAATATGACTTGGCACGCAACATGGTGGGGTGCAGAATATTCATTTTCATCTGGATAACAATAATTCGTCAACAGAAATCATTGTCGGGTCGTTAGAGGGGGTTTAGAGTGATTTTTCATTTTCAAAATGACTTCAAAAATCAAATATGACTTGGCACGCATCATAGTGGGGTACAGAATATCCATTTCCATCTCAATAACAATAATTTGTTAACAGAAATCTTTGTCGGGTCGTCAGAGGGGGTATAGAGGGATTTTTCATTTTCAAAATTACCTCAAAATCAAATATGACTTGGCACGCATCATGGTGGGGTGCAGAATATCCATTTTCATCTAAATAACAATAATTCGTCAACAGAAATCATTGACGCGTCGTTGGATGGGGTATAGAGGGATTTTTCATTTTCTAAATTTCTTCAAAAATCTAATATGACTTGGCACGCATCATGGTGGGGTGCAGAATATCTATTTCCATCTGAATAACAATAATTCGTCGACAGAAATCATTTTCGGGTCATTAGAGGGGGTATAGAGGGATTTCTTATTTTCAAAATTACCTCAAAATCAAATATGACTTGGCACGCAACATGGTGGGGTGCAGAATATTCATTTCCATCTGGATAACAAAAATTCGTCAACAGAAATCAATGCCGGGTCGTTAGATGGGGTATAGAGGGATTTTTCATTTTCAATATTTTGTCAAAAATCCAATATGACTTGGCACGCATCATGGTGGGGTGCAGAATATCCATTTCCATCTGAATAACAATAATTCGTCGACAGAAATCATTGTCGGGTCGTCAGAGGGAGTATAGAGGGATTTTTCATTTTCAAAATGACTTCAAAACTCAAATATGACTTGGCACGCATCATAGTGGGGTACAGAATATCCATTTCCATCTCAATAACAATAATTTGTTAACAGAAATCATTGTCGGGTCGTCAGAGGGGGTATAGAGGGATTTTTCATTTTCAAAATTACCTCAAAATCAAATATGAATTGGCACGCATCATGGTGGGGTGCAGAATATCCATTTCCATCTGAATAACAATAATTCGTCAACAGAAATCATTGACGGGTCGTTGGAGGGGGTATAGAGGGATTTCTCAAAAATCAAATATGACTTGGCACGCATCATAGTGGGGTACAGAATATCCATTTCCATCTCAATAACAATAATTTGATAACAGAAATCATTGTCGGGTCGTCAGAGGGGGTATAGAGGGATTTTTCATTTTCAAAATTACCTCAAAATCATATATGACTTGGCACGCATCATAGTGGGGTACAGAATATCCATTCGTATCTCAATAACAATAATTTGTTAACAGAAATCATTGTCTGGGCGTCAGAGGGGGTATAGAGGGATTTTTCATTATCAAAATGATTTCAAAAATAAAATATGACTTGGCACGCATCATGGTGGGGTGCAGAATATCCATTTTCATCTAAATAACAATAATTCGTCAACAAAAATCATTGACGGGTCGTTGGAGGGGGTATAGAGGGATTTCTCATTTTCAATATTTCTTCAAAAATCTAATATAACTAGGCACGCAACATGGTGTGGTGCAAAGTATCCATGTCCATCTGAATAACAATAATTCGTCAACAGAAGTCATTGTCGGGTCGTTAGAGGGTGTATAGAGGAATTTTTCAATTTCAATATTTCTTCAAAAATCCAATATGACTTTGCACGCATCATGGTGGGGTGCAGAATATCCATTTCCATCTGAATAACAATAATTTGTCGACAGAAATCATTGTCGGGTCGTCAGAGGGGGTATAGAGGGATTTTTCATTTTCAAAATGACTTCAAAAATCAAATATGACTTGGCACGCATCATAGTGGGGTACAGAATATCCATTTCCATCTGAATAACAATAATTTGTCAACAGAAATCATTGACGGGTCGTTGGAGGGGGTATAGAGGGATTTTTCATTTTCAAAATTTCTTCAAAAATCTAATATGACTTGACACGCATCATGGTGGGGTGCAAAGTATCCATGTCCATCTGAATAACAATAATTCGTCAACAGAAATCATTGTCGGGTCGTCAGAGGGGGTATAGAGGGATTTCTCATTTTCAATATTTCTTCAAAAATCTAATATGACTTGGCACGCATCATGGTGGGGTGCAGAATATCTATTTCCATCTGAATAACAATAATTTGTCGACAGAAATCATTGTCGGGTCGTTAGAGGGGGTATTCAGAGATTTCTCATTTTCAAAATTACCTCAAAATCAAATAAGACTTGGCACGCAACAAGGTCGGGTGCAGAATATTCATTTCCGTCTGGATAACGATAATTCGTCAACAGAATTCATTGTCGGGTCGTTAGAGGGGGTATAGAGGAATTTTTCATTTTCAATATTTCTTCAAAAATCCAATATGACTTGGCACGCATCATGGTGGGGTGCAGAATATCCATTTCCATCTGAATAACAATAATTTGTCGACAGAAATCATTGTCGGGTCGTCAGAGGGGGTATAGAGGGATTTTTCATTTTCAAAATGACTTCAAAAATCAAATATGACTTGGCACGTATCATAGTGGGGTACAGAATATCCATTTCCATCTCAGTAACAATAATTTGTTAACAGAAATCATTGTCGGGTCGTCAGAGGGGGTATAGAGGGATTTTTCATTTTCAAAATTACCTCATAATCCAATATGACTTGGCACGCATCATGGTGGGGTGCAGAATATCCATTTCCATCTGAATAACAATAAGTCGTCAACAGAAATCATTGACGGGTCGTTAGAGGGGGAATAGAGGGATTTTTCATTTTCAATATTTCTTCAAAAATCTAATATGACTTGGCACGCATCATGGTGGGGTACAGAATATCCATTTCCATCTCAATAACAATAATTTGTTAACAGAAATCATTGTCGGGTCGTCAGAGGGGGTATAGAGGGATTTCTCATTTTCAAATTTACCTCAAAATCAAATATGACTTGGCACGCATCATGGTGGGGTGCAGAATATCCATTTCCATCTATATAACAATAATTCGTCAACAGAAATCATTGACGGGTCGTTGGAGGGGATATAGAGGGATTTCTCATTTTCAATATTTCTTCAAAAATCTAATATGACTTGGCACGTATCATGGTGGGGTGCAGAATATTCATTTCCATCTGAATAACAATAATTCGTCAACAGAAATCATTGTCGGGTCGTTAGAGGGGATATAGAGGGATTTTTCATTTTCAAAATTACCTCAAAATCAAATATGACTTGGCACGCATCAAAGTGGGGTGCAGAAAATCCATTGCCATTTGAAACACAATAATTTGTCAACCGATATCATTGTCGGGTCGTTAGAGGGGGTATAGAGGGATTTTTCATTTTCAAAATTACCTCAAAATCAAATATGACTTGGCACGCAACATGGTGGGGTGCAGAATATCCATTTCCATCTGAATAACAATAATTTGTCAACAGAAATCATTGTCGGGTCGTTAGAGGGGGAATAGAGGGATTTTTCATTTTCTATATTTCTTCAAATATCTAATATGACTTGGAACGCATCATGGTGGGGTTCAAAGTATCCATGTCCATCTGAATAACAATTATTCGTCGACAGAAATCATTGTCGGGTCGTTAGAGGGGGTATAGAGGGATTTCTCATTTTCAAAATTATCTCAAAATCAAATATGACTTGGCACGCAACATGGTGGGGTGCAGAATATTCATTTTCATCTGGATAACAATAATTCGTCAACAGAAATCATTGTCGGGTCGTTAGAGGGGGTTTAGAGTGATTTTTCATTTTCAAAATGACTTCAAAAATCAAATATGACTTGGCACGCATCATAGTGGGGTACAGAATATCCATTTCCATCTCAATAACAATAATTTGTTAACAGAAATCTTTGTCGGGTCGTCAGAGGGGGTATAGAGGGATTTTTCATTTTCAAAATTACCTCAAAATCAAATATGACTTGGCACGCATCATGGTGGGGTGCAGAATATCCATTTTCATCTAAATAACAATAATTCGTCAACAGAAATCATTGACGGGTCGTTGGAGGGGGTATAGAGGGATTTTTCATTTTCAAAATTTCTTCAAAAATCTAATATGACTTGGCACGCATCATGGTGGGGTGCAGAATATCTATTTCCATCTGAATAACAATAATTCGTCGACAGAAATCATTTTCGGGTCATTAGAGGGGGTATAGAGGGATTTCTTATTTTCAAAATAACCTCAAAATCAAATATGACTTGGCACGCAACATGGTGGGGTGCAGAATATTCATTTCCATCTGGATAACAAAAATTCTTCAACAGAAATCATTGTCGGGTCGTCAGAGGGAGTATAGAGGGATTTTTCATTTTCAAAATGACTTCAAAACTCAAATATGACTTGGCACGCATCATAGTGGGGTGCAGAATATCCATTTCCATCTGAATAACAATAATTCGTCGACAGAAATCATTGTCGGGTCGTCAGAGGGAGTATAGAGGGATTTTTCATTTTCAAAATGACTTCAAAACTCAAATATGACTTGGCACGCATCATAGTGGGGTACAGAATATCCATTTCCATCTCAATAACAATAATTTGTTAACAGAAATCATTGTCGGGTCGTCAGAGGGGGTATAGAGGGATTTTTCATTTTCAAAATTACCTCAAAATCAAATATGAATTGGCACGCATCATGGTGGGGTGCAGAATATCCATTTCCATCTGAATAACAATAATTCGTCAACAGAAATCATTGACGGGTCGTTGGAGGGGGTATAGAGGGATTTCTCAAAAATCAAATATAACTTGGCACGCATCATAGTGGGGTACAGAATATCCATTTCCATCTCAATAACAATAATTTGATAACAGAAATCATTGTCGGGTCGACAGAGGGGGTATAGAGGGATTTCTCATTTTCAAAATTACCTCAAAATCAAATATGACTTGGCACGCATCATAGTGGGGTACAGAATATTCATTTCCATCTCAATAACAATAATTTGATAACAGAAATCATTGTCGGGTCGTTAGAGGGGATATAGAGGGATTTTTCATTTTCAAAATTACCTCAAAATCAAATATGACTTAGCACGCATCAAAGTGGGGTGCAGAATATCCATTGCCATTTGAATAACAATAATTTGTCAACCGATATCATTGTCGGGTCGTTAGAGGGGGTATAGAGGGATTTTTCATTTTCAAAATTACCTCAAAATCAAATATGAATTGGCACGCATCATGGTGGGGTGCAGAATATCCATTTCCATCTGAATAACAATAAGTCGTCAACAGAAATCATTGACGGGTCGTTAGAGGGGGAATAGAGGGATTTTTCATTTTCAATATTTCTTCAAAAATCTAATATGACTTGGCACGCATCATGGTGGGGTACAGAATATCCATTTCCATCTCAATAACAATAATTTGTTAACAGAAATCATTGTCGGGTCGTCAGAGGGGGTATAGAGGGATTTCTCATTTTCAAATTTACCTCAAAATCAAATATGACTTGGCACGCATCATGGTGGGGTGCAGAATATCCATTTCCATCTATATAACAATAATTCGTCAACAGAAATCATTGACGGGTCGTTGGAGGGGATATAGAAGGATTTCTCATTTTCAATATTTCTTCAAAAATCTAATATGACTTGGCACGTATCATGGTGGGGTGCAGAATATTCATTTCCATCTGAATAACAATAATTCGTCAACAGAAATCATTGTCGGGTCGTTAGAGGGGATATAGAGGGATTTTTCATTTTCAAAATTACCTCAAAATCAAATATGACTTGGCACGCATCAAAGTGGGGTGCAGAATATCCATTGCCATTTGAATAACAATAATTTGTCAACAGAAATCATTGTCGGGTTGTTAGAGGGGGAATAGAGGGATTTTTCATTTTCAATATTTCTTCAAATATCTAATATGACTTGGAACGCATCATGGTGGGGTTCAAAGTATCCATGTCCATCTGAATAACAATTAGTCGTCGACAGAAATCATTGTCGGGTCGTTAGAGGGGGTATAGAGGGATTTCTCATTTTCAAAATTATCTCAAAATCAAATATGACTTGGCACGCAACATGGTGGGGTGCAGAATATTCATTTTCATCTGGATAACAATAATTCGTCAACAGAAATCATTGTCGGGTCGTTAGAGGGGGTTTAGAGTGATTTTTCATTTTCAAAATGACTTCAAAAATCAAATATGACTTGGCACGCATCATAGTGGGGTACAGAATATCCATTTCCATCTCAATAACAATAATTTGTTAACAGAAATCTTTGTCGGGTCGTCAGAGGGGGTATAGAGGGATTTTTCATTTTCAAAATTACCTCAAAATCAAATATGACTTGGCACGCATCATGGTGGGGTGCAGAATATCCATTTTCATCTAAATAACAATAATTCGTCAACAGAAATCATTGACGCGTCGTTGGATGGGGTATAGAGGGATTTTTCATTTTCTAAATTTCTTCAAAAATCTAATATGACTTGGCACGCATCATGGTGGGGTGCAGAATATCTATTTCCATCTGAATAACAATAATTCGTCGACAGAAATCATTTTCGGGTCATTAGAGGGGGTATAGAGGGATTTCTTATTTTCAAAATTACCTCAAAATCAAATATGACTTGGCACGCAACATGGTGGGGTGCAGAATATTCATTTCCATCTGGATAACAAAAATTCGTCAACAGAAATCAATGCCGGGTCGTTAGATGGGGTATAGAGGGATTTTTCATTTTCAATATTTTGTCAAAAATCCAATATGACTTGGCACGCATCATGGTGGGGTGCAGAATATCCATTTCCATCTGAATAACAATAATTCGTCGACAGAAATCATTGTCGGGTCGTCAGAGGGAGTATAGAGGGATTTTTCATTTTCAAAATGACTTCAAAACTCAAATATGACTTGGCACGCATCATAGTGGGGTACAGAATATCCATTTCCATCTCAATAACAATAATTTGTTAACAGAAATCATTGTCGGGTCGTCAGAGGGGGTATAGAGGGATTTTTCATTTTCAAAATTACCTCAAAATCAAATATGAATTGGCACGCATCATGGTGGGGTGCAGAATATCCATTTCCATCTGAATAACAATAATTCGTCAACAGAAATCATTGACGGGTCGTTGGAGGGGGTATAGAGGGATTTCTCAAAAATCAAATATGACTTGGCACGCATCATAGTGGGGTACAGAATATCCATTTCCATCTCAATAACAATAATTTGATAACAGAAATCATTGTCGGGTCGTCAGAGGGGGTATAGAGGGATTTTTCATTTTCAAAATTACCTCAAAATCATATATGACTTGGCACGCATCATAGTGGGGTACAGAATATCCATTCGTATCTCAATAACAATAATTTGTTAACAGAAATCATTGTCTGGGCGTCAGAGGGGGTATAGAGGGATTTTTCATTATCAAAATGATTTCAAAAATAAAATATGACTTGGCACGCATCATGGTGGGGTGCAGAATATCCATTTTCATCTAAATAACAATAATTCGTCAACAAAAATCATTGACGGGTCGTTGGAGGGGGTATAGAGGGATTTCTCATTTTCAATATTTCTTCAAAAATCTAATATAACTAGGCACGCAACATGGTGTGGTGCAAAGTATCCATGTCCATCTGAATAACAATAATTCGTCAACAGAAGTCATTGTCGGGTCGTTAGAGGGTGTATAAAGGAATTTTTCAATTTCAATATTTCTTCAAAAATCCAATATGACTTTGCACGCATCATGGTGGGGTGCAGAATATCCATTTCCATCTGAATAACAATAATTTGTCGACAGAAATCATTGTCGGGTCGTCAGAGGGGGTATAGAGGGATTTTTCATTTTCAAAATGACTTCAAAAATCAAATATGACTTGGCACGCATCATAGTGGGGTACAGAATATCCATTTCCATCTGAATAACAATAATTTGTCAACAGAAATCATTGACGGGTCGTTGGAGGGGGTATAGAGGGATTTTTCATTTTCAAAATTTCTTCAAAAATCTAATATGACTTGACACGCATCATGGTGGGGTGCAAAGTATCCATGTCCATCTGAATAACAATAATTCGTCAACAGAAATCATTGTCGGGTCGTCAGAGGGGGTATAGAGGGATTTCTCATTTTCAATATTTCTTCAAAAATCTAATATGACTTGGCACGCATCATGGTGGGGTGCAGAATATCTATTTCCATCTGAATAACAATAATTTGTCGACAGAAATCATTGTCGGGTCGTTAGAGGGGGTATTCAGAGATTTCTCATTTTCAAAATTACCTCAAAATCAAATAAGACTTGGCACGCAACAAGGTCGGGTGCAGAATATTCATTTCCGTCTGGATAACGATAATTCGTCAACAGAATTCATTGTCGGGTCGTTAGAGGGGGTATAGAGGAATTTTTCATTTTCAATATTTCTTCAAAAATCCAATATGACTTGGCACGCATCATGGTGGGGTGCAGAATATCCATTTCCATCTGAATAACAATAATTTGTCGACAGAAATCATTGTCGGGTCGTCAGAGGGGGTATAGAGGGATTTTTCATTTTCAAAATGACTTCAAAAATCAAATATGACTTGGCACGTATCATAGTGGGGTACAGAATATCCATTTCCATCTCAGTAACAATAATTTGTTAACAGAAATCATTGTCGGGTCGTCAGAGGGGGTATAGAGGGATTTTTCATTTTCAAAATTACCTCATAATCCAATATGACTTGGCACGCATCATGGTGGGGTGCAGAATATCCATTTCCATCTGAATAACAATAAGTCGTCAACAGAAATCATTGACGGGTCGTTAGAGGGGGAATAGAGGGATTTTTCATTTTCAATATTTCTTCAAAAATCTAATATGACTTGGCACGCATCATGGTGGGGTACAGAATATCCATTTCCATCTCAATAACAATAATTTGTTAACAGAAATCATTGTCGGGTCGTCAGAGGGGGTATAGAGGGATTTCTCATTTTCAAATTTACCTCAAAATCAAATATGACTTGGCACGCATCATGGTGGGGTGCAGAATATCCATTTCCATCTATATAACAATAATTCGTCAACAGAAATCATTGACGGGTCGTTGGAGGGGATATAGAGGGATTTCTCATTTTCAATATTTCTTCAAAAATCTAATATGACTTGGCACGTATCATGGTGGGGTGCAGAATATTCATTTCCATCTGAATAACAATAATTCGTCAACAGAAATCATTGTCGGGTCGTTAGAGGGGATATAGAGGGATTTTTCATTTTCAAAATTACCTCAAAATCAAATATGACTTGGCACGCATCAAAGTGGGGTGCAGAAAATCCATTGCCATTTGAAACACAATAATTTGTCAACCGATATCATTGTCGGGTCGTTAGAGGGGGTATAGAGGGATTTTTCATTTTCAAAATTACCTCAAAATCAAATATGACTTGGCACGCAACATGGTGGGGTGCAGAATATCCATTTCCATCTGAATAACAATAATTTGTCAACAGAAATCATTGTCGGGTCGTTAGAGGGGGAATAGAGGGATTTTTCATTTTCTATATTTCTTCAAATATCTAATATGACTTGGAACGCATCATGGTGGGGTTCAAAGTATCCATGTCCATCTGAATAACAATTATTCGTCGACAGAAATCATTGTCGGGTCGTTAGAGGGGGTATAGAGGGATTTCTCATTTTCAAAATTATCTCAAAATCAAATATGACTTGGCACGCAACATGGTGGGGTGCAGAATATTCATTTTCATCTGGATAACAATAATTCGTCAACAGAAATCATTGTCGGGTCGTTAGAGGGGGTTTAGAGTGATTTTTCATTTTCAAAATGACTTCAAAAATCAAATATGACTTGGCACGCATCATAGTGGGGTACAGAATATCCATTTCCATCTCAATAACAATAATTTGTTAACAGAAATCTTTGTCGGGTCGTCAGAGGGGGTATAGAGGGATTTTTCATTTTCAAAATTACCTCAAAATCAAATATGACTTGGCACGCATCATGGTGGGGTGCAGAATATCCATTTTCATCTAAATAACAATAATTCGTCAACAGAAATCATTGACGGGTCGTTGGAGGGGGTATAGAGGGATTTTTCATTTTCAAAATTTCTTCAAAAATCTAATATGACTTGGCACGCATCATGGTGGGGTGCAGAATATCTATTTCCATCTGAATAACAATAATTCGTCGACAGAAATCATTTTCGGGTCATTAGAGGGGGTATAGAGGGATTTCTTATTTTCAAAATAACCTCAAAATCAAATATGACTTGGCACGCAACATGGTGGGGTGCAGAATATTCATTTCCATCTGGATAACAAAAATTCTTCAACAGAAATCATTGTCGGGTCGTCAGAGGGAGTATAGAGGGATTTTTCATTTTCAAAATGACTTCAAAACTCAAATATGACTTGGCACGCATCATAGTGGGGTGCAGAATATCCATTTCCATCTGAATAACAATAATTCGTCGACAGAAATCATTGTCGGGTCGTCAGAGGGAGTATAGAGGGATTTTTCATTTTCAAAATGACTTCAAAACTCAAATATGACTTGGCACGCATCATAGTGGGGTACAGAATATCCATTTCCATCTCAATAACAATAATTTGTTAACAGAAATCATTGTCGGGTCGTCAGAGGGGGTATAGAGGGATTTTTCATTTTCAAAATTACCTCAAAATCAAATATGAATTGGCACGCATCATGGTGGGGTGCAGAATATCCATTTCCATCTGAATAACAATAATTCGTCAACAGAAATCATTGACGGGTCGTTGGAGGGGGTATAGAGGGATTTCTCAAAAATCAAATATAACTTGGCACGCATCATAGTGGGGTACAGAATATCCATTTCCATCTCAATAACAATAATTTGATAACAGAAATCATTGTCGGGTCGACAGAGGGGGTATAGAGGGATTTCTCATTTTCAAAATTACCTCAAAATCAAATATGACTTGGCACGCATCATAGTGGGGTACAGAATATTCATTTCCATCTCAATAACAATAATTTGATAACAGAAATCATTGTCGGGTCGTTAGAGGGGATATAGAGGGATTTTTCATTTTCAAAATTACCTCAAAATCAAATATGACTTAGCACGCATCAAAGTGGGGTGCAGAATATCCATTGCCATTTGAATAACAATAATTTGTCAACCGATATCATTGTCGGGTCGTTAGAGGGGGTATAGAGGGATTTTTCATTTTCAAAATTACCTCAAAATCAAATATGACTTGGCACGCAACATGGTGGGGTGCAGAATATCCATTTCCATCTGAATAACAATAATTTGTCAACAGAAATCATTGTCGGGTCGTTAGAGGGGGAATAGAGGGATTTTTCATTTTCAATATTTCTTCAAATATCTAATATGACTTGGAACGCATCATGGTGGGGTTCAAAGTATCCATGTCCATCTGAATAACAATTATTCGTCGACAGAAATCATTGTCGGGTCGTTAGAGGGGGTATAGAGGGATTTCTCATTTTCAAAATTATCTCAAAATCAAATATGACTTGGCACGCAACATGGTGGGGTGCAGAATATTCATTTTCATCTGGATAACAATAATTCGTCAACAGATATCATTGTCGGGTCGTTAGAGGGGGTTTAGAGTGATTTTTCATTTTCAAAATGACTTCAAAAATCAAATATGACTTGGCACGCATCATAGTGGGGTACAGAATTTCCATTTCCATCTCAATAACAATAATTTGTTAACAGAAATCTTTGTCGGGTCGTCAGAGGGGGTATAGAGGGATTTTTCATTTTCAAAATTACCTCAAAATCAAATTAGACTTGGCACGCATCATGGTGGGGTGCAGAATATCCATTTTCATCTAAATAACAATAATTCGTCAACAGAAATCATTGACGGGTCGTTGGAGGGGGTATAGAGGGATTTTTCATTTTCAAAATTACCTCAAAATCAAATATGACTTGGCACGCATCATGGTGGGGTGCAGAATATCCATTTCCATCTGAATAACAATAATTCGTCAACAGAAATCATTGACGGGTCGTTGGAGGGGGTATAGAGGGATTTCTCAAAAATCAAATATGACTTGGCACGCATCATAGTGGGGTACAGAATATCCATTTCCATCTCAATAACAATAATTTGATAACAGAAATCATTGTCGGGTCGACAGAGGGGGTATAGAGGGATTTCTCATTTTCAAAATTACCTCAAAATCAAATATGACTTGGCACGCATCATAGTGGGGTACAGAATATCCATTTCCATCTCAATAACAATAATTTGATAACAGAAATCATTGTCGGGTCGTTAGAGGGGATATAGAGGGATTTTTCATTTTCAAAATTACCTCAAAATCAAATATGACTTGGCACGCATCAAAGTGGGGTGCAGAATATCCATTGCCATTTGAATAACAATAATTTGTCAACCGATATCATTGTCGGGTCGTTAGAGGGGGTATAGAGGGATTTTTCATTTTCAAAATTACCTCAAAATCAAATATGACTTGGCAAGCAACATGGTGGGGTGCAGAATATCCATTTCCATCTGAATAACAATAATTTGTCAACAGAAATCATTGTCGGGTCGTTAGAGGGGGAATAGAGGGATTTTTCATTTTCAATATTTCTTCAAATATCTAATATGACTTGGAACGCATCATGGTGGGGTTCAAAGTATCCATGTCCATCTGAATAACAATTATTCGTCGACAGAAATCATTGTCGGGTCGTTAGAGGGGGTATAGAGGGATTTCTCATTTTCAAAATTATCTCAAAATCAAATATGACTTGGCACGCAACATGGTGGGGTGCAGAATATTCATTTTCATCTGGATAACAATAATTCGTCAACAGATATCATTGTCGGGTCGTTAGAGGGGGTTTAGAGTGATTTTTCATTTTCAAAATGACTTCAAAAATCAAATATGACTTGGCACGCATCATAGTGGGGTACAGAATATCCATTTCCATCTCAATAACAATAATTTGTTAACAGAAATCTTTGTCGGGTCGTCAGAGGGGGTATAGAGGGATTTTTCATTTTCAAAATTACCTCAAAATCAAATATGACTTGGCACGCATCATGGTGGGGTGCAGAATATCCATTTTCATCTAAATAACAATAATTCGTCAACAGAAATCATTGACGGGTCGTTGGAGGGGGTATAGAGGGATTTTTCATTTTCAATATTTCTTCAAAAATCTAATATGACTTGGAACGCATCATGGTGGGGTTCAAAGTATCCATGTCCATCTGAATAACAATTATTCGTCAACAGAAATCATTGTCGGGTCGTCAGAGGGTGTAAAGAGGGATTTCTCATTTTCAATATTTCTTCAAAAATCCAAAATGACTTGGCACGCATCATGGTGGGGTGCAGAATATCTATTTAGATCTGAATAACAATAATTCGTCGACAGAAATCATTGTCGGGTCGTTAGAGGGGGTATAGAGGGATTTCTCATTTTCAAAATTATCTCAAAATCAAATATGACTTGGCACGCAACATGGTGGGGTGCAGAATATTCATTTTCATCTGGATAACAATAATTCGTCAACAGAAATCATTGTCGGGTCGTTAGAGGGGGTTTAGAGTGATTTTTCATTTTCAATATTTCTTCAAAAATCCAATTTGACTTGGCACGCATCATGGTGGGGTGCTGAATATTTATTTCCATCTGAATACCAATAATTTGTCAACAGAAATCATTGTCGGGTCGTTAGAGGGGGTATAGAGGGATTTCTCATTTTCAATATTTCTTCAAATATCCAATATGACTTGGCACGCATCATGGTGGGGTGCAGAATATCCATTATCATCTGAATAACAATAATTCGTGAACAGAACTCATTGTCGGGTCGTTAGAGGGGGTATGGAGGGATTTTTCATTTTCAAAATGACTTCAAAAATCAAATATGACTTGGCACGCATCATGGTGGTGTACAGAATATCCATTTCCATCTCAATATCAATAATTTGTCAACAGAAATCATTGTCGGGTCGTCAGAGGGGGTATAAAGGGATTTTTAATTTTCAAAATTAACTCAAAATCAAATATGACTTGGCACGCATCATAGTGGGGTGCAGAATATCCATTTCCATCTGAATGACAATAATTCGTCAACAGAAATCATTGACGGGTCGTTGGAGGGGGTATAGAGGGATTTTTCATTTTCAAAATTTCTTCAAAAATCTAATATGACTTGGCACGCATCATGGTGGGGTGCAGAATATCTATTTCCATCTGAATAACAATAATTCGTCGACAGAAATCATTTTCGGGTCATTAGAGGGGGTATAGAGGGATTTCTTATTTTCAAAATTACCTCAAAATCAAATATGACTTGGCACGCAACATGGTGGGGTGCAGAATATTCATTTCCATCTGGATAAAAAAAATTCGTCAACAGAAATCAATGCCGGGTCGTTAGATGGGGTATAGAGGGATTTTTCATTTTCAATATTTTGTCAAAAATCCAATATGACTTGGCACGCATCATGGTGGGGTGCAGAATATCCATTTCCATCTGATTAGCAATAATTCGTCGACAGAAATCATTGACGGGTCGTTGGAGGGGGTATAGAGGGATTTCTCATTTTCAATATTTCTTCAAAAATCTAATATGACTTGGCACGCAACATGGTGGGGTGCAGAATATTCATTTCCATCTGAATAACAATAATTCGTCAACAGAAATCATTGTCGGGTCGTTAGAGGGGTATAGAGGGATTTTTCATTTTCAAAATGACTTCAAAAATCAAATATGACTTGGCACGCATCATGGTGGGGTACAGAATATCCATTTCCATCTCAATATCAATAATTTGTCACCAGAAATCATTGTCGGGTCGTCAGAGGGGGTATAGAGGGATTTTTCATTTTCAAAATTACCTCAAAATCAAATATGACTTGGCACGCATCATAGTGGGGTGCAGAATATCCATTTCCATCTGAATAACAATAATTCGTCAACAGAAATCATTGACGGGTCGTTGGAGGGGGTATAGAGGGATTTTTCATTTTCAAAATTACCTCAAAATCAAATATGACTTTGCACGCATCATGGTGGGGTGCAGAATATCTATTTTCATCTGAATAACAATAATTCGTCGACAGAAATCATTGTCGGGTCGTTAGAGGGGGTATAGAGGGATTTTTCATTTTCAAAATGACTTCAAAAATCAAATATGACTTGGCACGCATCATAGTGGGGTACAGAATATCCATTTCCATCTCAATATCAATAATTTGTTAACAGAAATCATAGTCGGGTCGTCAGAGGGGGTATAGAGGGATATTTCATTTTCAAAATTACCTCAAAGTCAAATATGACTTGGCACGCATTATGGTGGGGTGCAGAATATCCATTTGCATCTAAATAACAATAATTCGTCGACAGAAATCATTGTCGGGTCGTTAGAGAGGGTATAGAGGGATTTTTCATTTTCAAAATTACCTCAAAATCAAATATGACTTGGCACGCAACATGGTGGGGTGCAGAATATTCATTTCCATCTGAATAACAATAATTCGTCAACAGAAATCATTGTCGGGTCGTTGGAGGGGGTATAGAGGGATTTCTCATTTTCAAAATTTCTTCAAATATCTAATATGACTTGGCACGCTTCATGGTGGGGTGCAGAATATCCATTGCCATCTGAATAACAATAATTTGTCAACAGAAATCATTGTCGGGTCGTTGGAGGGGGTATAGAGGGATTTTTCATTTTCAAAATTTCTTCAAATATCTAATATGACTTGGCACGCTTCATGGTGGGGTGCAGAATATCCATTGCCATCTGAATAACAATAATTTGTCAACAGAAATCATTGTCGGGTCGTTAGAGGGGGTATAGAGGGATTTTTCATTTTCAAAATTACCTCAAAATCAAATATGACTTGGCACGCAACATGGTGGGGTGCAGAATATTCATTTCCATCTGAATAACAATAATTCGTCAACAGAAATCATTGACGGGTCGTTAGAGAGGGTATAGAGGGATTTTTCATTTTCAAAATTACCTCAAAATCAAATATGACTTGGCACGCAACATGGTGGGGTGCAGAATATTCATTTCCATCTGAATAACAATAATTCGTCAACAGAAATCATTGACGGGTCGTTGGAGGGGGTATAGAGGGATTTTTCATTTTCAAAATTTCTTCAAATATCTAATATGACTTGGCACGCTTCATGGTGGGGTGCAGAATATCCATTGCCATCTGAATAACAATAATTTGTCAACAGAAATCATTGTCGGGTCGTTAGAGGGGGTATAGAGGGATTTTTCATTTTCAAAATTACCTCAAAATCAAATATGACTTTGCACGCATCATGGTGGGGTGCAGAATATCTATTTTCATCTGAATAACAATAATTCGTCGACAGAAATCATTGTCGGGTCGTTAGAGGGGGTATAGAGGGATTTTTCATTTTCAAAATGACTTCAAAAATCAAATATGACTTGGCACGCATCATAGTGGGGTACAGAATATCCATTTCCATCTCAATATCAATAATTTGTTAACAGAAATCATAGTCGGGTCGTCAGAGGGGGTATAGAGGGATATTTCATTTTCAAAATTACCTCAAAGTCAAATATGACTTGGCACGCATTATGGTGGGGTGCAGAATATCCATTTGCATCTAAATAACAATAATTCGTCGACAGAAATCATTGTCGGGTCGTTAGAGAGGGTATAGAGGGATTTTTCATTTTCAAAATTACCTCAAAATCAAATATGACTTGGCACGCAACATGGTGGGGTGCAGAATATTCATTTCCATCTGAATAACAATAATTCGTCAACAGAAATCATTGTCGGGTCGTCAGAGGAAGTATAGAGGGATTTTTCATTTTCAAAATGACTTCAAATATCAAATATGACTTGGCACGCATCATAGTGGGGTACAGAATATCCATTTCCATCTCAATAACAATAATTTGTTAACAGAAATCATTGTCGGGTCGACAGAGGGGGTATAGAGGGATTTTTCATTTTCAAAATTACCTCAAAATCAAATATGACTTGGCACGCATCATGGTGGGGTGCAGAATATCCACTTTCATCTAAATAACAATAATTCGTCAACAGAAATCATTGACGGGTCGTTGGAGGGGGTATAGAGGGATTTCTCATTTTCAATATTTCTTCAAAAATCTAATATGACTTGGCACGCAACATGGTGGGGTGCAGAATATGCATTTCCATCTGAATAACAATAATTCGTCAACAGAAATCATTGTCGGGTCGTTAGAGAGGTTATAGAGGGATTTCTCATTTTCAAAATTACCTCAAAATCAAATATGTCTTGGCACGCAACATGGTGGTGTGCAGAATATTTATTATCATCTGAATAACAATAATTCGTCAACAGAACTCATTGTCGGGTCGTTAGAGGGGTATAGAGGGATTTTTCATTTTCAAAATGACTTCAAAAATCAAATATGACTTAGCACGCATCATGGTGGGGTACAGAATATCCATTTCCATCTCAATATCAATAATTTGTCACCAGTAATCATTGTCGGGTCGTCAGAGGGGGTATAGAGGGATTTTTCATTTTCAAAATTACCTCAAAATCATATATGACTTGGCACGCATCATAGTGGGGTACAGAATATCCATTCCCATCTCAATAACAATAATTTGTTAACAGAAATCATTGTCTGGTCGTCAGAGGGGGAATAGAGGGATTTTTCATTATCAAAATGATTTCAAAAATCAAATATGACTTGGCACGCATCATGGTGGGGTGCAGAATATCCATTTTCATCTAAATAACAATAATTTGTCAACAGAAATCATTGACGGGTCGTTGGAGGGGGTATAGAGGGATTTCTCATTTTCAATATTTCTTCAAAAATCTAATATCACTAGGCACGCAACATGGTGGGGTGCAAAGTATCCATGTCCATCTGAATAACAATAATTCGTCAACAGAAGTCATTGTCGGGTCGTTAGAGGGTGTATAGAGGAATTTTTCAATTTCAATATTTCTTCAAAAATCCAATATGACTTGGCACGCATCATGGTGGGGTGCAGAATATCCATTTCCATCTGAATAACAATAATTTGTCGACAGATATCATTGTCGGGTCGTCAGAGGGGGTATAGAGGGATTTTTCATTTTCAAAATGACTTCAAAAATCAAATATGACTTGGCACGCATCATAGTGGGGTACAGAATATCCATTTCCATCTGAATAACAATAATTTGTCAACAGTATTCATTGACGGGTCGTTGGAGGGGGTATAGAGGGATTTTTCATATTCAAAATTTCTTCAAAAATCTAATATGACTTGACACGCATCATGGTGGGGTGCAAAGTATCCATGTCCATCTGAATAACAATAATTCGTCAACAGAAATCATTGTCGGGTCGTCAGAGGGGGTATAGAGGGATTTCTCATTTTCAATATTTCTTCAAAAATCTAATATGACTTGGCACGCATCATGGTGGGGTGCAGAATATCTATTTCCATCTGAATAACAATAATTTGTCGACAGAAATCATTGTCGGGTCGTTAGAGGGGGTATTCAGAGATTTCTCATTTTCAAAATTACCTCAAAATCAAATAAGACTTGGCACGCAACAAGGTCGGGTGCAGAATATTCATTTCCGTCTGGATAACGATAATTCGTCAACAGAATTCATTGTCGGGTCGTTAGAGGGGGTATAGAGGAATTTTTCATTTTCAATATTTCTTCAAAAATCCAATATGACTTGGCACGCATCATGGTGGGGTGCAGATTATCCATTTCCATCTGAATAACAATAATTTGTCGACAGAAATCATTGTCGGGTCGTCAGAGGGGGTATAGAGGGATTTTTCATTTTCAAAATGACTTCAAAAATCAAATATGACTTGGCACGTATCATAGTGGGGTACAGAATATCCATTTCCATCTCAATAACAATAATTTGTTAACAGAAATCATTGTCGGGTCGTCAGAGGGGGTATAGAGGGATTTTTCATTTTCAAAATTACCTCATAATCCAATATGACTTGGCACGCATCATGGTGGGGTGCAGAATATCCATTTCCATCTGAATAACAATAAGTCGTCAACAGAAATCATTGACGGGTCGTTAGAGGGGGAATAGAGGGATTTTTCATTTTCAATATTTCTTCAAAAATCTAATATGACTTGGCACGCATCATGGTGGGGTACAGAATATCCATTTCCATCTCAATAACAATAATTTGTTAACAGAAATCATTGTCGGGTCGTCAGAGGGGGTATAGAGGGATTTCTCATTTTCAAATTTACCTCAAAATCAAATATGACTTGGCACGCATCATGGTGGGGTGCAGAATATCCATTTCCATCTATATAACAATAATTCGTCAACAGAAATCATTGACGGGTCGTTGGAGGGGATATAGAAGGATTTCTCATTTTCAATATTTCTTCAAAAATCTAATATGACTTGGCACGTATCATGGTGGGGTGCAGAATATTCATTTCCATCTGAATAACAATAATTCGTCAACAGAAATCATTGTCGGGTCGTTAGAGGGGATATAGAGGGATTTTTCATTTTCAAAATTACCTCAAAATCAAATATGACTTGGCACGCATCAAAGTGGGGTGCAGAATATCCATTGCCATTTGAATAACAATAATTTGTCAACAGAAATCATTGTCGGGTTGTTAGAGGGGGAATAGAGGGATTTTTCATTTTCAATATTTCTTCAAATATCTAATATGACTTGGAACGCATCATGGTGGGGTTCAAAGTATCCATGTCCATCTGAATAACAATTAGTCGTCGACAGAAATCATTGTCGGGTCGTTAGAGGGGGTATAGAGGGATTTCTCATTTTCAAAATTATCTCAAAATCAAATATGACTTGGCACGCAACATGGTGGGGTGCAGAATATTCATTTTCATCTGGATAACAATAATTCGTCAACAGAAATCATTGTCGGGTCGTTAGAGGGGGTTTAGAGTGATTTTTCATTTTCAAAATGACTTCAAAAATCAAATATGACTTGGCACGCATCATAGTGGGGTACAGAATATCCATTTCCATCTCAATAACAATAATTTGTTAACAGAAATCTTTGTCGGGTCGTCAGAGGGGGTATAGAGGGATTTTTCATTTTCAAAATTACCTCAAAATCAAATATGACTTGGCACGCATCATGGTGGGGTGCAGAATATCCATTTTCATCTAAATAACAATAATTCGTCAACAGAAATCATTGACGCGTCGTTGGATGGGGTATAGAGGGATTTTTCATTTTCTAAATTTCTTCAAAAATCTAATATGACTTGGCACGCATCATGGTGGGGTGCAGAATATCTATTTCCATCTGAATAACAATAATTCGTCGACAGAAATCATTTTCGGGTCATTAGAGGGGGTATAGAGGGATTTCTTATTTTCAAAATTACCTCAAAATCAAATATGACTTGGCACGCAACATGGTGGGGTGCAGAATATTCATTTCCATCTGGATAACAAAAATTCGTCATTAGAAATCAATGCCGGGTCGTTAGATGGGGTATAGAGGGATTTTTCATTTTCAATATTTTGTCAAAAATCCAATATGACTTGGCACGCATCATGGTGGGGTGCAGAATATCCATTTCCATCTGAATAACAATAATTCGTCGACAGAAATCATTGTCGGGTCGTCAGAGGGAGTATAGAGGGATTTTTCATTTTCAAAATGACTTCAAAACTCAAATATGACTTGGCACGCATCATAGTGGGGTACAGAATATCCATTTCCATCTCAATAACAATAATTTGTTAACAGAAATCATTGTCGGGTCGTCAGAGGGGGTATAGAGGGATTTTTCATTTTCAAAATTACCTCAAAATCAAATATGAATTGGCACGCATCATGGTGGGGTGCAGAATATCCATTTCCATCTGAATAACAATAATTCGTCAACAGAAATCATTGACGGGTCGTTGGAGGGGGTATAGAGGGATTTCTCAAAAATCAAATATGACTTGGCACGCATCATAGTGGGGTACAGAATATCCATTTCCATCTCAATAACAATAATTTGATAACAGAAATCATTGTCGGGTCGACAGAGGGGGTATAGAGGGATTTTTCATTTTCAAAATTACCTCAAAATCAAATATGACTTGGCACGCATCATGGTGGGGTGCAGAATATCCACTTTCATCTAAATAACAATAATTCGTCAACAGAAATCATTGACGGGTCGTTGGAGGGGGTATAGAGGGATTTCTCATTTTCAATATTTCTTCAAAAATCTAATATGACTTGGCACGCAACATGGTGGGGTGCAGAATATGCATTTCTATCTGAATAACAATAATTCGTCAACAGAAATCATTGTCGGGTCGTTAGAGAGGTTATAGAGGGATTTCTCATTTTCAAAATTACCTCAAAATCAAATATGACTTGGCACGCAACATGGTGGTGTGCAGAATATTTATTATCATCTGAATAACAATAATTCGTCAACAGAACTCATTGTCGGGTCGTTAGAGGGGTATAGAGGGATTTTTCATTTTCAAAATGACTTCAAAAATCAAATATGACTTAGCACGCATCATGGTGGGGTACAGAATATCCATTTCCATCTCAATATCAATAATTTGTCACCAGAAATCATTGTCGGGTCGTCAGAGGGGGTATAGAGGGATTTTTCATTTTCAAAATTACCTCAAAATCATATATGACTTGGCACGCATCATAGTGGGGTACAGAATATCCATTCCCATCTCAATAACAATAATTTGTTTACAGAAATCATTGTCTGGTCGTCAGAGGGGGTATAGAGGTATTTTTCATTATCAAAATGATTTCAAAAATCAAATATGACTTGGCACGCATCATGGTGGGGTGCAGAATATCCATTTTCATCTAAATAACAATAATTCGTCAACAGAAATCATTGACGGGTCGTTGGAGGGGGTATAGAGGGATTTCTCATTTTCAATATTTCTTCAAAAATCTAATATGACTAGGCACGCAACATGGTGGGGTGCAAAGTATCCATGTCCATCTGAATAACAATAATTCGTCAACAGAAGTCATTGTCGGGTCGTTAGAGGGTGTATAGAGGAATGTTTCAATTTCAATATTTCTTCAAAAATCCAATATGACTTGGCACGCATCATGGTGGGGTGCAGAATATCCATTTCCATCTGAATAACAATAATTTGTCGACAGAAATCATTGTCGGGTCGTCAGAGGGGGTATAGAGGGATTTTTCATTTTCAAAATGACTTCAAAAATCAAATATGACTTGGCACGCATCATAGTGGGGTACAGAATATCCATTTCCATCTGAATAACAATAATTTGTCAACAGAAATCATTGACGGGTCGTTGGAGGGGGTATAGAGGGATTTTTCATTTTCAAAATTTCTTCAAAAATCTAATATGACTTGACACGCATCATGGTGGGGTGCAAAGTATCCATGTCCATCTGAATAACAATAATTCGTCAACAGAAATCATTGTCGGGTCGTCAGAGGGGGTATAGAGGGATTTCTCATTTTCAAATTTACCTCAAAATCAAATATGACTTGGCACTCATCATGGTGGGGTGCAGAATATCCATTTCCATCTATATAACAATAATTCGTCAACAGAAATCATTGACGGGTCGTTGGAGGGGATATAGAGGGATTTCTCATTTTCAATATTTCTTCAAAAATCTAATATGACTTGGCACGTATCATGGTGGGGTGCAGAATATTCATTTCCATCTGAATAACAATAATTCGTCAACAGAAATCATTGTCGGGTCGTTAGAGGGGATATAGAGGGATTTTTCATTTTCAAAATTACCTCAAAATCAAATATGACTTGGCACGCATCAAAGTGGGGTGCAGAATATCCATTGCCATTTGAATAACAATAATTTGTCAACCGATATCATTGTCGGGTCGTTAGAGGGGGTATAGAGGGATTTTTCATTTTCAAAATTACCTCAAAATCAAATATGACTTGGCACGCAACATGGTGGGGTGCAGAATATCCATTTCCATCTGAATAACAATAATTTGTCAACAGAAATCATTGTCGGGTCGTTAGAGGGGGAATAGAGGGATTTTTCATTTTCAATATTTCTTCAAATATCTAATATGACTTGGAACGCATCATGGTGGGGTTCAAAGTATCCATGTCCATCTGAATAACAATTATTCGTCAACAGAAATCAATGTCGGGTCGTCAGAGGGGGTAAAGAGGGATTTCTCATTTTCAATATTTCTTCAAAAATCTAATATGACTTGGCACGCATCATGGTGGGGTGCAGAATATCTATTTAGATCTGAATAACCATAATTCGTCGACAGAAATCATTGTCGGGTCGTTAGAGGGGGTATAGAGGGATTTCTCATTTTCAAAATTATCTCAAAATCAAATATGACTTGGCACGCAACATGGTGGGGTGCAGAATATTCATTTTCATCAGGATAACAATAATTCGTCAACAGAAATCATTGTCGGGTCGTTAGAGGGGGTTTAGAGTGATTTTTCATTTTCAAAATGACTTCAAAAATCAAATATGACTTGGCACGCATCATAGTGGGGTACAGAATATCCATTTCCATCTCAATAACAATAATTTGTTAACAGAAATCTTTGTCGGGTCGTCAGAGGGGGTATAGAGGGATTTTTCATTTTCAAAATTACCTCAAAATCAAATATGACTTGGCACGCATCATGGTGGGGTGCAGAATATCCATTTTCATCTAAATAACAATAATTCGTCAACAGAAATCATTGACGGGTCGTTGGAGGGGGTATAGAGGGATTTCTCATTTTCAATATTTCTTCAAAAATCTAATATGACTTGGCACGCAACACGGTGGGGTGCAGAATATTCATTTCCATCTGAATAACAATAATTCGTAAACAGAAATCATTGTCGGGTCGTTAGAGAGGGTATAGAGGGATTTTTCATTTTCAAAATTACCTCAAAATCAAATATGACTTGGCACGCAACATGGTGGGGTGCAGAATATTTATTATCATCTGTATAACAATAATTCGTCAACAGAACTCATTGTCGGGTCGTTAGAGGGGTATAGAGGGATTTTTCATTTTCAAAATGACTTCAAAAATCAAATATGACTTGGCACGCATCATGGTGGGGTACAGAATATCCATTTCCATCTCAATATCAATAATTTGTCACCAGAAATCATTGACGGGTCGTTGGAGGGGGTATAGAGGGATTTTTCATTTTCAAAATTTCTTCAAAACTCTAATATGTCTTGGCACGCATCATGGTGGGGTGCAAAGTATCCATGTCCATCTGAATAACAACAATTCGTCAACTGAAATCATTGTCGGGTCGTCAGAGAGTGTATAGAGGGATTTCTCATTTTCAATATTTCTTCAAAAATCTAATATGACTTGGAACGCATCATGGCGGGGAGCAGAATATCTATTTCCATCTGAATAACAATAATTCGTCAACAGAAATCATTGTCGGGTCGTTAGAGGGGGTATAGAGGGATTTTTCATTTTCAAAATTTCTTCAAAAATCTAATATGACTTGGCACGCATCACGGTGGGGTGCAGAATATCCATTTCCATCTGAATAACAATAATTTGTCAACAGAAATCATTGACGGGTCGTTGGAGGGGGTATAGAGGGATTTTTCATTTTCAAAATTTCTTCAAAAATCTAATATGACTTGACACGCATCATGGTGGGGTGCAAAGTATCCATGTCCATCTGAATAACAATAATTCGTCAACAGAAATCATTCTCAGGTCGTTAGAGGGGGTATTCAGAGATTTCTCATTTTCAAAATTACCTTGAAATCAAATAAGACTTGGCACGCAACATGGTCGGGTGCAGAATATTCATTTCCATCTGGATAACGATAATTCGTCAACAGAAATCATTGTCGGGTCGTTAGAGGGGGTATAGAGGAATTTTTCAATTTCAATATTTCTTCAAAAATCCAATATGACTTGGCACGCATCATGGTGGGGTGCAGAATATCCATTTCCATCTGAATAACAATAATTTGTCGACAGAAATCATTGTCGGGTCGTCAGAGGGGGTATAGAGGGATTTTTCATTTTCAAAATGTCTTCAAAAATCAAATATGACTTGGCACGCATCATAGTGGGGTACAGAATATCCATTTCCATCTGAATAACAATAATTTGTCAACAGAAATCATTGACGGGTCGTTGGAGGGGGTATAGAGGGATTTTTCATTTTCAAAATTTCTTCAAAAATCTAATATGACTTGACACGCATCATGGTGGGGTGCAAAGTATCCATGTCCATCTGAATAACAATAATTCGTCAACAGAAATCATTGTCGGGTCGTCAGAGGGGGTATAGAGGGATTTCTCATTTTCAATATTTCTTCAAAAATCTAATATGACTTGGCACGCATCATGGTGGGGTGCAGAATATCTATTTCCATCTGAATAACAATAATTTGTCGACAGAAATCATTGTCGGGTCGTTAGAGGTGGTATTCAGAGATTTCTCATTTTCAAAATTACCTCAAAATCAAATAAGACTTGGCACGCAACAAGGTCGGGTGCAGAATATTCATTTCCGTCTGGATAACGATAATTCGTCAACAGAAATCATTGTCGGGTCGTTAGAGGGGGTATAGAGGAATTTTTCATTTTCAATATTTCTTCAAAAATCCAATATGACTTGGCACGCATCATGGTGGGGTGCAGAATATCCTTTTCCATCTGAATAACAATAATTTGTCGACAGAAATCATTGTCGGGTCGTCAGAGGGGGTATAGAGGGATTTTTCATTTTCAAAATGACTTCAAAAATCAAATATGACTTGGCACGCATCATAGTGGGGTACAGAATATCCATTTCCATCTCAATAACAATAATTTGTTAACAGAAATCATTGTCGGGTCGTCAGAGGGGGTATAGAGGGATTTTTCATTTTCAAAATTACCTCATAATCCAATATGACTTGGCACGCATCATGGTGGGATGCAGAATATCCATTTCCATCTGAATAACAATAAGTCGTCAACAGAAATCATTGACAGGTCGTTAGAGGGGGAATAGAGGGATTTTTCATTTTCAATATTTCTTTAAAAATCTAATATGACTTGGCACACATCATGGTGGGGTACAGAATATCCATTTCCATCTCAATAACAATAATTTGTTAACAGAAATCATTGTCGGGTCGTCAGAGGGGATATAGAGGGATTTTTCATTTTCAAATTTACCTCAAAATCAAATATGACTTGGCACGCATCATGGTGGGGTGCAGAATATCCATTTCCATCTATATAACAATAATTCGTCAACAGAAATCATTGACGGGTCGTTGGAGGGGATATAGAGGGATTTCTCATTTTCAATTTTTCTTCAAAAATCTAATATGACTTGGCACGTATCATGGTGGGGTGCAGAATATCAATTTCCATCTGAATAACAATAATTCGTCGACAGAAATCATTGTCGGGTCGTTAGAGGGGGTATAGAGGGATTTTTCATTTTTAAAAGTACCTCATAATCAAATATGACTTGGCACGCATCATGGTGGTGTGCAGAATATCCGTTTCCATCTAAATAACAATAATTCGTCAACAGAAATCATTGACGGGTCGTTGGAGGGAGTATAGAGGGATTTCTCATTTTCAATATTTCTTCAAAAAACTAATATGACTTGGCACGTATCATGGTGGGGTGCAGAATATCTATTTCCATCTGAATAACAATAATTCGTCGACAGAAATCATTGTCGGGTCGTTAGAGGGGGTATGGAGGGATTTTTCATTTTCAAAAGTACCTCAAAATCAAATATGACTTGGCACGCATTATGGTGGGGTGCAGAATATCTATTTCTATCTGAATAACAATAATTCGTCGACAGAAATCATTGTCGGATCGTTAGAGGGGGTATAGAGGGATTTTTCATTTTCAAAATTACCTCAAAATCAAATATGACTTGGCACGCATCATGGTGGGGTGCAGAATATTCATTTCCATCTGAATAACAGTAATTCGTCAACAGAAATCATTGTCGAGTCGTTAGAGGGGATATAGAGGGATTTTTCAATTTCAAAATTACCTCAAAATCAAATATGACTTGGCACGCATCATAGTGGGGTGCAGAATATCCATTGCCATTTGAATAACAATAATTTGTCAACCGATATCATTGTCGGGTCGTTAGAGGGGGTATAGAGGGATTTTTCATTTTCAAAATTACCTCAAAATCAAATATGACTTGGCACGCAACATGGTGGGGTGCAGAATATCCATTTCCATCTGAATAACAATAATTTGTCAACAGAAATCTTTGTCGGGTCGTTAGAGGGGGAATAGAGGGATTTTTCATTTTCAATATTTCTTCAAAAATCTAATATGACTTGGAACGCATCATGGTGGGGTTCAAAGTATCCATGTCCATCTGAATAAGAATTATTCGTCAACAGAAATCATTGTCGGGTCGTCAGAGGGTGTAAAGAGGGATTTCTCATTTTCAATATTTCTTCAAAAATCTAATATGACTTGGCACGCATCATGGTGGGGTGCAGAATATCTATTTAGATCTGAATAAGAATAATTCGTCGACAGAAATCATTGTCGGGTCGTTAGAGGGGGTATAGAGGGATTTCTCATTTTCAAAATTATCTCAAAATCAAATATGACTTGGCACGCAACATGGTGGGGTGCAGAATATTCATTTTCATCTGGATAACAATAATTCGTCAACAGAAATCATTGTCGGGTCGTTAGAGGGGGTTTAGGGTGATTTTTCATTTTCAATATTTCTTCAAAAATCCAATTTGACTTGGCACGCATCATGGTGGGGTGCTGAATATTTATTTCCATCTGAATAACAATAATTTGTCAACAGAAATCATTGTCGGGTCGTTAGAGGGGGTATAGAGGGATTTTTCATTTTCAATATTTCTTCAAATATCCAATATGACTTGGCACGCATCATGGTGGGGTGCAGAATATCCATTATCATCTGAATAACAATAATTCGTGAACAGAACTCATTGTCGGGTCGTTAGAGGGGGTATGGAGGGATTTTTCATTTTCAAAATGACTTCAAAAATCAAATATGACTTGGCACGCATCATGGTGGTGTACAGAATATCCATTTCCATCTCAATATCAATAATTTGTCAACAGAAATCATTGTCGGGTCGTCAGAGGGGGTATAAAGGGATTTTTAATTTTCAAAATTAACTCAAAATCAAATATGACTTGGCACGCATCATAGTGGGGTGCAGAATATCCATTTCCATCTGAATGACAATAATTCGTCAACAGAAATCATTGACGGGTCGTTGGAGGGGGTATAGAGGGATTTTTCATTTTCAAAATTTCTTCAAATTCTAATATGACTTGGCACGCATCATGGTGGGGTGCAGAATATCTATTTCCATCTGAATAACAATAATTCGTCGACAGAAATCATTTTCGGGTCATTAGAGGGGGTATAGAGGGATTTCTTATTTTCAAAATTACCTCAAAATCAAATATGACTTGGCACGCAACATGGTGGGGTGCAGAATATTCATTTCCATCTGGATAACAAAAATTCGTCAACAGAAATCAATGCCGGGTCGTTAGATGGGGTATAGAGGGATTTTTCATTTTCAATATTTTGTCAAAAATCCAATATGACTTGGCACGCATCATGGTGGGGTGCAGAATATCCATTTCCATTTGAATAACAATAATTCGTCGACAGAAATCATTGTCGGGTCGTCAGAGGGAGTATAGAGGGATTTTTCATTTTCAAAATGACTTCAAAACTCAAATATGACTTGGCACGCATCATAGTGGGGTACAGAATATCCATTTCCATCTCAATAACAATAATTTGTTAACAGAAATCATTGTCGGGTCGTCAGAGGGGGTATAGAGGGATTTTTCATTTTCAAAATTACCTCAAAATCAAATATGAATTGGCACGCATCATGGTGGGGTGCAGAATATCCATTTCCATCTGAATAACAATAATTCGTCAACAGAAATCATTGTCGGGTCGTCAGAGGGGGTATAGAGGGATTTCTCATTTTCAATATTTCTTCAAAAATCTAATATGACTTGGCACGCATCATGGTGGGGTGCAGAATATCTATTTCCATCTGAATAACAATAATTTGTCTACAGAAATCATTGTCGGGTCGTTAGAGGGGGTATTCAGAGATTTCTCATTTTCAAAATTACCTCAAAATCAAATAAGACTTGGCACGCAACAAGGTCGGGTGCAGAATATTCATTTCCGTCTGGATAACGATAATTCGTCAACAGAATTCATTGTCGGGTCGTTAGAGGGGGTATAGAGGAATTTTTCATTTTCAATATTTCTTCAAAAATCCAATATGACTTGGCACGCATCATGGTGGGGTGCAGAATATCCATTTCCATCTGAATAACAATAATTTGTCGACAGAAATCATTGTCGGGTCGTCAGAGGGGGTATAGAGGGATTTTTCATTTTCAAAATGACTTCAAAAATCAAATATGACTTGGCACGCATCATGGTGGGGTGCAGAATATCCATTTCCATCTGAATAACAATAATTTGTTAACAGAAATCATTGTCGGGTCGTCAGAGGGGGTATAGAGGGATTTCCCATTTTCAAATTTACCTCAAAATCAAATATGACTTGGCACGCATCATGGTGGGGTGCAGAATATCCATTTCCATCTATATAACAATAATTCGTCAACAGAAATCATTGACGGGTCGTTGGAGGGGATATAGAGGGATTTCTCATTTTCAATATTTCTTCAAAAATCTAATATGACTTGGCACGTATCATGGTGGGGTGCAGAATATCAATTTCCATCTGAATAACAATAATTCGTCGACAGAAATCATTGTCGGGTCGTTAGAGGGGGTATAGAGGGATTTTTCATTTTCAAATTTACCTCAAAATCAAATATGACTTGGCACGCATCATGGTGGGGTGCAGAATATCCATTTCCATCTATATAACAATAATTCGTCAACAGAAATCATTGACGGGTCGTTAGAGGGGGAATAGAGGGATTTTTCATTTTCAATATTTCTTCAAAAATCTAATATGACTTGGCACGCATCATGGTGGGGTACAGAATATCCATTTCCATCTCAATAACAATAATTTGTTAACAGAAATCATTGTCGGGTCGTCAGAGGGGGTATAGAGGGATTTCTCATTTTCAAATTTACCTCAAAATCAAATATGACTTGGCACGCATCATGGTGGGGTGCAGAATATCCATTTCCATCTATATAACAATAATTCGTCAACAGAAATCATTGACGGGTCGTTGGAGGGGATATAGAGGGATTTCTCATTTTCAATATTTCTTCAAAAATCTAATATGACTTGGCACGTATCATGGTGGGGTGCAGAATATCAATTTCCATCTGAATAACAATAATTCGTCGACAGAAATCATTGTCGGGTCGTTAGAGGGGGTATAGAGGGATTTTTCATTTTTAAAAGTACCTCATAATCAAGTATGACTTGGCACGCATCATGGTGGGGTGCAGAATATCCGATTCCATCTAAATAACAATAATTCGTCAACAGAAATCATTGACGGGTCGTTGGAGGGAGTATAGAGGGATTTCTCATTTTCAATATTTCTTCAAAAAACTAATATGACTTGGCACGTATCATGGTGGGGTGCAGAATATCTATTTCCATCTGAATAACAATAATTCGTCGACAGAAATCATTGTCGGGTCGTTAGAGGGGGTATAGAGGGATTTTTCATTTTCAAAAGTACCTCAAAATCAAATATGACTTGGCACGTATCATGGTGGGGTGCAGAATATCTATTTCCATCTGAATAACAATAATTCGTCGACAGAAATCATTGTCGGATCGTTGGAGGGGGTATAGAGGGATTTTTCATTTTCAAAATTACCTCAAAATCAAATATGACTTGGCACGCATCATGGTGGGGTGCAGAATATTCATTTCCATCTGAATAACAATAATTCGTCAACAGAAATCATTGTCGGGTCGTTAGAGGGGATATAGAGGGATTTTTCATTTTCAAAATTACCTCAAAATCAAATATGACTTGGCACGCATCATAGTGGGGTGCAGAATATCCATTGCCATTTGAATAACAATAATTTGTCAATTGATATCATTGTCGGGTCGTTAGAGGGGGTATAGAGGGATTTTTCATTTACAAAATTACCTCAAAATCAAATATGACTTGGCACGCAACATGGTGGGGTGCAGAATATCCATTTCCATCTGAATAACAATAATTTGTCAACAGAAATCATTGTCGGGTCGTTAGAAGGGGAATAGAGGGATTTCTCATTTTCAATATTTCTTCAAAAATCTAATATGACTTGGCACGCATCATGGTGGGGTGCAGAATATCTATTTAGATCTCAATAACAATAATTCGTCGACAGAAATCATTGTCGGGTCGTTAGAGGGGGTATAGAGGGATTTCTCATTTTCAAAATTATCTCAAAATCAAATATGACTTGGCACGCAACATGGTGGGGTGCAGAATATTCATTTTCATCTGGATAACAATAATTCGTCAACAGAAATCATTGTCGGGTCGTTAGAGGGGGTTTAGAGTGATTTTTCATTTTCAATATTTCTTCAAAAATCCAATATGACTTGGCACGCATCATGGTGGGGTGCAGAATATCCATTATCATCTGAATAACAATAATTCGTGAACAGAACTCATTGTCGGGTCGTTAGAGGGGGTATGGAGGGATTTTTCATTTTCAAAATGACTTCAAAAATCAAATATGACTTGGTACGCATCATGGTGGTGTACAGAATATCCATTTCCATCTCAATATCAATAATTTGTCAACAGAAATCATTGTCGGGTCGTCAGAGGGGGTATAAAGGGATTTTTAATTTTCAAAATTAACTCAAAATCAAATATGACTTGGCACGCATCATAGTGGGGTGCAGAATATCCATTTCCATCTGAATGACAATAATTCGTCAACAGAAATCATTGACGGGTCGTTGGAGGGGGTATAGAGGGATTTTTCATTTTCAAAATTTCTTCAAAAATCTAATATGACTTGGCACGCATCATGGTGGGGTGCAGAATATCTATTTCCATCTGAATAACAATAATTCGTCGACAGAAATCATTGTCGGGTCATTAGAGGGGGTATAGAGGGATTTCTTATTTTCAAAATTACCTCAAAATCAAATATGACTTGGCACGCAACATGGTGGGGTGCAGAATATTCATTTCCATCTGGATAACAAAAATTCGTCAACAGAAATCAATGCCGGGTCGTTAGATGGGGTATAGAGGGATTTTTCATTTTCAATATTTTGTCAAAAATCCAATATGACTTGGCACGCATCATGGTGGGGTGCAGAATATCCATTTCCATCTGAATAACAATAATTCGTCGACAGAAATCATTGTCGGGTCGTCAGAGGGAGTATAGAGGGATTTTTCATTTTCAAAATGACTTCAAAAATCAAATATGACTTGGCACGCATCATAGTGGGGTACAGAATATCCATTTCCATCTCAATAACAATAATTTGTTAACAGAAATCATTGTCGGGTCGTCAGAGTGGGTATAGAGGGATTTTTCATTTTCAAAATTACCTCAAAATCAAATATGAATTGGCACGCATCATGGTGGGGTGCAGAATATCCATTTCCATCTGAATAACAATAATTCGTCAACAGAAATCATTGACAGGTCGTTGGAGGGGGTATAGAGGGATTTCTCATTTTCAATATTTCTTCAAAAATCTAATATGACTTGGCACGCAACATGGTGGGTTGCAGAATATTCATTTCCATCTGAATAACAATAATTCGTCAACAGAAATCATTGTCGGGTCGTTAGAGGGGTATAGAGGGATTTTTCATTTTCAAAATGACTTCAAAAATCAAATATGACTTGGCACGCATCATGGTGGGGTACAGAATATCCATTTCCATCTCATTATCAATAATTTGTCACCAGAAATCATTGTCGGGTCGTCAGAGGGGGTATAGAGGGATTTTTCATTTTCAAAATAACCTCAAAATCAAATATGACTTGGCACGCATCATAGTGGGGTGCAGAATATCCATTTCCATCTGAATAACAATAATTCGTCAACAGAAATCATTGACGGGTCGTTGGAGGGGGTATAGAGGGATTTTTCATTTTCAAAATTTCTTCAAAAATCTAATATGACTTGGCACGCTTCATGGTGGGGTGCAGAATATCCATTTCCATCTGAATAACAATAATTCGTCAACAGAAATCATTGACGGGTCGTTGGAGGGGGTATAGAGGGATTTTTCATTTTCAAAATTACCTCAAAATCAAATATGACTTTGCACGCATCATGGTGGGGTGCAGAATATCTATTTCCATCTGAATAACAATAATTCGTCGACAGAAATCATTGTCGGGTCGTTAGAGGGGGTATAGAGGGATTTTTCATTTTCAAAATGACTTCAAAAATCAAATATGACTTGGCACGCATCATAGTGGGGTACAGAATATCCATTTCCATCTTAATATCAATAATTTGTTAACAGAAATCATTGTCGGGTCGTCAGAGGGGGTATAGAGGGATATTTCATTTTCAAAATTACCTCAAAGTCAAATATGACTTGGCACGCATTATGGTGGGGTGCAAAATATCCATTTGCATCTAAATAACAATAATTCGTCGACAGAAATCATTGTCGGGTCGTTAGAGAGGGTATAGAGGGATTTTTCATTTTCAAAATTACCTCAAAATCAAATATGACTTGTCACGCAACATGGTGGGGTGCAGAATATTCATTTCCATCTGAATAACAATAATTCGTCAACAGAAATCATTGTCGGGTATTCAGAGGAAGTATAGAGGGATTTTTCATTCTCAAAATGACTTCAAAAATCAAATATGACTTGGCACGCATCATAGTGGGGTACAGAATATCCATTTCCATCTCAATAACAATAATTTTTTTACAGAAATCATTGTCGGGTCGACAGAGGGGTTATAGAGGGATTTTTCTTTTTCAAAATTACCTCAAAATCAAATATGACTTGGCACGCATCATGGTGGGGTGCAGAATATCCACTTTCATCTAAATAACAATAATTCGTCAACAGAAATCATTGACGGGTCGTTGGAGGGGGTATAGAGGGATTTCTCATTTTCAATATTTCTTCAAAAATCTAATATGACTTGGCACGCAACATGGTGGGATGCAGAATATGCATTTCCATCTGAATAACAATAATTCGTCAACAGAAATCATTGTCGGGTCGTTAGAGAGGTTATAGAGGGATTTCTCATTTTCAAAATTACCTCAAAATCAAATATGACTTGGCACGCAACATGGTGGTGTGCAGAATATTTATTATCATCTGAATAACAATAATTCGTCAACAGAACTCATTGTCGGGTCGTTAGAGGGGTATAGAGGGATTTTTCATTTTCAAAATGACTTCAAAAATCAAATATGACTTAGCACGCATCATGGTGGGGTGCAGAATATCTATTTCCATCTGAATATCAATAATTTGTCAACAGAAATCATTGACGGGTCGTTAGAGGGGGTATAGAGGGATTTTTCATTTTCAAAATTTCTTCAAATAACTAATATGACTTGGCACGCATCATGGTGGGGTGCAGAATATCCATTTCCATCTGAATAACAATAATTTGTCAACAGAAATCATTGACGGGTCGTTGGAGGGGGTATAGAGGGATTTTTCATTTTCAAAATTACCTCAAAATCATATATGACTTGGCACGCATCATAGTGGGGTACAGAATATCCATTCCCATCTCAATAACAATAATTTGTTAACAGAAATCATTGTCTGGTCGTCAGAGGGGGTATAGAGGGATTTTTCATTTTCAAAATTTCTTCAAATATCTAATATGACTTGGCACGCATCATGGTGGGGTGCAGAATATCCATTTCCATCTGAATAACAATAATTTGTCAACAGAAATCATTGACGGGTCGTTGGAGGGGGTATAGAGGGATTTATCATTTTCAAAATTTCTTCAAAAATCTATCTAATATGACTTAGCACGCATCATGGTGGGGTGCAAAGTATCCATGTCCATCTGAATAACAATAATTCGTCAACAGAAATCATTGTCGGGTCGTCAGAGGGGGTATAGAGGGATTTCTCATTTTCAATATTTCTTCAAAAATCTAATATGACTTGGCATGCATCATGGTGGGGTGCAGAATATCTATTTCCATCTGAATAACAATAATTTGTCGACAGAAATCATTGTCGGGTCGTTAGAGGGGGTAGTCAGAGATTTCTCATTTTCAAAATTACCTCAAAATCAAATAAGACTTGGCACGCAACATGGTCGGGTGCAGAATATTCATTTCCATCTGGATAACGATAATTCGTCAACAGAAATCATTGTCGGGTCGTTAGAGGGGGTATAGAGAGATTTTTCATTTTCAAAATTACCTCAAAATCAAATATGACTTGGCACGCAACATGGTGGGGTGCAGAATATTCATTTTCTTCTGGATAACAATAATTCGTCAACAGAAATCATTGACGGGTCGTTGGAGGGGGTATAGAGGGAATTTTCATTTTCAATATTATTTCAAAAATCCAATATGACTTGGCACGCATCATGGTGGGGTGCAGAATATCCATTTCCATCTGAATATCAATAATTCGTCGACAGAAATCATTGTCGGGTCGTCAGAGGGAGTATAGAGGGATTTTTAATTTTCAAAATGACTTCAAAATTCAAATATGACTTGGCACGCATCATAGTGTGGTACAGAATATTCATTTCCATCTCAATAACAATAATTTGTTAACAGAAATCAGTGTCGGGTCGTCAGAGGGGGTATAGAGGAATTTTTCATTTTAAAAATTACCTCAAAATCAAATATGACTTGGCACGCATCATGGTGGGGTGCAGAATATCCATTTCCATCTAAATAACAATAATTCGTCAACAGAAATCATTGACGGGTCGTTGGAGGGGTATAGAGGGATTTCTCATTTTCAATATTTCTTCAAAAATCTAATATGACTTGGCACGCAACATTGTGGGGTGCAGAATATTCATTTCCATCTGAATAACAATAACTCATCAACAGAAATCATTGTCGGGTCGTTAGAGGGGGTATAAAGGGACTTTTCATTTTCAAAATGACTTCAAAAATCAAATATGACTTGGCACGCATCATGGTGAGGTGCAGTATATTTATTTCCATATGAATAACAATAATTCTGTGACAGAAATCATTGTCGGGTCGTTAGAGAGGGTATAGAGGGATTTTTCATTTTCAAAACTACCTCAAAATCAAATATGACTAGGCACGCAACACGGTGGGGTGCAGAATATCCATTTCCATCTGAATAACAATAATTCGTCAACAGAAATCATTGACGGGTCGTTGGAGGGGCTATAGAGGAATTTTTCATTTTCAAAATTTCTTCAAAAATCTAATATGACTTGGCACGCGTCACGGTGGGGTGCAGAATATCCATTGCCATCTGAATAACTATAATTTGTCAACAGAAATCATTGTCGGGTCGTTAGAGTGGGTATAGAGGGATTTTTCATTTTCAAAATTATCTCAAAATCAAATATGACTTTGCACGCATCATGGTGGGGTGCAGAATATCTATTTCCATCTGAATAACAATAACTCGTAGACAGAAATCATTGTCGGGTCGTTAGAGGGGGTATAGAGGGATTTTTCATTTTCGAAATGACTTCAAAAATCAAATTTGACTTGGCACGCATCATAGTGGGGTACAGAATATCTATTTCCATCTCAATAACAATAATTTGTTATCAGAAATCATTGTCGGGTCGTCAGAGGGGGTATAGAGGGATATTTCATTTTCAAAATTACCTAAAAATCAAATAAGACTTGGCACGCATTATGGTGGGGTGCAGAATATCCATTTCCATCTAAATAACAATAATTCGTCTACAGAAATCATTGTCGGGTCGTTAGAGAGGGTATAGAGGGATTTTTCATTTTCAAAATTATCTCATAATCAAATATGACTTTGCACGCATCATGGTGGGGTGCAGAATATCTATTTCCATCTGAATAACAATAATTCGTCGACAGAAATCATTGTCGGGTCGTCAGAGGGAGTATAGAGGGATTTCTCATTTTCAAAATTACCTCAAAATCAAATATGACTTGGCACGCAACATGGTGGGGTGCAGAATATTCATTTCCATCTGGATAACAAAAATTCGTCAACAGAAATCATTGCCGGGTCGTTAGAGGGGGTATAGAGGGATTTTTCATTTTCAATATTTTTTCAAAAATCCAATATGACTTGGCACGCATCATGGTGGGGTGCAGAATATCCATTTCCATCTGAATAACAATAATTCGTCGACAGAAATCATTGTCGTGTCGTCAGAGGGGGTATAGAGGGATTTTTCATTTTTAAAATTACCTCAAAATCAATTATGACTTGGCACGCATCATGGTGGGGTGCAGAATATCCATTTCCATCTAAATAACAATAATTCGTCAACAGAAATCATTGACGGGTCGTTGGAGGGGTATAGAGGGATTTCTCATTTTCAATATTTCTTCAAAAATCTAATATGACTTGGCACGCAACATGGTGGGGTGCAGAATATTCATTTCCATCTGAATAACAATAATTCGTCAACAGAAATCATTGTCGGGTCGTTAGAGGGGGTATAAAGGGATTTTTCATTTTCAAAATGACTTCAAAATTTAAATATGACTTGGCACGCATCATAGTGTGGTACAGAATATTCATTTCCATCTCAATAACAATAATTTGTTAACAGAAATCAGTGTCGGGTCGTCAGAGGGGGTATAGAGGGATTTTTCATTTTTAAAATTACCTCAAAATCAAATATGACTTGGCACGCATCATGGTGTGGTGCAGAATATCCATTTCCATCTAAATAACAATAATTCGTCAACAGAAATCATTGACGGGTCGTTGGAGGGGTATAGAGGGATTTCTCATTTTCAATATTTCTTCAAAAATCTAATATGACTTGGCACGCAACATGGTGGGGTGCAGAATATTCATTTCCATCTGAATAACAATAACTCGTCAACAGAAATCATTGTCGGGTCGTTAGAGGGGGTATAAAGGGATTTTTCATTTTCAAAATGACTTCAAAAATCAAATATGACTTGGCACGCATCATGGTGAGGTGCAGTATATTTATTTCCATAAGAATAACAATAATTCTTCGACAGAAATCATTGTCGGGTCGTTAGAGAGGGTATAGAGGGATTTTTCATTTTCAAATTTACCCCAAAATCAAATATGACTTGGCACGCATCATAGTGGGGTGCAGAATATCCATTTCCATCTGAATAACAATAAGTCGTCAACAGAAATCATTGACGGGTCGTTGGAGGGGGTATAGAGGGATTTTTCATTTTCAAAATTTCTTCAAAACTCTAATATGTCTTGGCACGCATCATGGTGGGGTGCAAAGTATCCATGTCCATCTGAATAACAATAATTCGTCAACAGAAATCATTGACGGGTCGTTGGAGGGGGTATAGAGGGATTTTTCATTTTCAAAATTTCTTCAAAAATCTAATATGACTTGACACGCATCATGGTGGGGTGCAAATTATCCATGTCCATCTGAATAACAATAATTCGTCAACAGAAATCATTGTCGGGTCGTCAAAGGGGGTATAGAGGGATTTCTCATTTTCAATATTTCTTCAAAAATCTAATATGACTTGGCACGCATCATGGTGGGGTGCAGAATATCTATTTCATCTGAATAACAATAATTTGTCGACAGAAATCATTGTCGGGTCGTTAAAGGGGGTATTCAGAGATTTCTCATTTTCAAAATTACCTCAAAATCAAATAAGACTTGGCACGCAACATGGTCGGGTGCAGAATATTCATTTCCATCTGGATAACGATAATTCGTCAACAGAAATCATTGTCGGGTCGTTAGAGGGGGTATAGAGGGATTTTTCATTTTCAATATTTCTTCAAAAATCCAATATGACTTGGCACGCATCATGGTGGGGTGCAGAATATCCATGTCCATCTGAATAACAATAATTCGTCAACAGAAATCATTGTCGGGTCGTCAAAGGGGGTATAGAGGGATTTTTCATTTTCAAAATTTCTTCAAAAATCTAATATGACTTGGCACGCATCATGGCGGGGTGCAGAATATCTATTTCCATTTGAATAACAATAATTCGTCGACAGAAATCATTGTTGGGTCGTTAGAGGGGATATAGAGGGATTTTTCATTTTCAAAATTTCTTCAAAAATCTAATATGACTTGGCACGCATCATGGTGGGGTGCAGAATATCCATTTCCATCTGAATAACAATAATTTGTCAACAGAAATCATTGACGGGTCGTTGGAGGGGGTATAGAGGGATTTTTCATTTTCAAAATTTCTTCAAAAATCTAATATGACTTGGCACGCATCATGGTGGGGTGCAAAGTATCCATGTCCATCTGAATAACAATAATTCGTCAACAGAAATCATTGTCGGGTCGTCAGAGGGGGTTTAGAGGGATTTCTCATTTTCAATATTTCTTCAAAAATCTTATATGACTTGGCACGCATCATGGTGGGGTGCAGAATATCTATTTCCATCTGAATAACAATAATTTGTCGACAGAAATCATTGTCGGGTCGTTAAAGGGAGTATTCAGAGATTTCTCATTTTCAAAATTACCTCAAAATCAAATAAGACTTGGCACGCAACATGGTCGGGTGCAAAATATTCATTTCCATCTGGATAACGATAATTCGTCAACAGAAATCATTGTTGGGTCGTTAGAGGGGGTATAGACGGATTTTTCATTTTCAATATTTCTTCAAAAATCCAATATGACTTGGCACGCATCATGTTGAGGTGCAGAATATCCATTTCCATCTGAATAACAATAATTTGTCGACAGAAATCTTTGTCGGGTCGTCAGAGGGGGTATAGAGGGATTTTTCATTTTCAAAATGACTTCAAAAATCAAATATGACTTGGCACGCATCATAGTGGGGTACAGAATATCCATTTCCATCTCAATAACAATAATTTGTTAACAGAAATCATTGTCGGGTCGTCAGAGGGGGTATAGAGGGATTTTTCATTTTCAAATTTACCTCAAAATCAAATATGACTTGGCACGCATCATGGTGGGGTGCAGAATATCCATTTCCATCTATATAACAATAATTCGTCAACAGAAATCATTGACGGGTCGTTGGAGGGGGTATAGAGGGATTTCTCATTTTCAATATTTCTTCAAAAATCTAATATGACTTGGCACGCATCATGGTGGGGTGCAGAATATCTATTTCCATCTAAATAACAATAATTCGTCAACAGAAATCATTGACGGGTCGTTGGAGGGGGTATAGAGGGATTTCTCATTTTCAATATTTCTTCAAAAATCTAATATGACTTGGCACGCATCATGGTGGGGTGCAGAATATCTATTTCTATTTGAATAACAATAATTCGTCGACAGAAATCATTGTCGGATCGTTATGGGGGGTATAGAGGGATTTTTCATTTTCAAAATTACCTCAAAATCAAATATGACTTGGCACGCAACATAGTGGGGTGCAGAATATTCATTTCCATCTGAATAACAATAATTCGTCAACAGAAATCATTGTCGGGTCGTTAGAGGGGATATAGAGGGATTTTTCATTTTCAAAATTAACTCAAAATCAATAATGACTTGGCACGCAACATGGTGGGGTGCAGAATATTCATTTCCATCTGAATAACAATAATTCGTCGACAGAAATCATTGTCGGGTCGTTAGAGGGGGTATAGAGGGATTTTTCATTTTCAAAATTACCTCAAAATCAAATATGACTTGGCACGCAACATGGTGGGGTGCAGAATATTCATTTCCATCTCAATATCAATAATTTGTCACCAGAAATCATTGTCGGGTCGTCAGAGGGGGTATAGAGGGATTTTATCATTTTCAAAATTACCTCAAAATCAAATATGACTTGGCACGCATCATAGTGGGGTGCAGAATATCTATTTCCATCTGAATAACAATAAGTCGTCAACAGAAATCATTGACGGGTCGTTAGAGGGGGAATAGAGGGATTTTTCATTTTCAATATTTCTTCAAAAATCTAATATGACTTGGCACGCATCATGGTGGGGTTCAGAATATCCATTTCCATCTATATAACAATAATTCGTCAACAGAAATCATTGACGGGTCGTTGGAGGGGGTATAGAGGGATTTCTCATTTTCAATATTTCTTCAAAAATCTAATATGACTTGGCACGTATCATGGTGGGGTGCAGAATATCTATTTCCATCTGAATAACAATAATTCGTCGACAGAAATCATTGTCGGGTCGTTAGAGGGGGTATAGAGGGATTTTTCATTTTCAAAAGTACCTCAAAATCAAATATGACTTGGCACGCATCATGGTGGGGTGCAGAATATTCATTTCCGTCTGAATAACAATAATTCGTCAACAGAAATCATTGTCGGGTCGTTAGAGGGGATATAGAGGGATTTTTCATTTTCAAAATTACCTTAAAATCAAATATGACTTGGCACGCATCATAGTGGGGAGCAGAATATCCATTGCCATTTGAATAACAATAATTTGTCAACCGATATTATTGTCAGGTCGTTAGAGGGGGTATAGAGGGATTTTATCATTTTCAAAATTACCTCAAAATCAAATATGACTTGGCACGCATCATAGTGGGGTGCACAATATCTATTTCCATCTGAATAACAATAAGTCGTCAACAGAAATCATTTACGGGTCGTTAGAGGGGGAATAGAGGGATTTTTCATTTTCAATATTTCTTCAAAAATCTAATATGACTTGGCACGCATCATGGTGGGGTACAGAATATCCATTTCCATCTATATAACAATAATTCGTCAACAGAAATCATTGACGGGTCGTTGGAGGGGGTATAGAGGGATTTCTCATTTTCAATATTTCTTCAAAAATCTAATATGACTTGGCACGTATCATGGTGGGGTGCAGAATATCTATTTCCATCTGAATAACAATAAGTCGTCAATAGAAATCATTGACGGGTAGTTGGAGGGGGTATAGAGGGATTTCTCATTTTCAAAATTTCTTCAAAAATCTAATATGACTTGGCACTCATCATGGTGGGGTGCAGAATATCCATTGCCATTTGAATAACAATAATTTGTCAACAGAAATTATTGTCGGGTCGTTAGAGGGGGTATAGAGGAATTTTTCATTTTCAAAATTACCTCAAAATCAAATATGACTTGGCACGCAACATAGTGGGGTGCAGAATATCCATTTCCATCTGAATAACAATAATTTGTCAACAGAAATCATTGCCGGGTCGTTAGAGGGGAAATAGAGGGATTTTTTATTTTCAATATTTCTTCAAAAATCTAATATGACTTGGCACGCATCATGGTGGGGTGCAAAGTATCCATGTCCATCTGAATAACAATAATTCGACAACAGAAATCATTGTCGGGTCGTCAGAGGGGGTAAAGAGGGATTTCTCATTTTCAATATTTCTTCAAAAATCTAATATGACTTGGCACGCATCATAGTGGGGTGCAGAATATCTATTTCTATCTGAATAACAATAATTTGTCGACAGAAATCATTGTCGGGTCGTTAGAGGGGGTATAGAGGGATTTTTCATTTTCAAAATGACTTCAAAAATCAAATATGACTTGGCACGCATCATGGTGGGGTACAGAATATCCATTTCCATCTCAATATCAATAATTTGTCACCAGAAATCATTGTCGGGTCGTCGGAGGGGGTATAGAGGGATTTTTCATTTTCAAAATTACCTCAAAATCAAATATGACTTGGCACGCATCATAGTGGGGTGCAGAATATCCATTTCCATCTGAATAACAATGAGTCGTCAACAGAAATCATTGACGGGTAGTTGGAGGGGGTATAGAGGGATTTTTCATTTTCAAAATTTCTTCAAAGATCTAATATGACTTGGCACGCATCATGGTGGGGTGCAGAATATCCATTGCCATTTATATAACAATAATTTGTCAACAGAAATCATTCTCGGGTCGTTAGAGGGGGTATAGAGGGATTTTTCATTTTCAAAATTACCTCAAAATCAAATATGACTTGGCACGCAACATAGTGGGGTGCAGAATATCCATTTCCATCTGAATAACAATAATTCGTCAACAGAAATCATTGTCGGGTCGTCAGAGGGGGTAAAGAGGGATTTCTCATTTTCAAAATTTCTTCAAAAATCTAATATGACTTGGCACGCATCATGGTGGGGTGCAGAATATCCATTTCCATCTGAATAACAATAATTCGTCAACAGAAATCATTGTCGGGTCGTCAGAGGGGGTAAAGAGGGATTTCTCATTTTCAAAATTTCTTCAAAAATCTAATATGACTTGGCACGCATCATGGTGGGGTGCAGAATATCTATTTCCATCTGAATAACAATAATTCGTCGACAGAAATCATTGTCGGGTCGTAAGAGGGGGTATAGAGGGATTTTTCATTTTCAAAAGTACCTCAAAATCAAATATGACTTGGCACGCATCATGGTGGGGTGCAGAATATTCATTTCCGTCTGAATAACAATAATTCGTCAACAGAAATCATTGTCGGGTCGTTAGAGGGGATATAGAGGGATTTTTCATTTTCAAAATTACCTTAAAATCAAATATGACTTGGCACGCATCATAGTGGGGAGCAGAATATCCATTGCCATTTGAATAACAATAATTTGTCAACCGATATTATTGTCAGGTCGTTAGAGGGGGTATAGAGGGATTTTATCATTTTCAAAATTACCTCAAAATCAAATATGACTTGGCACGCATCATAGTGGGGTGCAGAATATCTATTTCCATCTGAATAACAATAAGTCGTCAACAGAAATCATTTACGGGTCGTTAGAGGGGGAATAGAGGGATTTTTCATTTTCAATATTTCTTCAAAAATCTAATATGACTTGGCACGCATCATGGTGGGGTACAGAATATCCATTTCCATCTATATAACAATAATTCGTCAACAGAAATCATTGACGGGTCGTTGGAGGGGGTATAGAGGGATTTCTCATTTTCAATATTTCTTCAAAAATCTAATATGACTTGGCACGTATCATGGTGGGGTGCAGAATATCTATTTCCATCTGAATAACAATAAGTCGTCAATAGAAATCATTGACGGGTAGTTGGAGGGGGTATAGAGGGATTTCTCATTTTCAAAATTTCTTCAAAAATCTAATATGACTTGGCACTCATCATGGTGGGGTGCAGAATATCCATTGCCATTTGAATAACAATAATTTGTCAACAGAAATCATTGTCGGGTCGTTAGAGGGGGTATAGAGGAATTTTTCATTTTCAAAATTACCTCAAAATCAAATATGACTTGGCACGCAACATAGTGGGGTGCAGAATATCCATTTCCATCTGAATAACAATAATTTGTCAACAGAAATCATTGCCGGGTCGTTAGAGGGGAAATAGAGGGATTTTTTATTTTCAATATTTCTTCAAAAATCTAATATGACTTGGCACGCATCATGGTGGGGTGCAAAGTATCCATGTCCATCTGAATAACAATAATTCGACAACAGAAATCATTGTCGGGTCGTCAGAGGGGGTAAAGAGGGATTTCTCATTTTCAATATTTCTTCAAAAATCTAATATGACTTGGCACGCATCATAGTGGGGTGCAGAATATCTATTTCTATCTGAATAACAATAATTTGTCGACAGAAATCATTGTCGGGTCGTTAGAGGGGGTATAGAGGGATTTTTCATTTTCAAAATGACTTCAAAAATCAAATATGACTTGGCACGCATCATGGTGGGGTACAGAATATCCATTTCCATCTCAATATCAATAATTTGTCACCAGAAATCATTGTCGGGTCGTCGGAGGGGGTATAGAGGGATTTTTCATTTTCAAAATTACCTCAAAATCAAATATGACTTGGCACGCATCATAGTGGGGTGCAGAATATCCATTTCCATCTGAATAACAATGAGTCGTCAACAGAAATCATTGACGGGTAGTTGGAGGGGGTATAGAGGGATTTTTCATTTTCAAAATTTCTTCAAAGATCTAATATGACTTGGCACGCATCATGGTGGGGTGCAGAATATCCATTGCCATTTATATAACAATAATTTGTCAACAGAAATCATTCTCGGGTCGTTAGAGGGGGTATAGAGGGATTTTTCATTTTCAAAATTACCTCAAAATCAAATATGACTTGGCACGCAACATAGTGGGGTGCAGAATATCCATTTCCATCTGAATAACAATAATTCGTCAACAGAAATCATTGTCGGGTCGTCAGAGGGGGTAAAGAGGGATTTCTCATTTTCAAAATTTCTTCAAAAATCTAATATGACTTGGCACGCATCATGGTGGGGTGCAGAATATCTATTTCCATCTGAATAACAATAATTCGTCGACAGAAATCATTGTCGGGTCGTAAGAGGGGGTATAGAGGGATTTCTCATTTTCAAAATTACCTCAAAATCAAATATGACTTGGCACGCAACATGGTGGGGTGCAGAATATTCATTTCCATCTGGATAACAATAATTCGTACAGAAATCATTGTCGGGTCGATAGAGGGGGTAAAGAGAGATTTTTCATTTCCAATATTTCTTCAAAAATCCAATTTGACTTGGCACGCATCATGGTGGGGTGCAGAATATCTATTTCCATCTGAATAACAATAATTCGTCGACAGAAATCATTGTCGGGTCGTCAGAGGGAGTATAGAGGGATTTCTCATTTTCAAAATTACCTCAAAATCAAATATGACTTGGCACGCAACATGGTGGGGTGCAGAATATTCATTTCCATCTGGATAACAAAAATTCGTCAACAGAAATCATTGCCGGGTCGTTAGAGGGGGTATAGAGGGATTTTTCATTTTCAATATTTTTTCAAAAATCCAATATGACTTGGCACGCATCATGGTGGGGTGCAGAATATCCATTTCCATCTGAATAACAATAATTCGTCGACAGAAATCATTGTCGTGTCGTCAGAGGGGGTATAGAGGGATTTTTCATTTTTAAAATTACCTCAAAATCAATTATGACTTGGCACGCATCATGGTGGGGTGCAGAATATCCATTTCCATCTAAATAACAATAATTCGTCAACAGAAATCATTGACGGGTCGTTGGAGGGGTATAGAGGGATTTCTCATTTTCAATATTTCTTCAAAAATCTAATATGACTTGGCACGCAACATGGTGGGGTGCAGAATATTCATTTCCATCTGAATAACAATAATTCGTCAACAGAAATCATTGTCGGGTCGTTAGAGGGGGTATAAAGGGATTTTTCATTTTCAAAATGACTTCAAAATTTAAATATGACTTGGCACGCATCATAGTGTGGTACAGAATATTCATTTCCATCTCAATAACAATAATTTGTTAACAGAAATCAGTGTCGGGTCGTCAGAGGGGGTATAGAGGGATTTTTCATTTTTAAAATTACCTCAAAATCAAATATGACTTGGCACGCATCATGGTGTGGTGCAGAATATCCATTTCCATCTAAATAACAATAATTCGTCAACAGAAATCATTGACGGGTCGTTGGAGGGGTATAGAGGGATTTCTCATTTTCAATATTTCTTCAAAAATCTAATATGACTTGGCACGCAACATGGTGGGGTGCAGAATATTCATTTCCATCTGAATAACAATAACTCGTCAACAGAAATCATTGTCGGGTCGTTAGAGGGGGTATAAAGGGATTTTTCATTTTCAAAATGACTTCAAAAATCAAATATGACTTGGCACGCATCATGGTGAGGTGCAGTATATTTATTTCCATAAGAATAACAATAATTCTTCGACAGAAATCATTGTCGGGTCGTTAGAGAGGGTATAGAGGGATTTTTCATTTTCAAATTTACCCCAAAATCAAATATGACTTGGCACGCATCATAGTGGGGTGCAGAATATCCATTTCCATCTGAATAACAATAAGTCGTCAACAGAAATCATTGACGGGTCGTTGGAGGGGGTATAGAGGGATTTTTCATTTTCAAAATTTCTTCAAAACTCTAATATGTCTTGGCACGCATCATGGTGGGGTGCAAAGTATCCATGTCCATCTGAATAACAATAATTCGTCAACAGAAATCATTGACGGGTCGTTGGAGGGGGTATAGAGGGATTTTTCATTTTCAAAATTTCTTCAAAAATCTAATATGACTTGACACGCATCATGGTGGGGTGCAAATTATCCATGTCCATCTGAATAACAATAATTCGTCAACAGAAATCATTGTCGGGTCGTCAAAGGGGGTATAGAGGGATTTCTCATTTTCAATATTTCTTCAAAAATCTAATATGACTTGGCACGCATCATGGTGGGGTGCAGAATATCTATTTCATCTGAATAACAATAATTTGTCGACAGAAATCATTGTCGGGTCGTTAAAGGGGGTATTCAGAGATTTCTCATTTTCAAAATTACCTCAAAATCAAATAAGACTTGGCACGCAACATGGTCGGGTGCAGAATATTCATTTCCATCTGGATAACGATAATTCGTCAACAGAAATCATTGTCGGGTCGTTAGAGGGGGTATAGAGGGATTTTTCATTTTCAATATTTCTTCAAAAATCCAATATGACTTGGCACGCATCATGGTGGGGTGCAGAATATCCATGTCCATCTGAATAACAATAATTCGTCAACAGAAATCATTGTCGGGTCGTCAAAGGGGGTATAGAGGGATTTTTCATTTTCAAAATTTCTTCAAAAATCTAATATGACTTGGCACGCATCATGGCGGGGTGCAGAATATCTATTTCCATTTGAATAACAATAATTCGTCGACAGAAATCATTGTTGGGTCGTTAGAGGGGATATAGAGGGATTTTTCATTTTCAAAATTTCTTCAAAAATCTAATATGACTTGGCACGCATCATGGTGGGGTGCAGAATATCCATTTCCATCTGAATAACAATAATTTGTCAACAGAAATCATTGACGGGTCGTTGGAGGGGGTATAGAGGGATTTTTCATTTTCAAAATTTCTTCAAAAATCTAATATGACTTGGCACGCATCATGGTGGGGTGCAAAGTATCCATGTCCATCTGAATAACAATAATTCGTCAACAGAAATCATTGTCGGGTCGTCAGAGGGGGTTTAGAGGGATTTCTCATTTTCAATATTTCTTCAAAAATCTTATATGACTTGGCACGCATCATGGTGGGGTGCAGAATATCTATTTCCATCTGAATAACAATAATTTGTCGACAGAAATCATTGTCGGGTCGTTAAAGGGAGTATTCAGAGATTTCTCATTTTCAAAATTACCTCAAAATCAAATAAGACTTGGCACGCAACATGGTCGGGTGCAAAATATTCATTTCCATCTGGATAACGATAATTCGTCAACAGAAATCATTGCCGGGTCGTTAGAGGGGGTATAGACGGATTTTTCATTTTCAATATTTCTTCAAAAATCCAATATGACTTGGCACGCATCATGTTGAGGTGCAGAATATCCATTTCCATCTGAATAACAATAATTTGTCGACAGAAATCTTTGTCGGGTCGTCAGAGGGGGTATAGAGGGATTTTTCATTTTCAAAATGACTTCAAAAATCAAATATGACTTGGCACGCATCATAGTGGGGTACAGAATATCCATTTCCATCTCAATAACAATAATTTGTTAACAGAAATCATTGTCGGGTCGTCAGAGGGGGTATAGAGGGATTTTTCATTTTCAAATTTACCTCAAAATCAAATATGACTTGGCACGCATCATGGTGGGGTGCAGAATATCCATTTCCATCTATATAACAATAATTCGTCAACAGAAATCATTGACGGGTCGTTGGAGGGGGTATAGAGGGATTTCTCATTTTCAATATTTCTTCAAAAATCTAATATGACTTGGCACGCATCATGGTGGGGTGCAGAATATCTATTTCCATCTAAATAACAATAATTCGTCAACAGAAATCATTGACGGGTCGTTGGAGGGGGTATAGAGGGATTTCTCATTTTCAATATTTCTTCAAAAATCTAATATGACTTGGCACGCATCATGGTGGGGTGCAGAATATCTATTTCTATTTGAATAACAATAATTCGTCGACAGAAATCATTGTCGGATCGTTATGGGGGGTATAGAGGGATTTTTCATTTTCAAAATTACCTCAAAATCAAATATGACTTGGCACGCAACATAGTGGGGTGCAGAATATTCATTTCCATCTGAATAACAATAATTCGTCAACAGAAATCATTGTCGGGTCGTTAGAGGGGATATAGAGGGATTTTTCATTTTCAAAATTAACTCAAAATCAATAATGACTTGGCACGCAACATGGTGGGGTGCAGAATATTCATTTCCATCTGAATAACAATAATTCGTCGACAGAAATCATTGTCGGGTCGTTAGAGGGGGTATAGAGGGATTTTTCATTTTCAAAATTACCTCAAAATCAAATATGACTTGGCACGCAACATGGTGGGGTGCAGAATATTCATTTCCATCTCAATATCAATAATTTGTCACCAGAAATCATTGTCGGGTCGTCAGAGGGGGTATAGAGGGATTTTATCATTTTCAAAATTACCTCAAAATCAAATATGACTTGGCACGCATCATAGTGGGGTGCAGAATATCTATTTCCATCTGAATAACAATAAGTCGTCAACAGAAATCATTGACGGGTCGTTAGAGGGGGAATAGAGGGATTTTTCATTTTCAATATTTCTTCAAAAATCTAATATGACTTGGCACGCATCATGGTGGGGTTCAGAATATCCATTTCCATCTATATAACAATAATTCGTCAACAGAAATCAGTGACGGGTCGTTGGAGGGGGTATAGAGGGATTTCTCATTTTCAATATTTCTTCAAAAATCTAATATGACTTGGCACGTATCATGGTGGGGTGCAGAATATCTATTTCCATCTGAATAACAATAATTCGTCGACAGAAATCATTGTCGGGTCGTTAGAGGGGGTATAGAGGGATTTTTCATTTTCAAAAGTACCTCAAAATCAAATATGACTTGGCACGCATCATGGTGGGGTGCAGAATATTCATTTCCGTCTGAATAACAATAATTCGTCAACAGAAATCATTGTCGGGTCGTTAGAGGGGATATAGAGGGATTTTTCATTTTCAAAATTACCTTAAAATCAAATATGACTTGGCACGCATCATAGTGGGGAGCAGAATATCCATTGCCATTTGAATAACAATAATTTGTCAACCGATATTATTGTCAGGTCGTTAGAGGGGGTATAGAGGGATTTTATCATTTTCAAAATTACCTCAAAATCAAATATGACTTGGCACGCATCATAGTGGGGTGCAGAATATCTATTTCCATCTGAATAACAATAAGTCGTCAACAGAAATCATTTACGGGTCGTTAGAGGGGGAATAGAGGGATTTTTCATTTTCAATATTTCTTCAAAAATCTAATATGACTTGGCACGCATCATGGTGGGGTACAGAATATCCATTTCCATCTATATAACAATAATTCGTCAACAGAAATCATTGACGGGTCGTTGGAGGGGGTATAGAGGGATTTCTCATTTTCAATATTTCTTCAAAAATCTAATATGACTTGGCACGTATCATGGTGGGGTGCAGAATATCTATTTCCATCTGAATAACAATAAGTCGTCAATAGAAATCATTGACGGGTAGTTGGAGGGGGTATAGAGGGATTTCTCATTTTCAAAATTTCTTCAAAAATCTAATATGACTTGGCACTCATCATGGTGGGGTGCAGAATATCCATTGCCATTTGAATAACAATAATTTGTCAACAGAAATCATTGTCGGGTCGTTAGAGGGGGTATAGAGGAATTTTTCATTTTCAAAATTACCTCAAAATCAAATATGACTTGGCACGCAACATAGTGGGGTGCAGAATATCCATTTCCATCTGAATAACAATAATTTGTCAACAGAAATCATTGCCGGGTCGTTAGAGGGGAAATAGAGGGATTTTTTATTTTCAATATTTCTTCAAAAATCTAATATGACTTGGCACGCATCATGGTGGGGTGCAAAGTATCCATGTCCATCTGAATAACAATAATTCGACAACAGAAATCATTGTCGGGTCGTCAGAGGGGGTAAAGAGGGATTTCTCATTTTCAATATTTCTTCAAAAATCTAATATGACTTGGCACGCATCATAGTGGGGTGCAGAATATCTATTTCTATCTGAATAACAATAATTTGTCGACAGAAATCATTGTCGGGTCGTTAGAGGGGGTATAGAGGGATTTTTCATTTTCAAAATGACTTCAAAAATCAAATATGACTTGGCACGCATCATGGTGGGGTACAGAATATCCATTTCCATCTCAATATCAATAATTTGTCACCAGAAATCATTGTCGGGTCGTCGGAGGGGGTATAGAGGGATTTTTCATTTTCAAAATTACCTCAAAATCAAATATGACTTGGCACGCATCATAGTGGGGTGCAGAATATCCATTTCCATCTGAATAACAATGAGTCGTCAACAGAAATCATTGACGGGTAGTTGGAGGGGGTATAGAGGGATTTTTCATTTTCAAAATTTCTTCAAAGATCTAATATGACTTGGCACGCATCATGGTGGGGTGCAGAATATCCATTGCCATTTATATAACAATAATTTGTCAACAGAAATCATTCTCGGGTCGTTAGAGGGGGTATAGAGGGATTTTTCATTTTCAAAATTACCTCAAAATCAAATATGACTTGGCACGCAACATAGTGGGGTGCAGAATATCCATTTCCATCTGAATAACAATAATTCGTCAACAGAAATCATTGTCGGGTCGTCAGAGGGGGTAAAGAGGGATTTCTCATTTTCAAAATTTCTTCAAAAATCTAATATGACTTGGCACGCATCATGGTGGGGTGCAGAATATCTATTTCCATCTGAATAACAATAATTCGTCGACAGAAATCATTGTCGGGTCGTAAGAGGGGGTATAGAGGGATTTCTCATTTTCAAAATTACCTCAAAATCAAATATGACTTGGCACGCAACATGGTGGGGTGCAGAATATTCATTTCCATCTGGATAACAATAATTCGTACAGAAATCATTGTCGGGTCGATAGAGGGGGTAAAGAGAGATTTTTCATTTCCAATATTTCTTCAAAAATCCAATTTGACTTGGCACGCATCATGGTGGGGTGCAGAATATCCATTTCCATTTGAATAACAATAATTCGTCGACAGAAATCATTGTCGGGTCGTCAGAGGGGGTATAGAGGGATTTCTCATTTTCAATATTTCTTCAAAAATCAAATATGACTTGGAACGCATCATAGTGGGGTTCATAATATCCATTTCCATCTCAAAAACAATAATTTGTTAACAGAAATCATTGTCGGGTCGTCATAGGGGATATAGAGGGATTTTTCATTTTCAAAATTACCTCATAATCAAATATGACTTGGCACGCATCATGGTGGGGTGCAGAATATCTATTTCCATCTGAATAACAATAATTCGTCGACAGATATCATTGCCGGGTCGTTAGAGGGGGTATAGAGGGATTTTTCATTTTCAAAATGACTTCAAAAATCAAATATGACTTGGCACGCATCATAGTGGGGTACAAGAATATCCATTTCCATCTCAATAACAATAATTTGTTAACAAAAATCATTGTAGGGTCGTCAGAGGAGGTATAGAGGGATTTTTCATTTTCAAAATTACCTCAAAATCAAATATGACTTGGCACGCATTATGGTGGGGTGCAGAATATCAATTTCCATCTAAATAACAATAATTCGTAGACAGAAATCAATGTCGGGTCGTTAGAGGGGGTATAGAGTGATTTTTCATTTTCAATATTTCTTCAAAAATCCAATATGACTTGGCACGCATCATGGTGGGGTGCAGAATATCCATTATCATCTGAATAACAATAATTCGTCAATAGAACTCACTGTCGGGTCGTTAGAGGGGGTATAGAGGGATTCTACATTTTCAAAATTACCTCAAAATCAAATATGACATGTCACGCATCATAGTGGGGTGCAGAATATTCATTTCCATCTGAATAACAATAATTCGTCAACAGAAATCATTAACGGGTCGTTGGAGGGGGTATAGAGGGATTTTTCATTTTCAAAATTACCTCATAATCAAATATGACTTGGCACGCATCAGGGTGGGGTGCAGAATATCCACTTCCATCTAAATAACAATAATTCGTCAACAGAAATCATTGACGGGTTGTTGGAGGGGGTATAGAGGGATTTTTCATTTTCAAAATTTCTTCAATAATCTAAAATGACTTGGCACGCATCATGGTGGGGTACAGAATATCCATTTCCATCTCAATAGCAATAATTTCTCAACAGAAATCATTGTCGGGTCGTCAGAGGGGGAATAGAGGGTTTTTCATTTTCAAAATTACCTCAAAATCAAATATGACTTGGCACGCAACATGGTGGAGTGCAGAATATTAATTTCCATCAGAATAACAATAATTCGTCAACAGAAATCATTGACGAGTCGTTGGAGGGGGTAGAGAGGGATTTTTCATTTTCAAAATTTCTTCAAAAATCTAATATGACTTGGCACGCATCATGGTGGGGTGCAAAGTATCCATGTCCATCTGAATAACAATAATTCGTCAACAGAAATCATTGTCGGGTCGTCAGAGGGGGTTTAGAGGGATTTCTCATTTTCAATATTTCTTCAAAAATCTTATATGACTTGGCACGCATCATGGTGGGGTGCAGAATATCTATTTCCATCTGAATAACAATAATTTGTCGACAGAAATCATTGTCGGGTCGTTAAAGGGAGTACTCAGAGATTTCTCATTTTCAAAATTACCTCAAAATCAAATAAGACTTGGCACGCAACATGGTCGGGTGCAAAATATTCATTTCCATCTGGATAACGATAATTCGTCAACAGAAATCATTGCCGGGTCGTTAGAGGGGGTATAGACGGATTTTTCATTTTCAATATTTCTTCAAATATCCAATATGACTTGGCACGCATCATGTTGAGGTGCAGAATATCCATTTCCATCTGAATAACAATAATTTGTCGACAGAAATCTTTGTCGGGTCGTCAGAGGGGGTATAGAGGGATTTTTCATTTTCAAAATGACTTCAAAAATCAAATATGACTTGGCACGCATCATAGTGGGGTACAGAATATCCATTTCCATCTCAATAACAATAATTTGTTAACAGAAATCATTGTCGGGTCGTCAGAGGGGGTATAGAGGGATTTTTCATTTTCAAATTTACCTCAAAATCAAATATGACTTGGCACGCATCATGGTGGGGTGCGGAATATCCATTTCCATCTATATAACAATAATTCGTCAACAGAAATCATTGACGGGTCGTTGGAGGGGGTATAGAGGGATTTCTCATTTTCAATATTTCTTCAAAAATCTAATATGACTTGGCACGCATCATGGTGGGGTGCAGAATATCTATTTCCATCTGAATAACAATAATTCGTCGACAGAAATCATCGTCGGGTCGTTAGAGGGGGTATAGAGGGATTTTTCATTTTCAAAAGTACCTCAAAATCAAATATGACTTGGCACGCATCATGGTGGGGTGCAGAATATCCATTTCCATCTAGATAACAATAATTTGTCAACAGAAATCATTGACGGGTCGTTGGAGGGGGTATAGAGGGATTTCTCATTTTCAATATTTCTTCAAAAATCTAATATGACTTGGCACGCATCATAGTGGGGTGCAGAATATCTATTTCTATTTGAATAACAATAATTCGTCGACAGAAATCATTGTCGGATCGTTATGGGGGGTATAGAGGGATTTTTCATTTTCAAAATTACCTCAAAATCAAATATGACTTGGCACGCAACATAGTGGGGTGCAGAATATTCATTTCCATCTGAATAACAATAATTCGTCGACAGAAATCATTGTCGGGTCGTTAGAGGGGGTATAGAGGGATTTTTCATTTTCAAAATTACCTCAAAATCAAATATGACTTGGCACGCAACATGGTGGGGTGCAGAATATTCATTTCCATCTGAATAACAATAATTCGTCGACAGAAATCATTGTCGGGTCGTTAGAGGGGGTATAGAGGGATTTTTCATTTTCAAAATTACCTCAAAATCAAATATGACTTGGCACGCAACATGGTGGGGTGCAGAATATTCATTTCCATCTCAATATCAATAATTTGTCACCAGAAATCATTGTCGGGTCGTCAGAGGGGGTATAGAGGGATTTTATCATTTTCAAAAGTACCTCAAAATCAAATATGACTTGGCACGCATCATGGTGAGGTGCAGAATATTCATTTCCGTCTGAATAACAATAATTCGTCAACAGAAATCATTGTCGGGTCGTTAGAGGGGATATAGAGGGATTTTTCATTTTCAAAATTACCTTAAAATCAAATATGACTTGGCACGCATCATAGTGGGGAGCAGAATATCCATTGCCATTTGAATAACAATAATTTGTCAACCGATATTATTGTCGGGTCGTTAGAGGGGGTATAGAGGGATTTTTCATTTTCAAAATTACCTCAAAATCAAATATGACTTGGCACGCAACATGGTGGGGTGCAGAATATCCTTTTCCATCTGAATAACAATAATTTGTCAACAGAAATCATTGTCGGGTCGTTAGAGGGGGAATAGAGGGATTTTTCATTTTCAATATTTCTTCAAAAATCTAACATGACTTGGCACGCATCATGGTGGGGTGCAGAATATTCATTTCCATCTCAATATCAATAATTTGTCACCAGAAATCATTGTCGGGTCGTCAGAGGGGGTATAGAGGGATTTTATCATTTTCAAAATTACCTCAATATCAAATATGACTTGGCACGCATCATAGTGGGGTGCAGAATATCTATTTCCATCTGAATAACAATAAGTCGTCAACAGAAATCATTGACGGGTCGTTAGAGGGGGAATAGAGGGATTTTTCATTTTCAATATTTCTTCAAAAATCTAATATGACTTGGCACGCATCATGGTGGGGTACAGAATATCCATTTCCATCTATATAACAATAATTCGTCAACAGAAATCATTGACGGGTCGTTGGAGGGGGTATAGAGGGATTTCTCATTTTCAATATTTCTTCAAAAATCTAATATGACTTGGCACGTATCATGGTGGGGTGCAGAATATCTATTTCCATCTGAATAACAATAAGTCGTCAATAGAAATCATTGACGGGTAGTTGGAGGGGGTATAGAGGGATTTCTCATTTTCACAATTTCTTCAAGAATCTAATATGACTTGGCACTCATCATGGTGGGGTGCAGAATATCCATTGCCATTTGAATAACAATAATTTGTCAACAGAAATCATTGTCGGGTCGTTAGAGGGGGTATAGAGGAATTTTTCATTTTCAAAATTACCTCAAAATCAAATATGACTTGGCACGCAACATAGTGGGGTGCAGAATATCCATTTCCATCTGAATAACAATAATTTGTCAACAGAAATCATTGTCGGGTCGTTAGAGGGGAAATAGAGGGATTTTTCATTTTCAATATTTCTTCAAAAATCTAATATGACTTGGCACGCATCTTGGTGGGGTGCAAAGTATCCATGTCCATCTGAATAACAATAATTCGTCAACAGAAATCATTGTTGGGTCGTCAGAGGGGGTAAAGAGGGATTTCTCATTTTCAATATTTCTTCAAAAATCTAATATGACTTGGCACGCATCATAGTGGGGTGCAGAATATCTATTTCTATCTGAGTAACAATAATTCGTCGACAGAAATCATTGTCGGGTCGTTAGAGGGGGTATAGAGGGATTTCTCCTTTTCAAAATTACCTCAAAATCAAATATGACTTGTCACGCAACATGGTGGGGTGCAGAATATTCATTTCCATCTGGATAACAATAATTCGTCAACAGAAATCATTGTTGGGACGTTAGAGGGGGTATAGAGATATTTTTCATTTTCAATATTTCTTCAAAAATCCAATTTGACTTGGCACGCATCATGGTGGGGTGCAGAATATCCATTTCCATCTGAATAACAATAATTCGTCGACAGAAATCATTGTCGGGTCGTCAGAGGGGGTATAGAGGGATTTTTCATTTTCAAAATGACTTCAAAAATCAAATATGACTTGGCACGCATCATGGTGGGGTACAGAATATCCATTTCCATCTCAATATCAATAATTTGTCACCAGAAATCATTGTCGGGTCGTCGGAGGGGGTATAGAGGGATTTTTCATTTTCAAAATTACCTCAAAATCAAATATGACTTGGCACGCATCATAGTGGGGTGCAGAATATCTATTTCCATCTGAATAACAATAAGTCGTCAACAGAAATCATTGACGGGTAGTTGGAGGGGGTATAGAGGGATTTTTCATTTTCAAAATTTCTTCAAAGATCTAATATGACTTGGCACGCATCATGGTGGGGTGCAGAATATCCATTGCCATTTATATAACAACAATTTGTCAACAGAAATCATTCTCGGGTCGTTAGAGGGGGTATAGAGGGATTTTTCATTTTCAAAATTACCTCAAAATCAAATATGACTGGCACGCAACATAGTGGGGTGCAGAATATCCATTTCCATCTGAATAACAATAATTCGTCAACAGAAATCATTGTCGGGTCGTCAGAGGGGGTAAAGAGGGATTTCTCATTTTCAATATTTCTTCAAAAATCTAATATGACTTGGCACGCATCATGGTGGGGTGCAGAATATCTATTTCCATCTGAATAACAATAATTTGTCGACAGAAATCATTGTCGGGTCGTAAGAGGGGGTATAGAGGGATTTATCATTTTCAAAATTACCTCAAAATCAAATATGACTTGGCACGCAACATGGTGGGGTGCAGATTATTCATTTCCATCTGGATAACAATAATTCGAACAGAAATCATTGTCGGGTCGTTAGAGGGGGTAAAGAGAGATTTTTCATTTCCAATATTTCTTCAAAAATCCAATTTGACTTGGCACGCATCATGGTGGGGTGCAGAATATCCATTTCCATTTGAATAACAATAATTCGTCGACAGAAATCATTGTCGGGTCGTCAGAGGGGGTATAGAGGGATTTCTCATTTTCAATATTTCTTCAAAAATCAAATATGACTTGGAACGCATCATAGTGGGGTACATAATATCCATTTCCATCTCAAAAACAATAATTTGTTAACAGAAATCATTGTCGGGTCGTCATAGGGGATATAGAGGGATTTTTCATTTTCAAAATTACCTCAAAATCAAATATGACTTGGCACGCATCATGGTGGGGTGCAGAATATCTATTTCCATCTGAATAACAATAATTCGTCGACAGATATCATTGCAGGGTCGTTAGAGGGGGTATAGAGGGATTTTTCATTTTCAAAATGACTTCAAAAATCAAATATGACTTGGCACGCATCATAGTGGGGTACAAGAATATTCATTTCCATCTCAATAACAATAATTTGTTAACAAAAATCATTGTCGGGTCGTCAGAGGAGGTATAGAGGGATTTTTCATTTTCAAAATTACCTCAAAATCAAATATGACTTGGCACGCATTATGGTGGGGTGCAGAATATCAATTTCCAACTAAATAACAATAATTCGTAGACAGAAATCATTGTCGGGTCGTTAGAGGGGGTATAGAGTGATTTTTCATTTTCAATATTTCTTCAAAAATCCAAAATGACTTGGCACGCATCATGGTGGGGTGCAGAATATCTATTTCCATCTGAATAACAATAATTCGTCGACAGAAATCATTGTCGGGTCGTAAGAGGGGGTATAGAGGGATTTCTCATTTTCAAAATTACCTCAAAATCAAATATGACTTGGCACGCAACATGGTGGGGTGCAGAATATTCATTTCCATCTGGATAACAATAATTCGTACAGAAATCATTGTCGGGTCGTTAGAGGGGGTAAAGAGAGATTTTTCATTTTCAATATTTCTTCAAAAATCCAATATGACTTGGCACGCATCATGGTGGGGTGCAGAATATCCATTATCATCTGAATAACAATAATTCGTCAATAGAACTCACTGTCGGGTCGTTAGAGGGGGTATAGAGGGATTCTACATTTTCAAAATTACCTCAAAATCAAATATGACATGTCACGCATCATAGTGGGGTGCAGAATATTCATTTCCATCTGAATAACAATAATTCGTCAACAGAAATCATTAACGGGTCGTTGGAGGGGGTATAGAGGGATTTTTCATTTTCAAAATTACCTCAAAATCAAATATGACTTGGCACGCATCAGGGTGGGGTGCAGAATATCCACTTCCATCTAAATAACAATAATTCGTCAACAGAAATCATTGACGGGTTGTTGGAGGGGGTATAGAGGGATTTTTCATTTTCAAAATTTCTTCAAAAATCTAATATGACTTGGCACGCATCATGGTGGGGTACAGAATATCCATTTCCATCTCAATAACAATAATTTCTCAACAGAAATCATTGTCGGGTCGTCAGAGGGGGAATAGAGGGTTTTTCATTTTCAAAATTACCTCAAAATCAAATATGACTTGGCACGCAACATGGTGGAGTGCAGAATATTAATTTCCATCAGAATAACAATAATTCGTCAACAGAAATCATTGACGAGTCGTTGGAGGGGGTATAGAGGGATTTTTCATTTTCAAAATTTCTTCAATAATCTAATATGACTTGGCACGCATCATGGTGGGGTACAGAATATCCATTTCCATCTCAATAACAATAATTTCTCAACAGAAATCATTGTCGGGTCGTCAGAGGGGGAATAGAGGGTTTTTCATTTTCAAAATTACCTCAAAATCAAATATGACTTGACACGCATCATGGTGGGGTGCAGAATATCTATTTCCATCTGAATAACAATGATTAGTCAACAGAAATCATTGACGGGTCGTAGGAGGGGGTATAGAGGGATTTTTCATTTTCAAAAGTACCTCAAAATCAAACATGACTTGGCACGCATCATGGTGGGGTGCAGAATATTCATTTCCATCTGGATAACGATAATTCGTCAACAGAAATCATTGTCGGGTCGTTAGAGGGGGTATAGACGGATTTTTCATTTTCAATATTCCTTCAAAAATCCAATATGACTTGGCACGCATCATGTTGGGGTGCAGAATATCCATTTCCATCTGAATATCAATAATTTGTCGACAGAAATCATTGTCGGGTCGTCAGAGGGGGTATAGAGGGTTTTTTCATTTTCAAAAGTACCTCAAAATCAAATATGACTTGGCACGCATCATGGTGGGATGCAGAATATTCATTTTCATCTGGATAACGATAATTCGTCAACAGAAATCATTGTCGGGTCGTTAGAGGGGGTATAGACGGATTTTTCATTTTCAAAATGACTTCAAAAATCAAATATGACTTAGCACGCATCATAGTGGGGTACAGAATATCCATTTCCATCTCAATAACAATAATTTGTTAACAGAAATCATTGTCGGGTCATCAGAGGGGGTATAGAGGGATCTTTCATTTTCAAATTTACCTCAAAATCAAATATGACTTGGCACGCATCATGGTGGGGTGCAGAATATCCATTTCCATCTATATAACAATAATTCGTCAACAGAAATCATTGACGGGTCGTTGGAGGGGGTATAGAGGGATTTCTCATTTTCAATATTTCTTCAAAAATCTAATATGACTTGGCACGCATCATGGTGGGGTGCAGAATATATATTTCCATCTGAATAACAATAATTCGTCGACAGAAATCATTGTCGGGTCGTTAGAGGGGGTATAGTGGGATTTTTCATTTTCAAAAGTACCTCAAAATCAAATATGACTTGGAACGCATCATGGTGGGGTGCAGAATATCCATTTCCATCTAAATAACTATTATTCGTCAACAGAAATCATTGACGGGTCGTTGGAGGGGGTATAGAGGGATTTCTCATTTTCAATATTTCTTCAAAAATCTAATATGACTTGGCACGCATCATGGTGTGGTGCAGAATATCTATTTCTATCTGAATAACAATAATTCGTCGACAGTAATCATTGTCGGATCGTTAGAGGGGGTATAGAGGGATTTTTCATTTTCAAAATTACCTCAAAATCAAATATGACTTGGCACGCAACATAGTGGGGTGCAGAATATCTATTTCCATCTGAATAACAATAATTCGTCGACAGATATCATTGCCGGGTCGTTAGAGGGGGTATAGAGGGATTTTTCATTTTCAAAATGACTTCAAAAATCAAATATGACTTGGCACGCATCATAGTGGGGTACAAGAATATCCATTTCCATCTCAATAACAATAATTTGTTAACAAAAATCATTGTCGGGTCGTCAGAGGAGGTATAGAGGGATTTTTCATTTTCAAAATTACCTCAAAATCAAATATGACTTGGCACGCATTATGGTGGGGTGCAGAATATCAATTTCCATCTAAATAACAATAATTCGTAGACAGAAATCATTGTCGGGTCGTTAGAGGGGGTATAGAGTGATTTTTCATTTTCAATATTTCTTCAAAAATCCAATATGACTTGGCACGCATCATGGTGGGGTGCAGAATATCCATTATCATCTGAATAACAATAATTCGTCAATAGAACTCACTGTCGGGTCGTTAGAGGGATTCTACATTTTCAAAATTACCTCAAAATCAAATATGACATGTCACGCATCATAGTGGGGTGCAGAATATTCATTTCCATCTGAATAACAATAATTCGTCAACAGAAATCATTAACGGGTCGTTGGAGGGGGTATAGAGGGATTTTTCATTTTCAAAATTACCTCAAAATCATATATGACTTGGCACGCATCAGGGTGGGGTGCAGAATATTCACTTCCATCTAAATAACAATAATTCGTCAACAGAAATCATTGACGGGTTGTTGGAGGGGGTATAGAGGGATTTTTCATTTTCAAAATTTCTTCAATAATCTAATATGACTTGGCACGCATCATGGTGGGGTACAGAATATCCATTTCCATCTCAATAACAATAATTTCTCAACAGAAATCATTGTCGGGTCGTCAGAGGGGGAATAGAGGGTTTTTCATTTTCAAAATTACCTCAAAATCAAATATGACTTGGCACGCAACATGGTGGAGTGCAGAATATTAATTTCCATCAGAATAACAATAATTCGTCAACAGAAATCATTGACGAGTCGTTGGAGGGGGTATAGAGGGATTTTTCATTTTCAAAATTTCTTCAATAATCTAATATGACTTGGCACGCATCATGGTGGGGTGCAGAATATCCATTTCCATCTCAATAACAATAATTTCTCAACAGAAATCATTGTCGGGTCGTCAGAGGGGGAATAGAGGGTTTTTCATTTTCAAAATTACCTCAAAATCAAATATGACTTGACACGCATCATGGTGGGGTGCAGAATATCTATTTCCATCTGAATAACAATGATTAGTCAACAGAAATCATTGACGGGTCGTAGGAGGGGGTATAGAGAGATTTTTCATTTTCAAAAGTACCTCAAAATCAAATATGACTTGGCATGCATCATGGTGGGTTGCAGAATACTCATTTCCATCTGGATAACGATAATTCGTCAACAGAAATCATTGTCGGGTCGTTAGAGGGGGTATAGACGGATTTTTCATTTTCAATATTCCTTCAAAAATCCAATATGACTTGGCACGCATCATGTTGGGGTGCAGAATATCCATTTCCATCTGAATATCAATAATTTGCCGACAGAAATCATTGTCGGGTCGTCAGAGGGGGTATAGAGGGATTTTTCATTTTCAAAAGTACCTCAAAATCAAATATGACTTGGCACGCATCATGGTGGGATGCAGAATATTCATTTCCATCTGGATAACGATAATTCGTCAACAGAAATCATTGTCGGGTCGTTAGAGGGGGTATAGACGGATTTTTCATTTTCAATATTCCTTCAAAAATCCAATATGACTTGGCACACATCATGTTGGGGTGCAGAATATCCATTTCCATCTGAATAACAATAATTTGTCGACAGAAATCATTGTCGGGTCGTCAGAGGGGGTATAGAGGGATTTTTCATTTTCAAAATGACTTCAAAAATCAAATATGACTTAGCACGCATCATAGTGGGGTACAGAATATCCATTTCCATCTCAATAACAATAATTTGTTAACAGAAATCATTGTCGGGTCATCAGAGGGGGTATAGAGGGATCTTGCAATTTCAAACTTACCTCAAAATCAAATATGACTTGGCACGCATCATGGTGGGGTGCAGAATATCCATTTCCATCTATATAACAATAATTCGTCAACAGAAATCATTGACGGGTCGTTGGAGGGGGTATAGAGGGATTTCTCATTTTCAATATTTCTTCAAAAATCTAATATGACTTGGCACGCATCATGGTGGGGTGCAGAATATATATTTCCATCTGAATAACAATAATTCGTCGACAGAAATCATTGTCGGGTCGTTAGAGGGGGTATAGTGGGATTTTTCATTTTCAAAAGTACCTCAAAATCAAATATGACTTGGCACGCATCATGGTGGGGTGCAGAATATCCATTTCCATCTAAATAACAATAATTCGTCAACAGAAATCATTGACGGGTCGTTGGAGGGGGTATAGAGGGATTTCTCATTTTCAATATTTCTTCAAAAATCTAATATGACTTGGCACGCATCATGGTGTGGTGCAGAATATCTATTTCTATCTGAATAACAATAATTCGTCGACAGATATCATTGTCGGATCGTTAGAGGGGGTATAGAGGGATTTTTCATTTTCAAAATTACCTCAAAATCAAATATGACTTGGCACGCAACATAGTGGGGTGCAGAATATTCATTTCCATCTGAATAACAATAATTCGTCAACAGAAATCATTGTCGGGTCGTTAGAGGGGATATAGAGGGATTTTTCATTTTCAAAAATACCTCAAAATCAAATATGACTTGGCACGCAACATAGTGGGGTGCAGAATATTCATTTCCATCTGAATAACAATAATTCGTCAACAGAAATCATTGTCGGGTCGTTAGAGGGGATATAGAGGGATTTTTCAGTTTCAAAATTACCTCAAAATCAAAAATGACTTGGCACGCAACATGGTGGGGTGCAGAATATTCATTTCCATCTGAATAACAATAATTCGTCGATAGAAATCATTGTCGGGTCGTTAGAGGGGGTATAGAGGGATTTTTCATTTTCAAAATTACCTCAAAATCAAATATGACTTGGCACGCATCATAGTGGGGTGCAGAATATCCATTTCCATCTAAATAACAATAATTCGTCAACAGAAATCATTGACGGGTCGTTGGAGGGGGTATAGAGGGATTTCTCATTTTCAATATTTCTTCAAAAATCTAATATGACTTGGCACGCATCATGGTGGGGTGCAGAATATCTATTTCTATCTGAATAACAATAATTCGTCAACAGAAATCATTGTCGGGTCGTTAGAGGGGATATAGAGGGATTTTTCATTTTCAAAATTACCTCAAAATCAAAAATGACTTGGCACGCAACATGGTGGGGTGCAGAATATTCATTTCCATCTGAATAACAATAATTCGTCGACAGAAATCATTGTCGGGTCGTTAGAGGGGGTATAGAGGGATTTTTCATTTTCAAAATTACCTCAAAATCAAATATGACTTGGCACGCAACATGGTGGGGTGCAGAATATTCATTTCTATCTCAATATCAATAATTTGTCACCAGAAGTCATTGTCGGGTCGTCAGAGGGGGTATAGAGGGATTTTATCATTTTCAAAATTACCTCAAAATCAAATATGACTTGGCACGCATCATAGTGGGGTGCAGAATATCTATTTCCATCTGAATAACAATAATTCGTCAACAGAAATCATTGACGGGTCGTTAGAGGGGGAATAGAGGGATTTTTCATTTTCAATATTTCTTCAAAAATCTAATATGACTTGGCACGCATCATGGTGGGGTACAGAATATCCATTTCCATCTATATAACAATAATTCGTCAACAGAAATCATTGACGGGTCGTTGGAGGGGGTATAGAGGGATTTCTCATTTTCAATATTTCTTCAAAAATCTAATATGACTTGGCACGCATCATGGTGGGGTGCAGAATATCCATTTCCATCTAAATAACAATAATTCGTCAACAGAAATCATTGACGGGTCGTTGGAGGGGGTATAGAGGGATTTCTCATTTTCAATATTTCTTCAAAAATCTAATATGACTTGGCACGCATCATGGTGTGGTGCAGAATATCTATTTCTATCTGAATAACAATAATTCGTCGACAGATATCATTGTCGGATCGTTAGAGGGGGTATAGAGGGATTTTTCATTTTCAAAATTACCTCAAAATCAAATATGACTTGGCACGCAACATAGTGGGGTGCAGAATATCCATTTCCATCTGAATAACAATAATTTGTCAACAGAAATCATTGTCGGGTCGTTAGAGGGGGAATAGAGGGATTTCTCATTTTCAATATTTCTTCAAAAATCTAATATGACTTGGCACGCATCATAGTGGGTTGCAGAATATCTATTTCTATCTGAATAACAATAATTCGTCGACAGAAATCATTGTCGGGTCGTCAGAGGGGGTATAGAGGGATTTTTCATTTTCAAAATGACTTCAAAAATCAAATATGACTTGGCACGCATCATAGTGGGGTACAGAATATCCATTTCCATCTCAATATCAATAATTTGTCACCAAAAATGATTGTCGGGTCGTCAGAGGGGGTATAGAGGGATTTTTCATTTTCAAAATTACCTCAAAATCAAATATGACTTGGCACGCAACATGGTGGGTGCAGAATATTCATTTCCATCTCAATAACAATAATTCGTCAACAGAAATCATTGACGGGTCGTTGGAGGGGGTATAGAGGGATTTCTCATTTTCAATATTTCTTCAAAAATCTAATATGACTTGGCACGCATCATAGTGGGGTGCAGAATATCCATTTCCATCTAAATAACAATAATTCGTCAACAGAAATCATTGACGGGTCGTTGGAGGGGGTATAGAGGGATTTCTCATTTTCAATATTTCTTCAAAAATCTAATATGACTTGGCACGCATCATGGTGGGGTGCAGAATATCTATTTCTATCTGAATAACAATAATTCGTCAACAGAAATCATTGTCGGATCGTTAGAGGGGGTATAGAGGGATTTTTCAGTTTCAAAATTACCTCAAAATCAAAAATGACTTGGCACGCAACATGGTGGGGTGCAGAATATTCATTTCCATCTGAATAACAATAATTCGTCGACAGAAATCATTGTCGGGTCGTTAGAGGGGGTATAGAGGGATTTTTCATTTTCAAAATTACCTCAAAATCAAATATGACTTGGCACGCAACATGGTGGGGTGCAGAATATTCATTTCTATCTCAATATCAATAATTTGTCACCAGAAGTCATTGTCGGGTCGTCAGAGGGGGTATAGAGGGATTTTATCATTTTCAAAATTACCTCAAAATCAAATATGACTTGGCACGCATCATAGTGGGGTGCAGAATATCTATTTCCATCTGAATAACAATAAGTCGTCAACAGAAATCATTGACGGGTCGTTAGAGGGGGAATAGAGGGATTTTTCATTTTCAATATTTCTTCAAAAATCTAATATGACTTGGAACGCATCATGGTGGGGTACAGAATATCCATTTCCATCCATATTACAATAATTCGTCAACAGAAATCATTGACGGGTTGTTGGAGGGGGTATAGAGGGATTTCTCATTTTCAATAATTCTTCAAAAATCTAATATGACTTGGCACGTATCATGGTGGGGTGCAGAATATCTATTTCCATCTGAATAAAAATAAATCGTCGACAGAAATCATTGTCGGGTCGTTAGAGGGGGTATAGAGGGATTTTTCATTTTCAAAATTACCTCAAAATAAAATATGACTTGGCACGCAACATGGTGGGGTGCAGAATATCCATTTCCATCTGAATAACAATAATTTGTCATCAGAAATCATTGTCGGGTCGTTAGAGGGGGAATAGAGTGATTTCTCATTTTCAATATTTCTTCAAAAATCTAATATGACTTGGCACGCATCATAGTGGGTTGCAGAATATCTATTTCTATCTGAATAACAATAATTCGTCGACAGAAATCATTGTCGGGTCGTCAGAGGGGGTATAGAGGGATTTTTCATTTTCAAAATGACTTCAAAAATCAAATATGACTTGGCACGCATCATAGTGGGGTACAGAATATCCATTTCCATCTCAATATCAATAATTTGTCACCAAAAATCATTGTCGGGTCGTTAGAGGGGATATAGAGGGATTTTTCATTTTCAAAATTACCTCAAAATCAAAAATGACTTGGCACGCAACATGGTGGGGTGCAGAATATTCATTTCCATCTGAATAACAATAATTCGTCGACAGAAATCATTGTCGGGTCGTTAGAGGGGGTATAGAGGGATTTTTCATTTTCAAAATTACCTCAAAATCAAATATGACTTGGCACGCAACATGGTGGGGTGCAGAATATTCATTTCTATCTCAATATCAATAATTTGTCACCAGAAGTCATTGTCGGGTCGTCAGAGGGGGTATAGAGGGATTTTATCATTTTCAAAATTACCTCAAAATCAAATATGACTTGGCACGCATCATAGTGGGGTGCAGAATATCTATTTCCATCTGAATAACAATAAGTCGTCAACAGAAATCATTGACGGGTCGTTAGAGGGGGTATAGAGGGATTTTTCATTTTCAAATTTACCTCAAAATCAAATATGACTTGGCACGCAACATAGTGAGGTGCAGAATATCCATTTCCATCTGAATAACGATAATTTGTCAACAGAAATCATTGTCGGGTCGTTAGAGGGGGTATAGAGGGATTTTTCATTTTCAAATTTACCTCAAAATCAAATATGACTTGGCACGCAACATAGTGAGGTGCAGAATATCCATTTCCATCTGAATAACGATAATTTGTCAACAGAAATCATTGTCGGGTCGTTAGAGGGGGTATAGAGGGATTTTTCATTTTCAAATTTACCTCAAAATCAAATATGACTTGGCACGCAACATAGTGAGGTGCAGAATATCCATTTCCATCTGAATAACGATAATTTGTCAACAGAAATCATTGTCGGGTCGTTAGAGGGGGTAAAGAGGGATTTCTCATTTTCAATATTTCTTCAAAAATCTAATATGACTTGGCACGCATCATGGTGGGGTGCAGAATATCTATTTCTATCTGAATAACAATAATTCGTCGACAGAAATCATTGTCGGGTCGTTAGAGGGGGTATAGAGGGATTTTTCATTTTCAAATTTACCTCAAAAACAAATATGACTTGGCACGCAACATAGTGAGGTGCAGAATATCCATTTCCATCTGAATAACGATAATTTGTCAACAGAAATCATTGTCGGGTCGTTAGAGGGGGTAAAGAGGGATTTCTCATTTTCAATATTTCTTCAAAAATCTAATATGACTTGGCACGCATCATGGTGGGGTGCAGAATATCTATTTCTATCTGAATAACAATAATTCTTCGACAGAAAACATTGACGGGTTGTTGGAGGGGGTATAGAGGGATTTCTCATTTTCAATATTTCTTCAAAAATCAAATATGACTTGGAACGCATCATAGTGGGGTACATAATATCAATTCCCATCTCAAAAACAATAATTTGTTAACAGAAATCATTGTCGGGTCGTCAGAGGGGATGTAGAGGGATTTTTCATTTTCAAAATTACCTCAAAATCAAATATGACTTGGCACGCATCATGGTGGGGTGCAGAATATCTATTTCCATCTGAATAACAATAATTCGTCGACAGAAATCATTGCCGGGTCGTTAGAGGGGGTATAGAGGGATTTTTCATTTTCAAAATGACTTCAAAAATCAAATATGACTTGGCACGCATCATAGTGGGGTACAAGAATATCCATTTCCATCTCAATAACAATAATTTGTTAACAAAAATCATTGTCGGGTCGTCAGAGGTGGTATAGAGGGATTTTTCATTTTCAAAATTACCTCAAAATCAAATATGACTTGGCACGTATTATGGTGGGGTGCAGAATATCCATTTCCATCTAAATAACAATAATTCGTAGACAGAAATCATTGTCGGGTCGTTAGAGGGGGTACAGAGGGATTTTTCATTTTCAATAATTCTTCAAAAATCCAATATGACTTGGCACGCATCATGGTGGGGTGCAGAATATCCATTATCATCTGAATAACAATAATTCGTCAACAGAAATCATTGACGGGTCGTTGGAGGGGGTATAAAGGGATTTTTCATTTTTAAAATTTCTTCAAAAATCTAATATGACTTGGCACGCATCATGGTGGGGTGCAGAATATCCATTTCCATCTGAATAACAATAATTCGTCAACAGAAATCATTGTCGGGTCGTTAGAGGGGGTATAGAGGGATTTTTCATTTTCAAAATTACCTCAAAATCAAATATGACTTGGCACGCATCAGGGTGGGGTGCAGAATATCCACTTCCATCTAAATAACAATAATTCGTCAACAGAAATCATTGACGGGTCGTTGGAGGGGGTATAGAGGGATTTTTCATTTTCAAAATTTCTTCAAAATTCTAATATGACTTGGCACGCAACATGGAGGGGTGCAGAATTTTCATTTTCATCTGAATAACAATAATTCGTCAACAGAAATCATTGTCGGGTCGTTAGAGGGGGTATAGAGGGATTTTTCATTTTCAATATTTCTTCAAAAATCTAATATGATTTGGCACGCTTCATGGTGGGGTGCAAAGTATCCACTTCCATCTGAATAACAATAATTCGTCAACTGAAATCATTGTCGGGTCGTCAGAGGGGGTATAGAGCGATTTCTCATTATCAAAATTTCTTCAATAATCTAATATGACTTGGCACGCATCATGGTGGGGTACAGAATATCCATTTCCATCTCAATAACAATAATTTCTCAACAGAAATCATTGTCGGGTCGTCAGAGGGGGAATAGAGGTTTTTTCATTTTCAAAATTACCTCAAAATCAAATATGACTTGACACGCATCATGGTGGGGTGCAGAATATCTATTTCCATCTGAATGACAATGATTAGTCAACAGAAATCATTGACGGGACGTAGGAGGGGGTATAGAGGGATTTTTCATTTTCAAAATTTCTTCAAAAATCTAATATGACTTGGCACGCATCATGGTGGGGTGCAGAATATCCATTTCCATATGAATAACAATAATTTGTCAACAGAAATCATTGTCGGGTCGTTAGAGGGCGTATAGAGGGATTTCTCATTTTTAATATTTCTTCAAAAATCTAATATGACTTGGCACGCATCATGGTGGGGTGCAGAATATCTATTTCCATCTGAATAACAATAATTCGTCGACAGAAATCATTGTCGGGTCGTTAGAGGGGGTATAGAGGGATTTTTCATTTTCGAAAGTACCTCAAAATCAAATATGACTTGGCACGCATCATGGTGGGTTGCTGAATATTCATTTCCATCTGCATAACGATAATTCGTCATCAGAAATCATTGTCGGGTCGTTAGAGGGGGTATAGACGGATTTTTCATTTTCAATATTTCTTCAAAAATCCAATATGACTTGGCACGCATCATGTTGGGGTGCAGAATATCCATTTCCATCTGAATAACAATAATTTGTCGACAGAAATCATTGTCGGGTCGTCAGAGGGGGTATAGAGGGATTTTTCATTTTCAAAATAACTTCAAAAATCAAATATGACTTGGCACGCATCATGGTGGGGTGCAGACTATCCATTTCCATCTAAATAACAATAATTCGTCAACAGAAATCATTGACGGGTCGTTGGAGGGGGTATAGAGGGATTTCTCATTTTCAATATTTCTTCAAAAATCTAATATGACTTGGCACGCATCATGGTGGGGTGCAGAATATCTATTTCTATCTGAGTAACAATAATTCGTCGACAGAAATCATTGTCGGATCGTTAGAGGGGGTATAGAGGGATTTTTCATTTTCAAAATTACCTCAAAATCAAATATGACTTGGCACGCAACATAGTGGGGTGCAGAATATTCATTTCCATCTGAATAACATTAATTCGTCAACAGAAATCATTGTCGGGTCGTTAGAGGAGTTATAGAGGAATTTTTCAATTTCAAAATTACCTCAAAATCAAATATGACTTGGCACGCAACATAGTGGGGTGCAGAATATTCATTTCCATCTGAATAACAATAATTCGTCGACAGAAATCATTGTCGGGTCGTTAGAGGGGGTATAGAGTGATTTTTTATTTTCAAAATTACCTCAAAATCAAATATGACGTGGCACGCATCATGGTGGGGTGCAGAATATTCATTTCCATCTCAATATCAATAATTTGTCACCAGAAATCATTGTCGGGTCGTCAGAGGTGGTATAGAGGGATTTTATCATTTTCAAAATTACCTCAAAATCAAATATGACTTGGCACGCATCATAGTGGGGTGCAGATTATCTATTTCCATCTGAATAACAATAATTCGTCGACAGAAATCATTGTCGGGTCGTCAGAGGGGGTATAGAGGGATTTTTCATTTTCAAAATGACTTCAAAAATCAAATATGACTTGGCACGCATCGTAGTGGGGTACAGAATATTCATTTCCATCTCAATATCAATAATTTGTCACCAGAAATCATTGTCGGGTCGTCAGAGGGGGTATAGAGGGATTTTATCATTTTCAAAATTACCTCAAAATCAAATATGACTTGGCACGCATCATAGTGGGGTGCAGATTATCTATTTCCATCTGAATAACAATAATTCGTCGACAGAAATCATTGTCGGGTCGTCAGAGGGGGTATAGAGGGATTTTTCATTTTCAAAATTACCTCAAAATCAAATATGACTTGGCACGCATCATGGTGGGGTGCAGAATATCCATTTCCATCTAAATAACAATAATTCGTCAACAGAAAACATTGACGGGTTGTTGGAGGGGGTATAGAGGGATTTCTCATTTTCAATATTTCTTCAAAAATCAAATATGACTTGGAACGCCTCATAGTGGGGTACATAATATCCATTCCCATCTCAGAAACAATAATTTGTTAACAGAAATCATTGTCGGGTCGTCAGAGGGGATATAGAGGGATTTTTCATTTTCAAAATTACCTCAAAATCAAATATGACTTGGCACGCATCATGGTGGGGTGCAGAATATCTATTTCCATCTGAATAACAATAATTCGTCGACAGAAATCATTGCCGGGTCGTTAGAGGCGGTATAGAGTGATTTTTCATTTTCAAAATGACTTCAAAAATCAAATATGACTTGGCACGCATCATAGTGGGGTACAAGAATATCCAATTCCATCTCAATAACAATAATTTGTTAACAAAAATCATTGTCGGGTCGTCAGAGGTGGTATAGAGGGATTTTTCATTTTCAAAATTACCTCAAAATCAAATATGACTTGGCACGCATTATGGTGGGGTGCAGAATATCCATTTCCATCTAAATAACAATAATTCGTAGACAGAAATCATTGACGGGTCTTTGGAGGGGGTATAAAGGGATTTTTCATTTTCAAAATTTCTTCAAAAATCTAATATGACTTGGCACGCATCATGGTGGGGTGCAGAATATCCATTTCCATCTGAATAACAATAATTCGTCAACAGAAATCATTGACGGGTCGTTGGAGGGGGTATAGAGGGATTTTTCATTTTCAAAATTTCTTCAATAATCTAATATGACTTGGCACGCATCATGGTGGGGTACAGAATATCCATTTCCATCTCAATAACAATAATTTCTCAACAGAAATCATTGTCGGGTCGTCAGAGGGGGAATAGAGGGTTTTTCATTTTCAAAATTACCTCAAAATCAAATATGACTTGACACGCATCATGGCGGGGTGCAGAATATCTATTTCCATCTGAATGACAATGATTAGTCAACAGAAATCATTGACGGGACGTAGGAGGGGGTATAGAGGGATTTTTCATTTTCAAAATTTCTTCAAAAATCTAATATGACTTGGCACGCATCATGGTGGGGTGCAGAATATCCATTTCCATCTGAATAACAATAATTCGTCGATAGAAATCATTGTCGGGTCGTTAGAGGGGGTATAGAGGGATTTTTCATTTTCAAAAGTACCTCAAAATCAAATATGACTTGGCACGCATCATCATGGGGTGCTGAATATTCATTTCCATCTGGATAACGATAATTCGTCAACAGAAATCATTGTCGGGTCGTTAGAGGGGGTATAGACGGATTTTTCATTTTCAATATTTCTTCAAAAATCCAATATGACTTGGCACGCATCATGGTGGGGTGCAGAATATCCATTTCCATCTGAATAACAATAATTCGTCAACAGAAATCATTGTCGGGTCGTTAGAGGGGGTATAGAGGGATTTTTCATTTTCAAAATTACCTCAAAATCAAATATGACTTGGCACGCATCAGGGTGGGGTGCAGAATATCCACTTCCATCTGAATAACAATAATTCGTCAACAGAAATCATTGACGGGTCGTTGGAGGGGGTATAGAGGGATTTTTCATTTTCAAAATTTCTTCAATAATCTAATATGACTTGGCACGCATCATGGTGGGGTACAGAATATCCATTTCCATCTCAATAACAATAATTTCTCAACATAAATCATTGTCGGGTCGTCAGAGGGGGAATAGAGGGTTTTTCATTTTCAAAATTACCTCAAAATCAAATATGACTTGACACGCATCATGGCGGGGTGCAGAATATCTATTTCCATCTGAATGACAATGATTAGTCAACAGAAATCATTGACGGGACGTAGGAGGGGGTATAGAGGGATTTTTCATTTTCAAAATTTCTTCAAAAATCTAATATGACTTGGCACGCATCATGGTGGGGTGCAGAATATCCATTTCCATCTGAATAACAATAATTCGTCGATAGAAATCATTGTCGGGTCGTTAGAGGGGGTATAGAGGGATTTTTCATTTTCAAAAGTACCTCAAAATCAAATATGACTTGGCACGCATCATAATGGGGTGCTGAATATTCATTTCCATCTGGATAACGATAATTCGTCAACAGAAATCATTGTCGGGTCGTTAGAGGGGGTATAGACGGATTTTTCATTTTCAATATTTCTTCAAAAATCCAATATGACTTGGCACGCATCATGTTGGGGTGCAGAATATCCATTTCCATCTGAATAACAATAATTCGTCGACAGAAATCATTGTCGGGTCGTTAGAGGGGGTATAGAGGGATTTTTCATTTTCAAAATTACCTCAAAATCAAATATGACGTGGCACGCATCATGGTGGGGTGCAGAATATTCATTTCCATCTCAATATCAATAATTTGTCACCAGAAATCATTGTCGGGTCGTCAGAGGGGGTATAGAGGGATTTTATCATTTTCAAAATTACCTCAAAATCAAATATGACTTGGCACGCATCATAGTGGGGTGCAGAATATCTATTTCCATCTGAATAACAATAAGTCGTCAACAGAAATCATTGACGGGTCGTTAGAGGGGGAATAGAGGGATTTTTCCTTTTCAATATTTCTTCAAAAATCTAATATGACTTGGCACGCATCATGGTGGGGTACAGAATATCCATTTCCATCTATATAACAATAATTCGTCAACAGAAATCATTGACGGTTCGATGGAGGGGGTATAGAGGGATTTTTCATTTTCAAAATTACCTCAAAATCAAATATGACTTGGCACGCATCATAGTGGGGAGCAGAATATCCATTGCCATTTGAATAACAATAATTTGTCAACCGATATAATTGTCGGGTCGTTAGAGGGGGTATAGAGGGATTTTTCATTTCCAAAATTACCTCAAAATCAAATATGACTTGGCACGCAACATGGTGGGGTGCAGAATATCCATTTCTATCTGAATAACAATAATTTGTCAACAGAAATCATTGTCGGGTCGTTAGAGGATGAATAGAGGGATTTTTCATTTTCAATATTTCTTCAAAAATGTAATATGAGTTGGCACGCATCATGGTGGGGTGCAAAGTATCCATGTCCATCTGAATAACAATAATTCGTCAACAGAAATCATTGTCGGGTCGTCAGAGGGGGTAAAGAGGGATTTCTCATTTTCAATATTTCTTCAAAAATCTAATATGACTTGGCACGCATCATAGTGGGGTGCAGAATATCTATTTCTATCTGAATAACAATAATTCGTCGACAGAAATCATTGTCGGGTCGTTAGAGGGGGTATAGAGGGATTTCTCATTTTCAAAATTACCTCAAAATCAAATGTGACTTGGCACGCAACATGGTGGGGTGCAGAATATTCATTTACATCTGGATAACAATAATTCGTCAACAGAAATCATTGTCGGGATGTTAGAGGGGGTATAGAGATATTTTTCATTTTCAATATTTCTTCAAAAATCCAATTTGACTTGGCACGCATCATGGTGGGGTGCAGAATATCCATTTCCATTTGAATAACAATAATTCGTCGACAGAAATCATTGTCGGGTCGTCAGAGGGGGTATAGAGGGATTTTTCATTTTCAAAATGACTTCAAAAATCAAATATGACTTGGCACGCATCATGGTGGGGTACAGAATATCCATTTCCATCTCAATATCAATAATTTGTCACCAGAAATCATTGTCGGGTCGTCAGAGGGGGTATAGAGGGATTTTTCATTTTCAAAATTACCTCAAAATCAAATATGACTTGGCACGCATCATAGTGGAGTGCAGAATATCCATTTCCATCTGAATAACAATAAGTCGTCAACAGAAATCGTTGACGGGTAGTTGGAGGGGGTATAGAGGGATTTTTCATTTTCAAAATTTCTTCAAAAACCTAATATGACTTGGCACGCATCATGGTGGGGTGCAGAATATCCATTGCCATTTGAATAACAATAATTTGTCAACAGAAATCATTGTCGGGTCGTTAGAGGTGGTATAGAGGGATTTTTCATTTTCAAAATTACCTCAAAATCAAATATGACTTGGCACGCAACATAGTGGGGTGCAGAATATCCATTTCCATCTGAATAACAATAATTTGTCAACAGAAATCATTGTCGGGTCGTTAGAGGGGAAATAGAGGGATTTTTCATTTTCAATATTTCTTCAAAAATCTAATATGACTTGGCACGCATCATGGTGGGGTGCAAAGTATCCATGTCCATCTGAATAACAATAATTCGCCAACAGAAATCATTGTTGGGTCGTCAGAGGGGGTAAAGAGGGATTTCTCATTTTCAATATTTCTTCAAAAATCTAATATGACTTGGCACGCATCATGGTGGGGTGCAGAATATCTATTTCCATCTGAATAACAATAATTCGTCGACAGAAATCATTGTCGGGTCGTTAGAGGGGGTATAGAGGGATTTCTCATTTTCAAAATTACCTCAAAATCAAATATGACTTGGCACGCAACATGGTGGGGTGCAGAATATTCATTTCCATCTGGATAACAATAATTCGTACAGAAATCATTGTCGGGTCGTTAGAGGGGGTAAAGAGAGATTTTTCATTTTCAATATTTCTTCAAAAATCCAATTTTACTTGGCACGCATCATGGTGGGGTGCAGAATATCCATTTCCATCTGAATAACAATAATTCGTCGACAGAAATCATTGTTGGGTCGTCAGAGGGGGTATAGAGGGATTTTTCATTTTCAAAATTACCTCAAAATCAAATATGACTTGGCACGCATCATGGTGGGGTGCAGAGTATCCATTTCCATCTAAATAACAATAATTCGTCAACAGAAATCATTGACGGGTCGTTGGAGGGGGTATAGAGGGATTTCTCATTTTCAATATTTCTTCAAAAATCAAATATGACTTGGAACGCATCATGGTGGGGTGCAGAATATCCATTTCCATCTGAATAACAATAATTCGTCAACAGAAATCATTGTCGGGTCGTTAGAGGGGGTATAGAGGGATTTTTCATTTTCAAAATTACCTCAAAATCAAATATGACTTGGTACGCATCATGGTGGGGTGCAGAATATTCATTTCCATCTAAATAACAATAATTCGTCAACAGAAAACATTGACGGGTCGTTGGAGGGGGTATAGAGGGATTTTTCATTTTCAAAATTTCTTCAAAAATCTAATATGACTTGGCACGCATCATGGTGGGGTGCAGAATATCCATTTCCATCTGAATAACAATAATTTGTCAACAGAAATCATTGTCGTGTCGTTAGAGGGCGTATAGAGGGATTTCTCATTTTCAATATTTCTTCAAAAATCTAATATGACTTGGCACGCATCATGGTGGGGTGCAGAATATCCACTTCCATCTAAATAACAATAATTCGTCAACAGAAATCATTGACGGGTCGTTGGAGGGGGTATAGAGGGATTTTTCATTTCCAAAATTTCTTCAATAATCTAATATGACTTGGCACGCATCATGGTGGGGTACAGAATATCCATTTCCATCTCAATAACAATGATTTCTCAACAGAAATCATTGTCGGGTCGTCAGAGGGGGAATAGAGGGTTTTTCATTTTCAAAATTTCCTCAAAATCAAATATGACTTGGCACGCAACATGGTGGAGTGCAGAATATTAATTTCCATCTGAATAACAATAATTCGTCAACAGAAATCATTGACGGGTCGTTGGAGGGGGTATAGAGGGATTTTTCATTTTCAAAATTTCTTCAATAATCTAATATGACTTGGCACGCATCATGGTGGGGTACAGAATATCCATTTCCATCTCAATAACAATAATTTCTCAACAGAAATCATTGTCGGGTCGTCAGAGGGGGAATAGAGGGTTTTTCATTTTCAAAATTACCTCAAAATCAAATATGACTTGACACGCATCATGGTGGTGTGCAGAATATCTATTTCCATCTGAATAACAATGATTAGTCAACAGAAATCATTGACGGGTTGTAGGAGGGGGTATAGAGGGATTTTTCATTTTCAAAATTTCTTTAAAAATCTAATATGACTTGGTACGCATCATGGTGGGGTGCAGAATATCCATTTCCATCTGAATAACAATAATTTGTCAACAGAAATCATTGTCGGGTCGTTAGAGGGCGTATAGAGGGATTTCTCATTTTCAAAATTTCTTCAAAAATCTAATATGACTTGGCACGCATCATGGTTTGGTGCAGAATATCCATTTCCATCTGAATAACAATAATTTGTCAACAGAAATCATTGACGAGTCGTTGGAGGGGGTATAGAGGGAATTTTCATTTTCAAAATTTCTTCAAAAATCTAATATGACTTGGCACGCATCATGGTGGGGTGCAAAGTATCCATGTCCGTCTGAAAAACAATAATTCGTCAACAGAAATCATTGTCGGGTCGTCAGAGGGGGTATAGAGGGATTTCTCATTTTCAAAATTACCTCAAAATCAAATAAGACTTGGCACGCAACATGGTCAGGTGCAAAGTATCCATGTCCGTCTGAAAAACAATAATTCGTCAACAGAAATCATTGTCGGGTCGTTAGAGGGGGTATAGAGGGATTTTTCATTTTCAATATTTCTTCAAAAATCCAATATGACTTGGCACGCATCATGGTGGGGTGCAGAATATCCATTTCCATCTGAATAACAATAATTTGTCGACAGAAATCATTGTCGGGTCGTCAGAGGGGGTATAGAGGGATTTTTCATTTTCAATATTTCTTCAAAAATCCAATATGACTTGGCACGCATCGTGGTGGGATGCAGAATATCCATTATTTTCTGAATAACAATAATTCGTCAACAGAACTCATTGTTGGGTCGTTAGAGGGTGTTTAGAGGGATTTCTCATTTTCAAAATGACTTCAAAATTCAAATATGACTTGGCACGCATCATGGTGGGGTACAGAATATCCTTTTCCATCTCAATAACAATTATTTGTCAACAGAAATCATTGTCGGGTCGTCAGAGGGGGTATAGAGGGATTTTTCATTTTCAAAATTACCTCAAAATCAAATATGACTTGGCACGCATCATGGTGGGGTGCAAAGTATCCATGTCCATCTGAATAACAATAATTCGTCAACAGAAATCATTGTCGGGTCGTCAGAGGGGGTATAGAGTGATTTCTCATTTTCAATATTTCTTCAAAAATCTAATATGACTTGGCACGCATCATGAAGGGGTGCAGAATATCTATTTCCATCTGAATAACAATAATTTGTCGACAGAAATCATTGTCGGGTCGTTAGAGGGGGTATACAGAGATTTCTCATTTTCAAAATTACCTCAAAATCAAATTAGACTTGGCACGCAACATGGTCGGGTGCAGAATATTCATTTCCATCTGGATAACGATAATTCGTCAACAGAAATCATTGTCGGATCGTTAGAGGGGGTATAGAGGGATTTTTCATTTTCAATATTTCTTCAAAAATCCAATATGACTTGGCACGCATCATGGTGGGGTGCAGATTATCCATTTCCATCTAAATAACAATAATTCGTCAACAGAAATCATTGACGGGTCGTTGGAGGGGGTATAGAGGGATTTCTCATTTTCAATATTTCTTCAAAAATCTAATATGACTTGGCACGCATCATGGTGGGGTGCAGAATATCTATTTCTATCTGAATAACAATAATTCGTCGACAGAAATCATTGTCGGATCGTTAGAGGAGGTATAGAGGGATTTTTCATTTTCAAAATTACCTCAAAATTAAATATGACTTGGCACGCATCATAGTGGGGTGCAGAATATCCATTTCCATCTGAATAAAAATAATTCGTCGACAGAAATCATTGTCGGGTAGTTAGAGGGGGTATAGAGGGATTTTTCATTATCAAAAGTACCTCAAAATCAAATATGACTTGGCACGCATCATGGTGGGGTGCAGAATATCCGATTCCATCTAAATAACAATAATTCGTCAACAGAAATCATTGTCGGGTCGTCAGAGGGGGTATAGAGGGATTTCTCATTTTCAATATTTCTTCAAAAATCTAATATGACTTGGCACGTATCATGGTGGGGTGCAGAATATCTATTTGCATCTGAATAACAATAATTCGTCGACAGAAATCATTGTCGGGTCGTTAGAGGGGGTATAGAGGGATTTTTCATTATCAAAAGTACCTCAAAATCAAATATGACTTGGCACGCAACATGGTGGGATGCAGAATATTCATTTCCATCTGGATAACAATAATTCGTCAACAGAAATCATTGTCGGGTCGTTAGAGGGGGTATAGAGATATTTTTCATTTTCAATATTTCTTCAAAAATCCAATTTGACTTGGCACGCATCATGGTGGGGTGCAGAATATCCATTTCCATCTGAATAACAATAATTCGTCGACAGAAATCATTGTCGGGTCGTCAGAGGGAGTATAGAGGGATTTTTCATTTTCAAAATTACCTCAAAATCAAAAATGACTTGGCACGCAACATGGTGGGGTGCAGAATATTCATTTCCATCTGAATAACAATAATTCGTCGACAGAAATCATTGTCGGGTCGTTAGAGGGGGTATAGAGGGATTTCTCATTTTCAAAATTACCTCAAAATCAAATATGACTTGGCACGCAACATGGTGGGGTGCAGAATATTCATTTCCATCTGGATAACAATAATTCGTCAACAGAAATCATTGTCGGGTCGTTAGAGGGGGTATAGAGATATTTTTCATTTTCAATATTTCTTCAAATATCCAATTTGACTTGGCACGCAACATGGTGGGGTGCAGAATATCCATTTCCATCTGAATAACAATAATTTGTCAACAGAAATCATTGTCGGGTCGTTAGAGGTGGAATAGAGGGATTTTTCATTTTCAATATTTCTTCAAAAATCTAATATGACTTGGCACGCATCATGGTGGGGTGCAAAGTATCCATGTCCATCTGAATAACAATAATTCGTCAACAGAAATCATTGTTGGGTCGTCAGAGGGGGTAAAGAGGGATTTCTCATTTTCAATATTTCTTCAAAAATTTAATATGACTTGGCACGCATCATAGTGGGGTGCAGAATATCTATTCCCATTTGAATAACAATAATTCGTCGACAGAAATCATTGTCGGGTCGTTAGAGGGGGTATAGAGGGATTTCTCATTTTCAAAATTACCTCAAAATAAAATATGACTTGGCACGCAACATGGTGGGGTGCAGAATATTCATTTCCATCTGGATAACAATAATTCGTCAACAGAAATCGTTGTCGGGTCGTTAGAGGGGGTATAGAGATATTTTTCATTTTCAATATTTCTTCAAAAATCCAATTTGACTTGGCACGCATCATGGTGGGGTGCAGAATATCCATTTCAATCTGAATAACAATAATTCGTCGACAGAAATCATTGTCGGGTCGTCAGAGGGGGTATAGAGGGATTTTTCATTTTCAAAATTACCTCAAAATCAAAAATGACTTGGCACGCAACATGGTGGGGTGCAGAATATTCATTTCCATCTGAATAACAATAATTCGTCGACAGAAATCATTGTCGGGTCGTTAGAGGGGGTATAGAGGGATCTTTCATTTTCAAAATTACCTCAAAATCAAATATGACGTGGCACGCATCATGGTGAGGTGCAGAATATTCATTTCCATCTCAATATCAATAATTTATCACCAGAAATCATTGTCGGGTCGTCAGAGGGGGTATAAAGGGATTTTATCATTTTCAAAATTACCTCACAATCAAATATGACTTGGCACGCATCATAGTGGGGTGCAGAATATCTATTTCCATCTGAATAACAATAATTCGTCGACAGAAATCATTGTCGGGTCGTTAGAGGGGGTATAGAGGGATTTTTCATTTTCAAAAGTACCTCAAAATCAAATATGACTTGGCACGCAACATGGTGGGGTGCAGAATATTCATTTTCATCTGGATAACAATAATTCGTCAACAGCAATCATTGACGGGTCGTTGGAGGGGGTATAGAGGGATTTCTCATTTTCAATATTTCTTAAAAAATCTAATATGACTTGGCACGCATCATGGAGGGGTGCAGAATATTCATTTCCGTCTGAATAACAATAATTCGTCAACAGAAATCATTGTCGGGTCGTTAGAGGGGATATAGAGGGATTTTTCATTTTCAAAATTACCTCAAAATCAAATATGACTTGGCACGCATCATAGTGGGGAGCAGAATATCCATTGCCATTTGAATAACAATAATTTGTCAACCGATATCATTGTCGGGTCGTTAGAGGGGGTATAGAGGGATTTTTCATTTTCAAAATTACCTCAAAATCAAATATGACTTGGCACGCAACATGGTGGAGTGCAGAATATCCATTTCCATCTGAATAACAATAATTTGTCAACAGAAATCATTGTCGGGTCGTTAGAGGATGAATAGAGGGATTTTTCATTTTCAATATTTCTTCAAAAATGTAATATGACTTGGCACGCATCATGGTGGGGTGCAAAGTATCCATGTCCATCTGAATAACAATAATTCGTCAACAGAAATCATTGTCGGGTCGTCAGAGGGGGTAAAGAGGGATTTCTCATTTTCAATATTTCTTCAAAAATCTAATATGACTTGGCACGCATCATAGTGGGGTGCAGAATATCTATTTCTATCCGAATAACAATAATTCGTCGACAGAAATCATTGTCGGGTCGTTAGAGGGGGTATAGAGATATTTTTCATTTTCAATATTTCTTCAAAAATCCAATTTGACTTGGCACGCATCATGGTGGGGTGCAGAATATCCATTTCCATCTGAATAACAATAATTCGTCGACAGAAATCATTGTCGTGTCGTCAGAGGGGGTATAGAGGGATTTTTCAATTTCAAAATGACTTCAAAAATCAAATATGACTTGGCACGCATCATGGTGGGGTACAGAATATCCATTTCCATCTCAATATCAATAATTTGTCACCAGAAATCATTGTCGGGTCGTCAGAGGGGGTATAGAGGGATTTTTCATTTTCAAAATTACCTCAAAATCAAATATGACTTGGCACGCATCATAGTGGGGTGCAGAATATCCATTTCCATCTGAATAACAATAAGTCGTCAACAGAAATCATTGACGGGTTGTTGGAGGGGGTATAGAGGGATTTTTCATTTTCAAAATTTCTTCAAAAATCTAATATGACTTGGCACGCATCATGGTGGGGTGCAGAATATCCATTGCCATTTGAATAACAATAATTTGTCAACAGAAATCATTGTCGGGTCGTTAGAGGGGGTATAGAGGGATTTTTCATTTTCAAAATTACCTCAAAATCAAATATGACTTGGCACGCAACATAGTGGGGTGCAGAATATCCATTTCCATCTGAATAACAATAATTTGTCAACAGAAATCATTGTCGGGTCGTTAGAGGGGAAATAGAGGGATTTTTCATTTTCAATATTTCTTCAAAAATCTAATATGACTTGGCACGCATCATGGTGGGGTGCAAAGTATCCATGTCCATCTGAATAACAATAATTCGCCAACAGAAATCATTGTCGGGTCGTCAGAGGAGGTAAAGAGGGATTTCTCATTTTCAATATTTCTTCAAAAATCTAATATGACTTGGCACGCATCATGGTGGGGTGCAGAATATCTATTTCTATCCGAATAACAATAATTCGTCGACAGAAATCATTGTCGGGTCGTTAGAGGGGGTATAGAGGGATTTCTCATTTTCAAAATTACCTCAAAATCAAATAAGACTTGGCACGCAACATGGTGGGGTGCAGAATATTCATTTCCATCTGGATAACAATAATTCGTACAGAAATCGTTGTCGGGTCGTTAGAGGGGGTAAAGAGAGATTTTTCATTTTCAATATTTCTTCAAAAATCCAATTTGACTTGGCACGCATCATGGTGGGGTGCAGAATATCCATTTCCATCTGAATAACAATAATTCGTCGACAGAAATCATTGTCGGGTCGTCAGAGGGGGTATAGAGGGATTTTTCATTTTCAAAATTACCTCAAACTCAAATATGACTTGGCACGCATCATGGTGGAGTGCAGAATATCCATTTCCATCTAAATAACAATAATTCGTCAACAGAAAACATTGACGGGTCGTTGGAGGGGGTATAGAGGGATTTCTCATTTTCAATATTTCTTCAAAAATCAAATATGACTTGGAACGCATCATAGTGGGGTACATAATATCCATTTCCATCTCAAAAACAATAATTTGTTAACAGAAATCATTGTCGGGTCGTCAGAGGGGATATAGAGGGATTTTACATTTTCAAAATTACCTCAAAATCAAATATGACATGGCACGCATCATAGTGGGGTGCAGAATATCCATTATCATCTGAATAACAATAATTCGTCAACAGAACTCACTGTCGGGTCGTTAGAGGGGGTATAGAGGGATTTTACATTTTCAAAATTACCTCAAAATCAAATATGACATGGCACGCATCATAGTGGGGTGCAGAATATCCATTTCCATCTGAATAACAATAATTCGTCAACAGAAATCATTGTCGGGTCGTTAGAGGGGGTATAGAGGGATTTTTCATTTTCAAAATTACCTCAAAATCAAATATGACTTGGCACGCATCAGGGTGGGGTGCAGAATATCCACTTCCATCTAAATAACAATAATTCGTCAACAGAAATAATTGACGGGTCGTTGGAGGGGGTATAGAGGGATTTTTCATTTTCAATATTTTTTCAAAAATCCAATATGACTTGGCACGCATCATGGTGGGGTGCAGAATATCCATTTCCATCTGAATAACAATAATTCGTCAACAGAAATCATTGTCGGGTCGTTAGAGGGGGTATAGAGGGATTTTTCATTTTCAAAAGAACTTCAAAATCAAATATGACTTGGCACGCATCATGGTGGGTTGCAGAATATCCATTTTCATCTAAATAACAATAATTCGTCAACAGAAATCATTGACGGGTCGTTGGAGGGGGTATAGAGGGATTTCTCATTTTCAATATTTCTTCAAAAATCTAATATGACTTGGCACGCATCATGGTGGGGTGCAGAATATCTATTTCTATCTGAATAACAATAATTCGTCGACAGAAATCATTGTCGGATCGTTAGAGGGGGTATAGAGGGATTTTTCATTTTCAAAATTACCTCAAAATCAAATATGACTTGGCACGCAACATAGTGGGGTGCAGAATATTCATTTCCATCTAAATAACAATAATTCGTCAACAGAAATCATTGTCGGGTCGTTAGAGGGGATATAGAGGGATTTCTCATTTTCAAAAATTACCTCAAAATCAAAAATGACTTGGCACGCAACATGGTGGGGTGCAAAATATTCATTTCCATCTGAATAACTATAATTCGTCGACAGAAATCATTGTCGGGTCGTTAGAGGGGGTATAGAGGGATTTTTCTTTTTCAAAATTACCTCAAAATCAAATATGACTTAGCACGCAACATGGTGGGGTGCAGAATATTCATTTCCATCTCAATATCAATAATTTGTCACCAGAAATCATTGTCGGGTCGTCAGAGGGGGTATAGAGGGATTTTTCATTTTCAAAATTACCTCAAAATTAAATATGACTTGGCACGCATCATGGTGGGGTGCAGAATATCCGTTTCCATCTAAATAACAATAATTCGTCAACAGAAATCATTGTCGGATCGTTAGAGTGGGTATAGAGGGATTTTTCATTTTCAAAATTACCTCAAAATCAAATATGACTTGGCACGCAACATGGTGGGGTGCAGAATATTCATTTCCATCTGAATAACAATAATTCGTCAACAGAAATCATTGTCGGGTCGTTAGAGGGGATATAGAGGGATTTTTCATTTTCAAAATTACCTCAAAATCAAATATGACTTGGCACGCATCATAGTGGGGTGCAGAATATCCATTTCCATCTGAATAACAATAAGTCGTCAACAGAAATCATTGTCGGGTCGTCAGAGGGGGTATAGAGGGATTTCTCATTTTCAATATTTCTTCAAAAATCTAATATGACTTGGCACGTATCATGGTGGGGTGCAGAATATCTATTTCCATCTGAATAACAATAATTCGTCGACAGAAATCATTGTCGGGTCGTTAGAGGGGGTATAGAGGGATTTTTCATTATCAAAAGTACCTCAAAATCAAATATGACTTGGCACGCATCATGGTGGGGTGCAGAATATCCGTTTCCATCTAAATAACAATAATTCGTCAACAGAAATCATTGACGGGTCGTTGGAGGGGGTATAGAGGGATATCTCATTTTCAATATTTCTTCAAAAATCTAATATGACTTGGCACGCATCATGGTGGGGTGGAGAATATCTATTTCTATCTGAATAACAATAACTCGTCGACAGAAATCATTGTCGGATCGTTAGAGTGGGTATAGAGGGATTTTTCATTTTCAAAATTACCTCAAAATCAAATATGACTTGGCACGCAACATGGTGGGGTGCAGAATATTCATTTCCATCTGAATAACAATAATTCGTCAACAGAAATCATTGTCGGGTCGTTAGAGGGGATATAGAGGGATTTTTCATTTTCAAAATTACCTCAAAATCAAATATGACTTGGCACGCATCATAGCGGGGTGCAGAATATCCATTGCCATTTGAATAACAATAATTTGTCAACCGATATCATTGTCGGGTCGTTAGAGGGGGTATAGAGGGATTTTTCATTTTCAAAATTACCTCAAAATCAAATATGACTTGGCACGCAACATGGTGGGGTGCAGAATATCCATTTCCATCTGAATAACGATAATTTGTCAACAGAAATCATTGTCGGGTCGTTAGAGGTGGAATAGAGGGATTTTTCATTTTCAATATTTCTTCAAAAATCTAATATGACTTGGCACGCATCATGGTGGGGTGCAAAGTATCCATGTCCATCTGAATAGCAATAATTCGTCAACAGAAATCATTGTCGGGTCGTCAGAGGGGGTAAAGAGGGATTTCTCATTTTCAATATTTTTTCAAAAATTTAATATGACTTGGCACGCATCATAGTGGGGTGCAGAATATCTATTTCCATCTGAATAACAATAATTCGTCGACAGAAATCATTGTCGGGTCGTTAGAGGGGGTATAGAGGGATTTCTCATTTTCATAATTACCTCAAAATCAAATATGACTTGGCACGCAACATGGTGGGGTGCAGAATATTCATTTCCATCTGGATAACAATAATTCGTCAACAGAAATCATTGTCGGGTCGTTAGAGGGGGTATAGAGATATTTTTCATTTTCAATATTTCTTCAAAAATCCAATTTGACTTGGCACGCATCATGGTGGGGTGCAAAATATCCATTTCCATCTGAATAACAATAATTCGTCGACAGAAATCATTGTCGGGTCGTCAGAGGGGGCATAGAGGGATTTTTCATTTTCAAAATGACTTCAAAAATCAAATATGACTTGGCACGCATCATGGTGGGGTACAGAATATCCATTTCCATCTCAATATCAATAATTTGTCACCAGAAATCATTGTCGGGTCGTCAGAGGGGGTATAGAGGGATTTTTCATTTTCAAAATTACCTCAAAATCAAATATGACTTGGCACGCATCATAGTGGGGTGCAGAATATCCATTTCCATCTGAATAACAATAAGTCGTCAACAGAAATCATTGACGGGTAGTTGGAGGGGGTATAGAGGGATTTTTCATTTTCAAAATTTCTTCAAAAATCTAATATGACTTGTCACGCATCATAGTGGGGTGCAAAAAATCCATGTCCATCTGAATAACAATAATTCGTCAACAGAATTCATTGTCGGGTCGTCAGAGGGGGTAAAGAGGGATTTCTCATTTTCAATATTTCTTCAAAAATCTAATATGACTTGGCACGCATCATGGTGGGGTGCAGAATATCTATTTCCATCTAAATAACAATAATTCGTCGACAGAAATCATTGTCGGGTCGTTAGAGGGGGTAAAGAGAGATTTTTCATTTTCAATATTTCTTCAAAAATCCAATTTTACTTGGCACGCATCATGGTGGGGTGCAGAATATCCATTTCCATCTGAATAACAATAATTCGTCGACAGAAATCATTGTCGGGTCGTCAGAGGGGGTATAGAGGGATTTTTCATTTTCAAAATTACCTCAAAATCAAATATGACTTGGCACGCAACATGGTGGGGTGCAGAATATCTATTTCCATCTGAATAACAATAATTTGTCAACAGAAATCATTGTCGGGTCGTTAGAGGGGGAATAGAGGGATTTTTCATTTTCAATATTTCTTCAAAAATCTAATATGACTTGTCACGCATCATAGTGGGGTGCAAAGTATCCATGTCCATCTGAATAACAATAATTCGTCAACAGAAATCATTGTCGGGTCGTCAGAGGGGGTAAAGAGGGATTTCTCTTTTCAATATTTCTTCAAAAATCTAATATGACATGGCACGCATCATGGTGGGGTGCAGAATATCTATTTCCATCTGAATAACAATAATTCGTCAACAGAAATCATTGTCGGGTCGTTAGAGGGGATATAGAGGGATTTTTCATTTTCAAAATTACCTCAAAATCAAATATGACTTGGCACGCATCATAGCGGGGTGCAGAATATCCATTGCCATTTGAATAACAATAATTTGTCAACCGATATCATTGTCGGGTCGTTAGAGGGGGTATAGAGGGATTTTTCATTTTCAAAATTACCTCAAAATCAAATATGACTTGGCACGCAACATGGTGGGGTGCAGAATATCCATTTCCATCTGAATAACGATAATTTGTCAACAGAAATCATTGTCGGGTCGTTAGAGGTGGAATAGAGGGATTTTTCATTTTCAATATTTCTTCAAAAATCTAATATGACTTGGCACGCATCATGGTGGGGTGCAAAGTATCCATGTCCATCTGAATAGCAATAATTCGTCAACAGAAATCATTGTCGGGTCGTCAGAGGGGGTAAAGAGGGATTTCTCATTTTCAATATTTTTTCAAAAATTTAATATGACTTGGCACGCATCATAGTGGGGTGCAGAATATCTATTTCCATCTGAATAACAATAATTCGTCGACAGAAATCATTGTCGGGTCGTTAGAGGGGGTATAGAGGGATTTCTCATTTTCATAATTACCTCAAAATCAAATATGACTTGGCACGCAACATGGTGGGGTGCAGAATATTCATTTCCATCTGGATAACAATAATTCGTCAACAGAAATCATTGTCGGGTCGTTAGAGGGGGTATAGAGATATTTTTCATTTTCAATATTTCTTCAAAAATCCAATTTGACTTGGCACGCATCATGGTGGGGTGCAAAATATCCATTTCCATCTGAATAACAATAATTCGTCGACAGAAATCATTGTCGGGTCGTCAGAGGGGGCATAGAGGGATTTTTCATTTTCAAAATGACTTCAAAAATCAAATATGACTTGGCACGCATCATGGTGGGGTACAGAATATCCATTTCCATCTCAATATCAATAATTTGTCACCAGAAATCATTGTCGGGTCGTCAGAGGGGGTATAGAGGGATTTTTCATTTTCAAAATTACCTCAAAATCAAATATGACTTGGCACGCATCATAGTGGGGTGCAGAATATCCATTTCCATCTGAATAACAATAAGTCGTCAACAGAAATCATTGACGGGTAGTTGGAGGGGGTATAGAGGGATTTTTCATTTTCAAAATTTCTTCAAAAATCTAATATGACTTGTCACGCATCATAGTGGGGTGCAAAAAATCCATGTCCATCTGAATAACAATAATTCGTCAACAGAATTCATTGTCGGGTCGTCAGAGGGGGTAAAGAGGGATTTCTCATTTTCAATATTTCTTCAAAAATCTAATATGACTTGGCACGCATCATGGTGGGGTGCAGAATATCTATTTCCATCTAAATAACAATAATTCGTCGACAGAAATCATTGTCGGGTCGTTAGAGGGGGTAAAGAGAGATTTTTCATTTTCAATATTTCTTCAAAAATCCAATTTTACTTGGCACGCATCATGGTGGGGTGCAGAATATCCATTTCCATCTGAATAACAATAATTCGTCGACAGAAATCATTGTCGGGTCGTCAGAGGGGGTATAGAGGGATTTTTCATTTTCAAAATTACCTCAAAATCAAATATGACTTGGCACGCAACATGGTGGGGTGCAGAATATCTATTTCCATCTGAATAACAATAATTTGTCAACAGAAATCATTGTCGGGTCGTTAGAGGGGGAATAGAGGGATTTTTCATTTTCAATATTTCTTCAAAAATCTAATATGACTTGTCACGCATCATAGTGGGGTGCAAAGTATCCATGTCCATCTGAATAACAATAATTCGTCAACAGAAATCATTGTCGGGTCGTCAGAGGGGGTAAAGAGGGATTTCTCTTTTCAATATTTCTTCAAAAATCTAATATGACATGGCACGCATCATGGTGGGGTGCAAAATATCTATTTCCATCTGAATAACAATAATTCGTCAACAGAAATCATTGTCGGGTCGTTAGAGGGGATATAGAGGGATTTTTCATTTTCAAAATTACCTCAAAATCAAATATGACTTGGCACGCATCATAGCGGGGTGCAGAATATCCATTGCCATTTGAATAACAATAATTTGTCAACCGATATCATTGTCGGGTCGTTAGAGGGGGTATAGAGGGATTTTTCATTTTCAAAATTACCTCAAAATCAAATATGACTTGGCACGCAACATGGTGGGGTGCAGAATATCCATTTCCATCTGAATAACGATAATTTGTCAACAGAAATCATTGTCGGGTCGTTAGAGGTGGAATAGAGGGATTTTTCATTTTCAATATTTCTTCAAAAATCTAATATGACTTGGCACGCATCATGGTGGGGTGCAAAGTATCCATGTCCATCTGAATAGCAATAATTCGTCAACAGAAATCATTGTCGGGTCGTCAGAGGGGGTAAAGAGGGATTTCTCATTTTCAATATTTTTTCAAAAATTTAATATGACTTGGCACGCATCATAGTGGGGTGCAGAATATCTATTTCCATCTGAATAACAATAATTCGTCGACAGAAATCATTGTCGGGTCGTTAGAGGGGGTATAGAGGGATTTCTCATTTTCATAATTACCTCAAAATCAAATATGACTTGGCACGCAACATGGTGGGGTGCAGAATATTCATTTCCATCTGGATAACAATAATTCGTCAACAGAAATCATTGTCGGGTCGTTAGAGGGGGTATAGAGATATTTTTCATTTTCAATATTTCTTCAAAAATCCAATTTGACTTGGCACGCATCATGGTGGGGTGCAAAATATCCATTTCCATCTGAATAACAATAATTCGTCGACAGAAATCATTGTCGGGTCGTCAGAGGGGGCATAGAGGGATTTTTCATTTTCAAAATGACTTCAAAAATCAAATATGACTTGGCACGCATCATGGTGGGGTACAGAATATCCATTTCCATCTCAATATCAATAATTTGTCACCAGAAATCATTGTCGGGTCGTCAGAGGGGGTATAGAGGGATTTTTCATTTTCAAAATTACCTCAAAATCAAATATGACTTGGCACGCATCATAGTGGGGTGCAGAATATCCATTTCCATCTGAATAACAATAAGTCGTCAACAGAAATCATTGACGGGTAGTTGGAGGGGGTATAGAGGGATTTTTCATTTTCAAAATTTCTTCAAAAATCTAATATGACTTGTCACGCATCATAGTGGGGTGCAAAAAATCCATGTCCATCTGAATAACAATAATTCGTCAACAGAATTCATTGTCGGGTCGTCAGAGGGGGTAAAGAGGGATTTCTCATTTTCAATATTTCTTCAAAAATCTAATATGACTTGGCACGCATCATGGTGGGGTGCAGAATATCTATTTCCATCTAAATAACAATAATTCGTCGACAGAAATCATTGTCGGGTCGTTAGAGGGGGTAAAGAGAGATTTTTCATTTTCAATATTTCTTCAAAAATCCAATTTTACTTGGCACGCATCATGGTGGGGTGCAGAATATCCATTTCCATCTGAATAACAATAATTCGTCGACAGAAATCATTGTCGGGTCGTCAGAGGGGGTATAGAGGGATTTTTCATTTTCAAAATTACCTCAAAATCAAATATGACTTGGCACGCAACATGGTGGGGTGCAGAATATCTATTTCCATCTGAATAACAATAATTTGTCAACAGAAATCATTGTCGGGTCGTTAGAGGGGGAATAGAGGGATTTTTCATTTTCAATATTTCTTCAAAAATCTAATATGACTTGTCACGCATCATAGTGGGGTGCAAAGTATCCATGTCCATCTGAATAACAATAATTCGTCAACAGAAATCATTGTCGGGTCGTCAGAGGGGGTAAAGAGGGATTTCTCTTTTCAATATTTCTTCAAAAATCTAATATGACATGGCACGCATCATGGTGGGGTGCAGAATATCTATTTCCATCTGAATAACAATAATTCGTCGACAGAAATCATTGTCGGGTCGTTAGAGGGGGTATAGAGGGATTTCTCATTTTCAAAATTACCTCAAAATCAAATATGACTTGGCACGCAACATGGTGGGGTGCAGAATATTCATTTCCATCTGGATAACAATAATTCGTCAACAGAAATCATTGTCGGGTCGTTAGAGGGGGTAAAGAGAGATTTTTAATTTTCAATATTACTTCAAAAATCTAATATGACTTGGCACGCATCATGGTGGGGTGCAAAGTATCCATGTCCATCTGAATAGCAATAATTCGTCAACAGAAATCATTGTCGGGTCGTCAGAGGGGGTAAAGAGGGATTTCTCATTTTCAATATTTTTTCAAAAATTTAATATGACTTGGCACGCATCATGGTGGGGTGCAAAGTATCCATGTCCATCTGAATAGCAATAATTCGTCAACAGAAATCATTGTCGGGTCGTTAGAGGGGGTATAGAGGGATTTCTCATTTTCATAATTACCTCAAAATCAAATATGACTTGGCACGCAACATGGTGGGGTGCAGAATATTCATTTCCATCTGGATAACAATAATTCGTCAACAGAAATCATTGTCGGGTCGTTAGAGGGGATATAGAGATATTTTTCATTTTCAATATTTCTTCAAAAATCCAATTTGACTTGGCACGCATCATGGTGGGGTGCAAAATATCCATTTCCATCTGAATAACAATAATTCGTCGACAGAAATCATTGTCGGGTCGTCAGAGGGGGCATAGAGGGATTTCTCATTTTCAAAATGACTTCAAAAATCAAATATGACTTGGCACGCATCATGGTGGGGTACAGAATATCCATTTCCATCTCAATATCAATAATTTGTCACCAGAAATCATTGTCGGGTCGTCAGAGGGGGTATAGAGGGATTTTTCATTTTCAAAATTACCTCAAAATCAAATATGACTTGGCACGCATCATAGTGGGGTGCAGAATATCCATTTCCATCTGAATAACAATAAGTCGTCAACAGAAATCATTGACGGGTAGTTGGAGGGGGTATAGAGGGATTTTTCATTTTCAAAATTTCTTCAAAAATCTAATATGACTTGGCACGCAACATAGTGGGGTGCAGAATATCCATTTCCATCTGAATAACAATAAGTCGTCAACAGAAATCATTGACGGGTCGTTAGAGGGGGAATAGAGGGATTTTTCATTTTCAATATTTCTTCAAAAATATAATATGACTTGGCACGCATCATGGTGGGGTACAGAATATCCATTTCCATCTCAATAACAATAGCAATAATTTGTTAACAGAAATCATTGTCGTGTCGTCAGTGGGGGTATAGAGGGATTTCTCATTTTCAATATTTCTTCAAAAATCTAATATGACTTGGCACGTATCATGGTGGGGTGCAGAATATCTATTTCCATCTGAATAACAATAATTCGTCGACAGAAATCATTTTCGGGTCGTTAGAGGGGGTATAGAGGGATTTTTCATTATCAAAAGTACCTCAAAATCAAATATGACTTGGCACGCATCATGGTGGGGTGCAGAATATCCGTTTCCATCTAAATAACAATAATTCGTCAACAGAAATCATTGACGGGTCGTTGGAGGGGGTATAGAGGGATTTCTCATTTTCAATATTTCTTCAAAAATCTAATATGACTTGGCACGCATCATGGTGGGGTGCAGAATATCTATTTCTATCTGAATAACAATAACTCGTCGACAGAAATCATTGTCGGATCGTTAGAGTGGGTATAGAGGGATTTTTCATTTTCAAAATTACCTCAAAATCAAATATGACTTGGCACGCAACATGGTGGGGTGCAGAATATTCATTTCCATATGAATAACAATAATTCGTCAACAGAAATCATTGTCGGGTCGTTAGAGGGGATATAGAGGGATTTTTCATTTTCAAAATTACCTCAAAATCAAATATGACTTGGCACGCATCATAGCGGGGTGCAGAATATCCATTGCCATTTGAATAACAATAATTTGTCAACCGATATCATTGTCGGGTCGTTAGAGGGGGTATAGAGGGATTTTTCATTTTCAAAATTACCTCAAAATCAAATATGACTTGGCACGCAACATGGTGGGGTGCAGAATATCCATTTCCATCTGAATAACATTAATTTGTCAACAGAAATCATTGTCGGGTCGTTAGAGGTGGAATAGAGGGATTTTTCATTTTCAATATTTCTTCAAAAATCTAATATGACTTGGCACGCATCATGGTGGGGTGCAAAGTATCCATGTCCATCTGAATAGCAATAATTCGTCAACAGAAATCATTGTCGGGTCGTCAGAGGGGGTAAAGAGGGATTTCTCATTTTCAATATTTTTTCAAAAATTTAATATGACTTGGCACGCATCATAGTGGGGTGCAGAATATCTATTTCCATCTGAATAACAATAATTCGTCGACAGAAATCATTGTCGGGTCGTTAGAGGGGGTATAGAGGGATTTCTCATTTTCATAATTACCTCAAAATCAAATATGACTTGGCACGCAACATGGTGGGGTGCAGAATATTCATTCCCATCTGGATAACAATAATTCGTCAACAGAAATCATTGTCGGGTCGTTAGAGGGGGTATAGAGATATTTTTCATTTTCAATATTTCTTCAAAAATCCAATTTGACTTGGCACGCATCATGGTGGGGTGCAAAATATCCATTTCCATCTGAATAACAATAATTCGTCGACAGAAATCATTGTCGGGTCGTCAGAGGGGGCATAGAGGGATTTTTCATTTTCAAAATGACTTCAAAAATCAAATATGACTTGGCACGCATCATGGTGGGGTACAGAATATCCATTTCCATCTCAATATCAATAATTTGTCACCAGAAATCATTGTCGGGTCGTCAGAGGGGGTATAGAGGGATTTTTCATTTTCAAAATTACCTCAAAATCAAATATGACTTGGCACGCATCATAGTGGGGTGCAGAATATCCATTTCCATCTGAATAACAATAAGTCATCAACAGAAATCATTGACGGGTAGTTGGAGGGGGTATAGAGGGATTTTTCATTTTCAAAATTTCTTCAAAAATCTAATATGACTTGTCACGCATCATAGTGGGGTGCAAAAAATCCATGTCCATCTGAATAACAATAATTCGTCAACAGAATTCATTGTCGGGTCGTCAGAGGGGGTAAAGAGGGATTTCTCATTTTCAATATTTCTTCAAAAATCAAATATGACTTGGAACGCATTATAGTGGGGTACCTAATATCCATTTCCATCTCAAAAACAATAATTTGTTAACAGAAATCATTGTCGGGTCGTCAGAGGGGGTATAGAGGGATTTTTCATTTTCAAAATTACCTCAAAATCAAATATGACTTGGCACGCATCATGGTGGGGTGCAGAATATCTATTTCCATCTAAATAACAATAATTCGTCGACAGAAATCATTGTCGGGTCGTTAGAGGGGGTATAGAGGGATTTCTCATTTTCAAAATTACCTCAAAATCAAATATGACTTGGCACGCAACATGGTGGGGTGCAGAATATTCATTTCCATCTGGATAACAATAATTCGTCAACAGAAATCATTGTCGGGTCGTTAGAGGGGGTAAAGAGAGATTTTTCATTTTCAATATTTCTTCAAAAATCCAATTTTACTTGGCACGCATCATGGTGGGGTGCAGAATATCCATTTCCATCTGAATAACAATAATTCGTCGACAGAAATCATTGTCGGGTCGTCAGATGGGGGTATAGAGGGATTTTTCATTTTCAAAATTACCTCAAAATCAAATATGACTTGGCACGCAACATGGTGGGGTGCAGAATATCTATTTCCATCTGAATAACAATAATTTGTCAACAGAAATCATTGTCGGGTCGTTAGAGGGGGAATAGAGGGATTTTTCATTTTCAATATTTCTTCAAAAATCTAATATGACTTGTCACGCATCATAGTGGGGTGCAAAGTATCCATGTCCTTCTGAATAACAATAATTCGTCAACAGAAATCATTGTCGGGTCGTCAGAGGGGGTAAAGAGGGATTTCTCTTTTCAATATTTCTTCAAAAATCTAATATGACATGGCACGCATCATGGTGGGGTGCAGAATATCTATTTCCATCTGAATAACAATAATTCGTCGACAGAAATCATTGTCGGGTCGTTAGAGGGGGTATAGAGGGATTTTTCATTTTTAAAAGTACCTCATAATCAAGTATGACTTGGCACGCATCATGGTGGGGTGCAGAATATCCATTTCCATCTGAATAACAATAATTCGTCAACAGATATCATTGTCGGGTCGTTAGAGGGGGTATAGAGGGATTTTTCATTTTCAAAATTACCTCAAAATCAAATATGACTTGGCACGCAACATGGTGGGGTGCAGAATATTCATTTCTATCTCAATATCAATAATTTGTCACCAGAAGTCATTGTCGGGTCGCCAGAGTGGGTATAGAGGGATTTTATCATTTTCAAAATTACCTCAAAATCAAATATGACTTGGCACGCTTCATAGTGGGGTGCAGAATATCTATTTCCATCTGAATAACAATAAGTCGTCAACAGAAGTCATTGACGGGTCGTTAGAGGGGGAATAGAGGGATTTTTCATTTTCAATATTTCTTCAAAAATCTAATATGACTTGGCACGCATCATGGTGGGGTACAGAATATCCATTTCCATCTATATAACAATAATTCGTCAACAGAAATCATTGACGGGTTGTTGGAGGTGGTATAGAGGGATTTCTCATTTTCAATAATTCTTCAAAAATCTAATATGACTTGGCACGTATCATGGTGGGGTGCAGAATATCTATTTCCATCTGAATAAAAATAATTCGTCGACAGAAATCATTGTCGGGTCGTTAGAGGGGGTATAGAGGGATTTTTCATTTTCAAAAGTACCTCAAAATCAAATATGACTTGGCACGCATCATGGTGGGGTGCAGAATATCCGTTTCCATCTAAATAACAATAATTCGTCAACAGACATCATTGACGGGTCGTTGGAGGGGGTATAGAGGGATTTCTCATTTTCAATATTTCTTCAAAAATCTAATATGACTTGGCACGCATCATGGTGGGGTGCAGAATATTCATTTCCGTCTGAATAACAATAATTCGTCAACAGAAATCATTGTCGGGTCGTTAGAGGGGGTATAGAGGGATTTTTCATTTTCAAAATTACCTCAAAATAAAATATGACTTGGCACGCAACATGGTGGGGTGCAGAATATCCATTTCCATCTGAATAACAATAATTTGTCAACAGAAATCATTGACGGGTCGTTGGAGGGGGTATAGAGGGATTTCTCATTTTCAATATTTCTTCAAAAATCAAATATGACTTGGAACGCATCATAGTGGGGTACCTAATATCCATTTCCATCTCAAAAACAATAATTTGTTAACAGAAATCATTGTCGGGTCGTCAGAGGGGGTATAGAGGGATTTTTCATTTTCAAAATTACCTCAAAATCAAATATGACTTGGCACACATCATGGTGGGGTGCAGAATATCTATTTTCATCTAAATAACAATAATTCGTCGACAGAAATCATTGTCGGGTCGTTAGAGGGGGTATAGAGGGATTTTTCATTTTCAAAATTACCTCAAAATCAAATATGACTTGGCACGCAACATGGTGGGGTGCAGAATATTCATTTCTATCTCAATATCAATAATTTGTCACCAGAAGTCATTGTCGGGTCGCCAGAGTGGGTATAGAGGGATTTTATCATTTTCAAAATTACCTCAAAATCAAATATGACTTGGCACGCTTCATAGTGGGGTGCAGAATATCTATTTCCATCTGAATAACAATAAGTCGTCAACAGAAGTCATTGACGGGTCGTTAGAGGGGGAATAGAGGGATTTTTCATTTTCAATATTTCTTCAAAAATCTAATATGACTTGGCACGCATCATGGTGGGGTACAGAATATCCATTTCCATCTATATAACAATAATTCGTCAACAGAAATCATTGACGGGTTGTTGGAGGGGGTATAGAGGGATTTCTCATTTTCAATAATTCTTCAAAAATCTAATATGACTTGGCACGTATCATGGTGGGGTGCAGAATATCTATTTCCATCTGAATAAAAATAATTCGTCGACAGAAATCATTGTCGGGTCGTTAGAGGGGGTATAGAGGGATTTTTCATTTTCAAAAGTACCTCAAAATCAAATATGACTTGGCACGCATCATGGTGGGGTGCAGAATATCCGTTTCCATCTAAATAACAATAATTCGTCAACAGACATCATTGACGGGTCGTTGGAGGGGGTATAGAGGGATTTCTCATTTTCAATATTTCTTCAAAAATCTAATATGACTTGGCACGCATCATGGTGGGGTGCAGAATATTCATTTCCGTCTGAATAACAATAATTCGTCAACAGAAATCATTGTCGGGTCGTTAGAGGGGGTATAGAGGGATTTTTCATTTTCAAAATTACCTCAAAATAAAATATGACTTGGCACGCAACATGGTGGGGTGCAGAATATCCATTTCCATCTGAATAACAATAATTTGTCAACAGAAATCATTGTCGGGTCGTTAGAGGGGGAATAGAGGGATTTCTCATTTTCAATATTTCTTCAAAAATCTAATATGACTTGGCACGCATCATAGTGGGTTGCAGAATATCTATTTCTATCTGAATAACAATAATTCTTTGACAGAAATCATTGTCGGGTCGTTAGAGGGGGTATAGAGGGATTTCTAATTTTCAAAATTACCTCAAAATTAAATATGACTTGGCACGCAACATGGTGGGGTGCAGAATATTCATTTCCATCTGGATAACAATAATTCGTCAACAGAAATCATTGTCGGGACGTTAGAGGGGGTATAGAGATATTTTTCATTTTCAATATTTCTTCAAAAATCCAATTTGACTTGGCACGCATCATGGTGGGGTGCAGAATATCCATTTTCATCTGAATAACAATAATTCGTCGACAGAAATCATTGTCGGGTCGTCAGAGGTGGTATAGAGGGATTTTTCATTTTCAAAATGACTTCAAAAATCAAATATGACTTGGCACGCATAATAGTGGGGTACAGAATATCCATTTCCATCTCAATATCAATAATTTGTCACCAAAAATGATTGTCGGGTCGTCAGAGGGGGTATAGAGGGATTTTTCATTTTCAAAATTACCTCAAAATCAAATATGACTTGGCACGCATCATGGTGGGGTGCAGAATATCCATTTCCATCTGAATAACAATAAGTCGTCAACAGAAATCATTGACGGGTAGTTGGAGGGGGTATAGAGGGATTTTTCATTTTCAAAATTTCTTCAAAAATCTAATATGACTTGGCACGCATCATGGAGGGGTGCAGAATATCCATTGCCATTTGAATAACAATAATTTGTCAACAGAAATCATTGTCGGGTCGTTAGAGGGGGTATAGAGGGATTTTTCATTTTCAAATTTACCTCAAAATCAAATATGACTTGGCACGCAACATAGTGGGGTGCAGAATATCCATTTCCATCTGAATAACAATAATTTGTCAACAGAAATCATTGTCGGGTCGTTAGAGGGGGTAAAGAGGGATTTCTCATTTTCAATATTTCTTCAAAAATCTAATATGACTTGGCACGCATCATAGTGGGGTGCAGAATATCCATTTCCATCTGAATAACAATAAGTCGTCAACAGAAATCATTGACGGGTAGTTGGAGGGGGTATAGAGGGATTTTTCATTTTCAAAATTTCTTCAAAAATCTAATATGACTTGGCACGCATCATGGAGGGGTGCAGAATATCCATTGCCATTTGAATAACAATAATTTGGCAACAGAAATCATTGTCGGGTCGTTAGAGGGGGTATAGAGGGATTTTTCATTTTCAAATTTACCTCAAAATCAAATATGACTTGGCACGCAACATAGTGGGGTGCAGAATATCCATTTCCATCTGAATAACAATAATTTGTCAACAGAAATCATTGTCGGGTCATTAGAGGGGGTAAAGAGGGATTTCTCATTTTCAATATTTCTTCAAAAATCTAATATGACTTGGCACGCATCATGGTGGGGTGCAGAATATCTATTTCTATCTGAATAACAATAATTCGTCGACAGAAATCATTGTCGGGTCGTTAGAGGGGGTATAGAGGGATTTCTCATTTTCAAAATTACCTCAAAATCAAATATGACTTGGCACGCAACATGGTGGGGTGCAGAATATTCATTTCCATCTGGATAACAATAACTCGTACAGAAATCATTGTCGGGTCGTTAGAGGGGGTAAAGAGAGATTTTTCATTTTCAATATTTCTTCAAAAATCCAATTTGACTTGGCACGCATCATGGTGGGGTGCAGAATATCCATTTCCATCTGAATAACAATAATTCGTCGACAGAAATCATTGTCGGGTCGTCAGAGGGGGTATAGAGGGATTTTTCATTTTCAAAATTACCTCAAAATCAAATATGACTTGGCACGCATCATGGTGGGGTGCAGAATATCCATTTCCATCTAAATAACAATAATTCGTCAACAGAAAACTTTGACGGGTTGTTGGAGGGGGTATAGAGGGATTTCTCATTTTCAATATTTCTTCAAAAATCAAATATGACTTGGAACGCATCATAGTGGGGTACATAATATCCATTCCCATCTCAAAAACAATAATTTGTTAACAGAAATCATTGTCGGGTCGTCAGAGGGGATATAGAGGGATTTTTCATTTTCAAAATTACCTCAAAATCAAATATGACTTGGCACGCATCATGGTGGGGTGCAGAATATCTATTTCCATCTGAATAACAATAATTCGTCGACAGAAATCATTGCCGGGTCGTTAGAGGGGGTATAGAGGGATTTTTCATTTTCAAAATGACTTCAAAAATCAAATATGACTTGGCACGCATCATAGTGCGGTACAAGAATATCCATTTCCATCTCAATAACAATAATTTGTTAACAAAAATCATTGTCGGGTCGTCAGAGGTGGTATAGTGGGATTTTTCATTTTCAAAATTACCTCAAAATCAAATATGACTTGGCACGCATCAGGGTGGGGTGCAGAATATCCACTTCCATCTAAATAACAATAATTCGTCAACAGAAATCATTGACGGGTCGTTGGAGGGGGTATAGAGGGATTTTTCATTTTCAAAATTTCTTCAATAATCTAATATGACTTGGCACGCATCATGGTGGGGTACAGAATATCCATTTCCATCTAAATAACAATAATTCGTAGACAGAAATCATTGTCGGGTCGTTAGAGGGGGTACAGAGGGATTTTTCATTTTCAATATTTCTTCAAAAATCCAATATGACTTGGCACGCATCATGGTGGGGTGCAGAATATCCGTTATCATCTGAATATCAATAATTCGTCAACAGAAATCATTGACGGGTCGTTGGAGGGGGTATAGAGGGATTTTTCATTTTCAAAATTTCTTCAATAATCTAATATGACTTGGCACGCATCATGGTGGGGTACAGAATATCCATTTCCATCTCAATAACAATAATTTCTCAACAGAAATCATTGTCGGGTCGTCAGAGGGGGAATAGAGGGTTTTTCATTTTCAAAATTACCTCAAAATCAAATATGACTTGACACGCATCATGGTGGGGTGCAGAATATCTATTTCCATCTGAATGACAATGATTAGTCAACAGAAATCATTGACGGGACGTAGGAGGGGGTATAGAGGGATTTTTCATTTTCAAAATTTCTTCAAATATCTAATATGACTTGGCACGCATCATGGTGGGGTGCAGAATATCCATTTCCATCTGAATAACAATAATTTGTCAACAGAAATCATTGTCGGGTCGTTAGAGGGCGTATAGAAGGATTTCTCATTTTCAATATTTCTTCAAAAATCTAGTATGACTTGGCACGCATCATGGTGGGGTGCAGAATATCTATTTCCATCTGGATAACGATAATTCGTCAACAGAAATCATTGTCGGGTCGTTAGAGGGGGTATAGACGGATTTTTCATTTTCAATATTTCTTCAAAAATCCAATATGACTTGGCACGCATCATGTTGGGGTGCAGAATATCCATTTCCATCTGAATAACAATAATTTGTCGACAGAAATCATTGTCGGGTCGTCAGAGGGGGTATAGAGGGATTTTTCATTTTCAAAATAACTTCAAAAATCAAATATGACTTGGCACGCATCATAGTGGGGTACAGAATATCCATTTCCATCTCAATAACAATAATTTGTTAACAGAAATCATTGTCGGGTCGTCAGAGGGGGTATAGAGGGATTTTTCATTTTCAAATTTACCTCAAAATCAAATATGACTTGGCACGCATCATGGTGGGGTGCAGACTATCCATTTCCATCTAAATAACAATAATTCGTCAACAGAAATCATTGACGGGTCGTTGGAGGGGGTATAGAGGGATTTCTCATTTTCAATATTTCTTCAAAAATCTAATATGACTTGGCACGCATCATGGTGGGGTGCAGAATATCTATTTCTATCTGAATAACAATAATTCGTCGACAGAAATCATTGTCGGATCGTTAGAGGGGGTATAGAGGGATTTTTCATTTTCAAAATTACCTCAAAATCAAATATGACTTGGCACGCAACATAGTGGGATGCAGAATATTCATTTCCATCTGAATAACATTAATTCGTCAACAGAAATCATTGTCGGGTCGTTAGAGGGGATGTAGAGGGATTTTTCATTTAAAAAATTACCTCAAAATCAAATATGACTTGGCACGCAACATAGTGGGGTGCAGAATATTCATTTCCATCTGAATAACAATAATTCGTCGACAGAAATCATTGTCGGGTCGTTAGAGGGGGTATAGAGGGATTTTTCATTTTCAAAATTACCTCAAAATCAAATATGACGTGGCACGCATCATGGTGGGGTGCAGAATATTCATTTCCATCTCAATATCAATAATTTGTCACCAGAAATCATTGTCGGGTCGTCAGAGGGGGTATAGAGGGATTTTATCATTTTCAAAATTACCTCTAAATCCAATATGACTTGGCACGCATCATAGTGGGGTGCAGAATATCTATTTCCATCTGAATAACAATAAGTCGTCAACAGAAATCATTGACGGGTCGTTAGAGGGGGAATAGAGGGATTTTTCATTTTCAATATTTCTTCAAAAATCTAATATGACTTGGCACGCATCATGGTGGGGTACAGAATATCCATTTCCATCTATATAACAATAATTCGTCAACAGAAATCATTGACGGATCGATGGAGGGGGTATAGAGGGATTTTATCATTTTCAAAATTACCTCAAAATCAAATATGACTTGGCACGCATCATAGTGGGGTGCAGAATATCTATTTCCATCTGAATAACAATAAGTCGTCAACAGAAATCATTGACGGGTCGTTAGAGGGGGAATAGAGGGATTTTTCATTTTCAATATTTCTTCAAAAATCTAATATGACTTGGCACGCATCATGTTGGGGTGCAGAATATCCATTTCCATCTGAATAACAATAACTTGTCGACAGAAATCATTGTCGGGTCGTCAGAGGGGGTATAGAGGGATTTTTCATTTTCAAAATAACTTCAAAAATCAAATATGACTTGGCACGCATCATAGTGGGGTACAGAATATCCATTTCCATCTCAATAACAATAATTTGTTAACAGAAATCATTGTCGGGTCGTCAGAGGGGGTAAAGAGGGATTTTTCATTTTCAAATTTACCCCAAAATCAAATATGACTTGGCACGCATCATGGTGGGGTGCAGACTATCCATTTCCATCTGAATAACAATAATTCGTCGACAGAAATCATTGTCGGATCGTTAGAGGGGGTATAGAGGGATTTTTCATTTTCAAAATTACTTCAAAATCAAATATGACTTGGCACGCAACATAGTGGGGTGCAGAATATTCATTTCCATCTGAATAACATTAATTCGTCAACAGAAATCATTGTCGGGTCGTTAGAGGAGATATAGAGGGATTTTTCAATTTCAAAATTACCTCAAAATCAAATATGACTTGGCACGCAACATAGTGGGGTGCATTATATTCATTTCCATCTGAATAACAATAATTCGTCGACAGAAATCATTGTCGGGTCGTTAGAGGGGGTATAGAGGGATTTTTCATTTTCAAAATTACCTCAAAATCAAATATGACGTGGCACGCATCATGGTGGGGTGCAGAATATTCATTTCCATCTCAATATCAATAATTTGTCACCAGAAATCATTGTCGGGTCGTCAGAGGGGGTATAGAGGGATTTTATCATTTTCAAAATTACCTCAAAATCAAATATGACTTGGCACGCATCATAGTGGGGTGCAGATTATCTATTTCCATCTGAATAACAATAATTCGTCGACAGAAATCATTGTCGGGTCGTCAGAGGGGGTATAGAGGTATTTTTCATTTTCAAAATGAATTCAAAAATCAAATATGACTTGGCACGCATCATAGTGGGGTACAGAATATCCATTTCCATCTCAATATCAATAATTTGTCACCAAAAATGATTGTCGGGTCGTCAGAGGGGGTATAGAGGTATTTTTCATTTTCAAAATTACCTCAAAATCAAATATGACTTGGCACGCATCATAGTGGGGTGCAGAATATCCATTTCCATCTGAATAACAATAAGTCGTCAACAGAAATCATTGACGGGTAGTTGGAGGGGGTATAGAGGGATTTTTCATTTTCAAAATTTCTTCAAAAATCTAATATGACTTGGCACGCATCATGGAGGGGTGCAGAATATCCATTGCCATTTGAATAACAATAATTTGTCAACAGAAATCATTGTCGGGTCGTTAGAGGGGGTATAGAGGGATTTTTCATTTTCAAATTTACCTCAAAATCAAATATGACTTGGCACGCAACATAGTGGGGTGCAGAATATCCATTTCCATCTGAATAACAATAATTTGTCAACAGAAATCATTGTCGGGTCATTAGAGGGGGTAAAGAGGGATATCTCATTTTCAATATTTCTTCAAAAATCTAATATGACTTGGCACGCATTATGGTGGGGTGCAGAATATCTATTTCTATCTGAATAACAATAATTCGTCGACAGAAATCATTGTCGGGTCGTTAGAGGGGGTAAAGAGGGATATCTCATTTTCAATATTTCTTCAAAAATCTAATATGACTTGGCACGCATTATGGTGGGGTGCAGAATATCTATTTCTATCTGAATAACAATAATTCGTCGACAGAAATCATTGTCGGGTCGTTAGAGGGGGTAAAGAGAGATTTTTCATTTTCAATATTTCTTCAAAAATCCAATTTGACTTGGCACGCATCATGGTGGGGTGCAGAATATCCATTTCCATCTGAATAACAATAATTCGTCGACAGAAATCATTGTCGCGTCGTCAGAGGGGGTATAGAGGGATTTTTCATTTTCAAAATTACCTCAAAATCAAATATGACTTGGCACGCATCATGGTGGGGTGCAGAATATCCATTTCCATCTAAATAACAATAATTCGTCAACAGAAAACATTGAAGGGTTGTTGGAGGGGGTATAGAGGGATTTCTCATTTTCAATATTTCTTCAAAAATCAAATATGCTTTGGAACGCATCATAGTGGGGTACATAATATCCATTCCCATCTCAAAAACAATAATTTGTTAACAGAAATCATTGTCGGGTCGTCAGAGGGGATATAGAGGGATTTTTCATTTTCAAAATTACCTCAAAATCAAATATGACTTGGCACGCATCATGGTGGGGTGCAGAATATCTATTTCCATCTGAATAACAATAATTCGTCGACAGAAATCATTGCCGGGTCGTTAGAGGGGGTATAGAGGGATTTTTCATTTTCAAAATGACTTCAAAAATCAAATATGACTTGGCACGCATCATAGTGGGGTACAAGAATATCCATTTCCATCTCAATAACAATAATTTGTTAACACAAATCATTGTCGGGTCGTCAGAGGTGGTATAGAGGGATTTTTCATTTTCAAAATTACCTCAAAATCAAATATGACTTGGCACGCATTATGGTGGGGTGCAGAATATCCATTTCCATCCAAATAACAATAATTCGTCGACAGAAATCATTGTCGGGTCGTTAGAGGGGGTACAGAGGGATTTTTCATTTTCAATATTTCTTCAAAAATCCAATATGACTTGGCACGCATCATGGTGGGGTGCAGAATATCCATTATCATCTGAATAACAATAATTCGTCAACAGAAATCATTGACGGGTCGTTGGAGGGGGTATAAAGGGATTTTTCATTTTCAAAATTTCTTCAAAAATCTAATATGACTTGGCACGCATCATGGTGGGGTGCAGAATATCCATTTCCATCTGAATAACAATAATTCGTCAACAGAAATCATTGTCGGGTCGTTAGAGGGGGTATAGAGGGATTTTTCATTTTCAAAATTACCTCAAAATCAAATATGACTTGGCACGCATCAGGGTGGGGTGCAGAATATCCACTTCCATCTAAATAACAATAATTCGTCAACAGAAATCATTGACGGGTCGTTGGAGGGGGTATAGAGGGATTTTTCATTTTCAAAATTTCTTCAATAATCTAATATGACTTGGCACGCATCATGGTGGGGTACAGAATATCCATTTCCATCTCAATAACAATAATTTCTCAACAGAAATCATTGTCGGGTCGTCAGAGGGGGAATAGAGGGTTTTTCATTTTCAAAATTACCTCAAAATCAAATATGACTTGACACGCATCATGGTGGGGTGCAGAATATCTATTTCCATCTGAATGACAATGATTAGTCAACAGAAATCATTGACGGGACGTAGGAGGGGGTATAGAGGGATTTTTCATCTTCAAAATTTCTTCAAAAATCTAATATGACTTGGCACGCATCATGGTGGGGTGCAGAATATCCATTTCCATCTGAATAACAATAATTTGTCATCAGAAATCATTGTCGGGTCGTTAGAGGGCGTATAGAGGGATTTCTCATTTTCAATATTTCTTCAAAAATCTAATATGACTTGGCACGCATCTTGGTGGGGTGCAGAATATCTATTTCCATCTGAATAACAATAATTCGTCGACAGAAATCATTGTCGGGTCGTTAGAGGGGGTATAGAGGGATTTTTCATTTTCAAAAGTACCTCAAAATCAAATATGACTTGGCACGCATCATGGTGGGGTGCTGAATATTCATTTCCATCTGGATAACGATAATTCGTCAACAGAAATCATTGTCGGGTCGTTAGAGGGGGTATAGACGGATTTTTCATTTTCAATATTTCTTCAAAAATCCAATATGACTTGGCACGCATCATGATGGGGTGCAGAATATCCATTTCCATCTGAATAACAATAATTTGTCGACAGAAATCATTGTCGGGTCGTCAGAGGGGGTATAGAGGGATTTTCCATTTTCAAAATAACTTCAAAAATCAAATATGACTTGGCACGCATCATAGTGGGGTACAGAATATCCATTTCCATCTCAATAACAATAATTTGTTAACAGAAATCATTGTCGGGTCGTCAGAGGGGGTATAGAGGGATTTTTCATTTTCAAATTTACCTCAAAATCAAATATGACTTGGCACGCATCATGGTGGGGTGCAGACTATCCATTTCCATCTAAATAACAATAATTCGTCAACAGAAATCATTGACGGGTCGTTGGAGGGGGTATAGAGGCATTTCTCATTTTCAATATTTCTTCAAAAATCTAATATGACTTGGCACGCATCATGGTGGGGTGCAGAATATCTATTTCTATCTGAATAACAATAATTCGTCGACAGAAATCATTGTCGGATCGTTAGAGGGGGTATAGAGGGATTTTTCATTTTCAAAATTACCTCAAAATCAAATATGACTTGGCACGCAACATAGTGGGGTGCAGAATATTCATTTCCATCTGAATAACATTAATTCGTCAACAGAAATCATTGTCGGGTCGTTAGAGGGGATATAGAGGGATTTTTCATTTTCAAAATTACCTCAAAATCAAATATGACTTGGTACGCAACATAGTGGGGTGCAGAATATTCATTTCCATCTGAATAACAATAATTCGTCGACAGAAATCATTGTCGGGTCGTTAGAGGGGGTATAGAGGGATTTTTCATTTTCAAAATTACCTCAAAATCAAATATGACGTGGCACGCATCATGGTGGGGTGCAGAATATTCATTTCCATCTCAATATCAATAATTTGTCACCAGAAATCATTGTCGTGTCGTCAGAGGGGGTATAGAGGGATTTTATCATTTTCAAAATTACCTCAAAATCAAATATGACTTGGCACGCATCATAGTGGGGTGCAGAATATCTATTTCCATCTGAATAACAATAAGTCGTCAACAGAAATCATTGACGGGTCGTTAGAGGGGGAATAGAGGGATTTTTCATTTTCAATATTTCTTCAAAAATCTAATATGACTTGGCACGCATCATGGTGGGGTACAGAATATCCATTTCCATCTATATAACAATAATTCGTCAACAGAAATCATTGACGGGTCGATGGAGGGGGTATAGAGGGATTTCTCATTTTCAATATTTCTTCAAAAATCTAATATGACTTGGCACGTATCATGGTAGGGTGCAGAATATCTATTTCCATCTGAATAACAATAATTCGTCGACAGAAATCATTGTCGGGTCGTTAGAGGGGATATAGAGGAATTTTTCATTTTCAAAAGTACCTCAAAATCAAATATGACTTGGCACGCAACATAGTGGGGTGCAGAATATTCATTTCCATCTGAATAACAATAATTCGTCGACAGAAATCATTGTCGGGTCGTTAGAGGGGGTATAGAGGGATTTTTCATTTTCAAAATTACCTCAAAATCAAATATGACTTGGCACGCATCATAGTGGGGAGCAGAATTTCCATTGCCATTTGAATAACAATAATTTGTCAACCGATATTATTGTCGGGTCGTTAGAGGGGGTATAGAGGGATTTTTCATTTTCAAAATTACCTCAAAATCAAATATGACTTGGCACGCAACATGGTGGGGTGCAGAATATCCATTTCTATCTGAATAACAATAATTTGTCAACAGAAATCATTGTCGGGTCGTTAGAGGATGAATAGAGGGATTTTTCATTTTCAATATTTCTTCAAAAATGTAATATGACTTGGCACGCATCATGGTGGGGTGCAGAGTATCCATGTCCATCTGAATAACAATAATTCGTCAACAGAAATCATTGTCGGGTCGTCAGAGGGGGTAAAGAGGGATTTCTCATTTTCAATATTTCTTCAAAAATCTAATATGACTTGGCACGCATCATAGTGGGGTGCAGAATATCTATTTCTATCTGAATAACAATAATTCGTCGACAGAAATCATTGTCGGGTCGTTAGAGGGGGTATAGAGGGATTTCTCATTTTTAAAATTACCTCAAAATCGAATGTGACTTGGCACGCAACATGGTGGGGTGCAGAATATTCATTTACATCTGGATAACAATAATTCGTCGACAGAAATCATTGTCGGGTCGTCAGAGGGGGTATAGAGGGATTTTTCATTTTCAAAATGACTTCAAAAATCAAATATGACTTGGCACGCATCATGGTGGGGTACAGAATATCCATTTCCATCTCAATATCAATAATTTGTCACCAGAAATCATTGTCGGGTCGTCAGAGGGGGTATAGAGGGATTTTTCATTTTCAAAATTACCTCAAAATCAAATATGACTTGGCACGCATCATAGTGGAGTGCAGAATATCCATTTCCATCTGAATAACAATAAGTCGTCAACAGAAATCGTTGACGGGTAGTTGGAGGGGGTATTGAGGGATTTTTCAATTTCAAAATTCCTTCAAAAACCTAATATGACTTGGCACGCATCTTAGTGGGGTGCAGAATATCCATTTCCATCTGAATAACAATAATTCGTCGACAGAAATCATTGTCGGGTCGTCAGAGGGGGTATAGAGGGATTTTTCATTTTCAAAATGACTTCAAAAATCAAATATGACTTGGCACGCATCATGGTGGGGTACAGAATATCCATTTCCATCTCAATATCAATAATTTGTCACTAGAAATCATTGTCGGGTCGTCAGAGGGGGTATAGAGGGATTTTTCATTTTCAAAATTATCTCAAAATCAAATATGACTTGGCACGCATCATAGTGGAGTGCAGAATATCCATTTCCATCTGAATAACAATAAGTCGTCAACAGAAATCGTTGACGGGTAGTTGGAGGGTGTATAGAGGGATTTTTCATTTTCAAAATTTCTTCAAAAACCTAATATGACTTGGCACGCATCATGGTGGGGTGCAGAATATCCATTGCCATTTGAATAACAATAATTTGTCAACAGAAATCATTGTCGGGTCGTTAGAGGGGGTATAGAGGGATTTTTCATTTTCAAAATTACCTCAAAATCAAATATGACTTGGCACGCAACATAGTGGGGTGCAGAATATCCATTTCCATCTGAATAACAATAATTTGTCAACAGAAATCATTGTCGGGTCGTTAGAGGGGAAATAGAGGGATTTTTCATTTTCAATATTTCTTCAAATATCTAATATGACTTGGCACGCATCATGGTGGGGTGCAAAGTATCCATGTCCATCTGAATAACAATAATTCGCCAACAGAAATCATTGTCGGGTCGTCAGAGGGGGTAAAGAGGGATTTCTCATTTTCAATATTTCTTCAAAAATCTAATATGACTTGGCACGCATCATGGTGGGGTGCAGAATATCTATTTCCATCTGAATAACAATAATTCGTCGACAGAAATCATTGTCGGGTCGTTAGAGGGGGTATAGAGGGATTTCTCATTTTCAAAATTACCTCAAAATCAAATATGACTTGGCACGCAACATGGTGGGGTGCAGAATATTCATTTCCATCTGGATAACAATAATTCGTACAGAAATCATTGTCGGGTCGTTAGAGGGGGTAAAGAGAGATTTTTCATTTTCAATATTTCTTCAAAAATCCAATTTTACTTGGCACGCATCATGGTGGGGTGCAGAATATCCATTTCCATCTGAATAACAATAATTCGTCGACAGAAATCATTGTCGGGTCGTCAGAGGGGGTATAGAGGGATTTTTCATTTTCAAAATTACCTCAAAATCAAATATGACTTGGCACGCATCATGGTGGGGTGCAGAGTATCCATTTCCATCTAAATAACAATAATTCGTCAACAGAAAACATTGACGGGTCGTTGGAGGGGGTATAGAGGGATTTTTCATTTTCAAAATTTCTTCAAAAATCTAATATGACTTGGCACGCATCATGGTGGGGTGCAGAATATCCATTTCTATCTGAATAACAATAATTCGTCAACAGAAATCATTGTCGGGTCGTTAGAGGGGGTATAGAGGGATTTTTCATTTTCAAAATTACCTCAAAATCAAATATGACTTGGCACGCATCAGGGTGGGGTGCAGAATATCCACTTCCATCTAAATAACAATAATTCGTCAACAGAAATCATTGACGGGTCGTTGGAGGGGGTATAGAGGGATTTCTCATTTTCAATATTTCTTCAAAAATCTAATATGACTTGGCACGCATCATGGTGGGGTGCAGAATATCTATTTCTATCTGAATAACAATAATTCGTCGACAGAAATCATTGTCGGATCGTTAGAGGGGGTATAGAGGGATTTTTCATTTTCAAAATTACCTCAAAATCAAATATGACTTGGCACGCATCAGGGTGGGGTGCAGAATATCCACTTCCATCTAAATAACAATAATTCGTCAACAGAAATCATTGACGGGTCGTTGGAGGGGGTATAGAGGGATTTTTCATTTTCAATATATCTTCAAAAATCCAATATGACTTGGCACGCATCATGTTGGGGTGCAGAATATCCATTTCCATCTGAATAACAATAATTTGTCGACAGAAATCATTGTCGGGTCGTCAGAGGGGGTATAGAGGGATTTTTCATTTTCAAAATAACTTCAAAAATCAAATATGACTTGGCACGCATCATAGTGGGGTACAGAATATCCATTTCCATCTCAATAACAATAATTTGTTAACAGAAATCATTGTCGGGTCGTCAGAGGGGGTATAGAGGGATTTTTCATTTTCAAATTTACCTCAAAATCAAATATGACTTGGCACGCATCATGGTGGGGTGCAGACTATCCATTTCCATCTAAATAACAATAATTCGTCAAGAGAAATCATTGACGGGTCGTTGGAGGGGGTATAGAGGGATTTCTCATTTTCAATATTTCTTCAAAAATCTAATATGACTTGGCACGCATCATGGTGGGGTGCAGAATATCTATTTCTATCTGAATAACAATAATTCGTCGACAGAAATCATTGCCGGGTCGTTAGAGGGGGTATAGAGGGATTTTTCATTTTCAAAATGACTTCAAAAATCAAATATGACTTGGCACGCATCATAGTGCGGTACAAGAATATCCATTTCCATCTCAATAACAATAATTTGTTAACAAAAATCATTGTCGGGTCGTCAGAGGTGGTATAGAGGGATTTTTCATTTTCAAAATTACCTCAAAATCAAATATGACTTGGCACGCATCAGGGTGGGGTGCAGAATATCCACTTCCATCTAAATAACAATAATTCGTCAACAGAAATCATTGACGGGTCGTTGGAGGGGGTATAGAGGGATTTTTCATTTTCAAAATTTCTTCAATAATCTAATATGACTTGGCACGCATCATGGTGGGGTACAGAATATCCATTTCCATCTAAATAACAATAATTCGTAGACAGAAATCATTGTCGGGTCGTTAGAGGAGGTACAGAGGGATTTTTCATTTTCAATATTTCTTCAAAAATCCAATATGACTTGGCACGCATCATGGTGGGGTGCAGAATATCCGTTATCATCTGAATATCAATAATTCGTCAACAGAAATCATTGACGGGTCGTTGGAGGGGGTATAAAGGGATTTTTCATTTTCAAAATTTCTTCAAAAATCTAATATGACTTGGCACGCATCATGGTGGGGTGCAGAATATCCATTTCCATCTGAATAACAATAATTCGTCAACAGAAATCATTGTCGGGTCGTTAGAGGGGGTATAGAGGGATTTTTCATTTTCAAAATTACCTCAAAATCAAATATGACTTGGCACGCATCAGGGTGGGGTGCAGAATATCCACTTCCATCTAAATAACAATAATTCGTCAACAGAAATCATTGACGGGTCGTTGGAGGGGGTATAGAGGGATTTTTCATTTTCAAAATTTCTTCAATAATCTAATAAGACTTGGCACGCATCATGGTGGGGTACAGAATATCCATTTCCATCTCAATAACAATAATTTCTCAACAGAAATCATTGTCGGGTCGTCAGAGGGGGAATAGAGGGTTTTTCATTTTCAAAATTACCTCAAAATCAAATATGACTTGACACGCATCATGGTGGGGTGCAGAATATCTATTTCCATCTGAATGACAATGATTAGTCAACAGAAATCATTGACGGGACGTAGGAGGGGGTATAGAGGGATTTTTCATTTTCAAAATTTCTTCAAAAATCTAATATGACTTGGCACGCATCATGGTGGGGTGCAGAATATCCATTTCCATCTGAATAACAATAATTTGTCAACAGAAATCATTGTCGGGTCGTTAGAGGGCGTATAGAAGGATTTCTCATTTTCAATATTTCTTCAAAAATCTAGTATGACTTGGCACGCATCATGGTGGGGTGCAGAATATCTATTTCCATCTGAATAACAATAATTCGTCGACAGAAATCATTGTCGGGTCGTTAGAGGGGGTATAGAGGGATTTTTCATTTTCAAAAGTACCTCAAAATCAAATATGACTTGGCACGCATCATGGTGGGGTGCTGAATATTCATTTCCATCTGGATAACGATAATTCGTCAACAGAAATCATTGTCGGGTCGTTAGAGGGGGTATAGACGGATTTTTCATTTTCAATATTTCTTCAAAAATCCAATATGACTTGGCACGCATCATGTTGGGGTGCAGAATATCCATTTCCATCTGAATAACAATAATTTGTCGACAGAAATCATTGTCGGGTCGTCAGAGGGGGTATAGAGGGATTTTTCATTTTCAAAATAACTTCAAAAATCAAATATGACTTGGCACGCATCATAGTGGGGTACAGAATATCCATTTCCATCTCAATAACAATAATTTGTTAACAGAAATCATTGTCGGGTCGTCAGAGGGGGTATAGAGGGATTTTTCATTTTCAAATTTACCTCAAAATCAAATATGACTTGGCACGCATCATGGTGGGGTGCAGACTATCCATTTCCATCTAAATAACAATAATTCGTCAACAGAAATCATTGACGGGTCGTTGGAGGGGGTATAGAGGGATTTCTCATTTTCAATATTTCTTCAAAAATCTAATATGACTTGGCACGCATCATGGTGGGGTGCAGAATATCTATTTCTATCTGAATAACAATAATTCGTCGACAGAAATCATTGTCGGATCGTTAGAGGGGGTATAGAGGGATTTTTCATTTTCAAAATTACCTCAAAATCAAATATGACTTGGCACGCAACATAGTGGGGTGCAGAATATTCATTTCCATCTGAATAACATTAATTCGTCAACAGAAATCATTGTCGGGTCGTTAGAGGGGATGTAGAGGGATTTTTCATTTTCAAAATTACCTCAAAATCAAATATGACTTGGCACGCAACATAGTGGGGTGCAGAATATTCATTTCCATCTGAATAACAATAATTCGTCGACAGAAATCATTGTCGGGTCGTTAGAGGGGGTATAGAGGGATTTTTCATTTTCAAAATTACCTCAAAATCAAATATGACGTGGCACGCATCATGGTGGGGTGCAGAATATTCATTTCCATCTCAATATCAATAATTTGTCACCAGAAATCATTGTCGGGTCGTCAGAGGGGGTATAGAGGGATTTTATCATTTTCAAAATTACCTCTAAATCCAATATGACTTGGCACGCATCATAGTGGGGTGCAGAATATCTATTTCCATCTGAATAACAATAAGTCGTCAACAGAAATCATTGACGGGTCGTTAGAGGGGGAATAGAGGGATTTTTCATTTTCAATATTTCTTCAAAAATCTAATATGACTTGGCACGCATCATGGTGGGGTACAGAATATCCATTTCCATCTATATAACAATAATTCGTCAACAGAAATCATTGACGGATCGATGGAGGGGGTATAGAGGGATTTTATCATTTTCAAAATTACCTCAAAATCAAATATGACTTGGCACGCATCATAGTGGGGTGCAGAATATCTATTTCCATCTGAATAACAATAAGTCGTCAACAGAAATCATTGACGGGTCGTTAGAGGGGGAATAGAGGGATTTTTCATTTTCAATATTTCTTCAAAAATCTAATATGACTTGGCACGCATCATGTTGGGGTGCAGAATATCCATTTCCATCTGAATAACAATAATTTGTCGACAGAAATCATTGTCGGGTCGTCAGAGGGGGTATAGAGGGATTTTTCATTTTCAAAATAACTTCAAAAATCAAATATGACTTGGCACGCATCATAGTGGGGTACAGAATATCCATTTCCATCTCAATAACAATAATTTGTTAACAGAAATCATTGTCGGGTCGTCAGAGGGGGTAAAGAGGGATTTTTCATTTTCAAATTTACCCCAAAATCAAATATGACTTGGCACGCATCATGGTGGGGTGCAGAATATCTATTACTATCTGAATAACAATAATTCGTCGACAGAAATCATTGTCGGATCGTTAGAGGGGGTATAGAGGGATTTTTCATTTTCAAAATTACTTCAAAATCAAATATGACTTGGCACGCAACATAGTGGGGTGCAGAATATTCATTTCCATCTGAATAACATTAATTCGTCAACAGAAATCATTGTCGGATCGTTAGAGGGGGTATAGAGGGATTTTTCATTTTCAAAATTACTTCAAAATCAAATATGACTTGGCACGCAACATAGTGGGGTGCAGAATATTCATTTCCATCTAAATAACAATAATTCGTCAACAGAAATCATTGACGGGTCGTTGGAGGGGGTATAGAGGGATTTCTCATTTTCAATATTTCTTCAAAAATCTAATATGACTTGGCACGCATCATGGTGGGGTGCAGAATATCTATTACTATCTGAATAACAATAATTCGTCGACAGAAATCATTGTCGGATCGTTAGAGGGGGTATAGAGGGATTTTTCATTTTCAAAATTACTTCAAAATCAAATATGACTTGGCACGCAACATAGTGGGGTGCAGAATATTCATTTCCATCTGAATAACATTAATTCGTCAACAGAAATCATTGTCGGGTCGTTAGAGGAGATATAGAGGGATTTTTCAATTTCAAAATTACCTCAAAATCAAATATGACTTGGCACGCAACATAGTGGGGTGCATTATATTCATTTCCATCTGAATAACAATAATTCGTCGACAGAAATCATTGTCGGGTCGTTAGAGGGGGTATAGAGGGATTTTTCATTTTCAAAATTACCTCAAAATCAAATATGACGTGGCACGCATCGTGGTGGGGTGCAGAATATTCATTTCCATCTCAATATCAATAATTTGTCACCAGAAATCATTGTCGGGTCGTCAGAGGGGGTATAGAGGGATTTTATCATTTTCAAAATTACCTCAAAATCAAATATGACTTGGCACGCATCATAGTGGGGTGCAGATTATCTATTTCCATCTGAATAACAATAATTCGTCGACAGAAATCATTGTCGGGTCGTCAGAGGGGGTATAGAGGTATTTTTCATTTTCAAAATGAATTCAAAAATCAAATATGACTTGGCACGCATCATAGTGGGGTACAGAATATCCATTTCCATCTCAATATCAATAATTTGTCACCAAAAATGATTGTCGGGTCGTCAGAGGGGGTATAGAGGTATTTTTCATTTTCAAAATTACCTCAAAATCAAATATGACTTGGCACGCATCATAGTGGGGTGCAGAATATCCATTTCCATCTGAATAACAATAAGTCGTCAACAGAAATCATTGACGGGTAGTTGGAGGGGGTATAGAGGGATTTTTCATTTTCAAAATTTCTTCAAAAATCTAATATGACTTGGCACGCATCATGGAGGGGTGCAGAATATCCATTGCCATTTGAATAACAATAATTTGTCAACAGAAATCATTGTCGGGTCGTTAGAGGGGGTATAGAGGGATTTTTCATTTTCAAATTTACCTCAAAATCAAATATGACTTGGCACGCAACATAGTGGGGTGCAGAATATCCATTTCCATCTGAATAACAATAATTTGTCAACAGAAATCATTGTCGGGTCATTAGAGGGGGTAAAGAGGGATATCTCATTTTCAATATTTCTTCAAAAATCTAATATGACTTGGCACGCATTATGGTGGGGTGCAGAATATCTATTTCTATCTGAATAACAATAATTCGTCGACAGAAATCATTGTCGGGTCGTTAGAGGGGGTATAGAGGGATTTCTCATTTTCAAAATTACCTCAAAATCAAATATGACTTGGCACGCAACATGGTGGGGTGCAGAATATTCATTTCCATCTGGATAACAATAACTCGTACAGAAATCATTGTCGGGTCGTTAGAGGGGGTAAAGAGAGATTTTTCATTTTCAATATTTCTTCAAAAATCCAATTTGACTTGGCACGCATCATGGTGGGGTGCAGAATATCCATTTCCATCTGAATAACAATAATTCGTCGACAGAAATCATTGTCGCGTCGTCAGAGGGGGTATAGAGGGATTTTTCATTTTCAAAATTACCTCAAAATCAAATATGACTTGGCACGCATCATGGTGGGGTGCAGAATATCCATTTCCATCTAAATAACAATAATTCGTCAACAGAAAACATTGAAGGGTTGTTGGAGGGGGTATAGAGGGATTTCTCATTTTCAATATTTCTTCAAAAATCAAATATGCTTTGGAACGCATCATAGTGGGGTACATAATATCCATTCCCATCTCAAAAACAATAATTTGTTAACAGAAATCATTGTCGGGTCGTCAGAGGGGATATAGAGGGATTTTTCATTTTCAAAATTACCTCAAAATCAAATATGACTTGGCACGCATCATGGTGGGGTGCAGAATATCTATTTCCATCTGAATAACAATAATTCGTCGACAGAAATCATTGCCGGGTCGTTAGAGGGGGTATAGAGGGATTTTTCATTTTCAAAATGACTTCAAAAATCAAATATGACTTGGCACGCATCATAGTGGGGTACAAGAATATCCATTTCCATCTCAATAACAATAATTTGTTAACACAAATCATTGTCGGGTCGTCAGAGGTGGTATAGAGGGATTTTTCATTTTCAAAATTACCTCAAAATCAAATATGACTTGGCACGCATTATGGTGGGGTGCAGAATATCCATTTCCATCTAAATAACAATAATTCGTCGACAGAAATCATTGTCGGGTCGTTAGAGGGGGTACAGAGGGATTTTTCATTTTCAATATTTCTTCAAAAATCCAATATGACTTGGCACGCATCATGGTGGGGTGCAGAATATCCATTATCATCTGAATAACAATAATTCGTCAACAGAAATCATTGACGGGTCGTTGGAGGGGGTATAAAGGGATTTTTCATTTTCAAAATTTCTTCAAAAATCTAATATGACTTGGCACGCATCATGGTGGGGTGCAGAATATCCATTTCCATCTGAATAACAATAATTCGTCAACAGAACTCATTGTCGGGTCGTTAGAGGGGGTATAGAGGGATTTTTCATTTTCAAAATTACCTCAAAATCAAATATGACTTGGCACGCATCAGGGTGGGGTGCAGAATATCCACTTCCATCTAAATAACAATAATTCGTCAACAGAAATCATTGACGGGTCGTTGGAGGGGGTATAGAGGGATTTTTCATTTTCAAAATTTCTTCAATAATCTAATATGACTTGGCACGCATCATGGTGGGGTACAGAATATCCATTTCCATCTCAATAACAATAATTTCTCAACAGAAATCATTGTCGGGTCGTCAGAGGGGGAATAGAGGGTTTTTCATTTTCAAAATTACCTCAAAATCAAATATGACTTGACACGCATCATGGTGGGGTGCAGAATATCTATTTCCATCTGAATGACAATGATTAGTCAACAGAAATCATTGACGGGACGTAGGAGGGGGTATAGAGGGATTTTTCATCTTCAAAATTTCTTCAAAAATCTAATATGACTTGGCACGCATCATGGTGGGGTGCAGAATATCCATTTCCATCTGAATAACAATAATATGTCATCAGAAATCATTGTCGGGTCGTTAGAGGGCGTATAGAGGGATTTCTCATTTTCAATATTTCTTCAAAAATCTAATATGACTTGGCACGCATCATGGTGGGGTGCAGAATATCTATTTCCATCTGAATAACAATAATTCGTCGACAGAAATCATTGTCGGGTCGTTAGAGGGGGTATAGAGGGATTTTTCATTTTCAAAAGTACCTCAAAATCAAATATGACTTGGCACGCATCATGGTGGGGTGCTGAATATTCATTTCCATCTGGATAACGATAATTCGTCAACAGAAATCATTGTCGGGTCGTTAGAGGGGGTATAGACGGATTTTTCATTTTCAATATTTCTTCAAAAATCCAATATGACTTGGCACGCATCATGATGGGGTGCAGAATATCCATTTCCATCTGAATAACAATAATTTGTCGACAGAAATCATTGTCGGGTCGTCAGAGGGGGTATAGAGGGATTTTCCATTTTCAAAATAACTTCAAAAATCAAATATGACTTGGCACGCATCATAGTGGGGTACAGAATATCCATTTCCATCTCAATAACAATAATTTGTTAACAGAAATCATTGTCGGGTCGTCAGAGGGGGTATAGAGGGATTTTTCATTTTCAAATTTACCTCAAAATCAAATATGACTTGGCACGCATCATGGTGGGGTGCAGACTATCCATTTCCATCTAAATAACAATAATTCGTCAACAGAAATCATTGACGGGTCGTTGGAGGGGGTATAGAGGGATTTCTCATTTTCAATATTTCTTCAAAAATCTAATATGACTTGGCACGCATCATGGTGGGGTGCAGAATATCTATTTCTATCTGAATAACAATAATTCGTCGACAGAAATCATTGTCGGATCGTTAGAGGGGGTATAGAGGGATTTTTCATTTTCAAAATTACCTCAAAATCAAATATGACTTGGCACGCAACATAGTGGGGTGCAGAATATTCATTTCCATCTGAATAACATTAATTCGTCAACAGAAATCATTGTCGGGTCGTTAGAGGGGATATAGAGGGATTTTTCATTTTCAAAATTACCTCAAAATCAAATATGACTTGGTACGCAACATAGTGGGGTGCAGAATATTCATTTCCATCTGAATAACAATAATTCGTCGACAGAAATCATTGTCGGGTCGTTAGAGGGGGTATAGAGGGATTTTTCATTTTCAAAATTACCTCAAAATCAAATATGACGTGGCACGCATCATGGTGGGGTGCAGAATATTCATTTCCATCTCAATATCAATAATTTGTCACCAGAAATCATTGTCGTGTCGTCAGAGGGGGTATAGAGGGATTTTATCATTTTCAAAATTACCTCAAAATCAAATATGACTTGGCACGCATCATAGTGGGGTGCAGAATATCTATTTCCATCTGAATAACAATAAGTCGTCAACAGAAATCATTGACGGGTCGTTAGAGGGGGAATAGAGGGATTTTTCATTTTCAATATTTCTTCAAAAATCTAATATGACTTGGCACGCATCATGGTGGGGTACAGAATATCCATTTCCATCTATATAACAATAATTCGTCAACAGAAATCATTGACGGGTCGATGGAGGGGGTATAGAGGGATTTCTCATTTTCAATATTTCTTCAAAAATCTAATATGACTTGGCACGTATCATGGTAGGGTGCAGAATATCTATTTCCATCTGAATAACAATAATTCGTCGACAGAAATCATTGTCGGGTCGTTAGAGGGGATATAGAGGAATTTTTCATTTTCAAAAGTACCTCAAAATCAAATATGACTTGGCACGCAACATAGTGGGGTGCAGAATATTCATTTCCATCTGAATAACAATAATTCGTCGACAGAAATCATTGTCGGGTCGTTAGAGGGGGTATAGAGGGATTTTTCATTTTCAAAATTACCTCAAAATCAAATATGACTTGGCACGCATCATAGTGGGGAGCAGAATTTCCATTGCCATTTGAATAACAATAATTTGTCAACCGATATTATTGTCGGGTCGTTAGAGGGGGTATAGAGGGATTTTTCATTTTCAAAATTACCTCAAAATCAAATATGACTTGGCACGCAACATGGTGGGGTGCAGAATATCCATTTCTATCTGAATAACAATAATTTGTCAACAGAAATCATTGTCGGGTCGTTAGAGGATGAATAGAGGGATTTTTCATTTTTAATATTTCTTCAAAAATGTAATATGACTTGGCACGCATCATGGTGGGGTGCAGAGTATCCATGTCCATCTGAATAACAATAATTCGTCAACAGAAATCATTGTCGGGTCGTCAGAGGGGGTAAAGAGGGATTTCTCATTTTCAATATTTCTTCAAAAATCTAATATGACTTGGCACGCATCATAGTGGGGTGCAGAATATCTATTTCTATCTGAATAACAATAATTCGTCGACAGAAATCATTGTCGGGTCGTTAGAGGGGGTATAGAGGGATTTCTCATTTTTAAAATTACCTCAAAATCGAATGTGACTTGGCACGCAACATGGTGGGGTGCAGAATATTCATTTACATCTGGATAACAATAATTCGTCGACAGAAATCATTGTCGGGTCGTCAGAGGGGGTATAGAGGGATTTTTCATTTTCAAAATGACTTCAAAAATCAAATATGACTTGGCACGCATCATGGTGGGGTACAGAATATCCATTTCCATCTCAATATCAATAATTTGTCACCAGAAATCATTGTCGGGTCGTCAGAGGGGGTATAGAGGGATTTTTCATTTTCAAAATTACCTCAAAATCAAATATGACTTGGCACGCATCATAGTGGAGTGCAGAATATCCATTTCCATCTGAATAACAATAAGTCGTCAACAGAAATCGTTGACGGGTAGTTGGAGGGGGTATTGAGGGATTTTTCAATTTCAAAATTCCTTCAAAAACCTAATATGACTTGGCACGCATCTTAGTGGGGTGCAGAATATCCATTTCCATCTGAATAACAATAATTCGTCGACAGAAATCATTGTCGGGTCGTCAGAGGGGGTATAGAGGGATTTTTCATTTTCAAAATGACTTCAAAAATCAAATATGACTTGGCACGCATCATGGTGGGGTACAGAATATCCATTTCCATCTCAATATCAATAATTTGTCACTAGAAATCATTGTCGGGTCGTCAGAGGGGGTATAGAGGGATTTTTCATTTTCAAAATTACCTCAAAATCAAATATGACTTGGCACGCATCATAGTGGAGTGCAGAATATCCATTTCCATCTGAATAACAATAAGTCGTCAACAGAAATCGTTGACGGGTAGTTGGAGGGGGTATAGAGGGATTTTTCATTTTCAAAATTTCTTCAAAAACCTAATATGACTTGGCACGCATCATGGTGGGGTGCAGAATATCCATTGCCATTTGAATAACAATAATTTGTCAACAGAAATCATTGTCGGGTCGTTAGAGGGGGTATAGAGGGATTTTTCATTTTCAAAATTACCTCAAAATCAAATATGACTTGGCACGCAACATAGTGGGGTGCAGAATATCCATTTCCATCTGAATAACAATAATTTGTCAACAGAAATCATTGTCGGGTCGTTAGAGGGGAAATAGAGGGATTTTTCATTTTCAATATTTCTTCAAAAATCTAATATGACTTGGCACGCATCATGGTGGGGTGCAAAGTATCCATGTCCATCTGAATAACAATAATTCGCCAACAGAAATCATTGTCGGGTCGTCAGAGGGGGTAAAGAGGGATTTCTCATTTTCAATATTTCTTCAAAAATCTAATATGACTTGGCACGCATCATGGTGGGGTGCAGAATATCTATTTCCATCTGAATAACAATAATTCGTCGACAGAAATCATTGTCGGGTCGTTAGAGGGGGTATAGAGGGATTTCTCATTTTCAAAATTACCTCAAAATCAAATATGACTTGGCACGCAACATGGTGGGGTGCAGAATATTCATTTCCATCTGGATAACAATAATTCGTACAGAAATCATTGTCGGGTCGTTAGAGGGGGTAAAGAGAGATTTTTCATTTTCAATATTTCTTCAAAAATCCAATTTTACTTGGCACGCATCATGGTGGGGTGCAGAATATCCATTTCCATCTGAATAACAATAATTCGTCGACAGAAATCATTGTCGGGTCGTCAGAGGGGGTATAGAGGGATTTTTCATTTTCAAAATTACCTCAAAATCAAATATGACTTGGCACGCATCATGGTGGGGTGCAGAGTATCCATTTCCATCTAAATAACAATAATTCGTCAACAGAAAACATTGACGGGTCGTTGGAGGGGGTATAGAGGGATTTTTCATTTTCAAAATTTCTTCAAAAATCTAATATGACTTGGCACGCATCATGGTGGGGTGCAGAATATCCATTTCTATCTGAATAACAATAATTCGTCAACAGAAATCATTGTCGGGTCGTTAGAGGGGGTATAGAGGGATTTTTCATTTTCAAAATTACCTCAAAATCAAATATGACTTGGCACGCATCAGGGTGGGGTGCAGAATATCCACTTCCATCTAAATAACAATAATTCGTCAACAGAAATCATTGACGGGTCGTTGGAGGGGGTATAGAGGGATTTCTCATTTTCAATATTTCTTCAAAAATCTAATATGACTTGGCACGCATCATGGTGGGGTGCAGAATATCTATTTCTATCTGAATAACAATAATTCGTCGACAGAAATCATTGTCGGATCGTTAGAGGGGGTATAGAGGGATTTTTCATTTTCAAAATTACCTCAAAATCAAATATGACTTGGCACGCATCAGGGTGGGGTGCAGAATATCCACTTCCATCTAAATAACAATAATTCGTCAACAGAAATCATTGACGGGTCGTTGGAGGGGGTATAGAGGGATTTTTCATTTTCAATATATCTTCAAAAATCCAATATGACTTGGCACGCATCATGTTGGGGTGCAGAATATCCATTTCCATCTGAATAACAATAATTTGTCGACAGAAATCATTGTCGGGTCGTCAGAGGGGGTATAGAGGGATTTTTCATTTTCAAAATAACTTCAAAAATCAAATATGACTTGGCACCCATCATAGTGGGGTACAGAATATCAATTTCCATCTCAATAACAATAATTTGTTAACAGAAATCATTGTCGGGTCGTCAGAGGGGGTATAGAGGGATTTTTCATTTTCAAATTTACCTCAAAATCAAATATGACTTGGCACGCATCATGGTGGGGTGCAGACTATCCATTTCCATCTAAATAACAATAATTCGTCAAGAGAAATCATTGACGGGTCGTTGGAGGGGGTATAGAGGGATTTCTCATTTTCAATATTTCTTCAAAAATCTAATATGACTTGGCACGCATCATGGTGGGGTGCAGAATATCTATTTCTATCTGAATAACAATAATTCGTCGACAGAAATCATTGTCGGATCGTTAGAGGGGGTATAGAGGGATTTTTCATTTTCAAAATTACCTCAAAATCAAATATGACTTGGCACGCAACATAGTGGGGTGCAGAATATTCAATTCCATCTGAATAACATTAATTCGTCAACAGAAATCATTGTCGGGTCGTTAGAGGGGATATAGAGGGATTTTTCATTTTCAAAATTACCTCAAAATCAAATATGACTTGGCACGCAACATAGTGGGGTGCAGAATATTCATTTCCATCTGAATAACAATAATTCGTCGACAGAAATCATTGTCGGGTCGTTAGAGGGGGTATAGAGGGATTTTTCATTTTCAAAATTACCTCAAAATCAAATATGACGTGGCACGCATCATGGTGGGGTGCAGAATATTCATTTCCATCTCAATATCAATAATTTGTCACCAGAAATCATTGTCGGGTCGTCAGAGGGGGAATAGAGGGATTTTATCATTTTCAAAATTACCTCAAAATCAAATATGACTTGGCACGCATCATAGTGGGGAGCAGAATATCCATTGCCATTTGAATAACAATAATTTGTCAACCGATATCATTGTCGGGTCGTTACAGGGGTTATAGAGGGATTTTTCATTTTCAAAATTACCTCAAAATCAAATATGACTTGGCACGCAACATGGTGGAGTGCAGAATATCCATTTCTATCTGAATAACAATAATTTGTCAACAGAAATCATTGTCGGGTCGTTAGAGGATGAATAGAGGGATTTTTCATTTTCAATATTTCTTCAAAAATGTAATATGACTTGGCACGCATCATGGTGGGGTGCAAAGTATCCATGTCCATCTGAATAACAATAATTCGTCAACAGAAATCATTGTCGGGTCGTCAGAGGGGGTAAAGAGGGATTTCTCATTTTCAATATTTCTTCAAAAATCTAATATGACTTGGCACGCATCATAGTGGGGTGCAGAATATCTATTTCTATCTGAATAACAATAATTCGTCGACAGAAATCATTGTCGGGTCGTTAGAGGGGGTATAGAGGGATTTCTCATTTTTAAAATTACCTCAAAATCAAATGTGACTTGGCACGCAACATGGTGGGGTGCAGAATATTCATTTACATCTGGATAACAATAATTCGTCGACAGAAATCATTGTCGGGTCGTCAGAGGGGGTATAGAGGGATTTTTCATTTTCAAAATGACTTCAAAAATCAAATATGACTTGGCACGCATCATGGTGGGGTACAGAATATCCATTTCCATCTAAATATCAATAATTTGTCACCAGAAATCATTGTCGGGTCGTCAGAGGGGGTATAGAGGGATTTTTCATTTTCAAAATTACCTCAAAATCAAATATGACTTGGCACGCATCATAGTGGAGTGCAGAATATCCATTTCCATCTGAATAACAATAAGTCGTCAACAGAAATCGTTGACGGGTAGTTGGAGGGGGTATTGAGGGATTTTTCATTTTCAAAATTCCTTCAAAAACCTAATACGACTTGGCACGCATCTTAGTGGGGTGCAGAATATCCATTTCCATCTGAATAACAATAATTCGTCGACAGAAATCATTGTCGGGTCGTCAGAGGGGGTATAGAGGGATTTTTCATTTTCAAAATGACTTCAAAAATCAAATATGACTTGGCACGCATCATGGTGGGGTACAGAATATCCATTTCCATCTCAATATCAATAATTTGTCACTAGAAATCATTGTCGGGTCGTCAGAGGGGGTATAGAGGGATTTTTCATTTTCAAAATTACCTCAAAATCAAATATGACTTGGCACGCATCATAGTGGAGTGCAGAATATCCATTTCCATCTGAATAACAATAAGTCGTCAACAGAAATCGTTGACGGGTAGTTGGAGGGGGTATAGAGGGATTTTTCATTTTCAAAATTTCTTCAAAAACCTAATATGACTTGGCACGCATCATGGTGGGGTGCAGAATATCCATTGCCATTTGAATAACAATAATTTGTCAACAGAAATCATTGTCGGGTCGTTAGAGGGGGTATAGAGGGATTTTTCATTTTCAAAATTACCTCAAAATCAAATATGACTTGGCACGCAACATAGTGGGGTGCAGAATATCCATTTCCATCAGAATAACAATAATTTGTCAACAGAAATCATTGTCGGGTCGTTAGAGGGGAAATAGAGGGATTTTTCATTTTCAATATTTCTTCAAAAATCTAATATGACTTGGCACGCATCATGGTGGGGTGCAAAGTATCCATGTCCATCTGAATAACAATAATTCGCCAACAGAAATCATTGTCGGGTCGTCAGAGGGGGTAAAGAGGGATTTCTCATTTTCAATATTTCTTCAAAAATCTAATATGACTTGGCACGCATCATGGTGGGGTGCAGAATATCTATTTCCATCTGAATAACAATAATTCGTCGACAGAAATCATTGTCGGGTCGTTAGAGGGGGTATAGAGGGATTTCTCATTTTCAAAATTACCTCAAAATCAAATATGACTTGGCACGCAACATGGTGGGGTGCAGAATATTCATTTCCATCTGGATAACAATAATTCGTACAGAAATCATTGTCGGGTCGTTAGAGGGGGTAAAGAGAGATTTTTCATTTTCAATATTTCTTCAAAAATCCAATTTTACTTGGCACGCATCATGGTGGGTTGCAGAATATCCATTTCCATCTGAATAACAATAATTCGTCGACAGAAATCATTGTCGGGTCGTCAGAGGGGGTATAGAGGGATTTTTCATTTTCAAAATTACCTCAAAATCAAATATGACTTGGCACGCATCATGGTGGGGTGCAGAGTATCCATTTCCATCTAAATAACAATAATTCGTCAACAGAAAACATTGACGGGTCGTTGGAGGGGGTATAGAGGGATTTTTCATTTTCAAAATTTCTTCAAAAATCTAATATGACTTGGCACGCATCATGGTGGGGTGCAGAATATCCATTTCTATCTGAATAACAATAATTCGTCAACAGAAATCATTGTCGGGTCGTTAGAGGGGGTATAGAGGGATTTTTCATTTTCAAAATTACCTCAAAATCAAATATGACTTGGCACGCATCAGGGTGGGGTGCAGAATATCCACTTCCATCTAAATAACAATAATTCGTCAACAGAAATCATTGACGGGTCGTTGGAGGGGGTATAGAGGGATTTCTCATTTTCAATATTTCTTCAAAAATCTAATATGACTTGGCACGCATCATGGTGGGGTGCAGAATATCTATTTCTATCTGAATAACAATAATTCGTCGACAGAAATCATTGTCGGATCGTTAGAGGGGGTATAGAGGGATTTTTCATTTTCAAAATTACCTCAAAATCAAATATGACTTGGCACGCATCAGGGTGGGGTGCAGAATATCCACTTCCATCTAAATAACAATAATTCGTCAACAGAAATCATTGACGGGTCGTTGGAGGGGGTATAGAGGGATTTTTCATTTTCAATATATCTTCAAAAATCCAATATGACTTGGCACGCATCATGTTGGGGTGCAGAATATCCATTTCCATCTGAATAACAATAATTTGTCGACAGAAATCATTGTCGGGTCGTCAGAGGGGGTATAGAGGGATTTTTCATTTTCAAAATAACTTCAAAAATCAAATATGACTTGGCACGCATCATAGTGGGGTACAGAATATCCATTTCCATCTCAATAACAATAATTTGTTAACAGAAATCATTGTCGGGTCGTCAGAGGGGGTATAGAGGGATTTTTCATTTTCAAATTTACCTCAAAATCAAATATGACTTGGCACGCATCATGGTGGGGTGCAGACTATCCATTTCCATCTAAATAACAATAATTCGTCAAGAGAAATCATTGACGGGTCGTTGGAGGGGGTATAGAGGGATTTCTCATTTTCAATATTTCTTCAAAAATCTAATATGACTTGGCACGCATCATGGTGGGGTGCAGAATATCTATTTCTATCTGAATAACAATAATTCGTCGACAGAAATCATTGTCGGATCGTTAGAGGGGGTATAGAGGGATTTTTCATTTTCAAAATTACCTCAAAATCAAATATGACTTGGCACGCAACATAGTGGGGTGCAGAATATTCAATTCCATCTGAATAACATTAATTCGTCAACAGAAATCATTGTCGGGTCGTTAGAGGGGATATAGAGGGATTTTTCATTTTCAAAATTACCTCAAAATCAAATATGACTTGGCACGCAACATAGTGGGGTGCAGAATATTCATTTCCATCTGAATAACAATAATTCGTCGACAGAAATCATTGTCGGGTCGTTAGAGGGGGTATAGAGGGATTTTTCATTTTCAAAATTACCTCAAAATCAAATATGACGTGGCACGCATCATGGTGGGGTGCAGAATATTCATTTCCATCTCAATATCAATAATTTGTCACCAGAAATCATTGTCGGGTCGTCAGAGGGGGAATAGAGGGATTTTATCATTTTCAAAATTACCTCAAAATCAAATATGACTTGGCACGCATCATAGTGGGGAGCAGAATATCCATTGCCATTTGAATAACAATAATTTGTCAACCGAAATCATTGTCGGGTCGTTACAGGGGTTATAGAGGGATTTTTCATTTTCAAAATTACCTCAAAATCAAATATGACTTGGCACGCAACATGGTGGAGTGCAGAATATCCATTTCTATCTGAATAACAATAATTTGTCAACAGAAATCATTGTCGGGTCGTTAGAGGATGAATAGAGGGATTTTTCATTTTCAATATTTCTTCAAAAATGTAATATGACTTGGCACGCATCATGGTGGGGTGCAGAGTATCCATTTCCATCTAAATAACAATAATTCGTCAACAGAAAACATTGACGGGTCGTTGGAGGGTGTATAGAGGGATTTTTCATTTTCAAAATTTCTTCAAAAATCTAATATGACTTGGCACGCATCATGGTGGGGTGCAGAATATCCATTTCTATCTGAATAACAATAATTCGTCAACAGAAATCATTGTCGGGTCGTTAGAGGGGGTATAGAGGGATTTTTCATTTTCAAAATTACCTCAAAATCAAATATGACTTGGCACGCATCAGGGTGGGGTGCAGAATATCCACTTCCATCTAAATAACAATAATTCGTCAACAGAAATCATTGACGGGTCGTTGGAGGGGGTATAGAGGGATTTCTCATTTTCAATATTTCTTCAAAAATCTAATATGACTTGGCACGCATCATGGTGGGGTGCAGAATATCTATTTCTATCTGAATAACAATAATTCGTCGACAGAAATCATTGTCGGATCGTTAGAGGGGGTATAGAGGGATTTTTCATTTTCAAAATTACCTCAAAATCAAATATGACTTGGCACGCATCAGGGTGGGGTGCAGAATATCCACTTCCATCTAAATAACAATAATTCGTCAACAGAAATCATTGACGGGTCGTTGGAGGGGGTATAGAGGGATTTTTCATTTTCAATATATCTTCAAAAATCCAATATGACTTGGCACGCATCATGTTGGGGTGCAGAATATCCATTTCCATCTGAATAACAATAATTTGTCGACAGAAATCATTGTCGGGTCGTCAGAGGGGGTATAGAGGGATTTTTCATTTTCAAAATAACTTCAAAAATCAAATATGACTTGGCACGCATCATAGTGGGGTACAGAATATCCATTTCCATCTCAATAACAATAATTTGTTAACAGAAATCATTGTCGGGTCGTCAGAGGGGGTATAGAGGGATTTTTCATTTTCAAATTTACCTCAAAATCAAATATGACTTGGCACGCATCATGGTGGGGTGCAGACTATCCATTTCCATCTAAATAACAATAATTCGTCAAGAGAAATCATTGACGGGTCGTTGGAGGGGGTATAGAGGGATTTCTCATTTTCAATATTTCTTCAAAAATCTAATATGACTTGGCACGCATCATGGTGGGGTGCAGAATATCTATTTCTATCTGAATAACAATAATTCGTCGACAGAAATCATTGTCGGATCGTTAGAGGGGGTATAGAGGGATTTTTCATTTTCAAAATTACCTCAAAATCAAATATGACTTGGCACGCAACATAGTGGGGTGCAGAATATTCAATTCCATCTGAATAACATTAATTCGTCAACAGAAATCATTGTCGGGTCGTTAGAGGGGATATAGAGGGATTTTTCATTTTCAAAATTACCTCAAAATCAAATATGACTTGGCACGCAACATAGTGGGGTGCAGAATATTCATTTCCATCTGAATAACAATAATTCGTCGACAGAAATCATTGTCGGGTCGTTAGAGGGGGTATAGAGGGATTTTTCATTTTCAAAATTACCTCAAAATCAAATATGACGTGGCACGCATCATGGTGGGGTGCAGAATATTCATTTCCATCTCAATATCAATAATTTGTCACCAGAAATCATTGTCGGGTCGTCAGAGGGGGAATAGAGGGATTTTATCATTTTCAAAATTACCTCAAAATCAAATATGACTTGGCACGCATCATAGTGGGGAGCAGAATATCCATTGCCATTTGAATAACAATAATTTGTCAACCGAAATCATTGTCGGGTCGTTACAGGGGTTATAGAGGGATTTTTCATTTTCAAAATTACCTCAAAATCAAATATGACTTGGCACGCAACATGGTGGAGTGCAGAATATCCATTTCTATCTGAATAACAATAATTTGTCAACAGAAATCATTGTCGGGTCGTTAGAGGATGAATAGAGGGATTTTTCATTTTCAATATTTCTTCAAAAATGTAATATGACTTGGCACGCATCATGGTGGGGTGCAAAGTATCCATGTCCATCTGAATAACAATAATTCGTCAACAGAAATCATTGTCGGGTCGTCAGAGGGGGTAAAGAGGGATTTCTCATTTTCAATATTTCTTCAAAAATCTAATATGACTTGGCACGCATCATAGTGGGGTGCAGAATATCTATTTCTATCTGAATAACAATAATTCGTCGACAGAAATCATTGTCGGGTCGTTAGAGGGGGTATAGAGGGATTTCTCATTTTCAAAATTACCTCAAAATCAAATGTGACTTGGCACGCAACATGGTGGGGTGCAGAATATTCATTTACATCTGGATAACAATAATTCGTCAACAGAAATCATTGTCGGGACGTTAGAGGGGGTATAGAGATATTTTTCCTTTTCAATATTTCTTCAAAAATCCAATTTCATTTGCACGCATCATGGTGGGGTGCAGAATATCCATTTCCATCTGAATAACAATAATTCGTCGACAGAAATCATTGTCGGGTCGTCAGAGGGGGTATAGAGGGATTTTTCATTTTCAAAATGACTTCAAAAATCAAATATGACTTGGCACGCATCATGGTGGGGTACAGAATATCCATTTCCATCTCAATATCAATAATTTGTCACCAGAAATCATTGTCGGGTCGTCAGAGGGGGTATAGAGGGATTTTTCATTTTCAAAATTACCTCAAAATCAAATATGACTTGGCACGCATCATAGTGGAGTGCAGAATATCCATTTCCATCTGAATAACAATAAGTCGTCAACAGAAATCGTTGACGGGTAGTTGGAGGGGGAATAGAGCGATTTCTCATTTTCAAAATTTCTTCAAAAACCTAATATGACTTGGCACGCATCATGGTGGGGTGTAGAATATCCATTGCCATTTGAATAACAATAATTTGTCAACAGAAATCATTGTCGGGTCGTTAGAGGTGGTATAGAGGGATTTTTCATTTTCAAAATTACCTCAAAATCAAATATGACTTGGCACGCAACATAGTGGGGTGCAGAATATCCATTTCCATCTGAATAACAATAATTTGTCAACAGAAATCACTGTCGGGTCGTTAGAGGGGAAATAGAGGGATTTTTCATTTTCAATATTTCTTCAAAAATCCAATTTTACTTGGCACGCATCATGGTGGGGTGCAGAATATCCATTTCCATCTGAATAACAATAATTCGTCGACAGAAATAATTGTCGGGTCGTCAGAGGGGGTATAGAGGGATTTTTCATTTTCAAAATTACTTCAAAATCAAATATGACTTGGCACGCATCATGGTGGGGTGCAGAGTATCCATTTCCATCTAAATAACAATAATTCGTCAACAGAAAACATTGACGGGTCGTTGGAGGGGAAATAGAGGGATTTCTCATTTTCAATATTTCTTCAAAAATCAAATATGACTTGGAACGCATCATGGTGGGGTGCAGAAAATCCATTTCCATCTGAATAACAATAATTCGTCAACAGAAATCATTGTCGGGTCGTTAGAGGGGGTATAGAGGGATTTTTCATTTTCAAAATTACCTCAAAATCAAATATGACTTGGCACGCATCATGGTGGGGTGCAGAATATCCATTTCCAACTAAATAACAATAATTCGTCAACAGAAAACATTGACGGGTCGTTGGAGGGGGTATAGAGGGATTTTTCATTTTCAAAATTTCTTCAAAAATCTAATATGACTTGGCACGCATCATGGTGGGGTGCAGAATATCCATTTCCATCTGAATAACAATAATTCGTCAACAGATATCATTGTCGGGTCGTTAGAGGGGGTATAGAGGGATTTTTCATTTTCAAAATTACCTCAAAATCAAATATGACTTGGCACGCATCAGGGTGGGGTGCAGAATATCCACTTCCATCTAAATAACAATAATTCGTCAACAGAAATCATTGACGGGTCGTTGGAGGGGGTATAGAGGGATTTTTCATTTCCAAAATTTCTTCAATAATCTAATATGACTTGGCACGCATCATGGTGGGGTAAAGAATATCCATTTCCATCTCAATAACAATGATTTCTCTACAGAAATCATTGTCGGGTCGTCAGAGGGGGAATAGAGGGTTTTTCATTTTCAAAATTTCCTCAAAATCAAATATGACTTGGCACGCAACATGGTGGAGTGCAGAATATTAATTTCCATCTGAATAACAATAATTCGTCAACAGAAATCATTGACGGGTCGTTGGAGGGGGTATAGAGGGTTTTTCATTTTCAAAATTTCTTCAATAATCTAATATGACTTGGCACGCATCATGGTGGGGTACAGAATATCCATTTCCATCTCAATAACAATAATTTCTCAACAGAAATCATTGTAGGGTCGTCAGAGGAGGAATAGAGGGTTTTTCATTTTCAAAATTACCTCAAAATCAAATATGACTTGACACGCATCATGGTGGGGTGCAGAATATCTATTTCCATCTGAATAACAATGATTAGTCAACAGAAATAATTGACGGGTCGTAGGAGGGGGTATAGAGGGATTTTTCATTTTCAAAATTTCTTTAAAAATCTAATATGACTTGGCACGCATCATGGTGGGGTGCAGAATATCCATTTCCATCTGAATAACAATAATTTGTCAACAGAAATCATTGTCGGGTCGTTAGAGGGCGTATAGAGGGATTTCTCATTTTCAATATTTCTTCAAAAATCTAATATGACTTGGCACGCATCATGGTGGGTGCAGAATATCTATTTCCATCTGAATAACAATAATTCGTCGACAGAAATCATTGTCGGGTCGTTAGAGGGGGTATAGAGGGATTTTTCATTTTCAAAATTTCTTCAAAAATCTAATATGACTTGGCACGCATCATGGTTTGGTGCAGAATATCCATTTCCATCTGAATAACAATAATTTGTCAACAGAAATCATTGACGGTTCGTTGGAGGGGGTATGGAGGGAATTTTCAATTTCAAAATTACTTCAAAAATCTAATATGACTTGGCACGCATCATGGTGGGGTGCAAAGTATCCATGTCCGTCTGAAAAACAATAATTCGTCAACAGAAATCATTGTCGGGTCGTCAGAGGGGGTATAGAGGGATTTCTCATTTTCAAAATTTCTTCAATAATCTAATATGACTTGGCACGCATCATGGTGGGGTACAGAATATCCATTTCCATCTCAATAACAATAATTTCTCAACAGAAATCATTGTCGGGTCGTCAGAGGGGGAATAGAGGGTTTTTCATTTTCAAAATTACCTCAAAATCAAATATGACTTGACACGCATCATGGTGGGGTGCAGAATATCTATTTCCATCTGAATAACAATGATTAGTCAACAGAAATCATTGACGGGTCGTAGGAGGGGGTATAGAGGGATTTTTCATTTTCAAAATTTCTTTAAAAATCTAATATGACTTGGCACGCATCATGGTGGGTGCAGAATATCTATTTCCATCTGAATAACAATAATTCGTCGACAGAAATCATTGTCGGGTCGTTAGAGGGGGTATAGAGGGATTTTTCATTTTCAAAATTTCTTCAAAAATCTAATATGACTTGGCACGCATCATGGTTTGGTGCAGAATATCCATTTCCATCTGAATAACAATAATTTGTCAACAGAAATCATTGACGGGTCGTTGGAGGGGGTATAGAGGGAATTTTCATTTTCAAAATTTCTTCAAAAATCTAATATGACTTGGCACGCTTCATGGTGGGGTGCAAAGTATCCATGTCCGTCTGAAAAACAATAATTCGTCAACAGAAATCATTGTCGGGTCGTCAGAGGGGGTATAGAGGGATTTCTCATTTTCAAAATTACCTCAAAATCAAATAAGACTTGGCACGCAACATGGTCGGGTGCAGAATATTGATTTCCATCTGGATAACGATAATTCGTCAACAGAAATCATTGTCGGGTCGTTAGAGGGGGTATAGAGGGATTTTTCATTTTCAAAATTACCTCAAAATCAAATATGACTTGGCACGCATCATGGTGGGGTGCAGAGTATCCATTTCCATCTAAATAACAATAATTCGTCAACAGAAAACATTGACGGGTCGTTGGAGGGGGTATAGAGGGATTTCTCATTTTCAATATTTCTTCAAAAATCAAATATGACTTGGAACGCATCATGGTTGGGTGCAGAATATCCATTTCCATCTGAATAATAATAATTCGTCAACAGAAATCATTGTCGGGTCGTTAGAGGGGGTATAGAGGGATTTTTCATTTTCAAAATTACCTCAAAATCAAATATGACTTGGCACGCATCATGGTGGGGTGCAGAATATCCATTTCCATCTACATAACAATAATTCGTCAACAGAAAACATTGACGGGTCGTTGGAGGGGGTATAGAGGGATTTTTCATTTTCAAAATTTCTTCAAAAATCTAATATGAGTTGGCACGCATCATGGTGGGGTGCAGAATATCCATTTCCATCTGAATAACAATAATTCGTCAACAGAAATCATTGTCGGGTCGTTAGAGGGGGTATAGAGGGATTTTTCATATTCAAAATTACCTCAAAATCAAATATGACTTGGCACGCATCAGGGCGGGGTGCAGAATATCCACTTCCATCTAAATAACAATAATTCGTCAACAGAAATCATTGACGGGTCGTTGGAGGGGGTATAGAGGGATTTTTCATTTCCAAAATTTCTTCAATAATCTAATATGACTTAGCACGCATTATGGTGGGGTACAGAATATCCATTTCCATCTCAATAACAATGATTTCTCAACAGAAATCATTGTCGGGTCGTCAGAGGGGGAATAGAGGGTTTTTCATTTTCAAAATTTCCTCAAAATCAAATATGACTTGGCACGCAACATGGTGGAGTGCAGAATATTAATTTCCATCTGAATAACAATAATTCGTCAACAGAAACCATTGACGGGTCGTTGGAGGGGGTATAGAGGGATTTTTCATTTTCAAAATTTCTTCAATAATCTAATATGACTTGGCACGCATCATGGTGGGGTACAGAATATCTATTTCCATCTCAATAACAATAATTTCTCAACAGAAATCATTGTCGGGTCGTCAGAGGGGGAATAGAGGGTTTTTCATTTTCAAAATTACCTCAAAATCAAATATGACTTGACACGCATCATGGTGGGGTGCAGAATATCTATTTCCATCTGAATAACAATGATTAGTCAACAGAAATCATTGACGGGTCGTAGGAGGGGGTATAGAGGGATTTTTCATTTTCAAAATTTCTTTAAAAATCTAATATGACTTGGCACGCATCATGGTGGGGTGCAGAATATCCATTTCCATCTGAATAACAATAATTTGTCAACAGAAATCATTGTCGGGTCGTTAGAGGGCGTATAGAGGGATTTCTCATTTTCAATATTTCTTCAAAAATCTAATATGACTTGGCACGCATCATGGTGGGTGCAGAATATCTATTTCCATCTGAATAACAATAATTCGTCGACAGAAATCATTGTCGGGTCGTTAGAGGGGGTATAGAGGGATTTTTCATTTTCAAAATTTCTTCAAAAATCTAATATGACTTGGCACGCATCATGGTTTGGTGCAGAATATCCATTTCCATCTGAATAACAATAATTTGTCAACAGAAATCATTGACGGGTCGTTGGAGGGGGTATAGAGGGAATTTTCATTTTCAAAATTTCTTCAAAAATCTAATATGACTTGGCACGCATCATGGTGGGGTGCAAAGTATCCATGTCCGTCTGAAAAACAATAATTCGTCAACAGAAATCATTGTCGGGTCGTCAGAGGGGGTATAGAGGGATTTCTCATTTTCAAAATTACCTCAAAATCAAATAAGACTTGGCACGCAACATGGTCGGGTGCAGAATATTGATTTCCATCTGGATAACGATAATTCGTCAACAGAAATCATTGTCGGGTCGTTAGAGGGGGTATAGAGGGATTTTTCATTTTCAATATTTCTTCAAAAATCCAATATGACTTGGCACGCATCATGGTGGGGTGCAGAATATCCATTTCCATCTGAATAACAATAATTTGTCGACAGAAATCATTGTCGGGTCGTTAGAGGGGGTATAGAGGGATTTTTCATTTTCAAAATTACCTCAAAATCAAATATGACTTGGCACGCATCAGGGTGGGGTGCAGAATATCCACTTCCATCTAAATAACAATAATTCGTCAACAGAAATCATTGTCGGGTCGTTAGAGGGGGTATAGAGGGATTTTTCATTTTCAAAATTACCTCAAAATCAAATATGACTTGGCACGCATCATGGTGGGGTGCAGAATATCCATTTCCATCTGAATAACAATAATTCGTCAACAGAAAACATTGACGGGTCGTTGGAGGGGGTATAGAGGGATTTTTCATTTTCAAAATTTCTTCAAAAATCTAATATGACTTGGCACGCATCATGGTGGGGTGCAGAATATCCATTTCCATCTGAATAACAATAATTCGTCAACAGAAATCATTGTCGGGTCGTTAGAGGGGGTATAGAGGGATTTTTCATTTTCAAAATTACCTCAAAATCAAATATGACTTGGCACGCATCAGGGTGGGGTGCAGAATATCCACTTCCATCTAAATAACAATAATTCGTCAACAGAAATCATTGACGGGTCGTTGGAGGGGGTATAGAGGGTTTTTTCATTTCCAAAATTTCTTCAATAATCTAATATGACTTGGCACGCATCATGGTGGGGTACAGAATATCCATTTCCATCTCAATAACAATGATTTCTCAACAGAAATCATTGTCGGGTCGTCAGAGGGGGAATAGAGGGTTTTTCATTTTCAAAATTTCCTCAAAATCAAATATGACTTGGCACGCAACATGGTGGAGTGCAGAATATTAATTTCCATCTGAATAACAATAATTCGTCAACAGAAATCATTGACGGGTCGTTGGAGGGGGTATAGAGGGATTTTTCATTTTCAAAATTTCTTCAATAATCTAATATGACTTGGCACGCATCATGGTGGGGTACAGAATATCCATTTCCATCTCAATAACAATAATTTCTCAACAGAAATCATTGTCGGGTCGTCAGAGGGGGAATAGAGGGTTTTTCATTTTCAAAATTACCTCAAAATCAAATATGACTTGACACGCATCATGGTGGGGTGCAGAATATCTATTTCCATCTGAATAACAATGATTAGTCAACAGAAATCATTGACGGGTCGTAGGAGGGTGTATAGAGGGATTTTTCATTTTCAAAATTTCTTTAAAAATCTAATATGACTTGGCACGCATCATGGTGGGTGCAGAATATCTATTTCCATCTGAATAACAATAATTCGTCGACAGAAATCATTGTCGGGTCGTTAGAGGGGGTATAGAGGGATTTTTCATTTTCAAAATTTCTTCAAAAATCTAATATGACTTGGCACGCATCATGGTTTGGTGCAGAATATCCATTTCCATCTGAATAACAATAATTTGTCAACAGAAATCATTGACGGGTCGTTGGAGGGGGTATAGAGGGAATTTTCATTTTCAAAATTTCTTCAAAAATCTAATATGACTTGGCACGCATCATGGTGGGGTGCAAAGTATCCATGTCCGTCTGAAAAACAATAATTCGTCAACAGAAATTATTGTCGGGTCGTCAGAGGGGGTATAGAGGGATTTCTCATTTTCAATATTTCTTCAAAAATTCAATATGACTTGGCACGCATCATGGTGGGGTGCAGAATATCCATTTCCATCTGAATAACAATAATTTGTCGACAGAAATCATTGTCGGGTCGTCAGAGGGGGTATAGAGGGATTTTTCAATTTCAAAATTACCTCAAAATCAAATATGACTTGGCACGCATCATGGTGGAGTGCAGAGTATCCATTTCCATTTAAATAACAATAATTCGTCAACAGAAAACATTGACGGGTCGTTGGAGGGGGTATAGAGGGATTTCTCATTTTCAATATTTCTTCAAAAATCAAATATGACTTGGAACGCATCATGGTGGGGTGCAGAATATCCATTTCCATCTGAATAACAATAATTCGTCAACAGAAATCAATGTCGGGTCGTTAGAGGGGGTATAGAGGGATTTTTCATTTTCAAAATTACCTCAAAATCAAATATGACTTGGCACGCATCATGGTGGGGTGCAGAATATTCATTTCCATCTAAATAACAATAATTCGTCAACAGAAAACATTGACGGGTCGTTGGAGGGGGTATAGAGGGATTTTTCATTTTCAAAATTTCTTCAAAAATCTAATATGACTTGGCACGCATCATGGTGGGGTGCAGAATATCCATTTCCATCTGAATAACAATAATTCGTCAACAGAAATCATTGTCGGGTCGTTAGAGGGGGTATAGAGGGATTTTTCATTTTCAAAATTACCTCAAAATCAAATATGACTTGGCACGCATCAGGGTGGGGTGCAGAATATCCACTTCCATCTAAATAACAATAATTCGTCAACAGAAATCATTGACGGGTCGTTGGAGGGGGTATAGAGGGATTTTTCATTTCCAAAATTTCTTCAATAATCTAATATGACTTGGCACGCATTATGGTGGGGTACAGAATATCCATTTCCATCTCAATAACAATGATTTCTCAACAGAAATCATTGTCGGGTCGTCAGAGGGGGAATAGAGGGTTTTTCATTTTCAAAATTTCCTCAAAATCAAATATGACTTGGCACGCAACATGGTGGAGTGCAGAATATTAATTTCCATCTGAATAACAATAATTCGTCAACAGAAATCATTGACGGGTCGTTGGAGGGGGTATAGAGGGATTTTTCATTTTCAAAATTTCTTCAATAATCTAATATGACTTGGCACGCATCATGGTGGGGTACAGAATATCCATTTCCATCTCAATAACAATAATTTCTCAACAGAAATCATTGTCGGGTCGTCAGAGGGGGAATAGAGGGTTTTTCATTTTCAAAATTACCTCAAAATCAAATATGACTTGACACGCATCATGGTGGGGTGCAGAATATCTATTTCCATCTGAATAACAATGATTAGTCAACAGAAATCATTGACGGGTCGTAGGAGGGGGTATAGAGGGATTTTTCATTTTCAAAATTTCTTTAAAAATCTAATATGACTTGGCACGCATCATGGTGGGGTGCAGAATATCCATTTCCATCTGAATAACAATAATTTGTCAACAGAAATCATTGTCGGGTCGTTAGAGGGCGTATAGAGGGATTTCTCATTTTCAATATTTCTTCAAAAATCTAATATGACTTGGCACGCATCATGGTGGGTGCAGAATATCTATTTCCATGTGAATAACAATAATTCGTCGACAGAAATCATTGTCGGGTCTTTAGAGGGGGTATAGAGGGATTTTTCATTTTCAAAATTTCTTCAAAAATCTAATATGACTTGGCACGCATCATGGTTTGGTGCAGAATATCCATTTCCATCTGAATAACAATAATTTGTCAACAGAAATCATTGACGGGTCGTTGGAGGGGGTATAGAGGGAATTTTCATTTTCAAAATTTCTTCAAAAATCTAATATGACTTGGCACGCATCATGGTGGGGTGCAAAGTATCCATGTCCGTCTGAAAAACAATAATTCGTCAACAGAAATCATTGTCGGGTCGTCAGAGGGGGTATAGAGGGATTTCTCATTTTCAAAATTACCTCAAAATCAAATAAGACTTGGCACGCAACATGGTCGGGTGCAGAATATTGATTTCCATCTGGATAACGATAATTCGTCAACAGAAATCATTGTCGGGTCGTTAGAGGGGGTATAGAGGGATTTTTCATTTTCAATATTTCTTCAAAAATCCAATATGACTTGGCACGCATCATGGTGGGGTGCAGAATATCCATTTCCATCTGAATAACAATAATTTGTCGACAGAAATCATTGTCGGGTCGTCAGAGGGGGTATAGAGGGATTTTTCATTTTCAATATTTCTTCAAAAATCCAATATGACTTGGCACGCATCATGGTGGGGTGCAGAATATCCATTTCCATCTAAATAACAATAATTCGTCAACAGAAATCATTGACGGGTCGTTGGAGGGGGTATAGAGGGATTTCTCATTTTCAATATTTCTTCAAAAATCTAAAATGACTTGGCACGCATCATGGTGGGGTGCAGAATATCTATTCCAATCTGAATAACAATAATTCGTCGACAGAAATTATTGTCGGATCGTTAGAGGAGGTATAGAGGGATTTTTCATTTTCAAAATTACCTCAAAATTAAATATGACTTGGCACGCATCATAGTGGGGTGCAGAATATCCATTTCCATCTGAATAACAATAATTCGTCGACAGAAATCATTGTCGGGTCGTTAGAGGGGGTATAGAGGGATTTTTCATTATCAAAAGTACCTCAAAATCAAATATGACTTGGCACGCAACATGGTGGGGTGCATAATATCCGTTTCCATCTAAATAACAATAATTCATCAACAGAAATCATTGACGGGTCGTTGGAGGGGGTATAGAGGGATTTCTCATTTTCAATATTTCTTCAAAAATCTAATATGACTTGGCACGCATCATGGTGGGGTGCAGAATATCTATTTCAATCTGAATAACAATAATTCGTCGACAGAAATTATTGTCGGATCGTTAGAGGAGGTATAGAGGGATTTTTCATTTTCAAAATTACCTCAAAATTAAATATGACTTGGCACGCATCATAGTGGGGTGCAGAATATCCATTTCCATCTGAATAACAATAATTCGTCGACAGAAATCATTGTCGGGTCGTTAGAGGGGGTATAGAGGGATTTTTCATTATCAAAAGTACCTCAAAATCAAATATGACTTGGCACGCAACATGGTGGGGTGCATAATATCCGTTTCCATCTAAATAACAATAATTCATCAACAGAAATCATTGTCGGATCGTTAGAGGGGGTATAGAGGGATTTTTCATTTTCAAAATTACCTCAAAATCAAATATGACTTGGCACGCAACATGGTGGGGTGCAGAATATTCATTTCCATCTGAATAACAATAATTCGTCAACAGAAATCATTGTCGGGTCGTTAGAGGGGGTATAGAGAGATTTTTCATTTTCAAAATTACCTCAAAATCAAATATGACTTGGCACGCAACATGGTGGGGTGCAGAATATCCATTTCCATCTGAATAACAATAATTTGTCGACAGAAATCATTGTCGGGTCGTTAGAGGTGGAATAGAGGGATTTTTCATATTCAATATTTCTTCAAAAATCTAATATGACTTGGCACGCATCATGGTGGGGTGCAAAGTATCCATGTCCATCTGAATAACAATAATTCGTTAACAGAAATCATTGGCGGGTCGTCAGAGGGGGTAAAGAGGGATTTTTCATTTTCAATATTTCTTCAAAAATCTAATATGACTTGGCACGCATCATGGTGGGGTGCAAAGTATCCATGTCCATCTGAATAACAATAATTCGTCAACAGAAATCATTGTCGGGTCGTTAGAGGGGGTATAGAGGGATTTTTCATTATCAAAAGTACCTCAAAATCAAATATGACTTGGCACGCAACATGGTGGGGTGCATAATATCCATTTCCATCTGAATAACAATAATTTGTCGACAGAAATCATTGTCGGGTCGTTAGAGGTGGAATAGAGGGATTTTTCATTTTCAATATTTCTTCAAAAATCTAATATGACTTGGCACGCATCATGGTGGGGTGCAAAGTATCCATGTCCATCTGAATAACAATAATTCGTCAACAGAAATCATTGTCGGGTCGTTAGAGGGGGTATAGAGGGATTTTTCATTATCAAAAGTACCTCAAAATCAAATATGACTTGGCACGCAACATGGTGGGGTGCATAATATCCGTTTCCATCTAAATAACAATAATTCATCAACAGAAATCATTGACGGGTCGTTGGAGGGGGTATAGAGGGATTTCTCATTTTCAATATTTCTTCAAAAATCTAATATGACTTGGCACGCAACATGGTGGGGTGCAGAATATTCATTTCCATCTGAATAACAATAATTCGTCAACAGAAATCATTGTCGGGTCGTTAGAGGGGGTATAGAGGGATTTTTCATTTTCAAAATTACCTCAAAATCAAATATGACTTGGCACACATCATAGCGGGGTGCAGAATATCCATTGCCATTTGAATAACAATAATTTGTCAACCGATATCATTGTCGGGTCGTTAGAGGGGGTATAGAGGGATTTTTCATTTTCAAAATTACCTCAAAATCAAATATGACTTGGCACGCAACATGGTGGGGTGCAGAATATCCATTTCCATCTGAATAACAATAATTTGTCGACAGAAATCATTGTGGGGTCGTTAGAGGTGGAATAGAGGGATTTTTCATTTTCAATATTTCTTCAAAAATCTAATATGACTTGGCACGCATCATGGTGGGGTGCAAAGTATCCATGTCCATCTGAATAACAATAATTCGTCAACAGAAATCATTGTCGGGTCGTCAGAGGTGGTAAAGAGGGATTTCTCATTTTCAATATTTCTTCAAAAATTTAATATGACTTGGCACGCATCATAGTGGGGTGCAGAATATCTATTTCCATCTGAATAACAATAATTCGTCGACAGAAATCATTGTCGGGTCGTTAGAGGGGGTATAGAGGGATTTCTCATTTTCAAAAATACCTCAAAATCAAATATGACTTGGCACGCAACATGGTGGGGTGCAGAATATTCATTTCCATCTGGATAACAATAATTCGTCAACAGAAATCATTGTCGGGTCGTTAGAGGGGGTATAGAGATATTTTTCATTTTCAATATTTCTTCAAATATCCAATTTGACTTGGCACGCATCATGGTGGGGTGCAGAATATCCATTTCCATCTGAATAACAATAATTCGTCGACAGAAATCATTGTCGGGTCGTCAGAGGGAGTATAGAGGGATTTTTCATTTTCAAAATTACCTCAAAATCAAAAATGACTTGGTTCGCAACATGGTGGGGTGCAGAATATTCATTTCCATCTGAATAACAATAATTCGTCGACAGAAATCATTATCGGGTCGTTAGAGGGGGTATAGAGGGATTTCTCATTTTCAAAATTACCTCAAAATCAAATATGACTTGGCACGCAACATGGTGGGGTGCAGAATATTCAATTCCATCTGGATAAAAATAATTCGTCAACAGAAATCATTGTCGGGTCGTTAGAGGGGGTATAGAGATATTTTTCATTTTCAATATTTCTTCAAAAATCCAATTTGACTTGGCACGCAACATGGTGGGGTGCAGAATATCCATTTCCATCTAAATAACAATAATTTGTCAACAGAAATCATTGTCGGGTCGTTAGAGGGGGTATAGAGAGATTTTTCATTTTCAAAATTACCTCAAAATCAAATATGACTTGGCACGCAACATGGTGGGGTGCAGAATATCCATTTCCATCTGAATAACAATAATTTGTCGACAGAAATCATTGTCGGGTCGTTAGAGGTGGAATAGAGGGATTTTTCATATTCAAGATTTCTTCAAAAATCTAATATGACTTGGCGCGCATCATGGTGGGGTTCAAAGTATCCATGTCCATCTGAATAACAATAATTCGTCAACAGAAATCATTGGCGGGTCGTCAGAGGGGGTAAAGAGGGATTTTTCATTTTCAATATTTCTTCAAAAATCTAATATGACTTGGCACGCATCATGGTGGGGTGCAAAGTATCCATGTCCATCTGAATAACAATAATTCGTCAACAGAAATCATTGTCGGGTCGTTAGAGGGGGTATAGAGGGATTTTTCATTATCAAAAGTACCTCAAAATCAAATATGACTTGGCACGCAACATGGTGGGGTGCATAATATCCATTTCCATCTGAATAACAATAATTTGTCGACAGAAATCATTGTCGGGTCGTTAGAGGTGGAATAGAGGGATTTTTCATTTTCAATATTTCTTCAAAAATCTAATATGACTTGGCACGCATCATGGTGGGGTGCAAAGTATCCATGTCCATCTGAATAACAATAATTCGTCAACAGAAATCATTGTCGGGTCGTTAGAGGGGGTATAGAGGGATTTTTCATTATCAAAAGTACCTCAAAATCAAATATGACTTGGCACGCAACATGGTGGGGTGCATAATATCCGTTTCCATCTAAATAACAATAATTCATCAACAGAAATCATTGACGGGTCGTTGGAGGGGGTATAGAGGGATTTCTCATTTTCAATATTTCTTCAAAAATCTAATATGACTTGGCACGCAACATGGTGGGGTGCAGAATATTCATTTCCATCTGAATAACAATAATTCGTCAACAGAAATCATTGTCGGGTCGTTAGAGGGGGTATAGAGGGATTTTTCATTTTCAAAATTACCTCAAAATCAAATATGACTTGGCACACATCATAGCGGGGTGCAGAATATCCATTGCCATTTGAATAACAATAATTTGTCAACCGATATCATTGTCGGGTCGTTAGAGGGGGTATAGAGGGATTTTTCATTTTCAAAATTACCTCAAATTCAAATATGACTTGGCACGCAACATGGTGGGGTGCAGAATATCCATTTCCATCTGAATAACAATAATTTGTCGACAGAAATCATTGTGGGGTCGTTAGAGGTGGAATAGAGGGATTTTTCATTTTCAATATTTCTTCAAAAATCTAATATGACTTGGCACGCATCATGGTGGGTGCAGAATATCTATTTCCATGTGAATAACAATAATTCGTCGACAGAAATCATTGTCGGGTCGTTAGAGGGGGTATAGAGGGATTTTTCATTTTCAAAATTTCTTCAAAAATCTAATATGACTTGGCACGCATCATGGTTTGGTGCAGAATATCCATTTCCATCTGAATAACAATAATTTGTCAACAGAAATCATTGACGGGTCGTTGGAGGGGGTATAGAGGGAATTTTCATTTTCAAAATTTCTTCAAAAATCTAATATGACTTGGCACGCATCATGGTGGGGTGCAAAGTATCCATGTCCGTCTGAAAAACAATAATTCGTCAACAGAAATCATTGTCGGGTCGTCAGAGGGGGTATAGAGGGATTTCTCATTTTCAAAATTACCTCAAAATCAAATAAGACTTGGCACGCAACATGGTCGGGTGCAGAATATTGATTTCCATCTGGATAACGATAATTCGTCAACAGAAATCATTGTCGGGTCGTTAGAGGGGGTATAGAGGGATTTTTCATTTTCAATATTTCTTCAAAAATCCAATATGACTTGGCACGCATCATGGTGGGGTGCAGAATATCCATTTCCATCTGAATAACAATAATTTGTCGACAGAAATCATTGTCGGGTCGTCAGAGGGGGTATAGAGGGATTTTTCATTTTCAAAATTACCTCAAAATCAAATATGACTTGGCACGCATCAGGGTGGGGTGCAGAATATCCACTTCCATCTAAATAACAATAATTCGTCAACAGAAATCATTGACGGGTCGTTGGAGGGGGTATAGAGGGTTTTTTCATTTCCAAAATTTCTTCAATAATCTAATATGACTTGGCACGCATCATGGTGGGGTACAGAATATCCATTTCCATCTCAATAACAATGATTTCTCAACAGAAATCATTGTCGGGTCGTCAGAGGGGGAATAGAGGGTTTTTCATTTTCAAAATTTCCTCAAAATCAAATATGACTTGGCACGCAACATGGTGGAGTGCAGAATATTAATTTCCATCTGAATAACAATAATTCGTCAACAGAAATCATTGACGGGTCGTTGGAGGGGGTATAGAGGGATTTTTCATTTTCAAAATTTCTTCAATAATCTAATATGACTTGGCACGCATCATGGTGGGGTACAGAATATCCATTTCCATCTCAATAACAATAATTTCTCAACAGAAATCATTGTCGGGTCGTCAGAGGGGGAATAGAGGGTTTTTCATTTTCAAAATTACCTCAAAATCAAATATGACTTGACACGCATCATGGTGGGGTGCAGAATATCTATTTCCATCTGAATAACAATGATTAGTCAACAGAAATCATTGACGGGTCGTAGGAGGGGGTATAGAGGGATTTTTCATTTTCAAAATTTCTTTAAAAATCTAATATGACTTGGCACGCATCATGGTGGGTGCAGAATATCTATTTCCATCTGAATAACAATAATTCGTCGACAGAAATCATTGTCGGGTCGTTAGAGGGGGTATAGAGGGATTTTTCATTTTCAAAATTTCTTTAAAAATCTAATATGACTTGGCACGCATCATGGTGGGTGCAGAATATCTATTTCCATCTGAATAACAATAATTCGTCGACAGAAATCATTGTCGTGTCGTTAGAGGGGGTATAGAGGGATTTTTCATTTTCAAAATTTCTTCAAAAATCTAATATGACTTGGCACGCATCATGGTTTGGTGCAGAATATCCATTTCCATCTGAATAACAATAATTTGTCAACAGAAATCATTGACGGTTCGTTGGAGGGGGTATAGAGGGAATTTTCATTTTCAAAATTTCTTCAAAAATCTAATATGACTTGGCACGCATCATGGTGGGGTGCAAAGTATCCATGTCCGTCTGAAAAACAATAATTCGTCAACAGAAATTATTGTCGGGTCGTCAGAGGGGGTATAGAGGGATTTCTCATTTTCAATATTTCTTCAAAAATTCAATATGACTTGGCACGCATCATGGTGGGGTGCAGAATATCCATTTCCATCTGAATAACAATAATTTGTCGACAGAAATCATTGTCGGGTCGTCAGAGGGGGTATAGAGGGATTTTTCAATTTCAAAATTACCTCAAAATCAAATATGACTTGGCACGCATCATGGTGGAGTGCAGAGTATCCATTTCCATCTAAATAACAATAATTCGTCAACAGAAAACATTGACGGGTCGTTGGAGGGGGTATAGAGGGATTTCTCATTTTCAATATTTCTTCAAAAATCAAATATGACTTGGAACGCATCATGGTGGGGTGCAGAATATCCATTTCCATCTGAATAACAATAATTCGTCAACAGAAATCAATGTCGGGTCGTTAGAGGGGGTATAGAGGGATTTTTCATTTTCAAAATTACCTCAAAATCAAATATGACTTGGCACGCATCATGGTGGGGTGCAGAATATTCATTTCCATCTAAATAACAATAATTCGTCAACAGAAAACATTGACGGGTCGTTGGAGGGGGTATAGAGGGATTTTTCATTTTCAAAATTTCTTCAAAAATCTAATATGACTTGGCACGCATCATGGTGGGGTGCAGAATATCCATTTCCATCTGAATAACAATAATTCGTCAACAGAAATCATTGTCGGGTCGTTAGAGGGGGTATAGAGGGATTTTTCATTTTCAAAATTACCTCAAAATCAAATATGACTTGGCACGCATCAGGGTGGGGTGCAGAATATCCACTTCCATCTAAATAACAATAATTCGTCAACAGAAATCATTGACGGGTCGTTGGAGGGGGTATAGAGGGATTTTTCATTTCCAAAATTTCTTCAATAATCTAATATGACTTGGCACGCATTATGGTGGGGTACAGAATATCCATTTCCATCTCAATAACAATGATTTCTCAACAGAAATCATTGTCGGGTCGTCAGAGGGGGAATAGAGGGTTTTTCATTTTCAAAATTTCCTCAAAATCAAATATGACTTGGCACGCAACATGGTGGAGTGCAGAATATTAATTTCCATCTGAATAACAATAATTCGTCAACAGAAATCATTGACGGGTCGTTGGAGGGGGTATAGAGGGATTTTTCATTTTCAAAATTTCTTCAATAATCTAATATGACTTGGCACGCATCATGGTGGGGTACAGAATATCCATTTCCATCTCAATAACAATAATTTCTCAACAGAAATCATTGTCGGGTCGTCAGAGGGGGAATAGAGGGTTTTTCATTTTCAAAATTACCTCAAAATCAAATATGACTTGACACGCATCATGGTGGGGTGCAGAATATCTATTTCCATCTGAATAACAATGATTAGTCAACAGAAATCATTGACGGGTCGTAGGAGGGGGTATAGAGGGATTTTTCATTTTCAAAATTTCTTTAAAAATCTAATATGACTTGGCACGCATCATGGTGGGGTGCAGAATATCCATTTCCATCTGAATAACAATAATTTGTCAACAGAAATCATTGTCGGGTCGTTAGAGGGCGTATAGAGGGATTTCTCATTTTCAATATTTCTTCAAAAATCTAATATGACTTGGCACGCATCATGGTGGGTGCAGAATATCTATTTCCATGTGAATAACAATAATTCGTCGACAGAAATCATTGTCGGGTCGTTAGAGGGGGTATAGAGGGATTTTTCATTTTCAAAATTTCTTCAAAAATCTAATATGACTTGGCACGCATCATGGTTTGGTGCAGAATATCCATTTCCATCTGAATAACAATAATTTGTCAACAGAAATCATTGACGGGTCGTTGGAGGGGGTATAGAGGGAATTTTCATTTTCAAAATTTCTTCAAAAATCTAATATGACTTGGCACGCATCATGGTGGGGTGCAAAGTATCCATGTCCGTCTGAAAAACAATAATTCGTCAACAGAAATCATTGTCGGGTCGTCAGAGGGGGTATAGAGGGATTTCTCATTTTCAAAATTACTTCAAAATCAAATAAGACTTGGCACGCAACATGGTTGGGTGCAGAATATTGATTTCCATCTGGATAACGATAATTCGTCAACAGAAATCATTGTCGGGTCGTTAGAGGGGGTATAGAGGGATTTTTCATTTTCAATATTTCTTCAAAAATCCAATATGACTTGGCACGCATCATGGTGGGGTGCAGAATATCCATTTCCATCTGAATAACAATAATTTGTCGACAGAAATCATTGTCGGGTCGTCAGAGGGGGTATAGAGGGATTTTTCATTTTCAATATTTCTTCAAAAATCCAATATGACTTGGCACGCATCATGGTGGGGTGCAGAATATCCATTTCCATCTAAATAACAATAATTCGTCAACAGAAATCATTGACGGGTCGTTGGAGGGGGTATAGAGGGATTTCTCATTTTCAATATTTCTTCAAAAATCTAATATGACTTGGCACGCATCATGGTGGGGTGCAGAATATCTATTTCAATCTGAATAACAATAATTCGTCGACAGAAATTATTGTCGGATCGTTAGAGGAGGTATAGAGGGATTTTTCATTTTCAAAATTACCTCAAAATTAAATATGACTTGGCACGCATCATAGTGGGGTGCAGAATATCCATTTCCATCTGAATAACAATAATTCGTCGACAGAAATCATTGTCGGGTCGTTAGAGGGGGTATAGAGGGATTTTTCATTATCAAAAGTACCTCAAAATCAAATATGACTTGGCACGCAACATGGTGGGGTGCATAATATCCGTTTCCATCTAAATAACAATAATTCATCAACAGAAATCATTGACGGGTCGTTGGAGGGGGTATAGAGGGATTTCTCATTTTCAATATTTCTTCAAAAATCTAATATGACTTGGCACGCATCATGGTGGGGTGCAGAATATCTATTTCAATCTGAATAACAATAATTCGTCGACAGAAATTATTGTCGGATCGTTAGAGGAGGTATAGAGGGATTTTTCATTTTCAAAATTACCTCAAAATTAAATATGACTTGGCACGCATCATAGTGGGGTGCAGAATATCCATTTCCATCTGAATAACAATAATTCGTCGACAGAAATCATTGTCGGGTCGTTAGAGGGGGTATAGAGGGATTTTTCATTATCAAAAGTACCTCAAAATCAAATATGACTTGGCACGCAACATGGTGGGGTGCATAATATCCGTTTCCATCTAAATAACAATAATTCATCAACAGAAATCATTGTCGGATCGTTAGAGGGGGTATAGAGGGATTTTTCATTTTCAAAATTACCTCAAAATCAAATATGACTTGGCACGCAACATGGTGGGGTGCAGAATATTCATTTCCATCTGAATAACAATAATTCGTCAACAGAAATCATTGTCGGGTCGTTAGAGGGGGTATAGAGAGATTTTTCATTTTCAAAATTACCTCAAAATCAAATATGACTTGGCACGCAACATGGTGGGGTGCAGAATATCCATTTCCATCTGAATAACAATAATTTGTCGACAGAAATCATTGTCGGGTCGTTAGAGGTGGAATAGAGGGATTTTTCATATTCAATATTTCTTCAAAAATCTAATATGACTTGGCACGCATCATGGTGGGGTGCAAAGTATCCATGTCCATCTGAATAACAATAATTCGTCAACAGAAATCATTGGCGGGTCGTCAGAGGGGGTAAAGAGGGATTTTTCATTTTCAATATTTCTTCAAAAATCTAATATGACTTGGCACGCATCATGGTGGGGTGCAAAGTATCCATGTCCATCTGAATAACAATAATTCGTCAACAGAAATCATTGTCGGGTCGTTAGAGGGGGTATAGAGGGATTTTTCATTATCAAAAGTACCTCAAAATCAAATATGACTTGGCACGCAACATGGTGGGGTGCATAATATCCATTTCCATCTGAATAACAATAATTTGTCGACAGAAATCATTGTCGGGTCGTTAGAGGTGGAATAGAGGGATTTTTCATTTTCAATATTTCTTCAAAAATCTAATATGACTTGGCACGCATCATGGTGGGGTGCAAAGTATCCATGTCCATCTGAATAACAATAATTCGTCAACAGAAATCATTGTCGGGTCGTTAGAGGGGGTATAGAGGGATTTTTCATTATCAAAAGTACCTCAAAATCAAATATGACTTGGCACGCAACATGGTGGGGTGCATAATATCCGTTTCCATCTAAATAACAATAATTCATCAACAGAAATCATTGACGGGTCGTTGGAGGGGGTATAGAGGGATTTCTCATTTTCAATATTTCTTCAAAAATCTAATATGACTTGGCACGCAACATGGTGGGGTGCAGAATATTCATTTCCATCTGAATAACAATAATTCGTCAACAGAAATCATTGTCGGGTCGTTAGAGGGGGTATAGAGGGATTTTTCATTTTCAAAATTACCTCAAAATCAAATATGACTTGGCACACATCATAGCGGGGTGCAGAATATCCATTGCCATTTGAATAACAATAATTTGTCAACCGATATCATTGTCGGGTCGTTAGAGGGGGTATAGAGGGATTTTTCATTTTCAAAATTACCTCAAAATCAAATATGACTTGGCACGCAACATGGTGGGGTGCAGAATATCCATTTCCATCTGAATAACAATAATTTGTCGACAGAAATCATTGTGGGGTCGTTAGAGGTGGAATAGAGGGATTTTTCATTTTCAATATTTCTTCAAAAATCTAATATGACTTGGCACGCATCATGGTGGGGTGCAAAGTATCCATGTCCATCTGAATAACAATAATTCGTCAACAGAAATCATTGTCGGGTCGTCAGAGGTGGTAAAGAGGGATTTCTCATTTTCAATATTTCTTCAAAAATTTAATATGACTTGGCACGCATCATAGTGGGGTGCAGAATATCTATTTCCATCTGAATAACAATAATTCGTCGACAGAAATCATTGTCGGGTCGTTAGAGGGGGTATAGAGGGATTTCTCATTTTCAAAATTACCTCAAAATCAAATATGACTTGGCACGCAACATGGTGGGGTGCAGAATATTCATTTCCATCTGGATAACAATAATTCGTCAACAGAAATCATTGTCGGGTCGTTAGAGGGGGTATAGAGATATTTTTCATTTTCAATATTTCTTCAAATATCCAATTTGACTTGGCACGCATCATGGTGGGGTGCAGAATATCCATTTCCATCTGAATAACAATAATTCGTCGACAGAAATCATTGTCGGGTCGTCAGAGGGAGTATAGAGGGATTTTTCATTTTCAAAATTACCTCAAAATCAAATATGACTTGACACGCATCATGGTGGGGTGCAGAATATCTATTTCCATCTGAATAACAATGATTAGTCAACAGAAATCATTGACGGGTCGTAGGAGGGGGTATAGAGGGATTTTTCATTTTCAAAATTTCTTTAAAAATCTAATATGACTTGGCACGCATCATGGTGGGTGCAGAATATCTATTTCCATCTGAATAACAATAATTCGTCGACAGAAATCATTGTCGGGTCGTTAGAGGGGGTATAGAGGGATTTTTCATTTTCAAAATTTCTTTAAAAATCTAATATGACTTGGCACGCATCATGGTGGGTGCAGAATATCTATTTCCATCTGAATAACAATAATTCGTCGACAGAAATCATTGTCGTGTCGTTAGAGGGGGTATAGAGGGATTTTTCATTTTCAAAATTTCTTCAAAAATCTAATATGACTTGGCACGCATCATGGTTTGGTGCAGAATATCCATTTCCATCTGAATAACAATAATTTGTCAACAGAAATCATTGACGGTTCGTTGGAGGGGGTATAGAGGGAATTTTCATTTTCAAAATTTCTTCAAAAATCTAATATGACTTGGCACGCATCATGGTGGGGTGCAAAGTATCCATGTCCGTCTGAAAAACAATAATTCGTCAACAGAAATTATTGTCGGGTCGTCAGAGGGGGTATAGAGGGATTTCTCATTTTCAATATTTCTTCAAAAATTCAATATGACTTGGCACGCATCATGGTGGGGTGCAGAATATCCATTTCCATCTGAATAACAATAATTTGTCGACAGAAATCATTGTCGGGTCGTCAGAGGGGGTATAGAGGGATTTTTCAATTTCAAAATTACCTCAAAATCAAATATGACTTGGCACGCATCATGGTGGAGTGCAGAGTATCCATTTCCATCTAAATAACAATAATTCGTCAACAGAAAACATTGACGGGTCGTTGGAGGGGGTATAGAGGGATTTCTCATTTTCAATATTTCTTCAAAAATCAAATATGACTTGGAACGCATCATGGTGGGGTGCAGAATATCCATTTCCATCTGAATAACAATAATTCGTCAACAGAAATCAATGTCGGGTCGTTAGAGGGGGTATAGAGGGATTTTTCATTTTCAAAATTACCTCAAAATCAAATATGACTTGGCACGCATCATGGTGGGGTGCAGAATATTCATTTCCATCTAAATAACAATAATTCGTCAACAGAAAACATTGACGGGTCGTTGGAGGGGGTATAGAGGGATTTTTCATTTTCAAAATTTCTTCAAAAATCTAATATGACTTGGCACGCATCATGGTGGGGTGCAGAATATCCATTTCCATCTGAATAACAATAATTCGTCAACAGAAATCATTGTCGGGTCGTTAGAGGGGGTATAGAGGGATTTTTCATTTTCAAAATTACCTCAAAATCAAATATGACTTGGCACGCATCAGGGTGGGGTGCAGAATATCCACTTCCATCTAAATAACAATAATTCGTCAACAGAAATCATTGACGGGTCGTTGGAGGGGGTATAGAGGGATTTTTCATTTCCAAAATTTCTTCAATAATCTAATATGACTTGGCACGCATTATGGTGGGGTACAGAATATCCATTTCCATCTCAATAACAATGATTTCTCAACAGAAATCATTGTCGGGTCGTCAGAGGGGGAATAGAGGGTTTTTCATTTTCAAAATTTCCTCAAAATCAAATATGACTTGGCACGCAACATGGTGGAGTGCAGAATATTAATTTCCATCTGAATAACAATAATTCGTCAACAGAAATCATTGACGGGTCGTTGGAGGGGGTATAGAGGGATTTTTCATTTTCAAAATTTCTTCAATAATCTAATATGACTTGGCACGCATCATGGTGGGGTACAGAATATCCATTTCCATCTCAATAACAATAATTTCTCAACAGAAATCATTGTCGGGTCGTCAGAGGGGGAATAGAGGGTTTTTCATTTTCAAAATTACCTCAAAATCAAATATGACTTGACACGCATCATGGTGGGGTGCAGAATATCTATTTCCATCTGAATAACAATGATTAGTCAACAGAAATCATTGACGGGTCGTAGGAGGGGGTATAGAGGGATTTTTCATTTTCAAAATTTCTTTAAAAATCTAATATGACTTGGCACGCATCATGGTGGGGTGCAGAATATCCATTTCCATCTGAATAACAATAATTTGTCAACAGAAATCATTGTCGGGTCGTTAGAGGGCGTATAGAGGGATTTCTCATTTTCAATATTTCTTCAAAAATCTAATATGACTTGGCACGCATCATGGTGGGTGCAGAATATCTATTTCCATGTGAATAACAATAATTCGTCGACAGAAATCATTGTCGGGTCGTTAGAGGGGGTATAGAGGGATTTTTCATTTTCAAAATTTCTTCAAAAATCTAATATGACTTGGCACGCATCATGGTTTGGTGCAGAATATCCATTTCCATCTGAATAACAATAATTTGTCAACAGAAATCATTGACGGGTCGTTGGAGGGGGTATAGAGGGAATTTTCATTTTCAAAATTTCTTCAAAAATCTAATATGACTTGGCACGCATCATGGTGGGGTGCAAAGTATCCATGTCCGTCTGAAAAACAATAATTCGTCAACAGAAATCATTGTCGGGTCGTCAGAGGGGGTATAGAGGGATTTCTCATTTTCAAAATTACTTCAAAATCAAATAAGACTTGGCACGCAACATGGTTGGGTGCAGAATATTGATTTCCATCTGGATAACGATAATTCGTCAACAGAAATCATTGTCGGGTCGTTAGAGGGGGTATAGAGGGATTTTTCATTTTCAATATTTCTTCAAAAATCCAATATGACTTGGCACGCATCATGGTGGGGTGCAGAATATCCATTTCCATCTGAATAACAATAATTTGTCGACAGAAATCATTGTCGGGTCGTCAGAGGGGGTATAGAGGGATTTTTCATTTTCAATATTTCTTCAAAAATCCAATATGACTTGGCACGCATCATGGTGGGGTGCAGAATATCCATTTCCATCTAAATAACAATAATTCGTCAACAGAAATCATTGACGGGTCGTTGGAGGGGGTATAGAGGGATTTCTCATTTTCAATATTTCTTCAAAAATCTAATATGACTTGGCACGCATCATGGTGGGGTGCAGAATATCTATTTCAATCTGAATAACAATAATTCGTCGACAGAAATTATTGTCGGATCGTTAGAGGAGGTATAGAGGGATTTTTCATTTTCAAAATTACCTCAAAATTAAATATGACTTGGCACGCATCATAGTGGGGTGCAGAATATCCATTTCCATCTGAATAACAATAATTCGTCGACAGAAATCATTGTCGGGTCGTTAGAGGGGGTATAGAGGGATTTTTCATTATCAAAAGTACCTCAAAATCAAATATGACTTGGCACGCAACATGGTGGGGTGCATAATATCCGTTTCCATCTAAATAACAATAATTCATCAACAGAAATCATTGACGGGTCGTTGGAGGGGGTATAGAGGGATTTCTCATTTTCAATATTTCTTCAAAAATCTAATATGACTTGGCACGCATCATGGTGGGGTGCAGAATATCTATTTCAATCTGAATAACAATAATTCGTCGACAGAAATTATTGTCGGATCGTTAGAGGAGGTATAGAGGGATTTTTCATTTTCAAAATTACCTCAAAATTAAATATGACTTGGCACGCATCATAGTGGGGTGCAGAATATCCATTTCCATCTGAATAACAATAATTCGTCGACAGAAATCATTGTCGGGTCGTTAGAGGGGGTATAGAGGGATTTTTCATTATCAAAAGTACCTCAAAATCAAATATGACTTGGCACGCAACATGGTGGGGTGCATAATATCCGTTTCCATCTAAATAACAATAATTCATCAACAGAAATCATTGTCGGATCGTTAGAGGGGGTATAGAGGGATTTTTCATTTTCAAAATTACCTCTAAATCAAATATGACTTGGCACGCAACATGGTGGGGTGCAGAATATTCATTTCCATCTGAATAACAATAATTCGTCAACAGAAATCATTGTCGGGTCGTTAGAGGGGGTATAGAGAGATTTTTCATTTTCAAAATTACCTCAAAATCAAATATGACTTGGCACGCAACATGGTGGGGTGCAGAATATCCATTTCCATCTGAATAACAATAATTTGTCGACAGAAATCATTGTCGGGTCGTTAGAGGTGGAATAGAGGGATTTTTCATATTCAATATTTCTTCAAAAATCTAATATGACTTGGCACGCATCATGGTGGGGTGCAAAGTATCCATGTCCATCTGAATAACAATAATTCGTCAACAGAAATCATTGGCGGGTCGTCAGAGGGGGTAAAGAGGGATTTTTCATTTTCAATATTTCTTCAAAAATCTAATATGACTTGGCACGCATCATGGTGGGGTGCAAAGTATCCATGTCCATCTGAATAACAATAATTCGTCAACAGAAATCATTGTCGGGTCGTTAGAGGGGGTATAGAGGGATTTTTCATTATCAAAAGTACCTCAAAATCAAATATGACTTGGCACGCAACATGGTGGGGTGCATAATATCCATTTCCATCTGAATAACAATAATTTGTCGACAGAAATCATTGTCGGGTCGTTAGAGGTGGAATAGAGGGATTTTTCATTTTCAATATTTCTTCAAAAATCTAATATGACTTGGCACGCATCATGGTGGGGTGCAAAGTATCCATGTCCATCTGAATAACAATAATTCGTCAACAGAAATCATTGTCGGGTCGTTAGAGGGGGTATAGAGGGATTTTTCATTATCAAAAGTACCTCAAAATCAAATATGACTTGGCACGCAACATGGTGGGGTGCATAATATCCGTTTCCATCTAAATAACAATAATTCATCAACAGAAATCATTGACGGGTCGTTGGAGGGGGTATAGAGGGATTTCTCATTTTCAATATTTCTTCAAAAATCTAATATGACTTGGCACGCAACATGGTGGGGTGCAGAATATTCATTTCCATCTGAATAACAATAATTCGTCAACAGAAATCATTGTCGGGTCGTTAGAGGGGGTATAGAGGGATTTTTCATTTTCAAAATTACCTCAAAATCAAATATGACTTGGCACACATCATAGCGGGGTGCAGAATATCCATTGCCATTTGAATAACAATAATTTGTCAACCGATATCATTGTCGGGTCGTTAGAGGGGGTATAGAGGGATTTTTCATTTTCAAAATTACCTCAAAATCAAATATGACTTGGCACGCAACATGGTGGGGTGCAGAATATCCATTTCCATCTGAATAACAATAATTTGTCGACAGAAATCATTGTGGGGTCGTTAGAGGTGGAATAGAGGGATTTTTCATTTTCAATATTTCTTCAAAAATCTAATATGACTTGGCACGCATCATGGTGGGGTGCAAAGTATCCATGTCCATCTGAATAACAATAATTCGTCAACAGAAATCATTGTCGGGTCGTCAGAGGTGGTAAAGAGGGATTTCTCATTTTCAATATTTCTTCAAAAATTTAATATGACTTGGCACGCATCATAGTGGGGTGCAGAATATCTATTTCCATCTGAATAACAATAATTCGTCGACAGAAATCATTGTCGGGTCGTTAGAGGGGGTATAGAGGGATTTCTCATTTTCAAAATTACCTCAAAATCAAATATGACTTGGCACGCAACATGGTGGGGTGCAGAATATTCATTTCCATCTGGATAACAATAATTCGTCAACAGAAATCATTGTCGGGTCGTTAGAGGGGGTATAGAGATATTTTTCATTTTCAATATTTCTTCAAATATCCAATTTGACTTGGCACGCATCATGGTGGGGTGCAGAATATCCATTTCCATCTGAATAACAATAATTCGTCGACAGAAATCATTGTCGGGTCGTCAGAGGGAGTATAGAGGGATTTTTCATTTTCAAAATTACCTCAAAATCAAAAATGACTTGGTTCGCAACATGGTGGGGTGCAGAATATTCATTTCCATCTGAATAACAATAATTCGTCGACAGAAATCATTATCGGGTCGTTAGAGGGGGTATAGAGGGATTTCTCATTTTCAAAATTACCTCAAAATCAAATATGACTTGGCACGCAACATGGTGGGGTGCAGAATATTCAATTCCATCTGGATAAAAATAATTCGTCAACAGAAATCATTGTCGGGTCGTTAGAGGGGGTATAGAGATATTTTTCATTTTCAATATTTCTTCAAAAATCCAATTTGACTTGGCACGCAACATGGTGGGGTGCAGAATATCCATTTCCATCTAAATAACAATAATTTGTCAACAGAAATCATTGTCGGGTCGTTAGAGGTGGAATAGAGGGATTTTTCATTTTCAATATTTCTTCAAAAATCTAATATGACTTGGCACGCATCATGGTGGGGTGCAAAGTATCCATGTCCATCTGAATAACAATAATTCGTCAACAGAAATCATTGTCGGGTCGTCAGAGGGGGTAAAGAGGGATTTCTCACTTTCAATATTTCTTCAAAAATTTAATATGACTTGGCACGCATCATAGTGGGGTGCAGAATATCTATTCCCATTTGAATAACAATAATTCGTCGACAGAAATCATTGTCGGGTCGTTAGAGGGGGTATAGAGGGATTTCTCATTTTCAAAATTACCTCAAAATCAAATATGACTTGGCACGCAATATGGTGAGGTGCAGAATATTCATTTCCATCTGGATAACAATAATTCGTCAACAGAAATCGTTGTCGGGTCGTTAGAGGGGGTATAGAGATATTTTTCATTTTCAATATTTCTTCAAAAATCCAATTTGACTTGGCACGCATCATGGTGGGGTGCAGAATATCCATTTCCATCTGAATAACAATAATTCGTCGACAGAAATCATTGTCGGGTCGTCAGAGGGGGTATAGAGGGATTTTTCATTTTCAAAATTACCTCAAAATCAAAAATGTTTTGGCACGCAACATGGTGGGGTGCAGAATATTCTATTCCATCTGAATAACAATAATTCGTCAACAGAAATCATTGTCGGGTCGTTAGAGGGGGTATAGAGGGATCTTTCATTTTCAAAATTACCTCAAAATCAAATATGACGTGGCACGCATCATGGTGAGGTGCAGAATATTCATTTCCATCTCAATATCAATAATTTATCACCAGAAATCATTGTCGGGTCGTCAGAGGGGGTATAGAGGGATTTTATCATTTTCAAAATTACCTCAAAATCAAATATGACTTGGCACGCATCATAGTGGGGTGCAGAATATCTATTTCCATCTGAATAACGATAAGTCGTCAACAGAAATCATTGACGGGTCGTTAGAGGGGGAATAGAGGGATTTTTCATTTTCAATATTTCTTCAAAAATCTAATATGACTTGGCACGCATCATGGTGGGGTACAGATTATCCATTTCCATCTATATAAAAATAATTCGTCAACAGATATCATTGACGGGTCGATGGAGGGGGTAGTGAGGGATTTTTCATTTTCAATATTTCTTCAAAAATCTAATATGACTTGGCACGTATCATGGAGGGGTGCAGAATATCTATTTCCATCTGAATAACAATAATTCGTCGACAGAAATCATTGTCGGGTCGTTAGAGGGGGTATAGAGGGATTTTTCATTTTCAAAAGTACCTCAAAATCAAATATGACTTGGCACGCATCATGGTGGGGTGCAGAATATCCGTTCCCATCTAAATAACAATAATTCGTCAACAGAAATCATTGACGGGTCGTTGGAGGGGGTATAGAGGGATTTCTCATTTTCAATATTTCTTCAAAAATCTAATATGACTTGGCACGCATCATGGTGGGGTGCAGAATATTCATTTCCGTCTGAATAACAATAATTCGTCAACAGAAATCATTGTCGGGTCGTTAGAGGGGATATAGAGGGATTTTTCATTTTCAAAAATAACCTCAAAATCAAATATGACTTGGCACGCATCATAGTGGGGAGCAGAATATCCATTGCCATTTGAATAACAATAATTTGTCAACCGATATCATTGTCGGGTCGTTAGAGGGGGTATAGAGGGATTTTTCATTTTCAAAATTACCTCAAAATCAAATATGACTTGGCACGTAACATGGTGGGGTGCAGAATATCCATTTCCATCTGAATAACAATAATTTGTCAACAGAAATCATTGTCGGGTCGTTAGAGGATGAATAGAGGGATTTTTCATTTTCAATATTTCTTCAAAAATGTAATATGACTTGGCACGCATCATGGTGGGGTGCAAAGTATCCATGTCCATCTGAATAACAATAATTCGTCAACAGAAATCATTGTCGGGTCGTCAGAGGGGGTAAAGAGGGATTTCTCATTTTCAATCTTTCTTCAAAAATCTAATATGACTTGGCACGCATCATAGTGCGGTGCAGAATATCTATGTCTATCTGAATAACAATAATTCGTCGACAGAAATCATTGTCGGGTCGTTAGAGGGGGTATAGAGGGATTTCTCATTTTCAAAATTACCTCAAAATCAAATATGACTTGGCACGCAACATGGTGGGGTGCAGAATATTCATTTACATCTGGATAACAATAATTCGTCAACAGAAATCATTGTCGAGACGTTAGAGGGGGTATAGAGATATTTTTCATTTTCAATATTTCTTCAAAAATCCAATTTGACTTGGCACGCATCATGGTGGGGTGCAGATTATCCATTTCCATCTGAATAACAATAATTCGTCGACAGAAATCATTGTCGGGTCGTCAGAGGGGGTATAGAGGGATTTTTCAATTTCAAAATGACTTCAAAAATCAAATATGACTTGGCACGCATCATGGTGGGGTACAGAATATCCATTTCCATCTCAATATCAATAATTTGTCACCAGAAATCTTTGACGAGTCGTCAGAGGGGGTATAGAGGGATTTTTCATTTTCAAAATTACCTCAAAATCAAATATGACTTGGCACGCATCATAGTGGGGTGCAGAATATTCATTTCCATCTGAATAACAATAAGTCGTCAACAGAAATCATTGACGGGTTGTTGGAGGGGGTATAGAGGGATTTTTCATTTTCAAAATTTCTTCAAAAATCTAATATGACTTGGCACGCATCATGGTGGTGTGCAGAATATCCATTGCCATTTGAATAACAATAATTTGTCAACAGAAATCATTGTCGGGTCGTTAGAGGGGGTATAGAGGGATTTTTCATTTTCAAAATTACCTCAAAATCAAATATGACTTGGCACGCAACATAGTGGGGTGCAGAATATCCATTTCCATCTGAATAACAATAATTTGTCAACAGAAATCATTGTCGGGTCGTTAGAGGGGAAATAGAGGGATTTTTCATTTTCAATATTTCTTCAAAAATCTAATATGACTTGGCACGCATCATGGTGGGGTGCAAAGTATCCATGTCCATCTGAATAACAATAATTCGCCAACAGAAATCATTGTCGGGTCGTCAGAGGAGGTAAAGAGGGATTTCTCATTTTCAATATTTCTTCAAAAATATAATATGACTTGGCACGCATCATGGTGGGGTGCAGAATATCTATTTCCATCCGAATAACAATAATTCGTCGACAGAAATCATTGTCGAGTCGTTAGAGGGGGTATAGAGGGATTTCTCATTTTCAAAATTACCTCAAAATCAAATATGACTTGGCACGCAACATGGTGGGGTGCAGAATATTCATTTCCATCTGGATAACAATAATTCGTACAGAAATCATTGTCGGGTCTTTAGAGGGGGTAAAGAGAGATTTTTCATTTTCAATATTTCTTCAAAAATCCAATTTGACTTGGCACGCATCATGGTGGGGTGCAGAATATCCATTTCCATCTGAATAACAATAATTCGTCGACAGAAATCATTGTCGGGTCGTCAGAGGGGGTATAGAGGGATTTTTCATTTTCAAAATTACCTCAAAATCAAATATGACTTGGCACGCATCATGGTGGGGTGCAGAATATCCATTTCCATCTAAATAACAATAATTCGCCAACAGAAATCATTGTCGGGTCGTCAGAGGAGGTAAAGAGGGATTTCTCATTTTCAATATTTCTTCAAAAATCAAATATGACTTGGAACGCATCATAGTGGGGTACATAATATCCATTTCCATCTCAAAAACAATAATTTGTTAACAGAAATCATTGTAGGGTCGTCAGAGGGGATATAGAGGGATTTTACATTTTCAAAATTACCTCAAAATCAAATATGACATGGCACGCATCATAGTGGGGTGCAGAATATCCATTATCATCTGAATAACAATAATTCGTCAACAGAACTCACTGTCGGGTCGTTAGAGGGGGTATAGAGGGATTTTACATTTTCAAAATTTCCTCAAAATCAAATAAGACATGGCACGCATCATAGTGGGGTGCAGAATATCCATTTCCATCTGAATAACAATAATTCGTCAACAGAAATCATTGACGGGTCGTTGGAGGGGGTATAGAGGGATTTTTCATTTTCAAAATTTCTTCAAAAATCTAATATGACTTGGCACGCATCATGGTGGGGTGCAGAATATCCATTTCCATCTGAATAACAATAATTCGTCAACAGAAATCATTGTCGGGTCGTTAGAGGGGGTATAGAGGGATTTTTCATTTTCAAAATTACCTCAAAATCAAATATGACTTGGCACGCATCAGGGTGGGGTGCAGAATATCCACTTCCATCTAAATAACAATAATTCGTCAACAGAAATAATTGACGGGTCGTTGGAGGGGGTATAGAGGGATTTTTCATTTCCAAAATTTCTTCAATAATCTAATATGACTTGGCACGCATCATGGTGGGGTACAGAATATCCATTTCCATCTCAATAACAATAATTTCTCAACAGAAATCATTGTCGGGTCGTCAGAGGGGGAATAGAGGGTTTTTCATTTTCAAAATTACCTCAAAATCAAATATGACTTGGCACGCAACATGGTGGAGTGCAGAATATTAATTTCCATCTATATAACAATAATTCGTCAACAGAAATCATTGACGGGTCGTTGGAGGGGGTATAGAGGGATTTTTCATTTTCAAAATTTCTCCAATAATCTAATATGACTTGGCACGCATCATGGTGGGGTACAGAATATCCATTTCCATCTCAATAACAATAATTTCTCAACAGAAATCATTGTCGGGTCGTCAGAGGGGGAATAAAGGGTTTTTCATTTTCAAAATTACCTCAAAATCAAATATGACTTGACACACATCATGGTGGGGTGCAGAATATCTATTTCCATCTGAATAACAACGATTAGTCAACAGAAATCATTGACGGGTCGTAGGAGGGGGTATAGAGGGATTTTTCATTTTCAAAATTTCTTTAAAAATCTAATATGACTTGGCACGCATCATGGTGGGGTGCAGAATATCCATTTCCATCTGAATAACAATAACTTGTCAACAGAAATCATTGACGGGTCGTTGGAGGGGGTATAGTGGGATTTTTCATTTTCAAAATTTCTTCAAAAATCTAATATGACTTGGCACGCATCATGGTGGGGTGCAGAATATCCATTTCCATCTGAATAACAATAATTCGTCAACAGAAATCATTGTCGGGTCGTTAGAGGGGGTATAGAGGGATTTTTCATTTTCAATATTTCTTCAAAAATCTAATATGACTTGGCACGCATCATGGTGGGGTGCAAAGTATCCATGTCCATCTGAATAACAATAATTCGTCAACAGAAATCATTGTCGGGTCGTTAGAGGGGGTATAGAGGGATTTTTCATTATCAAAAGTACCTCAAAATCAAATATGACTTGGCACGCAACATGGTGGGGTGCATAATATCCATTTCCATCTGAATAACAATAATTTGTCGACAGAAATCATTGTCGGGTCGTTAGAGGTGGAATAGAGGGATTTTTCATTTTCAATATTTCTTCAAAAATCTAATATGACTTGGCACGCATCATGGTGGGGTGCAAAGTATCCATGTCCATCTGAATAACAATAATTCGTCAACAGAAATCATTGTCGGGTCGTTAGAGGGGGTATAGAGGGATTTTTCATTATCAAAAGTACCTCAAAATCAAATATGACTTGGCACGCAACATGGTGGGGTGCATAATATCCGTTTCCATCTAAATAACAATAATTCATCAACAGAAATCATTGACGGGTCGTTGGAGGGGGTATAGAGGGATTTCTCATTTTCAATATTTCTTCAAAAATCTAATATGACTTGGCACGCAACATGGTGGGGTGCAGAATATTCATTTCCATCTGAATAACAATAATTCGTCAACAGAAATCATTGTCGGGTCGTTAGAGGGGGTATAGAGGGATTTTTCATTTTCAAAATTACCTCAAAATCAAATATGACTTGGCACACATCATAGCGGGGTGCAGAATATCCATTGCCATTTGAATAACAATAATTTGTCAACCGATATCATTGTCGGGTCGTTAGAGGGGGTATAGAGGGATTTTTCATTTTCATAATTACCTCAAAATCAAATATGACTTGGCACGCAACATGGTGGGGTGCAGAATATCCATTTCCATCTGAATAACAATAATTTGTCGACAGAAATCATTGTGGGGTCGTTAGAGGTGGAATAGAGGGATTTTTCATTTTCAATATTTCTTCAAAAATCTAATATGACTTGGCACGCATCATGGTGGGGTGCAAAGTATCCATGTCCATCTGAATAACAATAATTCGTCAACAGAAATCATTGTCGGGTCGTCAGAGGGGGTAAAGAGGGATTTCTCATTTTCAATATTTCTTCAAAAATTTAATATGACTTGGCACGCATCATAGTGGGGTGCAGAATATCTATTTCCATCTGAATAACAATAATTCGTCGACAGAAATCATTGTCGGGTCGTTAGAGGGGGTATAGAGGGATTTCTCATTTTCAAAATTACCTCAAAATCAAATATGACTTGGCACGCAACATGGTGGGGTGCAGAATATTCATTTCCATCTGGATAACAATAATTCGTCAACAGAAATCATTGTCGGGTCGTTAGAGGGGGTATAGAGATATTTTTCATTTTCAATATTTCTTCAAATATCCAATTTGACTTGGCACGCATCATGGTGGGGTGCAGAATATCCATTTCCATCTGAATAACAATAATTCGTCGACAGAAATCATTGTCGGGTCGTCAGAGGGAGTATAGAGGGATTTTTCATTTTCAAAATTACCTCAAAATCAAAAATGACTTGGTTCGCAACATGGTGGGGTGCAGAATATTCATTTCCATCTGAATAACAATAATTCGTCGACAGAAATCATTGTCGGGTCGTTAGAGGGGGTATAGAGGGATTTCTCATTTTCAAAATTACCTCAAAATCAAATATGACTTGGCACGCAACATGGTGGGGTGCAGAATATTCAATTCCATCTGGATAAAAATAATTCGTCAACAGAAATCATTGTCGGGTCGTTAGAGGGGGTATAGAGATATTTTTCATTTTCAATATTTCTTCAAAAATCCAATTTGACTTGGCACGCAACATGGTGGGGTGCAGAATATCCATTTCCATCTAAATAACAATAATTTGTCAACAGAAATCATTGTCGGGTCGTTAGAGGTGGAATAGAGGGATTTTTCGTTTTCAATATTTCTTCAAAAATCTAATATGACTTGGCACGCATCATGGTGGGGTGCAAAGTATCCATGTCCATCTGAATAACAATAATTCGTCAACAGAAATCATTGTCGGGTCGTCAGAGGGGGTAAAGAGGGATTTCTCACTTTCAATATTTCTTCAAAAATTTAATATGACTTGGCACGCATCATAGTGGGGTGCAGAATATCTATTCCCATTTGAATAACAATAATTCGTCGACAGAAATCATTGTCGGGTCGTTAGAGGGGGTATAGAGGGATTTCTCATTTTCAAAATTACCTCAAAATCAAATATGACTTGGCACGCAATATGGTGGGGTGCAGAATATTCATTTCCATCTGGATAACAATAATTCGTCAACAGAAATCGTTGTCGGGTCGTTAGAGGGGGTATAGAGATATTTTTCATTTTCAATATTTCTTCAAAAATCCAATTTGACTTGGCACGCATCATGGTGGGGTGCAGAATATCCTTTTCCATCTGAATAACAATAATTCGTCGACAGAAATCATTGTCGGGTCGTCAGAGGGGGTATAGAGGGATTTTTCATTTTCAAAATTACCTCAAAATCAAAAATGACTTGGCACGCAACATGGTGGGGTGCAGAATATTCATTTCCATCTGAATAACAATAATTCGTCAACAGAAATCATTGTCGGGTCGTTAGAGGGGGTATAGAGGGATCTTTCATTTTCAAAATTACCTCAAAATCAAATATGACGTGGCACGCATCATGGTGAGGTGCAGAATATTCATTTCCATCTCAATATCAATAATTTATCACCAGAAATCATTGTCGGGTCGTCAGAGGGGGTATAGAGGAATTTTATCATTTTCAAAATTACCTCAAAATCAAATATGACTTGGCACGCATCATAGTGGGGTGCAGAATATCTATTTCCATCTGAATAACGATAAGTTGTCAACAGAAATCATTGACGGGTCGTTAGAGGGGGAATAGAGGGATTTTTCATTTTCAATATTTCTTCAAAAATCTAATATGACTTGGCACGCATCATGGTGGGGTACAGATTATCCATTTCCATCTATATAAAAATAATTCGTCAACAGAAATCATTGACGGGTCGATGGAGGGGGTAGTGAGGGATTTATCATTTTCAATATTTCTTCAAAAATCTAATATGACTTGGCACGTATCATGGAGGGGTGCAGAATATCTATTTCCATCTGAATAACAATAATTCGTCGACAGAAATCATTGTCGGGTCGTTAGAGGGGGTATAGAGGGATTTTTCATTTTCAAAAGTACCTCAAAATCAAATATGACTTGGCACGCATCATGGTGGGGTGCAGAATATTCGTTCCCATCTAAATAACAATAATTCGTCAACAGAAATCATTGACGGGTCGTTGGAGGGGGTATAGAGGGATTTCTCATTTTCAATATTTCTTCAAAAATCTAATATGACTTGGCACGCATCATGGTGGGGTGCAGAATATTCATTTCCGTCTGAATAACAATAATTCGTCAACAGAAATCATTGTCGGGTCGTTAGAGGGGATATAGAGGGATTTTTCATTTTCAAAAATAACCTCAAAATCAAATATGACTTGGCACGCATCATAGTGGGGAGCAGAATATCCATTGCCATTTGAATAACAATAATTTGTCAACCGATATCATTGTCGGGTCGTTAGAGGGGGTATAGAGGGATTTTTCATTTTCAAAATTACCTCAAAATCAAATATGACTTGGCACGTAACATGGTGGGGTGCAGAATATCCATTTCCATCTGAATAACAATAATTTGTCAACAGAAATCATTGTCGGGTCGTTAGAGGATGAATAGAGGGATTTTTCATTTTCAATATTTCTTCAAAAATGTAATATGACTTGGCACGCATCATGGTGGGGTGCAAAGTATCCATGTCCATCTGAATAACAATAATTCGTCAACAGAAATCATTGTCGGGTCGTCAGAGGGGGTAAAGAGAAATTTCTCATTTTCAATCTTTCTTCAAAAATCTAATATGACTTGGCACGCATCATAGTGGGGTGCAGAATATCTATTTCTATCTGAATAACAATAATTCGTCGACAGAAATCATTGTCGGGTCGTTAGAGGGGGTATAGAGGGATTTCTCATTTTCAAAATTACCTCAAAATCAAATATGACTTGGCACGCAACATGGTGGGGTGCAGAATATTCATTTACATCTGGATAACAATAATTCGTCAACAGAAATCATTGTCGAGACGTTAGAGGGGGTATAGAGATATTTTTCATTTTCAATATTTCTTCAAAAATCCAATTTGACTTGGCACGCATCATGGTGGGGTGCAGATTATCCATTTCCATCTGAATAACAATAATTCGTCGACAGAAATCATTGTCGGGTCGTCAGAGGGGGTATAGAGGGATTTTTCAATTTCAAAATGACTTCAAAAATCAAATATGACTTGGCACGCATCATGGTGGGGTACAGAATATCCATTTCTATCTCAATATCAATAATTTGTCACCAGAAATCTTTGTCGAGTCGTCAGAGGGGGTATAGAGGGATTTTTCATTTTCAAAATTACCTCAAAATCAAATATGACTTGGCACGCATCATAGTGGGGTGCAGAATATCCATTTCCATCTGAATAACAATAAGTCGTCAACAGAAATCATTGACGGGTTGTTGGAGGGGGTATAGAGGGATTTTTCATTTTCAAAATTTCTTCAAAAATCTAATATGACTTGGCACGCATCATGGTGGTGTGCAGAATATCCATTGCCATTTGAATAACAATAATTTGTCAACAGAAATCATTGTCGGGTCGTTAGAGGGGGTATAGAGGGATTTTTCATTTTCAAAATTACCTCAAAATCAAATATGACTTGGCACGCAACATAGTGGGGTGCAGAATATCCATTTCCATCTGAATAACAATAATTTGTCAACAGAAATCATTGTCGGGTCGTTAGAGGGGAAATAGAGGGATTTTTCATTTTCAATATTTCTTCAAAAATCTAATATGACTTGGCACGCATCATGGTGGGGTGCAAAGTATCCATGTCCATCTGAATAACAATAATTCGCCAACAGAAATCATTGTCGGGTCGTCAGAGGAGGTAAAGAGGGATTTCTCATTTTCAATATTTCTTCAAAAATATAATATGACTTGGCACGCATCATGGTGGGGTGCAGAATATCTATTTCCATCCGAATAACAATAATTCGTCGACAGAAATCATTGTCGAGTCGTTAGAGGGGGTATAGAGGGATTTCTCATTTTCAAAATTACCTCAAAATCAAATATGACTTGGCACGCAACATGGTGGGGTGCAGAATATTCATTTCCATCTGGATAACAATAATTCGTACAGAAATCATTGTCGGGTCTTTAGAGGGGGTAAAGAGAGATTTTTCATTTTCAATATTTCTTCAAAAATCCAATTTGACTTGGCACGCATCATGGTGGGGTGCAGAATATCCATTTCCATCTAAATAACAATAATTCGCCAACAGAAATCATTGTCGGGTCGTCAGAGGAGGTAAAGAGGGATTTCTCATTTTCAATATTTCTTCAAAAATCAAATATGACTTGGAACGCATCATAGTGGGGTACATAATATCCATTTCCATCTCAAAAACAATAATTTGTTAACAGAAATCATTGTAGGGTCGTCAGAGGGGATATAGAGGGATTTTACATTTTCAAAATTACCTCAAAATCAAATATGACATGGCACGCATCATAGTGGGGTGCAGAATATCCATTATCATCTGAATAACAATAATTCGTCAACAGAACTCACTGTCGGGTCGTTAGAGGGGGTATAGAGGGATTTTACATTTTCAAAATTTCCTCAAAATCAAATAAGACATGGCACGCATCATAGTGGGGTGCAGAATATCCATTTCCATCTGAATAACAATAATTCGTCAACAGAAATCATTGACGGGTCGTTGGAGGGGGTATAGAGGGATTTTTCATTTTCAAAATTTCTTCTAAAATCTAATATGACTTGGCACGCATCATGGTGGGGTGCAGAATATCCATTTCCATCTGAATAACAATAATTCGTCAACAGAAATCATTGTCGGGTCGTTAGAGGGGGTATAGAGGGATTTTTCATTTTCAAAATTACCTCAAAATCAAATATGACTTGGCACGCATCAGGGTGGGGTGCAGAATATCCACTTCCATCTAAATAACAATAATTCGTCAACAGAAATAATTGACGGGTCGTTGGAGGGGGTATAGAGGGATTTTTCATTTCCAAAATTTCTTCAATAATCTAATATGACTTGGCACGCATCATGGTGGGGTACAGAATATCCATTTCCATCTCAATAACAATAATTTCTCAACAGAAATCATTGTCGGGTCGTCAGAGGGGGAATAGAGGGTTTTTCATTTTCAAAATTACCTCAAAATCAAATATGACTTGGCACGCAACATGGTGGAGTGCAGAATATTAATTTCCATCTGAATAACAATAATTCGTCAACAGAAATCACTGACGGGTCGTTGGAGGGGGTATAGAGGGATTTTTCATTTTCAAAATTTCTCCAATAATCTAATATGACTTGGCACGCATCATGGTGGGGTACAGAATATCCATTTCCATCTCAATAACAACAATTTCTCAACAGAAATCATTGTCGGGTCGTCAGAGGGGGAATTAAGGGTTTTTCATTTTCAAAATTACCTCAAAATCAAATATGACTTGACACGCATCATGGTGGGGTGCAGAATATCTATTTCCATCTGAATAACAATGATTAGTCAACAGAAATCATTGACGGGTCGTAGGAGGGGGTATAGAGGGATTTTTCATTTTCAAAATTTCTTTAAAAATCTAATATGACTTGGCACGCATCATGGTGGGGTGCAGAATATCCATTTCCATCTGAATAACAATAATTTGTCAACAGAAATCATTGACGGGTCGTTGGAGGAAATATAGTGGGATTTTTCATTTTCAAAATTTCTTCAAAAATCTAATATGACTTGGCACGCATCATGGTGGGGTGCAGAATATCCATTTCCATCTGAATAACAATAATTCGTCAACAGAAATCATTGTCGGGTCGTTAGAGGGGGTATAGAGGGATTTTTCATTTTCAAAATTACCTCAAAATCAAATATGACTTGGCACGCATCAGGGTGGGGTGCAGAATATCCACTTCCATCTAAATAACAATAATTCGTCAACAGAAATAATTGACGGGTCGTTGGAGGGGGTATAGAGGGATTTTTCATTTCCAAAATATCTTCAATAATCTAATATGACTTGGCACGCATCATGGTGGGGTACAGAATATCCATTTCCATCTCAATAACAATAATTTCTCAACAGAAATCATTGTCGGGTCGTCAGAGGGGGAATAGAGGGTTTTTCATTTTCAAAATTACCTCAAAATCAAATATGACTTGGCACGCATCATGGTGGAGTGCAGAATATTAATTTCCATCTGAATAACAATAATTCGTCAACAGAAATCATTGACGGGTCGTTGGAGGGGGTATAGAGGGATTTTTCATTCTCAAAATTTCTCCAATAATCTAATATGACTTGGCACGCATCATGGTGGGGTACAGAATATCCATTTCCATCTCAATAACAATAATTTCTCAACAGAAATCATTGTCGGGTCGTCAGAGGGGGAATAAAGGGTTTTTCATTTTCAAAATTACCTCAAAATCAAATATGACTTGACACGCATCATGGTGGGGTGCAGAATATCTATTTCCATCTGAATAACAATGATTAGTTAACAGAAATCATTGACGGGTCGTAGGAGGGGGTATAGAGGGATTTTTCATTTTCAAAATTTCTTTAAAAATCTAATATGACTTGGCACGCATCATGGTGGGGTGCAGAATATCCATTTCCATCTGAATAACAATAATTTGTCAACAGAAATCATTGTCGGGTCGTTAGAGGGCGTATAGAGGGATTTCTCATTTTCAATATTTCTTCAAAAATCTAATATGACTTGTCACGCATCATGGTGGGGGCAGAATATCTATTTCCATCTGAATAACAATAATTCGTCTACAGAAATCATTGTCGGGTCGTTAGAGGGGGTATAGAGGGATTTTTCATTTTCAAAATTTCTTCAAAAATCTAATATGACTTGGCACGCATCATGGTTTGGTGCAGAATATCCATTTCCATCTGAATAACAATAATTCGTCAACAGAAATCATTGTCGGGTCGTTAGAGGGGGTATAGAGGGATCTTTCATTTTCAAAATTACCTCAAAATCAAATATGACGTGGCACGCATCATGGTGAGGTGCAGAATATTCATTTCCATCTCAATATCAATAATTTATCACCAGAAATCATTGTCGGGTCGTCAGAGGGGGTATAGAGGGATTTTATCATTTTCAAAATTACCTCAAAATCAAATATGACTTGGCACGCATCATAGTGGGGTGCAGAATATCTATTTCCATCTGAATAACGATAAGTCGTCAACAGAAATCATTGACGGGTCGTTAGAGGGGGAATAGAGGGATTTTTCATTTTCAATATTTCTTCAAAAATCTAATATGACTTGGCACGCATCATGGTGGGGTACAGATTATCCATTTCCATCTATATAAAAATAATTCGTCAACAGAAATCATTGACGGGTCGATGGAGGGGGTAGTGAGGGATTTCTCATTTTCAATATTTCTTCAAAAATCTAATATGACTTGGCACGTATCATGGAGGGGTGCAGAATATCTATTTCCATCTGAATAACAATAATTCGTCGACAGAAATCATTGTCGGGTCGTTAGAGGGGGTATAGAGGGATTTTTCACTTTCAAAAGTACCTCAAAATCAAATATGACTTGGCACGCATCATGGTGGGGTGCAGAATATCCGTTCCCATCTAAATAACAATAATTCGTCAACAGAAATCATTGACGGGTCGTTGGAGGGGGTATAGAGGGATTTCTCATTTTCAATATTTCTTCAAAAATCTAATATGACTTGGCACGCATCATGGTGGGGTGCAGAATATTCATTTCCGTCTGAATAACAATAATTCGTCAACAGAAATCATTGTCGGGTCGTTAGAGGGGATATAGAGGGATTTTTCATTTTCAAAAATAACCTCAAAATCAAATATGACTTGGCACGCATCATAGTGGGGAGCAGAATATCCATTGCCATATGAATAACAATAATTTGTCAACCGATATCATTGTCGGGTCGTTAGAGGGGGTATAGAGGGATTTTTCATTTTCAAAATTACCTCAAAATCAAATATGACTTGGCACGTAACATGGTGGGGTGCAGAATATCCATTTCCATCTGAATAACAATAATTTGTCAACAGAAATCATTGTCGGGTCGTTAGAGGATGAATAGAGGGATTTTTCATTTTCAATATTTCTTCAAAAATGTAATATGACTTGGCACGCATCATGGTGGGGTGCAAAGTATCCATGTCCATCTGAATAACAATAATTCGTCAACAGAAATCATTGTCGGGTCGTCAGAGGGGGTAAAGAGGGATTTCTCATTTTCAATCTTTCTTCAAAAATCTAATATGACTTGGCACGCAACATGGTGGGGTGCAGAATATTCATTTACATCTGGATAACAATAATTCGTCAACAGAAATCATTGTCGAGACGTTAGAGGGGGTATAGAGATATTTTTCATTTTCAATATTTCTTCAAAAATCCAATTTGACTTGGCACGCATCATGGTGGGGTGCAGATTATCCATTTCCATCTGAATAACAATAATTCGTCGACAGAAATCATTGTCGGGTCGTCAGAGGGGGTATAGAGGGATTTTTCAATTTCAAAATGACTTCAAAAATCAAATATGACTTGGCACGCATCATGGTGGGGTACAGAATATCCATTTCCATCTCAATATCAATAATTTGTCACCAGAAATCTTTGTCGAGTCGTCAGAGGGGGTATAGAGGGATTTTTCATTTTCAAAATTACCTCAAAATCAAATATGACTTGGCACGCATCATAGTGGGGTGCAGAATATCCATTTCCATCTGAATAACAATAAGTCGTCAACAGAAATCATTGACGGGTTGTTGGAGGGGGTATAGAGGGATTTTTCATTTTCAAAATTTCTTCAAAAATCTAATATGACTTGGCACGCATCATGGTGGTGTGCAGAATATCCATTGCCATTTGAATAACAATAATTTGTCAACAGAAATCATTGTCGGGTCGTTAGAGGGGGTATAGAGGGATTTTTCATTTTCAAAATTACCTCAAAATCAAATATGACTTGGCACGCAACATAGTGGGGTGCAGAATATCCATTTCCATCTGAATAACAATAATTTGTCAACAGAAATCATTGTCGGGTCGTTAGAGGGGAAATAGAGGGATTTTTCATTTTCAATATTTCTTCAAAAATCTAATATGACTTGGCACGCATCATGGTGGGGTGCAAAGTATCCATGTCCATCTGAATAACAATAATTCGCCAACAGAAATCATTGTCGGGTCGTCAGAGGAGGTAAAGAGGGATTTCTCATTTTCAATATTTCTTCAAAAATATAATATGATTTGGCACGCATCATGGTGGGGTGCAGAATATCTATTTCCATCCGAATAACAATAATTCGTCGACAGAAATCATTGTCGAGTCGTTAGAGGGGGTATAGAGGGATTTCTCATTTTCAATATTTCTTCAAAAATCCAATATGACTTGGCACGCATCATGGTGGGGTGCAAAATATCCATTTCCACCTAAATAACAATAATTCGTCAACAGAAATCATTGACGGGTCGTTGGAGGGGGTATAGAGGGATTTCTCATTTTCAATATTTCTTCAAAAATCTAATATGACTTGGCACGCATCATGGTGGGGTGCAGAATATCTATTTCAATCTGAATAACAATAATTCGTCGACAGAAATTATTGTCGGATCGTTAGAGGAGGTATAGAGGGATTTTTTATTTTCAAAATTACCTCAAAATTAAATATGACTTGGCACGCATCATAGTGGGGTGCAGAATATCCATTTCCATCTGAATAACAATAATTCGTCGACAGAAATTATTGTCGGGTCGTTAGAGGGGGTATAGAGGGATTTTTCATTATCAAAAGTACCTCAAAATCAAATATGACTTGGCACGCAACATGGTGGGGTGCATAATATCCGTTTCCATCTAAATAACAATAATTCATCAACAGAAATCATTGACGGGTCGTTGGAGGGGGTATAGAGGGATTTCTCATTTTCAATATTTCTTCAAAAATCTAATATGACTTGGCACGCATCATGGTGGGGTGCAGAATATCTATTTCAATCTGAATAACAATAATTCGTCGACAGATATTATTGTCGGATCGTTAGAGGAGGTATAGAGGGATTTTTCATTTTCAAAATTACCTCAAAATTAAATATGACTTGGCACGCATCATAGTGGGGTGCAGAATATCCATTTCCATCTGAATAACAATAATTCGTCGACAGAAATCATTGTCGGGTCGTTAGAGGGGGTATAGAGGGATTTTTCATTATCAAAAGTACCTCAAAATCAAATATGACTTGGCACGCAACATGGTGGGGTGCATAATATCCGTTTCCATCTAAATAACAATAATTCATCAACAGAAATCATTGTCGGATCGTTAGAGGGGGTATAGAGGGATTTTTCATTTTCAAAATTACCTCAAAATCAAATATGACTTGGCACGCAACATGGTGGGGTGCAGAATATTCATTTCCATCTGAATAACAATAATTCGTCAACAGAAATCATTGTCGGGTCGTTAGAGGGGGTATAGAGAGATTTTTCATTTTCAAAATTACCTCAAAATCAAATATGACTTGGCACGCAACATGGTGGGGTGAAGAATATCCATTTCCATCTGAATAACAATAATTTGTCGACAGAAATCATTGTCGGGTCGTTAGAGGTGGAATAGAGGGATTTTTCATATTCAATATTTCTTCAAAAATCTAATATGACTTGGCACGCATCATGGTGGGGTGCAAAGTATCCATGTCCATCTGAATAACAATAATTCGTCAACAGAAATCATTGGCGGGTCGTCAGAGGGGGTAAAGAGGGATTTTTCATTTTCAATATTTCTTCAAAAATCTAATATGACTTGGCACGCATCATGGTGGGGTGCAAGGTATCCATGTCCATCTGAATAACAATAATTCGTCAACAGAAATCATTGTCGGGTCGTTAGAGGGGGTATAGAGGGATTTTTCATTATCAAAAGTACCTCAAAATCAAATATGACTTGGCACGCAACATGGTGGGGTGCATAATATCCATTTCCATCTGAATAACAATAATTTGTCGACAGAAATCATTGTCGGGTCGTTAGAGGTGGAATAGAGGGATTTTTCATTTTCAATATTTCTTCAAAAATCTAATATGACTTGGCACGCATCATGGTGGGGTGCAAAGTATCCATGTCCATCTGAATAACAATAATTCGTCAACAGAAATCATTGTCGGGTCGTTAGAGGGGGTATAGAGGGATTTTTCATTATCAAAAGTACCTCAAAATCAAATATGACTTGGCACGCAACATGGTGGGGTGCATAATATCCGTTTCCATCTAAATAACAATAATTCATCAACAGAAATCATTGACGGGTCGTTGGAGGGGGTATAGAGGGATTTCTCATTTTCAATATTTCTTCAAAAATCTAATATGACTTGGCACGCAACATGGTGGGGTGCAGAATATTCATTTCCATCTGAATAACAATAATTCGTCAACAGAAATCATTGTCGGGTCGTTAGAGGGGGTATAGAGGGATTTTTCATTTTCAAAATTACCTCAAAATCAAATATGACTTGGCACACATCATAGCGGGGTGCAGAATATCCATTGCCATTTGAATAACAATAATTCGTCAACCGATATCATTGTCGGGTCGTTAGAGGGGGTATAGAGGGATTTTTCATGTTCAAAATTACCTCAAAATCAAATATGACTTGGCACGCAACATGGTGGGGTGCAGAATATCCATTTCCATCTGAATAACAATAATTTGTCGACAGAAATCATTGTGGGGTCGTTAGAGGTGGAATAGAGGGATTTTTCTTTTTCAATATTTCTTCAAAAATCTAATATGACTTGGCACGCATCATGGTGGGGTGCAAAGTATCCATGTCCATCTGAATAACAATAATTCGTCAACAGAAATCATTGTCGGGTCGTCAGAGGTGGTAAAGAGGGATTTCTCATTTTCAATATTTCTTCAAAAATTTAATATGACTTGGCACGCATCATAGTGGGGTGCAGAATATCTATTTCCATCTGAATAACAATAATTCGTCGACAGAAATCATTGTCGGGTCGTTAGAGGGGGTATAGAGGGATTTCTCATTTTCAAAATTACCTCAGAATCAAATATGACTTGGCACGCAACATGGTGGGGTGCAGAATATTCATTTCCATCTGGATAACAATAATTCGTCAACAGAAATCATTGTCGGGTCGTTAGAGGGGGTATAGAGATATTTTTCATTTTCAATATTTCTTCAAATATCCAATTTGACTTGGCACGCATCATGGTGGGGTGCAGAATATCCATTTCCATCTGAATAACAATAATTCGTCGACAGAAATCATTGTCGGGTCGTCAGAGGGAGTATAGAGGGATTTTTCATTTTCAAAATTACCTCAAAATCAAAAATGACTTGGTTCGCAACATGGTGGGGTGCAGAATATTCATTTCCATCTGAATAACAATAATTCGTCGACAGAAATCATTATCGGGTCGTTAGAGGGGGTATAGAGGGATTTCTCATTTTCAAAATTACCTCAAAATCAAATATGACTTGGCACGCAACATGGTGGGGTGCAGAATATTCAATTCCATCTGGATAAAAATAATTCGTCAACAGAAATCATTGTCGGGTCGTTAGAGGGGGTATAGAGATATTTTTCATTTTCAATATTTCTTCAAAAATCCAATTTGACTTGGCACGCAACATGGTGGGGTGCAGAATATCCATTTCCATCTAAATAACAATAATTTGTCAACAGAAATCATTGTCGGGTCGTTAGAGGTGGAATAGAGGGATTTTTCATTTTCAATATTTCTTCAAAAATCTAATATGACTTGGCACGCATCATGGTGGGGTGCAAAGTATCCATGTCCATCTGAATAACAATAATTCGTCAACAGAAATCATTGTCGGGTCGTCAGAGGGGGTAAAGAGGGATTTCTCACTTTCAATATTTCTTCAAAAATTTAATATGACTTGGCACGCATCATAGTGGGGTGCAGAATATCTATTCCCATTTGAATAACAATAATTCGTCGACAGAAATCATTGTCGGGTCGTTAGAGGGGGTATAGAGGGATTTCTCATTTTCAAAATTACCTCAAAATCAAATATGACTTGGCACGCAATATGGTGGGGTGCAGAATATTCATTTCCATCTGGATAACAATAATTCGTCAACAGAAATCGTTGTCGGGTCGTTAGAGGGGGTATAGAGATATTTCTCATTTTCAATATTTCTTCAAAAATCCAATTTGACTTGGCACGCATCATGGTGGGGTGCAGAATATCCATTTCCATCTGAATAACAATAATTCGTCGACAGAAATCATTGTCGGGTCGTCAGAGGGGGTATAGAGGGATTTTTCATTTTCAAAATTACCTCAAAATCAAAAATGACTTGGCACGCAACATGGTGGGGTGCAGAATATTCATTTCCATCTGAATAACAATAATTCGTCAACAGAAATCATTGTCGGGTCGTTAGAGGGGGTATAGAGGGATCTTTCATTTTCAAAATTACCTCAAAATCAAATATGACGTGGCACGCATCATGGTGAGGTGCAGAATATTCATTTCCATCTCAATATCAATAATTTATCACCAGAAATCATTGTCGGGTCGTCAGAGGGGGTATAGAGGGATTTTATCATTTTCAAAATTACCTCAAAATCAAATATGACTTGGCACGCATCATAGTGGGGTGCAGAATATCTATTTCCATCTGAATAACGATAAGTCGTCAACAGAAATCATTGACGGGTCGTTAGAGGGGGAATAGAGGGATTTTTCATTTTCAATATTTCTTCAAAAATCTAATATGACTTGGCACGCATCATGGTGGGGTACAGATTATCCATTTCCATCTATATAAAAATAATTCGTCAACAGAAATCATTGACGGGTCGATGGAGGGGGTAGTGAGGGATTTCTCATTTTCAATATTTCTTCAAAAATGTAATATGACTTGGCACGCATCATGGTGGGGTGCAAAGTATCCATGTCCATCTGAATAACAATAATTCGTCAACAGAAATCATTGTCGGGTCGTCAGAGGGGGTAAAGAGGGATTTCTCATTTTCAATCTTTCTTCAAAAATCTAATATGACTTGGCACGCATCATAGTGGGGTGCAGAATATCTATTTCTATCTGAATAACAATAATTCGTCGACAGAAATCATTGTCGGGTCGTTAGAGGGGGTATAGAGGGATTTCTCATTTTCAAAATTACCTCAAAATCAAATATGACTTGGCACGCAACATGGTGGGGTGCAGAATATTCATTTACATCTGGATAACAATAATTCGTCAACAGAAATCATTGTCGAGACGTTAGAGGGGGTATAGAGATATTTTTCATTTTCAATATTTCTTCAAAAATCCAATTTGACTTGGCACGCATCATGGTGGGGTGCAGATTATCCATTTCCATCTGAATAACAATAATTCGTCGACAGAAATCATTGTCGGGTCGTCAGAGGGGGTATAGAGGGATTTTTCAATTTCAAAATGACTTCAAAAATCAAATATGACTTGGCACGCATCATGGTGGGGTACAGAATATCCATTTCCATCTCAATATCAATAATTTGTCACCAGAAATCTTTGTCGAGTCGTCAGAGGGGGTATAGAGGGATTTTTCATTTTCAAAATTACCTCAAAATCAAATATGACTTGGCACGCATCATAGTGGGGTGCAGAATATTCATTTCCATCTGAATAACAATAAGTCATCAACAGAAATCATTGACGGGTTGTTGGAGGGGGTATAGAGGGATTTTTCATTTTCAAAATTTCTTCAAAAATCTAATATGACTTGGCACGCATCATGGTGGGGGCAGAATATCTATTTCCATCTGAATAACAATAATTCGTCTACAGAAATCATTGTCGGGTCGTTAGAGGGGGTATAGAGGGATCTTTCATTTTCAAAATTACCTCAAAATCAAATATGACGTGGCACGCATCATGGTGAGGTGCAGAATATTCATTTCCATCTCAATATCAATAATTTATCACCAGAAATCATTGTCGGGTCGTCAGAGGGGGTATAGAGGGATTTTATCATTTTCAAAATTACCTCAAAATCAAATATGACTTGGCACGCATCATAGTGGGGTGCAGAATATCTATTTCCATCTGAATAACGATAAGTCGTCAACAGAAATCATTGACGGGTCGTTAGAGAGGGAATAGAGGGATTTTTCATTTTCAATATTTCTTCAAAAATCTAATATGACTTGGCACGCATCATGGTGGGGTACAGATTATCCATTTCCATCTATATAAAAATAATTCGTCAACAGAAATCATTGACGGGTCGATGGAGGGGGTAGTGAGGGATTTCTCATTTTCAATATTTCTTCAAAAATCTAATATGACTTGGCACGTATCATGGAGGGGTGCAGAATATCTATTTCCATCTGAATAACAATAATTCGTCGACAGAAATCATTGTCGGGTCGTTAGAGGTGGTATAGAGGGATTTTTCACTTTCAAAAGTACCTCAAAATCAAATATGACTTGGCACGCATCATGGTGGGGTGCAGAATATCCGTTCCCATCTAAATAACAATAATTCGTCAACAGAAATCATTGACGGGTCGTTGGAGGGGGTATAGAGGGATTTCTCATATTCAATATTTCTTCAAAAATCTAATATGACTTGGCACGCATCATGGTGGGGTGCAGAATATTCATTTCCGTCTGAATAACAATAATTCGTCAACAGAAATCATTGTCGGGTCGTTAGAGGGGATATAGAGGGATTTTTCATTTTCAAAAATAACCTCAAAATCAAATATGACTTGGCACGCATCATAGTGGGGAGCAGAATATCCATTTCCATCTGAATAACAATAATTTGTCAACAGAAATCATTGTCGGGTCGTTAGAGGATGAATAGAGGGATTTTTCATTTTCAATATTTCTTCAAAAATGTAATATGACTTGGCACGCATCATGGTGGGGTGCAAAGTATCCATGTCCATCTGAATAACAATAATTCGTCAACAGAAATCATTGTCGGGTCGTCAGAGGGGGTAAAGAGGGATTTCTCATTTTCAATCTTTCTTCAAAAATCTAATATGACTTGGCACGCAACATGGTGGGGTGCAGAATATTCATTTACATCTGGATAACAATAATTCGTCAACAGAAATCATTGTCGAGACGTTAGAGGGGGTATAGAGATATTTTTCATTTTCAATATTTCTTCAAAAATCCAATTTGACTTGGCACGCATCATGGTGGGGTGCAGATTATCCATTTCCATCTGAATAACAATAATTCGTCGACAGAAATCATTGTCGGGTCGTCAGAGGGGGTATAGAGGGATTTTTCAATTTCAAAATGACTTCAAAAATCAAATATGACTTGGCACGCATCATGGTGGGGTACAGAATATCCATTTCCATCTCAATATCAATAATTTGTCACCAGAAATCTTTGTCGAGTCGTCAGAGGGGGTATAGAGGGATTTTTCATTTTCAAAATTACCTCAAAATCAAATATGACTTGGCACGCATCATAGTGGGGTGCAGAATATCCATTTCCATCTGAATAACAATAAGTCGTCAACAGAAATCATTGACGGGTTGTTGGAGGGGGTATAGAGGGATTTTTCATTTTCAAAATTTCTTCAAAAATCTAATATGACTTGGCACGCATCATGGTGGTGTGCAGAATATCCATTGCCATTTGAATAACAATAATTTGTCAACCGATATCATTGTCGGGTCGTTAGAGGGGGTATAGAGGGATTTTTCATTTTCAAAATTACCTCAAAATCAAATATGACTTGGCACGTAACATGGTGGGGTGCAGAATATCCATTTCCATCTGAATAACAATAATTTGTCAACAGAAATCATTGTCGGGTCGTTAGAGGATGAATAGAGGGATTTTTCATTTTCAATATTTCTTCAAAAATGTAATATGACTTGGCACGCATCATGGTGGGGTGCAAAGTATCCATGTCCATCTGAATAACAATAATTCGTCAACAGAAATCATTGTCGGGTCGTCAGAGGGGGTAAAGAGGGATTTCTCATTTTCAATCTTTCTTCAAAAATCTAATATGACTTGGCACGCAACATGGTGGGGTGCAGAATATTCATTTACATCTGGATAACAATAATTCGTCAACAGAAATCATTGTCGAGACGTTAGAGGGGGTATAGAGATATTTTTCATTTTCAATATTTCTTCAAAAATCCAATTTGACTTGGCACGCATCATGGTGGGGTGCAGATTATCCATTTCCATCTGAATAACAATAATTCGTCGACAGAAATCATTGTCGGGTCGTCAGAGGGGGTATAGAGGGATTTTTCAATTTCAAAATGACTTCAAAAATCAAATATGACTTGGCACGCATCATGGTGGGGTACAGAATATCCATTTCCATCTCAATATCAATAATTTGTCACCAGAAATCTTTGTCGAGTCGTCAGAGGGGGTATAGAGGGATTTTTCATTTTCAAAATTACCTCAAAATCAAATATGACTTGGCACGCATCATAGTGGGGTGCAGAATATCCATTTCCATCTGAATAACAATAAGTCGTCAACAGAAATCATTGACGGGTTGTTGGAGGGGGTATAGAGGGATTTTTCATTTTCAAAATTTCTTCAAAAATCTAATATGACTTGGCACGCATCATGGTGGTGTGCAGAATATCCATTGCCATTTGAATAACAATAATTTGTCAACAGAAATCATTGTCGGGTCGTTAGAGGGGGTATAGAGGGATTTTTCATTTTCAAAATTACCTCAAAATCAAATATGACTTGGCACGCAACATAGTGGGGTGCAGAATATCCATTTCCATCTGAATAACAATAATTTGTCAACAGAAATCATTGTCGGGTCGTTAGAGGGGAAATAGAGGGATTTTTCATTTTCAATATTTCTTCAAAAATCTAATATGACTTGGCACGCATCATGGTGGGGTGCAAAGTATCCATGTCCATCTGAATAACAATAATTCGCCAACAGAAATCATTGTCGGGTCGTCAGAGGAGGTAAAGAGGGATTTCTCATTTTCAATATTTCTTCAAAAATATAATATGATTTGGCACGCATCATGGTGGGGTGCAGAATATCTATTTCCATCCGAATAACAATAATTCGTCGACAGAAATCATTGTCGAGTCGTTAGAGGGGGTATAGAGGGATTTCTCATTTTCAATATTTCTTCAAAAATCCAATATGACTTGGCACGCATCATGGTGGGGTGCAAAATATCCATTTCCATCTAAATAACAATAATTCGTCAACAGAAATCATTGACGGGTCGTTAGAGGGGGTATAGAGGGATTTTTCATTATCAAAAGTACCTCAAAATCAAATATGACTTGGCACGCAACATGGTGGGGTGCATAATATCCGTTTCCATCTAAATAACAATAATTCATCAACAGAAATCATTAACGGGTCGTTGGAGGGGGTATAGAGGGATTTCTCATTTTCAATATTTCTTCAAAAATCTAATATGACTTGGCACGCAACATGGTGGGGTGCAGAATATTCATTTCCATCTGAATAACAATAATTCGTCAACAGAAATCATTGTCGGGTCGTTAGAGGGGGTATAGAGGGATTTTTCATTTTCAAAATTACCTCAAAATCAAATATGACTTGGCACACATCATAGCGGGGTGCAGAATATCCATTGCCATTTGAATAACAATAATTTGTCAACCGATATCATTGTCGGGTCGTTAGAGGGGGTATAGAGGGATTTTTCATTTTCATAATTACCTCAAAATCAAATATGACTTGGCACGCAACATGGTGGGGTGCAGAATATCCATTTCCATCTGAATAACAATAATTTGTCGACAGAAATCATTGTGGGGTCGTTAGAGGTGGAATAGAGGGATTTTTCATTTTCAATATTTCTTCAAAAATCTAATATGACTTGGCACGCATCATGGTGGGGTGCAAAGTATCCATGTCCATCTGAATAACAATAATTCGTCAACAGAAATCATTGTCGGGTCGTCAGAGGGTGTAAAGAGGGATTTCTCATTTTCAATATTTCTTCAAAAATTTAATATGACTTGGCACGCATCATAGTGGGGTGCAGAATATCTATTTCCATCTGAATAACAATAATTCGTCGACAGAAATCATTGTCGGGTCGTTAGAGGGGGTATAGAGGGATTTCTCATTTTCAAAATTACCTCAAAATCAAATATGACTTGGCACGCAACATGGTGGGGTGCAGAATATTCATTTCCATCTGGATAACAATAATTCGTCAACAGAAATCATTGTCGGGTCGTTAGAGGGGGTATAGAGATATTTTTCATTTTCAATATTTCTTCAAATATCCAATTTGACTTGGCACGCATCATGGTGGGGTGCAGAATATCCATTTCCATCTGAATAACAATAATTCGTCGACAGAAATCATTGTCGGGTCGTCAGAGGGAGTATAGAGGGATTTTTCATTTTCAAAATTACCTCAAAATCAAAAATGACTTGGTTCGCAACATGGTGGGGTGCAGAATATTCATTTCCATCTGAATAACAATAATTCGTCGACAGAAATCATTGTCGGGTCGTTAGAGGGGGTATAGAGGGATTTCTCATTTTCAAAATTACCTCAAAATCAAATATGACTTGGCACGCAACATGGTGGGGTGCAGAATATTCAATTCCATCTGGATAAAAATAATTCGTCAACAGAAATCATTGTCGGGTCGTTAGAGGGGGTATAGAGATATTTTTCATTTTCAATATTTCTTCAAAAATCCAATTTGACTTGGCACGCAACATGGTGGGGTGCAGAATATCCATTTCTATCTAAATAACAATAATTTGTCAACAGAAATCATTGTCGGGTCGTTAGAGGTGGAATAGAGGGATTTTTCAATTTCAATATTTCTTCAAAAATCTAATATGACTTGGCACGCATCATGGTGGGGTGCAAAGTATCCATGTCCATCTGAATAACAATAATTCGTCAACAGAAATCATTGTCGGGTCGTCAGAGGGGGTAAAGAGGGATTTCTCACTTTCAATATTTCTTCAAAAATTTAATATGACTTGGCACGCATCATAGTGGGGTGCAGAATATCTATTCCCATTTGAATAACAATAATTCGTCGACAGAAATCATTGTCGGGTCGTTAGAGGGGGTATAGAGGGATTTCTCATTTTCAAAATTACCTCAAAATCAAATATGACTTGGCACGCAATATGGTGGGGTGCAGAATATTCATTTCCATCTGGATAACAATAATTCGTCAACAGAAATCGTTGTCGGGTCGTTAGAGGGGGTATAGAGATATTTTTCATTTTCAATATTTCTTCAAAAATCCAATTTGACTTGGCACGCATCATGGTGGGGTGCAGAATATCCATTTCCATCTGAATAACAATAATTCGTCGACAGAAATCATTGTCGGGTCGTCAGAGGTGGTATAGAGGGATTTTTCATTTTCAAAATTACCTCAAAATCAAAAATGACTTGGCACGCAACATGGTGGGGTGCAGAATATTCATTTCCATCTGAATAACAATAATTCGTCAACAGAAATCATTGTCGGGTCGTTAGAGGGGGTATAGAGGGATCTTTCATTTTCAAAATTACCTCAAAATCAAATATGACGTGGCACGCATCATGGTGAGGTGCAGAATATTCATTTCCATCTCAATATCAATAATTTATCACCAGAAATCATTGTCGGGTCGTCAGAGGGGGTATAGAGGGATTTTATCATTTTCAAAATTACCTCAAAATCAAATATGACTTGGCACGCATCATAGTGGGGTGCAGAATATCTATTTCCATCTGAATAACGATAAGTCGTCAACAGAAATCATTGACGGGTCGTTAGAGGGGGAATAGAGGGATTTTTCATTTTCAATATTTCTTCAAAAATCTAATATGACTTGGCACGCATCATGGTGGGGTACAGATTATCCATTTCCATCTATATAAAAATAATTCGTCAACAGAAATCATTGACGGGTCGATGGAGGGGGTAGTGAGGGATTTCTCATTTTCAATATTTCTTCAAAAATCTAATATGACTTGGCACGTATCATGGAGGGGTGCAGAATATCTATTTCCATCTGAATAACAATAATTCGTCGACAGAAATCATTGTCGGGTCGTTAGAGGGGGTATAGAGGGATTTTTCATTTTCAAAAGTACCTCAAAATCAAATATGACTTGGCACGCATCATGGTGGGGTGCAGAATATTCGTTCCCATCTAAATAACAATAATTCGTCAACAGAAATCATTGACGGGTCGTTGGAGGGGGTATAGAGGGATTTCTCATTTTCAATATTTCTTCAAAAATCTAATATGACTTGGCACGCATCATGGTGGGGTGCAGAATATTCATTTCCGTCTGAATAACAATAATTCGTCAACAGAAATCATTGTCGGGTTGTTAGAGGGGATATAGAGGGATTTTTCATTTTCAAAAATAACCTCAAAATCAAATATGACTTGGCACGCATCATAGTGGGGAGCAGAATATCCATTGCCATTTGAATAACAATAATTTGTCAACCGATATCATTGTCGGGTCGTTAGAGGGGGTATAGAGGGATTTTTCATTTTCAAAATTACCTCAAAATCAAATATGACTTGGCACGTAACATGGTGGGGTGCAGAATATCCATTTCCATCTGAATAACAATAATTTGTCAACAGAAATCATTGTCGGGTCGTTAGAGGATGAATAGAGGGATTTTTCATTTTCAATATTTCTTCAAAATTGTAATATGACTTGGCACGCATCATGGTGGGGTGCAAAGTATCCATGTCCATCTGAATAACAATAATTCGTCAACAGAAATCATTGTCGGGTCGTCAGAGGGGGTAAAGAGGGATTTCTCATTTTCAATCTTTCTTCAAAAATCTAATATGACTTGGCACGCATCATAGTGGGGTGCAGAATATCTATTTCTATCTGAATAACAATAATTCGTCGACAGAAATCATTGTCGGGTCGTTAGAGGGGGTATAGAGGGATTTCTCATTTTCAAAATTACCTCAAAATCAAATATGACTTGGCACGCAACATGGTGGGGTGCAGAATATTCATTTACATCTGGATAACAATAATTCGTCAACAGAAATCATTGTCGAGACGTTAGAGGGGGTATAGAGATATTTTTCATTTTCAATATTTCTTCAAAAATCCAATTTGACTTGGCACGCATCATGGTGGGGTGCAGATTATCCATTTCCATCTGAATAACAATAATTCGTCGACAGAAATCATTGTCGGGTCGTCAGAGGGGGTATAGAGGGATTTTTCAATTTCAAAATGACTTCAAAAATCAAATATGACTTGGCACGCATCATGGTGGGGTACAGAATATCCATTTCCATCTCAATATCAATAATTTGTCACCAGAAATCTTTGTCGAGTCGTCAGAGGGGGTATAGAGGGATTTTTCATTTTCAAAATTACCTCAAAATCAAATATGACTTGGCAAGCATCATAGTGGGGTGCAGAATATCCATTTCCATCTGAATAACAATAAGTCGTCAACAGAAATCATTGACGGGTTGTTGGAGGGGGTATAGAGGGTTTTTTCATTTTCAAAATTTCTTCAAAAATCTAATATGACTTGGCACGCATCATGGTGGGGTGCAAAGTATCCATGTCCATCTGAATAACAATAATTCGCCAACAGAAATCATTGTCGGGTCGTCAGAGGAGGTAAAGAGGGATTTCTCATTTTCAATATTTCTTCAAAAATATAATATGACTTGGCACGCATCATGGTGGGGTGCAGAATATCTATTTCCATCCGAATAACAATAATTCGTCGACAGAAATCATTGTCGAGTCGTTAGAGGGGGTATAGAGGGATTTCTCATTTTCAAAATTACCTCAAAATCAAATATGACTTGGCACGCAACATGGTGGGGTGCAGAATATTCATTTCCATCTGGATAACAATAATTCGTACAGAAATCATTGTCGGGTCTTTAGAGGGGGTAAAGAGAGATTTTTCATTTTCAATATTTCTTCAAAAATCCAATTTGACTTGGCACGCATCATGGTGGGGTGCAGAATATCCATTTCCATCTGAATAACAATAATTCGTCGACAGAAATCATTGTCGGGTCGTCAGAGGGGGTATAGAGGGATTTTTCATTTTCAAAATTACCTCAAAATCAAATATGACTTGGCACGCATCATGGTGGGGTGCAGAATATCCATTTCCATCTAAATAACAATAATTCGCCAACAGAAATCATTGTCGGGTCGTCAGAGGAGGTAAAGAGGGTTTTCTCATTTTCAATATTTCTTCAAAAATCAAATATGACTTGGAACGCATCATAGTGGGGTACATAATATCCATTTCCATCTCAAAAACAATAATTTGTTAACAGAAATCATTGTAGGGTCGTCAGAGGGGATATAGAGGGATTTTACATTTTCAAAATTACCTCAAAATCAAATATGACATGGCACGCATCATAGTGGGGTGCAGAATATCCATTATCATCTGAATAACAATAATTCGTCAACAGAACTCACTGTCGGGTCGTTAGAGGGGGTATAGAGGGATTTTACATTTTCAAAATTTCCTCAAAATCAAATAAGACATGGCACGCATCATAGTGGGGTGCAGAATATCCATTTCCATCTGAATAACAATAATTCGTCAACAGAAATCATTGACGGGTCGTTGGAGGGGGTATAGAGGGATTTTTCATTTTCAAAATTTCTTCAAAAATCTAATATGACTTGGCACGCATCATGGTGGGGTGCAGAATATCCATTTCCATCTGAATAACAATAATTCGTCAACAGAAATCATTGTCGGGTCGTTAGAGGGGGTATAGAGGGATTTTTCATTTTCAAAATTACCTCAAAATCAAATATGACTTGGCACGCATCAGGGTGGGGTGCAGAATATCCACTTCCATCTAAATAACAATAATTCGTCAACAGAAATAATTGACGGGTTGTTGGAGGGGGTATAGAGGGATTTTTCATTTCCAAAATTTCTTCAATAATCTAATATGACTTGGCACGCATCATGGTGGGGTACAGAATATCCATTTCCATCTCAATAACAATAATTTCTCAACAGAAATCATTGTCGGGTCGTCAGAGGGGGAATAGAGGGTTTTTCATTTTCAAAATTACCTCAAAATCAAATATGACTTGGCACGCAACATGGTGGAGTGCAGAATATTAATTTCCATCTGAATAACAATAATTCGTCAACAGAAATCATTGTCGGGTCGTTAGAGGGGGTATAGAGGGATCTTTCATTTTCAAAATTACCTCAAAATCAAATATGACGTGGCACGCATCATGGTGAGGTGCAGAATATTCATTTCCATCTCAATATCAATAATTTATCACCAGAAATCATTGTCGGGTCGTCAGAGGGGGTATAGAGGGATTTTATCATTTTCAAAATTACCTCAAAATCAAATATGACTTGGCACGCATCATAGTGGGGTGCAGAATATCTATTTCCATCTGAATAACGATAAGTCGTCAACAGAAATCATTGACGGGTCGTTAGAGAGGGAATAGAGGGATTTTTCATTTTCAATATTTCTTCAAAAATCTAATATGACTTGGCACGCATCATGGTGGGGTACAGATTATCCATTTCCATCTATATAAAAATAATTCGTCAACAGAAATCATTGACGGGTCGATGGAGGGGGTAGTGAGGGATTTCTCATTTTCAATATTTCTTCAAAAATCTAATATGACTTGGCACGTATCATGGAGGGGTGCAGAATATCTATTTCCATCTGAATAACAATAATTCGTCGACAGAAATCATTGTCGGGTCGTTAGAGGGGGTATAGAGGGATTTTTCACTCTCAAAAGTACCTCAAAATCAAATATGACTTGGCACGCATCATGGTGGGGTGCAGAATATCCGTTCCCATCTAAATAACAATAATTCGTCAACAGAAATCATTGACGGGTCGTTGGAGGGGGTATAGAGGGATTTCTCATATTCAATATTTCTTCAAAAATCTAATATGACTTGGCACGCATCATGGTGGGGTGCAGAATATTCATTTCCGTCTGAATAACAATAATTCGTCAACAGAAATCATTGTCGGGTCGTTAGAGGGGATATAGAGGGATTTTTCATTTTCAAAAATAACCTCAAAATCAAATATGACTTGGCACGCATCATAGTGGGGAGCAGAATATCCATTTCCATCTGAATAACAATAATTTGTCAACAGAAATCATTGTCGGGTCGTTAGAGGATGAATAGAGGGATTTTTCATTTTCAATATTTCTTCAAAAATGTAATATGACTTGGCACGCATCATGGTGGGGTGCAAAGTATCCATGTCCATCTGAATAACAATAATTCGTCAACAGAAATCATTGTCGGGTCGTCAGAGGGGGTAAAGAGGGATTTCTCATTTTCAATCTTTCTTCAAAAATCTAATATGACTTGGCACGCATCATAGTGGGGTGCAGAATATCCATTTCCATCTGAATAACAATAAGTCGTCAACAGAAATCATTGACGGGTTGTTGGAGGGGGTATAGAGGGATTTTTCATTTTCAAAATTTCTTCAAAAATCTAATATGACTTGGCACGCATCATGGTGGTGTGCAGAATATCCATTGCCATTTGAATAACAATAATTTGTCAACAGAAATCATTGTCGGGTCGTTAGAGGGGGTATAGAGGGATTTTTCATTTTCAAAATTACCTCAAAATCAAATATGACTTGGCACGCAACATAGTGGGGTGCAGAATATCCATTTCCATCTGAATAACAATAATTTGTCAACAGAAATCATTGTCGGGTCGTTAGAGGGGAAATAGAGGGATTTTTCATTTTCAATATTTCTTCAAAAATCTAATATGACTTGGCACGCATCATGGTGGGGTGCAAAGTATCCATGTCCATCTGAATAACAATAATTCGCCAACAGAAATCATTGTCGGGTCGTCAGAGGAGGTAAAGAGGGATTTCTCATTTTCAATATTTCTTCAAAAATATAATATGATTTGGCACGCATCATGGTGGGGTGCAGAATATCTATTTCCATCCGAATAACAATAATTCGTCGACAGAAATCATTGTCGAGTCGTTAGAGGGGGTATAGAGGGATTTCTCATTTTCAATATTTCTTCAAAAATCCAATATGACTTGGCACGCATCATGGTGGGGTGCAAAATATCCATTTCCATCTAAATAACAATAATTCGTCAACAGAAATCATTGACGGGTCGTTAGAGGGGGTATAGAGGGATTTTTCATTATCAAAAGTACCTCAAAATCAAATATGACTTGGCACGCAACATGGTGGGGTGCATAATATCCGTTTCCATCTAAATAACAATAATTCATCAACAGAAATCATTAACGGGTCGTTGGAGGGGGTATAGAGGGATTTCTCATTTTCAATATTTCTTCAAAAATCTAATATGACTTGGCACGCAACATGGTGGGGTGCAGAATATTCATTTCCATCTGAATAACAATAATTCGTCAACAGAAATCATTGTCGGGTCGTTAGAGGGGGTATAGAGGGATTTTTCATTTTCAAAATTACCTCAAAATCAAATATGACTTGGCACACATCATAGCGGGGTGCAGAATATCCATTGCCATTTGAATAACAATAATTTGTCAACCGATATCATTGTCGGGTCGTTAGAGGGGGTATAGAGGGATTTTTCATTTTCATAATTACCTCAAAATCAAATATGACTTGGCACGCAACATGGTGGGGTGCAGAATATCCATTTCCATCTGAATAACAATAATTTGTCGACAGAAATCATTGTGGGGTCGTTAGAGGTGGAATAGAGGGATTTTTCATTTTCAATATTTCTTCAAAAATCTAATATGACTTGGCACGCATCATGGTGGGGTGCAAAGTATCCATGTCCATCTGAATAACAATAATTCGTCAACAGAAATCATTGTCGGGTCGTCAGAGGGTGTAAAGAGGGATTTCTCATTTTCAATATTTCTTCAAAAATTTAATATGACTTGGCACGCATCATAGTGGGGTGCAGAATATCTATTTCCATCTGAATAACAATAATTCGTCGACAGAAATCATTGTCGGGTCGTTAGAGGGGGTATAGAGGGATTTCTCATTTTCAAAATTACCTCAAAATCAAATATGACTTGGCACGCAACATGGTGGGGTGCAGAATATTCATTTCCATCTGGATAACAATAATTCGTCAACAGAAATCATTGTCGGGTCGTTAGAGGGGGTATAGAGATATTTTTCATTTTCAATATTTCTTCAAATATCCAATTTGACTTGGCACGCATCATGGTGGGGTGCAGAATATCCATTTCCATCTGAATAACAATAATTCGTCGACAGAAATCATTGTCGGGTCGTCAGAGGGAGTATAGAGGGATTTTTCATTTTCAAAATTACCTCAAAATCAAAAATGACTTGGTTCGCAACATGGTGGGGTGCAGAATATTCATTTCCATCTGAATAACAATAATTCGTCGACAGAAATCATTGTCGGGTCGTTAGAGGGGGTATAGAGGGATTTCTCATTTTCAAAATTACCTCAAAATCAAATATGACTTGGCACGCAACATGGTGGGGTGCAGAATATTCAATTCCATCTGGATAAAAATAATTCGTCAACAGAAATCATTGTCGGGTCGTTAGAGGGGGTATAGAGATATTTTTCATTTTCAATATTTCTTCAAAAATCCAATTTGACTTGGCACGCAACATGGTGGGGTGCAGAATATCCATTTCCATCTAAATAACAATAATTTGTCAACAGAAATCATTGTCGGGTCGTTAGAGGTGGAATAGAGGGATTTTTCAATTTCAATAATTCTTCAAAAATCTAATATGACTTGGCACGCATCATGGTGGGGTGCAAAGTATCCATGTCCATCTGAATAACAATAATTCGTCAACAGAAATCATTGTCGGGTCGTCAGAGGGGGTAAAGAGGGATTTCTCACTTTCAATATTTCTTCAAAAATTTAATATGACTTGGCACGCATCATAGTGGGGTGCAGAATATCTATTCCCATTTGAATAACAATAATTCGTCGACAGAAATCATTGTCGGGTCGTTAGAGGGGGTATAGAGGGATTTCTCATTTTCAAAATTACCTCAAAATCAAATATGACTTGGCACGCAATATGGTGGGGTGCAGAATATTCATTTCCATCTGGATAACAATAATTCGTCAACAGAAATCGTTGTCGGGTCGTTAGAGGGGGTATAGAGATATTTTTCATTTTCAATATTTCTTCAAAAATCCAATTTGACTTGGCACGCATCATGGTGGGGTGCAGAATATCCATTTCCATCTGAATAACAATAATTCGTCGACAGAAATCATTGTCGGGTCGTCAGAGGTGGTATAGAGGGATTTTTCATTTTCAAAATTACCTCAAAATCAAAAATGACTTGGCACGCAACATGGTGGGGTGCAGAATATTCATTTCCATCTGAATAACAATAATTCGTCAACAGAAATCATTGTCGGGTCGTTAGAGGGGGTATAGAGGGATCTTTCATTTTCAAAATTACCTCAAAATCAAATATGACGTGGCACGCATCATGGTGAGGTGCAGAATATTCATTTCCATCTCAATATCAATAATTTATCACCAGAAATCATTGTCGGGTCGTCAGAGGGGGTATAGAGGGATTTTATCATTTTCAAAATTACCTCAAAATCAAATATGACTTGGCACGCATCATAGTGGGGTGCAGAATATCTATTTCCATCTGAATAACGATAAGTCGTCAACAGAAATCATTGACGGGTCGTTAGAGGGGGAATAGAGGGATTTTTCATTTTCAATATTTCTTCAAAAATCTAATATGACTTGGCACGCATCATGGTGGGGTACAGATTATCCATTTCCATCTATATAAAAATAATTCGTCAACAGAAATCATTGACGGGTCGATGGAGGGGGTAGTGAGGGATTTCTCATTTTCAATATTTCTTCAAAAATCTAATATGACTTGGCACGTATCATGGAGGGGTGCAGAATATCTATTTCCATCTGAATAACAATAATTCGTCGACAGAAATCATTGTCGGGTCGTTAGAGGGGGTATAGAGGGATTTTTCATTTTCAAAAGTACCTCAAAATCAAATATGACTTGGCACGCATCATGGTGGGGTGCAGAATATTCGTTCCCATCTAAATAACAATAATTCGTCAACAGAAATCATTGACGGGTCGTTGGAGGGGGTATAGAGGGATTTCTCATTTTCAATATTTCTTCAAAAATCTAATATGACTTGGCACGCATCATGGTGGGGTGCAGAATATTCATTTCCGTCTGAATAACAATAATTCGTCAACAGAAATCATTGTCGGGTTGTTAGAGGGGATATAGAGGGATTTTTCATTTTCAAAAATAACCTCAAAATCAAATATGACTTGGCACGCATCATAGTGGGGAGCAGAATATCCATTGCCATTTGAATAACAATAATTTGTCAACCGATATCATTGTCGGGTCGTTAGAGGGGGTATAGAGGGATTTTTCATTTTCAAAATTACCTCAAAATCAAATATGACTTGGCACGTAACATGGTGGGGTGCAGAATATCCATTTCCATCTGAATAACAATAATTTGTCAACAGAAATCATTGTCGGGTCGTTAGAGGATGAATAGAGGGATTTTTCATTTTCAATATTTCTTCAAAATTGTAATATGACTTGGCACGCATCATGGTGGGGTGCAAAGTATCCATGTCCATCTGAATAACAATAATTCGTCAACAGAAATCATTGTCGGGTCGTCAGAGGGGGTAAAGAGGGATTTCTCATTTTCAATCTTTCTTCAAAAATCTAATATGACTTGGCACGCATCATAGTGGGGTGCAGAATATCTATTTCTATCTGAATAACAATAATTCGTCGACAGAAATCATTGTCGGGTCGTTAGAGGGGGTATAGAGGGATTTCTCATTTTCAAAATTACCTCAAAATCAAATATGACTTGGCACGCAACATGGTGGGGTGCAGAATATTCATTTACATCTGGATAACAATAATTCGTCAACAGAAATCATTGTCGAGACGTTAGAGGGGGTATAGAGATATTTTTCATTTTCAATATTTCTTCAAAAATCCAATTTGACTTGGCACGCATCATGGTGGGGTGCAGATTATCCATTTCCATCTGAATAACAATAATTCGTCGACAGAAATCATTGTCGGGTCGTCAGAGGGGGTATAGAGGGATTTTTCAATTTCAAAATGACTTCAAAAATCAAATATGACTTGGCACGCATCATGGTGGGGTACAGAATATCCATTTCCATCTCAATATCAATAATTTGTCACCAGAAATCTTTGTCGAGTCGTCAGAGGGGGTATAGAGGGATTTTTCATTTTCAAAATTACCTCAAAATCAAATATGACTTGGCACGCATCATAGTGGGGTGCAGAATATCCATTTCCATCTGAATAACAATAAGTCGTCAACAGAAATCATTGACGGGTTGTTGGAGGGGGTATAGAGGGTTTTTTCATTTTCAAAATTTCTTCAAAAATCTAATATGACTTGGCACGCATCATGGTGGGGTGCAAAGTATCCATGTCCATCTGAATAACAATAATTCGCCAACAGAAATCATTGTCGGGTCGTCAGAGGAGGTAAAGAGGGATTTCTCATTTTCAATATTTCTTCAAAAATATAATATGACTTGGCACGCATCATGGTGGGGTGCAGAATATCTATTTCCATCCGAATAACAATAATTCGTCGACAGAAATCATTGTCGAGTCGTTAGAGGGGGTATAGAGGGATTTCTCATTTTCAAAATTACCTCAAAATCAAATATGACTTGGCACGCAACATGGTGGGGTGCAGAATATTCATTTCCATCTGGATAACAATAATTCGTACAGAAATCATTGTCGGGTCTTTAGAGGGGGTAAAGAGAGATTTTTCATTTTCAATATTTCTTCAAAAATCCAATTTGACTTGGCACGCATCATGGTGGGGTGCAGAATATCCATTTCCATCTGAATAACAATAATTCGTCGACAGAAATCATTGTCGGGTCGTCAGAGGGGGTATAGAGGGATTTTTCATTTTCAAAATTACCTCAAAATCAAATATGACTTGGCACGCATCATGGTGGGGTGCAGAATATCCATTTCCATCTAAATAACAATAATTCGCCAACAGAAATCATTGTCGGGTCGTCAGAGGAGGTAAAGAGGGATTTCTCATTTTCAATATTTCTTCAAAAATCAAATATGACTTGGAACGCATCATAGTGGGGTACATAATATCCATTTCCATCTCAAAAACAATAATTTGTTAACAGAAATCATTGTAGGGTCGTCAGAGGGGATATAGAGGGATTTTACATTTTCAAAATTACCTCAAAATCAAATATGACATGGCACGCATCATAGTGGGGTGCAGAATATCCATTATCATCTGAATAACAATAATTCGTCAACAGAACTCACTGTCGGGTCGTTAGAGGGGGTATAGAGGGATTTTACATTTTCAAAATTTCCTCAAAATCAAATAAGACATGGCACGCATCATAGTGGGGTGCAGAATATCCATTTCCATCTGAATAACAATAATTCGTCAACAGAAATCATTGACGGGTCGTTGGAGGGGGTATAGAGGGATTTTTCATTTTCAAAATTTCTTCAAAAATCTAATATGACTTGGCACGCATCATGGTGGGGTGCAGAATATCCATTTCCATCTGAATAACAATAATTCGTCAACAGAAATCATTGTCGGGTCGTTAGAGGGGGTATAGAGGGATTTTTCATTTTCAAAATTACCTCAAAATCAAATATGACTTGGCACGCATCAGGGTGGGGTGCAGAATATCCACTTCCATCTAAATAACAATAATTCGTCAACAGAAATAATTGACGGGTTGTTGGAGGGGGTATAGAGGGATTTTTCATTTCCAAAATTTCTTCAATAATCTAATATGACTTGGCACGCATCATGGTGGGGTACAGAATATCCATTTCCATCTCAATAACAATAATTTCTCAACAGAAATCATTGTCGGGTCGTCAGAGGGGGAATAGAGGGTTTTTCATTTTCAAAATTACCTCAAAATCAAATATGACTTGGCACGCAACATGGTGGAGTGCAGAATATTAATTTCCATCTGAATAACAATAATTCGTCAACAGAAATCATTGACGGGTCGTTGGAGGGGGTATAGAGGGATTTTTCATTTTCAAAATTTCTCCAATAATCTAATATGACTTGGCACGCATCATGGTGGGGTACAGAATATCCATTTCCATCTCAATAACAATAATTTCTCAACAGAAATCATTGTCGGGTCGTCAGAGGGGGAATAAAGGGTTTTTCATTTTCAAAATTACCTCAAAATCAAATATGACTTGACACGCATCATGGTGGGGTGCAGAATATCTATTTCCATCTGAATAACAATGATTAGTCAACAGAAATCATTGACGGGTCGTAGGAGGGGGTATAGAGGGATTTTTCATTTTCAAAATTTCTTTAAAAATCTAATATGACTTGGCACGCATCATGGTGGGGTGCAGAATATCCATTTCCATCTGAATAACAATAATTTGTCAACAGAAATCATTGACGGGTCGTTGGAGGAAATATAGTGGGATTTTTCATTTTCAAAATTTCTTCAAAAATCTAATATGACTTGGCACGCATCATGGTGGGGTGCAGAATATCCATTTCCATCTGAATAACAATAATTCGTCAACAGAAATCATTGTCGGGTCGTTAGAGGGGGTATAGAGGGATTTTTCATTTTCAAAATTACCTCAAAATCAAATATGACTTGGCACGCATCAGGGTGGGGTGCAGAATATCCACTTCCATCTAAATAACAATAATTCGTCAACAGAAATAATTGACGGGTCGTTGGAGGGGGTATAGAGGGATTTTTCATTTCCAAAATATCTTCAATAATCTAATATGACTTGGCACGCATCATGGTGGGGTACAGAATATCCATTTCCATCTCAATAACAATAATTTCTCAACAGAAATCATTGTCGGGTCGTCAGAGGGGGAATAGAGGGTTTTTCATTTTCAAAATTACCTCAAAATCAAATATGACTTGGCACGCAACATGGTGGAGTGCAGAATATTAATTTCCATCTGAATAACAATAATTCGTCAACAGAAATCATTGACGGGTCGTTGGAGGGGGTATAGAGGGATTTTTCATTTTCAAAATTTCTCCAATAATCTAATATGACTTGGCACGCATCATGGTGGGGTACAGAATATCCTTTTCCATCTCAATAACAATAATTTCTCAACAGAAATCATTGTCGGGTCGTCAGAGGGGGAATAAAGGGTTTTTCATTTTCAAAATTACCTCAAAATCAAATATGACTTGACACGCATCATGGTGGGGTGCAGAATATCTATTTCCATCTGAATAACAATGATTAGTCAACAGAAATCATTGACGGGTCGTAGGAGGGGGTATAGAGGGATTTTTCATTTTCAAAATTTCTTTAAAAATCTAATATGACTTGGCACGCATCATGGTGGGGTGCAGAATATCCATTTCCATCTGAATAACAATAATTTGTCAACAGAAATCATTGTCGGGTCGTTAGAGGGCGTATAGAGGGATTTCTCATTTTCAATATTTCTTCAAAAATCTAATATGACTTGTCACGCATCATGGTGGGGGCAGAATATCTATTTCCATCTGAATAACAATAATTCGTCTACAGAAATCATTGTCGGGTCGTTAGAGGGGGTATAGAGGGATTTTTCATTTTCAAAATTTCTTCAAAAATCTAATATGACTTGGCACGCATCATGGTTTGGTGCAGAATATCCATTTCCATCTGAATAACAATAATTCGTCAACAGAAATCATTGTCGGGTCGTTAGAGGGGGTATAGAGGGATCTTTCATTTTCAAAATTACCTCAAAATCAAATATGACGTGGCACGCATCATGGTGAGGTGCAGAATATTCATTTCCATCTCAATATCAATAATTTATCACCAGAAATCATTGTCGGGTCGTCAGAGGGGGTATAGAGGGATTTTATCATTTTCAAAATTACCTCAAAATCAAATATGACTTGGCACGCATCATAGTGGGGTGCAGAATATCTATTTCCATCTGAATAACGATAAGTCGTCAACAGAAATCATTGACGGGTCGTTAGAGGGGGAATAGAGGGATTTTTCATTTTCAATATTTCTTCAAAAATCTAATATGACTTGGCACGCATCATGGTGGGGTACAGATTATCCATTTCCATCTATATAAAAATAATTCGTCAACAGAAATCATTGACGGGTCGATGGAGGGGGTAGTGAGGGATTTCTCATTTTCAATATTTCTTCAAAAATCTAATATGACTTGGCACGTATCATGGAGGGGTGCAGAATATCTATTTCCATCTGAATAACAATAATTCGTCGACAGAAATCATTGTCGGGTCGTTAGAGGGGGTATAGAGGGATTTTTCATTTTCAAAAGTACCTCAAAATCAAATATGACTTGGCACGCATCATGGTGGGGTGCAGAATATCCGTTCCCATCTAAATAACAATAATTCGTCAACAGAAATCATTGACGGGTCGTTGGAGGGGGTATAGAGGGATTTCTCATTTTCAATATTTCTTCAAAAATCTAATATGACTTGGCACGCATCATGGTGGGGTGCAGAATATTCATTTCCGTCTGAATAACAATAATTCGTCAACAGAAATCATTGTCGGGTCGTTAGAGGGGATATAGAGGGATTTTTCATTTTCAAAAATAACCTCAAAATCAAATATGACTTGGCACGCATCATAGTGGGGAGCAGAATATCCATTGCCATTTGAATAACAATAATTTGTCAACCGATATCATTGTCGGGTCGTTAGAGGGGGTATAGAGGGATTTTTCATTTTCAAAATTACCTCAAAATCAAATATGACTTGGCACGTAACATGGTGGGGTGCAGAATATCCATTTCCATCTGAATAACAATAATTTGTCAACAGAAATCATTGTCGGGTCGTTAGAGGATGAATAGAGGGATTTTTCATTTTCAATATTTCTTCAAAAATGTAATATGACTTGGCACGCATCATGGTGGGGTGCAAAGTATCCATGTCCATCTGAATAACAATAATTCGTCAACAGAAATCATTGTCGGGTCGTCAGAGGGGGTAAAGAGGGATTTCTCATTTTCAATCTTTCTTCAAAAATCTAATATGACTTGGCACGCATCATAGTGGGGTGCAGAATATCTATTTCTATCTGAATAACAATAATTCGTCGACAGAAATCATTGTCGGGTCGTTAGAGGGGGTATAGAGGGATTTCTCATTTTCAAAATTACCTCAAAATCAAATATGACTTGGCACGCAACATGGTGGGGTGCAGAATATTCATTTACATCTGGATAACAATAATTCGTCAACAGAAATCATTGTCGAGACGTTAGAGGGGGTATAGAGATATTTTTCATTTTCAATATTTCTTCAAAAATCCAATTTGACTTGGCACGCATCATGGTGGGGTGTAGATTATCCATTTCCATCTGAATAACAATAATTCGTCGACAGAAATCATTGTCGGGTCGTCAGAGGGGGTATAGAGGGATTTTTCAATTTCAAAATGACTTCAAAAATCAAATATGACTTGGCACGCATCATGGTGGGGTACAGAATATCCATTTCCATCTCAATATCAATAATTTGTCACCAGAAATCTTTGTCGAGTCGTCAGAGGGGGTATAGAGGGATTTTTCATTTTCAAAATTACCTCAAAATCAAATATGACTTGGCACGCATCATAGTGGGGTGCAGAATATCCATTTCCATCTGAATAACAATAAGTCGTCAACAGAAATCATTGACGGGTTGTTGGAGGGGGTATAGAGGGATTTTTCATTTTCAAAATTTCTTCAAAAATCTAATATGACTTGGCACGCATCATGGTGGTGTGCAGAATATCCATTGCCATTTGAATAACAATAATTTGTCAACAGAAATCATTGTCGGGTCGTTAGAGGGGGTATAGAGGGATTTTTCATTTTCAAAATTACCTCAAAATCAAATATGACTTGGCACGCAACATAGTGGGGTGCAGAATATTCATTTCCATCTGAATAACAATAATTTGTCAACAGAAATCATTGTCGGGTCGTTAGAGGGGAAATAGAGGGATTTTTCATTTTCAATATTTCTTCAAAAATCTAATATGACTTGGCACGCATCATGGTGGGGTGCAAAGTATCCATGTCCATCTGAATAACAATAATTCGCCAACAGAAATCATTGTCGGGTCGTCAGAGGAGGTAAAGAGGGATTTCTCATTTTCAATATTTCTTCAAAAATATAATATGATTTGGCACGCATCATGGTGGGGTGCAGAATATCTATTTCCATCCGAATAACAATAATTCGTCGACAGAAATCATTGTCGAGTCGTTAGAGGGGGTATAGAGGGATTTCTCATTTTCAAAATTACCTCAAAATCAAATATGACTTGGCACGCAACATTGGGGGGTGCAGAATATTCATTTCCATCTGGATAACAATAATTCGTACAGAAATCATTGTCGGGTCTTTAGAGGGGGTAAAGAGAGATTTTTCATTTTCAATATTTCTTCAAAAATCCAATTTGACTTGGCACGCATCATGGTGGGGTGCAGAATATCCATTTCCATCTGAATAACAATAATTCGTCGACAGAAATCATTGTCGGGTCGTCAGAGGGGGTATAGAGGGATTTTTCATTTTCAAAATTACCTCAAAATCAAATATGACTTGGCACGCATCATGGTGGGGTGCAGAATATCCATTTCCATCTAAATAACAATAATTCGCCAACAGAAATCATTGTCGGGTCGTCAGAGGAGGTAAAGAGGGATTTCTCATTTTCAATATTTCTTCAAAAATCAAATTTGACTTGGAACGCATCATAGTGGGGTACATAATATCCATTTCCATCTCAAAAACAATAATTTGTTAACAGAAATCATTGTAGGGTCGTCAGAGGGGATATAGAGGGATTTTACATTTTCAAAATTACCTCAAAATCAAATATGACATGGCACGCATCATAGTGGGGTGCAGAATATCCATTATCATCTGAATAACAATAATTCGTCAACAGAACTCACTGTCGGGTCGTTAGAGGGGGTATAGAGGGATTTTACATTTTCAAAATTTCCTCAAAATCAAATAAGACATGGCACGCATCATAGTGGGGTGCAGAATATCCATTTCCATCTGAATAACAATAATTCGTCAACAGAAATCATTGACGGGTCGTTGGAGGGGGTATAGAGGGATTTTTCATTTTCAAAATTTCTTCAAAAATCTAATATGACTTGGCACGCATCATGGTGGGGTGCAGAATATCCATTTCCATCTGAATAACAATAATTCGTCAACAGAAATCATTGTCGGGTCGTTAGAGGGGGTATAGAGGGATTTTTCATTTTCAAAATTACCTCAAAATCAAATATGACTTGGCACGCATCAGGGTGGGGTGCAGAATATCCACTTCCATCTAAATAACAATAATTCGTCAACAGAAATAATTGACGGGTCGTTGGAGGGGGTATAGAGGGATTTTTCATTTCCAAAATTTCTTCAATAATCTAATATGACTTGGCACGCATCATGGTGGGGTACAGAATATCCATTTCCATCTCAATAACAATAATTTCTCAACAGAAATCATTGTCGGGTCGTCAGAGGGGGAATAGAGGGTTTTTCATTTTCAAAATTACCTCAAAATCAAATATGACTTGGCACGCAACATGGTGGAGTGCAGAATATTAATTTCCATCTGAATAACAATAATTCGTCAACAGAAATCATTGACGGGTCGTTGGAGGGGGTATAGAGGGATTTTTCATTTTCAAAATTTCTCCAATAATCTAATATGACTTGGCACGCATCATGGTGGGGTACAGAATATCCATTTCCATCTCAATAACAATAATTTCTCAACAGAAATCATTGTCGGGTCGTCAGAGGGGGAATAAAGGGTTTTTCATTTTCAAAATTACCTCAAAATCAAATATGACTTGACACGCATCATGGTGGGGTGCAGAATATCTATTTCCATCTGAATAACAATGATTAGTCAACAGAAATCATTGACGGGTCGTAGGAGGGGGTATAGAGGGATTTTTCATTTTCAAAATTTCTTTAAAAATCTAATATGACTTGGCACGCATCATGGTGGGGTGCAGAATATCCATTTCCATCTGAATAACAATAATTTGTCAACAGAAATCATTGACGGGTCGTTGGAGGGGGTATAGTGGGATTTTTCATTTTCAAAATTTCTTCAAAAATCTAATATGACTTGGCACGCATCATGGTGGGGTGCAGAATATCCATTTCCATCTGAATAACAATAATTCGTCAACAGAAATCATTGTCGGGTCGTTAGAGGGGGTATAGAGGGATTTTTCATTTTCAAAATTACCTCAAAATCAAATATGACTTGGCACGCATCAGGGTGGGGTGCAGAATATCCACTTCCATCTAAATAACAATAATTCGTCAACAGAAATAATTGACGGGTCGTTGGAGGGGGTATAGAGGGATTTTTCATTTCCAAAATATCTTCAATAATCTAATATGACTTGGCACGCATCATGGTGGGGTACAGAATATCCATTTCCATCTCAATAACAATAATTTCTCAACAGAAATCATTGTCGGGTCGTCAGAGGGGGAATAGAGGGTTTTTCATTTTCAAAATTACCTCAAAATCAAATATGACTTGGCACGCAACATGGTGGAGTGCAGAATATTAATTTCCATCTGAATAACAATAATTCGTCAACAGAAATCATTGACGGGTCGTTGGAGGGGGTATAGAGGAGTTTTTCATTTTCAAAATTTCTCCAATAATCTAATATGACTTGGCACGCATCATGGTGGGGTACAGAATATCCATTTCCATCTCAATAACAATAATTTCTCAACAGAAATCATTGTCGGGTCGTCAGAGGGGGAATAAAGGGTTTTTCATTTTCAAAATTACCTCAAAATCAAATATGACTTGACACGCATCATGGTGGGGTGCAGAATATCTATTTCCATCTGAATAACAATGATTAGTCAACAGAAATCATTGACGGGTCGTAGGAGGGGGTATAGAGGGATTTTTCATTTTCAAAATTTCTTTAAAAATCTAATATGACTTGGCACGCATCATGGTGGGGTGCAGAATATCCATTTCCATCTGAATAACAATAATTTGTCAACAGAAATTATTGTCGGGTCGTTAGAGGGCGTATAGAGGGATTTCTCATTTTCAATATTTCTTCAAAAATCTAATATGACTTGTCACGCATCATGGTGGGGGCAGAATATCTATTTCCATCTGAATAACAATAATTCGTCTACAGAAATCATTGTCGGGTCGTTAGAGGGGGTATAGAGGGATTTTTCATTTTCAAAATTTCTTCAAAAATCTAATATGACTTGGCACGCATCATGGTTTGGTGCAGAATATCCATTTCCATCTGAATAACAATAATTTGTCAACAGAAATCATTGACGGGTCGTTGGAGGGGGTATAGAGGGAATTTTCATTTTCAAAATTTCTTCAAAAATCTAATATGACTTGGCACGCATCATGGTGGGGTGCAAAGTATCCATGTCCATCTGAATAACAATAATTCGTCAACAGAAATCATTGTCGGGTCGTCAGAGGGGGTATAGAGGGATTTCTCATTTTCAAAATTACCTCAAAATCAAATAAGACTTGGCACGCAACATGGTCGGGTGCAGAATATCAATTTCCATCTGAATAACAATAATTCGTCGACAGAAATCATTGTCGGGTCGTTAGAGGGGGTATAGAGGGATTTTTCATTTTCAAAATTTCTTCAAAAATCTAATATGACTTGGCACGCATCATGGTTTGGTGCAGAATATTCACTTCCATCTGGATAACGATAATTCGTCAACAGAAATCATTGTCGGGTCGTTAGAGGGGGTATAGAGGGATTTTTCATTTTCAATATTTCTTCAAAAATCCAATATGACTTGACACGCATCATGGTGGGGTGCAGAATATCCATTTCCATCTGAATAACAATAATTTGTCGACAGAAATCATTGTCGGGTCGTCAGAGGGGGTATAGAGGGATTTTTCATTTTCAATATTTCTTCAAAAATCCAATATGACTTGGCACGCATCGTGGTGGGATGCAGAATATCCATTATTTTCTGAATAACAATAATTCGTCAACAGAACTCATTGTCGGGTCGTTAGAGGGTGTATGGAGGGATTTTTCATTTTCAAAATTACCTCAAAATCAAATATGACTTGGCACGCATCATGGAGGGGTGCAAAGTATCCGTGTCCATCTGAATAACAATAATTCGTCAACAGAAATCATTGTCGTGTCGTCAGAGGGGGTATAGAGGGATTTCTCATTTTCAATATTTCTTCAAAAATCTAATATGACTTGGCACGCATCATGGTGGGGTGCAGAATATCTATTTCCATCTGAATAACAATAATTTGTCGACAGAAATCATTGTCGGGTCGTTAGAGGGGGTATACAGAGATTTCTCATTTTCAAAATTACCTCAAAATCAAATTAGACTTGGCACGCAACATGGTCGGTTGCAGAATATTCATTTCCATCTGGATAACGATAATTCGTCAACAGAAATCATTGTCGGGTCGTTAGAGGGGGTATAGAGGGATTTTTCATTTTCAATATTTCTTCAAAAATCCAATATGACTTGGCACGCATCATGGTGGGGTGCAGAATATCCATTCCCATCTGAATAACAATAATTCGTCAACAGAAATCATTGTCGGGTCGTTAGAGGGGGTATAGAGGGATTTTTCATTTTCAAAAGTACTTCAAAATCAAATATGACTTGGCACGCATCATGGTGGGTTGCAGAATATCCATTTTCATCTAAATAACAATAATTCGTCAACAGAAATCATTGACGGGTCGTTGGAGGGGGTATAGAGGGATTTCTCATTTTCAATATTTCTTCAAAAATCTAATATGACTTGGCACGCATCATGGTGGGGTGCAGAATATCTATTTCTATCTGAATAACAATAATTCGTCGACAGAAATCATTGTCGGATCGTTAGAGGGGGTATAGAGGGATTTTTCATTTTCAAAATTACCTCAAAATCAAATATGACTTGGCACGCAACATAGTGGGGTGCAGAATATTCATTTCCATCTAAATAACAATAATTCGTCAACAGAAATCATTGTCGGGTCGTTAGAGGGGATATAGAGGGATTTCTCATTTTCAAAAATTACCTCAAAATCAAAAATGACTTGGCACGCAACATGGTGGGGTGCAGAATATCCATTTCCATCTGAATAACAATAATTCGTCGACAGAAATCATTGTCGGGTCGTCAGAGGGGGTATAGAGGGATTTTTCATTTTCAAAATTACCTCAAAATCAAATATGACTTGGCACGCATCATGGTGGGGTGCAGAATATCCATTTTCATCTAAATAACAATAATTCGTCAAAAGAAATCATTGACGGGTCGTTGGAGGGGGTATAGAGGGATTTCTCATTTTCAATATTTCTTCAAAAATCAAATATGACTTGGAACGCATCATAGTGGGGTACCTAATATCCATTTCCATCTCAAAAACAATAATTTGTTAACAGAAATCATTGTCGGGTCGTCAGAGGGGGTATAGAGGGATTTTTCATTTTCAAAATTACCTCAAAATCAAATATGACTTGGCACACATCATGGTGGGGTGCAGAATATCTATTTTCATCTAAATAACAATAATTCGTCGACAGAAATCATTGTCGGGTCGTTAGAGGGGGTATAGAGGGATTTTTCATATTCAAAATGACTTCAAAAATCAAATATGACTTGGCACGCATCATAGTGGGGCACAAGAATATTCATTTCCATCTCAATAACTATAATTTGTTAACAAAATTCATTGTCGGGTCGTCAGAGGGGGTATAGAGTGATTTTTCATTTTCAAAATTACCTCAAAATCAAATATGACTTGGCACGCATTATAGTGGGGTGCAGAATATCCATTTCCATCTAAATAACAATAATTCGTCGACAGAAATCATTGTCGGGTCGTTAGAGGGGGTATAGAGGGTTTTCTCATTTTCAAAATTACCTCAAAATCAAATATGACTTGGCACGCAACATGGTGGGGTGCAGAATATTCATTTCCATCTGGATAACAATAATTCGTCAACAGAAATCATTGTCGGGTCGTTAGAGGGGGTAAAGAGAGATTTTTCATTTTCAATATTTCTTCAAAAATCCAATTTGACTTGGCACGCATCATGGTGGGGTGCAGAATATCCATTTCCATCTGAATAACAATAATTCGTCGACAGAAATCATTGTCGGGTCGTCAGAGGGGGTATAGAGGGATTTCTCATTTTCAAAATTACCTCAAAATCAAATATGACTTGGCACGCATCATGGTGGGGTGCAGAATATCCATTTCCATCTAAATAACAATAATTTGTCAAAAGAAATCATTGACGGGTCGTTGGAGGGGGTATAGAGGGATTTCTCATTTTCAATATTTCTTCAAAAATCAAATATGACTTGGAACGCATCATAGTGGGGTACATAATATCCATTTCCATCTCAAAAACAATAATTTGTTAACAGAAATCATTGTCGGGTCGTCAGAGGGGGTATAGAGGGATTTTTCATTTTCAAAATTACCTCAAAATCAAATATGACTTGGCACACATCATTGTGGGGTGCAGAATATCTATTTCCATCTGAATAACAATAATTCGTCGACAGAAATCATTGTCGGGTCGTTAGAGGGGGTATAGAGGGATTTTTCATTTTCAATATTTCTTCAAAAATCCAATATGACTTGGCACGCATCATGGTGGGGTGCAGAATATCCATTATCATCTGAATAACAATAATTCGTCAAAAGAAATCATTGACGGGTCGTTGGAGGGGGTATAGAGGGATTTCTCATTTTCAATATTTCTTCAAAAATCAAATATGACTTGGAACGCATCATAGTGGGGTACCTAATATCCATTTCCATCTCAAAAACAATAATTTGTTAACAGAAATCATTGTCGGGTCGTCAGAGGGGGTATAGAGGGATTTTTCATTTTCAAAATTACCTCAAAATCAAATATGACTTGGCACACATCATGGTGGGGTGCAGAATATCTATTTTCATCTAAATAACAATAATTCGTCGACAGAAATCATTGTCGGGTCGTTAGAGGGGGTATAGAGGGATTTTTCATTTTCAAAATGACTTCAAAAATCAAATATGACTTGGCACGCATCATAGTGGGGCACAAGAATATCCATTTCCATCTCAATAACTATAATTTGTTAACAAAATTCATTGTCGGGTCGTCAGAGGGGGTATAGAGTGATTTTTCATTTTCAAAATTACCTCAAAATCAAATATGACTTGGCACGCATTATAGTGGGGTGCAGAATATCCATTTCCATCTAAATAACAATAATTCGTCGACAGAAATCATTGTCGGGTCGTTAGAGGGGGTATAGAGGGTTTTCTCATTTTCAAAATTACCTCAAAATCAAATATGACTTGGCACGCAACATGGTGGGGTGCAGAATATTCATTTCCATCTGGATAACAATAATTCGTCAACAGAAATCATTGTCGGGTCGTTAGAGGGGGTAAAGAGAGATTTTTCATTTTCAATATTTCTTCAAAAATCCAATTTGACTTGGCACGCATCATGGTGGGGTGCAGAATATCCATTTCCATCTGAATAACAATAATTCGTCGACAGAAATCATTGTCGGGTCGTCAGAGGGGGTATAGAGGGATTTTTCATTTTCAAAATTACCTCAAAATCAAATATGACTTGGCACGCATCATGGTGGGGTGCAGAATATCCATTTCCATCTAAATAACAATAATTCGTCAAAAGAAATCATTGACGGGTCGTTGGAGGGGGTATAGAGGGATTTCTCATTTTCAATATTTCTTCAAAAATCAAATATGACTTGGAACGCATCATAGTGGGGTACCTAATATCCATTTCCATCTCAAAAACAATAATTTGTTAACAGAAATCATTGTCGGGTCGTCAGAGTGGGTATAGAGGGATTTTTCATTTTCAAAATTACCTCAAAATCAAATATGACTTGGCACACATCATGGTGGGGTGCAGAATATCTATTTCCATCTGAATAACAATAATTCGTCGACAGAAATCATTGTCGGGTCGTTAGAGGGGGTATAGAGGGATTTTTCATTTTCAATATTTCTTCAAAAATCCAATATGACTTGGCACGCATCATAGTGGGGCACAAGATTATCCATTTCCATCTCAATAACTATAATTTGTTAACAAAAATCATTGTCGGGTCGTCAGAGGGGGTATAGAGGGATTTTTCATTTTCAAAATTACCTCAAAATCAAATATGACTTGGCACGCATTATGGTGGGGTGCAGAATATCCATTTCCATCTAAATAACAATAATTCGTCGACAGAAATCATTGTCGGGTCGTTAGAGGGGGTATAGAGGGATTTTTCATTTTCAATATTTCTTCAAAAATCCAATATGACTTGGCACGCATCATGGTGGGGTGCAGAATATCCATTTCCATCTGAATAACAATAATTCGTCAACAGAAATCATTGACGGGTCGTTGGAGGGGGTATAGAGGGATTTTTCATTTTCAAAATTTCTTCAAAAATCTAATATGACTTGGCACGCATCATGGTGGGGTGCAGAATATCCATTTCCATCTGAATAACAATAATTCGTCAACAGAAATCATTGTCGGGTCGTAAGAGGGGGTATAGAGGGATTTTTCATTTTCAAAATTACCTCAAAATCAAATATGACTTGGCACGCATCAGGGTGGGGTGCAGAATATCCACTTCCATCTAAATAACAATAATTCGTCAACAGAAATCATTGACGGGTCGTCGGAGGGGGTATAGAGGGATTTTTCATTTTCAAAATTTCTTCAATAATCTAATATGACTTGGCACGCATCATGGTGGGGTACAGAAAATCCATTTCCATCTCAATGACAATAATTTGTCAACAGAAATCATTGTCGGGTCGTCAGAGGGGGTATAGAGGGATTTTTCATTTTCAAAATTACCTCAAAATCAAATATGACTTGGCACGCAACATGGTGGGGTGCAGAATATCTATTTCCATCTGAATAACAATAATTTGTCAACAGAAATCATTGTCGGGTCGTTAGAGGGGGAATAGAGGGATTTTTCATTTTCAATATTTCTTCAAAAATCTAATATGACTTGTCACGCATCATAGTGGGGTGCAAAGTATCCATGTCCATCTGAATAACAATAATTCGTCAACAGATATCATTGTCGGGTCGTCAGAGGGGGTAAAGAGGGATTTCTCATTTTCAATATTTCTTCATAAATCTAATATGACATGGCACGCATCATGGTGGGGTGCAGAATATCTATTTCCATCTGAATAACAATAATTCGTCGACAGAAATCATTGTCGGGTCGTTTGAGGGCGTATAGAGGGATTTCTCATTTTCAAAATTACCTCAAAATCAAATATGACTTGGCACGCAACATGGTGGGGTGCAGAATATTCATTTCCATCTGGATAACAATAATTCGTCAACAGAAATCATTGTCGGGTCGTTAGAGGGGGTAAAGAGAGATTTTCCATTTTCAATATTTCTTCAAAAATCCAATTTGACTTGGCACGCATCATGGTGGGGTGCAGAATATCCATTTCCATCTGAATAACAATAATTCGTCGACAGAAATCATTGTCGGGTCGTCAGAGGGGGTATAGAGGGATTTTTCATTTTCAAAATTACCTCAAAATCAAATATGACTTGGCACACATCATGGTGGGGTGCAGAATATCTATTTTCATCTAAATAACAATAATTCGTCGACAGAAATCATTGTCGGGTCGTTAGAGGGGGTATAGAGGGATTTTTCATTTTCAAAATGACTTCAAAAATCAAATATGACTTGGCACGCATCATAGTGGGGCACAAGAATATCCATTTCCATCTCAATAACTATAATTTGTTAACAAAAATCATTGTCGGGTCGTCAGAGGGGGTATAGAGGGATTTTTCATTTTCAAAATTACCTCAAAATCAAATACGACTTGGCACGCATTATAGTGGGATGCAGAATATCCATTTCCATCTAAATAACAATAATTCGTCGACAGAAATCATTGTCGGGTCGTTAGAGGGGGTATAGAGGGTTTTCTCATTTTCAAAATTACCTCAAAATCAAATATGACTTGGCACGCAACATGGTGGGGTGCAGAATATTCATTTCCATCTGGATAACAATAATTCGTCAACAGAAATCATTGTCGGGTCGTTAGAGGGGGTAAAGAGAGATTTTTCATTTTCAATATTTCTTCAAAAATCCAATTTGACTTGGCACGCATCATGGTGGGGTGCAGAATATCCATTTCCATCTGAATAACAATAATTCGTCAACAGAAATCATTGACGGGTCGTTGGAGGGGGTATAGAGGGATTTTTCATTTTCAAAATTTCTTCAAAAATCTAATATGACTTGGCACGCATCATGGTGGGGTGCAGAATATCCATTTCCATCTGAATAACAATAATTCGTCAACAGAAATCATTGTCGGGTCGTTAGAGGGGGTATAGAGGGATTTTTCATTTTCATAATTACCTCAAAATCAAATATGACTTGGCACGCATCAGGGTGGGGTGCAGAATATCCACTTCCATCTAAATAACAATAATTCGTCGAAAGAAATCATTGACGGGTCGTTGGAGGAGGTATAGAGGGATTTTTCATTTTCAAAATTTCTTCAATAATTTAATATGACTTGGCACGCATCATGGTGGGGTACAGAATATCCATTTCCATCTCAATGACAATAATTTGTCAACAGAAATCATTGTCGGGTCGTCAGAGGGGGTATAGAGGGATTTTTCATTTTCAAAATTACCTCAGAATCAAATATGACTTGGCACGCATCATGGTGGGGTGCAGAATATCCATTTCCATCTGAATAACAATAATATGTCAACAGAAATCATTGTCGGGTCGTTAGAGGGCGTATAGAGGGATTTTTCATTTTCAATATTTCTTCAAAAATCCAATATGACTTGGCACGCATCATGGTGGGATGCAGAATATCCATTATTATCTCAATAACAATAATTTCTCAACAGAAATCATTGTCGGGTCGTCCGAGGGGGAATAGAGGGTTTTTCATTTTCAAAATTACTTCAAAATCAAATATGACTTGGCACGCAACATGGTGGAGTGCAGAATATTAATTTCCATCTGAATAACTATAATTCGTCAACAGAAATTATTGACGGGTCGTTATAGGGTGTATAGAGGGATTTTTCATTTTCAAAATTTCTTCAAAAATCTAATATGACTTGGCACGCATCATGGTGGGGTGCAGAATATCCATTTCCATCTGAATAACAATAATTTTTCAACAGAAATCATTGTCGGGTCGTTAGAGGGCGTATAGAGGGATTTCTCATTTTCAATATTTCTTCAAAAATCTAATATGACTTGGCACGCATCATGGTGGGTGCAGAATATCTATTTCCATCTGAATAACAATAATTCGTCGACAGAAATCATTGTCGGGTCGTTAGAGGGGGTATAGAGGGATTTTTCATTTTCAAAATTTCTTCAAAAATCTAATATGACTTGGCACGCAACATGGTCGGGTGCAGAATATTCATTTCCATCTGGATAACGATAATTCGTCAGCAGATATCATTGTCGGGTCGTTAGAGGGGGTATAGAGGGATTTTTCATTTTCAATATTTCTTCAAAAATCCAATATGACTTGGCACGCATCATGGTGGGGTGCATAATATCCATTTCCATCTGAATAACAATAATTTGTCGACAGAAATCATTGTCGGGTCGTCAGAGGGGGTATAGAGGGATTTTTCATTTTCAAAATTACCTCAAAATCAAATATGACTTGGCACACATCATAGTGGGGTGCAGAATATCCATTTCCATCTGAATAACAATAATTCGTCAACAGAAATCATTGACGGGTCGTTGGAGGGGGTATAGAGGGATTTTTCATTTTCAAAATTTCTTCAAAAATCTAATATGACTTGGCACGCATCATGATGGGGTGCAAAATATCCATTGCCATCTGAATAACAATAATTTGTAAACAGAAATCATTGTCGGGTCGTTAGAGGGGGTATAGAGGGATTTTTCATTTTCAAAATTACCTCAAAATCAAATATGACTTGGCACGCAACATGGTTGAGTGCAGAATATTAATTTCCATCTGAATAACAATAATTCTTCAACAGAAATCATTGTCGGGTCGTTAGAGGAGGTATAGAGGGATTTTTCATTTTCAATATTTCTTCAAAAATCCAATATGACTTGGCACGCATCATGGTGGGATACAGAATATCCGTTATTTTCTGAATAACAATAATTCGTCAACAGAACTCATTGTCGGGTCGTTAGAGGGTGTATAGAGGGATTTCTCATTTTCAAAATGACTTCAAAATTCAAATATGACTTGGCACGCATCATGGTGGGGTACAGAATATCCTTTTCCATCTCAATAACAATAATTTGTCAACAGAAATCATTGTCGGGTCGTCAGAGGGGGTATAGAGGGATTTTTCATTTTCAAAATTACCTCAAAATCAAATATGACTTGGCACGCATCATGGTGGGGTGCAAAGTATCCATGTCTATCTGAATAACAATAATTCGTCAACAGAAATCATTGTCGGGTCGTCAGAGGGGGTATAGGGGGATTTCTCATTTTCAATATTTCTTCAAAAATCTATTATGACTTGGCACGCATCATGGTGGGGTGCAGAATATCTATTTCCATCTGAATAACAATAATTTGTCGACAGAAATCATTGTCGGGTCGTTAGAGGGAGTATATAGAGACTTCTCATTTTCAAAATTACCGCAAAATCAAATTAGACTTGGCACGCAACATGGTCGGGTGCAGAATATTCATTTCCATCTGGATAACGATAATTCGTCAACAGAAATCATTGTCGGGTCGTTAGAGGGGGTATAGAGGGATTTTTCATTTTCAATATTTCTTCAAAAATCCAATATGACTTGGCACGCATCATGGTGGGGTGCAGAATATTCATTTCCAACTGAATAATAATAATTTGTCGACAGAAATCATTGTCGGGTCGTCAGAGGGGGTATAGAGGGATTTTTCATTTTCAAAATGACTTCAAAAATCAAATATGACTTGGCACGCATCATAGTGGGGTACAGAATATCCATTTCCATCTCAATAGCAATAATTTGTTAACAGAAATCATTGTCGGTTCGTCAGAGGGGGTATAGAGGGATTTTTCATTTTCAAATTTACCTCAAAATCAAATATGACTTGGAACGCATCATGGTGGGGTGCAGAATATCCATTTCCATCTATATAACAATAATTCGTCAACAGAAATCATTGACGGGTCGTTGGAGGGGGTATAGAGGGATTTTTCATTTTCAAAATTTCTTCAAAAACTAATATGACTTGGCACGCATCATGGTGGGGTGCAGAATATCCATTTCCATCTGAATAACAATAACTCGTCAACAGAAATCATTGTCGGGTCGTTAGAGGGGATATAGAGGGATTTTTCATTTTCAAAATTTCCTCAAAATCAAAAATGACTTGGCACGCAACATGGTGGGGTGCAGAATATTCATTTCCATCTGAATAACAATAATTCGTCGACAGAAATCATTGTCGGGTCGTTAGAGGGGGTATAGAGGGATTTTTCATTTTCAAAATTACCTCATAATGAAATATGACTTGACACGCAACATGGTGGGGTGCAGAATATTCATTTCAATCTGAATAACAATAATTCGTCAACAGAAATCATTTTCGAGTCGTTAGAGGGGGAATAGAGGGATTTTTCATTTTCAATATTTCTTCAAAAATCCAATATGACTTGGCACGCATCAGGGTGGGGTGCAAAATATCCACTTCCATCTAAATAACAATAATTTGTCAACAGAAATCATTGACGGGTCGTTGGAAGGGGTATAGAGGGATTTTTCATTTTCAAAATTTCTTCAATAATCTAATATGACTTGGCACGCATCATGGTGGGGTACAGAATATCCATTTCCATCTCAATAACAATAATTTCTCAACAGAAATCATTGTCGGGTCGTCAGAGGGAGAATAGAGGGTTTTTAATTTTCAAAAATACCTCAAAATCAAATATGACTTGGCACGCAACATGGTGGAGTGCAGAATATTAATTTCCATCTGAATAACGATAATTCGTTAACAGAAATCATTGTCGGGTCGTTGGAGGGTGTATAGAGTGATTTTTCATTTTCAAAATTTCCTCAAAATCAAAAATGACTTGGCACGCAACATGGTGGGGTGCAGAATATTCATTTCCATCTGAATAACAATAATTCGTCGACAGAAATCATTGTCGGGTCGTTAGAGGGGGTATAGAGGGATTTTTCATTTTCAAAATTACCTCATAATGAAATATGACTTGACACGCAACATGGTGGGGTGCAGAATATTCATTTCAATCTGAATAACAATAATTCGTCAACAGAAATCATTTTCGAGTCGTTAGAGGGGGAATAGAGGGATTTTTCATTTTCAATATTTCTTCAAAAATCCAATATGACTTGGCACGCATCAGGGTGGGGTGCAAAATATCCACTTCCATCTAAATAACAATAATTTGTCAACAGAAATCATTGACGGGTCGTTGGAAGGGGTATAGAGGGATTTTTCATTTACAATATTTCTTCAAAAATCCAATATGACTTGGCACGCATCATGGTGGGATGCAGAATGTCCATTATTATCTGAATAACAATAATTCGTCAACAGAACTCATTGTCGGGTCGTTAGAGGGTGTATAGAGTGATTTCTCATTTTAAAAATGACTTCAAAATTCAAATATGACTTGGCAAGCATCATGGTGGGGTGCAGAATATCCATTTCCATCTGAATAACAATAATTTGTCAACAGAAATCATTGTCGGGTCGTTAGAGGGCGTATAGAGGGATTTCTCAATTTCAATATTTCTTCAAAAATCTAATATGACTTGGCACGCATCATGGTGGGTGTTGAATATTTATTTCCATCTGAATAACAATAATTCGTCGACAGAAATCATTGTCGGGTCGTTAGAGGGGGTATAGAGGGATTTTTCATTTTCAAAATTTCTTCAAAAATCTAATATGACTTGGCACGCATCATGGTGGGGTGCAGAATATCCATTTATATCTGAATAATAATAATTTGTCAACAGAAATCAATGACGGGTCGTTGGAGGGGGTATAGAGGGATTTTTCATTTTCAAAATTTTTTCAAAAATCTAATATGAATTGGCACGCCTCATGGTAGGGTACAGAATATATATTTCCATCTCAATAACAATAATTTGTCGACAGAAATCATTGTCGGGTCGTTAGAGGGGGTATAGAGGAATTTTTCATTTTCAATATTTCTTCAAAAATCCAATATGACTTGGCACGCATCATGGTGGGGAGCAGAATATCCATTATCATCTGAATAACGATAATTCGTCAACAGAAATCATTGTCGGGTCGTCAGAGGGGGTATAGAGGGATTTCTCATTTTCAATATTTCTTCCAAAATCTAATATGACTTGGCACGCATCATGGTGGGGTGCAGAATATGTATTTCGATCTGAATAACAATAATTCGTCGACAGAAATCATTGTCGGGTCGTTAGAGGAGGTATAGAGGGATTTTTCATTTTCAAAATTACCTCAAAATCAAATATGACTTGGTACGCAACATGGTGGGGTGCAGAATATCCATTTCCATCTCAATAACAATAATTAGTCAACAGAAATCATTGTCGGGTCGTCAGAGGGTGTATAGAGTGATTTTACATTTTCAAAATTACCTCAAAATCAAATATGACTTGGCACGCATCATAGTGGGGTGCAGAATATCCATTTCCATCTGAATAACAATGATTCGATAACAGAAATCATTGACGGGTCGTTGGAGGGGGTATAGAGGGATATTTCATTTTCAAAATTTCTTCAAAAATCTAATATGACTTGGCACGCATCATGGTGGGGTGCAAAGTATCCATGTCCATCTGAATAACAATAATTCGTCAACAGAAATCATTGTCGGGTCGTCAGAGGGGGTATAGAGGGATTTCTCATTTTCAATATTTCTTCCAAAATCTAATATGACTTGGCACGCATCATGGTGGGGTGCAGAATATCTATTTCGATCTGAATAACAATAATTCGTCGACAGAAATCATTGTCGGGTCGTTAGAGGAGGTATGGAGGGATTTTTCATTTTCAAAATTACCTCAAAATCAAATATGACTTGGTACGCAACATGGTGGGGTGCAGAATATTCATTTCCATCTGGATAACAATAATTCGTCAACAGAAATCATTGTCGGGTCGTTAGAGGGTGTATAGAGGGAGTTTTCATTTTCAATATTTCTTCAAAATTCCAATATGACTTGGCACGCATCATGGTGGGGTGCAGAATATCCATTTCCATCTGAATAACAATAATTCGTCGACAGAAATCATTGTCGGGTCGTCAGAGTGGGTATAGAGGGATTTTTCAATTTAAAATGACTTCAATAATCTAATATGACTTGGCACGCATCATGGTAGGGTACAAAATATCCACTTCCATCTCAATAACAATAATTTGTCAACAGAAATCATTGTCGGGTCGTCAGAGGGGGTATAGAGGGATTTTTCATTTTCAAAATTACCTCAAAATCAAATATGACTTGGCAGGCATCATAGTGGGGTGCAGAATATCCATTTCCATCTGAATAACAATAATTCGTCAACAGAAATCATTGACGGGTCGTTGGAGGGGGTATAGAGGGATTTTTCATTTTCAAAATTTCTTCAAAAATCTAATATGACTTGGCAAGCATCATGGTGGGGTGCAGAATATCCATTTCCATCTGAACAACAATAATTTGTCACCAGAAATCATTGACGGGTCGTTAGAAGGGGTATAGAGGGATTTTTCATTTTCAATATTTCTTCAAAAATCCAATATGACTTGGCACGCATCATGGTGGGGTGCAGAATATCCATTTCCATCTGAATAACAATAATTCGTCGACAGAAATCATTGTCGGGTCGTCAGAGGGGGTATAGAGGGATTTTTCATATTCAAAATGACTTCAAAAATCAAATATGACCTGGCACGCATCATAGTGGGGTACAGAATATCCATTTCTATCTCAATAACAATAATTTGTTAACAGAAATCATTGTCGGGTCGTCAGAGGGGGTATAGAGGGATTTTTCATTTTCAAAATTTCTTCAATAATCTAATATGACTTGGCACGCATCATGGTAGGGTACAGAATATCCATTTCCATCTGAATAACAATAATTCGTCAACAGAAATCATTGTCGGGTCGTCAGAGGGGGTATAGAGGGATTTTTCATTTTCAAAATTACCTCAAAATCAAATATGACTTGACACGCATCATGGTGGGTTGCAGAATATCCATTTCCATCTGAATAACAATAATTCGTCAACAGAAATCATTGTCGGGTCGTCAGAGGGGGTATAGAGGGATTTTTCAATATCAAAATGACTTCAAAAATTAAATATGACTTGGCACGCATTATAGTAGGGTGCAGAATATCCGATTCCATCTGAATAACAAGTATTTGTCAACAGAAATCATTGTCGGGTCGTCAGAGGGGGTATGGAGGAATTTTTCATTTTCAAAATTACCTTTAAATCCAATATGACTTGGCACGCATCATGGTGGGGTACAAAATATCCATTTCCATCTCAATAACAATAATTTCTCAACAGAAATCATTGTCGGGTCGTCAGAGGGGGAATAGAGGGTTTTTCATTTTCAAAATTACCTCAAAATCAAATATGACTTGGCACGCAACATGGTGGAGTGCAGAATATTAATTTCCATCTGAACAACAATAATTCGTCAACAGAAATCATTGTCGGGTCGTTGGAGGGGGTATAGAGGAATTTTTCATTTTCAATATTTCTTCAAAAATCCATTATGACTTGGCACGCATCATGGTGGGATGCAGAATATCCATTATTATCTGAATAACAATAATTCGTCAACAGAACTGATTGTCGGGTCGTTAGAGGGTGTATAGAAGGATTTCTCATTTTCAAAATGACTTCAAAATTCAAATATGACTTGGCACGCATCATGGTGGGGTACAGAATATCCATTTCCATCTCAATAACAATAATTTGTCAACTGAAAACATTGTCGGGTCGTCAGAGGGGGTATAGAGGGATTTTTCATTTTCAAGATTACCTCAAAATCAAATATGACTTGGCACGCATCATGGTGGGGTGCAGAATATCCATTTCCATCTGAATTACAATGATCTGTCAACAGAAATCATTGACGGGTCGTTGGAGGGGGTATAGAGGGATTTTTCATTTTCAAAATTTCTTCAAAAATCTAATATGACTTGGCACGCATCATGGTGGGGTGCAGAATATCCATTTCCATCTGAATAACAATAATTTGTCAACAGAAATCATTGTCGGGTCGTTAGAGGGCGTATAGAGGGATTTTTCATTTTCAAAATTACCTCAAAATCAAATATGACTTGGCACGCATCATGGTGGGGTGCAGAATATCCATTTCCATCTGAATAACAATAATTTGTCAACAGAAATCATTGTCGGGTCGTTAGAGGGCGTATAGAGGGATATCTCATTTTCAATATTTCTTCAAAAATCTAATATGACTTGGCACGCATCATGGTGGGGTGCAGAATATCCATTTCCGTCTGAATAACAATAATTTGTCAACTGAAATCATTGACGGGTCGTTAGAGGGGGTATAGAGGGATTTTTCATTTTCAAAATTTCTTCGAAAATCTAATATAACTTGGCACGCATCATGGTGGGGTGCAGAATATCCTTTTCCATCTGAATAACAATAATTTGTCAACAGAAATCATTGTCGGGTCGTTAGAGGGCGTATAGAGGGATTTCTCATTTTCAATATTTCTTCAAAAATCTAATATGACTTGGCACGCATCATGGTGGGTGTGGAATATCTATTTCCATCTGAATAACAATAATTCGTCGACAGAAACCATTGTCGGGTCGTTAGAGGGGGTATAGAGGGATTTTTCATTTTCAAAATTTCTTCAAAAATCTAATATGACTTGGCACGCATCATGGTGGGGTGCAGAATATCCATTTCCATCTGAATAACAATAAGTCGTCGACAGAAATCATTGTCGGGTCGTTAGAGGGGGTATAGAGGGATTTTTCATTTTCAAAATTTCTTCAAAAATCCAATATGACTTGGCACGCATCATGGTGGGGAGCAGAATATCCATTATCATCTGAATAACAATAATTCGTCATCAGAACTCATTGTCGGGTAGAGGGGGTATAGATGGATTTTTCAATTTCAAAATGACTTCAATAATCAAATAGTACTTGGCACGCATCATGGTGGGGTACAGAATATCCATTTTCATCTCAATAACAATAATTTGTCAACAGAAATCATTGTCGGGTCGTCAGAGGGGGTATAGAGTGATTTTACATTTTCAAAATTACCTCAAAATCAAATATGACTTGGCACGCATCATAGTGGGGTGCAGAATATCCATTTCCATCTGAATAACAATGATTCGTCAACAGAAATCATTGACGGGTCGTTGGAGGGGGTATAGAGGAATATTTAATTTTCAAAATTTCTTCAAAAATCTAATATGACTTGGCACGCATCATGGTGGGGTGCAAAGTATCCGTGTCCATCCGAATAACAATAATTCGTCAACAGAAATCATTGTCGGGTCGTCAGAGGGGGTATAGAGGGATTTCTCATTTTCAATATTTCTTCCAAAATCTAATATGACTTGGCACGCATCATGGTGGGGTGCAGAATATCTATTTCGATCTGAATAACAATAATTCGTCGACAGAAATCATTGTCGGGTCGTTAGAGGAGGTATAGAGGGATTTTTCATTTTCAAAATTACCTCAAAATCAAATATGACTTGGCACGCAACATGGTGGGTTGCAGAATATTCATTTCCATCTGGAGAACAATAATTCGTCAACAGAAATCATTGTCGGGTCGTTAGAGGGTGTAAGAGGGATTTTTCATTTTCAAAATTACCTCAAAATCAAATATGACTTGGCACGCATCAGGGTGGGGTGCAGAATATCCACTTCCATCTAAATATCAATAATTCGTCAACAGAAATCATTGTCGGGTCGTTAGAGGAGGTATAGAGGGATTTTTCATTTTCAAAATTACCTCAAAATCAAATATGACTTGGCACGCAACATGGTGGGTTGCAGAATATTTATTACCATCTGGAGAACAATAATTCGTCAACAGAAATCATTGTCGGGTCGTTAGAGGGTGTATAGAGGGATTTTTCATTTTCAAAATTACCTCAAAATCAAATATGACTTGGCACGCATCATGGTGGGGTACAGTATATCCATTTCCATCTCAATGACAATAATTTGTCAACAGAAATCATTGTCGGGTCGTCAGAGGGGGTATAGAGGGATTTTTCATTTTCAAAATTACCTCTAAATCAAATATGACTTGGCACGCATCAGGGTGGGGTGCAGAATATCCACTTCCATCTAAATATCAATAATTCGTCAACAGAAATCATTGTCGGGTCGTTAGAGGAGGTATAGAGGGATTTTTCATTTTCAAAATTACCTCAAAATCCAATATGACTTGGCACGCATCATGGTGGGGTGCAGAATATCCATTTCCATCTGAATAACAATAATTTGTCAACAGAAATCATTGTCGGGTCGTTAGAGGGCGTATAGAGGGATTTCTCATTTTCAATATTTCTTCAAAAATCTAATATGACTTGGCACGCATCATGGTGGGTGCAGAATATCTATTTTCATCTGAATAACAATAATTCGTCGACAGAAATCATTGTCGGGTCGTTAGAGGGGGTATAGAGGGATTTTTCATTTTCAAAATTACCTCAAAATCAAATATGACTTGGCACGCATCATGGTGGGATGCAGAATATCCATTATTATCTCAATAACAATAATTTCTCAACAGAAATCATTGTCGGGTCGTCCGAGGGGGAATAGAGGGTTTTTCATTTTCAAAATTACCTCAAAATCAAATATGACTTGGCACGCAACATGGTGGAGTGCAGAATATTAATTTCCATCAGAATAACAATAATTCGTCAACAGAAATCATTGTCGGGTCGTTAGAGGGGGTATAGCGGGATTTTTCATTTTCAATATTTCTTCAAAAATCCAATATGACTTGGCACGCATCATGGTGGGGTGCAGAATATCCATTTCCATCTGAATAACAATAATTTGTCAACAGAAATCGTTGTCGGGTCGTTAGAGGGCGTATAGAGGGATTTCTCATTTTCAAAATGACTTCAAAATTCAAATATGACTTGGCACGCATCATGGTGGGGTACAGAATATCCATTTTCATCTCAATGACAATAATTTGTCAACAGAAATCATTGTCAGGTCGTCAGAGGGGGTATAGAGGGATTTTTCATTTTCAAAATTACCTCAAAATCAAATATGACTTGGCACGCATTATGGTGGGGTGCAGAATATCCATTTCCATATGAATAACAATGATTCGTCAACAGAAATAATTGACGGGTCGTAGGAGGGGTATAGAGGGATTTTTCATTTTCAAAATTTCTTCAAAAATCTAATATGACTTGGCACGCATCATGGTGGGGTGCAGAATATCCATTTCCATCTGAATAACAATAATTTGTCAACAGAAATCATTGTCGGGTCGTTAGAGGGCTTATAGAGGGATTTCTCATTTTCAATATTTCTTCAAAAATCTAATATGACTTGGCACGCATCATGGTGGGTGCAGAATATCTGTTTCCATCTGAATAACAATAATTCGTCGACAGAAATCATTGTCGGGTCGTTAGAGGGGGTATAGAGGGATTTTTCATTTTCAAAATTTCTTCAAAAATCTAATATGACTTGGCACGCATCATGGTGGGGTGCATAATATCCATTTCCATCTGAATAACAATAATTTGTCAACAGAAATCATTGACGGGTCGTTGGAAGGGGTATAGAGGGATTTATCATTTTCAAAATTTCTTCAAAAATCTAATATGACTTGGCACGCATCATGGTGGGGTGCAAAGTATCCATGTCCATCTGAATAACAATAATTCGTCAACAGAAATCATTGTCGGGTCGTTAGAGGGGGTATACAGAGATTTCTCATTTTCAAAATTACCTCAAAATCAAATAAGACTTGGCACGCAACATGGTCGGGTGCAGAATATTCATTTCCATCTGGATAACGATAATTCGTCAGCAGAAATCATTGTCGGGTCGTTAGAGGGGGTATAGAGGGATTTTTCATTTTCAATATTTTTTCAAAAATCCAATATGACTTGGCACGCATCATGGTTGGGTGCAGAATATCCATTTCCATCTGAATAACAATAATTTGTCGACAGAAATCATTGTCGGGTCGTCAGAGGGGGTATAGAGGGATTTCTCATTTTCAAAATGACTTCAAAATTCAAATATGACTTGGCACGCATCATGGTGGGGTACAGAATATCCATTTCCATCTGAATAACAATAATTTGTCAACAGAAATCATTGACGGGTCGTTGGAAGGGGTATAGAGGGATTTATCATTTTCAAAATTTCTTCAAAAATCTAATATGACTTGGCACGCATCATGGTGGGGTGCAAAGTATCCATGTCTATCTGAATAACAATAATTCGTCAACAGAAATCATTGTCGGGTCGTCAGAGGGGGTATAGGGGGATTTCTCATTTTCAATATTTCTTCAAAAATCTAATATGACTTGGCACGCATCATGGTGGGGTGCAGAATATCTATTTCCATCTGAATAACAATAATTTGTCGACAGAAATCATTGTCGGGTCGTTAGAGGGAGTATACAGAGATTTCTCATTTTCAAAATTACCGCATAATCAAATTAGACTTGGCACGCAACATGGTCGGGTGCAGAATATTCATTTCCATCTGGATAACGATAATTCGTCAACAGAAATCATTGTCGGGTCGTTAGAGGGGGTATAGAGGGAGTTTTCATTTTCAATATTTCTTCAAAAATCCAATATGACTTGGCACGCATCATGGTGGGGTGCAGAATATCCATTTCGATCTGAATAACAATAATTCGTCGACAGAAATCATTGTCGGGTCGTCAGAGTGGGTATAGAGGGATTTTTCAATTTAAAATGACTTCAATAATCTAATATGACTTGGCACGCATCATGGTAGGGTACAAAATATCCACTTCCATCTCAATAACAATAATTTGTCAACAGAAATCATTGTCGGGTCGTCAGAGGGGGTATAGAGGGATTTTTCATTTTCAAAATTACCTCAAAATCAAATATGACTTGGCAGGCATCATAGTGGGGTGCAGAATATCCATTTCCATCTGAATAACAATAATTCGTCAACAGAAATCATTGACGGGTCGTTGGAGGGGGTATAGAGGGATTTTTCATTTTCAAAATTTCTTCAAAAATCTAATATGACTTGGCAAGCATCATGGTGGGGTGCAGAATATCCATTTCCATCTGAACAACAATAATTTGTCACCAGAAATCATTGACGGGTCGTTAGAAGGGGTATAGAGAGATTTTTCATTTTCAATATTTCTTCAAAAATCCAATATGACTTGGCACGCATCATGGTGGGGTGCAGAATATCCATTTCCATCTGAATAACAATAATTCGTCGACAGAAATCATTGTCGGGTCGTCAGTGGGGGTATAGAGGGATTTTTCATTTTCAAAATGACTTCAAAAATCAAATATGACCTGGTACGCATCATAGTGGGGTACAGAATATCCATTTCTATCTCAATAACAATAATTTGTTAACAGAAATCATTGTCGGGTCGTCAGAGGGGGTATAGAGGGATTTTTCATTTTCAAAATTTCTTCAATAATCTAATATGACTTGGCACGCATCATGGTAGGGTACAGAATATCCATTTCCATCTGAATAACAATAATTCGTCAACAGAAATCATTGTCGGGTCGTCAGAGGGGGTATAGAGGGATTTTTCATTTTCAAAATTACCTCAAAATCAAATATGACTTGACACGCATCATGGTGGGTTGCAGAATATCCATTTCCATCTGAATAACAATAATTCGTCAACAGAAATCATTGTCGGGTCGTCAGAGGGGGTATAGAGGGATTTTTCAATATCAAAATGACTTCAAAAATTAAATATGACTTGGCACGCATTATAGTAGGGTGCAGAATATCCGATTCCATCTGAATAACAAGTATTTGTCAACAGAAATCATTGTCGGGTCGTCAGAGGGGGTATGGAGGAATTTTTCATTTTCAAAATTACCTTTAAATCCAATATGACTTGGCACGCATCCTGGTGGGGTACAAAATATCCATTTCCATCTCAATAACAATAATTTCTCAACAGAAATCATTGTCGGGTCGTTAGAGGGCGTATAGAGGGATTTTTCATTTTCAAAATTACCTCAAAATCAAATATGACTTGGCACGCATCAAGGTGGGGTGCAGAATATCCATTTCCATCTGAATAACAATAATTTGTCAACAGAAATCATTGTCGGGTCGTTAGAGGGCGTATAGAGGGATTTCTCATTTTCAATATTTCTTCAAAAATCTAATATGACTTGGCACGCATCATGGTGGGGTGCAGAATATCCATTTCCGTCTGAATAACAATAATTTGTCAACTGAAATCATTGACGGGTCGTTAGAGGGGGTATAGAGGGATTTTTCATTTTCAAAATTTCTTCGAAAATCTAATATAACTTGGCACGCATCATGGTGGGGTGCAGAATATCCTTTTCCATCTGAATAACAATAATTTGTCAACAGAAATCATTGTCGGGTCGTTAGAGGGCGTATAGAGGGATTTCTCATTTTCAATATTTCTTCAAAAATCTAATATGACTTGGCACGCATCATGGTGGGTGTGGAATATCTATTTCCATCTGAATAACAATAATTCGTCGACAGAAACCATTGTCGGGTCGTTAGAGGGGGTATAGAGGGATTTTTCATTTTCAAAATTTCTTCAAAAATCTAATATGACTTGGCACGCATCATGGTGGGGTGCAGAATATCCATTTCCATCTGAATAACAATAAGTCGTCGACAGAAATCATTGTCGGGTCGTTAGAGGGGGTATAGAGGGATTTTTCATTTTCAAAATTTCTTCAAAAATCCAATATGACTTGGCACGCATCATGGTGGGGAGCAGAATATCCATTATCATCTGAATAACAATAATTCGTCATCAGAACTCATTGTCGGGTAGAGGGGGTATAGATGGATTTTTCAATTTCAAAATGACTTCAATAATCAAATAGTACTTGGCACGCATCATGGTGGGGTACAGAATATCCATTTTCATCTCAATAACAATAATTTGTCAACAGAAATCATTGTCGGGTCGTCAGAGGGGGTATAGAGTGATTTTACATTTTCAAAATTACCTCAAAATCAAATATGACTTGGCACGCATCATAGTGGGGTGCAGAATATCCATTTCCATCTGAATAACAATGATTCGTCAACAGAAATCATTGACGGGTCGTTGGAGGGGGTATAGAGGAATATTTAATTTTCAAAATTTCTTCAAAAATCTAATATGACTTGGCACGCATCATGGTGGGGTGCAAAGTATCCGTGTCCATCCGAATAACAATAATTCGTCAACAGAAATCATTGTCGGGTCGTCAGAGGGGGTATAGAGGGATTTCTCATTTTCAATATTTCTTCCAAAATCTAATATGACTTGGCACGCATCATGGTGGGGTGCAGAATATCTATTTCGATCTGAATAACAATAATTCGTCGACAGAAATCATTGTCGGGTCGTTAGAGGAGGTATAGAGGGATTTTTCATTTTCAAAATTACCTCAAAATCAAATATGACTTGGCACGCAACATGGTGGGTTGCAGAATATTCATTTCCATCTGGAGAACAATAATTCGTCAACAGAAATCATTGTCGGGTCGTTAGAGGGTGTAAGAGGGATTTTTCATTTTCAAAATTACCTCAAAATCAAATATGACTTGGCACGCATCAGGGTGGGGTGCAGAATATCCACTTCCATCTAAATATCAATAATTCGTCAACAGAAATCATTGTCGGGTCGTTAGAGGAGGTATAGAGGGATTTTTCATTTTCAAAATTACCTCAAAATCAAATATGACTTGGCACGCAACATGGTGGGTTGCAGAATATTTATTTCCATCTGGAGAACAATAATTCGTCAACAGAAATCATTGTCGGGTCGTTAGAGGGTGTATAGAGGGATTTTTCATTTTCAAAATTACCTCAAAATCAAATATGACTTGGCACGCATCATGGTGGGGTACAGAATATCCATTTCCATCTCAATGACAATAATTTGTCAACAGAAATCATTGTCGGGTCGTCAGAGGGGGTATAGAGGGATTTTTCATTTTCAAAATTACCTCTAAATCAAATATGACTTGGCACGCATCATGGTGGGGTGCAGAATATCCATTTCCATCTGAATAACAATGATTCGTCAACAGAAATCATTGACGGGTCGTAGGAGGGGGTATAGAGGGATTTTTCATTTTCAAAATTTCTTCAAAAATCCAATATGACTTGGCACGCATCATGGTGGGGTGCAGAATATCCATTTCCATCTGAATAACAATAATTTGTCAACAGAAATCATTGTCGGGTCGTTAGAGGGCGTATAGAGGGATTTCTCATTTTCAATATTTCTTCAAAAATCTAATATGACTTGGCACGCATCATGGTGGGTGCAGAATATCTATTTTCATCTGAATAACAATAATTCGTCGACAGAAATCATTGTCGGGTCGTTAGAGGGGGTATAGAGGGATTTTTCATTTTCAAAATTACCTCAAAATCAAATATGACTTGGCACGCATCATGGTGGGATGCAGAATATCCATTATTATCTCAATAACAATAATTTCTCAACAGAAATCATTGTCGGGTCGTCCGAGGGGGAATAGAGGGTTTTTCATTTTCAAAATTACCTCAAAATCAAATATGACTTGGCACGCAACATGGTGGAGTGCAGAATATTAATTTCCATCAGAATAACAATAATTCGTCAACAGAAATCATTGTCGGGTCGTTAGAGGGGGTATAGCGGGATTTTTCATTTTCAATATTTCTTCAAAAATCCAATATGACTTGGCACGCATCATGGTGGGGTGCAGAATATCCATTTCCATCTGAATAACAATAATTTGTCAACAGAAATCGTTGTCGGGTCGTTAGAGGGCGTATAGAGGGATTTCTCATTTTCAAAATGACTTCAAAATTCAAATATGACTTGGCACGCATCATGGTGGGGTACAGAATATCCATTTTCATCTCAATGACAATAATTTGTCAACAGAAATCATTGTCAGGTCGTCAGAGGGGGTATAGAGGGATTTTTCATTTTCAAAATTACCTCAAAATCAAATATGACTTGGCACGCATTATGGTGGGGTGCAGAATATCCATTTCCATATGAATAACAATGATTCGTCAACAGAAATAATTGACGGGTCGTAGGAGGGGTATAGAGGGATTTTTCATTTTCAAAATTTCTTCAAAAATCTAATATGACTTGGCACGCATCATGGTGGGGTGCAGAATATCCATTTCCATCTGAATAACAATAATTTGTCAACAGAAATCATTGTCGGGTCGTTAGAGGGCTTATAGAGGGATTTCTCATTTTCAATATTTCTTCAAAAATCTAATATGACTTGGCACGCATCATGGTGGGTGCAGAATATCTGTTTCCATCTGAATAACAATAATTCGTCGACAGAAATCATTGTCGGGTCGTTAGAGGGGGTATAGAGGGATTTTTCATTTTCAAAATTTCTTCAAAAATCTAATATGACTTGGCACGCATCATGGTGGGGTGCATAATATCCATTTCCATCTGAATAACAATAATTTGTCAACAGAAATCATTGACGGGTCGTTGGAAGGGGTATAGAGGGATTTATCATTTTCAAAATTTCTTCAAAAATCTAATATGACTTGGCACGCATCATGGTGGGGTGCAAAGTATCCATGTCCATCTGAATAACAATAATTCGTCAACAGAAATCATTGTCGGGTCGTTAGAGGGGGTATACAGAGATTTCTCATTTTCAAAATTACCTCAAAATCAAATAAGACTTGGCACGCAACATGGTCGGGTGCAGAATATTCATTTCCATCTGGATAACGATAATTCGTCAGCAGAAATCATTGTCGGGTCGTTAGAGGGGGTATAGAGGGATTTTTCATTTTCAATATTTTTTCAAAAATCCAATATGACTTGGCACGCATCATGGTTGGGTGCAGAATATCCATTTCCATCTGAATAACAATAATTTGTCGACAGAAATCATTGTCGGGTCGTCAGAGGGGGTATAGAGGGATTTCTCATTTTCAAAATGACTTCAAAATTCAAATATGACTTGGCACGCATCATGGTGGGGTACAGAATATCCATTTCCATCTGAATAACAATAATTTGTCAACAGAAATCATTGACGGGTCGTTGGAAGGGGTATAGAGGGATTTATCATTTTCAAAATTTCTTCAAAAATCTAATATGACTTGGCACGCATCATGGTGGGGTGCAAAGTATCCATGTCTATCTGAATAACAATAATTCGTCAACAGAAATCATTGTCGGGTCGTCAGAGGGGGTATAGGGGGATTTCTCATTTTCAATATTTCTTCAAAAATCTAATATGACTTGGCACGCATCATGGTGGGGTGCAGAATATCTATTTCCATCTGAATAACAATAATTTGTCGACAGAAATCATTGTCGGGTCGTTAGAGGGAGTATACAGAGATTTCTCATTTTCAAAATTACCGCATAATCAAATTAGACTTGGCACGCAACATGGTCGGGTGCAGAATATTCATTTCCATCTGGATAACGATAATTCGTCAACAGAAATCATTTTCGAGTCGTTAGAGGGGGAATAGAGGGATTTTTCATTTTCAATATTTCTTCAAAAATCCAATATGACTTGGCACGCATCATGGTGGGGTGCAGAATATTCATTTCCATCTGAATAACAATAATTTGTCGACAGAAATCATTGTCGGGTCGTCAGAGGGGGTATAGAGGGATTTTTCATTTTCAAAATGACTTCAAAAATCAAATATGACTTGGCACGCATCATGGTGGGGTGCAGAATATCCATTTCCATCTATATAACAATAATTCGTCAACAGAAATCATTGAAGGGTCGTTGGAGGGGGTATAGAGGGATTTTTCATTTTCAAAATTTCTTCAAAAACTAATATGACTTGGCACGCATCATGGTGGAGTGCAGAATATCCATTTATATCTGAATAACAATAATTCGTCAACAGAAATCATTGTCGGGTCGTTAGAGGGGATATAGAGGGATTTTTCATTTTCAAAATTACCTCAAAATCAAAAATGACTTGGCACGCAACATGGTGGGGTGCAGAATATTCATTTCCATCTGAATAACAATAATTCGTCAACAGAAATCATTTTCGAGTCGTTAGAGGGGGAATAGAGGGATTTTTCATTTTCAATATTTCTTCAAAAATCCAATATGACTTGGCACGCATCAGGGTGGGGTGCAAAATATTCACTTTCATCTAAATAACAATAATTCGTCAACAGAAATCATTGACGGGTCGTTGGAAGAAGTATAGAGGGATTTCTCATTTTCAAAATTTCTTCAATAATCTAATATGACTTGGCACGCATCATGGTGGGGTGCAGAATATCCATTTCCATCTCAATAACAATAATTTCTCAACAGAAATTATTGTCGGGTCGTCAGAGGGGGAATAGAGGGTTTTTAATTTTCAAAATTACCTCAAAATCAAATATGATTTGGCACGCAACATGGTGGAGTGCAGAATATTAATTTCCATCTGAATAACAATAATTCGTAAACAGAAATCATTGTCGGGTCGTTAGAGGGGGTATAGAGGGATTTTTCATTTACAATATTTCTTCAAAAATCCAATATGACTTGGCACGCATCATGGTGGGATGCAGAATGTCCATTATTATCTGAATAACAATAATTCGTCAACAGAACTCATTGTCGGGTCGTTAGAGGGTGTATAGAGGGATTTCTCATTTTAAAAATGACTTCAAAAGTCAAATATGACTTGGCACGCATCATGGTGGGGTACAGAATATCCATTTCCATCTCAATAACAATAATTTGTCAACTGAAATCATTGTCGGGTCGTCAGAGGGGGTATAGAGGGATTTTTCATTTTCAAAATTACCTCTAAATCAAATATGACTTGGCACGCATCATGGTGGAGTGCAAAATATCCATTTCCATCTGAATAACAATGATTCGTCAACAGAAATCATTGACGGGTCATTGGAGGGGGCATATAGGAATTTTTCATTTTCAAAATTTCTTCAAAAATCTAATATGACTTGGCACGCATCAGGGTGGGGTGCAGAATATCCATTTCCATCTGAATAACAATAATTTGTCAACAGAAATCATTGTCGGGTCGTTAGAGGGCGTATAGAGGGATTTCTCATTTTCAATATTTCTTCAAAAATCTAATATGACTTGGCACGCATCATGGTGGGTGTTGAATATTTATTTCCATCTGAGTAACAATAATTCGTCGACAGAAATCATTGTCGGGTCGTTAGAGGGGGTATAGAGGGATTTTTCATTTTCAAAATTTCTTCAAAAATCTAATATGACTTGGCACGCATCATGGTGGGGTACAGAATATCCATTTCCATCTCAATAACAATAATTTGTCAACTGAAATCATTGTCGGGTCGTCAGAGGGGGTATAGAGGGATTTTTCATTTTCAAAATTACCTCTAAATCAAATATGACTTGGCACGCATCATGGTGGAGCGCAAAATATCCATTTCCATCTGAATAACAATGATTCGTCAACAGAAATCATTGACGGGTCATTGGAGGGGGTATATAGGAATTTTTCATTTTCAAAATTTCTTCAAAAATCTAATATGACTTGGCACGCATCAGGGTGGGTGTTGAATATTTATTTCCATCTTAGTAACAATAATTCGTCAACAGAAATCATTGACGGGTCGTCAGAGGGGGAATAGAGGGTTTTTAATTTTCAAAATTACCTCAAAATCAAATATGACTTGGCACGCAACATGGTGGAGTGCAGAATATTAATTTCCATCTGAATAACAATAATTCATAAACAGAAATCATTGTCGGGTCGTTAGAGGGGGTATAGAGGGATTTTTCATTTTCAAAATTTCTTCAAAATTCTAATATGACTTGGCACGCATCATGGTGGGTGTTGAATATTTATTTCCATCTTAGTAACAATAATTCGTCAACAGAAATCATTGACGGGTCGTCAGAGGGGGAATAGAGGGTTTTTAATTTTCAAAATTACCTCAAAATCAAATATGACTTGGCACGCAACATGGTGGAGTGCAGAATATTAATTTCCATCTGAATAACAATAATTCATAAACAGAAATCATTGTCGGGTCGTTAGAGGGGGTATAGAGGGATTTTTCATTTTCAAAATTTCTTCAAAAATCTAATATGACTTGGCACGCATCATGGTGGGGTGCAGAATATCCATTTATATCTGAATAACAATAATTTGTCAACAGAAATCATTGACGGGTCGTTGGAGGGGGTATAGAGGGATTTTTCATTTTCAAAATTTCTTCAAAAATCTAATATGACTTGGCACGCCTCATGGTAGGGTACAGAATATATATTTCCATCTCAATAACAATAATTTGTCGACAGAAATCATTGTCGGGTCGTCAGAGGGGAAATAGAGGGGGATTTTTCATTTTCAAAATTACCTCAAAATCAAATATGACTTGGCACGCAACATGGTGGGGTGCAGAATATTCATTTCCATCTGAATAACAATAATTCGTCAACAGAAATCATTGTCGGGTCGTTAGAGGGGGTATAGAGGAATTTTTCATTTTCAATATTTCTTCAAAAATCCAATATGACTTGGCACGCATCATGGTGGGGAGCAGAATATCCATTATCATCTGAATAACAATAATTCGTCATCAGAACTCATTGTCGGGTAGAGGGGGTATAGATGGATTTTTCATTTTCAAAATGACTTCAATAATCAAATAGTACTTGGCACGCATCATGGTGGGGTACAAAATATCCATTTCCATCTCAATAACAATAATTTGTCAACAGAAATCATTGTCGGGTCGTCAGAGGGTGTATAGAGTGATTTTACATTTTCAAAATTACCTCAAAATCAAATTAGACTTGGCACGCATCGTAGTGGTGTGCAGAATATCCATTTTCATCTGAATAACAATGATTCGACAACAAAAATCATTGACGGGTCGTTGGAGGGGGTATAGAGGGATATTTCATTTTCAAAATTTCTTCAAAAATCTAATATGACTTGGCACGCATCATGGTGGGGTGCAAAGTATCCATGTCCATCTGAATAACAATAATTCGTCAACAGAAATCTTTGTCGGGTCGTCAGAGGGGGTATAGAGGGATTTCTCATTTTCAATTTTTCTTCCAAAATCTAATATGACTTGGCACGCATCATGGTGGGGTGCAGAATATCTATTTCGATCAGAATAACAATAATTCGTCGACAGAAATCATTGTCGGGTCGTTAGAGGAGGTATAGAGGGATTTTTCATTTTTAAAATTACCTCAAAATCAAATATGACTTGGCACGCAACATGGTGGGGTGCAGAATATTCATTTCCATCTGGATAACAATAATTCGTCAACAGAAATCATTGTCGGGTCGTTAGAGGGTGTATAGAGGGATTTATCATTTTCAATATTTCTTCAAAAATCCAATATGACTTGGCACGCATCATGGTGGGGTGCAGAATATCCATTTCCATCTGAATAACAATAATTCGTCGACAGAAATCATTGTCGGGTCGTCAGAGTGGGTATAGAGGGATTTTTCATTTTCAAAATGACTTCAAAAATCAAATATGACTTGGCACGCGTCATAGTGGGGTACAGAATAACCATTTCCATCTCTATAACAATAATTTGTTAACAGAAATCATTGTCGGGTCGTCAGAAGGGGTATAGAGGGATTTTTCATTTTCAAAATTACCTCAAAATCAAATATGACTTGGCACGCATCATGGTGGGGTGCAGAATATCTATTTCCATCTAAATAACAATAATTCGTCAACAGAAATCATTGACGGGTCGTTGGAGGGGGTATAGAGGGATTTTTCATTTTCAAAATTTCTTCAAAAATCTAATATGACTTGGCAAGCATCATGGTGGGGTGCAGAATATCCATTTCCATCTGAACAACAATATTTTGTCACCAGAAATCATTGACGGGTCGTTGGAGGGGGTATAGAGGGATTTATCATTTTCAAAATTTCTTCAATAATCTAATATGACTTGGCACGCATCATGGTAGGGTACAAAATATCCACTTCCATCTCAATAACAATAATTTGTCAACAGAAATCATTGTCGGGTCGTCAGAGGGGGAATAGAGGGATTTTTCATTTTCAAAATTACCTCAAAATCAAATATGACTTGGCAGGCATCATAGTGGGGTGCAGAATATCTATTTCCATCTGAATAACAATAATTCGTCAACAGAAATCATTGACGGGTCGTTGGAGGGGGTATAGAGGGATTTTTCATTTTCAAAATTTCTTCAAAAATCTAATATGACTTGGCAAGCATCATGGTGGGGTGCAGAATATCCATTTCCATCTGAACAACAATATTTTGTCACCAGAAATCATTGACGGGTCGTTGGAAGGGGTATAGAGGGATTTTTCATTTTCAATATTTCTTCAAAAATCCAATATGACTTGGCACGCATCATGGTGGGGTGCAGAATATCCATTTCCATCTGAATAACAATAATTCGTCGACAGAAATCAATGTCGGGTCGTCAGAGGGGGTATAGAGGGATATTTCATTTTCAAAATGACTTCAAAAATCAAATATGAATTGGCACGCATCATAGTGGGGTACAGAATATCCATTTCCATCTCAATAACAATAATTTGTTAACAGAAATCATTGTCGGGTCGTCAGAGGGGGTATAGAGGGATTTTTCATTTTCAAAATTTCTTCAATAATCTAATATGACTTGGCACGCATCATGGTAGGGTACAGAATATCCATTTCCATCTCAGTAACAATAATCTGTCAACAGAAATCATTGTCGGGTCGTCAGAGGGGGTATAGAGGGATTTTTCATTTTCAAAATTTCTTCAATAATCTAATATGACTTGGCACGCATCATGGTGGGGTGCAGAATATCCATTTCCATCTGAATAACAATAATTCGTCAACAGAAATCATTGTCAGGTCGTCAGAGGGGGTATAGAGGGATTTTTCATTTTCAAAATTACCTCAAAATCAAATACGACTTGGCAGGCATCACAGTGGGGTGCAGAATATCCATGTCCATCTGAATAACAATAATTCGTCAACAGAAATCATTGTCGGGTCGTTAGAGGGGGTATACAGAGATTTCTCATTTTCAAAATTACCTCAAAATCAAATAAGACTTGGCACGCAACATGGTCGGGTGCAGAATATTCATTTCCATCTGGATAACGATAATTCGTCAGCAGAAATCATTGTCGGGTTGTTAGAGGGGGTATAGAGGGATTTTTCATTTTCAATATTTTTTCAAAAATCCAATATGACTTGGCACGCATCATGGTGGGGTGCAGAATATCCATTTCCATCTGAATAACAATAATTTGTCGACAGAAATCATTGTCGAGTCGTCAGAGGGGGTATAGAGGGATTTCTCATTTTCAAAATGACTTCAAAATTCAAATATGACTTGGCACGCATCATAGTGGGGTACAGAATATCCATTTCCATCTCAATAGCAATAATTTGTTAACAGAAATCATTGTCGGGTCGTCAGAGGGGGTATAGAGGGATTTTTCATTTTCAAATTCACCTCAAAATCAAATATGACTTGGAACGCATCATGGTGGGGTGCAGAATATCCATTTCCATCTATATAACAATAATTCGTCAACAGAAATCATTGACGGGTCGTTGGAGGGGGTATAGAGGGATTTTTCATTTTCAAAATTTCTTCAAAAACTAATATGACTTGGCACGCATCATGGTGGTGTGCAGAATATCCATTTCCATCTGAATAACAATAATTCGTCAACAGAAATCATTGTCGGGTCGTTAGAGGGGATATAGAGGGATTTTTCATTTTCAAAATTACCTCAAAATCAAAAATGACTTGGCACGCAACATGGTGGGGTGCAGAATAATCATTTCCATCTGAATAACAATAATTCGTCAACAGAAATCATTTTCGAGTCGTTAGAGGGGGAATAGAGGGATTTTTCATTTTCAATATTTCTTCAAAAATCCAATATGACTTGGCACGCATCAGGGTGGGGTGCAAAATATCCACTTTCATCTAAATAACAATAATTCGTCAACAGAAATCATTGACGGGTCGTTGGAAGAAGTATAGAGGGATTTCTCATTTTCAAAATTTCTTCAATAATCTAATATGACTTGGCACGCATCATGGTGGGGTGCAGAATATCCATTTCCATCTCAATAACAATAATTTCTCAACAGAAATCATTGTCGGGTCGTCAGAGGGGGAATAGAGGGTTTTTAATTTTCAAAATTACCTCAAAATCAAATATGACTTGGCACGCAACATGGTGGAGTGCAGAATATTAATTTCCATCTGAATAACAATAATTCATAAACAGAAATCATTGTCGGGTCGTTAGAGGGGGTATAGAGGGATTTTTCATTTACAATATTTCTTCAAAAATCCAATATGACTTGGCACGCATCATGGTGGGATGGAGAATGTCCATTATTATCTGAATAACAATAATTCGTCAACAGAACTCATTGTCGGGTCGTTGGAGGGTGTATAGAGGGATTTCTCATTTTAAAAATGACTTCAAAATTCAAATATGACTTGGCACGCATCATGGTGGGGTACAGAATATCCATTTCCATCTCAATAACAATAATTTGTCAACTGAAATCATTGTCGGGTCGTCAGAGGGGGTATAGAGGGATTTTTCATTTTCAAAATTACCTCAAAATCAAATATGACTTGGCACGCATCATGGTGGGGTGCAAAATATCCATTTCCATCTGAATAACAATGATAATTCAACAGAAATCATTGACGGGTCATTGGAGGGGGTATATAGGAATTTTTCATTTTCAAAATTTCTTCAAAAATCTAATATGACTTGGCACGCATCATGGTGGGGTGCAGAATATCCATTTCCATCTGAATAACAATAATTTGTCAACAGAAATCATTGTCGGGTCGTTAGAGGGCGTATAGAGGGATTTCTCATTTTCAATATTTCTTCAAAAATCTAATATGACTTGGCACGCATCATGGTAGGTGTTGAATATTTATTTCCATCTGAATAACAATAATTCGTCGACAGAATTCATTGTCGGGTCGTTAGAGGGGGTATAGAGGGATTTTTCATTTTCAAAATTTCTTCAAAAATCTAATATGACTTGGCACGCCTCATGGTAGGGTACAGAATATATATTTCCATCTCAATAACAATAATTTGTCGACAGAAATCATTGTCGGGTCGTCAGAGGGGAAATAGAGGGGGATTTTTCATTTTCAAAATTACCTCAAAATCAAATATGACTTGGCACGCAACATGGTGGGGTGCAGAATATTCATTTCCATCTGAATAACAATAATTCGTCAACAGAAATCATTGTCGGGTCGTTAGAGGGTGTATAGGGGGATTTTTCATTTTCAAAATTACCTCAAAATCAAATATGACTTGGCACGCATCATGGTGGGGTGCAGAATATCCACTTCCATCTAAATAACAATAATTCGTCAACAGAAATCATTGACGGGTCGTTGGAGGGGGTATAGAGGGATATTTCATATTCAAAATTTCTTCAATAATCTAATATGACTTGGCACGCATCATGGTGGGGTACAGAATATCCATTTCCATCTCAATGACAATAATTTGTCAACAGAAATCATTGTCGGGTCGTCAGAGGGGGTATAGAGGGATTTTTCATTTTCAAAATTACCTCTAAATCAAATATGACTTGGCACGCATCATGGTGGGGTGCAGAATATCCATTTCCATCTGAATAACAATGATTCGTCAACAGAAATCATTGACGGGTCGTAGGAGGGGGTATAGAGGGATTTTTCATTTTCAAAATTTCTTCAAAAATCCAATATGACTTGGCACGCATCATGGTGGGGTGCAGAATATCCATTTCCATCTGAAGAACAATAATTTCTCAACAGAAATCATTGTCGGGTCGTTAGAGGGCGTATAGAGGGATTTCTCATTTTCAATATTTCTTCAAAAATCTAATATGACTTGGCACGCATCATGGTGGGTGCAGAATATCTATTTCCATCTGAATAACAATAATTCGTCGACAGAAATCATTGTCGGGTCGTTAGAGGGGGTATAGAGGGATTTTTCATTTTCAAAATTACCTCATAATCAAATATGACTTGGCACGCCACTTGGTGGAGTGCAGAATATTAATTTCCATCTGAATAACAATAATTCGTCAACAGAAATCTTTGTCGGGTCGTTAGAGGGGGTATAGAGGGATTTTTCATTTTCAATATTTCTTCAAAAATCCAATATGACTTGGCACGCATCATGGTGGGATGCAGAATATCCATTATTATCTCAATAACAATAATTTCTCAACAGAAATCATTGTCGGGTCGTCCGAGGGGGAATAGAGGGTTTTTCATTTTCAAAATTACCTCAAAATCAAATATGACTTGGCACGCAACATGGTGGAGTGCAGAATATTAATTTCCATCAGAATAACAATAATTCGTCAACAGAAATCATTGTCGGGTCGTTAGAGGGGGTATAGCGGGATTTTTCATTTTCAATATTTCTTCAAAAATCCAATATGACTTGGCACGCATCATGGTGGGGTGCAGAATATCCATTTCCATCTGAATAACAATAATTTGTCAACAGAAATCGTTGTCGGGTCGTAGGAGGGGTATAGAGGGATTTTTCATTTTCAAAATTTCTTCAAAAATCTAATATGACTTGGCACGCATCATGGTGGGGTGCAGAATATCCATTTCCATCTGAATAACAATAATTTGTCAACAGAAATCATTGTCGGGTCGTCAGAGGGGGTATAGAGGGATTTTTCATTTTCAAAATTACCTCAAAATCAAATATGACTTGGCACGCATTATGGTGGGGTGCAGAATATCCATGTCCATCTGAATAACAATGATTCGTCAACAGAAATCATTGACGGGTCGTAGGAGGGGTATAGAGGGATTTTTCATTTTCAAAATTTCTTCAAAAATCTAATATGACTTGGCACGCATCATAGTGGGGTGCAGAATATCCATTTCCATCTGAATAACAATAATTTGTCAACAGAAATCATTGTCGGGTCGTTAGAGGGCGTATAGAGGGATTTCTCATTTTCAATATTTCTTCAAAAATCTAATATGACTTGGCACGCATCATGGTGGGTGCAGAATATCTATTTCCATCTAAATAACAATAATTCGTCGACAGAAATCATTGTCGGGTCGTTAGAGGGGGTATAGAGGGATTTTTCATTTTCAAAATTTCTTCAAAAATCTAATATGACTTGGCACGCATCATGGTGGGGTGCAGAATATCCATTTCCATCTGAATAACAATAATTTGTCAACAGAAATCATTGACGGGTCGTTGGAAGGGGTATAGAGGGATTTATCATTTTCAAAATTTCTTCAAAAATCTAATATGACTTGGCACGCATCATGGTGGGGTGCAAAGTATCCATGTCCATCTGAATAACAATAATTCGTCAACAGAAATCATTGTCGGGTCGTTAGAGGGGGTATACAGAGATTTCTCATTTTCAAAATTTCTTCAAAAATCTAATATGACTTGGCACGCATCATGGTGGGGTGCAGAATATCCATGTCTATCTGAATAACAATAATTCGTCAACAGAAATTATTGTCGAGTCGTCAGAGGGGGTATAGGGGGATTTCTCATTTTCAATATTTCTTCGAAAATATAATATGACTTGGCACGCATCATGGTGGGGTGCAGAATATCTATTTCCATCTGAATAACAATAATTTGTCGACAGAAATCATTGTCGGGTCGTTAGAGGGAGTATACAGAGATTTCTCATTTTCAAAATTATCGCATAATCAAATTAGACTTGGCACGCAACATGGTCGGGTGCAGAATATTCATTTCCATCTGGATAACGATAATTCGTCAACAGAAATCATTGTCGGGTCGTTAGAGGGGGTATAGAGGGATTTTTCATTTTTAATATTTCTTCAAAAATCCAATATGACTTGGCACGCATCATGGTGGGGTGCAGAATATTCATTTCCATCTGAATAACAATAATTTGTCGACAGAAATCATTGTCGGGTCGTCAGAGGGGGTATAGAGTGATTTTTCATTTTCAAAATGACTTCAAAAATCAAATATGACTTGGCACGCATCATAGTGGGGTACAGAATATCCATTTCCATCTCAATAGCAATAATTTGTCAACTGAAATCAGTGTCGGGTCGTCAGAGGGGGTATAGAGGGATTTTTCATTTTCAAAATTACCTCAAAATCAAATATGACTTGGCACGCATCATGGTGGGGTGCAAAATATCCATTTCTATCTGAATAACAATGATTCGTCAACAGAAATCATTGACGGGTCATTGGAGGGGGTATATAGGAATTTTTCATTTTCAAAATTACTTCAAAAATCTAATATGACTTGGCACGCATCATGGTGGGTGTTGAATATTTATTTCCATCTGAATAACAATAATTCGTCGACAGAAATCATTGTCGGGTCGTTAGAGGGAGTATAGAGGGATTTTTCATTTTCAAAATTTCTTCAAAAATCTAATATGACTTGGCACGCATCATGGTGGGGTGCAGAATATTCATTTCCATCTGAATAACAATAATTTGTCGACAGAAATCATTGTCGGGTCGTCAGAGGGGGTATAGAGTGATTTTTCATTTTCAAAATGACTTCAAAAATCAAATATGACTTGGCACGCATCATAGTGGGGTACAGAATATCCATTTCCATCTCAATAGCAATAATTTGTTAACAGAAATCATTGTCGGGTCGTCAGAGGGGGTATAGAGGGATTTTTCATTTTCAAATTCACCTCAAAATCAAATATGACTTGGAACGCATCATGGTGGGGTGCAGAATATCCATTTCCATCTATATAACAATAATTCGTCAACAGAAATCATTGACGGGTCGTTGGGGGGTTATAGAGGGATTTTTCATTTTCAAAATTTCTTCAAAAACTAATATGACTTGGCACGCATCATGGTGGGGTGCAGAATATCCATTTCCATCTGAATAACAATAATTCGTCAACAGAAATCATTGTCGGGTCGTTAGAGGGGATATAGAGGGATTTTTCATTTTCAAAATTACCTCAAAATCAAAAATGACTTGGCACGCAACATGGTGGGGTGCAGAATATTCATTTCCATCTGAATAACAATAATTCGTCAACAGAAATCATTTTCGAGTCGTTAGAGGGGGAATAGAGGGATTTTTCATTTTCAATATTTCTTCAAAAATCCAATATGACTTGGCACGCATCAGGGTGGGGTGCAAAATATCCACTTTCATCTAAATAACAATAATTCGTCAACAGAAATCATTGACGGGTCGTTGGAAGAAGTATAGAGGGATTTCTCATTTTCAAAATTTCTTCAATAATCTAATATGACTTGGCACGCATCATGGTGGGGTGCAAAATATCCATTTCTATCTGAATAACAATGATTCGTCAACAGAAATCATTGACGGGTCATTGGAGGGGGTATATAGGAATTTTTCATTTTCAAAATTACTTCAAAAATCTAATATGACTTGGCACGCATCATGGTGGGTGTTGAATATTTATTTCCATCTGAATAACAATAATTCGTCGACAGAAATCATTGTCGGGTCGTTAGAGGGAGTATAGAGGGATTTTTCATTTTCAAAATTTCTTCAAAAATCTAATATGACTTGGCACGCATCATGGTGGGGTGCAGAATATTCATTTCCATCTGAATAACAATAATTTGTCGACAGAAATCATTGTCGGGTCGTCAGAGGGGGTATAGAGTGATTTTTCATTTTCAAAATGACTTCAAAAATCAAATATGACTTGGCACGCATCATAGTGGGGTACAGAATATCCATTTCCATCTCAATAGCAATAATTTGTTAACAGAAATCATTGTCGGGTCGTCAGAGGGGGTATAGAGGGATTTTTCATTTTCAAATTCACCTCAAAATCAAATATGACTTGGAACGCATCATGGTGGGGTGCAGAATATCCATTTCCATCTATATAACAATAATTCGTCAACAGAAATCATTGACGGGTCGTTGGGGGGTTATAGAGGGATTTTTCATTTTCAAAATTTCTTCAAAAACTAATATGACTTGGCACGCATCATGGTGGGGTGCAGAATATCCATTTCCATCTGAATAACAATAATTCGTCAACAGAAATCATTGTCGGGTCGTTAGAGGGGATATAGAGGGATTTTTCATTTTCAAAATTACCTCAAAATCAAAAATGACTTGGCACGCAACATGGTGGGGTGCAGAATATTCATTTCCATCTGAATAACAATAATTCGTCAACAGAAATCATTTTCGAGTCGTTAGAGGGGGAATAGAGGGATTTTTCATTTTCAATATTTCTTCAAAAATCCAATATGACTTGGCACGCATCAGGGTGGGGTGCAAAATATCCACTTTCATCTAAATAACAATAATTCGTCAACAGAAATCATTGACGGGTCGTTGGAAGAAGTATAGAGGGATTTCTCATTTTCAAAATTTCTTCAATAATCTAATATGACTTGGCACGCATCATGGTGGGGTACAGAATATCCATTTCCATCTCAATAACAATAATTTCTAAACAGAAATCATTGTCGGGTCGTCAGAGGGGGAATAGAGGGTTTTTAATTTTCAAAATTACCTCAAAATCAAATATGACTTGGCACGCAACATGGTGGAGTGCAGAATATTAATTTCCATCTGAATAACAATAATTCGTAAACAGAAATCATTGTCGGGTCGTTAGAGGGGGTATAGAGGGATTTTTCATTTACAATATTTCTTCAAATATCCAATATGACTTGGCACGCATCATGGTGGGATGCAGAATGTCCATTATTATCTGAATAACAATAATTCGTCAACAGAACTCATTGTCGGGTCGTTAGAGGGTGTATAGAGGGATTTCTCATTTTAAAAATGACTTCAAAATTCAAATATGACTTGGCACGCATCATGGTGGGGTACAGAATATCCATTTCCATCTCAATAACAATAATTTGTCAACTGAAATCAGTGTCGGGTCGTCAGAGGGGGTATAGAGGGATTTTTCATTTTCAAAATTACCTCAAAATCAAATATGACTTGGCACGCATCATGGTGGGGTGCAAAATATCCATTTCTATCTGAATAACAATGATTCGTCAACAGAAATCATTGACGGGTCATTGGAGGGGGTATATAGGAATTTTTCATTTTCAAAATTACTTCAAAAATCTAATATGACTTGGCACGCATCATGGTGGGTGTTGAATATTTATTTCCATCTGAATAACAATAATTTGTCGACAGAAATCATTGTCGGGTCGTTAGAGGGAGTATAGAGGGATTTTTCATTTTCAAAATTTCTTCAAAAATCTAATATGACTTGGCACGCATCATGGTGGGGTGCAGAATATCCATTTATATCTGAATAACAATAATTTGTCAACAGAAATCATTGACGGGTTGTTGGAGGGGGTATAGAGGGATTTTTCATTTTCAAAATTTCTTCAAAAATCTAATATGACTTGGCACGCCCCATGGTAGGGTACAGAATATATATTTCCATCTCAATAACAATAATTTGTCGACAGAAATCATTGTCGGGTCGTCAGAGGGGAAATAGAGGGGGATTTTTCATTTTCAAAATTACCTCAAAATCAAATATGACTTGGCACGCAACATGGTGGGGTGCAGAAAATCCATTTCCATCTCAATAACAATAATTTCTCAACAGAAATCATTGTCGGGTCGTCAGAGGGGGAATAGAGGGTTTTTAATTTTCAAAATTACCTCAAAATCAAATATGACTTGGCACGCAACATGGTGGAGTGCAGAATATTAATTTCCATCTGAATAACGATAATTCGTAAACAGAAATCATTGTCGGGTCGTTAGAGGGGGTATAGAGGGATTTTTCATTTACAATATTTCTTCAAAAATCCAATATGACTTGGCACGCATCATGGTGGGATGCAGAATGTCCATTATTATCTGAATAACAATAATTCGTCAACAGAACTCATTGTCGGGTCGTTAGAGGGTGTATAGAGGGATTTCTCATTTGAAAAATGACTTCAAAATTCAAATATGACTTGGCACGCATCATGGTGGGGTACAGAATATCCATTTCCATCTCAATAACAATAATTTGTCAACTGAAATCATTGTCGGGTCGTCAGAGGGGGTATAGAGGGATTTTTCATTTTCAAAATTACCTCAAAATCAAATATGACTTGGCACGCATCATGGTGGGGTGCAGAATATCCATTTCCATCTGAATAACAATAATTTGTCATTAGAAATCATTGTCGGGTCGTTAGAGGTCGTATAGAGGGATTTCTCATTTTCAATTTCTTCAAAAATCTAATATGACTTGGCACGCATCATGGTGGGTGTTGAATATTTATTTCCATCTGAATAACAATAATTCGTCGACAGAAATCATTGTCGGGTCGTTAGAGGGGGTATAGAGGGATTTTTCATTTTCAAAATTTCTTCAAAAATCTAATATGACTTGGCACGCATCATGGTGGGGTGCAGAATATCCATTTATATCTGAATAACAATAATTTGTCAACAGAAATCATTGACGGGTCGTTGGAGGGGGTATAGAGGGATTTTTCATTTTCAAAATTTCTTCAAAAATCTAATATGACTTGGCACGCCTCATAGTAGGGTACAGAATATATATTTCCATCTCAATAACAATAATTTGTCGACAGAAATCATTGTCGGGTCGTCAGAGGGGAAATAGAGGGGGATTTTTCATTTTCAAAATTACCTCAAAATCAAATATGACTTGGCACGCAACATGGTGGGGTGCAGAATATTCATTTCCATCTGAATAACAATAATTCGTCAACAGAAATCATTGTCGGGTCGTTAGAGGGGGTATAGAGGAATTTTTCATTTTCAATATTTCTTCAAAAATCCAATATGACTTGGCACGCATCATGGTGGGGAGCAGAATATCCATTATCTTCTGAATAACAATAATTCGTCATCAGAACTCATTGTCGGGTAGAGGGGGTATAGATGGATTTTTCATTTTCAAAATGACTTCAATAATCAAATAGTACTTGGCACGCATCATGGTGGGGTACAGAATGTCCATTTCCATTTCAATAACAATAATTTGTCAACAGAAATCATTGGCGGGTCGTCAGAGGGTGTATAGAGTGATTTTACATTTTCAAAATTACCTCAAAATCAAATATGACTTGGCACGCATCATAGTGGGGTGCAGAATATCCATTTCCATCTGAATAACAATGATTCGACAACAGAAATCATTGACGGGTCGTTGGAGGGGGTATAGAGGGATATTTCATTTTCAAAATTTCTTCAAAAATCTAATATGACTTGGCACGCATCATGGTGGGGTGCAAAGTATCCATGTCCATCTGAATAACAATAATTCGTCAACAGAAATCATTGTCGGGTCGTCAGAGGGGGTATAGAGGGACTTCTCATTTTCAATATTTCTTCCAAAATCTAATATGACTTGGCACGCATCATGGTGGGGTGCAGAATATCTATTTCGATCTGAATAACAATAATTCGTCGACAGAAATCATTGTCGGGTCGTTAGAGGAGGTATAGAGGGATTTTTCATTTTCAATATTTCTTCAAAAATCAAATATGACTTGGCACGCGTCATAGTGGGGTACAGAATATCCATTTCCATCTCAAAAACAATAATTTGTTAACACAAATCATTGTCGAGTCGTCAGAAGGGGTATAGAGGGATTTTTCATTTTCAAAATTACCTCAAAATCAAATATTACTTGGCACGCATCATGGTGGGGTGTAGAATATCTATTTCCATCTAGATAACAATAATTCGTCAACAGAAATCATTGTCGGGTCGTTGGAGGGGGTATAGAGAGATTTTTTATTTTCAAAATTTCTTCAATAATCTAATATGACTTGGCACGCATCATGGTAGGGTACAAAATATCCACTTCCATCTCAATAACAATAATTTGTCAACAGAAATCATTGTCGGGTCGTTAGAGGGTGTATAGAGGGATTTTTCATTTTCAATATTTCTTCAAAAATCAAATATGACTTGGCACGCGTCATAGTGGGGTACAGAATATCCATTTCCATCTCAATAACAATAATTTGTTAACAGAAATCATTGTCGGGTCGTCAGAAGGGGTATAGAGGGATTTTTCATTTTCAAAATTACCTCAAAATCAAATATTACTTGGCACGCATCATGGAGGGGTGCAGAATATCTATTTCCATCTAGATAACAATAATTCGTCAACAGAAATCATTGACGGGTCGTTGGAGGGGGTATAGAGGGATTTTTTATTTTCAAAATTTCTTCAATAATCTAATATGACTTGGCACGCATCATGGTAGGGTACAAAATATCCACTTCCATCTCAATAACAATAATTTGTCAACAGAAATCATTGTCGGGTCGTCAGAGGGGGTATAGAGTGATTTTTCATTTTCAAATTACCTCAAAATCAAATATGACTTGGCAGGCATCATAGTGGGGTGCAGAATATCCATTTCCATCTGAATAACAATAATTCGTCAACAGAAATCATTGACGGGTCGTTGGAGGGGGTATAGAGGGATTTTTCATTTTCAAAATTTCTTCAAAAATCTAATATGACTTGGCAAGCATCATGGTGGGGTGCAGAATATCCATTTCCATCTGAACAACAATAATTTGTCACCAGAAATCATTGACGGGTCGTTGGAAGGGGTATAGAGGGATTTTTCATTTTCAAAATGACTTCATAAATCAAATATGACTTGGCACGCATCATAGTGGGGTACAGAATATCCATTTCCATCTCAATAACAATAATTTGTTAACAGAAATCATTGTCGGGTCGTCAGAGGGGGTATAGAGGGATTTTTCATTTTCAAAATTTCTTCAATAATCTAATATGACTTGGCACGCATCATGGTGGGTTGCAGAATATCCATTTCCATCTGAATAACAATAATTCGTCAACAGAAATCATTGTCGGGTCGTCAGAGGGGGTATAGAGGGATTTTTCAATATCAAAATTACCTCAAAATCAAATATGACTTGGCACGCATCATGGTGGGGTGCAGAATATCCATTTCCATCTGAATAACAATAATTCGTCAACAGAAATCATTGTCGGGTCGTCAGAGGGGGTATAGAGGGATTTTTCATTTTCAAAATTACCTCAAAATCAAATATGACTTGACACGCATCATGGTGGGTTGCAGAATATCCATTTCCATCTGAATAACAATAATTCGTCAACAGAAATCATTGTCGGGTCGTCAGAGGGGGTATAGAGGGATTTTTCAATATCAAAATGACTTCAAAAATTAAATATGACTTGGCACGCATTATAGTAGGGTGCAGAATATCCGATTCCATCTGACTAACAAGAATTTGTCAACAGAAATCATTGTCGGGTCGTCAGAGGGGGTATGGAGGAATTTTTCATTTTCAAAATTACCTCAAAATCCAATATGACTTGGCACGCATCATGGTGGGGTACAGAATATCCATTTCCATCTCAATAACAATAATTTCTCAACAGAAATCATTGTCGGGTCGTCAGAGGGGGAATAGAGGGTTTTTCATTTTCAAAATTACTTCAAAATCAAATATGACTTGGCACGCAACATGGTGTAGTGCAGAATATTAATTTCCATCTGAATAACAATAATTCGTCAACAGAAATCATTGTCGGGTCGTTGGAGGGGGTATAGAGGGATTTTTCATTTTCAATATTTCTTCAAAAATCCAATATGACTTGGCACGCATCATGGTGGGATGCAGAATATCCATTATTATCTGAATAACAATAATTCGTCAACAGAACTCATTGTCGGGTCGTTAGAGGGTGTATAGAAGGATTTCTCATTTTCAAAATGACTTCAAAATTCAAATATGACTTGGCACGCATCATGGTGGGGTACAGAATATCCATTTCCATCTCAATCACAATAATTTGTCAACTGAAAACATTGTCGGGTCGTCAGAGGGGGTATAGAGGGATTTTTCATTTTCAAAATTACCTCAAAATCAAATATGACTTGGCACGCATCATGGTGGGGTGCAGAATATCCATTTCCATCTGATTTACAATGATCCGTCAACAGAAATCATTGACGGGTCGTTGGAGGGGGTATAGAGGGATTTTTCATTTTCAAAATTTCTTCAAAAATCTAATATGACTTGGCACGCATCATGGTGGGGTGCAGAATATCCATTTCCATCTGAATAACAATAATTTGTCAACAGAAATCATTGTCGGGTCGTTAGAGGGCGTATAGAGGGATTTTTCATTTTCAAAATTACCTCAAAATCAAATATGACTTGGCACGCATCATGGTGGGGTGCAGAATATCCATTTCCATCTGAATAACAATAATTCGTCGACAGAAATCATTTTCGGGTCGTTAGAGGGGGTATAGAGGGATTTTTCATTTTCGAAATATCTTCAAAAATCTAATATGACTTGGCACGCATAATGGTGGGGTGCAGAATATCCATTTCCGTCTGAATAACAATAATTTGTCAACTGAAATCATTGACGGGTCGTTAGAGGGGGTATAGAGGGATTTTTCATTTTCAAAATATCTTCGAAAATCTAATATAACTTGGCACGCATCATGGTGGGGTGCAGAATATCCATTTCCATCTGAATAACAATAATTTGTCAACAGAAATCATTGTCGGGTCGTTAGAGGGCGTATAGAGGGATTTCTCATTTTCAATATTTCTTAAAAAATCTAATATGACTTGGCACGCATCATGGTGGGGTGCAGAATATCTATTTCGATCTGAATAACGATAATTCGTCGACAGAAATCATTGTCGGGTCGTTAGAGGAGGTATAGAGGGATTTTTCATTTTCAAAATTACCTCAAAATCAAATATGACTTCGCACGCATCAGGGTGGGGTGCAGAATATCCAATTCCATCTAAATAACAATAATTCGTCAACAGAAATCATTGACGGGTCGTTGGAGGGGGTATAGAGGGATTTTTCATTTTCAAAATTTCTTCAATAATCTAATATGACTTGGCACGCATCATGGTGGGGTACAGAATATCCATTTCCATCTCAATGACAATAATTTGTCAACAGAAATCATTGTCAGGTCGTCAAAGGGGGTAGAGAGGGATTTTTCATTTTCAAAATTACCTCTAAATCAAATATGACTTGGCACGCATCATGGTGGGGTGCAGAATATCCATTTCCATCTGAATAACAATGATTCGTCAACAGAAATCATTGTCGGGTCGTTAGAGGGCGTATAGAGGGATTTCTCATTTTCAATATTTCTTCAAAAATCTAATATGACTTGTCACGCATCATGGTGGGTGCAGAATATCTATTTCCATCTGAATAACAATAATTCGTCGACAGAAATCATTGTCGGGTCGTTAGAGGGGGTATAGAGGGATTTTTCATTTTCAAAATTACCTCATAATCAAATATGACTTGGCACGCCACTTGGTGGAGTGCAGAATATTAATTTCCATCTGAATAACAATAATTCGTCAACAGAAATCATTGTCGGGTCGTTAGAGGGGGTATAGAGGGATTTTTCATTTTCAATATTTCTTCAAAAATCCAATATGACTTGGCACGCATCATAGTGGGACGCAGAATATCCATTATTATCTCAATAACAATAATTTCTCAACAGAAATCATTGTCGGGTCGTCCGAGGGGGAACAGAGGGTTTTTCATTTTCAAAATTACCTCAAAATCAAATATGACTTGGCACGCAACATGGTGGAGTGCAGAATATTAATTTCCATCTGAAAAACAATAATTCGTCAACAGAAATCATTGTCGGGTCGTTAGAGGGGGTATAGCGGGATTTTTCATTTTCAATATTTCTTCAAAAATCCAATATGACTTGGCACGCATCATGGTGGGGTGCAGAATATCCATTTCCATCTGAATAACAATAATTTGTCAACAGAAAACATTGTCGGGTCGTTAGAGGGCGTATAGAGGGATTTCTCATTTTCAAAATGACTTCAAAATTCAAATATGACTTGGCACGCATCATGGTGGGATACAGAATATCCATTTCCATCTCAATGACAATAATTTGTCAACGGAAATCATTGTCGGGTCGTCAGAGGGGGTATAGTGGGATTTTTCATTTTCAAAATTACCTCAAAATCAAATATGACTTGGCACGCATTATGGTGGGGTGCAGAATATCCATTTCCATCTGAATAACAATGATTCGTCAACAGAAATCATTGACGGGTCGTAGGAGGGGTATAGAGGGATTTTTCAATTTCAAAATTTCTTCAAAAATCTAATATGACTTGGCACGCATCATGGTGGGGTGCAGAATATCCATTTCCATCTGAATAACAATAATTTGTCAACAGAAATCATTGTCGGGTCGTTAGAGGGCGTATAGAGGGATTTCTCATTTTCAATATTTCTTCAAAAATCTAATATGACTTGGCACGCATCATGGTGGGTGCAGAATATCTATTTCCATCTGAATAACAATAATTCGTCGACAGAAATCATTGTCGGGTCGTTAGAGGGGGTATAGAGGGATTTTTCATTTTCAAAATTTCTTCAAAAATCTAATATGACTTGGCACGCATCATGGTGGGGTGCAGAATATCCTTTTCCATCTGAATAACAATAATTTGTCAACAGAAATCATTGACGGGTCGTTGGAAGGGGTATAGAGGGATTTATCATTTTCAAAATTTCTTCAAAAATCTAATATGACTTGGCACGCATCATGGTGGGGTGCAAAGTATCCATGTCCATCTGAATAACAATAATTCGTCAACAGAAATCATTGTCGGGTCGTTAGAGGGGGTATACAGAGATTTCTCATTTTCAAATTTACCTCAAAATCAAATAAGACTTGGCACGCAACATGGTCGGGTGCAGAATATTCATTTCCATCTGGATAACGATAATTCGTCAGCAGAAATCATTGTCGGGTCGTTAGAGGGGGTATAGAGGGATTTTTCATTTTCAATATTTCTTCAAAAATCCAATATGACTTGGCACGCATCATGGTGGGGTGCAGAATATCCATTTCCATCTGAATAACAATAATTTGTCGACAGAAATCATTGTCGGGTCGTCAGAGGGGGTATAGAGGGATTTCTCATTTTCAAAATGACTTCAAAAATAAAATATGACTTGGCACGCATCATGGTGGGGTACAGAATATCCTTTTCCATCTCAATAACAATAATTTGTCAACAGAAATCATTGTCGGGTCGTCAGAGGGGGTATAGAGGGATTTTTCATTTTCAAAATTACCTCAAAATCAAATATGACTAGGCACGCATCATGGTGGGATGCAAAGTATCCATGTCTATCTGAATAACAATAATTCGTCAACAGAAATCATTGTCGGGTCGTCAGAGGGGGTATAGGGGGATTTATCATTTTCAATATTTCTTCAAAAATCTAATATGACTTGGCACGCATAATGGTGGGGTGCAGAATATCTATTTCCATCTGAATAACAATAATTTGACGACAGAAATCATTGTCGGGTCGTTAGAGGGAGTATACAGAGATTTCTCATTTTCAAAATTACCGCATAATCAAATTAGACTTGACACGCAACATGGTCGGGTGCAGAATATTCATTTCCATCTGGATAACGATAATTCGTCAACAGAAATCATTGTCGGGTCGTTAGAGGGGGTATAGAGGGATTTTTCATTTTCAATATTTCTTCAAAAATCCAATATGACTTGGCACGCATCATGGTGGGGTGCAGAATATTCATTTCTATCTGAATAACAATAATTTGTCGACAGAAATCATTGTCGGGTCGTCAGAGGGGGTATAGAGGGATTTTTCATTTTCAAAATGACTTCAAAAATCAAATATGACTTGGCACGCATCATAGTGGAGTACAGAATATCCATTTCCATCTCAATAGCAATAATTTGTTAACAGAACTCATTGTCGGGTCGTCAGAGGGGGTATAGAGGGACTTTTCATTTTCAAATTTACCTCAAAATCAAATATGACTTGGAACGCATCATGGTGGGGTGCAGAATATCCATTTCCATCTATATAACAATAATTCGTCAACAGAAATCATTGACTGGTCGTTGGAGGGGGTATAGAGGGATTTTTCATTTTCAAAATTTCTTCAAAAACTAATATGACTTGGCACGCATCATGGTGGGGTGCAGAATATCCATTTCCATCTGAATAACAATAATTCGTCAACAGAAATCATTGTCGGGTCGTTAGAGGGGATATAGAGGGATTTTTCATTTTCAAAATTACCTCAAAATCAAAAATTACTTGGCACGCAACATGGTGGGGTGCAGAATATTCATTTCCATCTGAATAACAATAATTCGTCAACAGAAATCATTTTCGAGTCGTTAGAGGGGGAATAGAGGGATTTTTCATTTTCAATATTTCTTCAAAAATCCAATATGACTTGGCACGCATCAGGGTGGGGTGCAAAATATCCACTTCCATCTAAATAACAATAATTCGTCAACAGTAATCATTGACGGGTCGTTGGAAGAAGTATAGAGGGATTTTTCATTTTCAAAATTTCTTCAATAATCTAATATGACTTGGCACGCATCATGGTGGGGTACAGAATATCCATTTCCATCTCAATAACAATAATTTCTCAACGGAAATCATTGTCGGGTCGTCAGAGGGGGAATAGAGGGTTTTTAATTTTCAAAATTACCTCAAAATCAAATATGACTTGGCACGCAACATGGTGGAGTGCAGAATATTAATTTCCATCTGAATAACAATAATTCGTAAACAGAAATCATTGTCGGGTCGTTAGAGGGGGTATAGAGGGATTTCTCCTTTTTAAAATGACTTCAAAATTCAAATATGACTTGGCACGCATCATGGTGGGATGCAGAATGTCCATTATTATCTGAATAACAATAATTCGTCAACAGAACTCATTGTCGGGTCGTTAGAGGGTGTATAGAGGGATTTCTTCTTTTTAAAATGACTTCAAAATTCAAATATGACTTGGCACGCATCATGGTGGGGTACAGAATATCCATTTCCATCTCAATAACAATAATTTGTCAACTGAAATCATTGTCGGGTCGTCAGAGGGGGTATAGAGGGATTTTTCATTTTCAAAATTACCTCAAAATCAAATATGACTTGGCACGCATCATGGTGGGGTGCAAAGTATCCATGTCCATCTGAATAACAATAATTTGTCAACAGAAATCATTGTCGGGTCGTTAGAGGGCGTATAGAGGGATTTCTCATTTTCAATATTTCTTCAAAAATCTAATATGACTTGGCACGCATCATGGTGGGTGCAGAATATCCATTTCCATCTGAATAACAATAATTTGTCAACAGAAATCATTGTCGGGTCGTTAGAGGGCGTATAGAGGGATTTCTCATTTTCAATATTTCTTCAAAAATCTAATATGACTTGGCACGCATCATGGTGGGTGCAGAATATCTATTTCCATCTGAATAACAATAATTCGTCGACAGAAATCATTGTCGGGTCGTTAGAGGGGGTATAGAGGGATTTTTCATTTTCGAAATATCTTCAAAAATCTAATATGACTTGGCACGCATAATGGTGGGGTGCAGAATATCCATTTCCGTCTGAATAACAATAATTTGTCAACTGAAATCATTGACGGGTCGTTAGAGGGGGTATAGAGGGATTTTTCATTTTCAAAATATCTTCGAAAATCTAATATAACTTGGCACGCATCATGGTGGGGTGCAGAATATCCATTTCCATCTGAATAACAATAATTTGTCAACAGAAATCATTGTCGGGTCGTTAGAGGGCGTATAGAGGGATTTCTCATTTTCAATATTTCTTAAAAAATCTAATATGACTTGGCACGCATCATGGTGGGGTGCAGAATATCTATTTCGATCTGAATAACGATAATTCGTCGACAGAAATCATTGTCGGGTCGTTAGAGGAGGTATAGAGGGATTTTTCATTTTCAAAATTACCTCAAAATCAAATATGACTTCGCACGCATCAGGGTGGGGTGCAGAATATCCAATTCCATCTAAATAACAATAATTCGTCAACAGAAATCATTGACGGGTCGTTGGAGGGGGTATAGAGGGATTTTTCATTTTCAAAATTTCTTCAATAATCTAATATGACTTGGCACGCATCATGGTGGGGTACAGAATATCCATTTCCATCTCAATGACAATAATTTGTCAACAGAAATCATTGTCAGGTCGTCAAAGGGGGTAGAGAGGGATTTTTCATTTTCAAAATTACCTCTAAATCAAATATGACTTGGCACGCATCATGGTGGGGTGCAGAATATCCATTTCCATCTGAATAACAATGATTCGTCAACAGAAATCATTGTCGGGTCGTTAGAGGGCGTATAGAGGGATTTCTCATTTTCAATATTTCTTCAAAAATCTAATATGACTTGTCACGCATCATGGTGGGTGCAGAATATCTATTTCCATCTGAATAACAATAATTCGTCGACAGAAATCATTGTCGGGTCGTTAGAGGGGGTATAGAGGGATTTTTCATTTTCAAAATTACCTCATAATCAAATATGACTTGGCACGCCACTTGGTGGAGTGCAGAATATTAATTTCCATCTGAATAACAATAATTCGTCAACAGAAATCATTGTCGGGTCGTTAGAGGGGGTATAGAGGGATTTTTCATTTTCAATATTTCTTCAAAAATCCAATATGACTTGGCACGCATCATAGTGGGACGCAGAATATCCATTATTATCTCAATAACAATAATTTCTCAACAGAAATCATTGTCGGGTCGTCCGAGGGGGAATAGAGGGTTTTTCATTTTCAAAATTACCTCAAAATCAAATATGACTTGGCACGCAACATGGTGGAGTGCAGAATATTAATTTCCATCTGAAAAACAATAATTCGTCAACAGAAATCATTGTCGGGTCGTTAGAGGGGGTATAGCGGGATTTTTCATTTTCAATATTTCTTCAAAAATCCAATATGACTTGGCACGCATCATGGTGGGGTGCAGAATATCCATTTCCATCTGAATAACAATAATTTGTCAACAGAAAACATTGTCGGGTCGTTAGAGGGCGTATAGAGGGATTTCTCATTTTCAAAATGACTTCAAAATTCAAATATGACTTGGCACGCATCATGGTGGGATACAGAATATCCATTTCCATCTCAATGACAATAATTTGTCAACGGAAATCATTGTCGGGTCGTCAGAGGGGGTATAGTGGGATTTTTCATTTTCAAAATTACCTCAAAATCAAATATGACTTGGCACGCATTATGGTGGGGTGCAGAATATCCATTTCCATCTGAATAACAATGATTCGTCAACAGAAATCATTGACGGGTCGTAGGAGGGGTATAGAGGGATTTTTCAATTTCAAAATTTCTTCAAAAATCTAATATGACTTGGCACGCATCATGGTGGGGTGCAGAATATCCATTTCCATCTGAATAACAATAATTTGTCAACAGAAATCATTGTCGGGTCGTTAGAGGGCGTATAGAGGGATTTCTCATTTTCAATATTTCTTCAAAAATCTAATATGACTTGGCACGCATCATGGTGGGTGCAGAATATCTATTTCCATCTGAATAACAATAATTCGTCGACAGAAATCATTGTCGGGTCGTTAGAGGGGGTATAGAGGGATTTTTCATTTTCAAAATTTCTTCAAAAATCTAATATGACTTGGCACGCATCATGGTGGGGTGCAGAATATCCTTTTCCATCTGAATAACAATAATTTGTCAACAGAAATCATTGACGGGTCGTTGGAAGGGGTATAGAGGGATTTATCATTTTCAAAATTTCTTCAAAAATCTAATATGACTTGGCACGCATCATGGTGGGGTGCAAAGTATCCATGTCCATCTGAATAACAATAATTCGTCAACAGAAATCATTGTCGGGTCGTTAGAGGGGGTATACAGAGATTTCTCATTTTCAAATTTACCTCAAAATCAAATAAGACTTGGCACGCAACATGGTCGGGTGCAGAATATTCATTTCCATCTGGATAACGATAATTCGTCAGCAGAAATCATTGTCGGGTCGTTAGAGGGGGTATAGAGGGATTTTTCATTTTCAATATTTCTTCAAAAATCCAATATGACTTGGCACGCATCATGGTGGGGTGCAGAATATCCATTTCCATCTGAATAACAATAATTTGTCGACAGAAATCATTGTCGGGTCGTCAGAGGGGGTATAGAGGGATTTCTCATTTTCAAAATGACTTCAAAAATAAAATATGACTTGGCACGCATCATGGTGGGGTACAGAATATCCTTTTCCATCTCAATAACAATAATTTGTCAACAGAAATCATTGTCGGGTCGTCAGAGGGGGTATAGAGGGATTTTTCATTTTCAAAATTACCTCAAAATCAAATATGACTAGGCACGCATCATGGTGGGATGCAAAGTATCCATGTCTATCTGAATAACAATAATTCGTCAACAGAAATCATTGTCGGGTCGTCAGAGGGGGTATAGGGGGATTTATCATTTTCAATATTTCTTCAAAAATCTAATATGACTTGGCACGCATAATGGTGGGGTGCAGAATATCTATTTCCATCTGAATAACAATAATTTGACGACAGAAATCATTGTCGGGTCGTTAGAGGGAGTATACAGAGATTTCTCATTTTCAAAATTACCGCATAATCAAATTAGACTTGACACGCAACATGGTCGGGTGCAGAATATTCATTTCCATCTGGATAACGATAATTCGTCAACAGAAATCATTGTCGGGTCGTTAGAGGGGGTATAGAGGGATTTTTCATTTTCAATATTTCTTCAAAAATCCAATATGACTTGGCACGCATCATGGTGGGGTGCAGAATATTCATTTCTATCTGAATAACAATAATTTGTCGACAGAAATCATTGTCGGGTCGTCAGAGGGGGTATAGAGGGATTTTTCATTTTCAAAATGACTTCAAAAATCAAATATGACTTGGCACGCATCATAGTGGAGTACAGAATATCCATTTCCATCTCAATAGCAATAATTTGTTAACAGAACTCATTGTCGGGTCGTCAGAGGGGGTATAGAGGGACTTTTCATTTTCAAATTTACCTCAAAATCAAATATGACTTGGAACGCATCATGGTGGGGTGCAGAATATCCATTTCCATCTATATAACAATAATTCGTCAACAGAAATCATTGACTGGTCGTTGGAGGGGGTATAGAGGGATTTTTCATTTTCAAAATTTCTTCAAAAACTAATATGACTTGGCACGCATCATGGTGGGGTGCAGAATATCCATTTCCATCTGAATAACAATAATTCGTCAACAGAAATCATTGTCGGGTCGTTAGAGGGGATATAGAGGGATTTTTCATTTTCAAAATTACCTCAAAATCAAAAATTACTTGGCACGCAACATGGTGGGGTGCAGAATATTCATTTCCATCTGAATAACAATAATTCGTCAACAGAAATCATTTTCGAGTCGTTAGAGGGGGAATAGAGGGATTTTTCATTTTCAATATTTCTTCAAAAATCCAATATGACTTGGCACGCATCAGGGTGGGGTGCAAAATATCCACTTCCATCTAAATAACAATAATTCGTCAACAGTAATCATTGACGGGTCGTTGGAAGAAGTATAGAGGGATTTTTCATTTTCAAAATTTCTTCAATAATCTAATATGACTTGGCACGCATCATGGTGGGGTACAGAATATCCATTTCCATCTCAATAACAATAATTTCTCAACGGAAATCATTGTCGGGTCGTCAGAGGGGGAATAGAGGGTTTTTAATTTTCAAAATTACCTCAAAATCAAATATGACTTGGCACGCAACATGGTGGAGTGCAGAATATTAATTTCCATCTGAATAACAATAATTCGTAAACAGAAATCATTGTCGGGTCGTTAGAGGGGGTATAGAGGGATTTCTCCTTTTTAAAATGACTTCAAAATTCAAATATGACTTGGCACGCATCATGGTGGGATGCAGAATGTCCATTATTATCTGAATAACAATAATTCGTCAACAGAACTCATTGTCGGGTCGTTAGAGGGTGTATAGAGGGATTTCTTCTTTTTAAAATGACTTCAAAATTCAAATATGACTTGGCACGCATCATGGTGGGGTACAGAATATCCATTTCCATCTCAATAACAATAATTTGTCAACTGAAATCATTGTCGGGTCGTCAGAGGGGGTATAGAGGGATTTTTCATTTTCAAAATTACCTCAAAATCAAATATGACTTGGCACGCATCATGGTGGGGTGCAAAATATCCATTTCCATCTGAATAACAATGATTCGTCAACAGAAATCATTGACGGGTCATTGGAGGGGGCATATAGGAATTTTTCATTTTCAAAATTTCTTCAAAAATCTAATATGACTTGGCACGCATCATGGTGGGGTGCAGAATATCCATTTCCATCTGAATAACAATAATTTGTCAACAGAAATCATTGTCGGGTCGTTAGAGGGCGTATAGAGGGATTTCTCATTTTCAATATTTCTTCAAAAATCTAATATGACATGGCACGCATCATGGTGGGTGTTGAATATTTATTTCCATCTGAATAACAATAATTCGTCGACAGAAATCATTGTCGGGTCGTTAGAGGGGGTATAGAGGGATTTTTCATTTTCAAAATTTCTTCAAAAATCTAATATGACTTGGCACGCATCATGGTGGGGTGCAGAATATCCATTTATATCTGAATAACAATAATTTGTCAACAGAAATCATTGACGGGTCGTTGGAGGGGGTATAGAGGGATTTTTCATTTTCAAAATTTCTTCAAAAATCTAATATGACTTGGCACGCCTCATGGTAGGGTACAGAATATATATTTCCATCTCAATAACAATAATTTGTCGACAGAAATCATTGTCGGGTCGTCAGAGGGGAAATAGAGGGGGATTTTTCATTTTCAAAATTACCTCAAAATCAAATATGACTTGGCACGCAACATGGTGGGGTGCAGAATATTAATTTCCATCTGAATAACAATAATTCGTCAACAGAAATCATTGTCGGGTCGTTAGAGGGGGTATAGAGGAATTTTTCATTTTCAATATTTCTTCAAAAATCCAATATGACTTGGCACGCATCATGGTGGGGAGCAGAATATCCATTATCATCTGAATAACAATAATTCGTCATCAGAACTCATTGTCGGGTAGAGGGGGTATAGATGGATTTTTCAATTTCAAAATGACTTCAATAATCAAATAGTACTTGGCACGCATCATGGTGGGGTACAGAATATCCATTTCCATCTCAATAACAATAATTTGTCAACAGAAATCATTGTCGGGTCGTCAGAGGGGGTATAGAGTGATTTTACATTTTCAAAATTACCTCAAAATCAAATATGACTTGGCACGCATCATAGTGGGGTGCAGAATATCCATTTCCATCTGAATAACTATGATTCGACAACAGAAATCATTGACGGGTCGTTGGAGGGGGTATAGAGGAATATTTCATTTTCAAAATTTCTTCAAAAATCTAATATGACTTGGCACGCATCATGGTGGGGTGCAAAGTATCCATGTCCATCCGAATAACAATAATTCGTCAACAGAAATCATTGTCGGGTCGTCAGAGGGGGTATAGAGGGATTTCTCATTTTCAATATTTCTTCCAAAATCTAATATGACTTGGCACGCATCATGGTGGGTTGCAGAATATCTATTTCGATCTGAATAACAATAATTCGTCGACAGAAATCATTGTCGGGTCGTTAGAGGAGGTATAGAGGGATTTTTCATTTTCAAAATTACCTCAAAATCAAATATGACTTGGCACGCATCAGGGTGTGGTGCAGAATATCCACTTCCATCTAAATAACAATAATTCGTCTACAGAAATCATTGACGGGTCGTTGGAGGGGGTATAGAGGGATTTTTCATTTTCAAAATTTCTTCAATAATCTAATATGACTTGGCACGCATCATGGTGGGGTACAGAATATCCATTTCCATCTCAATGACAATAATTCGTCAACTGAAATCATTGTCAGGTCGTCAGAGGGGGTATAGAGGGATTTTTCATTTTCAAAATTACCTCTAAATCAAATATGACTTGGCACGCATCATGGTGGGGTGCAGAATATCCATTTCCATCTGAATAACAATGATTCGTCAACAGAAATCATTGACGGGTCGTAGGAGGGGGTATAGAGGGATTTTTCATTTTCAAAATTTCTTCAAAAATCCAATATGACTTGGCACGCATCATGGTGGGGTGCAGAATATCCATTTCCATCTGAATAACAATAATTTGTCAACAGAAATCATTGTCGGGTCGTTAGAGGGCGTATAGAGGGATTTCTCATTTTCAATATTTCTTCAAAAATCTAATATGACTTGGCACGCATCATGGTGGGTGCAGAATATCTATTTCCATCTGAATAACAATAATTCGTCGACAGAAATCATTGTCGGGTCGTTAGAGGGGGTATAGAGGGATTTTTCATTTTCAAAATTACCTCATAATCAAATATGACTTGGCACGCCACTTGGTGGAGTGCAGAATATTAATTTCCATCTGAATAACAATAATTCGTCAACAGAAATCATTGTCGGGTCGTTAGAGGGGGTATAGAGGGATTTTTCATTTTCAATATTTCTTCAAAAATCCAATATGACTTGGCACGCATCATAGTGGGATGCAGAATATCCATTATTATCTCAATAACAAAAATTTCTCAACAGAAATCATTGTCGGGTCGTCCGAGGGGGAATAGAGGGTTTTTCATTTTCAAAATTACCTCAAAATCAAATATGACTTGGCACGCCTCATGGTAGGGTACAGAATATATATTTCCATCTCAATAACAATAATTTGTCGACAGAAATCATTGTCGGGTCGTCAGAGGGGAAATAGAGGGGGATTTTTCATTTTCAAAATTACCTCAAAATCAAATATGACTTGGCACGCAACATGGTGGGGTGCAGAATATTCATTTCCATCTGAATAACAATAATTCGTCAACAGAAATCATTGTCGGGTCGTTAGAGGGGGTATAGAGGAATTTTTCATTTTCAATATTTCTTCAAAAATCCAATATGACTTGGCACGCATCATGGTGGGGAGCAGAATATCCATTATCATCTGAATAACAATAATTCGTCATCAGAACTCATTGTCGGGTAGAGGGGGTATAGATGGATTTTTCAATTTCAAAATGACTTCAATAATCAAATAGTACTTGGCACGCATCATGGTGGGGTACAGAATATCCATTTCCATCTCAATAACAATAATTTGTCAACAGAAATCATTGTCGGGTCGTCAGAGGGGGTATAGAGTGATTTTACATTTTCAAAATTACCTCAAAATCAAATGTGACTTGGCACGCATCATAGTGGGGTGCAGAATATCCATTTCCATCTGAATAACTATGATTCGACAACAGAAATCATTGACGGGTCGTTGGAGGGGGTATAGAGGAATATTTCATTTTCAAAATTTCTTCAAAAATCTAATATGACTTGGCACGCATCATGGTGGGGTGCAAAGTATCCATGTCCATCCGAATAACAATAATTCGTCAACAGAAATCATTGTCGGGTCGTCAGAGGGGGTATAGAGGGATTTCTCATTTTCAATATTTCTTCCAAAATCTAATATGACTTGGCACGCATCATGGTGGGTTGCAGAATATCTATTTCGATCTGAATAACAATAATTCGTCGACAGAAATCATTGTCGGGTCGTTAGAGGAGGTATAGAGGGATTTTTCATTTTCAAAATTACCTCAAAATCAAATATGACTTGGCACGCATCAGGGTGGGGTGCAGAATATCCACTTCCATCTAAATAACAATAATTCGTCTACAGAAATCATTGACGGGTCGTTGGAGGGGGTATAGAGGGATTTTTCATTTTCAAAATTTCTTCAATAATCTAATATGACTTGGCACGCATCATGGTGGGGTACAGAATATCCATTTCCATCTCAATGACAATAATTCGTCAACAGAAATCATTGTCAGGTCGTCAGAGGGGGTATAGAGGGATTTTTCATTTTCAAAATTACCTCTAAATCAAATATGACTTGGCACGCATCATGGTGGGGTGCAGAATATCCATTTCCATCTGAATAACAATGATTCGTCAACAGAAATCATTGACGGGTCGTAGGAGGGGGTATAGAGGGATTTTTCATTTTCAAAATTTCTTCAAAAATCCAATATGACTTGGCACGCATCATGGTGGGGTGCAGAATATCCATTTCCATCTGAATAACAATAATTTGTCAACAGAAATCATTGTCGGGTCGTTAGAGGGCGTATAGAGGGATTTCTCATTTTCAATATTTCTTCAAAAATCTAATATGACTTGGCACGCATCATGGTGGGTGCAGAATATCTATTTCCATCTGAATAACAATAATTCGTCGACAGAAATCATTGTCGGGTCGTTAGAGGGGGTATAGAGGGATTTTTCATTTTCAAAATTACCTCATAATCAAATATGACTTGGCACGCCACTTGGTGGAGTGCAGAATATTAATTTCCATCTGAATAACAATAATTCGTCAACAGAAATCATTGTCGGGTCGTTAGAGGGGGTATAGAGGGATTTTTCATTTTCAATATTTCTTCAAAAATCCAATATGACTTGGCACGCATCATAGTGGGATGCAGAATATCCATTATTATCTCAATAACAAAAATTTCTCAACAAAAATCATTGTCGGGTCGTCCGAGGGGGAATAGAGGGTTTTTCATTTTCAAAATTACCTTAAAATCAAATATGACTTGGCACGCAACATGGTGGAGTGCAGAATATTAATTTCCATCTGAATAACAATAATTCGTCAACAGAAATCATTGTCGGGTCGTTAGAGGGGGTATAGCGGGATTTTTCATTTTCAATATTTCTTCAAAAATCCAATATGACTTGGCACGCATCATGGTGGGGTGCAGAATATCCATTTCCATCTGAATAACAATAATTTGTCAAACAGAAATCATTGTCGGGTCGTTAGAGGGCGTATAGAGGGATTTCTCATTTTCAAAATGACTTCAAAATTATGAATAATAATGATTCGTCAACAGAAATCATTGACGGGTCGTAGAAGGGGTATAGAGGGATTTTTCATTTTCAAAATTTCTTCAAAAATCTAATATGACTTGGCACGCATCATGGTGTGGTGCAGAATATCCATTTCCATCTGAATAACAATAATTTGTCAACAGAAATCATTGTCGGGTCGTTAGAGGGCGTATAGAGGGATTTCTCATTTTCAATATTTCTTCAAAAATCTACTATGACTTGGCACGCATCATGGTGGGTGCAGAATATCTATTTCCATCTGAATAACAATAATTCGTCGACAGAAATCATTGTCGGGTCGTTAGAGGGGGTATAGAGGGATTTTTCATTTTCAAAATTTCTTCAAAAATCTAATATGACTTGACACGCATCATGGTGGGGTGCAGAATATCCATTTCCATCTGAATAACAATAATTTGTCAACAGAAATCATTGACGGGTCGTTGGAAGGGGTATAGAGGGATTTATCATTTTCAAAATTTCTTCAAAAATCTAATATGACTTGGCACGCATCATGGTGGGGTGCAAAGTATCCATGTCCATCTGAATAACAATAATTCGTCAACAGAAATCATTGTCGGGTCGTTAGAGGGGGTATACAGAGATTTCTAATTTTCAAAATTACCTCAAAATCAAATAAGACTTGGCACGCAACATGGTCGGGTGCAGAATATTCATTTCCATCTGGATAACGATAATTCGTCAGCAGAAATCATTGTCGGGTCGTTAGAGGGGGTATAGAGGGATTTTTCATTTTCAATATTTCTTCAAAAATCCAATATGACTTGGCACGCATCATGGTGGGGTGCAGAATATCCATTTCCATCTGAATAACAATAATTTGTCGACAGAAATCATTGTCGGGTCGTCAGAGGGGGTATAGTGGGATTTCTCATTTTCAAAATGACTTCAAAATTCAAATATGACTTGGCACGCATCATGGTGGGGTACAGAATATCCTTTTCTATCTCAATAACAATAATTTGTCAACAGAAATCATTGTCGGGTCGTCAGAGGGGGTATAGAGGGATTTTTCATTTTCAAAATTACCTCAAAATCAAATATGACTAGGCACGCATCATGGTGGGGTGCAAAGTATCCATGTCTATCTGAATAACAATAATTCGTCAACAAAAATCATTGTCGGGTCGTTAGAGGGGATATAGAGGGATTTTTCATTTTCAAAATTTCTTCAAAAATCCAATATGACTTGGCACGCATCATGGTGGGGTGCAGAATATTCATTTCCATCTGAATAACAATAATTTGTTGACAGAAATCATTGTCGGGTCGTCAGAGGGGGTATAGAGGGATTTTTCATTTTCAAAATGACTTCAAAAATCAAATATGACTTGGCACGCATCATGGTGGGGTGCAGAATATCCATTTCCATCTATATAACAATAATTCGTCAACAGAAATCATTGACGGGTCGTTGGAGGGGGTATAGAGGGATTTTTCATTTTCAAAATTTCTTCAAAAACTAATATGACTTGGCACGCATCATGGTGGGGTGCAGAATATCCATTTCCATCTGAATAACAATAATTCGTTAACAAAAATCATTGTCGGGTCGTTAGAGGGGATATAGAGGGATTTTTCATTTTCAAAATTACCTCAAAATCAAAAATGACTTGGCACGCAACATGGTGGGATGCAGAATATTCATTTCCATCTGAATAACAATAATTCGTCAACAGAAATCATTTTCGAGTCGTTAGAGGGGGAATAGTGGGATTTTTCATTTTCAATATTTCTTCAAAAATCCAATATGACTTGGCACGCATCAGGGTGGGGTGCAAAATATCCACTTCCATCTAAATAACAATAATTCGTCAACAGTAATCATTGTCGGGTCGTCAGAGGGGGAATAGAGGGTTTTTAATTTTCAAAATTACCTCAAAATCAAATATGACTTGGCACGCAACATGGTGGGGTGCAGAATATTCATTTCCATCTGAATAACAATAATTCGTCAACAGAAATCATTTTCGAGTCGTTAGAGGGGGAATAGTGGGATTTTTCATTTTCAATATTTCTTCAAAAATCCAATATGACTTGGCACGCATCATGGTGGGATGCAGAATGTCCATTATTATCTGAATAACAATAATTCGTCAACAGAACTCATTGTCGGGTAGTTAGAGGGTGTATAGAGGGATTTCTCACTTTAAAAATGACTTCAAAATTCAAATATGACTTGGCACGCATCATGGTGGGGTACAGAATATCCATTTCCTTCTCAATAACCATAATTTGTCAACTGAAATCATTGTCGGGTCGTCAGAGGGGGTATAGAGGGATTTTTCATTTTCAAAATTACCTCAAAATCAAATATGACTTGGCACGCATCATGGTGGGGTGCAAAATATCCATTTCCATCTGAATAACAATGATTCGTCAACAGAAATCATTGACGGGTCATTGGAGGGGGTATATAGGAATTTTTCATTTTCAAAATTTCTTCAAAAATCTAATATGACTTGGCACGCATCATGGTGGGGTGCAGAATATCCATTTCCATCTGAATAACAATAATTTGTCAACAGAAATCATTGTCGGGTCGTTAGAGGGCGTATAGAGGGATTTCTCATTTTCAATATTTCTTCAAAAATCTAATATGACTTGGCACGCATCATGGTGGGTGTTGAATATTTATTTCCATCTGAATAACAATAATTCGTCGACAGAAATCATTGACGGGTCGTTGGAGGGGGTATAGAGGGATTTTTCATTTTCAAAATTTCTTCAAAAATCTAATATGACTTGGCACGCCTCATGGTAGGGTACAGAATATATATTTCCATCTCAATAACAATAATTTGTCGACAGAAATCATTGTCGGGTCGTCAGAGGGAAAATAGAGGGGGATTTTTCATTTTCAAAATTACCTCAAAATCAAATATGACTTGGCACGCAACATGGTGGGGTGCAGAATATTCATTTCCATCTGAATAACAATAATTCGTCAACAGAAATCATTGTCGGGTCGTTAGAGGGGGTATAGAGAAATTTTTCATTTTCAATATTTCTTCAAAAATCCAATATGACTTGGCACGCATCATGGTGGGGAGCAGAATATCCATTATCATCTGAATAACAATAATTCGTCATCAGAACTCATTGTCGGGTAGAGGGGGTATAGATGGATTTTTCATTTTCAAAATGACTTCAATAATCAAATAGTACTTGGCACGCATCATGGTGGGGTACAAAATATCCATTTTCATCTCAATAACAATAATTTGTCAACAGAAATCATTGTCGGGTCGTCAGAGGGTGTATAGAGTGATTTTACATTTTCAAAATTACCTCAAAATCAAATAAGACTTGGCACGCATCATAGTGGTGTGCAGAATATCCATTTCCATCTGAATAACAATGATTCGACAACAGAAATCATTGACGGGTCGTTGGAGGGGGTATAGAGGGATTTCTCATTTTCAATATTTCTTCCAAAATCTTATATGACTTGGCACGCATCATGGTGGGGTGCAGAATATCTATTTCGATCTGAATAACAATAATTCGTCGACAGAAATCATTGTCGGGTCGTTAGAGGAGGTATAGAGGGATTTTTCATTTTCAAAATTACCTCAAAATCAAATATGACTTGGCACGCAACATGGTGGGGTGCAGAATATTCATTTCCATCTGGATAACAATAATTCGTCAACAGAAATCATTGTCGGGTCGTTAGAGGGTGTATAGAGGGATTTTTCATTTTCAATATTTCTTCAAAAATCCAATATGACTTGGCACGCATCATGGTGGGATGCAGAATATCCATTTCCATCTGAATAACAATAATTCGTCGACAGAAATCATTGTCGGGTCGTCAGAGTGGGTATAGAGGGATTTTTCATTTTCAAAATGACTTCAAAAATCAAATATGACTTGGCACGCGTCATAGTGGGGTACAGAATATCCATTTCCATCTCAATAACAATAATTTGTTAACAGAAATTATTGTCGGGTCGTCAGAAGGGGTATAGAGGGATTTTTCATTTTCAAAATTACCTCAAAATCAAATATGACTTGGCACGCATCATGGTGGGGTGCAGAATATCTATTTCCATCTAAATAATAATAATTCGTCAACAGAAATCATTGACGGGTCGTTGGAGGGGGTATAGAGGGATTTTTCATTTTCAAAATTTCTTCAATAATCTAATATGACTTGGCACGCATCATGGTAGGGTACAAAATATCCACTTCCATCTCAATAACAATAATTTGTCAACAGAAATCATTGTCGGGTCGTCAGAGGGGGTATAGAGGGATTTTTCATTTTCAAAATTACCTCAAAATCAAATATGACTTGGCAGGCATCATAGTGGGGTGCAGAATATCCATTTCCATCTGAATAACAATAATTCGTCAACAGAAATCATTGACGGGTCGTTGGAGGGGGTATAGAGGGATTTTTCATTTTCAAAATTTCTTCAAAAATCTAAGATGACTTGGCAAGCATCATGGTGGGGTGCAGAATATCCATTTCCATCTGAACAACAATATTTTGTCACCAGAAATCATTGACGGGTCGTTGGAAGGGGTATAGAGGGATTTTTCATTTTCAATATTTCTTCAAAAATCCAATATGACTTGGCACGCATCATGGTGGGGTGCAGAATATCCATTTCCATCTGAATAACAATAATTCGTCGACAGAAATCAATGTCGGGTCGTCAGAGGGGGTATAGAGGGATATTTCATTTTCAAAATGACTTCAAAAATCAAATATGACTTGGCACGCATCATAGTGGGGTACAGAATATCCATTTCCATCTCAATAACAATAATTTGTTAACAGAAATCATCGTCGGGTCGTTAGAGGATGAATAGAGGGATTTTTCATTTTCAATATTTCTTCAAAATTGTAATATGACTTGGCACGCATCATGGTGGGGTGCAAAGTATCCATGTCCATCTGAATAACAATAATTCGTCAACAGAAATCATTGTCGGGTCGTCAGAGGGGGTAAAGAGGGATTTCTCATTTTCAATCTTTCTTCAAAAATCTAATATGACTTGGCACGCATCATAGTGGGGTGCAGAATATCTATTTCTATCTGAATAACAATAATTCGTCGACAGAAATCATTGTCGGGTCGTTAGAGGGGGTATAGAGGGATTTCTCATTTTCAAAATTACCTCAAAATCAAATATGACTTGGCACGCAACATGGTGGGGTGCAGAATATTCATTTACATCTGGATAACAATAATTCGTCAACAGAAATCATTGTCGAGACGTTAGAGGGGGTATAGAGATATTTTTCATTTTCAATATTTCTTCAAAAATCCAATTTGACTTGGCACGCATCATGGTGGGGTGCAGATTATCCATTTCCATCTGAATAACAATAATTCGTCGACAGAAATCATTGTCGGGTCGTCAGAGGGGGTATAGAGGGATTTTTCAATTTCAAAATGACTTCAAAAATCAAATATGACTTGGCACGCATCATGGTGGGGTACAGAATATCCATTTCCATCTCAATATCAATAATTTGTCACCAGAAATCTTTGTCGAGTCGTCAGAGGGGGTATAGAGGGATTTTTCATTTTCAAAATTACCTCAAAATCAAATATGACTTGGCACGCATCATAGTGGGGTGCAGAATATCCATTTCCATCTGAATAACAATAAGTCGTCAACAGAAATCATTGACGGGTTGTTGGAGGGGGTATAGAGGGTTTTTTCATTTTCAAAATTTCTTCAAAAATCTAATATGACTTGGCACGCATCATGGTGGGGTGCAAAGTATCCATGTCCATCTGAATAACAATAATTCGCCAACAGAAATCATTGTCGGGTCGTCAGAGGAGGTAAAGAGGGATTTCTCATTTTCAATATTTCTTCAAAAATATAATATGACTTGGCACGCATCATGGTGGGGTGCAGAATATCTATTTCCATCCGAATAACAATAATTCGTCGACAGAAATCATTGTCGAGTCGTTAGAGGGGGTATAGAGGGATTTCTCATTTTCAAAATTACCTCAAAATCAAATATGACTTGGCACGCAACATGGTGGGGTGCAGAATATTCATTTCCATCTGGATAACAATAATTCGTACAGAAATCATTGTCGGGTCTTTAGAGGGGGTAAAGAGAGATTTTTCATTTTCAATATTTCTTCAAAAATCCAATTTGACTTGGCACGCATCATGGTGGGGTGCAGAATATCCATTTCCATCTGAATAACAATAATTCGTCGACAGAAATCATTGTCGGGTCGTCAGAGGGGGTATAGAGGGATTTTTCATTTTCAAAATTACCTCAAAATCAAATATGACTTGGCACGCATCATGGTGGGGTGCAGAATATCCATTTCCATCTAAATAACAATAATTCGCCAACAGAAATCATTGTCGGGTCGTCAGAGGAGGTAAAGAGGGATTTCTCATTTTCAATATTTCTTCAAAAATCAAATATGACTTGGAACGCATCATAGTGGGGTACATAATATCCATTTCCATCTCAAAAACAATAATTTGTTAACAGAAATCATTGTAGGGTCGTCAGAGGGGATATAGAGGGATTTTACATTTTCAAAATTACCTCAAAATCAAATATGACATGGCACGCATCATAGTGGGGTGCAGAATATCCATTATCATCTGAATAACAATAATTCGTCAACAGAACTCACTGTCGGGTCGTTAGAGGGGGTATAGAGGGATTTTACATTTTCAAAATTTCCTCAAAATCAAATAAGACATGGCACGCATCATAGTGGGGTGCAGAATATCCATTTCCATCTGAATAACAATAATTCGTCAACAGAAATCATTGACGGGTCGTTGGAGGGGGTATAGAGGGATTTTTCATTTTCAAAATTTCTTCAAAAATCTAATATGACTTGGCACGCATCATGGTGGGGTGCAGAATATCCATTTCCATCTGAATAACAATAATTCGTCAACAGAAATCATTGTCGGGTCGTTAGAGGGGGTATAGAGGGATTTTTCATTTTCAAAATTACCTCAAAATCAAATATGACTTGGCACGCATCAGGGTGGGGTGCAGAATATCCACTTCCATCTAAATAACAATAATTCGTCAACAGAAATAATTGACGGGTTGTTGGAGGGGGTATAGAGGGATTTTTCATTTCCAAAATTTCTTCAATAATCTAATATGACTTGGCACGCATCATGGTGGGGTACAGAATATCCATTTCCATCTCAATAACAATAATTTCTCAACAGAAATCATTGTCGGGTCGTCAGAGGGGGAATAGAGGGTTTTTCATTTTCAAAATTACCTCAAAATCAAATATGACTTGGCACGCAACATGGTGGAGTGCAGAATATTAATTTCCATCTGAATAACAATAATTCGTCAACAGAAATCATTGACGGGTCGTTGGAGGGGGTATAGAGGGATTTTTCATTTTCAAAATTTCTCCAATAATCTAATATGACTTGGCACGCATCATGGTGGGGTACAGAATATCCATTTCCATCTCAATAACAATAATTTCTCAACAGAAATCATTGTCGGGTCGTCAGAGGGGGAATAAAGGGTTTTTCATTTTCAAAATTACCTCAAAATCAAATATGACTTGACACGCATCATGGTGGGGTGCAGAATATCTATTTCCATCTGAATAACAATGATTAGTCAACAGAAATCATTGACGGGTCGTAGGAGGGGGTATAGAGGGATTTTTCATTTTCAAAATTTCTTTAAAAATCTAATATGACTTGGCACGCATCATGGTGGGGTGCAGAATATCCATTTCCATCTGAATAACAATAATTTGTCAACAGAAATCATTGACGGGTCGTTGGAGGAAATATAGTGGGATTTTTCATTTTCAAAATTTCTTCAAAAATCTAATATGACTTGGCACGCATCATGGTGGGGTGCAGAATATCCATTTCCATCTGAATAACAATAATTCGTCAACAGAAATCATTGTCGGGTCGTTAGAGGGGGTATAGAGGGATTTTTCATTTTCAAAATTACCTCAAAATCAAATATGACTTGGCACGCATCAGGGTGGGGTGCAGAATATCCACTTCCATCTAAATAACAATAATTCGTCAACAGAAATAATTGACGGGTCGTTGGAGGGGGTATAGAGGGATTTTTCATTTCCAAAATATCTTCAATAATCTAATATGACTTGGCACGCATCATGGTGGGGTACAGAATATCCATTTCCATCTCAATAACAATAATTTCTCAACAGAAATCATTGTCGGGTCGTCAGAGGGGGAATAGAGGGTTTTTCATTTTCAAAATTACCTCAAAATCAAATATGACTTGGCACGCAACATGGTGGAGTGCAGAATATTAATTTCCATCTGAATAACAATAATTCGTCAACAGAAATCATTGACGGGTCGTTGGAGGGGGTATAGAGGGATTTTTCATTTTCAAAATTTCTCCAATAATCTAATATGACTTGGCACGCATCATGGTGGGGTACAGAATATCCTTTTCCATCTCAATAACAATAATTTCTCAACAGAAATCATTGTCGGGTCGTCAGAGGGGGAATAAAGGGTTTTTCATTTTCAAAATTACCTCAAAATCAAATATGACTTGACACGCATCATGGTGGGGTGCAGAATATCTATTTCCATCTGAATAACAATGATTAGTCAACAGAAATCATTGACGGGTCGTAGGAGGGGGTATAGAGGGATTTTTCATTTTCAAAATTTCTTTAAAAATCTAATATGACTTGGCACGCATCATGGTGGGGTGCAGAATATCCATTTCCATCTGAATAACAATAATTTGTCAACAGAAATCATTGTCGGGTCGTTAGAGGGCGTATAGAGGGATTTCTCATTTTCAATATTTCTTCAAAAATCTAATATGACTTGTCACGCATCATGGTGGGGGCAGAATATCTATTTCCATCTGAATAACAATAATTCGTCTACAGAAATCATTGTCGGGTCGTTAGAGGGGGTATAGAGGGATTTTTCATTTTCAAAATTTCTTCAAAAATCTAATATGACTTGGCACGCATCATGGTTTGGTGCAGAATATCCATTTCCATCTGAATAACAATAATTCGTCAACAGAAATCATTGTCGGGTCGTTAGAGGGGGTATAGAGGGATCTTTCATTTTCAAAATTACCTCAAAATCAAATATGACGTGGCACGCATCATGGTGAGGTGCAGAATATTCATTTCCATCTCAATATCAATAATTTATCACCAGAAATCATTGTCGGGTCGTCAGAGGGGGTATAGAGGGATTTTATCATTTTCAAAATTACCTCAAAATCAAATATGACTTGGCACGCATCATAGTGGGGTGCAGAATATCTATTTCCATCTGAATAACGATAAGTCGTCAACAGAAATCATTGACGGGTCGTTAGAGGGGGAATAGAGGGATTTTTCATTTTCAATATTTCTTCAAAAATCTAATATGACTTGGCACGCATCATGGTGGGGTACAGATTATCCATTTCCATCTATATAAAAATAATTCGTCAACAGAAATCATTGACGGGTCGATGGAGGGGGTAGTGAGGGATTTCTCATTTTCATTATTTCTTCAAAAATCTAATATGACTTGGCACGTATCATGGAGGGGTGCAGAATATCTATTTCCATCTGAATAACAATAATTCGTCGACAGAAATCATTGTCGGGTCGTTAGAGGGGGTATAGAGGGATTTTTCATTTTCAAAAGTACCTCAAAATCAAATATGACTTGGCACGCATCATGGTGGGGTGCAGAATATCCGTTCCCATCTAAATAACAATAATTCGTCAACAGAAATCATTGACGGGTCGTTGGAGGGGGTATAGAGGGATTTCTCATTTTCAATATTTCTTCAAAAATCTAATATGACTTGGCACGCATCATGGTGGGGTGCAGAATATTCATTTCCGTCTGAATAACAATAATTCGTCAACAGAAATCATTGTCGGGTCGTTAGAGGGGATATAGAGGGATTTTTCATTTTCAAAAATAACCTCAAAATCAAATATGACTTGGCACGCATCATAGTGGGGAGCAGAATATCCATTGCCATTTGAATAACAATAATTTGTCAACCGATATCATTGTCGGGTCGTTAGAGGGGGTATAGAGGGATTTTTCATTTTCAAAATTACCTCAAAATCAAATATGACTTGGCACGTAACATGGTGGGGTGCAGAATATCCATTTCCATCTGAATAACAATAATTTGTCAACAGAAATCATTGTCGGGTCGTTAGAGGATGAATAGAGGGATTTTTCATTTTCAATATTTCTTCAAAAATGTAATATGACTTGGCACGCATCATGGTGGGGTGCAAAGTATCCATGTCCATCTGAATAACAATAATTCGTCAACAGAAATCATTGTCGGGTCGTCAGAGGGGGTAAAGAGGGATTTCTCATTTTCAATCTTTCTTCAAAAATCTAATATGACTTGGCACGCATCATAGTGGGGTGCAGAATATCTATTTCTATCTGAATAACAATAATTCGTCGACAGAAATCATTGTCGGGTCGTTAGAGGGGGTATAGAGGGATTTCTCATTTTCAAAATTACCTCAAAATCAAATATGACTTGGCACGCAACATGGTGGGGTGCAGAATATTCATTTACATCTGGATAACAATAATTCGTCAACAGAAATCATTGTCGAGACGTTAGAGGGGGTATAGAGATATTTTTCATTTTCAATATTTCTTCAAAAATCCAATTTGACTTGGCACGCATCATGGTGGGGTGTAGATTATCCATTTCCATCTGAATAACAATAATTCGTCGACAGAAATCATTGTCGGGTCGTCAGAGGGGGTATAGAGGGATTTTTCAATTTCAAAATGACTTCAAAAATCAAATATGACTTGGCACGCATCATGGTGGGGTACAGAATATCCATTTCCATCTCAATATCAATAATTTGTCACCAGAAATCTTTGTCGAGTCGTCAGAGGGGGTATAGAGGGATTTTTCATTTTCAAAATTACCTCAAAATCAAATATGACTTGGCACGCATCATAGTGGGGTGCAGAATATCCATTTCCATCTGAATAACAATAAGTCGTCAACAGAAATCATTGACGGGTTGTTGGAGGGGGTATAGAGGGATTTTTCATTTTCAAAATTTCTTCAAAAATCTAATATGACTTGGCACGCATCATGGTGGTGTGCAGAATATCCATTGCCATTTGAATAACAATAATTTGTCAACAGAAATCATTGTCGGGTCGTTAGAGGGGGTATAGAGGGATTTTTCATTTTCAAAATTACCTCAAAATCAAATATGACTTGGCACGCAACATAGTGGGGTGCAGAATATTCATTTCCATCTGAATAACAATAATTTGTCAACAGAAATCATTGTCGGGTCGTTAGAGGGGAAATAGAGGGATTTTTCATTTTCAATATTTCTTCAAAAATCTAATATGACTTGGCACGCATCATGGTGGTGTGCAGAATATCCATTGCCATTTGAATAACAATAATTTGTCAACAGAAATCATTGTCGGGTCGTTAGAGGGGGTATAGAGGGATTTTTCATTTTCAAAATTACCTCAAAATCAAATATGACTTGGCACGCAACATAGTGGGGTGCAGAATATTCATTTCCATCTGAATAACAATAATTCGTCGACAGAAATCATTGTCGGGTCGTCAGAGTGGGTATAGAGGGATTTTTCATTTTCAAAATGACTTCAAAAATCAAATATGACTTGGCACGCGTCATAGTGGGGTACAGAATATCCATTTCCATCTCAATAACAATAATTTGTTAACAGAAATTATTGTCGGGTCGTCAGAAGGGGTATAGAGGGATTTTTCATTTTCAAAATTACCTCAAAATCAAATATGACTTGGCACGCATCATGGTGGGGTGCAGAATATCTATTTCCATCTAAATAATAATAATTCGTCAACAGAAATCATTGACGGGTCGTTGGAGGGGGTATAGAGGGATTTTTCATTTTCAAAATTTCTTCAATAATCTAATATGACTTGGCACGCATCATGGTAGGGTACAAAATATCCACTTCCATCTCAATAACAATAATTTGTCAACAGAAATCATTGTCGGGTCGTCAGAGGGGGTATAGAGGGATTTTTCATTTTCAAAATTACCTCAAAATCAAATATGACTTGGCAGGCATCATAGTGGGGTGCAGAATATCCATTTCCATCTGAATAACAATAATTCGTCAACAGAAATCATTGACGGGTCGTTGGAGGGGGTATAGAGGGATTTTTCATTTTCAAAATTTCTTCAAAAATCTAAGATGACTTGGCAAGCATCATGGTGGGGTGCAGAATATCCATTTCCATCTGAACAACAATATTTTGTCACCAGAAATCATTGACGGGTCGTTGGAAGGGGTATAGAGGGATTTTTCATTTTCAATATTTCTTCAAAAATCCAATATGACTTGGCACGCATCATGGTGGGGTGCAGAATATCCATTTCCATCTGAATAACAATAATTCGTCGACAGAAATCAATGTCGGGTCGTCAGAGGGGGTATAGAGGGATATTTCATTTTCAAAATGACTTCAAAAATCAAATATGACTTGGCACGCATCATAGTGGGGTACAGAATATCCATTTCCATCTCAATAACAATAATTTGTTAACAGAAATCATCGTCGGGTCGTTAGAGGATGAATAGAGGGATTTTTCATTTTCAATATTTCTTCAAAATTGTAATATGACTTGGCACGCATCATGGTGGGGTGCAAAGTATCCATGTCCATCTGAATAACAATAATTCGTCAACAGAAATCATTGTCGGGTCGTCAGAGGGGGTAAAGAGGGATTTCTCATTTTCAATCTTTCTTCAAAAATCTAATATGACTTGGCACGCATCATAGTGGGGTGCAGAATATCTATTTCTATCTGAATAACAATAATTCGTCGACAGAAATCATTGTCGGGTCGTTAGAGGGGGTATAGAGGGATTTCTCATTTTCAAAATTACCTCAAAATCAAATATGACTTGGCACGCAACATGGTGGGGTGCAGAATATTCATTTACATCTGGATAACAATAATTCGTCAACAGAAATCATTGTCGAGACGTTAGAGGGGGTATAGAGATATTTTTCATTTTCAATATTTCTTCAAAAATCCAATTTGACTTGGCACGCATCATGGTGGGGTGCAGATTATCCATTTCCATCTGAATAACAATAATTCGTCGACAGAAATCATTGTCGGGTCGTCAGAGGGGGTATAGAGGGATTTTTCAATTTCAAAATGACTTCAAAAATCAAATATGACTTGGCACGCATCATGGTGGGGTACAGAATATCCATTTCCATCTCAATATCAATAATTTGTCACCAGAAATCTTTGTCGAGTCGTCAGAGGGGGTATAGAGGGATTTTTCATTTTCAAAATTACCTCAAAATCAAATATGACTTGGCACGCATCATAGTGGGGTGCAGAATATCCATTTCCATCTGAATAACAATAAGTCGTCAACAGAAATCATTGACGGGTTGTTGGAGGGGGTATAGAGGGTTTTTTCATTTTCAAAATTTCTTCAAAAATCTAATATGACTTGGCACGCATCATGGTGGGGTGCAAAGTATCCATGTCCATCTGAATAACAATAATTCGCCAACAGAAATCATTGTCGGGTCGTCAGAGGAGGTAAAGAGGGATTTCTCATTTTCAATATTTCTTCAAAAATATAATATGACTTGGCACGCATCATGGTGGGGTGCAGAATATCTATTTCCATCCGAATAACAATAATTCGTCGACAGAAATCATTGTCGAGTCGTTAGAGGGGGTATAGAGGGATTTCTCATTTTCAAAATTACCTCAAAATCAAATATGACTTGGCACGCAACATGGTGGGGTGCAGAATATTCATTTCCATCTGGATAACAATAATTCGTACAGAAATCATTGTCGGGTCTTTAGAGGGGGTAAAGAGAGATTTTTCATTTTCAATATTTCTTCAAAAATCCAATTTGACTTGGCACGCATCATGGTGGGGTGCAGAATATCCATTTCCATCTGAATAACAATAATTCGTCGACAGAAATCATTGTCGGGTCGTCAGAGGGGGTAAAGAGGGATTTCTCATTTTCAATATTTCTTCAAAAATATAATATGACTTGGCACGCATCATGGTGGGGTGCAGAATATCTATTTCCATCCGAATAACAATAATTCGTCGACAGAAATCATTGTCGAGTCGTTAGAGGGGGTATAGAGGGATTTCTCATTTTCAAAATTACCTCAAAATCAAATATGACTTGGCACGCAACATGGTGGGGTGCAGAATATTCATTTCCATCTGGATAACAATAATTCGTACAGAAATCATTGTCGGGTCTTTAGAGGGGGTAAAGAGAGATTTTTCATTTTCAATATTTCTTCAAAAATCCAATTTGACTTGGCACGCATCATGGTGGGGTGCAGAATATCTATTTCCATCCGAATAACAATAATTCGTCGACAGAAATCATTGTCGAGTCGTTAGAGGGGGTATAGAGGGATTTCTCATTTTCAAAATTACCTCAAAATCAAATATGACTTGGCACGCAACATGGTGGGGTGCAAAGTATCCATGTCCATCTGAATAACAATAATTCGTCAACAGAAATCATTGTCGGGTCGTCAGAGGGGGTAAAGAGGGATTTTTCATTTTCAAAATTTCTTCAAAAACTAATATGACTTGGCACGCATCATGGTGGAGTGCAGAATATCCATTTATATCTGAATAACAATAATTCGTCAACAGAAATCATTGTCGGGTCGTTAGAGGGGATATAGAGGGATTTTTCATTTTCAAAATTACCTCAAAATCAAAAATGACTTGGCACGCAACATGGTGGGGTGCAGAATATTCATTTCCATCTGGATAACAATAATTCGTACAGAAATCATTGTCGGGTCTTTAGAGGGGGTAAAGAGAGATTTTTCATTTTCAATATTTCTTCAAAAATCCAATTTGACTTGGCACGCATCATGGTGGGGTGCAGAATATCCATTTCCATCTGAATAACAATAATTCGTCGACAGAAATCATTGTCGGGTCGTCAGAGGGGGTATAGAGGGATTTTTCATTTTCAAAATTACCTCAAAATCAAATATGACTTGGCACGCATCATGGTGGGGTGCAGAATATCCATTTCCATCTAAATAACAATAATTCGCCAACAGAAATCATTGTCGGGTCGTCAGAGGAGGTAAAGAGGGATTTCTCATTTTCAATATTTCTTCAAAAATCAAATATGACTTGGAACGCATCATAGTGGGGTACATAATATCCATTTCCATCTCAAAAACAATAATTTGTTAACAGAAATCATTGTAGGGTCGTCAGAGGGGATATAGAGGGATTTTACATTTTCAAAATTACCTCAAAATCAAATATGACATGGCACGCATCATAGTGGGGTGCAGAATATCCATTATCATCTGAATAACAATAATTCGTCAACAGAACTCACTGTCGGGTCGTTAGAGGGGGTATAGAGGGATTTTACATTTTCAAAATTTCCTCAAAATCAAATAAGACATGGCACGCATCATAGTGGGGTGCAGAATATCCATTTCCATCTGAATAACAATAATTCGTCAACAGAAATCATTGACGGGTCGTTGGAGGGGGTATAGAGGGATTTTTCATTTTCAAAATTTCTTCAAAAATCTAATATGACTTGGCACGCATCATGGTGGGGTGCAGAATATCCATTTCCATCTGAATAACAATAATTCGTCAACAGAAATCATTGTCGGGTCGTTAGAGGGGGTATAGAGGGATTTTTCATTTTCAAAATTACCTCAAAATCAAATATGACTTGGCACGCATCAGGGTGGGGTGCAGAATATCCACTTCCATCTAAATAACAATAATTCGTCAACAGAAATAATTGACGGGTTGTTGGAGGGGGTATAGAGGGATTTTTCATTTCCAAAATTTCTTCAATAATCTAATATGACTTGGCACGCATCATGGTGGGGTACAGAATATCCATTTCCATCTCAATAACAATAATTTCTCAACAGAAATCATTGTCGGGTCGTCAGAGGGGGAATAGAGGGTTTTTCATTTTCAAAATTACCTCAAAATCAAATATGACTTGGCACGCAACATGGTGGAGTGCAGAATATTAATTTCCATCTGAATAACAATAATTCGTCAACAGAAATCATTGACGGGTCGTTGGAGGGGGTATAGAGGGATTTTTCATTTTCAAAATTTCTCCAATAATCTAATATGACTTGGCACGCATCATGGTGGGGTACAGAATATCCTTTTCCATCTCAATAACAATAATTTCTCAACAGAAATCATTGTCGGGTCGTCAGAGGGGGAATAAAGGGTTTTTCATTTTCAAAATTACCTCAAAATCAAATATGACTTGACACGCATCATGGTGGGGTGCAGAATATCTATTTCCATCTGAATAACAATGATTAGTCAACAGAAATCATTGACGGGTCGTAGGAGGGGGTATAGAGGGATTTTTCATTTTCAAAATTTCTTTAAAAATCTAATATGACTTGGCACGCATCATGGTGGGGTGCAGAATATCCATTTCCATCTGAATAACAATAATTTGTCAACAGAAATCATTGTCGGGTCGTTAGAGGGCGTATAGAGGGATTTCTCATTTTCAATATTTCTTCAAAAATCTAATATGACTTGTCACGCATCATGGTGGGGGCAGAATATCTATTTCCATCTGAATAACAATAATTCGTCTACAGAAATCATTGTCGGGTCGTTAGAGGGGGTATAGAGGGATTTTTCATTTTCAAAATTTCTTCAAAAATCTAATATGACTTGGCACGCATCATGGTTTGGTGCAGAATATCCATTTCCATCTGAATAACAATAATTCGTCAACAGAAATCATTGTCGGGTCGTTAGAGGGGGTATAGAGGGATCTTTCATTTTCAAAATTACCTCAAAATCAAATATGACGTGGCACGCATCATGGTGAGGTGCAGAATATTCATTTCCATCTCAATATCAATAATTTATCACCAGAAATCATTGTCGGGTCGTCAGAGGGGGTATAGAGGGATTTTATCATTTTCAAAATTACCTCAAAATCAAATATGACTTGGCACGCATCATAGTGGGGTGCAGAATATCTATTTCCATCTGAATAACGATAAGTCGTCAACAGAAATCATTGACGGGTCGTTAGAGGGGGAATAGAGGGATTTTTCATTTTCAATATTTCTTCAAAAATCTAATATGACTTGGCACGCATCATGGTGGGGTACAGATTATCCATTTCCATCTATATAAAAATAATTCGTCAACAGAAATCATTGACGGGTCGATGGAGGGGGTAGTGAGGGATTTCTCATTTTCATTATTTCTTCAAAAATCTAATATGACTTGGCACGTATCATGGAGGGGTGCAGAATATCTATTTCCATCTGAATAACAATAATTCGTCGACAGAAATCATTGTCGGGTCGTTAGAGGGGGTATAGAGGGATTTTTCATTTTCAAAAGTACCTCAAAATCAAATATGACTTGGCACGCATCATGGTGGGGTGCAGAATATCCGTTCCCATCTAAATAACAATAATTCGTCAACAGAAATCATTGACGGGTCGTTGGAGGGGGTATAGAGGGATTTCTCATTTTCAATATTTCTTCAAAAATCTAATATGACTTGGCACGCATCATGGTGGGGTGCAGAATATTCATTTCCGTCTGAATAACAATAATTCGTCAACAGAAATCATTGTCGGGTCGTTAGAGGGGATATAGAGGGATTTTTCATTTTCAAAAATAACCTCAAAATCAAATATGACTTGGCACGCATCATAGTGGGGAGCAGAATATCCATTGCCATTTGAATAACAATAATTTGTCAACCGATATCATTGTCGGGTCGTTAGAGGGGGTATAGAGGGATTTTTCATTTTCAAAATTACCTCAAAATCAAATATGACTTGGCACGTAACATGGTGGGGTGCAGAATATCCATTTCCATCTGAATAACAATAATTTGTCAACAGAAATCATTGTCGGGTCGTTAGAGGATGAATAGAGGGATTTTTCATTTTCAATATTTCTTCAAAAATGTAATATGACTTGGCACGCATCATGGTGGGGTGCAAAGTATCCATGTCCATCTGAATAACAATAATTCGTCAACAGAAATCATTGTCGGGTCGTCAGAGGGGGTAAAGAGGGATTTCTCATTTTCAATCTTTCTTCAAAAATCTAATATGACTTGGCACGCATCATAGTGGGGTGCAGAATATCTATTTCTATCTGAATAACAATAATTCGTCGACAGAAATCATTGTCGGGTCGTTAGAGGGGGTATAGAGGGATTTCTCATTTTCAAAATTACCTCAAAATCAAATATGACTTGGCACGCAACATGGTGGGGTGCAGAATATTCATTTACATCTGGATAACAATAATTCGTCAACAGAAATCATTGTCGAGACGTTAGAGGGGGTATAGAGATATTTTTCATTTTCAATATTTCTTCAAAAATCCAATTTGACTTGGCACGCATCATGGTGGGGTGTAGATTATCCATTTCCATCTGAATAACAATAATTCGTCGACAGAAATCATTGTCGGGTCGTCAGAGGGGGTATAGAGGGATTTTTCAATTTCAAAATGACTTCAAAAATCAAATATGACTTGGCACGCATCATGGTGGGGTACAGAATATCCATTTCCATCTCAATATCAATAATTTGTCACCAGAAATCTTTGTCGAGTCGTCAGAGGGGGTATAGAGGGATTTTTCATTTTCAAAATTACCTCAAAATCAAATATGACTTGGCACGCATCATAGTGGGGTGCAGAATATCCATTTCCATCTGAATAACAATAAGTCGTCAACAGAAATCATTGACGGGTTGTTGGAGGGGGTATAGAGGGATTTTTCATTTTCAAAATTTCTTCAAAAATCTAATATGACTTGGCACGCATCATGGTGGTGTGCAGAATATCCATTGCCATTTGAATAACAATAATTTGTCAACAGAAATCATTGTCGGGTCGTTAGAGGGGGTATAGAGGGATTTTTCATTTTCAAAATTACCTCAAAATCAAATATGACTTGGCACGCAACATAGTGGGGTGCAGAATATTCATTTCCATCTGAATAACAATAATTTGTCAACAGAAATCATTGTCGGGTCGTTAGAGGGGAAATAGAGGGATTTTTCATTTTCAATATTTCTTCAAAAATCTAATATGACTTGGCACGCATCATGGTGGTGTGCAGAATATCCATTGCCATTTGAATAACAATAATTTGTCAACAGAAATCATTGTCGGGTCGTTAGAGGGGGTATAGAGGGATTTTTCATTTTCAAAATTACCTCAAAATCAAATATGACTTGGCACGCAACATAGTGGGGTGCAGAATATTCATTTCCATCTGAATAACAATAATTCGTCGACAGAAATCATTGTCGGGTCGTCAGAGTGGGTATAGAGGGATTTTTCATTTTCAAAATGACTTCAAAAATCAAATATGACTTGGCACGCGTCATAGTGGGGTACAGAATATCCATTTCCATCTCAATAACAATAATTTGTTAACAGAAATTATTGTCGGGTCGTCAGAAGGGGTATAGAGGGATTTTTCATTTTCAAAATTACCTCAAAATCAAATATGACTTGGCACGCATCATGGTGGGGTGCAGAATATCTATTTCCATCTAAATAATAATAATTCGTCAACAGAAATCATTGACGGGTCGTTGGAGGGGGTATAGAGGGATTTTTCATTTTCAAAATTTCTTCAATAATCTAATATGACTTGGCACGCATCATGGTAGGGTACAAAATATCCACTTCCATCTCAATAACAATAATTTGTCAACAGAAATCATTGTCGGGTCGTCAGAGGGGGTATAGAGGGATTTTTCATTTTCAAAATTACCTCAAAATCAAATATGACTTGGCAGGCATCATAGTGGGGTGCAGAATATCCATTTCCATCTGAATAACAATAATTCGTCAACAGAAATCATTGACGGGTCGTTGGAGGGGGTATAGAGGGATTTTTCATTTTCAAAATTTCTTCAAAAATCTAAGATGACTTGGCAAGCATCATGGTGGGGTGCAGAATATCCATTTCCATCTGAACAACAATATTTTGTCACCAGAAATCATTGACGGGTCGTTGGAAGGGGTATAGAGGGATTTTTCATTTTCAATATTTCTTCAAAAATCCAATATGACTTGGCACGCATCATGGTGGGGTGCAGAATATCCATTTCCATCTGAATAACAATAATTCGTCGACAGAAATCAATGTCGGGTCGTCAGAGGGGGTATAGAGGGATATTTCATTTTCAAAATGACTTCAAAAATCAAATATGACTTGGCACGCATCATAGTGGGGTACAGAATATCCATTTCCATCTCAATAACAATAATTTGTTAACAGAAATCATCGTCGGGTCGTTAGAGGATGAATAGAGGGATTTTTCATTTTCAATATTTCTTCAAAATTGTAATATGACTTGGCACGCATCATGGTGGGGTGCAAAGTATCCATGTCCATCTGAATAACAATAATTCGTCAACAGAAATCATTGTCGGGTCGTCAGAGGGGGTAAAGAGGGATTTCTCATTTTCAATCTTTCTTCAAAAATCTAATATGACTTGGCACGCATCATAGTGGGGTGCAGAATATCTATTTCTATCTGAATAACAATAATTCGTCGACAGAAATCATTGTCGGGTCGTTAGAGGGGGTATAGAGGGATTTCTCATTTTCAAAATTACCTCAAAATCAAATATGACTTGGCACGCAACATGGTGGGGTGCAGAATATTCATTTACATCTGGATAACAATAATTCGTCAACAGAAATCATTGTCGAGACGTTAGAGGGGGTATAGAGATATTTTTCATTTTCAATATTTCTTCAAAAATCCAATTTGACTTGGCACGCATCATGGTGGGGTGCAGATTATCCATTTCCATCTGAATAACAATAATTCGTCGACAGAAATCATTGTCGGGTCGTCAGAGGGGGTATAGAGGGATTTTTCAATTTCAAAATGACTTCAAAAATCAAATATGACTTGGCACGCATCATGGTGGGGTACAGAATATCCATTTCCATCTCAATATCAATAATTTGTCACCAGAAATCTTTGTCGAGTCGTCAGAGGGGGTATAGAGGGATTTTTCATTTTCAAAATTACCTCAAAATCAAATATGACTTGGCACGCATCATAGTGGGGTGCAGAATATCCATTTCCATCTGAATAACAATAAGTCGTCAACAGAAATCATTGACGGGTTGTTGGAGGGGGTATAGAGGGTTTTTTCATTTTCAAAATTTCTTCAAAAATCTAATATGACTTGGCACGCATCATGGTGGGGTGCAAAGTATCCATGTCCATCTGAATAACAATAATTCGCCAACAGAAATCATTGTCGGGTCGTCAGAGGAGGTAAAGAGGGATTTCTCATTTTCAATATTTCTTCAAAAATATAATATGACTTGGCACGCATCATGGTGGGGTGCAGAATATCTATTTCCATCCGAATAACAATAATTCGTCGACAGAAATCATTGTCGAGTCGTTAGAGGGGGTATAGAGGGATTTCTCATTTTCAAAATTACCTCAAAATCAAATATGACTTGGCACGCAACATGGTGGGGTGCAGAATATTCATTTCCATCTGGATAACAATAATTCGTACAGAAATCATTGTCGGGTCTTTAGAGGGGGTAAAGAGAGATTTTTCATTTTCAATATTTCTTCAAAAATCCAATTTGACTTGGCACGCATCATGGTGGGGTGCAGAATATCCATTTCCATCTGAATAACAATAATTCGTCGACAGAAATCATTGTCGGGTCGTCAGAGGGGGTAAAGAGGGATTTCTCATTTTCAATATTTCTTCAAAAATATAATATGACTTGGCACGCATCATGGTGGGGTGCAGAATATCTATTTCCATCCGAATAACAATAATTCGTCGACAGAAATCATTGTCGAGTCGTTAGAGGGGGTATAGAGGGATTTCTCATTTTCAAAATTACCTCAAAATCAAATATGACTTGGCACGCAACATGGTGGGGTGCAGAATATTCATTTCCATCTGGATAACAATAATTCGTACAGAAATCATTGTCGGGTCTTTAGAGGGGGTAAAGAGAGATTTTTCATTTTCAATATTTCTTCAAAAATCCAATTTGACTTGGCACGCATCATGGTGGGGTGCAGAATATCTATTTCCATCCGAATAACAATAATTCGTCGACAGAAATCATTGTCGAGTCGTTAGAGGGGGTATAGAGGGATTTCTCATTTTCAAAATTACCTCAAAATCAAATATGACTTGGCACGCAACATGGTGGGGTGCAAAGTATCCATGTCCATCTGAATAACAATAATTCGTCAACAGAAATCATTGTCGGGTCGTCAGAGGGGGTAAAGAGGGATTTTTCATTTTCAAAATTTCTTCAAAAACTAATATGACTTGGCACGCATCATGGTGGAGTGCAGAATATCCATTTATATCTGAATAACAATAATTCGTCAACAGAAATCATTGTCGGGTCGTTAGAGGGGATATAGAGGGATTTTTCATTTTCAAAATTACCTCAAAATCAAAAATGACTTGGCACGCAACATGGTGGGGTGCAGAATATTCATTTCCATCTGGATAACAATAATTCGTACAGAAATCATTGTCGGGTCTTTAGAGGGGGTAAAGAGAGATTTTTCATTTTCAATATTTCTTCAAAAATCCAATTTGACTTGGCACGCATCATGGTGGGGTGCAGAATATCCATTTCCATCTGAATAACAATAATTCGTCGACAGAAATCATTGTCGGGTCGTCAGAGGGGGTATAGAGGGATTTTTCATTTTCAAAATTACCTCAAAATCAAATATGACTTGGCACGCATCATGGTGGGGTGCAGAATATCCATTTCCATCTAAATAACAATAATTCGCCAACAGAAATCATTGTCGGGTCGTCAGAGGAGGTAAAGAGGGATTTCTCATTTTCAATATTTCTTCAAAAATCAAATATGACTTGGAACGCATCATAGTGGGGTACATAATATCCATTTCCATCTCAAAAACAATAATTTGTTAACAGAAATCATTGTAGGGTCGTCAGAGGGGATATAGAGGGATTTTACATTTTCAAAATTACCTCAAAATCAAATATGACATGGCACGCATCATAGTGGGGTGCAGAATATCCATTATCATCTGAATAACAATAATTCGTCAACAGAACTCACTGTCGGGTCGTTAGAGGGGGTATAGAGGGATTTTACATTTTCAAAATTTCCTCAAAATCAAATAAGACATGGCACGCATCATAGTGGGGTGCAGAATATCCATTTCCATCTGAATAACAATAATTCGTCAACAGAAATCATTGACGGGTCGTTGGAGGGGGTATAGAGGGATTTTTCATTTTCAAAATTTCTTCAAAAATCTAATATGACTTGGCACGCATCATGGTGGGGTGCAGAATATCCATTTCCATCTGAATAACAATAATTCGTCAACAGAAATCATTGTCGGGTCGTTAGAGGGGGTATAGAGGGATTTTTCATTTTCAAAATTACCTCAAAATCAAATATGACTTGGCACGCATCAGGGTGGGGTGCAGAATATCCACTTCCATCTAAATAACAATAATTCGTCAACAGAAATAATTGACGGGTTGTTGGAGGGGGTATAGAGGGATTTTTCATTTCCAAAATTTCTTCAATAATCTAATATGACTTGGCACGCATCATGGTGGGGTACAGAATATCCATTTCCATCTCAATAACAATAATTTCTCAACAGAAATCATTGTCGGGTCGTCAGAGGGGGAATAGAGGGTTTTTCATTTTCAAAATTACCTCAAAATCAAATATGACTTGGCACGCAACATGGTGGAGTGCAGAATATTAATTTCCATCTGAATAACAATAATTCGTCAACAGAAATCATTGACGGGTCGTTGGAGGGGGTATAGAGGGATTTTTCATTTTCAAAATTTCTCCAATAATCTAATATGACTTGGCACGCATCATGGTGGGGTACAGAATATCCATTTCCATCTCAATAACAATAATTTCTCAACAGAAATCATTGTCGGGTCGTCAGAGGGGGAATAAAGGGTTTTTCATTTTCAAAATTACCTCAAAATCAAATATGACTTGACACGCATCATGGTGGGGTGCAGAATATCTATTTCCATCTGAATAACAATGATTAGTCAACAGAAATCATTGACGGGTCGTAGGAGGGGGTATAGAGGGATTTTTCATTTTCAAAATTTCTTTAAAAATCTAATATGACTTGGCACGCATCATGGTGGGGTGCAGAATATCCATTTCCATCTGAATAACAATAATTTGTCAACAGAAATCATTGACGGGTCGTTGGAGGAAATATAGTGGGATTTTTCATTTTCAAAATTTCTTCAAAAATCTAATATGACTTGGCACGCATCATGGTGGGGTGCAGAATATCCATTTCCATCTGAATAACAATAATTCGTCAACAGAAATCATTGTCGGGTCGTTAGAGGGGGTATAGAGGGATTTTTCATTTTCAAAATTACCTCAAAATCAAATATGACTTGGCACGCATCAGGGTGGGGTGCAGAATATCCACTTCCATCTAAATAACAATAATTCGTCAACAGAAATAATTGACGGGTCGTTGGAGGGGGTATAGAGGGATTTTTCATTTCCAAAATATCTTCAATAATCTAATATGACTTGGCACGCATCATGGTGGGGTACAGAATATCCATTTCCATCTCAATAACAATAATTTCTCAACAGAAATCATTGTCGGGTCGTCAGAGGGGGAATAGAGGGTTTTTCATTTTCAAAATTACCTCAAAATCAAATATGACTTGGCACGCAACATGGTGGAGTGCAGAATATTAATTTCCATCTGAATAACAATAATTCGTCAACAGAAATCATTGACGGGTCGTTGGAGGGGGTATAGAGGGATTTTTCATTTTCAAAATTTCTCCAATAATCTAATATGACTTGGCACGCATCATGGTGGGGTACAGAATATCCTTTTCCATCTCAATAACAATAATTTCTCAACAGAAATCATTGTCGGGTCGTCAGAGGGGGAATAAAGGGTTTTTCATTTTCAAAATTACCTCAAAATCAAATATGACTTGACACGCATCATGGTGGGGTGCAGAATATCTATTTCCATCTGAATAACAATGATTAGTCAACAGAAATCATTGACGGGTCGTAGGAGGGGGTATAGAGGGATTTTTCATTTTCAAAATTTCTTTAAAAATCTAATATGACTTGGCACGCATCATGGTGGGGTGCAGAATATCCATTTCCATCTGAATAACAATAATTTGTCAACAGAAATCATTGTCGGGTCGTTAGAGGGCGTATAGAGGGATTTCTCATTTTCAATATTTCTTCAAAAATCTAATATGACTTGTCACGCATCATGGTGGGGGCAGAATATCTATTTCCATCTGAATAACAATAATTCGTCTACAGAAATCATTGTCGGGTCGTTAGAGGGGGTATAGAGGGATTTTTCATTTTCAAAATTTCTTCAAAAATCTAATATGACTTGGCACGCATCATGGTTTGGTGCAGAATATCCATTTCCATCTGAATAACAATAATTCGTCAACAGAAATCATTGTCGGGTCGTTAGAGGGGGTATAGAGGGATCTTTCATTTTCAAAATTACCTCAAAATCAAATATGACGTGGCACGCATCATGGTGAGGTGCAGAATATTCATTTCCATCTCAATATCAATAATTTATCACCAGAAATCATTGTCGGGTCGTCAGAGGGGGTATAGAGGGATTTTATCATTTTCAAAATTACCTCAAAATCAAATATGACTTGGCACGCATCATAGTGGGGTGCAGAATATCTATTTCCATCTGAATAACGATAAGTCGTCAACAGAAATCATTGACGGGTCGTTAGAGGGGGAATAGAGGGATTTTTCATTTTCAATATTTCTTCAAAAATCTAATATGACTTGGCACGCATCATGGTGGGGTACAGATTATCCATTTCCATCTATATAAAAATAATTCGTCAACAGAAATCATTGACGGGTCGATGGAGGGGGTAGTGAGGGATTTCTCATTTTCAATATTTCTTCAAAAATCTAATATGACTTGGCACGTATCATGGAGGGGTGCAGAATATCTATTTCCATCTGAATAACAATAATTCGTCGACAGAAATCATTGTCGGGTCGTTAGAGGGGGTATAGAGGGATTTTTCATTTTCAAAAGTACCTCAAAATCAAATATGACTTGGCACGCATCATGGTGGGGTGCAGAATATCCGTTCCCATCTAAATAACAATAATTCGTCAACAGAAATCATTGACGGGTCGTTGGAGGGGGTATAGAGGGATTTCTCATTTTCAATATTTCTTCAAAAATCTAATATGACTTGGCACGCATCATGGTGGGGTGCAGAATATTCATTTCCGTCTGAATAACAATAATTCGTCAACAGAAATCATTGTCGGGTCGTTAGAGGGGATATAGAGGGATTTTTCATTTTCAAAAATAACCTCAAAATCAAATATGACTTGGCACGCATCATAGTGGGGAGCAGAATATCCATTGCCATTTGAATAACAATAATTTGTCAACCGATATCATTGTCGGGTCGTTAGAGGGGGTATAGAGGGATTTTTCATTTTCAAAATTACCTCAAAATCAAATATGACTTGGCACGTAACATGGTGGGGTGCAGAATATCCATTTCCATCTGAATAACAATAATTTGTCAACAGAAATCATTGTCGGGTCGTTAGAGGATGAATAGAGGGATTTTTCATTTTCAATATTTCTTCAAAAATGTAATATGACTTGGCACGCATCATGGTGGGGTGCAAAGTATCCATGTCCATCTGAATAACAATAATTCGTCAACAGAAATCATTGTCGGGTCGTCAGAGGGGGTAAAGAGGGATTTCTCATTTTCAATATTTCTTCAAAAATCTAATATGACTTGGCACGCATCATAGTGGGGTGCAGAATATCTATTTCTATCTGAATAACAATAATTCGTCGACAGAAATCATTGTCGGGTCGTTAGAGGGGGTATAGAGGGATTTCTCATTTTCAAAATTACCTCAAAATCAAATATGACTTGGCACGCAACATGGTGGGGTGCAGAATATTCATTTACATCTGGATAACAATAATTCGTCAACAGAAATCATTGTCGAGACGTTAGAGGGGGTATAGAGATATTTTTCATTTTCAATATTTCTTCAAAAATCCAATTTGACTTGGCACGCATCATGGTGGGGTGTAGATTATCCATTTCCATCTGAATAACGATAATTCGTCGACAGAAATCATTGTCGGGTCGTCAGAGGGGGTATAGAGGGATTTTTCAATTTCAAAATGACTTCAAAAATCAAATATGACTTGGCACGCATCATGGTGGGGTACAGAATATCCATTTCCATCTCAATATCAATAATTTGTCACCAGAAATCTTTGTCGAGTCGTCAGAGGGGGTATAGAGGGATTTTTCATTTTCAAAATTACCTCAAAATCAAATATGACTTGGCACGCATCATAGTGGGGTGCAGAATATCCATTTCCATCTGAATAACAATAAGTCGTCAACAGAAATCATTGACGGGTTGTTGGAGGGGGTATAGAGGGATTTTTCATTTTCAAAATTTCTTCAAAAATCTAATATGACTTGGCACGCATCATGGTGGTGTGCAGAATATCCATTGCCATTTGAATAACAATAATTTGTCAACAGAAATCATTGTCGGGTCGTTAGAGGGGGTATAGAGGGATTTTTCATTTTCAAAATTACCTCAAAATCAAATATGACTTGGCACGCAACATAGTGGGGTGCAGAATATTCATTTCCATCTGAATAACAATAATTTGTCAACAGAAATCATTGTCGGGTCGTTAGAGGGGAAATAGAGGGATTTTTCATTTTCAATATTTCTTCAAAAATCTAATATGACTTGGCACGCATCATGGTGGGGTGCAAAGTATCCATGTCCATCTGAATAACAATAATTCGCCAACAGAAATCATTGTCGGGTCGTCAGAGGAGGTAAAGAGGGATTTCTCATTTTCAATATTTCTTCAAAAATATAATATGATTTGGCACGCATCATGGTGGGGTGCAGAATATCTATTTCCATCCGAATAACAATAATTCGTCGACAGAAATCATTGTCGAGTCGTTAGAGGGGGTATAGAGGGATTTCTCATTTTCAAAATTACCTCAAAATCAAATATGACTTGGCACGCAACATTGGGGGGTGCAGAATATTCATTTCCATCTGGATAACAATAATTCGTACAGAAATCATTGTCGGGTCTTTAGAGGGGGTAAAGAGAGATTTTTCATTTTCAATATTTCTTCAAAAATCCAATTTGACTTGGCACGCATCATGGTGGGGTGCAGAATATCCATTTCCATCTGAATAACAATAATTCGTCGACAGAAATCATTGTCGGGTCGTCAGAGGGGGTATAGAGGGATTTTTCATTTTCAAAATTACCTCAAAATCAAATATGACTTGGCACGCATCATGGTGGGGTGCAGAATATCCATTTCCATCTAAATAACAATAATTCGCCAACAGAAATCATTGTCGGGTCGTCAGAGGAGGTAAAGAGGGATTTCTCATTTTCAATATTTCTTCAAAAATCAAATTTGACTTGGAACGCATCATAGTGGGGTACATAATATCCATTTCCATCTCAAAAACAATAATTTGTTAACAGAAATCATTGTAGGGTCGTCAGAGGGGATATAGAGGGATTTTACATTTTCAAAATTACCTCAAAATCAAATATGACATGGCACGCATCATAGTGGGGTGCAGAATATCCATTATCATCTGAATAACAATAATTCGTCAACAGAACTCACTGTCGGGTCGTTAGAGGGGGTATAGAGGGATTTTACATTTTCAAAATTTCCTCAAAATCAAATAAGACATGGCACGCATCATAGTGGGGTGCAGAATATCCATTTCCATCTGAATAACAATAATTCGTCAACAGAAATCATTGACGGGTCGTTGGAGGGGGTATAGAGGGATTTTTCATTTTCAAAATTTCTTCAAAAATCTAATATGACTTGGCACGCATCATGGTGGGGTGCAGAATATCCATTTCCATCTGAATAACAATAATTCGTCAACAGAAATCATTGTCGGGTCGTTAGAGGGGGTATAGAGGGATTTTTCATTTTCAAAATTACCTCAAAATCAAATATGACTTGGCACGCATCAGGGTGGGGTGCAGAATATCCACTTCCATCTAAATAACAATAATTCGTCAACAGAAATAATTGACGGGTCGTTGGAGGGGGTATAGAGGGATTTTTCATTTCCAAAATTTCTTCAATAATCTAATATGACTTGGCACGCATCATGGTGGGGTACAGAATATCCATTTCCATCTCAATAACAATAATTTCTCAACAGAAATCATTGTCGGGTCGTCAGAGGGGGAATAGAGGGTTTTTCATTTTCAAAATTACCTCAAAATCAAATATGACTTGGCACGCAACATGGTGGAGTGCAGAATATTAATTTCCATCTGAATAACAATAATTCGTCAACAGAAATCATTGACGGGTCGTTGGAGGGGGTATAGAGGGATTTTTCATTTTCAAAATTTCTCCAATAATCTAATATGACTTGGCACGCATCATGGTGGGGTACAGAATATCCATTTCCATCTCAATAACAATAATTTCTCAACAGAAATCATTGTCGGGTCGTCAGAGGGGGAATAAAGGGTTTTTCATTTTCAAAATTACCTCAAAATCAAATATGACTTGACACGCATCATGGTGGGGTGCAGAATATCTATTTCCATCTGAATAACAATGATTAGTCAACAGAAATCATTGACGGGTCGTAGGAGGGGGTATAGAGGGATTTTTCATTTTCAAAATTTCTTTAAAAATCTAATATGACTTGGCACGCATCATGGTGGGGTGCAGAATATCCATTTCCATCTGAATAACAATAATTTGTCAACAGAAATCATTGACGGGTCGTTGGAGGGGGTATAGTGGGATTTTTCATTTTCAAAATTTCTTCAAAAATCTAATATGACTTGGCACGCATCATGGTGGGGTGCAGAATATCCATTTCCATCTGAATAACAATAATTCGTCAACAGAAATCATTGTCGGGTCGTTAGAGGGGGTATAGAGGGATTTTTCATTTTCAAAATTACCTCAAAATCAAATATGACTTGGCACGCATCAGGGTGGGGTGCAGAATATCCACTTCCATCTAAATAACAATAATTCGTCAACAGAAATAATTGACGGGTCGTTGGAGGGGGTATAGAGGGATTTTTCATTTCCAAAATATCTTCAATAATCTAATATGACTTGGCACGCATCATGGTGGGGTACAGAATATCCATTTCCATCTCAATAACAATAATTTCTCAACAGAAATCATTGTCGGGTCGTCAGAGGGGGAATAGAGGGTTTTTCATTTTCAAAATTACCTCAAAATCAAATATGACTTGGCACGCAACATGGTGGAGTGCAGAATATTAATTTCCATCTGAATAACAATAATTCGTCAACAGAAATCATTGACGGGTCGTTGGAGGGGGTATAGAGGAGTTTTTCATTTTCAAAATTTCTCCAATAATCTAATATGACTTGGCACGCATCATGGTGGGGTACAGAATATCCATTTCCATCTCAATAACAATAATTTCTCAACAGAAATCATTGTCGGGTCGTCAGAGGGGGAATAAAGGGTTTTTCATTTTCAAAATTACCTCAAAATCAAATATGACTTGACACGCATCATGGTGGGGTGCAGAATATCTATTTCCATCTGAATAACAATGATTAGTCAACAGAAATCATTGACGGGTCGTAGGAGGGGGTATAGAGGGATTTTTCATTTTCAAAATTTCTTTAAAAATCTAATATGACTTGGCACGCATCATGGTGGGGTGCAGAATATCCATTTCCATCTGAATAACAATAATTTGTCAACAGAAATTATTGTCGGGTCGTTAGAGGGCGTATAGAGGGATTTCTCATTTTCAATATTTCTTCAAAAATCTAATATGACTTGTCACGCATCATGGTGGGGGCAGAATATCTATTTCCATCTGAATAACAATAATTCGTCTACAGAAATCATTGTCGGGTCGTTAGAGGGGGTATAGAGGGATTTTTCATTTTCAAAATTTCTTCAAAAATCTAATATGACTTGGCACGCATCATGGTTTGGTGCAGAATATCCATTTCCATCTGAATAACAATAATTTGTCAACAGAAATCATTGACGGGTCGTTGGAGGGGGTATAGAGGGAATTTTCATTTTCAAAATTTCTTCAAAAATCTAATATGACTTGGCACGCATCATGGTGGGGTGCAAAGTATCCATGTCCATCTGAATAACAATAATTCGTCAACAGAAATCATTGTCGGGTCGTCAGAGGGGGTATAGAGGGATTTCTCATTTTCAAAATTACCTCAAAATCAAATAAGACTTGGCACGCAACATGGTCGGGTGCAGAATATCAATTTCCATCTGAATAACAATAATTCGTCGACAGAAATCATTGTCGGGTCGTTAGAGGGGGTATAGAGGGATTTTTCATTTTCAAAATTTCTTCAAAAATCTAATATGACTTGGCACGCATCATGGTTTGGTGCAGAATATTCATTTCCATCTGGATAACGATAATTCGTCAACAGAAATCATTGTCGGGTCGTTAGAGGGGGTATAGAGGGATTTTTCATTTTCAATATTTCTTCAAAAATCCAATATGACTTGACACGCATCATGGTGGGGTGCAGAATATCCATTTCCATCTGAATAACAATAATTTGTCGACAGAAATCATTGTCGGGTCGTCAGAGGGGGTATAGAGGGATTTTTCATTTTCAATATTTCTTCAAAAATCCAATATGACTTGGCACGCATCGTGGTGGGATGCAGAATATCCATTATTTTCTGAATAACAATAATTCGTCAACAGAACTCATTGTCGGGTCGTTAGAGGGTGTATGGAGGGATTTTTCATTTTCAAAATTACCTCAAAATCAAATATGACTTGGCACGCATCATGGAGGGGTGCAAAGTATCCGTGTCCATCTGAATAACAATAATTCGTCAACAGAAATCATTGTCGTGTCGTCAGAGGGGGTATAGAGGGATTTCTCATTTTCAATATTTCTTCAAAAATCTAATATGACTTGGCACGCATCATGGTGGGGTGCAGAATATCTATTTCCATCTGAATAACAATAATTTGTCGACAGAAATCATTGTCGGGTCGTTAGAGGGGGTATACAGAGATTTCTCATTTTCAAAATTACCTCAAAATCAAATTAGACTTGGCACGCAACATGGTCGGTTGCAGAATATTCATTTCCATCTGGATAACGATAATTCGTCAACAGAAATCATTGTCGGGTCGTTAGAGGGGGTATAGAGGGATTTTTCATTTTCAATATTTCTTCAAAAATCCAATATGACTTGGCACGCATCATGGTGGGGTGCAGAATATCCATTCCCATCTGAATAACAATAATTCGTCAACAGAAATCATTGTCGGGTCGTTAGAGGGGGTATAGAGGGATTTTTCATTTTCAAAAGTACTTCAAAATCAAATATGACTTGGCACGCATCATGGTGGGTTGCAGAATATCCATTTTCATCTAAATAACAATAATTCGTCAACAGAAATCATTGACGGGTCGTTGGAGGGGGTATAGAGGTATTTCTCATTTTCAATATTTCTTCAAAAATCTAATATGACTTGGCACGCATCATGGTGGGGTGCAGAATATCTATTTCTATCTGAATAACAATAATTCGTCGACAGAAATCATTGTCGGATCGTTAGAGGGGGTATAGAGGGATTTTTCATTTTCAAAATTACCTCAAAATCAAATATGACTTGGCACGCAACATAGTGGGGTGCAGAATATTCATTTCCATCTAAATAACAATAATTCGTCAACAGAAATCATTGTCGGGTCGTTAGAGGGGATATAGAGGGATTTCTCATTTTCAAAAATTACCTCAAAATCAAAAATGACTTGGCACGCAACATGGTGGGGTGCAGAATATCCATTTCCATCTGAATAACAATAATTCGTCGACAGAAATCATTGTCGGGTCGTCAGAGGGGGTATAGAGGGATTTTTCATTTTCAAAATTACCTCAAAATCAAATATGACTTGGCACGCATCATGGTGGGGTGCAGAATATCCATTTTCATCTAAATAACAATAATTCGTCAAAAGAAATCATTGACGGGTCGTTGGAGGGGGTATAGAGGGATTTCTCATTTTCAATATTTCTTCAAAAATCAAATATGACTTGGAACGCATCATAGTGGGGTACCTAATATCCATTTCCATCTCAAAAACAATAATTTGTTAACAGAAATCATTGTCGGGTCGTCAGAGGGGGTATAGAGGGATTTTTCATTTTCAAAATTACCTCAAAATCAAATATGACTTGGCACACATCATGGTGGGGTGCAGAATATCTATTTTCATCTAAATAACAATAATTCGTCGACAGAAATCATTGTCGGGTCGTTAGAGGGGGTATAGAGGGATTTTTCATATTCAAAATGACTTCAAAAATCAAATATGACTTGGCACGCATCATAGTGGGGCACAAGAATATTCATTTCCATCTCAATAACTATAATTTGTTAACAAAATTCATTGTCGGGTCGTCAGAGGGGGTATAGAGTGATTTTTCATTTTCAAAATTACCTCAAAATCAAATATGACTTGGCACGCATTATAGTGGGGTGCAGAATATCCATTTCCATCTAAATAACAATAATTCGTCGACAGAAATCATTGTCGGGTCGTTAGAGGGGGTATAGAGGGTTTTCTCATTTTCAAAATTACCTCAAAATCAAATATGACTTGGCACGCAACATGGTGGGGTGCAGAATATTCATTTCCATCTGGATAACAATAATTCGTCAACAGAAATCATTGTCGGGTCGTTAGAGGGGGTAAAGAGAGATTTTTCATTTTCAATATTTCTTCAAAAATCCAATTTGACTTGGCACGCATCATGGTGGGGTGCAGAATATCCATTTCCATCTGAATAACAATAATTCGTCGACAGAAATCATTGTCGGGTCGTCAGAGGGGGTATAGAGGGATTTCTCATTTTCAAAATTACCTCAAAATCAAATATGACTTGGCACGCATCATGGTGGGGTGCAGAATATCCATTTCCATCTAAATAACAATAATTTGTCAAAAGAAATCATTGACGGGTCGTTGGAGGGGGTATAGAGGGATTTCTCATTTTCAATATTTCTTCAAAAATCAAATATGACTTGGAACGCATCATAGTGGGGTACATAATATCCATTTCCATCTCAAAAACAATAATTTGTTAACAGAAATCATTGTCGGGTCGTCAGAGGGGGTATAGAGGGATTTTTCATTTTCAAAATTACCTCAAAATCAAATATGACTTGGCACACATCATGGTGGGGTGCAGAATATCTATTTCCATCTGAATAACAATAATTCGTCGACAGAAATCATTGTCGGGTCGTTAGAGGGGGTATAGAGGGATTTTTCATTTTCAATATTTCTTCAAAAATCCAATATGACTTGGCACGCATCATGGTGGGGTGCAGAATATCCATTATCATCTGAATAACAATAATTCGTCAAAAGAAATCATTGACGGGTCGTTGGAGGGGGTATAGAGGGATTTCTCATTTTCAATATTTCTTCAAAAATCAAATATGACTTGGAACGCATCATAGTGGGGTACCTAATATCCATTTCCATCTCAAAAACAATAATTTGTTAACAGAAATCATTGTCGGGTCGTCAGAGGGGGTATAGAGGGATTTTTCATTTTCAAAATTACCTCAAAATCAAATATGACTTGGCACACATCATGGTGGGGTGCAGAATATCTATTTTCATCTAAATAACAATAATTCGTCGACAGAAATCATTGTCGGGTCGTTAGAGGGGGTATAGAGGGATTTTTCATTTTCAAAATGACTTCAAAAATCAAATATGACTTGGCACGCATCATAGTGGGGCACAAGAATATCCATTTCCATCTCAATAACTATAATTTGTTAACAAAATTCATTGTCGGGTCGTCAGAGGGGGTATAGAGTGATTTTTCATTTTCAAAATTACCTCAAAATCAAATATGACTTGGCACGCATTATAGTGGGGTGCAGAATATCCATTTCCATCTAAATAACAATAATTCGTCGACAGAAATCATTGTCGGGTCGTTAGAGGGGGTATAGAGGGTTTTCTCATTTTCAAAATTACCTCAAAATCAAATATGACTTGGCACGCAACATGGTGGGGTGCAGAATATTCATTTCCATCTGGATAACAATAATTCGTCAACAGAAATCATTGTCGGGTCGTTAGAGGGGGTAAAGAGAGATTTTTCATTTTCAATATTTCTTCAAAAATCCAATTTGACTTGGCACGCATCATGGTGGGGTGCAGAATATCCATTTCCATCTGAATAACAATAATTCGTCGACAGAAATCATTGTCGGGTCGTCAGAGGGGGTATAGAGGGATTTTTCATTTTCAAAATTACCTCAAAATCAAATATGACTTGGCACGCATCATGGTGGGGTGCAGAATATCCATTTCCATCTAAATAACAATAATTCGTCAAAAGAAATCATTGACGGGTCGTTGGAGGGGGTATAGAGGGATTTCTCATTTTCAATATTTCTTCAAAAATCAAATATGACTTGGAACGCATCATAGTGGGGTACCTAATATCCATTTCCATCTCAAAAACAATAATTTGTTAACAGAAATCATTGTCGGGTCGTCAGAGTGGGTATAGAGGGATTTTTCATTTTCAAAATTACCTCAAAATCAAATATGACTTGGCACACATCATGGTGGGGTGCAGAATATCTATTTCCATCTGAATAACAATAATTCGTCGACAGAAATCATTGTCGGGTCGTTAGAGGGGGTATAGAGGGATTTTTCATTTTCAATATTTCTTCAAAAATCCAATATGACTTGGCACGCATCATAGTGGGGCACAAGATTATCCATTTCCATCTCAATAACTATAATTTGTTAACAAAAATCATTGTCGGGTCGTCAGAGGGGGTATAGAGGGATTTTTCATTTTCAAAATTACCTCAAAATCAAATATGACTTGGCACGCATTATGGTGGGGTGCAGAATATCCATTTCCATCTAAATAACAATAATTCGTCGACAGAAATCATTGTCGGGTCGTTAGAGGGGGTATAGAGGGATTTTTCATTTTCAATATTTCTTCAAAAATCCAATATGACTTGGCACGCATCATGGTGGGGTGCAGAATATCCATTTCCATCTGAATAACAATAATTCGTCAACAGAAATCATTGACGGGTCGTTGGAGGGGGTATAGAGGGATTTTTCATTTTCAAAATTTCTTCAAAAATCTAATATGACTTGGCACGCATCATGGTGGGGTGCAGAATATCCATTTCCATCTGAATAACAATAATTCGTCAACAGAAATCATTGTCGGGTCGTAAGAGGGGGTATAGAGGGATTTTTCATTTTCAAAATTACCTCAAAATCAAATATGACTTGGCACGCATCAGGGTGGGGTGCAGAATATCCACTTCCATCTAAATAACAATAATTCGTCAACAGAAATCATTGACGGGTCGTCGGAGGGGGTATAGAGGGATTTTTCATTTTCAAAATTTCTTCAATAATCTAATATGACTTGGCACGCATCATGGTGGGGTACAGAAAATCCATTTCCATCTCAATGACAATAATTTGTCAACAGAAATCATTGTCGGGTCGTCAGAGGGGGTATAGAGGGATTTTTCATTTTCAAAATTACCTCAAAATCAAATATGACTTGGCACGCAACATGGTGGGGTGCAGAATATCTATTTCCATCTGAATAACAATAATTTGTCAACAGAAATCATTGTCGGGTCGTTAGAGGGGGAATAGAGGGATTTTTCATTTTCAATATTTCTTCAAAAATCTAATATGACTTGTCACGCATCATAGTGGGGTGCAAAGTATCCATGTCCATCTGAATAACAATAATTCGTCAACAGATATCATTGTCGGGTCGTCAGAGGGGGTAAAGAGGGATTTCTCATTTTCAATATTTCTTCATAAATCTAATATGACATGGCACGCATCATGGTGGGGTGCAGAATATCTATTTCCATCTGAATAACAATAATTCGTCGACAGAAATCATTGTCGGGTCGTTTGAGGGCGTATAGAGGGATTTCTCATTTTCAAAATTACCTCAAAATCAAATATGACTTGTCACGCAACATGGTGGGGTGCAGAATATTCATTTCCATCTGGATAACAATAATTCGTCAACAGAAATCATTGTCGGGTCGTTAGAGGGGGTAAAGAGAGATTTTCCATTTTCAATATTTCTTCAAAAATCCAATTTGACTTGGCACGCATCATGGTGGGGTGCAGAATATCCATTTCCATCTGAATAACAATAATTCGTCGACAGAAATCATTGTCGGGTCGTCAGAGGGGGTATAGAGGGATTTTTCATTTTCAAAATTACCTCAAAATCAAATATGACTTGGCACACATCATGGTGGGGTGCAGAATATCTATTTTCATCTAAATAACAATAATTCGTCGACAGAAATCATTGTCGGGTCGTTAGAGGGGGTATAGAGGGATTTTTCATTTTCAAAATGACTTCAAAAATCAAATATGACTTGGCACGCATCATAGTGGGGCACAAGAATATCCATTTCCATCTCAATAACTATAATTTGTTAACAAAAATCATTGTCGGGTCGTCAGAGGGGGTATAGAGGGATTTTTCATTTTCAAAATTACCTCAAAATCAAATACGACTTGGCACGCATTATAGTGGGATGCAGAATATCCATTTCCATCTAAATAACAATAATTCGTCGACAGAAATCATTGTCGGGTCGTTAGAGGGGGTATAGAGGGTTTTCTCATTTTCAAAATTACCTCAAAATCAAATATGACTTGGCACGCAACATGGTGGGGTGCAGAATATTCATTTCCATCTGGATAACAATAATTTGTCAACAGAAATCATTGTCGGGTCGTTAGAGGGGGTAAAGAGAGATTTTTCATTTTCAATATTTCTTCAAAAATCCAATTTGACTTGGCACGCATCATGGTGGGGTGCAGAATATCCATTTCCATCTGAATAACAATAATTCGTCAACAGAAATCATTGACGGGTCGTTGGAGGGGGTATAGAGGGATTTTTCATTTTCAAAATTTCTTCAAAAATCTAATATGACTTGGCACGCATCATGGTGGGGTGCAGAATATCCATTTCCATCTGAATAACAATAATTCGTCAACAGAAATCATTGTCGGGTCGTTAGAGGGGGTATAGAGGGATTTTTCATTTTCATAATTACCTCAAAATCAAATATGACTTGGCACGCATCAGGGTGGGGTGCAGAATATCCACTTCCATCTAAATAACAATAATTCGTCGAAAGAAATCATTGACGGGTCGTTGGAGGAGGTATAGAGGGATTTTTCATTTTCAAAATTTCTTCAATAATTTAATATGACTTGGCACGCATCATGGTGGGGTACAGAATATCCATTTCCATCTCAATGACAATAATTTGTCAACAGAAATCATTGTCGGGTCGTCAGAGGGGGTATAGAGGGATTTTTCATTTTCAAAATTACCTCAGAATCAAATATGACTTGGCACGCATCATGGTGGGGTGCAGAATATCCATTTCCATCTGAATAACAATAATATGTCAACAGAAATCATTGTCGGGTCGTTAGAGGGCGTATAGAGGGATTTTTCATTTTCAATATTTCTTCAAAAATCCAATATGACTTGGCACGCATCATGGTGGGATGCAGAATATCCATTATTATCTCAATAACAATAATTTCTCAACAGAAATCATTGTCGGGTCGTCCGAGGGGGAATAGAGGGTTTTTCATTTTCAAAATTACTTCAAAATCAAATATGACTTGGCACGCAACATGGTGGAGTGCAGAATATTAATTTCCATCTGAATAACTATAATTCGTCAACAGAAATTATTGACGGGTCGTTAGAGGGTGTATAGAGGGATTTTTCATTTTCAAAATTTCTTCAAAAATCTAATATGACTTGGCACGCATCATGGTGGGGTGCAGAATATCCATTTCCATCTGAATAACAATAATTTTTCAACAGAAATCATTGTCGGGTCGTTAGAGGGCGTATAGAGGGATTTCTCATTTTCAATATTTCTTCAAAAATCTAATATGACTTGGCACGCATCATGGTGGGTGCAGAATATCTATTTCCATCTGAATAACAATAATTCGTCGACAGAAATCATTGTCGGGTCGTTAGAGGGGGTATAGAGGGATTTTTCATTTTCAAAATTTCTTCAAAAATCTAATATGACTTGGCACGCAACATGGTCGGGTGCAGAATATTCATTTCCATCTGGATAACGATAATTCGTCAGCAGATATCATTGTCGGGTCGTTAGAGGGGGTATAGAGGGATTTTTCATTTTCAATATTTCTTCAAAAATCCAATATGACTTGGCACGCATCATGGTGGGGTGCATAATATCCATTTCCATCTGAATAACAATAATTTGTCGACAGAAATCATTGTCGGGTCGTCAGAGGGGGTATAGAGGGATTTTTCATTTTCAAAATTACCTCAAAATCAAATATGACTTGGCACACATCATAGTGGGGTGCAGAATATCCATTTCCATCTGAATAACAATAATTCGTCAACAGAAATCATTGACGGGTCGTTGGAGGGGGTATAGAGGGATTTTTCATTTTCAAAATTTCTTCAAAAATCTAATATGACTTGGCACGCATCATGATGGGGTGCAAAATATCCATTGCCATCTGAATAACAATAATTTGTAAACAGAAATCATTGTCGGGTCGTTAGAGGGGGTATAGAGGGATTTTTCATTTTCAAAATTACCTCAAAATCAAATATGACTTGGCACGCAACATGGTTGAGTGCAGAATATTAATTTCCATCTGAATAACAATAATTCTTCAACAGAAATCATTGTCGGGTCGTTAGAGGAGGTATAGAGGGATTTTTCATTTTCAATATTTCTTCAAAAATCCAATATGACTTGGCACGCATCATGGTGGGATACAGAATATCCGTTATTTTCTGAATAACAATAATTCGTCAACAGAACTCATTGTCGGGTCGTTAGAGGGTGTATAGAGGGATTTCTCATTTTCAAAATGACTTCAAAATTCAAATATGACTTGGCACGCATCATGGTGGGGTACAGAATATCCTTTTCCATCTCAATAACAATAATTTGTCAACAGAAATCATTGTCGGGTCGTCAGAGGGGGTATAGAGGGATTTTTCATTTTCAAAATTACCTCAAAATCAAATATGACTTGGCACGCATCATGGTGGGGTGCAAAGTATCCATGTCTATCTGAATAACAATAATTCGTCAACAGAAATCATTGTCGGGTCGTCAGAGGGGGTATAGGGGGATTTCTCATTTTCAATATTTCTTCAAAAATCTATTATGACTTGGCACGCATCATGGTGGGGTGCAGAATATCTATTTCCATCTGAATAACAATAATTTGTCGACAGAAATCATTGTCGGGTCGTTAGAGGGAGTATATAGAGACTTCTCATTTTCAAAATTACCGCAAAATCAAATTAGACTTGGCACGCAACATGGTCGGGTGCAGAATATTCATTTCCATCTGGATAACGATAATTCGTCAACAGAAATCATTGTCGGGTCGTTAGAGGGGGTATAGAGGGATTTTTCATTTTCAATATTTCTTCAAAAATCCAATATGACTTGGCACGCATCATGGTGGGGTGCAGAATATTCATTTCCAACTGAATAATAATAATTTGTCGACAGAAATCATTGTCGGGTCGTCAGAGGGGGTATAGAGGGATTTTTCATTTTCAAAATGACTTCAAAAATCAAATATGACTTGGCACGCATCATAGTGGGGTACAGAATATCCATTTCCATCTCAATAGCAATAATTTGTTAACAGAAATCATTGTCGGTTCGTCAGAGGGGGTATAGAGGGATTTTTCATTTTCAAATTTACCTCAAAATCAAATATGACTTGGAACGCATCATGGTGGGGTGCAGAATATCCATTTCCATCTATATAACAATAATTCGTCAACAGAAATCATTGACGGGTCGTTGGAGGGGGTATAGAGGGATTTTTCATTTTCAAAATTTCTTCAAAAACTAATATGACTTGGCACGCATCATGGTGGGGTGCAGAATATCCATTTCCATCTGAATAACAATAACTCGTCAACAGAAATCATTGTCGGGTCGTTAGAGGGGATATAGAGGGATTTTTCATTTTCAAAATTTCCTCAAAATCAAAAATGACTTGGCACGCAACATGGTGGGGTGCAGAATATTCATTTCCATCTGAATAACAATAATTCGTCGACAGAAATCATTGTCGGGTCGTTAGAGGGGGTATAGAGGGATTTTTCATTTTCAAAATTACCTCATAATGAAATATGACTTGACACGCAACATGGTGGGGTGCAGAATATTCATTTCAATCTGAATAACAATAATTCGTCAACAGAAATCATTTTCGAGTCGTTAGAGGGGGAATAGAGGGATTTTTCATTTTCAATATTTCTTCAAAAATCCAATATGACTTGGCACGCATCAGGGTGGGGTGCAAAATATCCACTTCCATCTAAATAACAATAATTTGTCAACAGAAATCATTGACGGGTCGTTGGAAGGGGTATAGAGGGATTTTTCATTTTCAAAATTTCTTCAATAATCTAATATGACTTGGCACGCATCATGGTGGGGTACAGAATATCCATTTCCATCTCAATAACAATAATTTCTCAACAGAAATCATTGTCGGGTCGTCAGAGGGGGAATAGAGGGTTTTTAATTTTCAAAAATACCTCAAAATCAAATATGACTTGGCACGCAACATGGTGGAGTGCAGAATATTAATTTCCATCTGAATAACGATAATTCGTTAACAGAAATCATTGTCGGGTCGTTGGAGGGTGTATAGAGTGATTTTTCATTTTCAAAATTTCCTCAAAATCAAAAATGACTTGGCACGCAACATGGTGGGGTGCAGAATATTCATTTCCATCTGAATAACAATAATTCGTCGACAGAAATCATTGTCGGGTCGTTAGAGGGGGTATAGAGGGATTTTTCATTTTCAAAATTACCTCATAATGAAATATGACTTGACACGCAACATGGTGGGGTGCAGAATATTCATTTCAATCTGAATAACAATAATTCGTCAACAGAAATCATTTTCGAGTCGTTAGAGGGGGAATAGAGGGATTTTTCATTTTCAATATTTCTTCAAAAATCCAATATGACTTGGCACGCATCAGGGTGGGGTGCAAAATATCCACTTCCATCTAAATAACAATAATTTGTCAACAGAAATCATTGACGGGTCGTTGGAAGGGGTATAGAGGGATTTTTCATTTACAATATTTCTTCAAAAATCCAATATGACTTGGCACGCATCATGGTGGGATGCAGAATGTCCATTATTATCTGAATAACAATAATTCGTCAACAGAACTCATTGTCGGGTCGTTAGAGGGTGTATAGAGTGATTTCTCATTTTAAAAATGACTTCAAAATTCAAATATGACTTGGCAAGCATCATGGTGGGGTGCAGAATATCCATTTCCATCTGAATAACAATAATTTGTCAACAGAAATCATTGTCGGGTCGTTAGAGGGCGTATAGAGGGATTTCTCAATTTCAATATTTCTTCAAAAATCTAATATGACTTGGCACGCATCATGGTGGGTGTTGAATATTTATTTCCATCTGAATAACAATAATTCGTCGACAGAAATCATTGTCGGGTCGTTAGAGGGGGTATAGAGGGATTTTTCATTTTCAAAATTTCTTCAAAAATCTAATATGACTTGGCACGCATCATGGTGGGGTGCAGAATATCCATTTATATCTGAATAATAATAATTTGTCAACAGAAATCAATGACGGGTCGTTGGAGGGGGTATAGAGGGATTTTTCATTTTCAAAATTTTTTCAAAAATCTAATATGAATTGGCACGCCTCATGGTAGGGTACAGAATATATATTTCCATCTCAATAACAATAATTTGTCGACAGAAATCATTGTCGGGTCGTTAGAGGGGGTATAGAGGAATTTTTCATTTTCAATATTTCTTCAAAAATCCAATATGACTTGGCACGCATCATGGTGGGGAGCAGAATATCCATTATCATCTGAATAACGATAATTCGTCAACAGAAATCATTGTCGGGTCGTCAGAGGGGGTATAGAGGGATTTCTCATTTTCAATATTTCTTCCAAAATCTAATATGACTTGGCACGCATCATGGTGGGGTGCAGAATATGTATTTCGATCTGAATAACAATAATTCGTCGACAGAAATCATTGTCGGGTCGTTAGAGGAGGTATAGAGGGATTTTTCATTTTCAAAATTACCTCAAAATCAAATATGACTTGGTACGCAACATGGTGGGGTGCAGAATATCCATTTCCATCTCAATAACAATAATTAGTCAACAGAAATCATTGTCGGGTCGTCAGAGGGTGTATAGAGTGATTTTACATTTTCAAAATTACCTCAAAATCAAATATGACTTGGCACGCATCATAGTGGGGTGCAGAATATCCATTTCCATCTGAATAACAATGATTCGATAACAGAAATCATTGACGGGTCGTTGGAGGGGGTATAGAGGGATATTTCATTTTCAAAATTTCTTCAAAAATCTAATATGACTTGGCACGCATCATGGTGGGGTGCAAAGTATCCATGTCCATCTGAATAACAATAATTCGTCAACAGAAATCATTGTCGGGTCGTCAGAGGGGGTATAGAGGGATTTCTCATTTTCAATATTTCTTCCAAAATCTAATATGACTTGGCACGCATCATGGTGGGGTGCAGAATATCTATTTCGATCTGAATAACAATAATTCGTCGACAGAAATCATTGTCGGGTCGTTAGAGGAGGTATGGAGGGATTTTTCATTTTCAAAATTACCTCAAAATCAAATATGACTTGGTACGCAACATGGTGGGGTGCAGAATATTCATTTCCATCTGGATAACAATAATTCGTCAACAGAAATCATTGTCGGGTCGTTAGAGGGTGTATAGAGGGAGTTTTCATTTTCAATATTTCTTCAAAATTCCAATATGACTTGGCACGCATCATGGTGGGGTGCAGAATATCCATTTCCATCTGAATAACAATAATTCGTCGACAGAAATCATTGTCGGGTCGTCAGAGTGGGTATAGAGGGATTTTTCAATTTAAAATGACTTCAATAATCTAATATGACTTGGCACGCATCATGGTAGGGTACAAAATATCCACTTCCATCTCAATAACAATAATTTGTCAACAGAAATCATTGTCGGGTCGTCAGAGGGGGTATAGAGGGATTTTTCATTTTCAAAATTACCTCAAAATCAAATATGACTTGGCAGGCATCATAGTGGGGTGCAGAATATCCATTTCCATCTGAATAACAATAATTCGTCAACAGAAATCATTGACGGGTCGTTGGAGGGGGTATAGAGGGATTTTTCATTTTCAAAATTTCTTCAAAAATCTAATATGACTTGGCAAGCATCATGGTGGGGTGCAGAATATCCATTTCCATCTGAACAACAATAATTTGTCACCAGAAATCATTGACGGGTCGTTAGAAGGGGTATAGAGGGATTTTTCATTTTCAATATTTCTTCAAAAATCCAATATGACTTGGCACGCATCATGGTGGGGTGCAGAATATCCATTTCCATCTGAATAACAATAATTCGTCGACAGAAATCATTGTCGGGTCGTCAGAGGGGGTATAGAGGGATTTTTCATTTTCAAAATGACTTCAAAAATCAAATATGACCTGGCACGCATCATAGTGGGGTACAGAATATCCATTTCTATCTCAATAACAATAATTTGTTAACAGAAATCATTGTCGGGTCGTCAGAGGGGGTATAGAGGGATTTTTCATTTTCAAAATTTCTTCAATAATCTAATATGACTTGGCACGCATCATGGTAGGGTACAGAATATCCATTTCCATCTGAATAACAATAATTCGTCAACAGAAATCATTGTCGGGTCGTCAGAGGGGGTATAGAGGGATTTTTCATTTTCAAAATTACCTCAAAATCAAATATGACTTGACACGCATCATGGTGGGTTGCAGAATATCCATTTCCATCTGAATAACAATAATTCGTCAACAGAAATCATTGTCGGGTCGTCAGAGGGGGTATAGAGGGATTTTTCAATATCAAAATGACTTCAAAAATTAAATATGACTTGGCACGCATTATAGTAGGGTGCAGAATATCCGATTCCATCTGAATAACAAGTATTTGTCAACAGAAATCATTGTCGGGTCGTCAGAGGGGGTATGGAGGAATTTTTCATTTTCAAAATTACCTTTAAATCCAATATGACTTGGCACGCATCATGGTGGGGTACAAAATATCCATTTCCATCTCAATAACAATAATTTCTCAACAGAAATCATTGTCGGGTCGTCAGAGGGGGAATAGAGGGTTTTTCATTTTCAAAATTACCTCAAAATCAAATATGACTTGGCACGCAACATGGTGGAGTGCAGAATATTAATTTCCATCTGAACAACAATAATTCGTCAACAGAAATCATTGTCGGGTCGTTGGAGGGGGTATAGAGGAATTTTTCATTTTCAATATTTCTTCAAAAATCCATTATGACTTGGCACGCATCATGGTGGGATGCAGAATATCCATTATTATCTGAATAACAATAATTCGTCAACAGAACTGATTGTCGGGTCGTTAGAGGGTGTATAGAAGGATTTCTCATTTTCAAAATGACTTCAAAATTCAAATATGACTTGGCACGCATCATGGTGGGGTACAGAATATCCATTTCCATCTCAATAACAATAATTTGTCAACTGAAAACATTGTCGGGTCGTCAGAGGGGGTATAGAGGGATTTTTCATTTTCAAGATTACCTCAAAATCAAATATGACTTGGCACGCATCATGGTGGGGTGCAGAATATCCATTTCCATCTGAATTACAATGATCTGTCAACAGAAATCATTGACGGGTCGTTGGAGGGGGTATAGAGGGATTTTTCATTTTCAAAATTTCTTCAAAAATCTAATATGACTTGGCACGCATCATGGTGGGGTGCAGAATATCCATTTCCATCTGAATAACAATAATTTGTCAACAGAAATCATTGTCGGGTCGTTAGAGGGCGTATAGAGGGATTTTTCATTTTCAAAATTACCTCAAAATCAAATATGACTTGGCACGCATCATGGTGGGGTGCAGAATATCCATTTCCATCTGAATAACAATAATTTGTCAACAGAAATCATTGTCGGGTCGTTAGAGGGCGTATAGAGGGATTTCTCATTTTCAATATTTCTTCAAAAATCTAATATGACTTGGCACGCATCATGGTGGGGTGCAGAATATCCATTTCCGTCTGAATAACAATAATTTTTCAACTGAAATCATTGACGGGTCGTTAGAGGGGGTATAGAGGGATTTTTCATTTTCAAAATTTCTTCGAAAATCTAATATAACTTGGCACGCATCATGGTGGGGTGCAGAATATCCTTTTCCATCTGAATAACAATAATTTGTCAACAGAAATCATTGTCGGGTCGTTAGAGGGCGTATAGAGGGATTTCTCATTTTCAATATTTCTTCAAAAATCTAATATGACTTGGCACGCATCATGGTGGGTGTGGAATATCTATTTCCATCTGAATAACAATAATTCGTCGACAGAAACCATTGTCGGGTCGTTAGAGGGGGTATAGAGGGATTTTTCATTTTCAAAATTTCTTCAAAAATCTAATATGACTTGGCACGCATCATGGTGGGGTGCAGAATATCCATTTCCATCTGAATAACAATAAGTCGTCGACAGAAATCATTGTCGGGTCGTTAGAGGGGGTATAGAGGGATTTTTCATTTTCAAAATTTCTTCAAAAATCCAATATGACTTGGCACGCATCATGGTGGGGAGCAGAATATCCATTATCATCTGAATAACAATAATTCGTCATCAGAACTCATTGTCGGGTAGAGGGGGTATAGATGGATTTTTCAATTTCAAAATGACTTCAATAATCAAATAGTACTTGGCACGCATCATGGTGGGGTACAGAATATCCATTTTCATCTCAATAACAATAATTTGTCAACAGAAATCATTGTCGGGTCGTCAGAGGGGGTATAGAGTGATTTTACATTTTCAAAATTACCTCAAAATCAAATATGACTTGGCACGCATCATAGTGGGGTGCAGAATATCCATTTCCATCTGAATAACAATGATTCGTCAACAGAAATCATTGACGGGTCGTTGGAGGGGGTATAGAGGAATATTTAATTTTCAAAATTTCTTCAAAAATCTAATATGACTTGGCACGCATCATGGTGGGGTGCAAAGTATCCGTGTCCATCCGAATAACAATAATTCGTCAACAGAAATCATTGTCGGGTCGTCAGAGGGGGTATAGAGGGATTTCTCATTTTCAATATTTCTTCCAAAATCTAATATGACTTGGCACGCATCATGGTGGGGTGCAGAATATCTATTTCGATCTGAATAACAATAATTCGTCGACAGAAATCATTGTCGGGTCGTTAGAGGAGGTATAGAGGGATTTTTCATTTTCAAAATTACCTCAAAATCAAATATGACTTGGCACGCAACATGGTGGGTTGCAGAATATTCATTTCCATCTGGAGAACAATAATTCGTCAACAGAAATCATTGTCGGGTCGTTAGAGGGTGTAAGAGGGATTTTTCATTTTCAAAATTACCTCAAAATCAAATATGACTTGGCACGCATCAGGGTGGGGTGCAGAATATCCACTTCCATCTAAATATCAATAATTCGTCAACAGAAATCATTGTCGGGTCGTTAGAGGAGGTATAGAGGGAATTTTCATTTTCAAAATTACCTCAAAATCAAATATGACTTGGCACGCAACATGGTGGGTTGCAGAATATTTATTACCATCTGGAGAACAATAATTCGTCAACAGAAATCATTGTCGGGTCGTTAGAGGGTGTATAGAGGGATTTTTCATTTTCAAAATTACCTCAAAATCAAATATGACTTGGCACGCATCATGGTGGGGTACAGAATATCCATTTCCATCTCAATGACAATAATTTGTCAACAGAAATCATTGTCGGGTCGTCAGAGGGGGTATAGAGGGATTTTTCATTTTCAAAATTACCTCTAAATCAAATATGACTTGGCACGCATCATGGTGGGGTACAGAATATCCATTTCCATCTCAATGACAATAATTTGTCAACAGAAATCATTGTCGGGTCGTCAGAGGGGGTATAGAGGGATTTTTCATTTTCAAAATTACCTCTAAATCAAATATGACTTGGCACGCATCAGGGTGGGGTGCAGAATATCCACTTCCATCTAAATATCAATAATTCGTCAACAGAAATCATTGTCGGGTCGTTAGAGGAGGTATAGAGGGATTTTTCATTTTCAAAATTACCTCAAAATCCAATATGACTTGGCACGCATCATGGTGGGGTGCAGAATATCCATTTCCATCTGAATAACAATAATTTGTCAACAGAAATCATTGTCGGGTCGTTAGAGGGCGTATAGAGGGATTTCTCATTTTCAATATTTCTTCAAAAATCTAATATGACTTGGCACGCATCATGGTGGGTGCAGAATATCTATTTTCATCTGAATAACAATAATTCGTCGACAGAAATCATTGTCGGGTCGTTAGAGGGGGTATAGAGGGATTTTTCATTTTCAAAATTACCTCAAAATCAAATATGACTTGGCACGCATCATGGTGGGATGCAGAATATCCATTATTATCTCAATAACAATAATTTCTCAACAGAAATCATTGTCGGGTCGTCCGAGGGGGAATAGAGGGTTTTTCATTTTCAAAATTACCTCAAAATCAAATATGACTTGGCACGCAACATGGTGGAGTGCAGAATATTAATTTCCATCAGAATAACAATAATTCGTCAACAGAAATCATTGTCGGGTCGTTAGAGGGGGTATAGCGGGATTTTTCATTTTCAATATTTCTTCAAAAATCCAATATGACTTGGCACGCATCATGGTGGGGTGCAGAATATCCATTTCCATCTGAATAACAATAATTTGTCAACAGAAATCGTTGTCGGGTCGTTAGAGGGCGTATAGAGGGATTTCTCATTTTCAAAATGACTTCAAAATTCAAATATGACTTGGCACGCATCATGGTGGGGTACAGAATATCCATTTTCATCTCAATGACAATAATTTGTCAACAGAAATCATTGTCAGGTCGTCAGAGGGGGTATAGAGGGATTTTTCATTTTCAAAATTACCTCAAAATCAAATATGACTTGGCACGCATTATGGTGGGGTGCAGAATATCCATTTCCATATGAATAACAATGATTCGTCAACAGAAATAATTGACGGGTCGTAGGAGGGGTATAGAGGGATTTTTCATTTTCAAAATTTCTTCAAAAATCTAATATGACTTGGCACGCATCATGGTGGGGTGCAGAATATCCATTTCCATCTGAATAACAATAATTTGTCAACAGAAATCATTGTCGGGTCGTTAGAGGGCTTATAGAGGGATTTCTCATTTTCAATATTTCTTCAAAAATCTAATATGACTTGGCACGCATCATGGTGGGTGCAGAATATCTGTTTCCATCTGAATAACAATAATTCGTCGACAGAAATCATTGTCGGGTCGTTAGAGGGGGTATAGAGGGATTTTTCATTTTCAAAATTTCTTCAAAAATCTAATATGACTTGGCACGCATCATGGTGGGGTGCATAATATCCATTTCCATCTGAATAACAATAATTTGTCAACAGAAATCATTGACGGGTCGTTGGAAGGGGTATAGAGGGATTTATCATTTTCAAAATTTCTTCAAAAATCTAATATGACTTGGCACGCATCATGGTGGGGTGCAAAGTATCCATGTCCATCTGAATAACAATAATTCGTCAACAGAAATCATTGTCGGGTCGTTAGAGGGGGTATACAGAGATTTCTCATTTTCAAAATTACCTCAAAATCAAATAAGACTTGGCACGCAACATGGTCGGGTGCAGAATATTCATTTCCATCTGGATAACGATAATTCGTCAGCAGAAATCATTGTCGGGTCGTTAGAGGGGGTATAGAGGGATTTTTCATTTTCAATATTTTTTCAAAAATCCAATATGACTTGGCACGCATCATGGTTGGGTGCAGAATATCCATTTCCATCTGAATAACAATAATTTGTCGACAGAAATCATTGTCGGGTCGTCAGAGGGGGTATAGAGGGATTTCTCATTTTCAAAATGACTTCAAAATTCAAATATGACTTGGCACGCATCATGGTGGGGTACAGAATATCCATTTCCATCTGAATAACAATAATTTGTCAACAGAAATCATTGACGGGTCGTTGGAAGGGGTATAGAGGGATTTATCATTTTCAAAATTTCTTCAAAAATCTAATATGACTTGGCACGCATCATGGTGGGGTGCAAAGTATCCATGTCTATCTGAATAACAATAATTCGTCAACAGAAATCATTGTCGGGTCGTCAGAGGGGGTATAGGGGGATTTCTCATTTTCAATATTTCTTCAAAAATCTAATATGACTTGGCACGCATCATGGTGGGGTGCAGAATATCTATTTCCATCTGAATAACAATAATTTGTCGACAGAAATCATTGTCGGGTCGTTAGAGGGAGTATACAGAGATTTCTCATTTTCAAAATTACCGCATAATCAAATTAGACTTGGCACGCAACATGGTCGGGTGCAGAATATTCATTTCCATCTGGATAACGATAATTCGTCAACAGAAATCATTGTCGGGTCGTTAGAGGGGGTATAGAGGGAGTTTTCATTTTCAATATTTCTTCAAAAATCCAATATGACTTGGCACGCATCATGGTGGGGTGCAGAATATCCATTTCCATCTGAATAACAATAATTCGTCGACAGAAATCATTGTCGGGTCGTCAGAGTGGGTATAGAGGGATTTTTCAATTTAAAATGACTTCAATAATCTAATATGACTTGGCACGCATCATGGTAGGGTACAAAATATCCACTTCCATCTCAATAACAATAATTTGTCAACAGAAATCATTGTCGGGTCGTCAGAGGGGGTATAGAGGGATTTTTCATTTTCAAAATTACCTCAAAATCAAATATGACTTGGCAGGCATCATAGTGGGGTGCAGAATATCCATTTCCATCTGAATAACAATAATTCGTCAACAGAAATCATTGACGGGTCGTTGGAGGGGGTATAGAGGGATTTTTCATTTTCAAAATTTCTTCAAAAATCTAATATGACTTGGCAAGCATCATGGTGGGGTGCAGAATATCCATTTCCATCTGAACAACAATAATTTGTCACCAGAAATCATTGACGGGTCGTTAGAAGGGGTATAGAGGGATTTTTCATTTTCAATATTTCTTCAAAAATCCAATATGACTTGGCACGCATCATGGTGGGGTGCAGAATATCCATTTCCATCTGAATAACAATAATTCGTCGACAGAAATCATTGTCGGGTCGTCAGTGGGGGTATAGAGGGATTTTTCATTTTCAAAATGACTTCAAAAATCAAATATGACCTGGTACGCATCATAGTGGGGTACAGAATATCCATTTCTATCTCAATAACAATAATTTGTTAACAGAAATCATTGTCGGGTCGTCAGAGGGGGTATAGAGGGATTTTTCATTTTCAAAATTTCTTCAATAATCTAATATGACTTGGCACGCATCATGGTAGGGTACAGAATATCCATTTCCATCTGAATAACAATAATTCGTCAACAGAAATCATTGTCGGGTCGTCAGAGGGGGTATAGAGGGATTTTTCATTTTCAAAATTACCTCAAAATCAAATATGACTTGACACGCATCATGGTGGGTTGCAGAATATCCATTTCCATCTGAATAACAATAATTCGTCAACAGAAATCATTGTCGGGTCGTCAGAGGGGGTATAGAGGGATTTTTCAATATCAAAATGACTTCAAAAATTAAATATGACTTGGCACGCATTATAGTAGGGTGCAGAATATCCGATTCCATCTGAATAACAAGTATTTGTCAACAGAAATCATTGTCGGGTCGTCAGAGGGGGTATGGAGGAATTTTTCATTTTCAAAATTACCTTTAAATCCAATATGACTTGGCACGCATCCTGGTGGGGTACAAAATATCCATTTCCATCTCAATAACAATAATTTGTCAACAGAAATCATTGTCGGGTCGTTGGAGGGGGTATAGAGGGATTTTTCATTTTCAATATTTCTTCAAAAATCCATTATGACTTGGCACGCATCATGGTGGGATGCAGAATATCCATTATTATCTGAATAACAATAATTCGTCAACAGAACTGATTGTCGGGTCGTTAGAGGGTGTATAGAAGGATTTCTCATTTTCAAAATGACTTCAAAATTCAAATATGACTTGGCACGCATCATGGTGGGGTACAGAATATCCATTTCCATCTCAATAACAATAATTTGTCAACTGAAAACATTGTCGGGTCGTCAGAGGGGGTATAGAGGGATTTTTCATTTTCAAGATTACCTCAAAATCAAATATGACTTGGCACGCATCATGGTGGGGTGCAGAATATCCATTTCCATCTGAATTACAATGATCTGTCAACAGAAATCATTGACGGGTCGTTGGAGGGGGTATAGAGGGATTTTTCATTTTCAAAATTTCTTCAAAAATCTAATATGACTTGGCACGCATCATGGTGGGGTGCAGAATATCCATTTCCATCTGAATAACAATAATTTGTCAACAGAAATCATTGTCGGGTCGTTAGAGGGCGTATAGAGGGATTTTTCACTTTCAAAATTACCTCAAAATCAAATATGACTTGGCACGCATCATGGTGGGGTGCAGAATATCCATTTCCATCTGAATAACAATAATTTGTCAACAGAAATCATTGTCGGGTCGTTAGAGGGCGTATAGAGGGATTTCTCATTTTCAATATTTCTTCAAAAATCTAATATGACTTGGCACGCATCATGGTGGGGTGCAGAATATCCATTTCCGTCTGAATAACAATAATTTGTCAACTGAAATCATTGACGGGTCGTTAGAGGGGGTATAGAGGGATTTTTCATTTTCAAAATTTCTTCGAAAATCTAATATAACTTGGCACGCATCATGGTGGGGTGCAGAATATCCTTTTCCATCTGAATAACAATAATTTGTCAACAGAAATCATTGTCGGGTCGTTAGAGGGCGTATAGAGGGATTTCTCATTTTCAATATTTCTTCAAAAATCTAATATGACTTGGCACGCATCATGGTGGGTGTGGAATATCTATTTCCATCTGAATAACAATAATTCGTCGACAGAAACCATTGTCGGGTCGTTAGAGGGGGTATAGAGGGATTTTTCATTTTCAAAATTTCTTCAAAAATCTAATATGACTTGGCACGCATCATGGTGGGGTGCAGAATATCCATTTCCATCTGAATAACAATAAGTCGTCGACAGAAATCATTGTCGGGTCGTTAGAGGGGGTATAGAGGGATTTTTCATTTTCAAAATTTCTTCAAAAATCCAATATGACTTGGCACGCATCATGGTGGGGAGCAGAATATCCATTATCATCTGAATAACAATAATTCGTCATCAGAACTCATTGTCGGGTAGAGGGGGTATAGATGGATTTTTCAATTTCAAAATGACTTCAATAATCAAATAGTACTTGGCACGCATCATGGTGGGGTACAGAATATCCATTTTCATCTCAATAACAATAATTTGTCAACAGAAATCATTGTCGGGTCGTCAGAGGGGGTATAGAGTGATTTTACATTTTCAAAATTACCTCAAAATCAAATATGACTTGGCACGCATCATAGTGGGGTGCAGAATATCCATTTCCATCTGAATAACAATGATTCGTCAACAGAAATCATTGACGGGTCGTTGGAGGGGGTATAGAGGAATATTTAATTTTCAAAATTTCTTCAAAAATCTAATATGACTTGGCACGCATCATGGTGGGGTGCAAAGTATCCGTGTCCATCCGAATAACAATAATTCGTCGACAGAAATCATTGTCGGGTCGTTAGAGGAGGTATAGAGGGATTTTTCATTTTCAAAATTACCTCAAAATCAAATATGACTTGGCACGCAACATGGTGGGTTGCAGAATATTCATTTCCATCTGGAGAACAATAATTCGTCAACAGAAATCATTGTCGGGTCGTCAGAGGGGGTATAGAGGGATTTTTCATTTTCAAAATTTCTTCAATAATCTAATATGACTTGGCACGCATCATGGTAGGGTACAGAATATCCATTTCCATCTGAATAACAATAATTCGTCAACAGAAATCATTGTCGGGTCGTCAGAGGGGGTATAGAGGGATTTTTCATTTTCAAAATTACCTCAAAATCAAATATGACTTGACACGCATCATGGTGGGTTGCAGAATATCCATTTCCATCTGAATAACAATAATTCGTCAACAGAAATCATTGTCGGGTCGTCAGAGGGGGTATAGAGGGATTTTTCAATATCAAAATGACTTCAAAAATTAAATATGACTTGGCACGCATTATAGTAGGGTGCAGAATATCCGATTCCATCTGAATAACAAGTATTTGTCAACAGAAATCATTGTCGGGTCGTCAGAGGGGGTATGGAGGAATTTTTCATTTTCAAAATTACCTTTAAATCCAATATGACTTGGCACGCATCATGGTGGGGTACAAAATATCCATTTCCATCTCAATAACAATAATTTCTCAACAGAAATCATTGTCGGGTCGTCAGAGGGGGAATAGAGGGTTTTTCATTTTCAAAATTACCTCAAAATCAAATATGACTTGGCACGCAACATGGTGGAGTGCAGAATATTAATTTCCATCTGAACAACAATAATTCGTCAACAGAAATCATTGTCGGGTCGTTGGAGGGGGTATAGAGGAATTTTTCATTTTCAATATTTCTTCAAAAATCCATTATGACTTGGCACGCATCATGGTGGGATGCAGAATATCCATTATTATCTGAATAACAATAATTCGTCAACAGAACTGATTGTCGGGTCGTTAGAGGGTGTATAGAAGGATTTCTCATTTTCAAAATGACTTCAAAATTCAAATATGACTTGGCACGCATCATGGTGGGGTACAGAATATCCATTTCCATCTCAATAACAATAATTTGTCAACTGAAAACATTGTCGGGTCGTCAGAGGGGGTATAGAGGGATTTTTCATTTTCAAGATTACCTCAAAATCAAATATGACTTGGCACGCATCATGGTGGGGTGCAGAATATCCATTTCCATCTGAATTACAATGATCTGTCAACAGAAATCATTGACGGGTCGTTGGAGGGGGTATAGAGGGATTTTTCATTTTCAAAATTTCTTCAAAAATCTAATATGACTTGGCACGCATCATGGTGGGGTGCAGAATATCCATTTCCATCTGAATAACAATAATTTGTCAACAGAAATCATTGTCGGGTCGTTAGAGGGCGTATAGAGGGATTTTTCATTTTCAAAATTACCTCAAAATCAAATATGACTTGGCACGCATCATGGTGGGGTGCAGAATATCCATTTCCATCTGAATAACAATAATTTGTCAACAGAAATCATTGTCGGGTCGTTAGAGGGCGTATAGAGGGATTTCTCATTTTCAATATTTCTTCAAAAATCTAATATGACTTGGCACGCATCATGGTGGGGTGCAGAATATCCATTTCCGTCTGAATAACAATAATTTGTCAACTGAAATCATTGACGGGTCGTTAGAGGGGGTATAGAGGGATTTTTCATTTTCAAAATTTCTTCGAAAATCTAATATAACTTGGCACGCATCATGGTGGGGTGCAGAATATCCTTTTCCATCTGAATAACAATAATTTGTCAACAGAAATCATTGTCGGGTCGTTAGAGGGCGTATAGAGGGATTTCTCATTTTCAATATTTCTTCAAAAATCTAATATGACTTGGCACGCATCATGGTGGGTGTGGAATATCTATTTCCATCTGAATAACAATAATTCGTCGACAGAAACCATTGTCGGGTCGTTAGAGGGGGTATAGAGGGATTTTTCATTTTCAAAATTTCTTCAAAAATCTAATATGACTTGGCACGCATCATGGTGGGGTGCAGAATATCCATTTCCATCTGAATAACAATAAGTCGTCGACAGAAATCATTGTCGGGTCGTTAGAGGGGGTATAGAGGGATTTTTCATTTTCAAAATTTCTTCAAAAATCCAATATGACTTGGCACGCATCATGGTGGGGAGCAGAATATCCATTATCATCTGAATAACAATAATTCGTCATCAGAACTCATTGTCGGGTAGAGGGGGTATAGATGGATTTTTCAATTTCAAAATGACTTCAATAATCAAATAGTACTTGGCACGCATCATGGTGGGGTACAGAATATCCATTTTCATCTCAATAACAATAATTTGTCAACAGAAATCATTGTCGGGTCGTCAGAGGGGGTATAGAGTGATTTTACATTTTCAAAATTACCTCAAAATCAAATATGACTTGGCACGCATCATAGTGGGGTGCAGAATATCCATTTCCATCTGAATAACAATGATTCGTCAACAGAAATCATTGACGGGTCGTTGGAGGGGGTATAGAGGAATATTTAATTTTCAAAATTTCTTCAAAAATCTAATATGACTTGGCACGCATCATGGTGGGGTGCAAAGTATCCGTGTCCATCCGAATAACAATAATTCGTCAACAGAAATCATTGTCGGGTCGTCAGAGGGGGTATAGAGGGATTTCTCATTTTCAATATTTCTTCCAAAATCTAATATGACTTGGCACGCATCATGGTGGGGTGCAGAATATCTATTTCGATCTGAATAACAATAATTCGTCGACAGAAATCATTGTCGGGTCGTTAGAGGAGGTATAGAGGGATTTTTCATTTTCAAAATTACCTCAAAATCAAATATGACTTGGCACGCAACATGGTGGGTTGCAGAATATTCATTTCCATCTGGAGAACAATAATTCGTCAACAGAAATCATTGTCGGGTCGTTAGAGGGTGTAAGAGGGATTTTTCATTTTCAAAATTACCTCAAAATCAAATATGACTTGGCACGCATCAGGGTGGGGTGCAGAATATCCACTTCCATCTAAATATCAATAATTCGTCAACAGAAATCATTGTCGGGTCGTTAGAGGAGGTATAGAGGGATTTTTCATTTTCAAAATTACCTCAAAATCAAATATGACTTGGCACGCAACATGGTGGGTTGCAGAATATTTATTACCATCTGGAGAACAATAATTCGTCAACAGAAATCATTGTCGGGTCGTTAGAGGGTGTATAGAGGGATTTTTCATTTTCAAAATTACCTCAAAATCAAATATGACTTGGCACGCATCATGGTGGGGTACAGAATATCCATTTCCATCTCAATGACAATAATTTGTCAACAGAAATCATTGTCGGGTCGTCAGAGGGGGTATAGAGGGATTTTTCATTTTCAAAATTACCTCTAAATCAAATATGACTTGGCACGCATCAGGGTGGGGTGCAGAATATCCACTTCCATCTAAATATCAATAATTCGTCAACAGAAATCATTGTCGGGTCGTTAGAGGAGGTATAGAGGGATTTTTCATTTTCAAAATTACCTCAAAATCCAATATGACTTGGCACGCATCATGGTGGGGTGCAGAATATCCATTTCCATCTGAATAACAATAATTTGTCAACAGAAATCATTGTCGGGTCGTTAGAGGGCGTATAGAGGGATTTCTCATTTTCAATATTTCTTCAAAAATCTAATATGACTTGGCACGCATCATGGTGGGTGCAGAATATCTATTTTCATCTGAATAACAATAATTCGTCGACAGAAATCATTGTCGGGTCGTTAGAGGGGGTATAGAGGGATTTTTCATTTTCAAAATTACCTCAAAATCAAATATGACTTGGCACGCATCATGGTGGGATGCAGAATATCCATTATTATCTCAATAACAATAATTTCTCAACAGAAATCATTGTCGGGTCGTCCGAGGGGGAATAGAGGGTTTTTCATTTTCAAAATTACCTCAAAATCAAATATGACTTGGCACGCAACATGGTGGAGTGCAGAATATTAATTTCCATCAGAATAACAATAATTCGTCAACAGAAATCATTGTCGGGTCGTTAGAGGGGGTATAGCGGGATTTTTCATTTTCAATATTTCTTCAAAAATCCAATATGACTTGGCACGCATCATGGTGGGGTGCAGAATATCCATTTCCATCTGAATAACAATAATTTGTCAACAGAAATCGTTGTCGGGTCGTTAGAGGGCGTATAGAGGGATTTCTCATTTTCAAAATGACTTCAAAATTCAAATATGACTTGGCACGCATCATGGTGGGGTACAGAATATCCATTTTCATCTCAATGACAATAATTTGTCAACAGAAATCATTGTCAGGTCGTCAGAGGGGGTATAGAGGGATTTTTCATTTTCAAAATTACCTCAAAATCAAATATGACTTGGCACGCATTATGGTGGGGTGCAGAATATCCATTTCCATATGAATAACAATGATTCGTCAACAGAAATAATTGACGGGTCGTAGGAGGGGTATAGAGGGATTTTTCATTTTCAAAATTTCTTCAAAAATCTAATATGACTTGGCACGCATCATGGTGGGGTGCAGAATATCCATTTCCATCTGAATAACAATAATTTGTCAACAGAAATCATTGTCGGGTCGTTAGAGGGCTTATAGAGGGATTTCTCATTTTCAATATTTCTTCAAAAATCTAATATGACTTGGCACGCATCATGGTGGGTGCAGAATATCTGTTTCCATCTGAATAACAATAATTCGTCGACAGAAATCATTGTCGGGTCGTTAGAGGGGGTATAGAGGGATTTTTCATTTTCAAAATTTCTTCAAAAATCTAATATGACTTGGCACGCATCATGGTGGGGTGCATAATATCCATTTCCATCTGAATAACAATAATTTGTCAACAGAAATCATTGACGGGTCGTTGGAAGGGGTATAGAGGGATTTATCATTTTCAAAATTTCTTCAAAAATCTAATATGACTTGGCACGCATCATGGTGGGGTGCAAAGTATCCATGTCCATCTGAATAACAATAATTCGTCAACAGAAATCATTGTCGGGTCGTTAGAGGGGGTATACAGAGATTTCTCATTTTCAAAATTACCTCAAAATCAAATAAGACTTGGCACGCAACATGGTCGGGTGCAGAATATTCATTTCCATCTGGATAACGATAATTCGTCAGCAGAAATCATTGTCGGGTCGTTAGAGGGGGTATAGAGGGATTTTTCATTTTCAATATTTTTTCAAAAATCCAATATGACTTGGCACGCATCATGGTTGGGTGCAGAATATCCATTTCCATCTGAATAACAATAATTTGTCGACAGAAATCATTGTCGGGTCGTCAGAGGGGGTATAGAGGGATTTCTCATTTTCAAAATGACTTCAAAATTCAAATATGACTTGGCACGCATCATGGTGGGGTACAGAATATCCATTTCCATCTGAATAACAATAATTTGTCAACAGAAATCATTGACGGGTCGTTGGAAGGGGTATAGAGGGATTTATCATTTTCAAAATTTCTTCAAAAATCTAATATGACTTGGCACGCATCATGGTGGGGTGCAAAGTATCCATGTCTATCTGAATAACAATAATTCGTCAACAGAAATCATTGTCGGGTCGTCAGAGGGGGTATAGGGGGATTTCTCATTTTCAATATTTCTTCAAAAATCTAATATGACTTGGCACGCATCATGGTGGGGTGCAGAATATCTATTTCCATCTGAATAACAATAATTTGTCGACAGAAATCATTGTCGGGTCGTTAGAGGGAGTATACAGAGATTTCTCATTTTCAAAATTACCGCATAATCAAATTAGACTTGGCACGCAACATGGTCGGGTGCAGAATATTCATTTCCATCTGGATAACGATAATTCGTCAACAGAAATCATTGTCGGGTCGTTAGAGGGGGTATAGAGGGAGTTTTCATTTTCAATATTTCTTCAAAAATCCAATATGACTTGGCACGCATCATGGTGGGGTGCAGAATATCCATTTCCATCTGAATAACAATAATTCGTCGACAGAAATCATTGTCGGGTCGTCAGAGTGGGTATAGAGGGATTTTTCAATTTAAAATGACTTCAATAATCTAATATGACTTGGCACGCATCATGGTAGGGTACAAAATATCCACTTCCATCTCAATAACAATAATTTGTCAACAGAAATCATTGTCGGGTCGTCAGAGGGGGTATAGAGGGATTTTTCATTTTCAAAATTACCTCAAAATCAAATATGACTTGGCAGGCATCATAGTGGGGTGCAGAATATCCATTTCCATCTGAATAACAATAATTCGTCGACAGAAATCATTGTCGGGTCGTCAGTGGGGGTATAGAGGGATTTTTCATTTTCAAAATGACTTCAAAAATCAAATATGACCTGGTACGCATCATAGTGGGGTACAGAATATCCATTTCTATCTCAATAACAATAATTTGTTAACAGAAATCATTGTCGGGTCGTCAGAGGGGGTATAGAGGGATTTTTCATTTTCAAAATTTCTTCAATAATCTAATATGACTTGGCACGCATCATGGTAGGGTACAGAATATCCATTTCCATCTGAATAACAATAATTCGTCAACAGAAATCATTGTCGGGTCGTCAGAGGGGGTATAGAGGGATTTTTCATTTTCAAAATTACCTCAAAATCAAATATGACTTGACACGCATCATGGTGGGTTGCAGAATATCCATTTCCATCTGAATAACAATAATTCGTCAACAGAAATCATTGTCGGGTCGTCAGAGGGGGTATAGAGGGATTTTTCAATATCAAAATGACTTCAAAAATTAAATATGACTTGGCACGCATTATAGTAGGGTGCAGAATATCCGATTCCATCTGAATAACAAGTATTTGTCAACAGAAATCATTGTCGGGTCGTCAGAGGGGGTATGGAGGAATTTTTCATTTTCAAAATTACCTTTAAATCCAATATGACTTGGCACGCATCCTGGTGGGGTACAAAATATCCATTTCCATCTCAATAACAATAATTTCTCAACAGAAATCATTGTCGGGTCGTCAGAGGGGGAATAGAGGGTTTTTCATTTTCAAAATTACCTCAAAATCAAATATGACTTGGCACGCAACATGGTGGAGTGCAGAATATTAATTTCCATCTGAACAACAATAATTCGTCAACAGAAATCATTGTCGGGTCGTTGGAGGGGGTATAGAGGGATTTTTCATTTTCAATATTTCTTCAAAAATCCATTATGACTTGGCACGCATCATGGTGGGATGCAGAATATCCATTATTATCTGAATAACAATAATTCGTCAACAGAACTGATTGTCGGGTCGTTAGAGGGTGTATAGAAGGATTTCTCATTTTCAAAATGACTTCAAAATTCAAATATGACTTGGCACGCATCATGGTGGGGTACAGAATATCCATTTCCATCTCAATAACAATAATTTGTCAACTGAAAACATTGTCGGGTCGTCAGAGGGGGTATAGAGGGATTTTTCATTTTCAAGATTACCTCAAAATCAAATATGACTTGGCACGCATCATGGTGGGGTGCAGAATATCCATTTCCATCTGAATTACAATGATCTGTCAACAGAAATCATTGACGGGTCGTTGGAGGGGGTATAGAGGGATTTTTCATTTTCAAAATTTCTTCAAAAATCTAATATGACTTGGCACGCATCATGGTGGGGTGCAGAATATCCATTTCCATCTGAATAACAATAATTTGTCAACAGAAATCATTGTCGGGTCGTTAGAGGGCGTATAGAGGGATTTTTCACTTTCAAAATTACCTCAAAATCAAATATGACTTGGCACGCATCATGGTGGGGTGCAGAATATCCATTTCCATCTGAATAACAATAATTTGTCAACAGAAATCATTGTCGGGTCGTTAGAGGGCGTATAGAGGGATTTCTCATTTTCAATATTTCTTCAAAAATCTAATATGACTTGGCACGCATCATGGTGGGGTGCAGAATATCCATTTCCGTCTGAATAACAATAATTTGTCAACTGAAATCATTGACGGGTCGTTAGAGGGGGTATAGAGGGATTTTTCATTTTCAAAATTTCTTCGAAAATCTAATATAACTTGGCACGCATCATGGTGGGGTGCAGAATATCCTTTTCCATCTGAATAACAATAATTTGTCAACAGAAATCATTGTCGGGTCGTTAGAGGGCGTATAGAGGGATTTCTCATTTTCAATATTTCTTCAAAAATCTAATATGACTTGGCACGCATCATGGTGGGTGTGGAATATCTATTTCCATCTGAATAACAATAATTCGTCGACAGAAACCATTGTCGGGTCGTTAGAGGGGGTATAGAGGGATTTTTCATTTTCAAAATTTCTTCAAAAATCTAATATGACTTGGCACGCATCATGGTGGGGTGCAGAATATCCATTTCCATCTGAATAACAATAAGTCGTCGACAGAAATCATTGTCGGGTCGTTAGAGGGGGTATAGAGGGATTTTTCATTTTCAAAATTTCTTCAAAAATCCAATATGACTTGGCACGCATCATGGTGGGGAGCAGAATATCCATTATCATCTGAATAACAATAATTCGTCATCAGAACTCATTGTCGGGTAGAGGGGGTATAGATGGATTTTTCAATTTCAAAATGACTTCAATAATCAAATAGTACTTGGCACGCATCATGGTGGGGTACAGAATATCCATTTTCATCTCAATAACAATAATTTGTCAACAGAAATCATTGTCGGGTCGTCAGAGGGGGTATAGAGTGATTTTACATTTTCAAAATTACCTCAAAATCAAATATGACTTGGCACGCATCATAGTGGGGTGCAGAATATCCATTTCCATCTGAATAACAATGATTCGTCAACAGAAATCATTGACGGGTCGTTGGAGGGGGTATAGAGGAATATTTAATTTTCAAAATTTCTTCAAAAATCTAATATGACTTGGCACGCATCATGGTGGGGTGCAAAGTATCCGTGTCCATCCGAATAACAATAATTCGTCGACAGAAATCATTGTCGGGTCGTTAGAGGAGGTATAGAGGGATTTTTCATTTTCAAAATTACCTCAAAATCAAATATGACTTGGCACGCAACATGGTGGGTTGCAGAATATTCATTTCCATCTGGAGAACAATAATTCGTCAACAGAAATCATTGTCGGGTCGTTAGAGGGTGTAAGAGGGATTTTTCATTTTCAAAATTACCTCAAAATCAAATATGACTTGGCACGCATCAGGGTGGGGTGCAGAATATCCACTTCCATCTAAATATCAATAATTCGTCAACAGAAATCATTGTCGGGTCGTTAGAGGAGGTATAGAGGGATTTTTCATTTTCAAAATTACCTCAAAATCAAATATGACTTGGCACGCAACATGGTGGGTTGCAGAATATTTATTTCCATCTGGAGAACAATAATTCGTCAACAGAAATCATTGTCGGGTCGTTAGAGGGTGTATAGAGGGATTTTTCATTTTCAAAATTACCTCAAAATCAAATATGACTTGGCACGCATCATGGTGGGGTACAGAATATCCATTTCCATCTCAATGACAATAATTTGTCAACAGAAATCATTGTCGGGTCGTCAGAGGGGGTATAGAGGGATTTTTCATTTTCAAAATTACCTCTAAATCAAATATGACTTGGCACGCATCATGGTGGGGTGCAGAATATCCATTTCCATCTGAATAACAATGATTCGTCAACAGAAATCATTGACGGGTCGTAGGAGGGGGTATAGAGGGATTTTTCATTTTCAAAATTTCTTCAAAAATCCAATATGACTTGGCACGCATCATGGTGGGGTGCAGAATATCCATTTCCATCTGAATAACAATAATTTGTCAACAGAAATCATTGTCGGGTCGTTAGAGGGCGTATAGAGGGATTTCTCATTTTCAATATTTCTTCAAAAATCTAATATGACTTGGCACGCATCATGGTGGGTGCAGAATATCTATTTTCATCTGAATAACAATAATTCGTCGACAGAAATCATTGTCGGGTCGTTAGAGGGGGTATAGAGGGATTTTTCATTTTCAAAATTACCTCAAAATCAAATATGACTTGGCACGCATCATGGTGGGATGCAGAATATCCATTATTATCTCAATAACAATAATTTCTCAACAGAAATCATTGTCGGGTCGTCCGAGGGGGAATAGAGGGTTTTTCATTTTCAAAATTACCTCAAAATCAAATATGACTTGGCACGCAACATGGTGGAGTGCAGAATATTAATTTCCATCAGAATAACAATAATTCGTCAACAGAAATCATTGTCGGGTCGTTAGAGGGGGTATAGCGGGATTTTTCATTTTCAATATTTCTTCAAAAATCCAATATGACTTGGCACGCATCATGGTGGGGTGCAGAATATCCATTTCCATCTGAATAACAATAATTTGTCAACAGAAATCGTTGTCGGGTCGTTAGAGGGCGTATAGAGGGATTTCTCATTTTCAAAATGACTTCAAAATTCAAATATGACTTGGCACGCATCATGGTGGGGTACAGAATATCCATTTTCATCTCAATGACAATAATTTGTCAACAGAAATCATTGTCAGGTCGTCAGAGGGGGTATAGAGGGATTTTTCATTTTCAAAATTACCTCAAAATCAAATATGACTTGGCACGCATTATGGTGGGGTGCAGAATATCCATTTCCATATGAATAACAATGATTCGTCAACAGAAATAATTGACGGGTCGTAGGAGGGGTATAGAGGGATTTTTCATTTTCAAAATTTCTTCAAAAATCTAATATGACTTGGCACGCATCATGGTGGGGTGCAGAATATCCATTTCCATCTGAATAACAATAATTTGTCAACAGAAATCATTGTCGGGTCGTTAGAGGGCTTATAGAGGGATTTCTCATTTTCAATATTTCTTCAAAAATCTAATATGACTTGGCACGCATCATGGTGGGTGCAGAATATCTGTTTCCATCTGAATAACAATAATTCGTCGACAGAAATCATTGTCGGGTCGTTAGAGGGGGTATAGAGGGATTTTTCATTTTCAAAATTTCTTCAAAAATCTAATATGACTTGGCACGCATCATGGTGGGGTGCATAATATCCATTTCCATCTGAATAACAATAATTTGTCAACAGAAATCATTGACGGGTCGTTGGAAGGGGTATAGAGGGATTTATCATTTTCAAAATTTCTTCAAAAATCTAATATGACTTGGCACGCATCATGGTGGGGTGCAAAGTATCCATGTCCATCTGAATAACAATAATTCGTCAACAGAAATCATTGTCGGGTCGTTAGAGGGGGTATACAGAGATTTCTCATTTTCAAAATTACCTCAAAATCAAATAAGACTTGGCACGCAACATGGTCGGGTGCAGAATATTCATTTCCATCTGGATAACGATAATTCGTCAGCAGAAATCATTGTCGGGTCGTTAGAGGGGGTATAGAGGGATTTTTCATTTTCAATATTTTTTCAAAAATCCAATATGACTTGGCACGCATCATGGTTGGGTGCAGAATATCCATTTCCATCTGAATAACAATAATTTGTCGACAGAAATCATTGTCGGGTCGTCAGAGGGGGTATAGAGGGATTTCTCATTTTCAAAATGACTTCAAAATTCAAATATGACTTGGCACGCATCATGGTGGGGTACAGAATATCCATTTCCATCTGAATAACAATAATTTGTCAACAGAAATCATTGACGGGTCGTTGGAAGGGGTATAGAGGGATTTATCATTTTCAAAATTTCTTCAAAAATCTAATATGACTTGGCACGCATCATGGTGGGGTGCAAAGTATCCATGTCTATCTGAATAACAATAATTCGTCAACAGAAATCATTGTCGGGTCGTCAGAGGGGGTATAGGGGGATTTCTCATTTTCAATATTTCTTCAAAAATCTAATATGACTTGGCACGCATCATGGTGGGGTGCAGAATATCTATTTCCATCTGAATAACAATAATTTGTCGACAGAAATCATTGTCGGGTCGTTAGAGGGAGTATACAGAGATTTCTCATTTTCAAAATTACCGCATAATCAAATTAGACTTGGCACGCAACATGGTCGGGTGCAGAATATTCATTTCCATCTGGATAACGATAATTCGTCAACAGAAATCATTTTCGAGTCGTTAGAGGGGGAATAGAGGGATTTTTCATTTTCAATATTTCTTCAAAAATCCAATATGACTTGGCACGCATCATGGTGGGGTGCAGAATATTCATTTCCATCTGAATAACAATAATTTGTCGACAGAAATCATTGTCGGGTCGTCAGAGGGGGTATAGAGGGATTTTTCATTTTCAAAATGACTTCAAAAATCAAATATGACTTGGCACGCATCATGGTGGGGTGCAGAATATCCATTTCCATCTATATAACAATAATTCGTCAACAGAAATCATTGAAGGGTCGTTGGAGGGGGTATAGAGGGATTTTTCATTTTCAAAATTTCTTCAAAAACTAATATGACTTGGCACGCATCATGGTGGAGTGCAGAATATCCATTTATATCTGAATAACAATAATTCGTCAACAGAAATCATTGTCGGGTCGTTAGAGGGGATATAGAGGGATTTTTCATTTTCAAAATTACCTCAAAATCAAAAATGACTTGGCACGCAACATGGTGGGGTGCAGAATATTCATTTCCATCTGAATAACAATAATTCGTCAACAGAAATCATTTTCGAGTCGTTAGAGGGGGAATAGAGGGATTTTTCATTTTCAATATTTCTTCAAAAATCCAATATGACTTGGCACGCATCAGGGTGGGGTGCAAAATATTCACTTTCATCTAAATAACAATAATTCGTCAACAGAAATCATTGACGGGTCGTTGGAAGAAGTATAGAGGGATTTCTCATTTTCAAAATTTCTTCAATAATCTAATATGACTTGGCACGCATCATGGTGGGGTGCAGAATATCCATTTCCATCTCAATAACAATAATTTCTCAACAGAAATTATTGTCGGGTCGTCAGAGGGGGAATAGAGGGTTTTTAATTTTCAAAATTACCTCAAAATCAAATATGATTTGGCACGCAACATGGTGGAGTGCAGAATATTAATTTCCATCTGAATAACAATAATTCGTAAACAGAAATCATTGTCGGGTCGTTAGAGGGGGTATAGAGGGATTTTTCATTTACAATATTTCTTCAAAAATCCAATGTGACTTGGCATGCATCATGGTGGGATGCAGAATGTCCATTATTATCTGAATAACAATAATTCGTCAACAGAACTCATTGTCGGGTCGTTAGAGGGTGTATAGAGGGATTTCTCATTTTAAAAATGACTTCAAAAGTCAAATATGACTTGGCACGCATCATGGTGGGGTACAGAATATCCATTTCCATCTCAATAACAATAATTTGTCAACTGAAATCATTGTCGGGTCGTCAGAGGAGGTATAGAGGGATTTTTCATTTTCAAAATTACCTCTAAATCAAATATGACTTGGCACGCATCATGGTGGAGTGCAAAATATCCATTTCCATCTGAATAACAATGATTCGTCAACAGAAATCATTGACGGGTCATTGGAGGGGGCATATAGGAATTTTTCATTTTCAAAATTTCTTCAAAAATCTAATATGACTTGGCACGCATCAGGGTGGGGTGCAGAATATCCATTTCCATCTGAATAACAATAATTTGTCAACAGAAATCATTGTCGGGTCGTTAGAGGGCGTATAGAGGGATTTCTCATTTTCAATATTTCTTCAAAAATCTAATATGACTTGGCACGCATCATGGTGGGTGTTGAATATTTATTTCCATCTGAGTAACAATAATTCGTCGACAGAAATCATTGTCGGGTCGTTAGAGGGGGTATAGAGGGATTTTTCATTTTCAAAATTTCTTCAAAAATCTAATATGACTTGGCACGCATCATGGTGGGGTACAGAATATCCATTTCCATCTCAATAACAATAATTTGTCAACTGAAATCATTGTCGGGTCGTCAGAGGGGGTATAGAGGGATTTTTCATTTTCAAAATTACCTCTAAATCAAATATGACTTGGCACGCATCATGGTGGAGTGCAAAATATCCATTTCCATCTGAATAACAATGATTCGTCAACAGAAATCATTGACGGGTCATTGGAGGGGGTATATAGGAATTTTTCATTTTCAAAATTTCTTCAAAAATCTAATATGACTTGGCACGCATCAGGGTGGGGTGCAGAATATCCATTTCCATCTGAATAACAATAATTTGTCAACAGAAATCATTGTCGGGTCGTTAGAGGGCGTATAGAGGGATTTCTCATTTTCAATATTTCTTCAAAATTCTAATATGACTTGGCACGCATCATGGTGGGTGTTGAATATTTATTTCCATCTTAGTAACAATAATTCGTCAACAGAAATCATTGACGGGTCGTCAGAGGGGGAATAGAGGGTTTTTAATTTTCAAAATTACCTCAAAATCAAATATGACTTGGCACGCAACATGGTGGAGTGCAGAATATTAATTTCCATCTGAATAACAATAATTCATAAACAGAAATCATTGTCGGGTCGTTAGAGGGGGTATAGAGGGATTTTTCATTTTCAAAATTTCTTCAAAAATCTAATATGACTTGGCACGCATCATGGTGGGGTGCAGAATATCCATTTATATCTGAATAACAATAATTTGTCAACAGAAATCATTGACGGGTCGTTGGAGGGGGTATAGAGGGATTTTTCATTTTCAAAATTTCTTCAAAAATCTAATATGACTTGGCACGCCTCATGGTAGGGTACAGAATATATATTTCCATCTCAATAACAATAATTTGTCGACAGAAATCATTGTCGGGTCGTCAGAGGGGAAATAGAGGGGGATTTTTCATTTTCAAAATTACCTCAAAATCAAATATGACTTGGCACGCAACATGGTGGGGTGCAGAATATTCATTTCCATCTGAATAACAATAATTCGTCAACAGAAATCATTGTCGGGTCGTTAGAGGGGGTATAGAGGAATTTTTCATTTTCAATATTTCTTCAAAAATCCAATATGACTTGGCACGCATCATGGTGGGGAGCAGAATATCCATTATCATCTGAATAACAATAATTCGTCATCAGAACTCATTGTCGGGTAGAGGGGGTATAGATGGATTTTTCATTTTCAAAATGACTTCAATAATCAAATAGTACTTGGCACGCATCATGGTGGGGTACAAAATATCCATTTCCATCTCAATAACAATAATTTGTCAACAGAAATCATTGTCGGGTCGTCAGAGGGTGTATAGAGTGATTTTACATTTTCAAAATTACCTCAAAATCAAATTAGACTTGGCACGCATCGTAGTGGTGTGCAGAATATCCATTTTCATCTGAATAACAATGATTCGACAACAAAAATCATTGACGGGTCGTTGGAGGGGGTATAGAGGGATATTTCATTTTCAAAATTTCTTCAAAAATCTAATATGACTTGGCACGCATCATGGTGGGGTGCAAAGTATCCATGTCCATCTGAATAACAATAATTCGTCAACAGAAATCTTTGTCGGGTCGTCAGAGGGGGTATAGAGGGATTTCTCATTTTCAATTTTTCTTCCAAAATCTAATATGACTTGGCACGCATCATGGTGGGGTGCAGAATATCTATTTCGATCAGAATAACAATAATTCGTCGACAGAAATCATTGTCGGGTCGTTAGAGGAGGTATAGAGGGATTTTTCATTTTTAAAATTACCTCAAAATCAAATATGACTTGGCACGCAACATGGTGGGGTGCAGAATATTCATTTCCATCTGGATAACAATAATTCGTCAACAGAAATCATTGTCGGGTCGTTAGAGGGTGTATAGAGGGATTTATCATTTTCAATATTTCTTCAAAAATCCAATATGACTTGGCACGCATCATGGTGGGGTGCAGAATATCCATTTCCATCTGAATAACAATAATTCGTCGACAGAAATCATTGTCGGGTCGTCAGAGTGGGTATAGAGGGATTTTTCATTTTCAAAATGACTTCAAAAATCAAATATGACTTGGCACGCGTCATAGTGGGGTACAGAATATCCATTTCCATCTCAATAACAATAATTTGTTAACAGAAATCATTGTCGGGTCGTCAGAAGGGGTATAGAGGGATTTTTCATTTTCAAAATTACCTCAAAATCAAATATGACTTGGCACGCATCATGGTGGGGTGCAGAATATCTATTTCCATCTAAATAACAATAATTCGTCAACAGAAATCATTGACGGGTCGTCAGAGGGGGTATAGAGGGATTTATCATTTTCAAAATTTCTTCAATAATCTAATATGACTTGGCACGCATCATGGTAGGGTACAAAATATCCACTTCCATCTCAATAACAATAATTTGTCAACAGAAATCATTGTCGGGTCGTCAGAGGGGGAATAGAGGGATTTTTCATTTTCAAAATTACCTCAAAATCAAATATGACTTGGCAGGCATCATAGTGGGGTGCAGAATATCTATTTCCATCTGAATAACAATAATTCGTCAACAGAAATCATTGACGGGTCGTTGGAGGGGGTATAGAGGGATTTTTCATTTTCAAAATTTCTTCAAAAATCTAATATGACTTGGCAAGCATCATGGTGGGGTGCAGAATATCCATTTCCATCTGAACAACAATATTTTGTCACCAGAAATCATTGACGGGTCGTTGGAAGGGGTATAGAGGGATTTTTCATTTTCAATATTTCTTCAAAAATCCAATATGACTTGGCACGCATCATGGTGGGGTGCAGAATATCCATTTCCATCTGAATAACAATAATTCGTCGACAGAAATCAATGTCGGGTCGTCAGAGGGGGTATAGAGGGATATTTCATTTTCAAAATGACTTCAAAAATCAAATATGAATTGGCACGCATCATAGTGGGGTACAGAATATCCATTTCCATCTCAATAACAATAATTTGTTAACAGAAATCATTGTCGGGTCGTCAGAGGGGGTATAGAGGGATTTTTCATTTTCAAAATTTCTTCAATAATCTAATATGACTTGGCACGCATCATGGTAGGGTACAGAATATCCATTTCCATCTCAGTAACAATAATCTGTCAACAGAAATCATTGTCGGGTCGTCAGAGGGGGTATAGAGGGATTTTTCATTTTCAAAATTTCTTCAATAATCTAATATGACTTGGCACGCATCATGGTGGGGTGCAGAATATCATTTCCATCTGAATAACAATAATTCGTCAACAGAAATCATTGTCAGGTCGTCAGAGGGGGTATAGAGGGATTTTTCATTTTCAAAATTACCTCAAAATCAAATACGACTTGGCAGGCATCACAGTGGGGTGCAGAATATCCATGTCCATCTGAATAACAATAATTCGTCAACAGAAATCATTGTCGGGTCGTTAGAGGGGGTATACAGAGATTTCTCATTTTCAAAATTACCTCAAAATCAAATAAGACTTGGCACGCAACATGGTCGGGTGCAGAATATTCATTTCCATCTGGATAACGATAATTCGTCAGCAGAAATCATTGTCGGGTTGTTAGAGGGGGTATAGAGGGATTTTTCATTTTCAATATTTTTTCAAAAATCCAATATGACTTGGCACGCATCATGGTGGGGTGCAGAATATCCATTTCCATCTGAATAACAATAATTTGTCGACAGAAATCATTGTCGAGTCGTCAGAGGGGGTATAGAGGGATTTCTCATTTTCAAAATGACTTCAAAATTCAAATATGACTTGGCACGCATCATAGTGGGGTACAGAATATCCATTTCCATCTCAATAGCAATAATTTGTTAACAGAAATCATTGTCGGGTCGTCAGAGGGGGTATAGAGGGATTTTTCATTTTCAAATTCACCTCAAAATCAAATATGACTTGGAACGCATCATGGTGGGGTGCAGAATATCCATTTCCATCTATATAACAATAATTCGTCAACAGAAATCATTGACGGGTCGTTGGAGGGGGTATAGAGGGATTTTTCATTTTCAAAATTTCTTCAAAAACTAATATGACTTGGCACGCATCATGGTGGTGTGCAGAATATCCATTTCCATCTGAATAACAATAATTCGTCAACAGAAATCATTGTCGGGTCGTTAGAGGGGATATAGAGGGATTTTTCATTTTCAAAATTACCTCAAAATCAAAAATGACTTGGCACGCAACATGGTGGGGTGCAGAATAATCATTTCCATCTGAATAACAATAATTCGTCAACAGAAATCATTTTCGAGTCGTTAGAGGGGGAATAGAGGGATTTTTCATTTTCAATATTTCTTCAAAAATCCAATATGACTTGGCACGCATCAGGGTGGGGTGCAAAATATCCACTTTCATCTAAATAACAATAATTCGTCAACAGAAATCATTGACGGGTCGTTGGAAGAAGTATAGAGGGATTTCTCATTTTCAAAATTTCTTCAATAATCTAATATGACTTGGCACGCATCATGGTGGGGTGCAGAATATCCATTTCCATCTCAATAACAATAATTTCTCAACAGAAATCATTGTCGGGTCGTCAGAGGGGGAATAGAGGGTTTTTAATTTTCAAAATTACCTCAAAATCAAATATGACTTGGCACGCAACATGGTGGAGTGCAGAATATTAATTTCCATCTGAATAACAATAATTCATAAACAGAAATCATTGTCGGGTCGTTAGAGGGGGTATAGAGGGATTTTTCATTTACAATATTTCTTCAAAAATCCAATATGACTTGGCACGCATCATGGTGGGATGGAGAATGTCCATTATTATCTGAATAACAATAATTCGTCAACAGAACTCATTGTCGGGTCGTTGGAGGGTGTATAGAGGGATTTCTCATTTTAAAAATGACTTCAAAATTCAAATATGACTTGGCACGCATCATGGTGGGGTACAGAATATCCATTTCCATCTCAATAACAATAATTTGTCAACTGAAATCATTGTCGGGTCGTCAGAGGGGGTATAGAGGGATTTTTCATTTTCAAAATTACCTCAAAATCAAATATGACTTGGCACGCATCATGGTGGGGTGCAAAATATCCATTTCCATCTGAATAACAATGATAATTCAACAGAAATCATTGACGGGTCATTGGAGGGGGTATATAGGAATTTTTCATTTTCAAAATTTCTTCAAAAATCTAATATGACTTGGCACGCATCATGGTGGGGTGCAGAATATCCATTTCCATCTGAATAACAATAATTTGTCAACAGAAATCATTGTCGGGTCGTTAGAGGGCGTATAGAGGGATTTCTCATTTTCAATATTTCTTCAAAAATCTAATATGACTTGGCACGCATCATGGTAGGTGTTGAATATTTATTTCCATCTGAATAACAATAATTCGTCGACAGAATTCATTGTCGGGTCGTTAGAGGGGGTATAGAGGGATTTTTCATTTTCAAAATTTCTTCAAAAATCTAATATGACTTGGCACGCCTCATGGTAGGGTACAGAATATATATTTCCATCTCAATAACAATAATTTGTCGACAGAAATCATTGTCGGGTCGTCAGAGGGGAAATAGAGGGGGATTTTTCATTTTCAAAATTACCTCAAAATCAAATATGACTTGGCACGCAACATGGTGGGGTGCAGAATATTCATTTCCATCTGAATAACAATAATTCGTCAACAGAAATCATTGTCGGGTCGTTAGAGGGTGTATAGGGGGATTTTTCATTTTCAAAATTACCTCAAAATCAAATATGACTTGGCACGCATCATGGTGGGGTGCAGAATATCCACTTCCATCTAAATAACAATAATTCGTCAACAGAAATCATTGACGGGTCGTTGGAGGGGGTATAGAGGGATATTTCATATTCAAAATTTCTTCAATAATCTAATATGACTTGGCACGCATCATGGTGGGGTACAGAATATCCATTTCCATCTCAATGACAATAATTTGTCAACAGAAATCATTGTCGGGTCGTCAGAGGGGGTATAGAGGGATTTTTCATTTTCAAAATTACCTCTAAATCAAATATGACTTGGCACGCATCATGGTGGGGTGCAGAATATCCATTTCCATCTGAATAACAATGATTCGTCAACAGAAATCATTGACGGGTCGTAGGAGGGGGTATAGAGGGATTTTTCATTTTCAAAATTTCTTCAAAAATCCAATATGACTTGGCACGCATCATGGTGGGGTGCAGAATATCCATTTCCATCTGAAGAACAATAATTTCTCAACAGAAATCATTGTCGGGTCGTTAGAGGGCGTATAGAGGGATTTCTCATTTTCAATATTTCTTCAAAAATCTAATATGACTTGGCACGCATCATGGTGGGTGCAGAATATCTATTTCCATCTGAATAACAATAATTCGTCGACAGAAATCATTGTCGGGTCGTTAGAGGGGGTATAGAGGGATTTTTCATTTTCAAAATTACCTCATAATCAAATATGACTTGGCACGCCACTTGGTGGAGTGCAGAATATTAATTTCCATCTGAATAACAATAATTCGTCAACAGAAATCTTTGTCGGGTCGTTAGAGGGGGTATAGAGGGATTTTTCATTTTCAATATTTCTTCAAAAATCCAATATGACTTGGCACGCATCATGGTGGGATGCAGAATATCCATTATTATCTCAATAACAATAATTTCTCAACAGAAATCATTGTCGGGTCGTCCGAGGGGGAATAGAGGGTTTTTCATTTTCAAAATTACCTCAAAATCAAATATGACTTGGCACGCAACATGGTGGAGTGCAGAATATTAATTTCCATCAGAATAACAATAATTCGTCAACAGAAATCATTGTCGGGTCGTTAGAGGGGGTATAGCGGGATTTTTCATTTTCAATATTTCTTCAAAAATCCAATATGACTTGGCACGCATCATGGTGGGGTGCAGAATATCCATTTCCATCTGAATAACAATAATTTGTCAACAGAAATCGTTGTCGGGTCGTAGGAGGGGTATAGAGGGATTTTTCATTTTCAAAATTTCTTCAAAAATCTAATATGACTTGGCACGCATCATGGTGGGGTGCAGAATATCCATTTCCATCTGAATAACAATAATTTGTCAACAGAAATCATTGTCGGGTCGTCAGAGGGGGTATAGAGGGATTTTTCATTTTCAAAATTACCTCAAAATCAAATATGACTTGGCACGCATTATGGTGGGGTGCAGAATATCCATGTCCATCTGAATAACAATGATTCGTCAACAGAAATCATTGACGGGTCGTAGGAGGGGTATAGAGGGATTTTTCATTTTCAAAATTTCTTCAAAAATCTAATATGACTTGGCACGCATCATAGTGGGGTGCAGAATATCCATTTCCATCTGAATAACAATAATTTGTCAACAGAAATCATTGTCGGGTCGTTAGAGGGCGTATAGAGGGATTTCTCATTTTCAATATTTCTTCAAAAATCTAATATGACTTGGCACGCATCATGGTGGGTGCAGAATATCTATTTCCATCTAAATAACAATAATTCGTCGACAGAAATCATTGTCGGGTCGTTAGAGGGGGTATAGAGGGATTTTTCATTTTCAAAATTTCTTCAAAAATCTAATATGACTTGGCACGCATCATGGTGGGGTGCAGAATATCCATTTCCATCTGAATAACAATAATTTGTCAACAGAAATCATTGACGGGTCGTTGGAATGGGTATAGAGGGATTTATCATTTTCAAAATTTCTTCAAAAATCTAATATGACTTGGCACGCATCATGGTGGGGTGCAAAGTATCCATGTCCATCTGAATAACAATAATTCGTCAACAGAAATCATTGTCGGGTCGTTAGAGGGGGTATACAGAGATTTCTCATTTTCAAAATTTCTTCAAAAATCTAATATGACTTGGCACGCATCATGGTGGGGTGCAGAATATCCATGTCTATCTGAATAACAATAATTCGTCAACAGAAATTATTGTCGAGTCGTCAGAGGGGGTATAGGGGGATTTCTCATTTTCAATATTTCTTCGAAAATATAATATGACTTGGCACGCATCATGGTGGGGTGCAGAATATCTATTTCCATCTGAATAACAATAATTTGTCGACAGAAATCATTGTCGGGTCGTTAGAGGGAGTATACAGAGATTTCTCATTTTCAAAATTATCGCATAATCAAATTAGACTTGGCACGCAACATGGTCGGGTGCAGAATATTCATTTCCATCTGGATAACGATAATTCGTCAACAGAAATCATTGTCGGGTCGTTAGAGGGGGTATAGAGGGATTTTTCATTTTTAATATTTCTTCAAAAATCCAATATGACTTGGCACGCATCATGGTGGGGTGCAGAATATTCATTTCCATCTGAATAACAATAATTTGTCGACAGAAATCATTGTCGGGTCGTCAGAGGGGGTATAGAGTGATTTTTCATTTTCAAAATGACTTCAAAAATCAAATATGACTTGGCACGCATCATAGTGGGGTACAGAATATCCATTTCCATCTCAATAGCAATAATTTGTTAACAGAAATCATTGTCGGGTCGTCAGAGGGGGTATAGAGGGATTTTTCATTTTCAAATTCACCTCAAAATCAAATATGACTTGGAACGCATCATGGTGGGGTGCAGAATATCCATTTCCATCTATATAACAATAATTCGTCAACAGAAATCATTGACGGGTCGTTGGGGGGTTATAGAGGGATTTTTCATTTTCAAAATTTCTTCAAAAACTAATATGACTTGGCACGCATCATGGTGGGGTGCAGAATATCCATTTCCATCTGAATAACAATAATTCGTCAACAGAAATCATTGTCGGGTCGTTAGAGGGGATATAGAGGGATTTTTCATTTTCAAAATTACCTCAAAATCAAAAATGACTTGGCACGCAACATGGTGGGGTGCAGAATATTCATTTCCATCTGAATTACAATAATTCGTCAACAGAAATCATTTTCGAGTCGTTAGAGGGGGAATAGAGGGATTTTTCATTTTCAATATTTCTTCAAAAATCCAATATGACTTGGCACGCATCAGGGTGGGGTGCAAAATATCCACTTTCATCTAAATAACAATAATTCGTCAACAGAAATCATTGACGGGTCGTTGGAAGAAGTATAGAGGGATTTCTCATTTTCAAAATTTCTTCAATAATCTAATATGACTTGGCACGCATCATGGTGGGGTACAGAATATCCATTTCCATCTCAATAACAATAATTTCTAAACAGAAATCATTGTCGGGTCGTCAGAGGGGGAATAGAGGGTTTTTAATTTTCAAAATTACCTCAAAATCAAATATGACTTGGCACGCAACATGGTGGAGTGCAGAATATTAATTTCCATCTGAATAACAATAATTCGTAAACAGAAATCATTGTCGGGTCGTTAGAGGGGGTATAGAGGGATTTTTCATTTACAATATTTCTTCAAAAATCCAATATGACTTGGCACGCATCATGGTGGGATGCAGAATGTCCATTATTATCTGAATAACAATAATTCGTCAACAGAACTCTTTGTCGGGTCGTTAGAGGGTGTATAGAGGGATTTCTCATTTTAAAAATGACTTCAAAATTCAAATATGACTTGGCACGCATCATGGTGGGGTACAGAATATCCATTTCCATCTCAATAACAATAATTTGTCAACTGAAATCAGTGTCGGGTCGTCAGAGGGGGTATAGAGGGATTTTTCATTTTCAAAATTACCTCAAAATCAAATATGACTTGGCACGCATCATGGTGGGGTGCAAAATATCCATTTCTATCTGAATAACAATGATTCGTCAACAGAAATCATTGACGGGTCATTGGAGGGGGTATATAGGAATTTTTCATTTTCAAAATTACTTCAAAAATCTAATATGACTTGGCACGCATCATGGTGGGTGTTGAATATTTATTTCCATCTGAATAACAATAATTCGTCGACAGAAATCATTGTCGGGTCGTTAGAGGGAGTATAGAGGGATTTTTCATTTTCAAAATTTCTTCAAAAATCTAATATGACTTGGCACGCATCATGGTGGGGTGCAGAATATTCATTTCCATCTGAATAACAATAATTTGTCGACAGAAATCATTGTCGGGTCGTCAGAGGGGGTATAGAGTGATTTTTCATTTTCAAAATGACTTCAAAAATCAAATATGACTTGGCACGCATCATAGTGGGGTACAGAATATCCATTTCCATCTCAATAGCAATAATTTGTTAACAGAAATCATTGTCGGGTCGTCAGAGGGGGTATAGAGGGATTTTTCATTTTCAAATTCACCTCAAAATCAAATATGACTTGGAACGCATCATGGTGGGGTGCAGAATATCCATTTCCATCTATATAACAATAATTCGTCAACAGAAATCATTGACGGGTCGTTGGGGGGTTATAGAGGGATTTTTCATTTTCAAAATTTCTTCAAAAACTAATATGACTTGGCACGCATCATGGTGGGGTGCAGAATATCCATTTCCATCTGAATAACAATAATTCGTCAACAGAAATCATTGTCGGGTCGTTAGAGGGGATATAGAGGGATTTTTCATTTTCAAAATTACCTCAAAATCAAAAATGACTTGGCACGCAACATGGTGGGGTGCAGAATATTCATTTCCATCTGAATAACAATAATTCGTCAACAGAAATCATTTTCGAGTCGTTAGAGGGGGAATAGAGGGATTTTTCATTTTCAATATTTCTTCAAAAATCCAATATGACTTGGCACGCATCAGGGTGGGGTGCAAAATATCCACTTTCATCTAAATAACAATAATTCGTCAACAGAAATCATTGACGGGTCGTTGGAAGAAGTATAGAGGGATTTCTCATTTTCAAAATTTCTTCAATAATCTAATATGACTTGGCACGCATCATGGTGGGGTACAGAATATCCATTTCCATCTCAATAACAATAATTTCTAAACAGAAATCATTGTCGGGTCGTCAGAGGGGGAATAGAGGGTTTTTAATTTTCAAAATTACCTCAAAATCAAATATGACTTGGCACGCAACATGGTGGAGTGCAGAATATTAATTTCCATCTGAATAACAATAATTCGTAAACAGAAATCATTGTCGGGTCGTTAGAGGGGGTATAGAGGGATTTTTCATTTACAATATTTCTTCAAATATCCAATATGACTTGGCACGCATCATGGTGGGATGCAGAATGTCCATTATTATCTGAATAACAATAATTCGTCAACAGAACTCATTGTCGGGTCGTTAGAGGGTGTATAGAGGGATTTCTCATTTTAAAAATGACTTCAAAATTCAAATATGACTTGGCACGCATCATGGTGGGGTACAGAATATCCATTTCCATCTCAATAACAATAATTTGTCAACTGAAATCAGTGTCGGGTCGTCAGAGGGGGTATAGAGGGATTTTTCATTTTCAAAATTACCTCAAAATCAAATATGACTTGGCACGCATCATGGTGGGGTGCAAAATATCCATTTCTATCTGAATAACAATGATTCGTCAACAGAAATCATTGACGGGTCATTGGAGGGGGTATATAGGAATTTTTCATTTTCAAAATTACTTCAAAAATCTAATATGACTTGGCACGCATCATGGTGGGTGTTGAATATTTATTTCCATCTGAATAACAATAATTTGTCGACAGAAATCATTGTCGGGTCGTTAGAGGGAGTATAGAGGGATTTTTCATTTTCAAAATTTCTTCAAAAATCTAATATGACTTGGCACGCATCATGGTGGGGTGCAGAATATCCATTTATATCTGAATAACAATAATTTGTCAACAGAAATCATTGACGGGTTGTTGGAGGGGGTATAGAGGGATTTTTCATTTTCAAAATTTCTTCAAAAATCTAATATGACTTGGCACGCCCCATGGTAGGGTACAGAATATATATTTCCATCTCAATAACAATAATTTGTCGACAGAAATCATTGTCGGGTCGTCAGAGGGGAAATAGAGGGGGATTTTTCATTTTCAAAATTACCTCAAAATCAAATATGACTTGGCACGCAACATGGTGGGGTGCAGAAAATCCATTTCCATCTCAATAACAATAATTTCTCAACAGAAATCATTGTCGGGTCGTCAGAGGGGGAATAGAGGGTTTTTAATTTTCAAAATTACCTCAAAATCAAATATGACTTGGCACGCAACATGGTGGAGTGCAGAATATTAATTTCCATCTGAATAACGATAATTCGTAAACAGAAATCATTGTCGGGTCGTTAGAGGGGGTATAGAGGGATTTTTCATTTACAATATTTCTTCAAAAATCCAATATGACTTGGCACGCATCATGGTGGGATGCAGAATGTCCATTATTATCTGAATAACAATAATTCGTCAACAGAACTCATTGTCGGGTCGTTAGAGGGTGTATAGAGGGATTTCTCATTTGAAAAATGACTTCAAAATTCAAATATGACTTGGCACGCATCATGGTGGGGTACAGAATATCCATTTCCATCTCAATAACAATAATTTGTCAACTGAAATCATTGTCGGGTCGTCAGAGGGGGTATAGAGGGATTTTTCATTTTCAAAATTACCTCAAAATCAAATATGACTTGGCACGCATCATGGTGGGGTGCAGAATATCCATTTCCATCTGAATAACAATAATTTGTCATTAGAAATCATTGTCGGGTCGTTAGAGGTCGTATAGAGGGATTTCTCATTTTCAATTTCTTCAAAAATCTAATATGACTTGGCACGCATCATGGTGGGTGTTGAATATTTATTTCCATCTGAATAACAATAATTCGTCGACAGAAATCATTGTCGGGTCGTTAGAGGGAGTATAGAGGGATTTTTCATTTTCAAAATTTCTTCAAAAATCTAATATGACTTGGCACGCATCATGGTGGGGTGCAGAATATTCATTTCCATCTGAATAACAATAATTTGTCGACAGAAATCATTGTCGGGTCGTCAGAGGGGGTATAGAGTGATTTTTCATTTTCAAAATGACTTCAAAAATCAAATATGACTTGGCACGCATCATAGTGGGGTGCAGAATATCCATTTCCATCTGAATAACAATAATTCGTCAACAGAAATCATTGTCGGGTCGTTAGAGGGGATATAGAGGGATTTTTCATTTTCAAAATTACCTCAAAATCAAAAATGACTTGGCACGCAACATGGTGGGGTGCAGAATATTCATTTCCATCTGAATAACAATAATTCGTCAACAGAAATCATTTTCGAGTCGTTAGAGGGGGAATAGAGGGATTTTTCATTTTCAATATTTCTTCAAAAATCCAATATGACTTGGCACGCATCAGGGTGGGGTGCAAAATATCCACTTTCATCTAAATAACAATAATTCGTCAACAGAAATCATTGACGGGTCGTTGGAAGAAGTATAGAGGGATTTCTCATTTTCAAAATTTCTTCAATAATCTAATATGACTTGGCACGCATCATGGTGGGGTACAGAATATCCATTTCCATCTCAATAACAATAATTTCTAAACAGAAATCATTGTCGGGTCGTCAGAGGGGGAATAGAGGGTTTTTAATTTTCAAAATTACCTCAAAATCAAATATGACTTGGCACGCAACATGGTGGAGTGCAGAATATTAATTTCCATCTGAATAACAATAATTCGTAAACAGAAATCATTGTCGGGTCGTTAGAGGGGGTATAGAGGGATTTTTCATTTACAATATTTCTTCAAAAATCCAATATGACTTGGCACGCATCATGGTGGGATGCAGAATGTCCATTATTATCTGAATAACAATAATTCGTCAACAGAACTCTTTGTCGGGTCGTTAGAGGGTGTATAGAGGGATTTCTCATTTTAAAAATGACTTCAAAATTCAAATATGACTTGGCACGCATCATGGTGGGGTACAGAATATCCATTTCCATCTCAATAACAATAATTTGTCAACTGAAATCAGTGTCGGGTCGTCAGAGGGGGTATAGAGGGATTTTTCATTTTCAAAATTACCTCAAAATCAAATATGACTTGGCACGCATCATGGTGGGGTGCAAAATATCCATTTCTATCTGAATAACAATGATTCGTCAACAGAAATCATTGACGGGTCATTGGAGGGGGTATATAGGAATTTTTCATTTTCAAAATTACTTCAAAAATCTAATATGACTTGGCACGCATCATGGTGGGTGTTGAATATTTATTTCCATCTGAATAACAATAATTCGTCGACAGAAATCATTGTCGGGTCGTTAGAGGGAGTATAGAGGGATTTTTCATTTTCAAAATTTCTTCAAAAATCTAATATGACTTGGCACGCATCATGGTGGGGTGCAGAATATTCATTTCCATCTGAATAACAATAATTTGTCGACAGAAATCATTGTCGGGTCGTCAGAGGGGGTATAGAGTGATTTTTCATTTTCAAAATGACTTCAAAAATCAAATATGACTTGGCACGCATCATAGTGGGGTACAGAATATCCATTTCCATCTCAATAGCAATAATTTGTTAACAGAAATCATTGTCGGGTCGTCAGAGGGGGTATAGAGGGATTTTTCATTTTCAAATTCACCTCAAAATCAAATATGACTTGGAACGCATCATGGTGGGGTGCAGAATATCCATTTCCATCTATATAACAATAATTCGTCAACAGAAATCATTGACGGGTCGTTGGGGGGTTATAGAGGGATTTTTCATTTTCAAAATTTCTTCAAAAACTAATATGACTTGGCACGCATCATGGTGGGGTGCAGAATATCCATTTCCATCTGAATAACAATAATTCGTCAACAGAAATCATTGTCGGGTCGTTAGAGGGGATATAGAGGGATTTTTCATTTTCAAAATTACCTCAAAATCAAAAATGACTTGGCACGCAACATGGTGGGGTGCAGAATATTCATTTCCATCTGAATAACAATAATTCGTCAACAGAAATCATTTTCGAGTCGTTAGAGGGGGAATAGAGGGATTTTTCATTTTCAATATTTCTTCAAAAATCCAATATGACTTGGCACGCATCAGGGTGGGGTGCAAAATATCCACTTTCATCTAAATAACAATAATTCGTCAACAGAAATCATTGACGGGTCGTTGGAAGAAGTATAGAGGGATTTCTCATTTTCAAAATTTCTTCAATAATCTAATATGACTTGGCACGCATCATGGTGGGGTACAGAATATCCATTTCCATCTCAATAACAATAATTTCTAAACAGAAATCATTGTCGGGTCGTCAGAGGGGGAATAGAGGGTTTTTAATTTTCAAAATTACCTCAAAATCAAATATGACTTGGCACGCAACATGGTGGAGTGCAGAATATTAATTTCCATCTGAATAACAATAATTCGTAAACAGAAATCATTGTCGGGTCGTTAGAGGGGGTATAGAGGGATTTTTCATTTACAATATTTCTTCAAATATCCAATATGACTTGGCACGCATCATGGTGGGATGCAGAATGTCCATTATTATCTGAATAACAATAATTCGTCAACAGAACTCATTGTCGGGTCGTTAGAGGGTGTATAGAGGGATTTCTCATTTTAAAAATGACTTCAAAATTCAAATATGACTTGGCACGCATCATGGTGGGGTACAGAATATCCATTTCCATCTCAATAACAATAATTTGTCAACTGAAATCAGTGTCGGGTCGTCAGAGGGGGTATAGAGGGATTTTTCATTTTCAAAATTACCTCAAAATCAAATATGACTTGGCACGCATCATGGTGGGGTGCAAAATATCCATTTCTATCTGAATAACAATGATTCGTCAACAGAAATCATTGACGGGTCATTGGAGGGGGTATATAGGAATTTTTCATTTTCAAAATTACTTCAAAAATCTAATATGACTTGGCACGCATCATGGTGGGTGTTGAATATTTATTTCCATCTGAATAACAATAATTTGTCGACAGAAATCATTGTCGGGTCGTTAGAGGGAGTATAGAGGGATTTTTCATTTTCAAAATTTCTTCAAAAATCTAATATGACTTGGCACGCATCATGGTGGGGTGCAGAATATCCATTTATATCTGAATAACAATAATTTGTCAACAGAAATCATTGACGGGTTGTTGGAGGGGGTATAGAGGGATTTTTCATTTTCAAAATTTCTTCAAAAATCTAATATGACTTGGCACGCCCCATGGTAGGGTACAGAATATATATTTCCATCTCAATAACAATAATTTGTCGACAGAAATCATTGTCGGGTCGTCAGAGGGGAAATAGAGGGGGATTTTTCATTTTCAAAATTACCTCAAAATCAAATATGACTTGGCACGCAACATGGTGGGGTGCAGAAAATCCATTTCCATCTCAATAACAATAATTTCTCAACAGAAATCATTGTCGGGTCGTCAGAGGGGGAATAGAGGGTTTTTAATTTTCAAAATTACCTCAAAATCAAATATGACTTGGCACGCAACATGGTGGAGTGCAGAATATTAATTTCCATCTGAATAACGATAATTCGTAAACAGAAATCATTGTCGGGTCGTTAGAGGGGGTATAGAGGGATTTTTCATTTACAATATTTCTTCAAAAATCCAATATGACTTGGCACGCATCATGGTGGGATGCAGAATGTCCATTATTATCTGAATAACAATAATTCGTCAACAGAACTCATTGTCGGGTCGTTAGAGGGTGTATAGAGGGATTTCTCATTTGAAAAATGACTTCAAAATTCAAATATGACTTGGCACGCATCATGGTGGGGTACAGAATATCCATTTCCATCTCAATAACAATAATTTGTCAACTGAAATCATTGTCGGGTCGTCAGAGGGGGTATAGAGGGATTTTTCATTTTCAAAATTACCTCAAAATCAAATATGACTTGGCACGCATCATGGTGGGGTGCAGAATATCCATTTCCATCTGAATAACAATAATTTGTCATTAGAAATCATTGTCGGGTCGTTAGAGGTCGTATAGAGGGATTTCTCATTTTCAATTTCTTCAAAAATCTAATATGACTTGGCACGCATCATGGTGGGTGTTGAATATTTATTTCCATCTGAATAACAATAATTCGTCGACAGAAATCATTGTCGGGTCGTTAGAGGGGGTATAGAGGGATTTTTCATTTTCAAAATTTCTTCAAAAATCTAATATGACTTGGCACGCATCATGGTGGGGTGCAGAATATCCATTTATATCTGAATAACAATAATTTGTCAACAGAAATCATTGACGAGTCGTTGGAGGGGGTATAGAGGGATTTTTCATTTTCAAAATTTCTTCAAAAATCTAATATGACTTGGCACGCCTCATAGTAGGGTACAGAATATATATTTCCATCTCAATAACAATAATTTGTCGACAGAAATCATTGTCGGGTCGTCAGAGGGGAAATAGAGGGGGATTTTTCATTTTCAAAATTACCTCAAAATCAAATATGACTTGGCACGCAACATGGTGGGGTGCAGAATATTCATTTCCATCTGAATAACAATAATTCGTCAACAGAAATCATTGTCGGGTCGTTAGAGGGGGTATAGAGGAATTTTTCATTTTCAATATTTCTTCAAAAATCCAATATGACTTGGCACGCATCATGGTGGGGAGCAGAATATCCATTATCATCTGAATAACAATAATTCGTCATCAGAACTCATTGTCGGGTAGAGGGGGTATAGATGGATTTTTCATTTTCAAAATGACTTCAATAATCAAATAGTACTTGGCACGCATCATGGTGGGGTACAGAATGTCCATTTCCATTTCAATAACAATAATTTGTCAACAGAAATCATTGGCGGGTCGTCAGAGGGTGTATAGAGTGATTTTACATTTTCAAAATTACCTCAAAATCAAATATGACTTGGCACGCATCATAGTGGGGTGCAGAATATCCATTTCCATCTGAATAACAATGATTCGACAACAGAAATCATTGACGGGTCGTTGGAGGGGGTATAGAGGGATATTTCATTTTCAAAATTTCTTCAAAAATCTAATATGACTTGGCACGCATCATGGTGGGGTGCAAAGTATCCATGTCCATCTGAATAACAATAATTCGTCAACAGAAATCATTGTCGGGTCGTCAGAGGGGGTATAGAGGGACTTCTCATTTTCAATATTTCTTCCAAAATCTAATATGACTTGGCACGCATCATGGTGGGGTGCAGAATATCTATTTCGATCTGAATAACAATAATTCGTCGACAGAAATCATTGTCGGGTCGTTAGAGGAGGTATAGAGGGATTTTTCATTTTCAATATTTCTTCAAAAATCAAATATGACTTGGCACGCGTCATAGTGGGGTACAGAATATCCATTTCCATCTCAAAAACAATAATTTGTTAACACAAATCATTGTCGAGTCGTCAGAAGGGGTATAGAGGGATTTTTCATTTTCAAAATTACCTCAAAATCAAATATTACTTGGCACGCATCATGGTGGGGTGCAGAATATCTATTTCCATCTAGATAACAATAATTCGTCAACAGAAATCATTGTCGGGTCGTTGGAGGGGGTATAGAGGGATTTTTTATTTTCAAAATTTCTTCAATAATCTAATATGACTTGGCACGCATCATGGTAGGGTACAAAATATCCACTTCCATCTCAATAACAATAATTTGTCAACAGAAATCATTGTCGGGTCGTTAGAGGGTGTATAGAGGGATTTTTCATTTTCAATATTTCTTCAAAAATCAAATATGACTTGGCACGCGTCATAGTGGGGTACAGAATATCCATTTCCATCTCAATAACAATAATTTGTTAACAGAAATCATTGTCGGGTCGTCAGAAGGGGTATAGAGGGATTTTTCATTTTCAAAATTACCTCAAAATCAAATATTACTTGGCACGCATCATGGAGGGGTGCAGAATATCTATTTCCATCTAGATAACAATAATTCGTCAACAGAAATCATTGACGGGTCGTTGGAGGGGGTATAGAGGGATTTTTTATTTTCAAAATTTCTTCAATAATCTAATATGACTTGGCACGCATCATGGTAGGGTACAAAATATCCACTTCCATCTCAATAACAATAATTTGTCAACAGAAATCATTGTCGGGTCGTCAGAGGGGGTATAGAGTGATTTTTCATTTTCAAATTACCTCAAAATCAAATATGACTTGGCAGGCATCATAGTGGGGTGCAGAATATCCATTTCCATCTGAATAACAATAATTCGTCAACAGAAATCATTGACGGGTCGTTGGAGGGGGTATAGAGGGATTTTTCATTTTCAAAATTTCTTCAAAAATCTAATATGACTTGGCAAGCATCATGGTGGGGTGCAGAATATCCATTTCCATCTGAACAACAATAATTTGTCACCAGAAATCATTGACGGGTCGTTGGAAGGGGTATAGAGGGATTTTTCATTTTCAATATTTCTTCAAAAATCCAATATGACTTGGCACGCATCATGGTGGGGTGCAGAATATCCATTTCCATCTGAATAACAATAATTCGTCGACAGAAATCATTGTCGGGTCGTCAGAGGGGGTATAGAGGGATTTTTCATTTTCAAAATGACTTCATAAATCAAATATGACTTGGCACGCATCATAGTGGGGTACAGAATATCCATTTCCATCTCAATAACAATAATTTGTTAACAGAAATCATTGTCGGGTCGTCAGAGGGGGTATAGAGGGATTTTTCATTTTCAAAATTTCTTCAATAATCTAATATGACTTGGCACGCATCATGGTGGGTTGCAGAATATCCATTTCCATCTGAATAACAATAATTCGTCAACAGAAATCATTGTCGGGTCGTCAGAGGGGGTATAGAGGGATTTTTCAATATCAAAATTACCTCAAAATCAAATATGACTTGGCACGCATCATGGTGGGGTGCAGAATATCCATTTCCATCTGAATAACAATAATTCGTCAACAGAAATCATTGTCGGGTCGTCAGAGGGGGTATAGAGGGATTTTTCATTTTCAAAATTACCTCAAAATCAAATATGACTTGACACGCATCATGGTGGGTTGCAGAATATCCATTTCCATCTGAATAACAATAATTCGTCAACAGAAATCATTGTCGGGTCGTCAGAGGGGGTATAGAGGGATTTTTCAATATCAAAATGACTTCAAAAATTAAATATGACTTGGCACGCATTATAGTAGGGTGCAGAATATCCGATTCCATCTGACTAACAAGAATTTGTCAACAGAAATCATTGTCGGGTCGTCAGAGGGGGTATGGAGGAATTTTTCATTTTCAAAATTACCTCAAAATCCAATATGACTTGGCACGCATCATGGTGGGGTACAGAATATCCATTTCCATCTCAATAACAATAATTTCTCAACAGAAATCATTGTCGGGTCGTCAGAGGGGGAATAGAGGGTTTTTCATTTTCAAAATTACTTCAAAATCAAATATGACTTGGCACGCAACATGGTGTAGTGCAGAATATTAATTTCCATCTGAATAACAATAATTCGTCAACAGAAATCATTGTCGGGTCGTTGGAGGGGGTATAGAGGGATTTTTCATTTTCAATATTTCTTCAAAAATCCAATATGACTTGGCACGCATCATGGTGGGATGCAGAATATCCATTATTATCTGAATAACAATAATTCGTCAACAGAACTCATTGTCGGGTCGTTAGAGGGTGTATAGAGGGATTTCTCATTTTCAAAATGACTTCAAAATTCAAATATGACTTGGCACGCATCATGGTGGGGTACAGAATATCCATTTCCATCTCAATCACAATAATTTGTCAACTGAAAACATTGTCGGGTCGTCAGAGGGGGTATAGAGGGATTTTTCATTTTCAAAATTACCTCAAAATCAAATATGACTTGGCACGCATCATGGTGGGGTGCAGAATATCCATTTCCATCTGATTTACAATGATCCGTCAACAGAAATCATTGACGGGTCGTTGGAGGGGGTATAGAGGGATTTTTCATTTTCAAAATTTCTTCAAAAATCTAATATGACTTGGCACGCATCATGGTGGGGTGCAGAATATCCATTTCCATCTGAATAACAATAATTTGTCAACAGAAATCATTGTCGGGTCGTTAGAGGGCGTATAGAGGGATTTTTCATTTTCAAAATTACCTCAAAATCAAATATGACTTGGCACGCATCATGGTGGGGTGCAGAATATCCATTTCCATCTGAATAACAATAATTCGTCGACAGAAATCATTTTCGGGTCGTTAGAGGGGGTATAGAGGGATTTTTCATTTTCGAAATATCTTCAAAAATCTAATATGACTTGGCACGCATAATGGTGGGGTGCAGAATATCCATTTCCGTCTGAATAACAATAATTTGTCAACTGAAATCATTGACGGGTCGTTAGAGGGGGTATAGAGGGATTTTTCATTTTCAAAATATCTTCGAAAATCTAATATAACTTGGCACGCATCATGGTGGGGTGCAGAATATCCATTTCCATCTGAATAACAATAATTTGTCAACAGAAATCATTGTCGGGTCGTTAGAGGGCGTATAGAGGGATTTCTCATTTTCAATATTTCTTAAAAAATCTAATATGACTTGGCACGCATCATGGTGGGGTGCAGAATATCTATTTCGATCTGAATAACGATAATTCGTCGACAGAAATCATTGTCGGGTCGTTAGAGGAGGTATAGAGGGATTTTTCATTTTCAAAATTACCTCAAAATCAAATATGACTTCGCACGCATCAGGGTGGGGTGCAGAATATCCAATTCCATCTAAATAACAATAATTCGTCAACAGAAATCATTGACGGGTCGTTGGAGGGGGTATAGAGGGATTTTTCATTTTCAAAATTTCTTCAATAATCTAATATGACTTGGCACGCATCATGGTGGGGTACAGAATATCCATTTCCATCTCAATGACAATAATTTGTCAACAGAAATCATTGTCAGGTCGTCAAAGGGGGTAGAGAGGGATTTTTCATTTTCAAAATTACCTCTAAATCAAATATGACTTGGCACGCATCATGGTGGGGTGCAGAATATCCATTTCCATCTGAATAACAATGATTCGTCAACAGAAATCATTGTCGGGTCGTTAGAGGGCGTATAGAGGGATTTCTCATTTTCAATATTTCTTCAAAAATCTAATATGACTTGTCACGCATCATGGTGGGTGCAGAATATCTATTTCCATCTGAATAACAATAATTCGTCGACAGAAATCATTGTCGGGTCGTTAGAGGGGGTATAGAGGGATTTTTCATTTTCAAAATTACCTCATAATCAAATATGACTTGGCACGCCACTTGGTGGAGTGCAGAATATTAATTTCCATCTGAATAACAATAATTCGTCAACAGAAATCATTGTCGGGTCGTTAGAGGGGGTATAGAGGGATTTTTCATTTTCAATATTTCTTCAAAAATCCAATATGACTTGGCACGCATCATAGTGGGACGCAGAATATCCATTATTATCTCAATAACAATAATTTCTCAACAGAAATCATTGTCGGGTCGTCCGAGGGGGAATAGAGGGTTTTTCATTTTCAAAATTACCTCAAAATCAAATATGACTTGGCACGCAACATGGTGGAGTGCAGAATATTAATTTCCATCTGAAAAACAATAATTCGTCAACAGAAATCATTGTCGGGTCGTTAGAGGGGGTATAGCGGGATTTTTCATTTTCAATATTTCTTCAAAAATCCAATATGACTTGGCACGCATCATGGTGGGGTGCAGAATATCCATTTCCATCTGAATAACAATAATTTGTCAACAGAAAACATTGTCGGGTCGTTAGAGGGCGTATAGAGGGATTTCTCATTTTCAAAATGACTTCAAAATTCAAATATGACTTGGCACGCATCATGGTGGGATACAGAATATCCATTTCCATCTCAATGACAATAATTTGTCAACGGAAATCATTGTCGGGTCGTCAGAGGGGGTATAGTGGGATTTTTCATTTTCAAAATTACCTCAAAATCAAATATGACTTGGCACGCATTATGGTGGGGTGCAGAATATCCATTTCCATCTGAATAACAATGATTCGTCAACAGAAATCATTGACGGGTCGTAGGAGGGGTATAGAGGGATTTTTCAATTTCAAAATTTCTTCAAAAATCTAATATGACTTGGAACGCATCATGGTGGGGTGCAGAATATCCATTTCCATCTGAATAACAATAATTTGTCAACAGAAATCATTGTCGGGTCGTTAGAGGGCGTATAGAGGGATTTCTCATTTTCAATATTTCTTCAAAAATCTAATATGACTTGGCACGCATCATGGTGGGTGCAGAATATCTATTTCCATCTGAATAACAATAATTCGTCGACAGAAATCATTGTCGGGTCGTTAGAGGGGGTATAGAGGGATTTTTCATTTTCAAAATTTCTTCAAAAATCTAATATGACTTGGCACGCATCATGGTGGGGTGCAGAATATCCTTTTCCATCTGAATAACAATAATTTGTCAACAGAAATCATTGACGGGTCGTTGGAAGGGGTATAGAGGGATTTATCATTTTCAAAATTTCTTCAAAAATCTAATATGACTTGGCACGCATCATGGTGGGGTGCAAAGTATCCATGTCCATCTATATAACAATAATTCGTCAACAGAAATAATTGTCGGGTCGTTAGAGGGGGTATACAGAGATTTCTCATTTTCAAATTTACCTCAAAATCAAATAAGACTTGGCACGCAACATGGTCGGGTGCAGAATATTCATTTCCATCTGGATAACGATAATTCGTCAGCAGAAATCATTGTCGGGTCGTTAGAGGGGGTATAGAGGGATTTTTCATTTTCAATATTTCTTCAAAAATCCAATATGACTTGGCACGCATCATGGTGGGGTGCAGAATATCCATTTCCATCTGAATAACAATAATTTGTCGACAGAAATCATTGTCGGGTCGTCAGAGGGGGTATAGAGGGATTTCTCATTTTCAAAATGACTTCAAAAATAAAATATGACTTGGCACACATCATGGTGGGGTACAGAATATCCTTTTCCATCTCAATAACAATAATTTGTCAACAGAAATCATTGTCGGGTCGTCAGAGGGGGTATAGAGGGATTTTTCATTTTCAAAATTACCTCAAAATCAAATATGACTAGGCACGCATCATGGTGGGATGCAAAGTATCCATGTCTATCTGAATAACAATAATTCGTCAACAGAAATCATTGTCGGGTCGTCAGAGGGGGTATAGGGGGATTTATCATTTTCAATATTTCTTCAAAAATCTAATATGACTTGGCACGCATAATGGTGGGGTGCAGAATATCTATTTCCATCTGAATAACAATAATTTGACGACAGAAATCATTGTCGGGTCGTTAGAGGGAGTATACAGAGATTTCTCATTTTCAAAATTACCGCATAATCAAATTAGACTTGACACGCAACATGGTCGGGTGCAGAATATTCATTTCCATCTGGATAACGATAATTCGTCAACAGAAATCATTGTCGGGTCGTTAGAGGGGGTATAGAGGGATTTTTCATTTTCAATATTTCTTCAAAAATCCAATATGACTTGGCACGCATCATGGTGGGGTGCAGAATATTCATTTCTATCTGAATAACAATAATTTGTCGACAGAAATCATTGTCGGGTCGTCAGAGGGGGTATAGAGGGATTTTTCATTTTCAAAATGACTTCAAAAATCAAATATGACTTGGCACGCATCATAGTGGAGTACAGAATATCCATTTCCATCTCAATAGCAATAATTTGTTAACAGAACTCATTGTCGGGTCGTCAGAGGGGGTATAGAGGGACTTTTCATTTTCAAATTTACCTCAAAATCAAATATGACTTGGAACGCATCATGGTGGGGTGCAGAATATCCATTTCCATCTATATAACAATAATTCGTCAACAGAAATCATTGACTGGTCGTTGGAGGGGGTATAGAGGGATTTTTCATTTTCAAAATTTCTTCAAAAACTAATATGACTTGGCACGCATCATGGTGGGGTGCAGAATATCCATTTCCATCTGAATAACAATAATTCGTCAACAGAAATCATTGTCGGGTCGTTAGAGGGGATATAGAGGGATTTTTCATTTTCAAAATTACCTCAAAATCAAAAATTACTTGGCACGCAACATGGTGGGGTGCAGAATATTCATTTCCATCTGAATAACAATAATTCGTCAACAGAAATCATTTTCGAGTCGTTAGAGGGGGAATAGAGGGATTTTTCATTTTCAATATTTCTTCAAAAATCCAATATGACTTGGCACGCATCAGGGTGGGGTGCAAAATATCCACTTCCATCTAAATAACAATAATTCGTCAACAGTAATCATTGACGGGTCGTTGGAAGAAGTATAGAGGGATTTTTCATTTTCAAAATTTCTTCAATAATCTAATATGACTTGGCACGCATCATGGTGGGGTACAGAATATCCATTTCCATCTCAATAACAATAATTTCTCAACGGAAATCATTGTCGGGTCGTCAGAGGGGGAATAGAGGGTTTTTAATTTTCAAAATTACCTCAAAATCAAATATGACTTGGCACGCAACATGGTGGGGTGCAGAATATTAATTTCCATCTGAATAACAATAATTCGTAAACAGAAATCATTGTCGGGTCGTTAGAGGGGGTATAGAGGGATTTCTCCTTTTTAAAATGACTTCAAAATTCAAATATGACTTGGCACGCATCATGGTGGGATGCAGAATGTCCATTATTATCTGAATAACAATAATTCGTCAACAGAACTCATTGTCGGGTCGTTAGAGGGTGTATAGAGGGATTTCTTCTTTTTAAAATGACTTCAAAATTCAAATATGACTTGGCACGCATCATGGTGGGGTACAGAATATCCATTTCCATCTCAATAACAATAATTTGTCAACTGAAATCATTGTCGGGTCGTCAGAGGGGGTATAGAGGGATTTTTCATTTTCAAAATTACCTCAAAATCAAATATGACTTGGCACGCATCATGGTGGGGTGCAAAATATCCATTTCCATCTGAATAACAATGATTCGTCAACAGAAATCATTGACGGGTCATTGGAGGGGGCATATAGGAATTTTTCATTTTCAAAATTTCTTCAAAAATCTAATATGACTTGGCACGCATCATGGTGGGGTGCAGAATATCCATTTCCATCTGAATAACAATAATTTGTCAACAGAAATCATTGTCGGGTCGTTAGAGGGCGTATAGAGGGATTTCTCATTTTCAATATTTCTTCAAAAATCTAATATGACATGGCACGCATCATGGTGGGTGTTGAATATTTATTTCCATCTGAATAACAATAATTCGTCGACAGAAATCATTGTCGGGTCGTTAGAGGGGGTATAGAGGGATTTTTCATTTTCAAAATTTCTTCAAAAATCTAATATGACTTGGCACGCATCATGGTGGGGTGCAGAATATCCATTTATATCTGAATAACAATAATTTGTCAACAGAAATCATTGACGGGTCGTTGGAGGGGGTATAGAGGGATTTTTCATTTTCAAAATTTCTTCAAAAATCTAATATGACTTGGCACGCCTCATGGTAGGGTACAGAATATATATTTCCATCTCAATAACAATAATTTGTCGACAGAAATCATTGTCGGGTCGTCAGAGGGGAAATAGAGGGGGATTTTTCATTTTCAAAATTACCTCAAAATCAAATATGACTTGGCACGCAACATGGTGGGGTGCAGAATATTAATTTCCATCTGAATAACAATAATTCGTCAACAGAAATCATTGTCGGGTCGTTAGAGGGGGTATAGAGGAATTTTTCATTTTCAATATTTCTTCAAAAATCCAATATGACTTGGCACGCATCATGGTGGGGAGCAGAATATCCATTATCATCTGAATAACAATAATTCGTCATCAGAACTCATTGTCGGGTAGAGGGGGTATAGATGGATTTTTCAATTTCAAAATGACTTCAATAATCAAATAGTACTTGGCACGCATCATGGTGGGGTACAGAATATCCATTTCCATCTCAATAACAATAATTTGTCAACAGAAATCATTGTCGGGTCGTCAGAGGGGGTATAGAGTGATTTTACATTTTCAAAATTACCTCAAAATCAAATATGACTTGGCACGCATCATAGTGGGGTGCAGAATATCCATTTCCATCTGAATAGCTATGATTCGACAACAGAAATCATTGACGGGTCGTTGGAGGGGGTATAGAGGAATATTTCATTTTCAAAATTTCTTCAAAAATCTAATATGACTTGGCACGCATCATGGTGGGGTGCAAAGTATCCATGTCCATCCGAATAACAATAATTCGTCAACAGAAATCATTGTCGGGTCGTCAGAGGGGGTATAGAGGGATTTCTCATTTTCAATATTTCTTCCAAAATCTAATATGACTTGGCACGCATCATGGTGGGTTGCAGAATATCTATTTCGATCTGAATAACAATAATTCGTCGACAGAAATCATTGTCGGGTCGTTAGAGGAGGTATAGAGGGATTTTTCATTTTCAAAATTACCTCAAAATCAAATATGACTTGGCACGCATCAGGGTGTGGTGCAGAATATCCACTTCCATCTAAATAACAATAATTCGTCTACAGAAATCATTGACGGGTCGTTGGAGGGGGTATAGAGGGATTTTTCATTTTCAAAATTTCTTCAATAATCTAATATGACTTGGCACGCATCATGGTGGGGTACAGAATATCCATTTCCATCTCAATGACAATAATTCGTCAACTGAAATCATTGTCAGGTCGTCAGAGGGGGTATAGAGGGATTTTTCATTTTCAAAATTACCTCTAAATCAAATATGACTTGGCACGCATCATGGTGGGGTGCAGAATATCCATTTCCATCTGAATAACAATGATTCGTCAACAGAAATCATTGACGGGTCGTAGGAGGGGGTATAGAGGGATTTTTCATTTTCAAAATTTCTTCAAAAATCCAATATGACTTGGCACGCATCATGGTGGGGTGCAGAATATCCATTTCCATCTGAATAACAATAATTTGTCAACAGAAATCATTGTCGGGTCGTTAGAGGGCGTATAGAGGGATTTCTCATTTTCAATATTTCTTCAAAAATCTAATATGACTTGGCACGCATCATGGTGGGTGCAGAATATCTATTTCCATCTGAATAACAATAATTCGTCGACAGAAATCATTGTCGGGTCGTTAGAGGGGGTATAGAGGGATTTTTCATTTTCAAAATTACCTCATAATCAAATATGACTTGGCACGCCACTTGGTGGAGTGCAGAATATTAATTTCCATCTGAATAACAATAATTCGTCAACAGAAATCATTGTCGGGTCGTTAGAGGGGGTATAGAGGGATTTTTCATTTTCAATATTTCTTCAAAAATCCAATATGACTTGGCACGCATCATAGTGGGATGCAGAATATCCATTATTATCTCAATAACAAAAATTTCTCAACAGAAATCATTGTCGGGTCGTCCGAGGGGGAATAGAGGGTTTTTCATTTTCAAAATTACCTCAAAATCAAATATGACTTGGCACGCCTCATGGTAGGGTACAGAATATATATTTCCATCTCAATAACAATAATTTGTCGACAGAAATCATTGTCGGGTCGTCAGAGGGGAAATAGAGAGGGATTTTTCATTTTCAAAATTACCTCAAAATCAAATATGACTTGGCACGCAACATGGTGGGGTGCAGAATATTCATTTCCATCTGAATAACAATAATTCGTCAACAGAAATCATTGTCGGGTCGTTAGAGGGGGTATAGAGGAATTTTTCATTTTCAATATTTCTTCAAAAATCCAATATGACTTGGCACGCATCATGGTGGGGAGCAGAATATCCATTATCATCTGAATAACAATAATTCGTCATCAGAACTCATTGTCGGGTAGAGGGGGTATAGATGGATTTTTCAATTTCAAAATGACTTCAATAATCAAATAGTACTTGGCACGCATCATGGTGGGGTACAGAATATCCATTTCCATCTCAATAACAATAATTTGTCAACAGAAATCATTGTCGGGTCGTCAGAGGGGGTATAGAGTGATTTTACATTTTCAAAATTACCTCAAAATCAAATGTGACTTGGCACGCATCATAGTGGGGTGCAGAATATCCATTTCCATCTGAATAACTATGATTCGACAACAGAAATCATTGACGGGTCGTTGGAGGGGGTATAGAGGAATATTTCATTTTCAAAATTTCTTCAAAAATCTAATATGACTTGGCACGCATCATGGTGGGGTGCAAAGTATCCATGTCCATCCGAATAACAATAATTCGTCAACAGAAATCATTGTCGGGTCGTCAGAGGGGGTATAGAGGGATTTCTCATTTTCAATATTTCTTCCAAAATCTAATATGACTTGGCACGCATCATGGTGGGTTGCAGAATATCTATTTCGATCTGAATAACAATAATTCGTCGACAGAAATCATTGTCGGGTCGTTAGAGGAGGTATAGAGGGATTTTTCATTTTCAAAATTACCTCAAAATCAAATATGACTTGGCACGCATCAGGGTGGGGTGCAGAATATCCACTTCCATCTAAATAACAATAATTCGTCTACAGAAATCATTGACGGGTCGTTGGAGGGGGTATAGAGGGATTTTTCATTTTCAAAATTTCTTCAATAATCTAATATGACTTGGCACGCATCATGGTGGGGTACAGAATATCCATTTCCATCTCAATGACAATAATTCGTCAACAGAAATCATTGTCAGGTCGTCAGAGGGGGTATAGAGGGATTTTTCATTTTCAAAATTACCTCTAAATCAAATATGACTTGGCACGCATCATGGTGGGGTGCAGAATATCCATTTCCATCTGAATAACAATGATTCGTCAACAGAAATCATTGACGGGTCGTAGGAGGGGGTATAGAGGGATTTTTCATTTTCAAAATTTCTTCAAAAATCCAATATGACTTGGCACGCATCATGGTGGGGTGCAGAATATCCATTTCCATCTGAATAACAATAATTTGTCAACAGAAATCATTGTCGGGTCGTTAGAGGGCGTATAGAGGGATTTCTCATTTTCAATATTTCTTCAAAAATCTAATATGACTTGGCACGCATCATGGTGGGTGCAGAATATCTATTTCCATCTGAATAACAATAATTCGTCGACAGAAATCATTGTCGGGTCGTTAGAGGGGGTATAGAGGGATTTTTCATTTTCAAAATTACCTCATAATCAAATATGACTTGGCACGCCACTTGGTGGAGTGCAGAATATTAATTTCCATCTGAATAACAATAATTCGTCAACAGAAATCATTGTCGGGTCGTTAGAGGGGGTATAGAGGGATTTTTCATTTTCAATATTTCTTCAAAAATCCAATATGACTTGGCACGCATCATAGTGGGATGCAGAATATCCATTATTATCTCAAAAACAAAAATTTCTCAACAAAAATCATTGTCGGGTCGTCCGAGGGGGAATAGAGGGTTTTTCATTTTCAAAATTACCTTAAAATCAAATATGACTTGGCACGCAACATGGTGGAGTGCAGAATATTAATTTCCATCTGAATAACAATAATTCGTCAACAGAAATCATTGTCGGGTCGTTAGAGGGGGTATAGCGGGATTTTTCATTTTCAATATTTCTTCAAAAATCCAATATGACTTGGCACGCATCATGGTGGGGTGCAGAATATCCATTTCCATCTGAATAACAATAATTTGTCAAACAGAAATCATTGTCGGGTCGTTAGAGGGCGTATAGAGGGATTTCTCATTTTCAAAATGACTTCAAAATTATGAATAATAATGATTCGTCAACAGAAATCATTGACGGGTCGTAGAAGGGGTATAGAGGGATTTTTCATTTTCAAAATTTCTTCAAAAATCTAATATGACTTGGCACGCATCATGGTGTGGTGCAGAATATCCATTTCCATCTGAATAACAATAATTTGTCAACAGAAATCATTGTCGGGTCGTTAGAGGGCGTATAGAGGGATTTCTCATTTTCAATATTTCTTCAAAAATCTACTATGACTTGGCACGCATCATGGTGGGTGCAGAATATCTATTTCCATCTGAATAACAATAATTCGTCGACAGAAATCATTGTCGGGTCGTTAGAGGGGGTATAGAGGGATTTTTCATTTTCAAAATTTCTTCAAAAATCTAATATGACTTGACACGCATCATGGTGGGGTGCAGAATATCCATTTCCATCTGAATAACAATAATTTGTCAACAGAAATCATTGACGGGTCGTTGGAAGGGGTATAGAGGGATTTATCATTTTCAAAATTTCTTCAAAAATCTAATATGACTTGGCACGCATCATGGTGGGGTGCAAAGTATCCATGTCCATCTGAATAACAATAATTCGTCAACAGAAATCATTGTCGGGTCGTTAGAGGGGGTATACAGAGATTTCTAATTTTCAAAATTACCTCAAAATCAAATAAGACTTGGCACGCAACATGGTCGGGTGCAGAATATTCATTTCCATCTGGATAACGATAATTCGTCAGCAGAAATCATTGTCGGGTCGTTAGAGGGGGTATAGAGGGATTTTTCATTTTCAATATTTCTTCAAAAATCCAATATGACTTGGCACGCATCATGGTGGGGTGCAGAATATCCATTTCCATCTGAATAACAATAATTTGTCGACAGAAATCATTGTCGGGTCGTCAGAGGGGGTATAGTGGGATTTCTCATTTTCAAAATGACTTCAAAATTCAAATATGACTTGGCACGCATCATGGTGGGGTACAGAATATCCTTTTCTATCTCAATAACAATAATTTGTCAACAGAAATCATTGTCGGGTCGTCAGAGGGGGTATAGAGGGATTTTTCATTTTCAAAATTACCTCAAAATCAAATATGACTAGGCACGCATCATGGTGGGGTGCAAAGTATCCATGTCTATCTGAATAACAATAATTCGTCAACAAAAATCATTGTCGGGTCGTTAGAGGGGATATAGAGGGATTTTTCATTTTCAAAATTTCTTCAAAAATCCAATATGACTTGGCACGCATCATGGTGGGGTGCAGAATATTCATTTCCATCTGAATAACAATAATTTGTTGACAGAAATCATTGTCGGGTCGTCAGAGGGGGTATAGAGGGATTTTTCATTTTCAAAATGACTTCAAAAATCAAATATGACTTGGCACGCATCATGGTGGGGTGCAGAATATCCATTTCCATCTATATAACAATAATTCGTCAACAGAAATCATTGACGGGTCGTTGGAGGGGGTATAGAGGGATTTTTCATTTTCAAAATTTCTTCAAAAACTAATATGACTTGGCACGCATCATGGTGGGGTGCAGAATATCCATTTCCATCTGAATAACAATAATTCGTTAACAAAAATCATTGTCGGGTCGTTAGAGGGGATATAGAGGGATTTTTCATTTTCAAAATTACCTCAAAATCAAAAATGACTTGGCACGCAACATGGTGGGATGCAGAATATTCATTTCCATCTGAATAACAATAATTCGTCAACAGAAATCATTTTCGAGTCGTTAGAGGGGGAATAGTGGGATTTTTCATTTTCAATATTTCTTCAAAAATCCAATATGACTTGGCACGCATCAGGGTGGGGTGCAAAATATCCACTTCCATCTAAATAACAATAATTCGTCAACAGTAATCATTGTCGGGTCGTCAGAGGGGGAATAGAGGGTTTTTAATTTTCAAAATTACCTCAAAATCAAATATGACTTGGCACGCAACATGGTGGGGTGCAGAATATTCATTTCCATCTGAATAACAATAATTCGTCAACAGAAATCATTTTCGAGTCGTTAGAGGGGGAATAGTGGGATTTTTCATTTTCAATATTTCTTCAAAAATCCAATATGACTTGGCACGCATCATGGTGGGATGCAGAATGTCCATTATTATCTGAATAACAATAATTCGTCAACAGAACTCATTGTCGGGTAGTTAGAGGGTGTATAGAGGGATTTCTCACTTTAAAAATGACTTCAAAATTCAAATATGACTTGGCACGCATCATGGTGGGGTACAGAATATCCATTTCCTTCTCAATAACCATAATTTGTCAACTGAAATCATTGTCGGGTCGTCAGAGGGGGTATAGAGGGATTTTTCATTTTCAAAATTACCTCAAAATCAAATATGACTTGGCACGCATCATGGTGGGGTGCAAAATATCCATTTCCATCTGAATAACAATGATTCGTCAACAGAAATCATTGACGGGTCATTGGAGGGGGTATATAGGAATTTTTCATTTTCAAAATTTCTTCAAAAATCTAATATGACTTGGCACGCATCATGGTGGGTTGCAGAATATCCATTTCCATCTGAATAACAATAATTTGTCAACAGAAATCATTGTCGGGTCGTTAGAGGGCGTATAGAGGGATTTCTCATTTTCAATATTTCTTCAAAAATCTAATATGACTTGGCACGCATCATGGTGGGTGTTGAATATTTATTTCCATCTGAATAACAATAATTCGTCGACAGAAATCATTGACGGGTCGTTGGAGGGGGTATAGAGGGATTTTTCATTTTCAAAATTTCTTCAAAAATCTAATATGACTTGGCACGCCTCATGGTAGGGTACAGAATATATATTTCCATCTCAATAACAATAATTTGTCGACAGAAATCATTGTCGGGTCGTCAGAGGGAAAATAGAGGGGGATTTTTCATTTTCAAAATTACCTCAAAATCAAATATGACTTGGCACGCAACATGGTGGGGTGCAGAATATTCATTTCCATCTGAATAACAATAATTCGTCAACAGAAATCATTGTCGGGTCGTTAGAGGGGGTATAGAGGAATTTTTCATTTTCAATATTTCTTCAAAAATCCAATATGACTTGGCACGCATCATGGTGGGGAGCAGAATATCCATTATCATCTGAATAACAATAATTCGTCATCAGAACTCATTGTCGGGTAGAGGGGGTATAGATGGATTTTTCATTTTCAAAATGACTTCAATAATCAAATAGTACTTGGCACGCATCATGGTGGGGTACAAAATATCCATTTTCATCTCAATAACAATAATTTGTCAACAGAAATCATTGTCGGGTCGTCAGAGGGTGTATAGAGTGATTTTACATTTTCAAAATTACCTCAAAATCAAATAAGACTTGGCACGCATCATAGTGGTGTGCAGAATATCCATTTCCATCTGAATAACAATGATTCGACAACAGAAATCATTGACGGGTCGTTGGAGGGGGTATAGAGGGATTTCTCATTTTCAATATTTCTTCCAAAATCTTATATGACTTGGCACGCATCATGGTGGGGTGCAGAATATCTATTTCGATCTGAATAACAATAATTCGTCGACAGAAATCATTGTCGGGTCGTTAGAGGAGGTATAGAGGGATTTTTCATTTTCAAAATTACCTCAAAATCAAATATGACTTGGCACGCAACATGGTGGGGTGCAGAATATTCATTTCCATCTGGATAACAATAATTCGTCAACAGAAATCATTGTCGGGTCGTTAGAGGGTGTATAGAGGGATTTTTCATTTTCAATATTTCTTCAAAAATCCAATATGACTTGGCACGCATCATGGTGGGATGCAGAATATCCATTTCCATCTGAATAACAATAATTCGTCGACAGAAATCATTGTCGGGTCGTCACAGTGGGTATAGAGGGATTTTTCATTTTCAAAATGACTTCAAAAATCAAATATGACTTGGCACGCGTCATAGTGGGGTACAGAATATCCATTTCCATCTCAATAACAATAATTTGTTAACAGAAATTATTGTCGGGTCGTCAGAAGGGGTATAGAGGGATTTTTCATTTTCAAAATTACCTCAAAATCAAATATGACTTGGCACGCATCATGGTGGGGTGCAGAATATCTATTTCCATCTAAATAATAATAATTCGTCAACAGAAATCATTGACGGGTCGTTGGAGGGGGTATAGAGGGATTTTTCATTTTCAAAATTTCTTCAATAATCTAATATGACTTGGCACGCATCATGGTAGGGTACAAAATATCCACTTCCATCTCAATAACAATAATTTGTCAACAGAAATCATTGTCGGGTCGTCAGAGGGGGTATAGAGGGATTTTTCATTTTCAAAATTACCTCAAAATCAAATATGACTTGGCAGGCATCATAGTGGGGTGCAGAATATCCATTTCCATCTGAATAACAATAATTCGTCAACAGAAATCATTGACGGGTCGTTGGAGGGGGTATAGAGGGATTTTTCATTTTCAAAATTTCTTCAAAAATCTAAGATGACTTGGCAAGCATCATGGTGGGGTGCAGAATATCCATTTCCATCTGAACAACAATATTTTGTCACCAGAAATCATTGACGGGTCGTTGGAAGGGGTATAGAGGGATTTTTCATTTTCAATATTTCTTCAAAAATCCAATATGACTTGGCACGCATCATGGTGGGGTGCAGAATATCCATTTCCATCTGAATAACAATAATTCGTCGACAGAAATCAATGTCGGGTCGTCAGAGGGGGTATAGAGGGATATTTCATTTTCAAAATGACTTCAAAAATCAAATATGACTTGGCACGCATCATAGTGGGGTACAGAATATCCATTTCCATCTCAATAACAATAATTTGTTAACAGAAATCATCGTCGGGTCGTCAGAGGGGGTATAGAGGGATTTTTCATTTTCAAAATTTCTTCAAAAATCTAATATGACTTGACACGCATCATGGTGGGGTGCAGAATATCCATTTCCATCTGAATAACAATAATTTGTCAACAGAAATCATTGACGGGTCGTTGGAAGGGGTATAGAGGGATTTTTCATTTTCAAAATTACCTCAAAATCAAATAAGACTTGGCACGCAACATGGTCGGGTGCAGAATATTCATTTCCATCTGGATAACGATAATTCGTCAGCAGAAATCATTGTCGGGTCGTTAGAGGGGGTATAGAGGGATTTTTCATTTTCAATATTTCTTCAAAAATCCAATATGACTTGGCACGCATCATGGTGGGGTGCAGAATATCCATTTCCATCTGAATAACAATAATTTGTCGACAGAAATCATTGTCGAGTCGTCAGAGGGGGTATAGTGGGATTTCTCATTTTCAAAATGACTTCAAAATTCAAATATGACTTGGCACGCATCATGGTGGGGTACAGAATATCCTTTTCCATCTCAATAACAATAATTCGTCAACAGAAATCATTGTCGGGTCGTCAGAGGGGGTATAGAGGGATTTCTCATTTTCAATATTTCTTCCAAAATCTAATATGACTTGGCACGCATCATGGTGGGTTGCAGAATATCTATTTCGATCTGAATAACAATAATTCGTCGACAGAAATCATTGTCGGGTCGTTAGAGGAGGTATAGAGGGATTTTTCATTTTCAAAATTACCTCAAAATCAAATATGACTTAACACGCAACATGGAGGGTTGCAGAATATTCATTTCCATCTGGAGAACAATAATTCGTCAACAGAAATCATTGTCGGGTCGTTACAGGGTGTATAGAGGGATTTTTCATTTTCAAAATTACCTCAAAATCAAATATGACTTGGCACGCATCAGGGTGGGGTGCAGAATATCCACTTCCATCTAAATAACAATAATTCGTCTACAGAAATCATTGACGGGTCGTTGGAGGGGGTATAGAGGGATTTTTCATTTTCAAAATTTCTTCAATAATCTAATATGACTTGGCACGCATCATGGTGGGGTACAGAATATCCATTTCCATCTCAATGACAATAATTCGTCAACAGAAATCATTGTCAGGTCGTCAGAGGGGGTATAGAGGGATTTTTCATTTTCAAAATTACCTCTAAATCAAATATGACTTGGCACGCATCATGGTGGGGTGCAGAATATCCATTTCCATCTGAATAACAATGATTCGTCAACAGAAATCATTGACGGGTCGTAGGAGGGGGTATAGAGGGATTTTTCATTTTCAAAATTTCTTCAAAAATCCAATATGACTTGGCACGCATCATGGTGGGGTGCAGAATATCCATTTCCATCTGAATAACAATAATTTGTCAACAGAAATCATTGTCGGGTCGTTAGAGGGCGTATAGAGGGATTTCTCTTTTTCAATATTTCTTCAAAAATCTAATATGACTTGGCACGCATCATGGTGGGTGCAGAATATCTATTTCCATCTGAATAACAATAATTCGTCGACAGAAATCATTGTCGGGTCGTTAGAGGGGGTATAGAGGGATTTTTCATTTTCAAAATTACCTCATAATCAAATATGACTTGGCACGCCACTTGGTGGAGTGCAGAATATTAATTTCCATCTGAATAACAATAATTCGTCAACAGAAATCATTGTCGGGTCGTTAGAGGGGGTATAGAGGGATTTTTCATTTTCAATATTTCTTCAAAAATCCAATATGACTTGGCACGCATCATAGTGGGATGCAGAATATCCATTATTATCTCAATAACAAAAATTTCTCAACAGAAATCATTGTCGGGTCGTCCGAGGGGGAATAGAGGGTTTTTCATTTTCAAAATTACCTCAAAATCAAATATGACTTGGCACGCAACATGGTGGAGTGCAGAATATTAATTTCCATCTGAATAACAATAATTCGTCAACAGAAATCATTGTCGGGTCGTTAGAGGGGGTATAGCGGGATTTTTCATTTTCAATATTTCTTCAAAAATCCAATATGACTTGGCACGCATCATGGTGGGGTGCAGAATATCCATTTCCACCTGAATAACAATAATTTGTCAACAGAAATCATTGTCGGGTCGTTAGAGGGCGTATAGAGGGATTTCTCATTTTCAAAATGACTTCAAAATTCAAATATGACTTGGCACGCATCATGGTGGGGTACAGAATATCCATTTCCATCTCAATGACAATAATTTGTCAACAGAAATCATTGTCGGGTCGTCAGAGGGGGTATAGAGAGATTTTTCATTTTCAAAATTACCTCAAAATCAAATATGACTTGGCACGCATTATGGTGGGGTGCAGAATATCCATTTCCATCTGAATAATAATGATTCGTCAACAGAAATCATTGACGGGTCGTAGGAGGGGTATAGAGGGATTTTTCATTTTCAAAATTTCTTCAAAAATCTAATATGACTTGGCACGCATCATGGTGTGGTGCAGAATATCCATTTCCATCTGAATAACAATAATTTGTCAACAGAAATCATTGTCGGGTCGTTAGAGGGCGTATAGAGGGATTTCTCATTTTCAATATTTCTTCAAAAATCTACTATGACTTGGCACGCATCATGGTGGGTGCAGAATATCTATTTCCATCTGAATAACAATAATTCGTCGACAGAAATCATTGTCGGGTCGTTAGAGGGGGTATAGAGGGATTTTTCATTTTCAAAATTTCTTCAAAAATCTAATATGACTTGACACGCATCATGGTGGGGTGCAGAATATCCATTTCCATCTGAATAACAATAATTTGTCAACAGAAATCATTGACGGGTCGTTGGAAGGGGTATAGAGGGATTTATCATTTTCAAAATTTATTCAAAAATCTAATATGACTTGGCACGCATCATGGTGGGGTGCAAAGTATCCATGTCCATCTGAATAACAATAATTCGTCAACAGAAATCATTGTCGGGTCGTTAGAGGGGGTATACAGAGATTTCTAATTTTCAAAATTACCTCAAAATCAAATAAGACTTGGCACGCAACATGGTCGGGTGCAGAATATTCATTTCCATCTGGATAACGATAATTCATCAGCAGAAATCATTGTCGGGTCGTTAGAGGGGGTATAGAGGGATTTTTCATTTTCAATATTTCTTCAAAAATCCAATATGACTTGGCACGCATCATGGTGGGGTGCAGAATATCCATTTCCATCTGAATAACAATAATTTGTCGACAGAAATCATTGTCGGGTCGTCAGAGGGGGTATAGTGGGATTTCTCTTTTTCAAAATGACTTCAAAATTCAAATATGACTTGGCACGCATCATGGTGGGGTACAGAATATCCTTTTCCATCTCAATAACAATAATTTGTCAACAGAAATCATTGTCGGGTCGTCAGAGGGGGTATAGAGGGATTTTTCATTTTCAAAATTACCTCAAAATCAAATATGACTAGGCACGCATCATGGTGGGGTGCAAAGTATCCATGTCTATCTGAATAACAATAATTCGTCAACAGAAATCATTGTCGGGTCGTCAGAGGGGGTATAGGGGGATTTCTCATTTTCAATATTTCTTCAAAAATCTAATATGACTTGGCACGCATCTTGGTGGGGTGCAGAATATCTATTTCCATCTGAATAACAATAATTTGTCGACAGAAATCATTGTCGGGTCGTTAGAGGGAGTATACAGAGATTTCTCATTTTCAAAATTACCGCATAATCAAATTAGACTTGGCACGCAACATGGTCGGGTGCAGAATATTCATTTCCATCTGGATAACGATAATTCGTCAACAGAAATCATTGTCGGGTCGTTAGAGGGGGTATAGAGGGATTTTTCATTTTCAATATTTCTTCAAAAATCCAATATGACTTGGCACGCATCATGGTGGGGTGCAGAATATTCATTTCCATCTGAATAACAATAATTTGTTGACAGAAATCATTGTCGGGTCGTCAGAGGGGGTATAGAGGGATTTTTCATTTTCAAAATGACTTCAAAAATCAAATATGACTTGGCACGCATCATGGTGGGGTGCAGAATATCCATTTCCATCTATATAACAATAATTCGTCAACAGAAATCATTGACGGGTCGTTGGAGGGGGTATAGGGGGATTTTTCATTTTCAAAATTTCTTCAAAAACTAATATGACTTGGCACGCATCATGGTGGGGTGCAGAATATCCATTTCCATCTGAATAACAATAATTCGTCAACAGAAATCATTGTCGGGTCGTTAGAGGGGATATAGAGGGATTTTTCATTTTCAAAATTACCTCAAAATCAAAAATGACTTGGCACGCAACATGGTGGGGTGCAGAATATTCATTTCCATCTAAATAACAATAATTCGTCAACAGTAATCATTGTCGGGTCGTCAGAGGGGGAATAGAGGGTTTTTAATTTTCAAAATTACCTCAAAATCAAATATGACTTGGCACGCAACATGGTGGGGTGCAGAATATTCATTTCCATCTGAATAACAATAATTCGTCAACAGAAATCATTTTCGAGTCGTTAGAGGGGGAATAGTGGGATTTTTCATTTTCAATATTTCTTCAAAAATCCAATATGACTTGGCACGCATCATGGTGGGATGCAGAATGTCCATTATTATCTGAATAACAATAATTCGTCAACAGAACTCATTGTCGGGTAGTTAGAGGGTGTATAGAGGGATTTCTCATTTTCAATATTTCTTCAAAAATCTAATATGACTTGGCACGCATCATGGTGGGGTACAGAATATCCACTTCCTTCTCAATAACCATAATTTGTCAACTGAAATCATTGTCGGGTCGTCAGAGGGGGTATAGAGGGATTTTTCATTTTCAAAATTACCTCAAAATCAAATATGACTTGGCACGCATCATGGTGGGGTGCAAAATATCCATTTCCATCTGAATAACAATGATTCGTCAACAGAAATCTTTGACGGGTCATTGGAGGGGGTATATAGGAATTTTTCATTTTCAAAATTTCTTCAAAAATCTAATATGACTTGGCACGCATCATGGTGGGGTGCAGAATATCCATTTCCATCTGAATAACAATAATTTGTCAACAGAAATCATTGTCGGGTCGTTAGAGGGCGTATAGAGGGATTTCTCATTTTCAATATTTCTTCAAAAATCTAATATGACTTGGCACGCATCATGGTGGGTGTTGAATATTTATTTCCATCTGAATAACAATAATTCGTCGACAGAAATCATTGTCGGGTCGTTAGAGGGGGTATAGAGGGATTTTTCATTTTCAAAATTTCTTCAAAAATCTAATATGACTTGGCAAGCATCATGGTGGGGTGCAGAATATCCATTTATATCTGAATAACAATAATTTGTCAACAGAAATCATTGACGGGTCGTTGGAGGGGGTATAGAGGGATTTTTCATTTTCAAAATTTCTTCAAAAATCTAATATGACTTGGCACGCCTCATGGTAGGGTACAGAATATATATTTCCATCTCAATAACAATAATTTGTCGACAGAAATCATTGTCGGGTCGTCAGAGGGGAAATAGAGGGGGATTTTTCATTTTCAAAATTACCTCAAAATCAAATATGACTTGGCACGCAACATGGTGGGGTGCAGAATATTCATTTCCATCTGAATAACAATAATTCGTCATCAGAACTCATTGTCGGGTAGAGGGGGTATAGATGGATTTTTCATTTTCAAAATGACTTCAATAATCAAATAGTACTTGGCACGCATCATGGTGGGGTACAAAATATCCATTTCCATCTCAATAACAATAATTTGTCAACAGAAATCATTGTCGGGTCGTCAGAGGGTGTATAGAGTGATTTTACATTTTCAAAATTACCTTAAAATCAAATAAGACTTGGCACGCATCATAGTGGTGTGCAGAATATCCATTTCCATCTGAATAACAATGATTCGACAACAGAAATCATTGACGGGTCGTTGGAGGGGGTATAGAGGGATTTCTCATTTTCAATATTTCTTCCAAAATCTTATATGACTTGGCACGCATCATGGTGGGGTGCAGAATATCTATTTCGATCTGAATAACAATAATTCGTCGACAGAAATCATTGTCGGGTCGTTAGAGGAGGTATAGAGGGATTTTTCATTTTCAAAATTACCTCAAAATCAAATATGACTTGGCACGCAACATGGTGGGGTGCAGAATATTCATTTCCATCTGGATAACAATAATTCGTCAACAGAAATCATTGTCGGGTCGTTAGAGGGTGTATAGAGGGATTTTTCATTTTCAATATTTCTTCAAAAATCCAATATGACTTGGCACGCATCATGGTGGGATGCAGAATATCCATTTCCATCTGAATAACAATAATTCGTCGACAGAAATCATTGTCGGGTCGTCAGAGTGGGTATAGAGGGATTTTTCATTTTCAAAATGACTTCAAAAATCAAATATGACTTGGCACGCGTCATAGTGGGGTACAGAATATCCATTTCCATCTCAATAACAATAATTTGTTAACAGAAATTATTGTCGGGTCGTCAGAAGGGGTATAGAGGGATTTTTCATTTTCAAAATTACCTCAAAATCAAATATGACTTGGCACGCATCATGGTGGGGTGCAGAATATCTATTTCCATCTAAATAATAATAATTCGTCAACAGAAATCATTGACGGGTCGTTGGAGGGGGTATAGAGGGATTTTTCATTTTCAAAATTTCTTCAATAATCTAATATGACTTGGCACGCATCATGGTAGGGTACAAAATATCCACTTCCATCTCAATAACAATAATTTGTCAACAGAAATCATTGTCGGGTCGTCAGAGGGGGTATAGAGGGATTTTTCATTTTCAAAATTACCTCAAAATCAAATATGACTTGGCAGGCATCATAGTGGGGTGCAGAATATCCATTTCCATCTGAATAACAATAATTCGTCAACAGAAATCATTGACGGGTCGTTGGAGGGGGTATAGAGGGATTTTTCATTTTCAAAATTTCTTCAAAAATCTAAGATGACTTGGCAAGCATCATGGTGGGGTGCAGAATATCCATTTCCATCTGAACAACAATATTTTGTCACCAGAAATCATTGACGGGTCGTTGGAAGGGGTATAGAGGGATTTTTCATTTTCAATATTTCTTCAAAAATCCAATATGACTTGGCACGCATCATGGTGGGGTGCAGAATATCCATTTCCATCTGAATAACAATAATTCGTCGACAGAAATCAATGTCGGGTCGTCAGAGGGGGTATAGAGGGATATTTCATTTTCAAAATGACTTCAAAAATCAAATATGACTTGGCACGCATCATAGTGGGGTACAGAATATCCATTTCCATCTCAATAACAATAATTTGTTAACAGAAATCATCGTCGGGTCGTCAGAGGGGGTATAGAGGGATTTTTCATTTTCAAAATTTCTTCAAAAATCTAATATGACTTGACACGCATCATGGTGGGGTGCAGAATATCCATTTCCATCTGAATAACAATAATTTGTCAACAGAAATCATTGACGGGTCGTTGGAAGGGGTATAGAGGGATTTATCATTTTCAAAATTTCTTCAAAAATCTAATATGACTTGGCACGCATCATGGTGGGGTGCAAAGTATCCATGTCCATCTGAATAACAATAATTCGTCAACAGAAATCATTGTCGGGTCGTTAGAGGGGGTATACAGAAATTTCTAATTTTCAAAATTACCTCAAAATCAAATAAGACTTGGCACGCAACATGGTCGGGTGCAGAATATTCATTTCCATCTGGATAACGATAATTCGTCAGCAGAAATCATTGTCGGGTCGTTAGAGGGGGTATAGAGGGATTTTTCATTTTCAATATTTCTTCAAAAATCCAATATGACTTGGCACGCATCATGGTGGGGTGCAGAATATCCATTTCCATCTGAATAACAATAATTTGTCGACAGAAATCATTGTCGGGTCGTCAGAGGGGGTATAGTGGGATTTCTCATTTTCAAAATGACTTCAAAATTCAAATATGACTTGGCACGCATCATGGTGGGGTACAGAATATCCTTTTCCATCTCAATAACAATAATTTGTCAACAGAAATCATTGTCGGGTCGTCAGAGGGGGTATAGAGGGATTTTTCATTTTCAAAATTACCTCAAAATCAAATATGACTAGGCACGCATCATGGTGGGGTGCAAAGTATCCATGTCTATCTGAATAACAATAATTCGTCAACAGAAATCATTGTCGGGTCGTCAGAGGGGGTATAGGGGGATTTCTCATTTTCAATATTTCTTCAAAAATCTAATTTGACTTGGCACGCATCATGGTGTGGTGCAGAATATCTATTTCCATCTGAATAACAATAATTTGTCGACAGAAATCATTGTCGGGTCGTTAGAGGGAGTATACAGATATTTCTCATTTTCAAAATTACCGCATAATCAAATTAGACTTGGCACGCAACATGGTCGGGTGCAGAATATTCATTTCCATCTGGATAACGATAATTCGTCAACAGAAATCATTGTCGGGTCGTTAGAGGGGGTATAGAGGGATTTTTTATTTTCAATATTTCTTCAAAAATCCAATATGACTTGGCACGCATCATGGTGGGATGCAGAATATTCATTTCCATCTGAATAACAATAATTTGTTGACAGAAATCATTGTCGGGTCGTCAGAGGGGGTATAGAGGGATTTTTCATTTTCAAAATGACTTCAAAAATCAAATATGACTTGGCACGCATCATGGTGGGGTGCAGAATATCCATTTCCATCTATATAACAATAATTCGTCAACAGAAATCATTGACGGGTCGTTGGAGGGGGTATAGAGGGATTTTTCATTTTCAAAATTTCTTCAAAAACTAATATGACTTGGCACGCATCATGGTGGGGTGCAGAATATCCATTTCCATCTGAATAACAATAATTCGTCAACAGAAATCATTGTCGGGTCGTTAGAGGGGATATAGAGGGATTTTTCATTTTCAAAATTACCTCAAAATCAAAAATGACTTGGCACGCAACATGGTGGGGTGCAGAATATTCATTTCCATCTGAATAACAATAATTAGTCAACAGAAATCATTTTCGAGTCGTTAGAGGGGGAATAGTGGGATTTTTCATTTTCAATATTTCTTCAAAAATCCAATATGACTTGGCACGCATCATGGTGGGATGCAGAATGTCCATTATTATCTGAATAACAATAATTCGTCAACAGAACTCATTGTCGGGTCGTTAGAGGGTGTATAGAGGGATTTCTCACTTTAAAAATGACTTCAAAATTCAAATATGACTTGGCACGCATCATGGTGGGGTACAGAATATCCATTTCCATCTCAATAACCATAATTTGTCAACTGAAATCATTGTCGGGTCGTCAGAGGGGGTATAGAGGGATTTTTCATTTTCAAAATTACCTCAAAATCAAATATGACTTGGCACGCATCATGGTGGGGTGCAAAATATCCATTTCCATCTGAATAACAATGATTCGTCAACAGAAATCATTGGCGGGTCATTGGAGGGGGTATATAGGAATTTTTCAATTTCAAAATTTCTTCAAAAATCTAATATGACTTGGCACGCATCATGGTGGGGTGCAGAATATCCATTTCCATCTGAATAACAATAATTTGTCAACAGAAATCATTGTCGGGTCGTTAGAGGGCGTATAGAGGGATTTCTCATTTTCAATATTTCTTCAAAAATCTAATATGACTTGGCACGCATCATGGTGGGTGTTGAATATTTATTTCCATCTGAATAACAATAATTCGTCGACAGAAATCATTGTCGGGTCGTTAGAGGGGGTATAGAGGGATTTTTCATTTTCAAAATTTCTTCAAAAATCTAATATGACTTGGCAAGCATCATGGTGGGGTGCAGAATATCCATTTATATCTGAATAACAATAATTTGTCAACAGAAATCATTGACGGGTCGTTGGAGGGGGTATAGAGGGATTTTTCATTTTCAAAATTTCTTCAAAAATCTAATATGACTTGGCACGCCTCATGGTAGGGTACAGAATATATATTTCCATCTCAATAACAATAATTTGTCGACAGAAATCATTGTCGGGTCGTCAGAGGGGAAATAGAGGGGGATTTTTCATTTTCAAAATTACCTCAAAATCAAATATGACTTGGCACGCAACATGGTGGGGTGCAGAATATTCATTTCCATCTGAATAACAATAATTCGTCAACAGAAATCATTGTCGGGTCGTTAGAGGGGGTATAGAGGAATTTTTCATTTTCAATATTTCTTCAAAAATCCAATATGACTTGGCACGCATCATGGTGGGGAGCAGAATATCCATTATCATCTGAATAACAATAATTCGTCATCAGAACTCATTGTCGGGTAGAGGGGGTATAGATGGATTTTTCATTTTCAAAATGACTTCAATAATCAAATAGTACTTGGCACGCATCATGGTGGGGTACAAAATATCCATTTCCATCTCAATAACAATAATTTGTCAACAGAAATCATTGTCGGGTCGTCAGAGGGTGTATAGAGTGATTTTACATTTTCAAAATTACCTCAAAATCAAATAAGACTTGGCACGCATCATAGTGGTGTGCAGAATATCCATTTCCATCTGAATAACAATGATTCGACAACAGAAATCATTGACGGGTCGTTGGAGGGGGTATAGAGGGATTTCTCATTTTCAATATTTCTTCCAAAATCTTATATGACTTGGCACGCATCATGGTGGGGTGCAGAATATCTATTTCGATCTGAATAACAACAATTCGTCGACAGAAATCATTGTCGGGTCGTTAGAGGAGGTATAGAGGGATTTTTCATTTTCAAAATTACCTCAAAATCAAATATGACTTGGCACGCAACATGGTGGGGTGCAGAATATTCATTTCCATCTGGATAACAATAATTCGTCAACAGAAATCATTGTCGGGTCGTTAGAGGGTGTATAGAGGGATTTTTCATTTTCAATATTTCTTCAAAAATCCAATATGACTTGGCACGCATCATGGTGGGATGCAGAATATCCATTTCCATCTGAATAACAATAATTCGTCGACAGAAATCATTGTCGGGTCGTCAGAGTGGGTATAGAGGGATTTTTCATTTTCAAAATGACTTCAAAAATCAAATATGACTTGGCACGCGTCATAGTGGGGTACAGAATATCCATTTCCATCTCAATAACAATAATTTGTTAACAGAAATTATTGTCGGGTCGTCAGAAGGGGTATAGAGGGATTTTTCATTTTCAAAATTACCTCAAAATCAAATATGACTTGGCACGCATCATGGTGGGGTGCAGAATATCCATTTCCATCTGAATAACAATAATTCGTCAACAGAAATCATTGTCGGGTCGTTAGAGGGGATATAGAGGGATATTTCATTTTCAAAATTACCTCAAAATCAAAAATGACTTGGCACGCAACATGGTGGGGTGCAGAATATTCATTTCCATCTGAATAACAATAATTCGTCAACAGAAATCATTTTCGAGTTGTTAGAGGGGGAATAGAGGGATTTTTCATTTTCAATATTTCTTCAAAAATCCAATATGACTTGGCACGCATCAGGGTGGGGTGCAAAATATCCACTTCCATCTAAATAACAATAATTCGTCAACAGAAATCATTGACGGGTCGTTGGAAGAAGTATAGAGGGATTTTTCATTTTCAAAATTTCTTCAATAATCTAATATGACTTGGCACGCATCATGGTGGGGTACAGAATATCCATTTCCATCTCAATACCAATAATTTCTCAACAGAAATCATTGTCGGGTCGTCAGAGGGGGAATAGAGGGTTTTAAATTTTCAAAATTACCTCAAAATCAAATATGACTTGGCACGCAACATGGTGGAGTGCAGAATAATAATTTCCATCTGAATAACAATAATTCGTAAACAGAAATCATTGTCGGGTCGTTAGAGGGGGTATAGAGGGATTTTTCATTTACAATATTCCTTCAAAAATCCAATATGACTTGGCACGCATCATGGTGGGATGCAAAATGTCCATTATTATCTGAATAACAATAATTCGTCAACAGAACTCATTGTCGGGTCGTTAGAGGGTGTATAGAGGGATTTCTCATTTTAAAAATGACTTCAAAATTCAAATATGACTTGGCACGCATCATGGTGGGGTACAGAATATCCATTTCCATCTCAATAACACTAATTTGTCAACTCAAATCATTGTCGGGTCGTCAGAGGGGGTATAGAGGGATTTTTCATTTTCAAAATTACCTCAAAATCAAATATGACTTGGCACGCATCATGGTGGGGTGCAAAATATCCATTTCCATCTGAATAACAATGATTCGTCAACAGAAGTCATTGACGTGTCATTGGAGGGGGTATATAGGAATTTTTCATTTTCAAAATTTCTTCAAAAATCTAATATGACTTGGCACGCATCATGGTGGGGTGCAGAATATCCATTTCCATCTGAATAACAATAATTTGTCAACAGAAATCATTGTCGGGTCGTTAGAGGGCGTATAGAGGGATTTCTCATTTTCAATATTTCTTCAAAAATCTAATATGACTTGGCACGCATCATGGTGGGTGTTGAATATTCATTTCCATCTGGATAACGATAATTCGTCAACAGAAATCATTGTCGGGTCGTTAGAGGGGGTATAGAGGGATTTTTCATTTTCAATATTTCTTCAAAAATCCAATATGACTTGGCACGCATCATGGTGGGGTGCAGAATATTCATTTCCATCTGAATAACAATAATTTGTTGACAGATATCATTGTCGGGTCGTCAGAGGGGGTATAGAGGGATTTTTCATTTTCAAAATGACTTCAAAAATCAAATATGACTTGGCACGCATCATGGTGGGGTGCAGAATATCCATTTCCATCTATATAACAATAATTCGTCAACAGAAATCATTGACGGGTCGTTGGAGGGGGTATAGAGGGATTTTTCATTTTCAAAATTTCTTCAAAAACTAATATGACTTGGCACGCATCATGGTGGGGTGCAGAATATCCATTTCCATCTGAATAACTATAATTCGTCAACTGAAATCATTGTCGGGTCGTTAGAGGGGATATAGAGGGATTTTTCATTTTCAAAATTACCTCAAAATCAAAAATGACTTGGCACGCAACATGGTGGGGTGCAGAATATTCATTTCCATCTGAATAACAATAATTCGTCAACAGAAATCATTTTCGAGTCGTTAGAGGGGGAATAGTGGGATTTTTCATTTTCAATATTTCTTCAAAAATCCAATATGACTTGGCACGCATCAGGGTGGGGTGCAAAATATCCACTTCCATCTAAATAACAATAATTCGTCAACAGTAATCATTGTCGGGTCGTCAGAGGGGGAATAGAGGGTTTTTAATTTTCAAAATTACCTCAAAATCAAATATGACTTGGCACGCAACATGGTGGGGTGCAGAATATTCATTTCCATCTGAATAACAATAATTCGTCAACAGAAATCATTTTCGAGTCGTTAGAGGGGGAATAGTGGGATTTTTCATTTTCAATATTTCTTCAAAAATCCAATATGACTTGGCACGCATCATGGTGGGATGCAGAATGTCCATTATTATCTGAATAACAATAATTCGTCAACAGAACTCATTGTCGGGTCGTTAGAGGGTGTATAGAGGGATTTCTCACTTTAAAAATGACTTCAAAATTCAAATATGACTTGGCACGCATCATGGTGGGGTACAGAATATCCATTTCCATCTCAATAACCATAATTTGTCAACTGAAATCATTGTCGGGTCGTCAGAGGGGGTATAGAGGGATTTTTCATTTTCAAAATTACCTCAAAATCAAATATGACTTGGCACGCATCATGGTGGGGTGCAAAATATCCATTTCCATCTGAATAACAATGATTCGTCAACAGAAATCATTGACGGGTCATTAGAGGGGGTATATAGGAATTTTTCATTTTCTAAATTTCTTCAAAAATCTAATATGACTTGGCACGCATCATGGTGGGGTGCAGAATATCCATTTCCATCTGAATAACAATAATTTGTCAACAGAAATCATTGTCGGGTCGTTAGAGGGCGTATAGAGGGATTTCTCATTTTCAATATTTCTTCAAAAATCTAATATGACTTGGCACGCATCATGGTGGGTGTTGAATATTTATTTCCATCTGAATAACAATAATTCGTCGACAGATATCATTGTCGGGTCGTTAGAGGGGGTATAGAGGGATTTTTCATTTTCAAAATTTCTTCAAAAATCTAATATGACTTGGCAAGCATCATGGTGGGGTGCAGAATATCCATTTATATCTGAATAACAATAATTTGTCAACAGAAATCATTGACGGGTCGTTGGAGGGGGTATAGAGGGATTTTTCTTTTTCAAAATTTCTTCAAAAATCTAATCTGACTTGGCACGCCTCATGGTAGGGTACAGAATATATATTTCCATTTCAATAACAATAATTTGTCGACAGAAATCATTGTCGGGTCGTCAGAGGGGAAATAGAGGGGGATTTTTCATTTTCAAAATTACCTCAAAATCAAATATGACTTGGCACGCAACATGGTGGGGTGCAGAATATTCATTTCCATCTGAATAACAATAATTCGTCAACAGAAATCATTGTCGGGTCGTTAGAGGGGGTATAGAGGAATTTTTCATTTTCAATATTTCTTCAAAAATCCAATATGACTTGGCACGCATCATGGTGGGGAGCAGAATATCCATTATCATCTGAATAACAATAATTCGTCATCAGAACTCATTGTCGGGTAGAGGGGGTATAGATGGATTTTTCATTTTCAAAATGACTTCAATAATCAAATAGTACTTGGCACGCATCATGGTGGGGTACAAAATATCCATTTCCATCTCAATAACAATAATTTGTCAACAGAAATCATTGTCGGGTCGTCAGAGGGTGTATAGAGTGATTTTACATTTTCAAAATTACCTCAAAATCAAATAAGACTTGGCACGCATCATAGTGGTGTGCAGAATATCCATTTCCATCTGAATAACAATGATTCGACAACAGAAATCATTGACGGGTCGTTGGAGGGGGTATAGAGGGATTTCTCATTTTCAATATTTCTTCCAAAATCTAATATGACTTGGCACGCATCATGGTGGGGTGCAGAATATCTATTTCGATCTGAATAACAATAATTCGTCGACAGAAATCATTGTCGGGTCGTTAGAGGAGGTATAGAGGGATTTTTCATTTTCAAAATTACCTCAAAATCAAATATGACTTGGCACGCAACATGGTGGTGTGCAGAATATTCATTTCCATCTGGATAACAATAATTCGTCAACAGAAATCATTGTCGGGTCGTTAGAGGGTGTATAGAGGGATTTTTCATTTTCAATATTTCTTCAAAAATCCAATATGACTTGGCACGCATCATGGTGGGATGCAGAATATCCATTTCCATCTGAATAACAATAATTCGTCGACAGAAATCATTGTCGGGTCGTCAGAGTGGGTATAGAGGGATTTTTCATTTTCAAAATGACTTCAAAAATCAAATATGACTTGGCACGCGTCATAGTGGGGTACAGAATATCCATTTCCATCTCAATAACAATAATTTGTTAACAGAAATTATTGTCGGGTCGTCAGAAGGGGTATAGAGGGATTTTTCATTTTCAAAATTACCTCAAAATCAAATATGACTTGGCACGCATCATGGTGGGGTGCAGAATATCTATTTCCATCTAAATAATAATAATTCGTCAACAGAAATCATTGACGGGTCGTTGGAGGGGGTATAGAGGGATTTTACATTTTCAAAATTTCTTCAATAATCTAATATGACTTGGCACGCATCATGGTAGGGTACAAAATATCCACTTCCATCTCAATAACAATAATTTGTCAACAGAAATCATTGTCGGGTCGTCAGAGGGGGTATAGAGGGATTTTTCATTTTCAAAATTACCTCAAAATCAAATATGACTTGGCAGGCATCATAGTGGGGTGCAGAATATCCATTTCCATCTGAATAACAATAATTCGTCAACAGAAATCATTGACGGGTCGTTGGAGGGGGTATAGAGGGATTTTTCATTTTCAAAATTTCTTCAAAAATCTAATATGACTTGGCAAGCATCATGGTGGGGTGCAGAATATCCATTTCCATCTGAACAACAATATTTTGTCACCAGAAATCATTGACGGGTCGTTGGAAGGGGTATAGAGGGATTTTTCATTTTCAATATTTCTTCAAAAATCCAATATGACTTGGCACGCATCATGGTGGGGTGCAGAATATCCATTTCCATCTGAATAACAATAATTCGTCGACAGAAATCAATGTCGGGTCGTCAGAGGGGGTATAGAGGGATATTTCATTTTCAAAATGACTTCAAAAATCAAATATGACTTGGCACGCATCATAGTGGGGTACAGAATATCCATTTCCATCTCAATAACAATTATTTGTTAACAGAAATCATCGTCGGGTCGTCAGAGGGGGTATAGAGGGATTTTTCATTTTCAAAATTTCTTCAATAATCTAATATGACTTGGCACGCATCATGGTAGGGTACAGAATATCCATTTCCATCTCAATAACAATAATCTGTCAACAGAAATCATTATCGGGTCGTCAGAGGGGGTATAGAGGGGTTTTTCATTTTCAAAATTACCTCAAAATCAAATATGACTTGGCACGCATCATGGTGGGGTGCAGAATATCCATTTCCATCTGAATAACAATAATTCGTCAACAGAAATCATTGTCAGGTCGTCAGAGGGGGTATAGAGGGATTTTTCATTTTCAAAATTACCTCAAAATCAAATATGACTTGGCACGCATCATGGTGGGGTGCAGAATATCCATTTCCATCTGAATAACAATAATTCGTCAACAGAAATCATTGTCGGGTCGTCAGAGGGGGTATAGAGGGATTTTTCATTTTCAAAATTACCTCAAAATCAAATATGACTTGGCACGCATCATGGTGGGGTGCAGAATATCCATTTCCATCTGAATAACAATAATTCGTCTACAGAAATCATTGTCAGGTCGTCAGAGGGGGTATAGAGGGATTTTTCATTTTCAAAATTACCTCAAAATCAAATATGACTTGGCACGCATCATGGTGGGGTGCAGAATATCCATTTCCATCTGAATAACAATAATTCGTCAACAGAAATCATTGTCGGGTCGTCAGAGGGGGTATAGAGGGATTTTTCATTTTCAAAATTACCTCAAAATCAAATATGACTTGACACGCATCATGGTGGGTTGCAGAATATCCATTTCCATCTGAATAACAATAATTCGTCAACAGAAATCATTGACGGGTCGTTGGAGGAAGTATAGAGGGATTTTTCATTTTCAAAATTTCTTCAAAAACTAATATGACTTGGCACGCATCATGTTGGGGTGCAGAATATCCATTTCCATCTGAATAACAATAATTCGTCAACAGAAATCATTGTCGGGTCGTTAGAGGGGATATAGAGGGATTTTTCATTTTCAAAATTACCTCAAAATCAAAAATGACTTGGCACGCAACATGGTGGGGTGCAGAATATTCATTTCCATCTGAATAACAATAATTCGTCAACAGAAATCGTTTTCGAGTCGTTAGAGGGGGAATAGAGGGATTTTTCATTTTCAATATTTCTTCAAAAATCCAATATGACTTGGCACGCATCAGGGTGGGGTGCAAAATATCCACTTCCATCTAAATAACAATAATTCGTCAACAGAAATCATTGACGGGTCGTTAGAGGGGGTATAGAGGGATTTTTCATTTTCAATATTTCTTCAAAAATCCAATATGACTTGGCACGCATCATGGTGGGGTGCAGAATATTCATTTCCATCTGAATAACAATAATTATTCGACAGAAATCATTGTCGGGTCGTCAGAGGGGGTATAGAGGGATTTTTCATTTTCAAAATGACTTCAAAAATCAAATATGACTTGGCACGCATCATAGTGGGGTACAGAATATCCATTTCCATCTCAATAGCAATAATTTGTTAACAGAAATCATTGTCGGGTCGTCAGAGGGGGTATAGAGGGATTTTTCATTTTCAAATTTACCTCAAAATCAAATATGACTTGGAACGCATCATGGTGGGGTGCAGAATATCCATTTCCATCTATATAACAATAATTCGTCAACAGAAATCATTGACGGGTCGTTGGAGGGGGTATAGAGGGATTTTTCATTTTCAAAATTTCTTCAAAAACTAATATGACTTGGCACGCATCATGGTGGGGTGCAGAATATACATTTCCATCTGAATAACAATAATTCGTCAACAGAAATCATTGTCGGGTCGTTAGAGGGGATATAGAGGGATTTTTCATTTTCAAAATTACCTCAAAATCAAAAATGACTTGGCACGCAACATGGTGGGGTGCAGAATATTCATTTCCATCTGAATAACAATAATTCGTCAACAGAAATCATTTTCGAGTTGTTAGAGGGGGAATAGAGGGATTTTTCATTTTAAATATTTCTTCAAAAATCCAATATGACTTGGCACGCATCAGGGTGGGGTGCAAAATATCCACTTCCATCTAAATAACAATAATTCGTCAACAGAAATCATTGACGGGTCGTTGGAAGAAGTATAGAGGGATTTTTCATTTTCAAAATTTCTTCAATAATCTAATATGACTTGGCACGCATCATGGTGGGGTACAGAATATCCATTTCCATCTCAATACCAATAATTTCTCAACAGAAATCATTGTCGGGTCGTCAGAGGGGGAATAGAGGGTTTTAAATTTTCAAAATTACCTCAAAATCAAATATGACTTGGCACGCAACATGGTGGAGTGCAGAATATTAATTTCCATCTGAATAACAATAATTCGTAAACAGAAATCATTGTCGGGTCGTTAGAGGGTGTATAGAGGGATTTTTCATTTACAATATTTCTTCAAAAATCCAATATGACTTGGCACGCATCATGGTGGGATGCAGAATGTCCATTATTATCTGAATAACAATAATTCGTCAACAGAACTCATTGTCGGGTCGTTAGAGGGTGTATAGAGGGATTTCTCATTTTAAAAATGACTTCAAAATTCAAATATGACTTGGCACGCATCATGGTGGGGTACAGAATATCCATTTCCATCTCAATAACAATAATTTGTCAACTCAAATCATTGTCGGGTCGTCAGAGGGGGTATAGAGGGATTTTTCATTTTCAAAATTACCTCAAAATCAAATATGACTTGGCACGCATCATGGTGGGGTACAAAATATCCATTTCCATCTGAATAACAATGATTCGTCAACAGAAGTCATTGACGTGTCATTGGAGGGGGTATATAGGAATTTTTCATTTTCAAAATTTCTTCAAAAATCTAATATGACTTGGCACGCATCATGGTGGGGTGCAGAATATCCATTTCCATCTGAATAACAATAATTTGTCAACAGAAATCATTGTCGGGTCGTTAGAGGGCGTATAGAGGGATTTCTCATTTTCAATATTTCTTCAAAAATCTAATATGACTTGGCACGCATCATGGTGGGTGTTGAATATTTATTTCCATCTGAATAACAATAATTCGTCGACAGAAATCATTGTCGGGTCGTTAGAGGGGGTATAGAGGGATTTTTCATTTTCAAAATTTCTTCAAAAATCTAATATGACTTGGCACGCATCATGGTGGGGTGCAGAATATCCATTTATATCTGAATAACAATAATTTGTCAACAGAAATCATTGACGGGTCGTTGGAGGGGGTATAGAGGGATTTTTCATTTTCAAAATTTCTTCAAAAATCTAATATGACTTGGCACGCCTCATGGTAGGGTACAGAATATATATTTCCATCTCAATAACAATAATTTGTCGACAGAAATCATTGTCGGGTCGTCAGAGGGGAAATAGAGGGGGATTTTTCATTTTCAAAATTACCTCAAAATCAAATATGACTTGGCACGCAACATGGTGGGGTGCAGAATATTCATTTCCATCTGAATAACAATAATTCGTCAACAGAAATCATTGTCGGGTCGTTAGAGGGGGTATAGAGGAATTTTTCATTTTCAATATTTCTTCAAAAATCCAATATGACTTGGCACGCATCATGGTGGGGAGCAGAATATCCATTATCATCTGAATAACAATAATTCGTCATCAGAATTCATTGTCGGGTAGAGGGGGTATAGATGGATTTTTCATTTTCAAAATGACTTCAATAATCAAATAGTACTTGGCACGCATCATGGTGGGGTACAAAATATCCATTTCCACCTCAATAACAATAATTTGTCAACAGAAATCATTGTCGGGTCGTCAGAGGGTGTATAGAGTGATTTTACATTTTCAAAATTACCTCAAAATCAAATAAGACTTGGCACGCATCATAGTGGTGTGCAGAATATCCATTTCCATCTGAATAACAATGATTCGACAACAGAAATCATTGACGGGTCGTTGGAGGGGGTATAGAGGGATATTTCATTTTCAAAATTTCTTCAAAAATCTAATATGACTTGGCACGCATCATGGTGGGGTGCAAAGTATCCATGTCCATCTGAATAACAATAATTCGTCAACAGAAATCATTGTCGGGTCGTCAGAGGGGGTATAGAGGGATTTCTCATTTTCAATATTTTTTCCAAAATCTAATATGACTTGGCACGCATCATGGTGGGGTGCAGAATATCTATTTCGATCTGAATAACAATAATTCAACGACAGAAATCATTGTCGGGTCGTTAGAGGAGGTATAGAGGGATTTTTCATTTTCAAAATTACCTCAAAATCAAATATGACTTGGCACGCAACATGGTGGGGTGCAGAATATTCATTTCCATCTGGATAACAATAATTCGTCAACAGAAATCATTGTCGGGTCGTTAGAGGGTGTATAGAGGGATTTATCATTTTCAATATTTCTTCAAAAATCCAATATGACTTGGCACGCATCATGGTGGGGTGCAGAATATCCATTTCCATCTGAATAACAATAATTCGTCGACAGAAATCATTGTCGGGTCGTCAGAGTGGGTATAGAGGGATTTTTCATTTTCAAAATGACTTCAAAAATCAAATATGACTTGGCACGCGTCATAGTGGGGTACAGAATATCCATTTCCATCTCAATAACAATAATTTGTTAACAGAAATCATTGTCGGGTCGTCAGAAGGGGTATAGAGGGATTTTTCATTTTCAAAATTACCTCAAAATCAAATATGACTTGGCACGCATTATGGTGGGGTGCAGAATATCTATTTCCATCTAAATAACAATAATTCGTCAACAGAAATCATTGACGGGTCGTTGGAGGGGGTATAGAGGGATTTTTCATTTTCAAAATTTCTTCAATAATCTAATATGACTTGGCACGCATCATGGTAGGGTACAAAATATCCACTTCCATCTCAATAACAATAATTTGTCAACAGAAATCATTGTCGGGTCGTCAGAGGGGGTATAGAGGGATTTTTCATTTTCAAAATTACCTCAAAATCAAATATGACTTGGCAGGCATCATAGTGGGGTGCAGAATATCCATTTCCATCTGAATAACAATAATTCGTCAACAGAAATCATTGACGGGTCGTTGGAGGGGGTATAGAGGGATTTTTCATTTTCAAAATTTCTTCAAAAATCTAATATGACTTGGCAAGCATCATGGTGGGGTGCAGAATATCCATTTCCATCTGAACAACAATATTTTGTCACCAGAAATCATTGACGGGTCGTTGGAAGGGGTATAGAGGGATTTTTCATTTTCAATATTTCTTCAAAAATCCATTATGACTTGGCACGCATCATGGTGGGGTGCAGAATATCCATTTCCATCTGAATAACAATAATTCGTCGACAGAAATCAATGTCGGGTCGTCAGAGGGGGTATAGAGGGATATTTCATTTTCAAAATGACTTCAAAAATCAAATATGACTTGGCACGCATCATAGTGGGGTACAGAATATCCATTTCCATCTCAATAACAATAATTTGTTAACAGAAATCATTGTCGGGTCGTCAGAAGGGGTATAGAAGGATTTTTCATTTTCAAAATTACCTCAAAATCAAATATGACTTGGCACGCATCATGGTAGGGTACAGAATATCCATTTCCATCTCAATAACAATAATTTGTCGACAGAAATCATTGTCGGGTCGTCAGAGGGGAAATAGAGGGGGATTTTTCATTTTCAAAATTACCTCAAAATCAAATATGACTTGGCACGCAACATGGTGGGGTGCAGAATATTCATTTCCATCTGAATAACAATAATTCGTCAACAGAAATCATTGTCGGGTCGTTAGAGGGGTTATAGAGGAATTTTTCATTTTCAATATTTCTTCAAAAATCCAATATGACTTGGCACGCATCATGGTGGGGAGCAGAATATCCATTATCATCTGAATAACAATAATTCGTCATCAGAACTCATTGTCGGGTAGAGGGGGTATAGATGGATTTTTCATTTTCAAAATGACTTCAATAATCAAATAGTACTTGGCACGCATCATGGTGGGGTACAGAATATCCATTTCCATCTCAATAACAATAATTTGTCAACAGAAATCATTGTCGGGTCGTCAGAGGGGGTATAGAGTGATTTTACATTTTCAAAATTACCTCAAAATCAAATATGACTTGGCATGCATCATAGTGGGGTGCAGAATATCCATTTCCATCTGAATAACAATGATTCGACAACAGAAATCATTGACGGGTCGTTGGAGGGGGTATAGAGGAATATTTCATTTTCAAAATTTCTTCAAAAATCTAATATGACTTGGCACGCATCATGGTGGGGTGCAAAGTATCCATGTCCATCCGAATAACAATAATTCGTTAACAGAAATCATTGTCGGGTCGTCAGAGGGGGTATAGAGGGATTTCTCATTTTCAATATTTCTTCCAAAATCTAATATGACTTGGCACGCATCTTGGTGGGGTGCAGAATATCTATTTCGATCTGAATAACAGTAATTCGTCGACAGAAATCATTGTCGGGTCGTTAGAGGAGGTATAGAGGGATTTTTCATTTTCAATATTTCTTCAAAAATCCAATATGACTTGGCACGCATCATGGTGGGTTGCAGAATATTCATTTCCATCTGGATAACAATAATTCGTCAACAGAAATCATTGTCGGGTCGTTAGAGGGTGTATAGAGGGATTTTTCATTTTCAATATTTCTTCAAAAATCCAATGTGACTTGGCACGCATCATGGTGGGGTGCAGATTATCCATTTCCATCTGAATAACAATAATTCGTAGACAGAAATCATTGTCGGGTCGTCAGAGTGGGTATAGAGGGATTTTTCATTTTCAAAATTACCTCAAAATCAAATAAGACTTGGCACGCATCATGATGGGGTGCAGAATATCTACTTCCATCTAAATAACAATAATTCGTCAACAGAAATCATTGACGGGTCGTTGGAGGGGGTATAGAGGGATTTTTCATTTTCAAAATGACTTCAAAAATCAAATATGACTTGGCACACGTCATAGTGGGGTACAGAATATCTATTTCCATTTCAATAACAATAATTTGTTAACAGAAATCATTGTCGGGTCGTCAGAAGGGGTATAGAGGGATTCTTCATTTTCAAAATTACCTCAAAATCAAATAAGACTTGGCACGCATCATGATGGGGTGCAGAATATCCACTTCCATCTGAATAACAATAATTCGTCGACAGAAATCATTGTCGGGTCGTCAGAGTGGGTATAGAGGGATTTTTCATTTTCAAAATGACTTCAAAAATCAAATATGACTTGGCACGCGTCATAGTGGGGTACAGAATATCCATTTCCATCTCAATAACAATAATTTGTTAACAGAAATCATTGTCGGGTTGTCAGAAGGGGTATAGAGGGATTTTTCATTTTCAAAATTACCTCAAAATCAAATATGACTTGGCACGCATCATGGTGGGGTGCAGAATATCTATTTCCAACTAAATAATAATAATTCGTCAACAGAAATCATTGACGGGTCGTTGGAGGGGGTATAGAGGGATTTTACATTTTCAAAATTTCTTCAATAATCTAACATGACTTGGCACGCATCATGGTAGGGTACAAAATATCCACTTCCATCTCAATAACAATAATTTGTCAACAGAAATCATTGTCGGGTCGTCAGAGGGGGTATAGAGGGATTTTTCATTTTCAAAATTACCTCAAAATCAAATATGACTTGGCAGGCATCATAGTGGGGTGCAGAATATCCATTTCCATCTGAATAACAATAATTCGTCAACAGAAATCATTGACTGGTCGTTGGAGGGGGTATAGAGGGATTTTTCATTTTAAATATTTCTTCAAAAATCCAATATGACTTGGCACGCATCACGGTGGGGTGCAGAATATCCATTTCCATCTGAATAACAATAATTCGTCGACAGAAATCATTGTCGGGTCGTCAGAGGGGGTATAGAGGGATTTTTCATTTTCAAAATGACTTCAAAAATCAAATATGACTTGGCACGCATCATAGTGGGGTACAGAATATCCACTTCCATCTGAATAACAATAATTCGTCGACAGAAATCATTGTCGGGTCGTCAGAGTGGGTATAGAGGGATTTTTCATTTTCAAAATTACCTCAAAATCAAATAAGACTAGGCACGCATCATGATGGGGTGCAGAATATCCACTTCCATCTGAATAACAATAATTCGTCGACAGAAATCATTGTCGGGTCGTCAGAGGGGGTATAGAGGGATTTTTCATTTTCAAAATGACTTCAAAAATCAAATATGACTTGGCACGCATCATAGTGGGATACAGAATATCCATTTCCATCTCAATAACAATAATTTGTTAACAGAAATCATTGTCGGGTCGTCAGAAGAGGTATAGAAGGATTTTTCATTTTCAAAATTACCTCAAAATCAAATAAGACTTGGCACGCATCATGATGGGGTGCAGAATATCCACTTCCATCTGAATAACAATAATTCGTCGACAGAAATCATTGTCGGGTCGTCAGAGGGGGTATAGAGGGATTTTTCATTTTCAAAATGACTTCAGAAATCAAATATGGCTTGGCACGCGTCATAGTGGGGTACAGAATATCCATTTCAATCTCAATAACAATAATTTGTTAACAGAAATCATTGTCGGGTCGTCAGAAGGGATATAGAAGGATTTTTCATTTTCAAAATTACCTCAAAATCAAATATGACTTGGCACGCATCATGGTAGGGTACAGAATATCCATTTCCATCTCAATAACAATAATTTGTCGACAGAAATCATTGTCGGGTCGTCAGAGGGGAAATAGAGGGGGATTTTTCATTTTCAAAATTACCTCAAAATCAAATATGACTTGGCACGCAACATGGTGGGGTGCAGAATATTCATTTCCATCTGAATAACAATAATTCGTCAACAGAAATCATTGTCGGGTCGTTAGAGGGGTTATAGAGGAATTTTTCATTTTCAATATTTCTTCAAAAATCCAATATGACTTGGCACGCATCATGGTGGGGAGCAGAATATCCATTATCATCTGAATAACAATAATTCGTCATCAGAACTCATTGTCGGGTAGAGGGGGTATAGATGGATTTTTCATTTTCAAAATGATTTCAATAATCAAATAGTACTTGGCACGCATCATGGTGGGGTACAGAATATCCATTTCCATCTCAATAACAATAATTTGTCGACAGAAATCATTGTCGGGTCGTCAGAGGGGAAATAGAGGGGGATTTTTCATTTTCAAAATTACCTCAAAATCAAATATGACTTGGCACGCAACATGGTGGGGTGCAGAATATTCATTTCCATCTGAATAACAATAATTCGTCAACAGAAATCATTGTCGGGTCGTTAGAGGGGTTATAGAGGAATTTTTCATTTTCAATATTTCTTCAAAAATCCAATATGACTTGGCACGCATCATGGTGGGGAGCAGAATATTCATTATCATCTGAATAACAAAAATTCGTCATCAGAACTCATTGTCGGGTAGAGGGGGTATAGATGGATTTTTCATTTTCAAAATGATTTCAATAATCAAATAGTACTTGGCACGCATCATGATGGGGTGCAGAATATCCACTTCTATCTGAATAACAATAATTCGTCGACAGAAATCATTGTCGGGTCGTCAGAGTGGGTATAGAGGGATTTTTCATTTTCAAAATGACTTCAAAAATCAAATATGACTTGGCACGCGTCATAGTGGGGTACAGAATATCCATTTCCATCTCAATAACAATAATTTGTTAACAGAAATCATTGTCGGGTCGTCAGAAGGGGTATAGAGGGATTTTTCATTTTCAAAATTACCTCAAAATCAAATATGACTTGGCACGCATCATGGTGGGGTGCAGAATATCTATTTCCAACTAAATAACAATATTTCGTCAACAGAAATCATTGACGGGTCGTTGGAGGGGGTATAGAGGGATTTTTCATTTTCAAAATTTCTTCAATAATCTAATATGACTTGGCACGCATCATGGTAGGGTACAAAATATCCACTTCCATCTCAATAACAATAATTTGTCAACAGAAATCATTGTCGGGTCGTCAGAGGGGGTATAGAGGGATTTTTCATTTTCAAAATTACCTCAAAATCAAATATGACTTGGCAGGCATCATAGTGGGGTGCAGAATATCCATTTCCATCTGAATAACAATAATTCGTCAACAGAAATCATTGACGGGTCGTTGGAGGGGGTATAGAGGGATTTTTCATTTTCAATATTTCTTCAAAAATACAATATGACTTGGCACGCATCATGGTGGGGTGCAGAATATCCATTCCCATCTGAATAACAATAATTCGTCAACAGAAATCATTGACGGGTCGTTGGAGGGTGTATAGAGGGATTTATCATTTTCAATATTTCTTCAAAAATCCAATATGACTTGGCACGCATCATGGTGGGGTGCAGAATATCCATTCCCATCTGAATAACAATAATTCGTCGACAGAAATCATTGTCGGGTCGTCAGAGTGGGTATAGAGGGATTTTTCATTTTCAAAATGACTTCAAAAATCAAATATGACTTGGCACGCGTCATAGTGGGGTACAGAATATCCATTTCCATCTCAATAACAATAATTTGTTAACAGAAATCATTGTCGGGTCGTCAGAAGGGGTATAGAGGGATTTTTCATTTTCAAAATTACCTCAAAATCAAATATGACTTGGCACGCATCATGGTGGGGTGCAGAATATCTATTTCCATCAAAATAACAATAATTTGTCAACAGAAATCATTGACGGGTCGTTGGAGGGGGTATAGAGGGATTTTTCATTTTCAAAATTTCTTCAAAAATCTAATATGACTTGGCAAGCATCATGGTGGGGTGCAGAATATCCATTTCCATCTGAACAACAATATTTTGTCACCAGAAATCATTGACGGGTCGTTGGAAGGGGTATAGAGGAATTTTTCATTTTCAATATTTCTTCAAAAATCCATTATGACTTGGCACGCATCATGGTGGGGTGCAGAATATCCATTTTCATCTGAATAACAATAATTCGTCGACAGAAATCAATGTCGGGTCGTCAGAGGGGGTATAGAGGGATATTTCATTTTCAAAATGACTTCAAAAATCAAATATGACTTGGCACGCATCATGGTAGGGTACAAAATATCCACTTCCATCTCAATAACAATAATTTGTCAACAGAAATCATTGTCGGGTCGTCAGAGGGGGTATAGAGGGATTTTTCATTTTCAAAATTACCTCAAAATCAAATATGACTTGGCAGGCATCATAGTGGGGTGCAGAATATCCATTACCATCTAAATAACAATAATTCGTCAACAGAAATCATTGACGGGTCGTTGGAGGGGGTATAGAGGAATTTTTCATTTTCAAAATTTCTTCAAAAATCTAATATGACTTGGCAAGCATCATGGTGGGGTGCAGAATATCCATTTCCATCTGAACAACAATATTTTGTCACCAGAAATCATTGACGGGTCGTTGGAAGGGGTATAGAGGGATTTTTCATTTTCAATATTTCTTCAAAAATCCATTATGACTTGGCACGCATCATGGTAGGGTACAAAATATCCATTTCCATCTGAATAACAATAATTCGTCAACAGAAATCATTGTCAGGTCGTCAGAGGGGGTATAGAGGGATTTTTCATTTTCAAAATTACCTCAAAATCAAATATGACTTGGCACGCATCATGGTGGGGTGCAGAATATCCATTTCCATCTGAATAACAATAATTCGTCAACAGAAATCATTGTCGGGTCGTCAGAGGGGGTATAGAGGGATTTTTCATTTTCAAAATTACCTCAAAATCAAATATGACTTGACACGCATCATGGTGGGTTGCAGAATATTAATTTCCATCTGAATAACAATAATTCGTCAAAAGAAATCATTGTCGGGTCGTTGGAGGGGGTATAGAGGAATTTTTCATTTTCAATATTTCTTCAAAAATTAAATATGACTTGGCACGCATTATAGTAGGGTGCAGAATATCCATTATTATCTGAATAACAATAATTCGTCAACAGAACTCATTGTCGGGTCGTTAGAGGGTGTACAGAGGGATTTCTCATTTTCAAAATGACTTCAAAATTCAAATATGACTTGGCACGCATCATGGTGGGGTACAGAATATCCATTTCCATCTCAATAACAATAATTTGTCAACTGAAAACATTGTCGGGTCGTCAGAGGGGGTATAGAGGGATTTTTCATTTTCAAAATTACCTCAAAATCAAATATGACTTGGCACGCATCATGGTGGGGTGCAGAATATCCATTTCCATCTGAATTACAATGATCCGTCAACAGAAATCATTGACGGGTCGTTGGAGGGGGTATAGAGGGATTTTTCATTTTCAAAATTTCTTCAAAAATCTAATATGACTTGGCGCGCATCATGGTGGGGTGCAGAATATCCATTTCCATCTGAATAACAATATTTTGTCAACAGAAATCATTGTCGGGTCGTTAGAGGGCGTATAGAGGGATTTTTCATTTTCAAAATTACCTCAAAATCAAATATGACTTGGCACGCATCATGGTGGGGTGCAGATTATCCATTCCCATCTGAATAACAATAATTCGTCGACAGAATCAATTGTCGGGTCGTTAGAGGGGGTATAGAGGGATTTTTCATTTTCAAAATTTCTTCAAAAATCTAATATGACTTGGCACGCATCATGGTGGGGTGCAGAATATCCATTTTCGTCTGAATAACAATAATTTGTCAACTGAAATCATTGACGGGTCGTTAGAGGGGGTATAGACGGATTTCTCATTTTCAAAATTTCTTCGAAAATCTAATATAACTTGGCACGCATCATGGTGGGGTGCAGAATATTCATTTCCATCTGAATAACAATAATTTGTCAACAGAAATCATTGTCGGGTCGTTAGAGGGCGTATAGAGGGATTTCTCATTTTCAAAATTTCTTTAAAAATCTAATATGACTTGGCACGCATCATGGTGGGTGTACAATATCTATTTCCATCTGAATAACAATAATTCGTCGACAGAAACCATTGTCGGGTCGTTAGAGGGGGTATAGAGGGATTTTTCATTTTCAAAATTTCTTCAAAAATCTAACATGACTTGGCACGCATCATGGTGGGGTGCAGAATATCCATTTCCATCTGAATAACAATAATTCGTCGACAGAAATCATTGTCGGGTCGTTAGAGGGGGTAAAGAGGGATTTTTCATTTTCAAAATTTCTTCAAAAATCTAATATGACTTGGCACGCATCATGGTGGGGTGCAGAATATCCATTTCCATCTGAATAACAATAATTTGTCAACAGAAATCATTGACGGGTCGTTGGAGGGGGTATAGATTTTCAAAATGACTTCAGAAATCAAATATGGCTTGGCACGCGTCATAGTGGGGTACAGAATATCCATTTCCATCTCAATAACAATAATTTGTTAACAGAAATCATTGTCGGGTCGTCAGAAGGGGTATAGAAGGATTTTTAATTTTCAAAATTACCTCAAAATCAAATATGACTTGGCACGCATCATGGTAGGGTACAGAATATCCATTTCCATCTCAATAACAATAATTTGTCGACAGAAATCATTGTCGGGTCGTCAGAGGGGAAATAGAGGGGGATTTTTCATTTTCAAAATTACCTCAAAATCAAATATGACTTGGCACGCAACATGGTGGGGTGCAGAATATTCATTTCCATCTGAATAACAATAATTCGTCAACAGAAATCATTGTCGGGTCGTTAGAGGGGGTATAGAGGAATTTTTCATTTTCAATATTTCTTCAAAAATCCAATATGACTTGGCACGCATCATGGTGGGGAGCAGAATATACATTATCATCTGAATAACAATAATTCGTCATCAGAACTCATTGTCGGGTAGAGGGGGTATAGATGGATTTTTCATTTTCAAAATGACTTCAATAATCAAATAGTACTTGGCACGCATCATGGTGGGGTACAGAATATCCATTTCCATCTCAATAACAATAATTTGTCAACAGAAATCATTGTCGGGTCGTCAGAGGGGGTATAGAGTGATTTTACATTTTCAAAATTACCTCAAAATCAAATATGACTTGGCATGCATCATAGTGGGGTGCAGAATATCCATTTCCATCTGAATAACAATGATTCGACAACAGAAATCATTGTCGGGTCGTCAGAGGGGGTATAGAGGGATTTTTCATTTTCAATATTTCTTCAAAAATCCAATATGACTTGGCACGCATCATGGTGGGGTGCAGATTATCCATTTCCATCTGAATAACAATAATTCGTCGACAGAAATCATTGACGGGCCGTTGGAGGGGGTATAGAGGGATTTTTCATTTTCAAAATGACTTCAAAAATCAAATATGACTTGGCACACGTCATAGTGGGGTACAGAATATCCATTTCCATCTCAATAACAATAATTGGTTAACAGAAATCATTGTCGGGTCGTCAGAAGGGGTATAGAGGGATTTTTCATTTTCAAAATTACCTCAAAATCAAATAAGACTTGGCACGCATCCTGATGGGGTGCAGAATATCTATTTCCATCTAAATAACAATAATTCGTCAACAGAAATCATTGACGGGTCGTTGGAGGGGGTATAGAGGGATTTTTCATTTTCAAAATGACTTCAAAAATCAAATATGACTTGGCACACGTCATAGTGGGGTACAGAATATCCATTTCCATTTCAATAACAATAATTTGTTAACAGAAATCATTGTCGGGTCGTCAGAAGGGGTATAGAGGGATTCTTCATTTTCAAAATTACCTCAAAATCAAATAAGACTTGGCACGCATCATGATGGGGTGCAGAATATCCACTTCCATCTGAATAACAATAATACGTCTACAGAAATCATTGTCGGGTCGTCAGAGTGGGTATAGAGGGATTTTTCATTTTCAAAATGACTTCAAAAATCAAATATGACTTGGCACGCGTCATAGTGGGGTACAGAATATCCATTTCCATCTCAATAACAATAATTTGTTAACAGAAATCATTGTCGGGTTGTCAGAAGGGGTATAGAGGGATTTTTCATTTTCAAAATTACCTCAAAATCAAATATGACTTGGCACGCATCATGGTGGGGTGCAGAATATCTATTTCCAACTAAATAACAATAATTCGTCAACAGAAATCATTGACGGGTCGTTGGAGGGGGTATAGAGGGATTTTACATTTTCAAAATTTCTTCAATAATCTAACATGACTTGGCACGCATCATGGTAGGGTACAAAATATCCACTTCCATCTCAATAACAATAATTTGTCTACAGAAATCATTGTCGGGTCGTCAGAGGGGGTATAGAGGGATTTTTCATTTTCAAAATTACCTCAAAATCAAATATGACTTGGCAGGCATCATAGTGGGGTGCAGAATATCCATTTCCATCTGAATAACAATAATTCGTCAACAGAAATCATTGACGGGTCGTTGGAGGGGGTATAGAGGGATTTTTCATTTTAAATATTTCTTCAAAAATCCAATATGACTTGGCACGCATCATGGTGGGTTGCAGAATATCCATTTCCATCTGAATAACAATAATTCGTCGACAGAAATCATTGTCGGGTCGTCAGAGGGGGTATAGAGGGATTTTTCATTTTCAAAATGACTTCAAAAATCAAATATGACTTGGCACGCATCATAGTGGGGTACAGAATATCCACTTCCATCTGAATAACAATAATTCGTCGACAGAAATCATTGTCGGGTCGTCAGAGGGAGTATAGAGGGATTTTTCATTTTCAAAATTTCTTCAATAATCTAATATGACTTGGCACGCATCATGGTAGGGTACAGAATATCCATTTCCATCTCAATAACAATAATCTGTCAACAGAAATCATTGTCGGGTCGTCAGAGGGGGTATAGAGGGGTGTTTCATTTTCAAAATTACCTCAAAATCAAATATGACTTGGCACGCATCATGGTGAGGTGCAGAATATCTATTTCCATCTGAATAACAATAATTCGTCAACAGAAATCATTGTCAGGTCGTCAGAGGGGGTATAGAGGGATTTTTCATTTTCAAAATTACCTCAAAATCAAATATGACTTGGCACGCATCATGGTGGGGTGCAGAATATCCATTTCCATCTGAGTAACAATAATTCGTCAACAGAAATCATTGTCGGGTCGTCAGAGGGAGTATAGAGGGATATTTCATTTTCAAAATGACTTCAAAAATCAAATATGACTTGGCACGCATCATAGTGGGGTACAGAATATCCATTTCCATCTCAATAACAATAATTTGTTAACAGAAATCATTGTCGGGTCGTCAGAAGGGGTATAGAAGGATTTTTCATTTTCAAAATTACCTCAAAATCAAATATGACTTGGCACGCATCATGGTAGGGTACAGAATATCCATTTCCATCTCAATAACAATAATTTGTCGACAGAAATCATTGTCGGGTCGTCAGAGGGGAAATAGAGGGGGATTTTTCATTTTCAAAATTACCTCAAAATCAAATATGACTTGGCACGCAACATGGTGGGGTGCAGAATATTCATTTCCATCTGAATAACAATAATTCGTCAACAGAAATCATTGTCGGGTCGTTAGAGGGGTTATAGAGGAATTTTTCATTTTCAATATTTCTTCAAAAATCCAATATGACTTGGCACGCATCATGGTGGGGAGCAGAATATCCATTATCATCTGAATAACAATAATTCGTCATCAGAACTCATTGTCGGGTAGAGGGGGTATAGATGGATTTTTCATTTTCAAAATGACTTCAATAATCAAATAGTACTTGGCACGCATCATGGTGGGGTACAGAATATCCATTTCCATCTCAATAACAATAATTTGTCAACAGAAATCATTGTCGGGTCGTCAGAGGGGGTATAGAGTGATTTTACATTTTCAAAATTACCTCAAAATCAAATATGACTTGGCATGCATCATAGTGGGGTGCAGAATATCCATTTCCATCTGAATAACAATGATTCGACAACAGAAATCATTGACGGGTCGTTGGAGGGGGTATAGAGGAATATTTCATTTTCAAAATTTCTTCAAAAATCTAATATGACTTGGCACGCATCATGGTGGGGTGCAAAGTATCCATGTCCATCCGAATAACAATAATTCGTTAACAGAAATCATTGTCGGGTCGTCAGAGGGGGTATAGAGGGATTTCTCATTTTCAATATTTCTTCCAAAATCTAATATGACTTGGCACGCATCTTGGTGGGGTGCAGAATATCTATTTCGATCTGAACAACAGTAATTCGTCGACAGAAATCATTGTCGGGTCGTTAGAGGAGGTATAGAGGGATTTTTCATTTTCAATATTTCTTCAAAAATCCAATATGACTTGGCACGCATCATGGTGGGTTGCAGAATATTCATTTCCATCTGGATAACAATAATTCGTCAACAGAAATCATTGTCGGGTCGTTAGAGGGTGTATAGAGGGATTTTTCATTTTCAATATTTCTTCAAAAATCCAATATGACTTGGCACGCATCATGGTGGGGTGCAGATTATCCATTTCCATCTGAATAACAATAATTCGTCGACAGAAATCATTGTCGGGTCGTCAGAGTGGGTATAGAGGGATTTTTCATTTTCAAAATTACCTCAAAATCAAATAAGACTTGGCACGCATCATGATGGGGTGCAGAATATCTACTTCCATCTAAATAACAATAATTCGTCAACAGAAATCATTGACGGGTCGTTGGAGGGGTTATAGAGGAATTTTTCATTTTCAATATTTCTTCAAAAATCCAATATGACTTGGCACGCATCATGGTGGGGAGCAGAATATTCATTATCATCTGAATAACAATAATTCGTCATCAGAACTCATTGTCGGGTAGATGGGGTATAGATGGATTTTTCATTTTCAAAATGATTTCAATAATCAAATAGTACTTGGCACGCATCATGGTGGGGTACAGAATATCCATTTCCATCTCAATAACAATAATTTGTCAACAGAAATCATTGTCGGGTCGTCAGAGGGGGTATAGAGTGATTTTACATTTTCAAAATTACCTAAAAATCCAATATGACTTGGCACGCATCATGGTGGGGAGCAGAATATCCATTATCATCTGAATAACAATAATTCGTCATCAGAACTCATTGTCGGGTAGAGGGGGTATAGATGGATTTTTCATTTTCAAAATGATTTCTATAATCAAATAGTACTTGGCACGCATCATGATGGGGTGCAGAATATCCACTTCTATCTGAATAACAATAATTCGTCGACAGAAATCATTGTCGGGTCGTCAGAGTGGGTATAGAGGGATTTTTCATTTTCAAAATGACTTCAAAAATCAAATATGACTTGGCACGCGTCATAGTGGGGTACAGAATATCCATTTCCATCTCAATAACAATAATTTGTTAACAGAAATCATTGTCGGGTCGTCAGAAGGGGTATAGAGGGATTTTTCATTTTCAAAATTACCTCAAAATCAAATATGACTTGGCACGCATCATGGTGGGGTGCAGAATATCTATTTCCAACTAAATAACAATATTTCGTCAACAGAAATCATTGACGGGTCGTTGGAGGGGGTATAGAGGGATTTTTCATTTTCAAAATTTCTTCAATAATCTAATATGACTTGGCACGCATCATGGTAGGATACAAAATATCCACTTCCATCTCAATAACAATAATTTGTCAACAGAAATCATTGTCGGGTCGTCAGAGGGGGTATAGAGGGATTTTTCATTTTCAAAATTACCTCAAAATCAAATATGACTTGGCAGGCATCATAGTGGGGTGCAGAATATCCATTTCCATCTGAATAACAATAATTCGTCAACAGAAATCATTGACGGGTCGTTGGAGGGGGTATAGAGGGATTTTTCATTTTCAATATTTCTTCAAAAATACAATATGACTTGGCACGCATCATGGTGGGGTGCAGAATATCCATTCCCATCTGAATAACAATAATTCGTCAACAGAAATCATTGACGGGTCGTTGGAGGGTGTATAGAGGGATTTATCATTTTCAATATTTCTTCAAAAATCCAATATGACTTGGCACGCATCATGGTGGGGTGCAGAATATCCATTCCCATCTGAATAACAACAATTCGTCGACAGAAATCATTGTCGGGTCGTCAGAGTGGGTATAGAGGGATTTTTCATTTTCAAAATGACTTCAAAAATCAAATATGACTTGGCACGCGTCATAGTGGGGTACAGAATATCCATTTCCATCTCAATAACATTAATTTGTTAACAGAAATCATTGTCGGGTCGTCAGAAGGGGTATAGAGGGATTTTTCATTTTCAAAATTACCTCAAAATCAAATATGACTTGGCACGCATCATGGTGGGGTGCAGAATATCTATTTCCATCAAAATAACAATAATTTGTCAACAGAAATCATTGACGGGTCGTTGGAGGGGGTATAGAGGGATTTTTCATTTTCAAAATTTCTTCAAAAATCTAATATGACTTGGCAAGCATCATGGTGGGGTGCAGAATATCCATTTCCATCTGAACAACAATATTTTGTCACCAGAAATCATTGACGGGTCGTTGGAAGGGGTATAGAGGAATTTTTCATTTTCAATATTTCTTCAAAAATCCATTATGACTTGGCACGCATCATGGTGGGGTGCAGAATATCCATTTTCATCTGAATAACAATAATTCGTCGACAGAAATCAATGTCGGGTCGTCAGAGGGGGTATAGAGGGATATTTCATTTTCAAAATGACTTCAAAAATCAAATATGACTTGGCACGCATCATGGTAGGGTACAAAATATCCACTTCCATCTCAATAACAATAATTTGTCAACAGAAATCATTGTCGGGTCGTCAGAGGGGGTATAGAGGGATTTTTCATTTTCAAAATTACCTCAAAATCAAATATGACTTGGCAGGCATCATAGTGGGGTGCAGAATATCCATTACCATCTAAATAACAATAATTCGTCAACAGAAATCATTGACGGGTCGTTGGAGGGGGTATAGAGGGATTTTTCATTTTCAAAATTTCTTCAAAAATCTAATATGACTTGGCAAGCATCATGGTGGGGTGCAGAATATCCATTTCCATCTGAACAACAATATTTTGTCACCAGAAATCATTGACGGGTCGTTGGAAGGGGTATAGAGGGATTTTTCATTTTCAATATTTCTTCAAAAATCCATTATGACTTGGCACGCATCATGGTAGGGTACAAAATATCCATTTCCATCTGAATAACAATAATTCGTCAACAGAAATCATTGTCAGGTCGTCAGAGGGGGTATAGAGGGATTTTTCATTTTCAAAATTACCTCAAAATCAAATATGACTTGGCACGCATCATGGTGGGGTGCAGAATATCCATTTCCATCTGAATAACAATAATTCGTCAACAGAAATCATTGTCGGGTCGTCAGAGGGGGTATAGAGGGATTTTTCATTTTCAAAATTACCTCAAAATCAAATATGACTTGACACGCATCATGGTGGGTTGCAGAATATTAATTTCCATCTGAATAACAATAATTCGTCAAAAGAAATCATTGTCGGGTCGTTGGAGGGGGTATAGAGGAATTTTTCATTTTCAATATTTCTTCAAAAATTAAATATGACTTGGCACGCATTATAGTAGGGTGCAGAATATCCATTATTATCTGAATAACAATAATTCGTCAACAGAACTCATTGTCGGGTCGTTAGAGGGTGTATAGAGGGATTTCTCATTTTCAAAATGACTTCAAAATTCAAATATGACTTGGCACGCATCATGGTGGGGTACAGAATATCCATTTCCATCTCAATAACAATAATTTGTCAACTGAAAACATTGTCGGGTCGTCAGAGGGGGTATAGAGGGATTTTTCATTTTCAAAATTACCTCAAAATCAAATATGACTTGGCACGCATCATGGTGGGGTGCAGAATATCCATTTCCATCTGAGTTACAATGATCCGTCAACAGAAATCATTGACGGGTCGTTGGAGGGGGTATAGAGGGATTTTTCATTTTCAAAATTTCTTCAAAAATCTAATATGACTTGGCGCGCATCATGGTGGGGTGCAGAATATCCATTTCCATCTGAATAACAATATTTTGTCAACAGAAATCATTGTCGGGTCGTTAGAGGGCGTATAGAGGGATTTTTCATTTTCAAAATTACCTCAAAATCAAATATGACTTGGCACGCATCATGGTGGGGTGCAGATTATCCATTTCCATCTGAATAACAATAATTCGTCGACAGAAATAATTGTCGGGTCGTTAGAGGGGGTATAGAGGGATTTTTCATTTTCAAAATTTCTTCAAAAATCTAATATGACTTGGCACGCATCATGGTGGGGTGCAGAATATCCATTTTCGTCTGAATAACAATAATTTGTCAACTGAAATCATTGACGGGTCGTTAGAGGGGGTATAGACGGATTTCTCATTTTCAAAATTTCTTCGAAAATCTAATATAACTTGGCACGCATCATGGTGGGGTGCAGAATATTCATTTCCATCTGAATAACAATAATTTGTCAACAGAAATCATTGTCGGGTCGTTAGAGGGCGTATAGAGGGATTTCTCATTTTCAAAATTTCTTCAAAAATCTAATATGACTTGGCACGCATCATGGTGGGTGTACAATATCTATTTCCATCTGAATAACAATGATTCGTCGACAGAAACCATTGTCGGGTCGTTAGAGGGGGTATAGAGGGATTTTTCATTTTCAAAATTTCTTCAAAAATCTAACATGACTTGGCACGCATCATGGTGGGGTGCAGAATATCCATTTCCATCTGAATAACAATAATTCGTCGACAGAAATCATTGTCGGGTCGTTAGAGGGGGTAAAGAGGGATTTTTCATTTTCAAAATTTCTTCTAAAATCTAATATGACTTGGCACGCATCATGGTGGGGTGCAGAATATCCATTTCCATCTGAATAACAATAATTTGTCAACAGAAATCATTGACGGGTCGTTGGAGGGGGTATAGATTTTCAAAATGACTTCAGAAATCAAATATGGCTTGGCACGCGTCATAGTGGGGTACAGAATATCCATTTCCATCTCAATAACAATAATTTGTTAACAGAAATCATTGTCGGGTCGTCAGAAGGGGTATAGAAGGATTTTTAATTTTCAAAATTACCTCAAAATCAAATATGACTTGGCACGCATCATGATAGGGTACAGAATATCCATTTCCATCTCAATAACAATAATTTGTCGACAGAAATCATTGTCGGGTCGTCAGAGGGGAAATAGAGGGGGATTTTTCATTTTCAAAATTACCTCAAAATCAAATATGACTTGGCACGCAACATGGTGGGGTGCAGAATATTCATTTCCATCTGAATAACAATAATTCGTCAACAGAAATCATTGTCGGGTCGTTAGAGGGGGTATAGAGGAATTTTTCATTTTCAATATTTCTTCAAAAATCCAATATGACTTGGCACGCATCATGGTGGGGAGCAGAATATACATTATCATCTGAATAACAATAATTCGTCATCAGAACTCATTGTCGGGTAGAGGGGGTATAGATGGATTTTTCATTTTCAAAATGACTTCAATAATCAAATAGTACTTGGCACGCATCATGGTGGGGTACAGAATATCCATTTCCATCTCAATAACAATAATTTGTCAACAGAAATCATTGTCGGGTCGTCAGAGGGGGTATAGAGTGATTTTACATTTTCAAAATTACCTCAAAATCAAATATGACTTGGCATGCATCATAGTGGGGTGCAGAATATCCATTTCCATCTGAATAACAATGATTCGACAACAGAAATCATTGTCGGGTCGTCAGAGGGGGTATAGAGGGATTTTTCATTTTCAATATTTCTTCAAAAATCCAATATGACTTGGCACGCATCATGGTGGGGTGCAGATTATCCATTTCCATCTGAATAACAATAATTCGTCGACAGAAATCATTGACGGGCCGTTGGAGGGGGTATAGAGGGATTTTTCATTTTCAAAATGACTTCAAAAATCAAATATGACTTGGCACACGTCATAGTGGGGTACAGAATATCCATTTCCATCTCAATAACAATAATTGGTTAACAGAAATCATTGTCGGGTCGTCAGAAGGGGTATAGAGGGATTTTTCATTTTCAAAATTACCTCAAAATCAAATAAGACTTGGCACGCATCATGATGGGGTGCAGAATATCCACTTCCATCTGAATAACAATAATACGTCTACAGAAATCATTGTCGGGTCGTCAGAGTGGGTATTGAGGGATTTTTCATTTTCAAAATGACTTCAAAAATCAAATATGACTTGGCACGCGTCATAGTGGGGTACAGAATATCCATTTCCATCTCAATAACAATAATTTGTTAACAGAAATCATTGTCGGGTTGTCAGAAGGGGTATAGAGGGATTTTTCATTTTCAAAATTACCTCAAAATCAAATATGACTTGGCACGCATCATGGTGGGGTGCAGAATATCTATTTCCAACTAAATAACAATAATTCGTCAACAGAAATCATTGACGGGTCGTTGGAGGGGGTATAGAGGGATTTTACATTTTCAAAATTTCTTCAATAATCTAACATGACTTGGCACGCATCATGGTAGGGTACAAAATATCCACTTCCATCTCAATAACAATAATTTGTCTACAGAAATCATTGTCGGGTCGTCAGAGGGGGTATAGAGGGATTTTTCATTTTCAAAATTACCTCAAAATCAAATATGACTTGGCAGGCATCATAGTGGGGTGCAGAATATCCATTTCCATCTGAATAACAATAATTCGTCAACAGAAATCATTGACGGGTCGTTGGAGGGGGTATAGAGGGATTTTTCATTTTAAATATTTCTTCAAAAATCCAATATGACTTGGCACGCATCATGGTGGGGTGCAGAATATCCATTTCCATCTGAATAACAATAATTCGTCGACAGAAATCATTGTCGGGTCGTCAGAGGGGGTATAGAGGGATTTTTCATTTTCAAAATGACTTCAAAAATCAAATATGACTTGGCACGCATCATAGTGGGGTACAGAATATCCACTTCCATCTGAATAACAATAATTCGTCGACAGAAATCATTGTCGGGTCGTCAGAGGGAGTATAGAGGGATTTTTCATTTTCAAAATTTCTTCAATAATCTAATATGACTTGGCACGCATCATGGTAGGGTACAGAATATCCATTTCCATCTCAATAACAATAATCTGTCAACAGAAATCATTGTCGGGTCGTCAGAGGGGGTATAGAGGGGTGTTTCATTTTCAAAATTACCTCAAAATCAAATATGACTTGGCACGCATCATGGTGAGGTGCAGAATATCTATTTCCATCTGAATAACAATAATTCGTCAACAGAAATCATTGTCAGGTCGTCAGAGGGGGTATAGAGGGATTTTTCATTTTCAAAATTACCTCAAAATCAAATATGACTTGGCACGCATCATGGTGGGGTGCAGAATATCCATTTCCATCTGAGTAACAATAATTCGTCAACAGAAATCATTGTCGGGTCGTCAGAGGGAGTATAGAGGGATTTTTCATTTTCAAAATTACCTCAAAATCAAATATGACTTGACACGCATCATGGTGGGGTGTAGAATATCCATTTCCATCTGAATAACAATAATTCGTCAACAGAAATCATTGACGGGTCGTTGGAGGGGGTATAGAGGGATTTTTCATTTTCAAAATTTCTTCAAAAACTAATATGACTAGGCACGCATCATGGTGGGGTGCAGAATATCCATTTCCATCTGAATAACAATAATTCGTCAACAGAAATCATTGTCGGGTCGTTAGAGGGGATATAGAGGGATTTTTCATTTTCAAAATTACCTCAAAATCAAAAATGACTTGGCACGCAACATGGTGAGGTGCAGAATATTCATTTCCATCTGAATAACAATAATTCGTCAACAGAAATCATTTTTGAGTCGTTAGAGGGGGGATAGAGGGATTTTTCATTTTCAATATTTCTTCAAAAATCCAATATGACTTGGCACGCATCAGGGTGGGGTGGAAAATATCCACTTCCATCTAAATAACAATAATTCGTCAACAGAAATCATTGACGGGTCGTTAGAGGGGGTATAGAGGGATTTTTCATTTTCAATATTTCTTCAAAAATCCAATATGACTTGGCACGCATCATGGTGGGGTGCAGAATATTCATTTCCATCTGAATAACAATAATTTGTCGACAGAAATCATTGTCGGGTCGTCAGAGGGGGTTAGAGGGATTTTTCATTTTAAAAATGACTTCAAAAATCAAATATGACTTGGCACGCATCATAGTGGGGTACAGAATATCCATTTCCATCTCAATAGCAATAATTTGTTAACAGAAATCATTGTCGGGTCGTCAGAGGGGGTATAGAGGGATTTTTCATTTTCAAATTTACCTCAAAATCAAATATGACTTGGAACGCATCATGGTGGGGTGCAGAATATCCATTTCCATCTATATAACAATAATTCGTCAACAGAAATCATTGACGGGTCGTTGGAGGGGGTATAGAGGGATTTCTCATTTTCAATATTTCTTCAAAAATCTAATATGACTTGGCACGCATCATGGTGGGGTACAGAATATCCATTTCCATCTGAATAACAATAATTCGTCAACAGAAATCATTGTCGGGTCGTTAGAGGGGATATAGAGTGATTTTTCATTTTCAAAATTACCTCAAAATCAAAAATGACTTGGCACGCAACATGGTGGGGTGCAGAATATTCATTTCCATCTGAATAACAATAATTCGTCAACAGAAATCATTTTCGAGTCGTTAGAGGGGGAATAGAGGGATTTTTCATTTTCAATATTTCTTCAAAAATCCAATATGACTTGGCACGCATCAGGGTGGGGTGCAAAATATCCACTTCCATCTAAATAACAATAATTCGTCAACAGAAATCATTGACGGGTCGTTGGAAGAAGTATAGAGGGATTTTTCATTTTCAAAATTTCTTCAATAATCTAATATGACTTGGCACGCATCATGGTGGGGTGCAGAATATCCATTTCCATCTGAATAACAATAATTTGTCAACAGAAATCATTGTCGGGTCATTAGAGGGCGTATAGAGGGATTTCTCATTTTCAATATTTCTTCAAAAATCTAATATGACTTGGCACGCATCATGGTGGGTGTTGAATATTTATTTCCATCTGAATAACAATAATTCGTCGACAGAAATCATTGTCGGGTCGTTAGAGGGGGTATAGAGGGATTTTTCATTTTCAAAATTTCTTCAAAAATCTAATATGACTTGGCACGCATCATGGTGGGGTGCAGAATATCCATTTATATCTGAATAACAATAATTTGTCAACAGAAATCATTGACGGGTCGTTGGAGGGGGTATAGAGGGATTTTTCATTTTCAAAATTTCTTCAAAAATCTAATATGACTTGGCACGCCTCATGGTAGGGTACAGAATATATATTTCCATCTGAATAACAATAATTCGTCAACAGAAATCATTGTCGGGTCGTTAGAGGGGGTATAGAGGAATTTTTCATTTTCAATATTTCTTCAAAAATCCAAAATGACTTGGCACGCATCATGGTGGGGAGCAGAATATCCATTATCATCTGAATAACAATAATTCGTCATCAGAACTCATTGTCGGGTAGAGGGGGTATAGATGGATTTTTCATTTTCAAAATGACTTCAATAATCAAATAGTACTTGGCACGCATCATGGTGGGGTACAAAATATCCATTTCCATCTCAATAACAATAATTTGTCAACAGAAATCATTGTCGGGTCGTCAGAGGGTGTATAGAGTGATTTTACATATTCAAAATTACCTCAAAATCAAATAAGACTTGGCACGCATCATAGTGGTGTGCAGAATATCCATTTCCATCTGAATAACAATGATTCGACAACAGAAATCATTGACGGGTCGTTGGAGGGGGTATAGAGGGATATTTCATTTTCAAAATTTCTTCAAAAATCTAATATGACTTGGCACGCATCATGGTGGGGTGCAAAGTATCCATGTCCATCTGAATAACAATAATTCGTCAACAGAAATCATTGTCGGGTCGTCAGAGGGGGTATAGAGGGATTTCTCATTTTCAATATTTCTTCCAAAATCTAATATGACTTGGCACGCATCATGGTGGGGTGCAGAATATCTATTTCGATCTGAATAACAATAATTCGTCGACAGAAATCATTGTTGGGTCGTTAGAGGAGGTATAGAGGGATTTTTCATTTTCAAAATTACCTCAAAATCAAATATGACTTGGCACGCAACATGGTGGGGTGCAGAATATTCATTTCCATCTGGATAACAATAATTCGTCAACAGAAATCATTGTTGGGTCGTTAGAGGAGGTATAGAGGGATTTTTCATTTTCAAAATTACCTCAAAATCCAATATGACTTGGCACGCATCATGGTGTGGTGCAGAATATCCATTTCCATCTGAATAACAATAATTCGTCGACAGAAATCATTGTCGGGTCGTCAGAGTGGGTATAGAGGGATTTTTCATTTTCAAAATTACCTCAAAATCAAATATGACTTGGCACGCATCATGGTGGGGTGCAGAATATCTATTTCCATCTAAATAACAATAATTCGTCAACAGAAATCATTGACGGGTCGTTGGAGGGGGTATAGAGGGATTTTTCATTTTCAAAATTTCTTCAATAATCTAATATGACTTGGCACGCATCATGGTAGGGTACAAAATATCCACTTCCATCTCAATAACAATAATTTGTCAACAGAAATCATTGTCGGGTCGTCAGAGGGGGTATAGAGGGATTTTTCATTTTCAAAATTACCTCAAAATCAAATATGACTTGGCAGGCATCATAGTGGGGTGCAGAATATCCATTTCCATCTGAATAACAATAATTCGTCAACAGAAATCATTGACGGGTCGTTGGAGGGGGTATAGAGGGATTTTTCATTTTCAAAATTTCTTCAAAAATCTAATATGACTTGGCAAGCATCATGGTGGGGTGCAGAATATCCATTTCCATCTGAACAACAATATTTTGTCACCAGAAATCATTGACGGGTCGTTGGAAGGGGTATAGAGGGATTTTTCATTTTCAATATGTCTTCAAAAATCCATTATGACTTGGCACGCATCATGGTGGGGTGCAGAATATCCATTTCCATCTGAATAACAATAATTCGTCGACAGAAATCAATGTCGGGTCGTCAGAGGGGGTATAGAGGGATTTTTCATTTTCAAAATTTCTTCAATAATCTAATATGACTTGGCACGCATCATGGTAGGGTACAGAATATCCATTTCCATCTCAATAACAATAATCTGTCAACAGAAATCATTGTCGGGTCGTCAGAGGGGGTATAGAGGTGGTTTTTCATTTTCAAAATTACCTCAAAATCAAATATGACTTGGCACGCATCATGGTGGGGTGCAGAATATCCATTTCCATCTGAATAACAATAATTCGTCAACAGAAATCATTGTCAGGTCGTCAGAGGGGGTATAGAGGGATTTTTCATTTTCAAAATTACCTCAAAATCAAATATGACTTGGCACGCATCATGGTGGGGTGCAGAATATCCATTTCCATCTGAATAACAATAATTCGTCAACAGAAATCATTGTCGGGTCGTCAGAGGGGGTATAGAGGGATTTTTCATTTTCAAAATTACCTCAAAATCAAATATGACTTGACACGCATCATGGTGGGTTGCAGAATATCCATTTCCATCTGAATAACAATAATTCGTCAACAGAAATCATTGTCGGGTCGTCAGAGGGGGTATAGAGGGATTTTTCAATATCAAAATGACTTCAAAAATTAAATATGACTTGGCACGCATTATAGTAGGGTGCAGAATATCCGATTCCATCTGAATAACAAGAATTTGTTAACAGAAATCATTGTCGGGTCGTCAGAGGGGGTATGGAGGAATTTTTCATTTTCAAAATTACCTCAAAATCCAATATGACTTGGCACGCATCATGGTGGGGTACAGAATATCCATTTCCATCTCAATAACAATAATTTCTCAACAGAAATCATTGTCGGGTCGTCAGAGGGGGAATAGAGGGTTTTTCATTTTCAAAATTACCTCAAAATCAAATATGACTTGGCACGCAACATGGTGGAGTGCAGAATATTAATTTCCATCTGAATAACAATAATTCGTCAACAGAAATCATTGTCGGGTCGTTGGAGGGGGTATAGAGGAATTTTTCATTTTCAATATTTCTTCAAAAATCCAATATGACTTGGCACGCATCATGGTGGGATGCAGAATATCCATTATTATCTGAATAACAATAATTCGTCAACAGAACTCATTGTCGGGTCGTTAGAGGGTGTATAGAGGGATTTCTCATTTTCAAAATGACTTCAAAATTCAAATATGACTTGGCACGCATCATGGTGGGGTACAGAATATCCATTTCCATCTCAATAACAATAATTTGTCAACTGAAAACATTATCGGGTCGTCAGAGGGGGTATAGAGGGATTTTTCATTTTCAAAATTACCTCAAAATCAAATATGACTTGGCACGCATCATGGTGGGGTGCAGAATATCCATTTCCATCTGAATTACAATGATCCGTCAACAGAAATCATAGACGGGTCGTTGGAGGGGGTATAGAGGGATTTTTCATTTTCAAAATTTCTTCAAAAATCTAATATGACTTGGCGCGCATCATGGTGGGGTGCAGAATATCCATTTCCATCTGAATAACAATAATTTGTCAACAGAAATCATTGTCGGGTCGTTAGAGGGCGTATAGAGGGATTTTTCATTTTCAAAATTACCTCAAAATCAAATATGACTTGGTGGGGTGCAGATTATCCATTTCCATCTCAATAACAATTTGTCAACAGAAATCATTGTCGGGTCGTTAGAGGGCGTATAGAGGGATTTTTCATTTTCAAAATTACCTCAAAATCAAATATGACTTGGTGGGGTGCAGATTATCCATTTCCATCTGAATAACAATAATTCGTCGACAGAAATAATTGTCGGGTCGTTAGAGGGGGTAGAGAGGGATTTTTCATTTTCAAAATTTCTCCAAAAATCTAATATGACTTGGCACGCATCATGGTGGGGTGCAGAATATCTATTTCCGTCTGAATAACAATAAGTTGTCAACTGAAATCATTGACGGGTCGTTAGAGGGGGTATAGACGGATTTCTCATTTTCAAAATTTCTTCGAAAATCTAATATAACTTGGCACGCATCATGGTGGGGTGCAGAATATCCATTTCCATCTGAATAACAATAATTCGTCAACAGAAATCATTGTCGGGTCGTCAGAGGGGGTATAGAGGGATTTTTCATTTTCAAAATTACCTCAAAATCAAATATGACTTGACACGCATCATGGTGGGTTGCAGAATATCCATTTCCATCTGAATAACAATAATTCGTCAACAGAAATCATTGACGGGTCGTCGGAGGAAGTATAGAGGGATTTTTCATTTTCAAAATTTCTTCAAAAACTAATATGACTTGGCACGCATCATGGTGGGGTGCAGAATATCCATTTCCATCTGAATAACAATAATTCGTCAACAGAAATCATTGTCGGGTCGTTAGAGGGGATATAGAGGGATTTTTCATTTTCAAAATTACCTCAAAATCAAAAATGACTTGGCACGCAACATGGTGGGGTGCAGAATATTCATTTCCATCTGAATAACAATAATTCGTCAACAGAAATCGTTTTCGAGTCGTTAGAGGGGGAATAGAGGGATTTTTCATTTTCAATATTTCTTCAAAAATCCAATATGACTTGGCACGCATCATGGTGGGGTGCAGAATATTCATTTCCATCTGAATAACAATAATTATTCGACAGAAATCATTGTCGGGTCGTCAGAGGGGGTATAGAGGGATTTTTCATTTTCAAAATGACTTCAAAAATCAAATATGACTTGGCACGCATCATAGTGGGGTACAGAATATCCATTTCCATCTCAATAGCAATAATTTGTTAACAGAAATCATTGTCGGGTCGTCAGAGGGGGTATAGAGGGATTTTTCATTTTCAAATTTACCTCAAAATCAAATATGACTTGGAACGCATCATGGTGGGGTGCAGAATATCCATTTCCATCTATATAACAATAATTCGTCAACAGAAATCATTGACGGGTCGTTGGAGGGGGTATAGAGGGATTTTTCATTTTCAAAATTTCTTCAAAAACTAATATGACTTGGCACGCATCATGGTGGGGTGCAGAATATCCATTTCCATCTGAATAACAATAATTCGTCAACAGAAATCATTGTCGGGTCGTTAGAGGGGATATAGAGGGATTTTTCATTTTCAAAATTACCTCAAAATCAAAAATGACTTGGCACGCAACATGGTGGGGTGCAGAATATTCATTTCCATCTGAATAACAATAATTCGTCAACAGAAATCATTTTCGAGTTGATAGAGGGGGAATAGAGGGATTTTTCATTTTCAATATTTCTTCAAAAATCCAATATGACTTGGCACGCATCAGGGTGGGGTGCAAAATATCCACTTCCATCTAAATAACAATAATTCGTCAACAGAAATCATTGACGGGTCGTTGGAAGAAGTATAGAGGGATTTTTCATTTTCAAAATTTCTTCAATAATCTAATATGACTTGGCACGCATCATGGTGGGGTACAGAATATCCATTTCCATCTCAATACCAATAATTTCTCAACAGAAATCATTGTCGGGTCGTCAGAGGGGGAATAGAGGGTTTTAAATTTTCAAAATTACCTCAAAATCAAATATGACTTGGCACGCAACATGGTGGAGTGCAGAATATTAATTTCCATCTGAATAACAATAATTCGTAAACAGAAATCATTGTCGGGTCGTTAGAGGGTGTATAGAGGGATTTTTCATTTACAATATTTCTTCAAAAATCCAATATGACTTGGCACGCATCATGGTGGGATGCAGAATGTCCATTATTATCTGAATAACAATAATTCGTCAACAGAACTCATTGTCGGGTCGTTAGAGGGTGTATAGAGGGATTTCTCATTTTAAAAATGACTTCAAAATTCAAATATGACTTGGCACGCATCATGGTGGGGTACTGGGGTACAGAATATCCATTTCCATCTCAATAACAATAATTTGTTAACAGAAATCATTGTCGGGTCGTCAGAAGGGGTATAGAGGGATTTTTCATTTTCAAAATTACCTCAAAATCAAATATGACTTGGCACGCATCATGGTGGGGTGCAGAATATCTATTTCCAACTAAATAACAATATTTCGTCAACAGAAATCATTGACGGGTCGTTGGAGGGGGTATAGAGGGATTTTTCATTTTCAAAATTTCTTCAATAATCTAATATGACTTGGCACGCATCATGGTAGGGTACAAAATATCCACTTCCATCTCAATAACAATAATTTGTCAACAGAAATCATTGTCGGGTCGTCAGAGGGGGTATAGAGGGATTTTTCATTTTCAAAATTACCTCAAAATCAAATATGACTTGGCAGGCATCATAGTGGGGTGCAGAATATCCATTTCCATCTGAATAACAATAATTCGTCAACAGAAATCATTGACGGGTCGTTGGAGGGGGTATAGAGGGATTTTTCATTTTCAATATTTCTTCAAAAATACAATATGACTTGGCACGCATCATGGTGGGGTGCAGAATATCCATTTCCATCTGAATAACAATAATTCGTCAACAGAAATCATTGACGGGTCGTTGGAGGGTGTATAGAGGGATTTATCATTTTCAATATTTCTTCAAAAATCCAATATGACTTGGCACGCATCATGGTGGGGTGCAGAATATCCATTTCCATCTGAATAACAATAATTCGTCGACAGAAATCATTGTCGGGTCGTCAGAGTGGGTATAGAGGGATTTTTCATTTTCAAAATGACTTCAAAAATCAAATATGACTTGGCACGCGTCATAGTGGGGTACAGAATATCCATTTCCATCTCAATAACAATAATTTGTTAACAGAAATCATTGTCGGGTCGTCAGAAGGGGTATAGAGGGATTTTTCATTTTCAAAATTACCTCAAAATCAAATATGACTTGGCACGCATCATGGTGGGGTGCAGAATATCTATTTCCATCTAAATAACAATAATTTGTCAACAGAAATCATTGACGGGTCGTTGGAGGGGGTATAGAGGGATTTTTCATTTTCAAAATTTCTTCAAAAATCTAATATGACTTGGCAAGCATCATGGTGGGGTGCAGAATATCCATTTCCATCTGAACAACAATATTTTGTCACCAGAAATCATTGACGGGTCGTTGGAAGGGGTATAGAGGGATTTTTCATTTTCAATATTTCTTCAAAAATCCATTATGACTTGGCACGCATCATGGTGGGGTGCAGAATATCCATTTTCATCTGAATAACAATAATTCGTCGACAGAAATCAATGTCGGGTCGTCAGAGGGGGTATAGAGGGATATTTCATTTTCAAAATGACTTCAAAAATCAAATATGACTTGGCACGCATCATGGTAGGGTACAAAATATCCACTTCCATCTCAATAACAATAATTTGTCAACAGAAATCATTGTCGGGTCGTCAGAGGGGGTATAGAGGGATTTTTCATTTTCAAAATTACCTCAAAATCAAATATGACTTGGCAGGCATCATAGTGGGGTGCAGAATATCCATTACCATCTAAATAACAATAATTCGTCAACAGAAATCATTGACGGGTCGTTGGAGGGGGTATAGAGGGATTTTTCATTTTCAAAATTTCTTCAAAAATCTAATATGACTTGGCAAGCATCATGGTGGGGTGCAGAATATCCATTTCCATCTGAACAACAATATTTTGTCACCAGAAATCATTGACGGATCGTTGGAAGGGGTATAGAGGGATTTTTCATTTTCAATATTTCTTCAAAAATCCATTATGACTTGGCACGCATCATGGTAGGGTACAAAATATCCATTTCCATCTGAATAACAATAATTCGTCAACAGAAATCATTGTCAGGTCGTCAGAGGGGGTATAGAGGGATTTTTCATTTTCAAAATTACCTCAAAATCAAATATGACTTGGCACGCATCATGGTGGGGTGCAGAATATCCATTTCCATCTGAATAACAATAATTCGTCAACAGAAATCATTGTCGGGTCGTCAGAGGGGGTATAGAGGAATTTTTCATTTTCAAAATTACCTCAAAATCAAATATGACTTGACACGCATCATGGTGGGTTGCAGAATATTAATTTCCATCTGAATAACAATAATTCGTCAAAAGAAATCATTGTCGGGTCGTTGGAGGGGGTATAGAGGAATTTTTCATTTTCAATATTTCTTCAAAAATTAAATATGACTTGGCACGCATTATAGTAGGGTGCAGAATATCCATTATTATCTGAATAACAATAATTCGTCAACAGAACTCATTGTCGGGTCGTTAGAGGGTGTATAGAGGGATTTCTCATTTTCAAAATGACTTCAAAATTCAAATATGACTTGGCACGCATCATGGTGGGGTACAGAATATCCATTTCCATCTCAATAACAATAATTTGTCAACTGAAAACATTGTCGGGTCGTCAGAGGGGGTATAGAGGGATTTTTCATTTTCAAAATTACCTCAAAATCAAATATGACTTGGCACGCTTCATGGTGGGGTGCAGAATATCCATTTCCATCTGAATTACAATGATCCGTCAACAGAAATCATTGACGGGTCGTTGGAGGGGGTATAGAGGGATTTTTCATTTTCAAAATTTCTTCAAAAATCTAATATGACTTGGCGCGCATCATGGTGGGGTGCAGAATATCCATTTCCATCTGAATAACAATATTTTGTCAACAGAAATCATTGTCGGGTCGTTAGAGGGCGTATAGAGGGATTTTTCATTTTCAAAATTACCTCAAAATCAAATATGACTTGGCACGCATCATGGTGGGGTGCAGATTATCCATTTCCATCTGAATAACAATAATTCGTCGACAGAAATAATTGTCGGGTCGTTAGAGGGGGTATAGAGGGATTTTTCATTTTCAAAATTTCTTCAAAAATCTAATATGACTTGGCACGCATCATGGTGGGGTGCAGAATATCCATTTTCGTCTGAATAACAATAATTTGTCAACTGAAATCATTGACGGGTCGTTAGAGGGGGTATAGACGGATTTCTCATTTTCAAAATTTCTTCGAAAATCTAATATAACTTGGCACGCATCATGGTGGGGTGCAGAATATTCATTTCCATCTGAATAACAATAATTTGTCAACAGAAATCATTGTCGGGTCGTTAGAGGGCGTATAGAGGGATTTCTCATTTTCAAAATTTCTTCAAAAATCTAATATGACTTGGCACGCATCATGGTGGGTGTACAATATCTATTTCCATCTGAATAACAATAATTCGTCGACAGAAACCATTGTCGGGTCGTTAGAGGGGGTATAGAGGGATTTTTCATTTTCAAAATTTCTTCAAAAATCTAACATGACTTGGCACGCATCATGGTGGGGTGCAGAATATCCATTTCCATCTGAATAACAATAATTCGTCGACAGAAATCATTGTCGGGTCGTTAGAGGGGGTAAAGAGGGATTTTTCATTTTCAAAATTTCTTCAAAAATCTAATATGACTTGGCACGCATCATGGTGGGGTGCAGAATATCCATTTCCATCTGAATAACAATAATTTGTCAACAGAAATCAATGACGGGTCGTTGGAGGGGGTATAGATTTTCAAAATGACTTCAGAAATCAAATATGGCTTGGCACGCGTCATAGTGGGGTACAGAATATCCATTTCCATCTCAATAACAATAATTTGTTAACAGAAATCATTGTCGGGTCGTCAGAAGGGGTATAGAAGGATTTTTAATTTTCAAAATTACCTCAAAATCAAATATGACTTGGCACGCATCATGGTAGGGTACAGAATATCCATTTCCATCTCAATAACAATAATTTGTCGACAGAAATCATTGTCGGGTCGTCAGAGGGGAAATAGAGGGGGATTTTTCATTTTCAAAATTACCTCAAAATCAAATATGACTTGGCACGCAACATGGTGGGGTGCAGAATATTCATTTCCATCTGAATAACAATAATTCGTCAACAGAAATCATTGTCGGGTCGTTAGAGGGGGTATAGAGGAATTTTTCATTTTCAATATTTCTTCAAAAATCCAATATGACTTGGCACGCATCATGGTGGGGAGCAGAATATCCATTATCATCTGAATAACAATAATTCGTCATCAGAACTCATTGTCGGGTAGAGGGGGTATAGATGGATTTTTCATTTTCAAAATGACTTCAATAATCAAATAGAACTTGGCACGCATCATGGTTGGGTACAGAATATCCATTTCCATCTCAATAACAATAATTTGTCAACAGAAATCATTGTCGGGTCGTCAGAGGGGGTATAGAGTGATTTTACATTTTCAAAATTACCTCAAAATCAAATATGACTTGGCATGCATTATAGTGGGGTGCAGAATATCCATTTCCATCTGAATAACAATGATTCGACAACAGAAATCATTGTCGGGTCGTCAGAGGGGGTATAGAGGGATTTTTCATTTTCAATATTTCCTCAAAAATCCAATATGACTTGGCACGCATCATGGTGGGGTGCAGATTATCCATTTCCATCTGAATAACAATAATTCGTCGACAGAAATCATTGACGGGCCGTTGGAGGGGGTATAGAGGGATTTTTCATTTTCAAAATGACTTCAAAAATCAAATATGACTTGGCACACGTCATAGTGGGGTACAGAATATCCATTTCCATCTCAATAACAATAATTGGTTAACAGAAATCATTGTCGGGTCGTCAGAAGGGGTATAGAGGGATTTTTCATTTTCAAAATTACCTCAAAATCAAATAAGACTTGGCACGCATCCTGATGGGGTGCAGAATAACTATTTCCATCTAAATAACAATAATTCGTCAACAGAAATCATTGACGGGTCGTTGGAGGGGGTATAGAGGGATTTTTCATTTTCAAAATGACTTCAAAAATCAAATATGACTTGGCACACGTCATAGTGGGGTACAGAATATCCATATCCATTTCAATAACAATAATTTGTTAACAGAAATCATTGTCGGGTCGTCAGAAGGGGTATAGAGGGATTCTTCATTTTCAAAATTACCTCAAAATCAAATAAGACTTGGCACGCATCATGATGGGCTGCAGAATATCCACTTCCATCTGAATAACAATAATACGTCGACAGAAATCATTGTCGGGTCGTCAGAGTGGGTATAGAGGGATTTTTCATTTTCAAAATGACTTCAAAAATCAAATATGACTTGGCACGCGTCATAGTGGGGTACAGAATATCCATTTCCATCTCAATAACAATAATTTGTTAACAGAAATCATTGTCGGGTTGTCAGAAGGGGTATAGAGGGATTTTTCATTTTCAAAATTACCTCAAAATCAAATATGACTTGGCACGCATCATGGTGGGGTGCAGAATATCTATTTCCAACTAAATAACAATAATTCGTCAACAGAAATCATTGACGGGTCGTTGGAGGGGGTATAGAGGGATTTTACATTTTCAAAATTTCTTCAATAATCTAACATGACTTGGCACGCATCATGGTAGGGTACAAAATATCCACTTCCATCTCAATAACAATAATTTGTCAACAGAAATCATTGTCGGGTCGTCAGAGGGGGTATAGAGGGATTTTTCATTTTCAAAATTACCTCAAAATCAAATATGACTTGGCAGGCATCATAGTGGGGTGCAGAATATCCATTTCCATCTGAATAACAATAATTCGTCAACAGAAATCATTGACGGGTCGTTGGAGGGGGTATAGAGGGATTTTTCATTTTAAATATTTCTTCAAAAATCCAATATAACTTGGCACGCATCATGGTGGGGTGCAGAATATCCATTTCCATCTGAATAACAATAATTCGTTGACAGAAATCATTGTCGGGTCGTCAGAGGGGGTATAGAGGGATTTTTCATTTTCAAAATGACTTCAAAAATCAAATATGACTTGGCACGCATCATAGTGGGGTACAGAATATCCACTTCCATCTGAATAACAATAATTCGTCGACAGAAATCATTGTCGGGTCGTCAGAGGGAGTATAGAGGGATTTTTCATTTTCAAAATTTCTTCAATAATCTAATATGACTTGGCACGCATCATGGTAGGGTACAGAATATCCATTTCCATCTCAATAACAATAATCTGTCAACAGAAATCATTGTCGGGTCGTCAGAGGGGGTATAGAGGGGTGTTTCATTTTCAAAATTACCTCAAAATCAAATATGACTTGGCACGCATCATGGTGAGGTGCAGAATATCTATTTCCATCTGAATAACAATAATTCGTCAACAGAAATCATTGTCAGGTCGTCAGAGGGGGTATAGAGGGATTTTTCATTTTCAAAATTACCTCAAAATCAAATATGACTTGGCACGCATCATGGTGGGGTGCAGAATATCCATTTCCATCTGAGTAACAATAATTCGTCAACAGAAATCATTGTCGGGTCGTCAGAGGGAGTATAGAGGGATTTTTCATTTTCAAAATTACCTCAAAATCAAATATGACTTGACACGCATCATGGTGGGGTGTAGAATATCCATTTCCATCTGAATAACAATAATTCGTCAACAGAAATCATTGACGGGTCGTTGGAGGGGGTATAGAGGGATTTTTCATTTTCAAAATTTCTTCAAAAACTAATATGACTAGGCACGCATCATGGTGGGGTGCAGAATATCCATTTCCATTTGAATAACAATAATTCGTCAACAGAAATCATTGTCGGGTCGTTAGAGGGGATATAGAGGGATTTTTCATTTTCAAAATTACCTCAAAATCAAAAATGACTTGGCACGCAACATGGTGAGGTGCAGAATATTCATTTCCATCTGAATAACAATAATTCGTCAACAGAAATCATTTTTGAGTCGTTAGAGGGGGAATAGAGGGATTTTTCATTTTCAATATTTCTTCAAAAATCCAATATGACTTGGCACGCATCAGGGTGGGGTGGAACATATCCACTTCCATCTAAATAACAATAATTCGTCAACAGAAATCATTGACGGGTCGTTGGAAGAAGTATAGAGGGATTTTTCATTTTCAATATTTCTTCAAAAATCCAATATGACTTGGCACGCATCATAGTGGGGTACAGAATATCCATTTCCATCTGAATAACAATAATTTGTCAACAGAAATCATTGTCGGGTCATTAGAGGGCGTATAGAGGGATTTCTCATTTTCAATATTTCTTCAAAAATCTAATATGACTTGGCACGCATCATGGTGGGTGTTGAATATTTATTTCCATCTGAATAACAATAATTCGTCGACAGAAATCATTGTCGGGTCGTTAGAGGGGGTATAGAGGGATTTTTCATTTTCAAAATTTCTTCAAAAATCTAATATGACTTGGCACGCATCATGGTGGGGTGCAGAATATCCATTTATATCTGAATAACAATAATTTGTCAACAGAAATCATTGACGGGTCGTTGGAGGGGGTATAGAGGGATTTTTCATTTTCAAAATTTCTTCAAAAATCTAATATGACTTGGCACGCCTCATGGTAGGGTACAGAATATATATTTCTATCTGAATAACAATAATTCGTCAACAGAAATCATTGTCGGGTCGTTAGAGGGGGTATAGAGGAATTTTTCATTTTCAATATTTCTTCAAAAATCCAAAATGACTTGGCACGCATCATGGTGGGGAGCAGAATATCCATTATCATCTGAATAACAATAATTCGTCATCAGAACTCATTGTCGGGTAGAGGGGGTATAGATGGATTTTTCATTTTCAAAATGACTTCAATAATCAAATAGTACTTGGCACGCATCATGGTGGGGTACAAAATATCCATTTCCATCTCAATAACAATAATTTGTCAACAGAAATCATTGTCGGGTCGTCAGAGGGTGTATAGAGTGATTTTACATATTCAAAATTACCTCAAAATCAAATAAGACTTGGCACGCATCATAGTGGTGTGCAGAATATCCATTTCCATCTGAATAACAATGATTCGACAACAGAAATCATTGACGGGTCGTTGGAGGGGGTATAGAGGGATATTTCATTTTCAAAATTACCTAAAAATCAAATATGACTTGGCACGCATCATGGTGGGGTGCAAAGTATCCATGTCCATCTGAATAACAATAATTCGTCAACAGAAATCATTGTCGGGTCGTCAGAGGGGGTTTAGAGGGATTTCTCATTTTCAATATTTCTTCCAAAATCTAATATGACTTGGCACGCATCATGGTGGGGTGCAGAATATCTATTTCGATCTGAATAACAATAATTCGTCGACTGAAATAATTGTCGGGTCGTTAGAGGAGGTATAGAGGGATTTTTCATTTTCAAAATTACCTCAAAATCAAATATGACTTGGCACGCAACATGGTGGGGTGCAGAATATTCATTTCCATCTGGATAACAATAATTCGTCAACAGAAATCATTGTCGGGTCGTTAGAGGGTGTATAGAGGGATTTTTCATTTTCAATATATCTTCAAAAATCCAATATGACTTGGCACGCATCATGGTGGGGTGCAGAATATCCATTTCCATCTGAATAACAATAATTCGTCGACAGAAATCATTGTCGGGTCGTCAGAGTGGGTATAGAGGGATTTTTCATTTTCAAAATTACCTCAAAATCAAATATGACTTGGCACGCATCATGGTGGGGTGCAGAATATCTATTTCCATCTAAATAACAATAATTCGTCAACAGAAATCATTGACGGGTCGTTGGAGGGGGTATAGAGGGATTTTTCATTTTCAAAATTTCTTCAATAATCTAATATGACTTGGCACGCATCATGGTAGGGTACAAAATATCCACTTCCATCTCAATAACAATAATTTGTCAACAGAAATCATTGTCGGGTCGTCAGAGGGGGTATAGAGGGATTTTTCATTTTCAAAATTACCTCAAAATCAAATATGACTTGGCAGGCATCATAGTGGGGTGCAGAATATCCATTTCCATCTGAATAACAATAATTCGTCAACAGAAATCATTGACGGGTCGTTGGAGGGGGTATAGAGGGATTTTTCATTTTCAAAATTTCTTCAAAAATCTAATATGACTTGGCAAGCATCATGGTGGGGTGCAGAATATCCATTTCCATCTGAACAACAATATTTTGTCACCAGAAATCATTGACGGGTCGTTGGAAGGGGTATAGAGGGATTTTTCATTTTCAATATGTCTTCAAAAATCCATTATGACTTGGCACGCATCATGGTGGGGTGCAGAATATCCATTTCCATCTGAATAACAATAATTCGTCGACAGAAATCAATGTCGGGTCGTCAGAAGGGGTATAGAGGGATTTTTCATTTTCAAAATTTCTTCAATAATCTAATATGACTTGGCACGCATCATGGTAGGGTACAGAATATCCATTTCCATCTCAATAACAATAATCTGTCAACAGAAATCATTGTCGGGTCGTCAGAGGGGGTATAGAGGTGGTTTTTCATTTTCAAAATTACCTCAAAATCAAATATGACTTGGCACGCATCATGGTGGGGTGCAGAATATCCATTTCCATCTGAATAACAATAATTCGTCAACAGAAATCATTGTCAGGTCGTCAGAGGGGGTATAGAGGGATTTTTCATTTTCAAAATTACCTCAAAATCAAATATGACTTGGCACGCATCATGGTGGGGTGCAGAATATCCATTTCCATCTGAATAACAATAATTCGTCAACAGAAATCATTGTCGGGTCGTCAGAGGGGGTATAGAGGGATTTTTCATTTTCAAAATTACCTCAAAATCAAATATGACTTGACACGCATCATGGTGGGTTGCAGAATATCCATTTCCATCTGAATAACAATAATTCGTCAACAGAAATCATTGTCGGGTCGTCAGAGGGGGTATAGAGGGATTTTTCAATATCAAAATGACTTCAAAAATTAAATATGACTTGGCACGCATTATAGTAGGGTGCAGAATATCCGATTCCATCTGAATAACAAGAATTTGTTAACAGAAATCATTGTCGGGTCGTCAGAGGGGGTATGGAGGAATTTTTCATTTTCAAAATTACCTCAAAATCCAATATGACTTGGCACGCATCATGGTGGGGTACAGAATATCCATTTCCATCTCAATAACAATAATTTCTCAACAGAAATCATTGTCGGGTCGTCAGAGGGGGAATAGAGGGTTTTTCATTTTCAAAATTACCTCAAAATCAAATATGACTTGGCACGCAACATGGTGGAGTGCAGAATATTAATTTCCATCTGAATAACAATAATTCGTCAACAGAAATCATTGTCGGGTCGTTGGAGGGGGTATAGAGGAATTTTTCATTTTCAATATTTCTTCAAAAATCCAATATGACTTGGCACGCATCATGGTGGGATGCAGAATATCCATTATTATCTGAATAACAATAATTCGTCAACAGAACTCATTGTCGGGTCGTTAGAGGGTGTATAGAGGGATTTCTCATTTTCAAAATGACTTCAAAATTCAAATATGACTTGGCACGCATCATGGTGGGGTACAGAATATCCATTTCCATCTCAATAACAATAATTTGTCAACTGAAAACATTGTCGGGTCGTCAGAGGGGGTATAGAGGGATTTTTCATTTTCAAAATTACCACAAAATCAAATATGACTTGGCACGCATCATGGTGGGGTGCAGAATATCCATTTCCATCTGAATTACAATGATCCGTCAACAGAAATCATAGACGGGTCGTTGGAGGGGGTATAGAGGGATTTTTCATTTTCAAAATTACTTCAAAAATCTAATATGACTTGGCGCGCATCATGGTGGGGTGCAGAATATCCATTTCCATCTGAATAACAATAATTTGTCAACAGAAATCATTGTCGGGTCGTTAGAGGGCGTATAGAGGGATTTTTCATTTTCAAAATTACCTCAAAATCAAATATGACTTGGTGGGGTGCAGATTATCCATTTCCATCTCAATAACAATTTGTCAACAGAAATCATTGTCGGGTCGTTAGAGGGCGTATAGAGGGATTTTTCATTTTCAAAATTACCTCAAAATCAAATATGACTTGGTGGGGTGCAGATTATCCATTTCCATCTGAATAACAATAATTCGTCGACAGAAATAATTGTCGGGTCGTTAGAGGGGGTAGAGAGGGATTTTTCATTTTCAAAATTTCTCCAAAAATCTAATATGACTTGGCACGCATCATGGTGGGGTGCAGAATATCTATTTTCGTCTGAATAACAATAATTTGTCAACTGAAATCATTGACGGGTCGTTAGAGGGGGTATAGACGGATTTCTCATTTTCAAAATTTCTTCGAAAATCTAATATAACTTGGCACGCATCATGGTGGGGTGCAGAATATCCATTTCCATCTGAATAATAATAATTTGTCAACAGAAACCATTGTCGGGTCGTTAGAGGGGGTATAGAGGGATTTTTCATTTTCAAAATTTCTTCAAAAATCTAATATGACTTGGCACGCCTCATGGTAGGGTACAGAATATATATTTCCATCTCAATAACAATAATTTGTCGACAGAAATCATTGTCGGGTCGTCAGAGGGAAAATAGAGGGGGATTTTTCATTTTCAAAATTACCTCAAAATCAAATATGACTTGGCACGCAACATGGTGGAGTGCAGAATATTAATTTCCATCTGAATAACAATAATTCGTCAACAGAAATCATTGTCGGGTCGTTGGAGGGGGTATAGAGGAATTTTTCATTTTCAATATTTCTTCAAAAATCCAATATGACTTGGCACGCATCATGGTGGGATGCAGAATATCCATTATTATCTGAATAACAATAATTCGTCAACAGAACTCATTGTCGGGTCGTTAGAGGGTGTGTAGAGGGATTTCTCATTTTCAAAATGACTTCAAAATTCAAATATGACTTGGCACGCATCATGGTGGGGTGCAGAATATCCATTTCCATCTGAATTACAATGATCCGTCAACAGAAATCATAGACGGGTCGTTGGAGGGGGTATAGAGGGATTTTTCATTTTCAAAATTACTTCAAAAATCTAATATGACTTGGCGCGCATCATGGTGGGGTGCAGAATATCCATTTCCATCTGAATAACAATAATTTGTCAACAGAAATCATTGTCGGGTCGTTAGAGGGCGTATAGAGGGATTTTTCATTTTCAAAATTACCTCAAAATCAAATATGACTTGGTGGGGTGCAGATTATCCATTTCCATCTCAATAACAATTTGTCAACAGAAATCATTGTCGGGTCGTTAGAGGGCGTATATAGGGATTTTTCATTTTCAAAATTACCTCAAAATCAAATATGACTTGGTGGGGTGCAGATTATCCATTTCCATCTGAATAACAATAATTCGTCGACAGAAATAATTGTCGGGTCGTTAGAGGGGGTAGAGAGGGATTTTTCATTTTCAAAATTTCTCCAAAAATCTAATATGACTTGGCACGCATCATGGTGGGGTGCAGAATATCTATTTTCGTCTGAATAACAATAATTTGTCAACTGAAATCATTGACGGGTCGTTAGAGGGGGTATAGACGGATTTCTCATTTTCAAAATTTCTTCGAAAATCTAATATAACTTGGCACGCATCATGGTGGGGTGCAGAATATCCATTTCCATCTGAATAACAATAATTTGTCAACAGAAACCATTGTCGGGTCGTTAGAGGGGGTATAGAGGGATTTTTCATTTTCAAAATTTCTTCAAAAATCTAATATGACTTGGCACGCCTCATGGTAGGGTACAGAATATATATTTCCATCTCAATAACAATAATTTGTCGACAGAAATCATTGTCGGGTCGTCAGAGGGAAAATAGAGGGGGATTTTTCATTTTCAAAATTACCTCAAAATCAAATATGACTTGGCACGCAACACGGTGGGGTGCAGAATATTCATTTCCATCTGAATAACAATAATTCGTCAAAACAGAAATCATTGTCGGGTCGTTAGAGGGGGTATAGAGAAATTTTTCATTTTCAATATTTCTTCAAAAATCCAATATGACTTGGCACGCATCATGGTGGGGAGCAGAATATCCATTATCATCTGAATAACAATAATTCGTCATCAGAACTAATTGTCGGGTAGAGGGGGTATAGATGGATTTTTCATTTTCAAAATGACTTCAATAATCAAATAGTACTTGGCACGCATCATGGTGGGGTACAAAATATCCATTTCCATCTCAATAACAATAATTTGTCAACAGAAATCATTGTCGGGTCGTCAGAGGGTGTATAGAGTGATTTTACATTTTCAAAATTACCTCAAAATCAAATAAGACTTGGCACGCATCATAGTGGTGTGCAGAATATCCATTTCCATCTGAATAACAATGATTCGACAACAGAAATCATTGACGGGTCGTTGGAGGGGGTATAGAGGGATATTTCATTTTCAAAATTTCTTCAAAAATCTAATATGACTTGGCACGCATCATGGTGGGGTGCAAAGTATCCATGTCCATCTGAATAACAATAATTCGTCAACAGAAATCATTGTCGGGTCATCAGAGGGGGTATAGAGGGATTTCTCATTTTCAATATTTCTTCCAAAATCTAATATGACTTGGCACGCATCATGGTGGGGTGCAGAATATCTATTTCGATCTGAATAACAATAATTCGTCGACAGAAATCATTGTCGGGTCGTTAGAGGAGGTAAAGAGGGATTTTTCATTTTCAAAATGACTTCAAAAATCAAATATGACTTGGCACGCATCATGGTGGGGTGCAGAATATCCATTTCCATCTGAATAACAATAATTCGTCGACAGAAATCATTGTCGGGTCGTCAGAGTGGGTATAGAGGGATTTTTCATTTTCAAAATGACTTCAAAAATCAAATATGACTTGGCACGCGTCATAGTGGGGTACAGAATATCCATTTCCATCTCAATAACAATAATTTGTTAACAGAAATCATTGTCGGGTCGTCAGAAGGGGTATAGAGGGATTTTTCATTTTCAAAATTACCTCAAAATCAAATATGACTTGGCACGCATCATGGTGGGGTGCAGAATATCTATTTCCATCTAAATAACAATAATTCGTCAACAGAAATCATTGACGGGTCGTTGGAGGGGGTATAGAGGGATTTTTCATTTTCAAAATTACCCCAAAATCAAATATGACTTGGCAGGCATCATAGTGGGGTGCAAAATATCCATTTCCATCTGAATAACAATAATTCGTCAACAGAAATCATTGACGGGTCGTTGGAGGGGGTATAGAGGGATTTTTCATTTTCAAAATTTCTTCAAAAATCTAATATGACTTGGCAAGCATCATGGTGGGGTGCAGAATATCCATTTCCATCTGAATAACAATAATTCGTCGACAGAAATCAATGTCGGGTCGTCAGAGGGGGTATAGAGGGATATTTCATTTTCAAAATGACTTCAAAAATCAAATATGACTTGGCACGCATCATAGTGGGGTACAGAATATCCATTTCCATCTCAATAACAATAATTTGTTAACAGAAATCATTGTCGGGTCGTCAGAGGGGGTATAGAGGGATTTTTCATTTTCAAAATTCCTTCAATAATCTAATATGACTTGGCACGCATCATGGTAGGGTACAGAATATCCATTTCCATCTCAATAACAATAATCTGTCAACAGAAATCATTGTCGGGTCGTCAGAGGGGGTATAGAGGGGTTTATCATTTTCAAAATTACCTCAAAATCAAATATGACTTGGCACGCATCATGGTGGGGTGCAGAATATCCATTTCCATCTGAATAACAATAATTCGTCAACAGAAATCATTGTCAGGTCGTCAGAGGGGGTATAGAGGGATTTTTCATTTTCAAAATTACCTCAAAATCAAATATGACTTGGCACGCATCATGGTAGGGTACAAAATATCCACTTCCATCTCAATAACAATAATTTGTCAACAGAAATCATTGTCGGGTCGTCAGAGGGGGTATAGAGGGATTTTTCATTTTCAAAATTACCTCAAAATCAAATATGACTTGGCAGGCATCATAGTGGGGTGCAGAATATCCATTTCCATCTGAATAACAATAATTCGTCAATAGAAATCATTGACGGGTCGTTGGAGGGGGTATAGAGGGATTTTTCATTTTCAAAATTTCTTCAAAAATCTAATATGACTTGGCAAGCATCATGGTGGGGTGCAGAATATCCATTTCCATCTGAACAACAATATTTTGTCACCAGAAATCATTGACGGGTCGTTGGAAGGGGTATAGAGGGATTTTTCATTTTCAATATTTCTTCAAAAATCCATTATGACTTGGCACGCATCATGGTGGGGTGCAGAATATCCATTTCCATCTGAATAACAATAATTCGTCGACAGAAATCAATGTCGGGTCGTCAGAGGGGGTATAGAGGGATATTTCATTTTCAAAATGGCTTCAAAAATCAAATATGACTTGGCACGCATCATAGTGGGGTACAGAATATCCATTTCCATATCAATAACAATAATTTGTTAACAGAAATCATTGTCGGGTCGTCAGAGGGGGTATAGAGGGATTTTTCATTTTCAAAATTTCTTCAATAATCTAATATGACTTGGCACGCATCATGGTAGGGTACAGAATATCCATTTCCATCTCAATAACAATAATCTGTCAACAGAAATCATTGTCGGGTCGTCAGAGGCGGTATAGAGGGGTTTTTCATTTTCAAAATTACCTCAAAATCAAATATGACTTGGCACGCATCATGGTGGGGTGCAGAATATCCATTTCCATCTGAATAACAATAATTCGTCAACAGAAATCATTGTCAGGTCGTCAGAGGGGGTATAGAGGGATTTTTTATTTTCAAAATTACCTCAAAATCAAATATGACTTGGCACGCATCATGGTGGGGTGCAGAATATCCATTTCCATCTGAATAACAATAATTCGTCAACAGAAATCATTGTCGGGTCGTCAGAGGGGGTATAGAGGGATTTTTCAATATCAAAATGACTTCAAAAATTAAATATGACTTGGCACGCATTATAGTAGGGTGCAGAATATCCGATTCCATCTGAATAACAAGAATTTGTCAACAGAAATCATTGTCGGGTCGTCAGAGGGGGTATGGAGGAATTTTTCATTTTCAAAATTACCTCAAAATCCAATATGACTTGGCACGCATCATGGTGGGGTACAGAATATCCATTCCCATCTCAATAACAATAATTTCTCAACAGAAATCATTGTCGGGTCGTCAGAGGGGGAATAGAGGGTTTTTCATTTTCAAAATTACCTCAAAATCAAATATGAATTGGCACGCAACATGGTGGAGTGCAGAATATTAATTTCCATCTGAATAACAATAATTCGTCAACAGAAATCATTGTCGGGTCGTTGGAGGGGGTATAGAGGAATTTTTCATTTTCAATATTTCTTCAAAAATCCAATATGACTTGGCACGCATCATGGTGGGATGCAGAATATCCATTATTATCTGAATAACAATAATTCGTCAACAGAACTCATTGTCGGGTCGTTAGAGGGTGTATAGAGGGATTTCTCATTTTCAAAATGACTTCAGATTTCAAATATGACTTGGCACGCATCATGGTGGGGTACAGAATATCCATTTCCATCTCAATAACGATAATTTGTCAACTGAAAACATTGTCGGGTCGTCAGAGGGGGTATAGAGGGATTTTTCATTTTCAAAATTACCTCAAAATCAAATATGACTTGGCACGCATCATGGTGGGGTGCAGAATATCCATTTCCATCTGAATAACAATAATTTGTCAACAGAAATCATTGTCGGGTCGTTAGAGGGCGTATAGAGGGATTTTTCATTTTCAAAATTACCTCAAAATCAAATATGACTTGGCACGCATCATGGTGGGGTGCAGATTATCCATTTCCATCTGAATAACAATAATTCGTCGACAGAAATAATTGTCGGGTCGTTAGAGGGGGTATAGAGGGATTTTTCATTTTCAAAATTTCTTCAAAAATCTAATATGACTTGGCACGCATCATGGTGGGGTGCAGAATATCCATTTTCGTCTGAATAACAATAATTTGTCAACTGAAATCATTGACGGGTCGTTAGAGGGGGTATAGACGGATTTCTCATTTTCAAAATTTTTTCGAAAATCTAATATAACTTGGCACGCATCATGGTGGAATGCAGAATATTCATTTCCATCTGAATAACAATAATTTGTCAACAGAAATCATTGTCGGGTCGTTAGAGGGCGTATAGAGGGATTTCTCATTTTCAAAATTTCTTCAAAAATCTAATATGACTTGGCACGCATCATGGTGGGTGTAGAATATCTATTTCCATCTGAATAACAATAATTCGTCGACAGAAACCATTGTCGGGTCGTTAGAGGGGGTATAGAGGGATTTTTCATTTTCAAAATTTCTTCAAAAATCTAATATGACTTGGCACGCATCATGGTGGGGTGCAGAATATCCATTTCCTTCTGAATAACAATAATTCGTCGACAGAAATCATTGTCGGGTCGTTAGAGGGGGTAAAGAGGGATTTTTCATATTCAAAATTTCTTCAAAAATCTAATATGACTTGGCACGCATCATGGTGGGGTGCAGAATATCCATTTCCATCTGAATAACAATAATTTGTCAACAGAAATCATTGACGGGTCGTTGGAGGGGGTATAGATTTTCAAAATGACTTCAGAAATCAAATATGGCTTGGCACGCGTCATAGTGGGGTACAGAATATCCATTTCCATCTCAATAACAATAATTTGTTAACAGAAATCATTGTCGGGTCGTCAGAAGGGGTATAGAAGGATTTTTCATTTTCAAAATTACCTCAAAATCAAATATGACTTGGCAGGCATCATAGTGGGGTGCAGAATATCCATTTCCATCTGAATAACAATAATTCGTCAACAGAAATCATTGACGGGTCGTTGGAGGGGGTATAGAGGGATTTTTCATTTTCAAAATTTCTTCAAAAATCTAATATGACTTGGCAAGCATCATGGTGGGGTGCAGAATATCCATTTCCATCTGAACAACAATATTTTGTCACCAGAAATCATTGACGGGTCGTTGGAAGGGGTATAGAGGGATTTTTCATTTTCAATTTTTCTTCAAAAATCCATTATGACTTGGCACGCATCATGGTGGGGTGCAGAATATCCATTTCCATCTGAATAACAATAATTCGTCGACAGAAATCAATGTCGGGTCGTCAGAGGGGGTATAGAGGGATATTTCATTTTCAAAATGACTTCAAAAATCAAATATGACTTGGCACGCATCATAGTGGGGTACAGAATATCCATTTCCATCTCAATAACAATAATTTGTTAACAGAAATCATTGTCGGTTCGTCAGAGGGGGTATAGAGGGATTTCTCATTTTCAAAATTTCTTCAATAATCTAATATGACTTGGCACGCATCATGGTAGGGTACAGAATATCCATTTCCATCTCAATAACAATAATCTGTCAACAGAAATCATTGTCGGGTCGTCAGAGGGGGTATAGAGGGGTTTTTCATTTTCAAAATTACCTCAAAATCAAATATGACTTGGCACGCATCATGGTGGGGTGCAGAATATCCATTTCCATCTGAATAACAATAATTCGTCAACAGAAATCATTGTCAGGTCGTCAGAGGGGGTATAGAGGGATTTTTCATTTTCAAAATTTCTTCAATAATCTAATATGACTTGGCACGCATCATGGTAGGGTACAGAATATCCATTTCCATCTCAATAACAATAATCTGTCAACAGAAATCATTGTCGGGTCGTCAGAGGGGGTATAGAGGGGTTTTTCATTTTCAAAATTACCTCAAAATCAAATATGACTTGGCACGCATCATGGTGGGGTGCAGAATATCCATTTCCATCTGAATAACAATAATTCGTCAACAGAAATCATTGTCAGGTCGTCAGAGGGGGTATAGAGGGGTTTTTCATTTTCAAAATTACCTCAAAATCAAATATGACTTGGCACGCATCATGGTGGGGTGCAGAATATCCATTTCCATCTGAATAACAATAATTCGTCAACAGAAATCATTGTCAGGTCGTCAGAGGGGGTATAGAGGGATTTTTCATTTTCAAAATTACCTCAAAATCAAATATGACTTGGCAAGCATCATGGTGGGGTGCAGAATATCCATTTCCATCTGAACAACAATATTTTGTCACCAGAAATCATTGACGGGTCGTTGGAAGGGGTATAGAGGGATTTTTCATTTTCAATATTTCTTCAAAAATCCATTATGACTTGGCACGCATCATGGTGGGGTGCAGAATATCCATTTCCATCTGAATAACAATAATTCGTCGACAGAAATCAATGTCGGGTCGTCAGAGGGGGTATAGAGGGATATTTCATTTTCAAAATGACTTCAAAAATCAAATATGACTTGGCACGCATCATAGTGGGGTACAGAATATCCATTTCCATATCAATAACAATAATTTGTTAACAGAAATCATTGTCGGGTCGTCAGAGGGGGTATAGAGGGATTTTTCATTTTCAAAATTTCTTCAATAATCTAATATGACTTGGCACGCATCATGGTAGGGTACAGAATATCCATTTCCATCTCAATAACAATAATCTGTCAACAGAAATCATTGTCGGGTCGTCAGAGGGGGTATAGAGGGGTTTTTCATTTTCAAAATTACCTCAAAATCAAATATGACTTGGCACGCATCATGGTGGGGTGCAGAATATCCATTTCCATCTGAATAACAATAATTCGTCAACAGAAATCATTGTCAGGTCGTCAGAGGGGGTATAGAGGGATTTCTTATTTTCAAAATTACCTCAAAATCAAATATGACTTGGCACGCATCATGGTGGGGTGCAGAATATCCATTTCCATCTGAATAACAATAATTCGTCAACAGAAATCATTGTCGGGTCGTCAGAGGGGGTATAGAGGGATTTTTCATTTTCAAAATTACCTCAAAATCAAATATGACTTGACACGCATCATGGTGGGTTGCAGAATATCCTTTTCCATCTGAATAACAATAATTCGTCAACAGAAATCATTGTCGGGTCGTCAGAGGGGGTATAGAGGGATTTTTCAATATCAAAATGACTTCAAAAATTAAATATGACTTGGCACGCATTATAGTAGGGTGCAGAATATCCGATTTAATCTGAATAACAAGAATTTGTCAACAGAAATCATTGTCGGGTCGTCAGAGGGGGTATGGAGGAATTTTTCATTTTCAAAATTACCTCAAAATCCAATATGACTTGGCACGCATCATGGTGGGGTACAGAATATCCATTCCCATCTCAATAACAATAATTTCTCAACAGAAATCATTGTCGGGTCTTCAGAGGGGGAATAGAGGGTTTTTCATTTTCAAAATTACCTCAAAATCAAATATGACTTGGCACGCAACATGGTGGAGTGCAGAATATTAACTTCCATCTGAATAACAATAATTCGTCAACAGAAATCATTGTCGGGTCGTTGGAGGGGGTATAGAGGAATTTTTCATTTTCAATATTTCTTCAAAAATCCAATATGACTTGGCACGCATCATGGTGGGATGCAGAATATCCATTATTATCTGAATAACAATAATTCGTCAACAGAACTCATTGTCGGGTCGTTAGAGGGTGTATAGAGGGATTTCTCATTTTCAAAATGACTTCAGATTTCAAATATGACTTGGCACGCATCATGGTGGGGTACAGAATATCCATTTCCATCTCAATAACAATAATTTGTCAACTGAAAACATTGTCGGGTCGTCAGAGGGGGTATAGAGGGATTTTTCATTTTCAAAATTACCTCAAAATCAAATATGACTTGGCACGCATCATGGTGGGGTGCAGAATATCCATTTCCATCTGAATTACAATAATTTGTCAACAGAAATCATTGACGGGTCGTTGGAGGGGGTATAGAGGGATTTTTCATTTTCAAAATTTCTTCAAAAATCTAATATGACTTGGCGCGCATCATGGTGAAGTGCAGAATATCCATTTCCATCTGAATAACAATAATTTGTCAACAGAAATCATTGTCGGGTCGTTAGAAGGCGTATAGAGGGATTTTTCATTTTCAAAATTACCTCAAAATCAAATATGACTTGGCACGCATCATGGTGGGGTGCAGATTATCCATTTCCATCTGAATAACAATAATTCGTCGACAGAAATAATTGTCGGGTCGTTAGAGGGGGTATAGAGGGATTTTTCATTTTCAAAATTTCTTCAAAAATCTAATATGACTTGGCACGCATCATGGTGGGGTGCAGAATATCCATTTCCATCTGAATAACAATAATTTGTCAACAGAAATCATTGACGGGTCGTTAGAGGGCGTATAGAGGGATTTCTCATTTTCAAAATTTCTTCAAAAATCTAATATGACTTGGCACGCATCATAGTGGGTGTAGAATATCTATTTCCATCTGAATAACAATAATTCGTCGACAGAAACCATTGTCGGGTCGTTAGAGGGGGTATAGAGGGATTTTTCATTTTCAAAATTTCTTCAAAAATCTAATATGACTTGGCACGCATCATGGTGGGGTGCAGAATATCCATTTCCATCTGAATAACAATAATTCGTCGACAGAAATCATTGTCGGGTCGTTAGAGGGGGTAAAGAGGGATTTTTCATTTTCAAAATTTCTTCAAAAATCTAATTTGACTTGGCACGCATCATGGTGGGGTGCAGAATATCCATTTCCATCTGAACAACAATAATTCGTCGACAGAAATCATTGTCGGTTCGTCAGAGGGGGTATAGAGGGATTTCTCATTTTCAAAATTTCTTCAATAATCTAATATGACTTGGCACGCATCATGGTAGGGTACAGAATATCCATTTCCATCTCAATAACAATAATCTGTCAACAGAAATCATTGTCGGGTCGTCAGAGGGGGTATAGAGGGGTTTTTCATTTTCAAAATTACCTCAAAATCAAATATGTCTTGGCACGCATCATGGTGGGGTGCAGAATATCCATTTCCATCTGAATAACAATAATTCGTCAACAGAAATCATTGTCGGGTCGTCAGAGGGGGTATAGAGGGATTTTTCATTTTCAAAATTACCTCAAAATCAAATATGACTTGACACGCATCATGGTGGGTTGCAGAATATCCATATCCATCTGAATAACATTAATTCGTCAACAGAAATCATTGTCGGGTCGTCAGAGGGGGTATAGAGGGATTTTTCAATATCAAAATGACTTCAAAAATTAAATATGACTTGGCACGCATTATAGTAGGGTGCAGAATATCCGATTCCATCTGAATAACAAGAATTTGTCAACAGAAATCATTGTCGGGTCGTCAGAGGGGGTATGGAGGAATTTTTCATTTTCAAAATTACCTCAAAATCCAATATGACTTGGCACGCATCATGGTGGGGTACAGAATATCCATTCCCATCTCAATAACAATAATTTCTCAACAGAAATCATTGTCGGGTCGTCAGAGGGGGTATAGAGGGGTTTTTCATTTTCAAAATTACCTCAAAATCAAATATGACTTGGCACGCATCATGGTGGGGTGCAGAATATCCATTTCCATCTGAGTAACAATAATTCGTCAACAGAAATCATTGTCGGGTCGTCAGAGGGGGTATAGAGGGATTTTTCATTTTCAAAATTACCTCAAAATCAAATATGACTTGACACGCATCATGGTGGGGTGTAGAATATCCATTTCCATCTGAATAACAATAATTCGTCAACAGAAATCATTGACGGGTCGTTGGAGGGGGTATAGAGGGATTTTTCATTTTCAAAATTTCTTCAAAAACTAATATGACTTGGCACGCATCATGGTGGGGTGCAGAATATCCATTTCCATCTGAATAACAATAATTCGTCAACAGAAATCATTGTCGGGTCGTTAGAGGGGATATAGAGGGATTTTTCATTTTCAAAATTACCTCAAAATCAAAAATGACTTGGCACGCAACATGGTGGGGTGCAGAATATTCATTTCCATCTGAATAACAATAATTCGTCAACAGAAATCATTTTCGAGTCGTTAGAGGGGGAATAGAGGGATTTTTCATTTTCAATATTTCTTCAAAAATCCAATATGACTTGGCACGCATCAGGGTGGGGTGCAAAATATCCACTTCCATCTAAATAACAATAATTCGTCAACAGAAATCATTGACGGGTCGTTAGAGGGGGTATAGAGGGATTTTTCATTTTCAATATTTCTTCAAAAATCCAATATGACTTGGCACGCATCATGGTGGGGTGCAGAATATTCATTTCCATCTGAATAACAATAATTTGTCGACAGAAATCATTGTCGGGTCGTCAGAGGGGGTTAGAGGGATTTTTCATTTTCAAAATGACTTCAAAAATCAAATATGACTTGGCACGCATCATAGTGGGGTACAGAATATCCATTTCCATCTCAATAGCAATAATTTGTTAACAGAAATCATTGTCGGGTCGTCAGAGGGGGTATAGAGGGATTTTTCATTTTCAAATTTACCTCAAAATCAAATATGACTTGGAACGCATCATGGTGGGGTGCAGAATATCCATTTCCATCTATATAACAATAATTCGTCAACAGAAATCATTGACGGGTCGTTGGAGGGGGTATAGAGGGATTTTTCATTTTCAAAATTCCTTCAAAAACTAATATGACTTGGCACGCATCATGGTGGGGTGCAGAATATCCATTTCCATCTGAATAACAATAATTCGTCAACAGAAATCATTGTCGGGTCGTTAGAGGGGATATAGAGTGATTTTTCATTTTCAAAATTACCTCAAAATCAAAAATGACTTGGCACGCAACATGGTGGGGTGCAGAATATTCATTTCCATCTGAATAACAATAATTCGTCAACAGAAATCATTTTCGAGTCGTTAGAGGGGGAATAGAGGGATTTTTCATTTTCAATATTTCTTCAAAAATCCAATATGACTTGGCACGCATCAGGGTGGGGTGCAAAATATCCACTTCCATCTAAATAACAATAATTCGTCAACAGAAATCATTGACGGGTCGTTGGAAGAAGTATAGAGGGATTTTTCATTTTCAAAATTTCTTCAATAATCTAATATGACATGGCACGCATCATGGTGGGGAGCAGAATATCCATTTCCATCTGAATAACAATAATTTGTCAACAGAAATCATTGTCGGGTCGTTAGAGGGCGTATAGAGGGATTTCTCATTTTCAATATTTCTTCAAAAATCTAATATGACTTGGCACGCATCATGGTGGGTGTTGAATATTTATTTCCATCTGAATAACAATAATTCGTCGACAGAAATCATTGTCGGGTCGTTAGAGGGGGTATAGAGGGATTTTTCATTTTCAATATTTCTTCAAAAATCCAATATGACTTGGCACGCATCATGGTGGGGTGCAGAATATTCATTTCCATCTGAATAACAATAATTTGTCGACAGAAATCATTGTCGGGTCGTCAGAGGGGGTTAGAGGGATTTTTCATTTTCAAAATGACTTCAAAAATCAAATATGACTTGGCACGCATCATAGTGGGGTACAGAATATCCATTTTCATCTCAATAGCAATAATTTGTTAACAGAAATCATTGTCGGGTCGTCAGAGGGGGTATAGAGGGATTTTTCATTTTCAAATTTACCTCAAAATCAAATATGACTTGGAACGCATCATGGTGGGGTGCAGAATATCCATTTCCATCTATATAACAATAATTCGTCAACAGAAATCATTGACGGATCGTTGGAGGGGGTATAGAGGGATTTTTCATTTTCAAAATTCCTTCAAAAACTAATATGACTTGGCACGCATCATGGTGGGGTGCAGAATATCCATTTCCATCTGAATAACAATAATTCGTCAACAGAAATCATTGTCGGGTCGTTAGAGGGGATATAGAGTGATTTTTCATTTTCAAAATTACCTCAAAATCAAAAATGACTTGGCACGTAACATGGTGGGGTGCAGAATATTCATTTCCATCTGAATAACAATAATTCGTCAACAGAAATCATTTTCGAGTCGTTAGAGGGGGAATAGAGGGATTTTTCATTTTCAATATTTCTTCAAAAATCCAATATGACTTGGCACGCATCAGGGTGGGGTGCAAAATATCCACTTCCATCTAAATAACAATAATTCGTCAACAGAAATCATTGACGGGTCGTTGGAAGAAGTATAGAGGGATTTTTCATTTTCAAAATTTCTTCAATAATCTAATATGACATGGCACGCATCATGGTGGGGAGCAGAATATCCATTTCCATCTGAATAACAATAATTTGTCAACAGAAATCATTGTCGGGTCGTTAGAGGGCGTATAGAGGGATTTCTCATTTTCAATATTTCTTCAAAAATCTAATATGACTTGGCACGCATCATGGTGGGGTGCAGAATATCCATTTATATCTGAATAACAATATTTTGTCAACAGAAATCATTGACGGGTCGTTGGAGGGGCTATAGAGGGATTTTTCATTTTCAAAATTTCTTCAAAAATCTAATATGACTTGGCACGCATCATGGTGGGGTGCAAAGTATCCATGTCCATCTGAATAACAATAATTCGTCAACAGAAATCATTGTCGGGTCGTCAGAGGGGGTATAGAGGGATTTCTCATTTTCAATATTTCTTCCAAAATCTAATATGACTTGGCACGCATCATGGTGGGGTGCAGAATATCTATTTCGATCTGAATAAAAATAATTCGTCGACAGAAATCATTGTCGGGTCGTTAGAGGAGGTATAGAGGGATTTTTCATTTTCAAAATTACCTCAAAATCAAATATGACTTGGCACGCAACATGGTGGGGTGCAGAATATTCATTTCCATCTGGATAACAATAATTCGTAAACAGAAATCATTGTCGGGTCGTTAGAGGGTGTATAGAGGGATTTATCATTTTCAATATTTCTTCAAAAATCCAATATGACTTGGCACGCATCATGGTGGGGTGCAGAATATCCATTTCCATCTGAATAACAATAATTCGTCGACAGAAATCATTGTCGGGTCGTCAGAGTGGGTATAGAGGGATTTTTCATTTTCAAAATGACTTCAAAAATCAAATATGACTTGGCACGCGTCATAGTGGGGTACAGAATATCCATTTCCATCTCAATAACAATAATTTGTTAACAGAAATCATTGTCGGGTCGTCAGAAGGGGTATAGAGGGATTTTTCATTTTCAAAATTACCTCAAAATCAAATATCACTTGGCACGCATCATGGTGGAGTGCAGAATATCTATTTCCATCTAAATAACAATAATTCGTCAACAGAAATCATTGACGGGTCGATGGAGGGGGTATAGAGTGATTTTTCATTTTCAAAATTACCTCAAAATCAAATATGACTTGACACGCATCATGGTGGGGTGTAGAATATCCATTTCCATCTGAATAACAATAATTCGTCAACAGAAATCATTGACGGGTCGTTGGAGGGGGTATAGAGGGATTTTTCATTTTCAAAATTTCTTCAAAAACTAATATGACTTGGCACGCATCATGGTGGGGTGCAGAATATCCATTTCCATCTGAATAACAATAATTCGTCAACAGAAATCATTGTCGGGTCGTTAGAGGGGATATAGAGGGATTTTTCATTTTCAAAATTACCTCAAAATCAAAAATGACTTGGCACGCAACATGGTGGGGTGCAGAATATTCATTTCCATCTGAATAACAATAATTCGTCAACAGAAATCATTTTCGAGTCGTTAGAGGGGGAATAGAGGGATTTTTCATTTTCAATATTTCTTCAAAAATCCAATATGACTTGGCACGCATCAGGGTGGGGTGCAAAATATCCACTTCCATCTAAATAATAATAATTCGTCAACAGAAATCATTGACGGGTCGTTAGAGGGGGTATAGAGGGATTTTTCATTTTCAATATTTCTTCAAAAATCCAATATGACTTGGCACGCATCATGGTGGGGTGCAGAATATTCATTTCCATCTGAATAACAATAATTTGTCGACAGAAATCATTGTCGGGTCGTCAGATGGGGTTAGAGGGATTTTTCATTTTCAAAATGACTTCAAAAATCAAATATGACTTGGCACGCATCATAGTGGGGTACAGAATATCCATTTCCATCTCAATAGCAATAATTTGTTAACAGAAATCATTGTCGGGTCGTCAGAGGGGGTATAGAGGGATTTTTCATTTTCAAATTTACCTCAAAATCAAATATGACTTGGAACGCATCATGGTGGGGTGCAGAATATCCATTTCCATCTATATAACAATAATTCGTCAACAGAAATCATTGACGGGTCGTTGGAGGGGGTATAGAGGGATTTTTCATTTTCAAAATTCCTTCAAAAACTAATATGACTTGGCACGCATCATGGTGGGGTGCAGAATATCCATTTCCATCTGAATAACAATAATTCGTCAACAGAAATCATTGTCGGGTCGTTAGAGGGGATATAGAGTGATTTTTCATTTTCAAAATTACCTCAAAATCAAAAATGACTTGGCACGCAACATGGTGGGGTGCAGAATATTCATTTCCATCTGAATAACAATAATTCGTCAACAGAAATCATTTTCAAGTCGTTAGAGGGGGAATAGAGGGATTTTTCATTTTCAATATTTCTTCAAAAATCCAATATGACTTGGCACGCATCAGGGTGGGGTGCAAAATATCCACTTCCATCTAAATAACAATAATTCGTCAACAGAAATCATTGACGGGTCGTTGGAAGAAGTATAGAGGGATTTTTCATTTTCAAAATTTCTTCAATAATCTAATATGACATGGCACGCATCATGGTGGGGAGCAGAATATCCATTTCCATCTGAATAACAATAATGAATTTACCTCAAAATCAAATATGACTTGGAACGCATCATGGTGGGGTGCAGAATATCCATTTCCATCTATATAACAATAATTCGTCAACAGAAATCATTGACGGGTCGTTGGAGGGGGTATAGAGGGATTTTTCATTTTCAAAATTCCTTCAAAAACTAATATGACTTGGCACGCATCATGGTGGGGTGCAGAATATCCATTTCCATCTGAATAACAATAATTCGTCAACAGAAATCATTGTCGGGTCGTTAGAGGGGATATAGAGTGATTTTTCATTTTCAAAATTACCTCAAAATCAAAAATGACTTGGCACGCAACATGGTGGGGTGCAGAATATTCATTTCCATCTGAATAACAATAATTCGTCAACAGAAATCATTTTCGAGTCGTTAGAGGGGGAATAGAGGGATTTTTCATTTTCAATATTTCTTCAAAAATCCAATATGACTTGGCACGCATCAGGGTGGGGTGCAAAATATCCACTTCCATCTAAATAACAATAATTCGTCAACAGAAATCATTGACGGGTCGTTGGAAGAAGTATAGAGGGATTTTTCATTTTCAAAATTTCTTCAATAATCTAATATGACATGGCACGCATCATGGTGGGGAGCAGAATATCCATTTCCATCTGAATAACAATAATTTGTCAACAGAAATCATTGTCGGGTCGTTAGAGGGCGTATAGAGGGATTTCTCATTTTCAATATTTCTTCAAAAATCTAATATGACTTGGCACGCATCATGGTGGGTGTTGAATATTTATTTCCATCTGAATAACAATAATTCGTCGACAGAAATCATTGTCGGGTCGTTAGAGGGGGTATAGAGGGATTTCATTTTCAAAATTTCTTCAAAAATCTAATATGACTTGGCACGCATCATGGTGGGGTGCAGAATATCCATTTATATCTGAATAACAATATTTTGTCAACAGAAATCATTGACGGGTCGTTGGAAGGGGTATAGAGGGATTTTTCATTTTCAAAATTTCTTCAAAAATCTAATATGACTTGGCACGCCTCATGGTAGGGTACAGGATATATATTTCCATCTGAATAACAATAATTCGTCAACAGAAATCATTGTCGGGTCGTTAGAGGGGGTATAGAGGAATTTTTCATTTTCAATATTTCTTCAAAAATCCAATATGACTTGGCACGCATCATGGTGGGGAGCAGAATATCCATTATCATCTGAATAACAATAATTCGCCATCAGAACTCATTGTCGGGTAGAGGGGGTATAGATGGATTTTTCATTTTCAAAATGACTTCAATAATCAAATAGTACTTGGCACGCATCATGGTGGGGTACAAAATATCCATTTCCATCTCAATAACAATAATTTGTCAACAGAAATCATTGTCGGGTCGTCAGAGGGTGTATAGAGTGATTTTACATTTTCAAAATTACCTCAAAATCAAATAAGACTTGGCACGCATCATAGTGGTGTGCAGAATATCCATTTCCATCTGAATAACAATGATTCGACAACAGAAATCATTGACGGGTCGTTGGAGGGGGTATAGAAGGATATTTCATTTTCAAAATTTCTTCAAAAATCTAATATGACTTGGCACGCATCATGGTGGGGTGCAAAGTATCCATGTCCATCTGAATAACAATAATTCGTCAACAGAAATCATTGTCGGGTCGTCAGAGGGGGTATAGAGGGATTTCTCATTTTCAATATTTCTTCCAAAATCTAATATGACTTGGCACGCATCATGGTGGGGTGCAGAATATCTATTTCGATCTGAATAACAATAATTCGTCGACAGAAATCATTGTCGGGTCGTTAGAGGAGGTATAGAGGGATTTTTCATTTTCAAAATTACCTCAAAATCAAATATGACTTGGCACGCAACATGGTGGGGTGCAGAATATTCATTTCCATCTGGATAACAATAATTCGTAAACAGAAATCATTGTCGGGTCGTTAGAGGGTGTATAGAGGGATTTATCATTTTCAATATCTCTTCAAAATTCCAATATGACTTGGCACGCATCATGGTGGGGTGCAGAATATCCATTTCCATCTGAATAACAATAATTCGTCGACAGAAATCATTGTCGGGTCGTCAGAGTGGGTATAGAGGGATTTTTCATTTTCAAAATGACTTCAAAAATCAAATATGACTTGGCACGCGTCATAGTGGGGTACAGAATATCCATTTCCATCTCAATAACAATAATTTGTCGACAGAAATCATTGTCGGGTCGTCAGAGGGGAAATAGAGGGGGATTTTTCATTTTCAAAATTACCTCAAAATCAAATATGACTTGGCACGCAACATGGTGGGGTGCAGAATATTCATTTCCATCTGAATAACAATAATTTGTTAACAGAAATCATTGTCGGGTCGTCAGAAGGGGTATAGAGGGATTTTTCATTTTCAAAATTACCTCAAAATCAAATATCACTTGGCACGCATCATGGTGGGGTGCAGAATATCTATTTCCATCTAAATAACAATAATTCGTCAACAGAAATCATTGACGGGTCGATGGAGGGGGTATAGAGTGATTTTTCATTTTCAAAATTACCTCAAAATTAAATATGACTTGACACGCATCATGGTGGGGTGTAGAATATCCATTTCCATCTGAATAACAATAATTCGTCAACAGAAATCATTGACGGGTCGTTGGAGGGGGTATAGAGGGATTTTTCATTTTCAAAATTTCTTCAAAAACTAATATGACTTGGCACGCATCATGGTGGGGTGCAGAATATCCATTTCCATCTGAATAACAATAATTCGTCAACAGAAATCATTGTCGGGTCGTTAGAGGGGATATAGAGGGATTTTTCATTTTCAAAATTACCTCAAAATCAAAAATGACTTGGCACGCAACATGGTGGGGTGCAGAATATTCATTTCCATCTGATTAACAATAATTCGTCAACAGAAATCATTTTCGAGTCGTTAGAGGGGGAATAGAGGGATTTTTCATTTTCAATATTTCTTCAAAAATCCAATATGACTTGGCACGCATCAGGGTGGGGTGCAAAATATCCACTTCCATCTAAATAATAATAATTCGTCAACAGAAATCATTGACGGGTCGTTAGAGGGGGTATAGAGGGATTTTTCATTTTCAATATTTCTTCAAAAATCCAATATGACTTGGCACGCATCATGGTGGGGTGCAGAATATTCATTTCCATCTGAATAACAATAATTTGTCGACAGAAATCATTGTCGGGTCGTCAGAGGGGGTTAGAGGGATTTTTCATTTTCAAAATGACTTCAAAAATCAAATATGACTTGGCACGCATCATAGTGGGGTACAGAATATCCATTTCCATCTCAATAGCAATAATTTGTTAACAGAAATCATTGTCGGGTCGTCAGAGGGGGTATAGAGGGATTTTTCATTTTCAAATTTACCTCAAAATCAAATATGACTTGGAACGCATCATGGTGGGGTGCAGAATATCCATTTCCATCTATATAACAATAATTCGTCAACAGAAATCATTGACGGGTCGTTGGAGGGGGTATAGAGGGATTTTTCATTTTCAAAATTCCTTCAAAAACTAATATGACTTGGCACGCATCATGGTGGGGTGCAGAATATCCATTTCCATCTGAATAACAATAATTCGTCAACAGAAATCATTGTCGGGTCGTTAGAGGGGATATAGAGTGATTTTTCATTTTCAAAATTACCTCAAAATCAAAAATGACTTGGCACGCAACATGGTGGGGTGCAGAATATTCATTTCCATCTGAATAACAATAATTCGTCAACAGAAATCATTTTCGAGTCGTTAGAGGGGGAATAGAGGGATTTTTCATTTTCAATATTTCTTCAAAAATCCAATATGACTTGGCACGCATCAGGGTGGGGTGCAAAATATCCACTTCTATCTAAATAACAATAATTCGTCAACAGAAATCATTGACGGGTCGTTGGAAGAAGTATAGAGGGATTTTTCATTTTCAAAATTTCTTCAATAATCTAATATGACATGGCACGCATCATGGTGGGGAGCAGAATATCCATTTCCATCTGAATAACAATAATTTGTCAACAGAAATCATTGTCGGGTCGTTAGAGGGCGTATAGAGGGATTTCTCATTTTCAATATTTCTTCAAAAATCTAATATGACTTGGCACGCATCATGGTGGGTGTTGAATATTTATTTCCATCTGAATAACAATAATTCGTCGACAGAAATCATTGTCGGGTCGTTAGAGGGGGTATAGAGGGATTTTTCATTTTCAAAATTTCTTCAAAAATCTAATATGACTTGGCACGCATCATGGTGGGGTGCAGAATATCCATTTATATCTGAATAACAATATTTTGTCAACAGAAATCATTGACGGGTCGTTGGAGGGGGTATAGAGGGATTTTTCATTTTCAAAATTTCTTCAAAAATCTAATATGACTTGGCACGCCTCATGGTAGGGTACAGAATATATATTTCCATCTGAATAACAATAATTCGTCAACAGAAATCATTGTCGGGTCGTTAGAGGGGGTATAGAGGAATTTTTCATTTTCAATATTTCTTCAAAAATCCAATATGACTTGGCACGCATCATGGTGGGGAGCAGAATATCCATTATCATCTGAATAACAATAATTCGTCATCAGAACTCATTGTCGGGTAGAGGGGGTATAGATGGATTTTTCATTTTCAAAATGACTTCAATAATCAAATAGTACTTGGCACGCATCATGGTGGGGTACAAAATATCCATTTCCATCTCAATAACAATAATTTGTCAACAGAAATCATTGTCGGGTCGTCAGAGGGTGTATAGAGTGATTTTACATTTTCAAAATTACCTCAAAATCAAATAAGACTTGGCAGGCATCATAGTGGTGTGCAGAATATCCATTTCCATCTGAATAACAATGATTCGACAACAGAAATCATTGACGGGTCGTTGGAGGGGGTATAGAGGGATATTTCATTTTCATAATTTCTTCAAAAATCTAATATGACTTGGCACGCATCATGTTGGGGTGCAAAGTATCCATGTCCATCTGAATAACAATAATTCGTCAACAGAAATCATTGTCGGGTCGTCAGAGGGGGTATAGAGGGATTTCTCATTTTCAATATTTCTTCCAAAATCTAATATGACTTGGCACGCATCATGGTGGGGTGCAGAATATCTATTTCGATCTGAATAACAATAATTCGTCGACAGAAATCATTGTCGGGTCGTTAGAGGAGGTATAGAGGGATTTATCATTTTCAAAATTACCTCAAAATCAAATATGACTTGGCACGCAACATGGTGGGGTGCAGAATATTCATTTCCATCTGGATAACAATAATTCGTAAACAGAAATCATTGTCGGGTCGTTAGAGGGTGTATAGAGGGATTTATCATTTTCAATATTTCTTCAAAAATCCAATATGACTTGGCACGCATCATGGTGGGGTGCAGAATATCCATTTCCATCTGAATAACAATAATTCGTCGACAGAAATCATTGTCGGGTCGTCAGAGTGGGTATAGAGGGATTTTTCATTTTCAAAATTACCTCAAAATCAAATATCACTTGGCACGCATCATGGTGGGGTGCAGAATATCTATTTCCATCTAAATAACAATAATTCGTCAACAGAAATCATTGACGGGTCGATGGAGGGTGTATAGAGTGATTTTACATTTTCAAAATTACCTCAAAATCAAATAAGACTTGGCACGCATCATAGTGGTGTGCAGAATATCCATTTCCATCTGAATAACAATGATTCGACAACAGAAATCATTGACGGGTCGTTGGAGGGGGTATAGAGGGATATTTCATTTTCAAAATTTCTTCAAAAATCTAATATGACTTGGCACGCATCATGGTGGGGTGCAAAGTATCCATGTCCATCTGAATAACAATAATTCGTCAACAGAAATCATTGTCGGGTCGTCAGAGGGTGTATAGAGTGATTTTACATTTTCAAAATTACCTCAAAATCAAATAAGACTTGGCACGCATCATAGTGGTGTGCAGAATATCCATTTCCATCTGAATAACAATGATTCGACAACAGAAATCATTGACGGGTCGTTGGAGGGGGTATAGAGGGATATTTCATTTTCAAAATTTCTTCAAAAATCTAATATGACTTGGCACGCATCATGGTGGGGTGCAAAGTATCCATGTCCATCTGAATAACAATAATTCGTCAACAGAAATCATTGTCGGGTCGTCAGAGGGGGTATAGAGGGATTTCTCATTTTCAATATTTCTTCCAAAATCTAATATGACTTGGCACGCATCATGGTGGGGTGCAGAATATCTATTTCGATCTGAATAACAATAATTCGTCGACAGAAATCATTGTCGGGTCGTTAGAGGAGGTATAGAGGGATTTTTCATTTTCAAAATTACCTCAAAATCAAATATGACTTGGCACGCAACATGGTGGGGTGCAGAATATTCATTTCCATCTGGATAACAATAATTCGTAAACAGAAATCATTGTCGGGTCGTTAGAGGGTGTATAGAGGGATTTATCATTTTCAATATTTCTTCAAAAATCCAATATGACTTGGCACGCATCATGGTGGGGTGCAGAATATCCATTTCCATCTGAATAACAATAATTCGTCGACAGAAATCATTGTCGGGTCGTCAGAGTGGGTATAGAGGGATTTTTCATTTTCAAAATTACCTCAAAATCAAATATCACTTGGCACGCATCATGGTGGGGTGCAGAATATCTATTTCCATCTAAATAACAATAATTCGTCAACAGAAATCATTGACGGGTCGATGGAGGGTGTATAGAGTGATTTTACATTTTCAAAATTACCTCAAAATCAAATAAGACTTGGCACGCATCATAGTGGTGTGCAGAATATCCATTTCCATCTGAATAACAATGATTCGACGACAGAAATCATTGACGGGTCGTTGGAGGGGGTATAGAGGGATATTTCATTTTCAAAATTTCTTCAAAAATCTAATATGACTTGGCACGCATCATGGTGGGGTGCAAAGTATCCATGTCCATCTGAATAACAATAATTCGTCAACAGAAATCATTGTCGGGTCGTCAGAGGGGGTATAGAGGGATTTCTCATTTTCAATATTTCTTCCAAAATCTAATATGACTTGGCACGCATCATGGTGGGGTGCAGAATATCTATTTCGATCTGAATAACAATAATTCGTCGACAGAAATCATTGTCGGGTCGTTAGAGGAGGTATAGAGGGATTTTTCATTTTCAAAATTACCTCAAAATCAAATATGACTTGGCACGCAACATGGTGGGGTGCAGAATATTCATTTCCATCTGGATAACAATAATTCGTAAACAGAAATCATTGTCGGGTCGTTAGAGGGTGTATAGAGGGATTTATCATTTTCAAAATGACTTCAAAAATCAAATATGACTTGGCACGCGTCATAGTGGGGTACAGAATATCCATTTCCATCTCAATAACAATAATTTGTTAACAGAAATCATTGTCGGGTCGTCAGAAGGGGTATAGAGGGATTTTTTATTTTCAAAATTACCTCAAAATCAAATATCACTTGGCACGCATCATGGTGGGGTGCAGAATATCTATTTCCATCTAAATAACAATAATTCGTCAACAGAAATCATTGACGGGTCGATGGAGGGGGTATAGAGGGGTTTTTCATTTTCAAAATTACCTCAAAATCAAATATGACTTGGCACGCATCATGGTGGGGTGCAGAATATCCATTTCCATCTGAATAACAATAATTCGTCAACAGAAATCATTGTCGGGTCGTCAGAGGGGGTATAGAGGGATTTTTCATTTTCAAAATTACCTCAAAATCAAATATGACTTGGCACGCATCATGGTAGGGTACAAAATATCCACTTCCATCTCAATAACAATAATTTGTCAACAGAATTCATTGTCGGGTCGTCAGAGGGGGTATAGAGGGATTTTTCATTTTCAAAATTACCTCAAAATCAAATATGACTTGGCAGGCATCATAGTTGGGGTGCAGAATATCCATTTCCATCTGAATAACAATAATTCGTCAACAGAAATCATTGACGGGTCGTTGGAGGGGGTATAGAGGGATTTTTCATTTTCAAAATTTCTTCAAAAATCTAATATGACTTGGCAAGCATCATGGTGGGGTGCAGAATATCCATTTCCATCTGAACAACAATATTTTGTCACCAGAAATCATTGACGGGTCGTTGGAAGGGGTATAGAGGGATTTTTCATTTTCAATATTTCTTCAAAAATCCATTATGACTTGGCACGCATCATGGTGGGGTGCAGAATATCCATTTCCATCTGAATAACAATAATTCGTCGACAGAAATCAATGTCGGGTCGTCAGAGGGGGTATAGAGGGATATTTCATTTTCAAAATGACTTCAAAAATCAAATATGACTTGGCACGCATCATAGTGGGGTACAGAATATCCATTTCCATATCAATAACAATAATTTGTTAACAGAAATCATTGTCGGGTCGTCAGAGGGGGTATAGAGGGATTTTTCATTTTCAAAATTTCTTCAATAATCTAATATGACTTGGCACGCATCATGGTAGGGTACAGAATATCCATTTCCATCTCAATAACAATAATCTGTCAACAGAAATCATTGTCGGGTCGTCAGAGGGGGTATAGAGGGGTTTTTCATTTTCAAAATTACCTCAAAATCAAATATGACTTGGCACGCATCATGGTGGGGTGCAGAATATCTATTTCCATCTGAATAACAATAATTCGTCAACAGAAATCATTGTCAGGTCGTCAGAGGGGGTATAGAGGAATTTTTTATTTTCAAAATTACCTCAAAATCAAATATGACTTGGCACGCATCATGGTGGGGTGCAGAATATCCATTTCCATCTGAATAACAATAATTCGTCAACAGAAATCATTGTCGGGTCGTCAGAGGGGGTATAGAGGGATTTTTCATTTTCAAAATTACCTCAAAATCAAATATGACTTGACACGCATCATGGTGGGTTGCAGAATATCCATTTCCATCTGAATAACAATAATTCGTCAACAGAAATCATTGTCGGGTCGTCAGAGGGGGTATAGAGGGATTTTTCAATATCAAAATGACTTCAAAAATAAAATATGACTTGGCACGCATTATAGTAGGGTGCAGAATATCCGATTCCATCTGAATAACAAGAATTTGTCAACAGAAATCATTGTCGGGTCGTCAGAGGGGGTATGGAGGAATTTTTCATTTTCAAAATTACCTCCAAATCCAATATGACTTGGCACGCATCATGGTGGGGTACAGAATATCCATTCCCATCTCAATAACAATAATTTCTCAACAGAAATCATGGTCGGGTCGTCAGAGGGGGAATAGAGGGTTTTTCATTTTCAAAATTACCTCAAAATCAAATATGACTTGGCACGCAACATGGTGGAGTGCAGAATATTAATTTCCATCTGAATAACAATAATTCGTCAACAGAAATCATTGTCGGGTCGTTGGAGGGGGTATAGAGGAATTTTTCATTTTCAATATTTCTTCAAAAATCCAATATGACTTGGCACGCATCATGGTGGGATGCAGAATATCCATTATTATCTGAATAACAATAATTCGTCAACAGAACTCATTGTCGGGTCGTTAGAGGGTGTATAGAGGGATTTCTCATTTTCAAAATGACTTCAGATTTCAAATATGACTTGGCACGCATCATGGTGGGGTACAGAATATCCATTTCCATCTCAATAACAATAATTTGTCAACTGTAAACATTGTCGGGTCGTCAGAGGGGGTATAGAGGGATTTTTCATTTTCAAAATTACCTCAAAATCAAATATGACTTGGCACGCATCATGGTGGGGTGCAGAATATCCATTTCCATCTGAATTACAATGATCCGTCAACAGAAATCATTGACGGGTCGTTGGAGGGGGTATAGAGGGATTTTTCATTTTCAAAATTTCTTCAAAAATCTAATATGACTTGGCGCGCATCATGGTGGGGTGCAGAATATCCATTTCCATCTGAATAACAATAATTTGTCAACAGAAATCATTGTCGGGTCGTTAGAGGGCGTATAGAGGGATTTTTCATTTTCAAAATTACCTCAAAATCAAATATGACTTGGCACGCATCATGGTGGGGTGCAGATTATCCATTTCCATCTGAATAACAATAATTCGTCGACAGAAATAATTGTCGGGTCGTTAGAGGGGGTATAGAGGGATTTTTCATTTTCAAAATTTCTTCAAAAATCTAATATGACTTGGCACGCATCATGGTGGGGTGCAGAATATCCATTTTCATCTGAATAACAATAATTTGTCAACTGAAATCATTGACGGGTCGTTAGAGGGGGTATAGACGGATTTCTCATTTTCAAAATTTCTTCGAAAATCTAATATAACTTGGCACGCATCATGGTGGGGTGCAGAATATCCATTTCCATCTGAATAACAATAATTTGTCAACAGAAATCATTGTCGGGTCGTTAGAGGGCGTATAGAGGGATTTCTCATTTTCAAAATTTCTTCTAAAATCTAATATGACTTGGCACGCATCATGGTGGGTGTAGAATATCTATTTCCATCTGAATAACAATAATTCGTCGACAGAAACCATTGTCGGGTCGTTAGAGGGGGTATAGAGGGATTTTTCATTTTCAAAATTTCTTCAAAAATCTAATATGACTTGGCACGCATCATGGTGGGGTGCAGAATATCCATTTCCATCTGAATAACAATAATTCGTCGACAGAAATCATTGTCGGGTCGTTAGAGGGGGTAAAGAGGGATTTTTCATTTTCAAAATTTCTTCAAAAATCTAATATGACTTGGCACGCATCATGGTGGGGTGCAGAATATCCATTTCCATCTGAATAACAATAATTCGTCGACAGAAATCATTGTCGGGTCGTTAGAGGGGGTAAAGAGGGATTTTTCATTTTCAAAATTTCTTCAAAAATCTAATATGACTTGGCACGCATCATGGTGGGGTGCAGAATATCCATTTCCATCTGAATAACAATAATTTGTCAACAGAAATCATTGACGGGTCGTTGGAGGGGGTATAGATTTTCAAAATGACTTCAGAAATCAAATATGGCTTGGCACGCGTCATAGTGGGGTACAGAATATCCATTTCCATCTCAATAACAATAATTTGTCAACAGAAATCATTGTCGGGTGGTCAGAAGGGGTATAGAAGGATTTTTCATTTTCAAAATTACCTCAAAATCAAATATGACTTGGCAGGCATCATAGTGGGGTGCAGAATATCCATTTCCATCTGAATAACAATAATTCGTCAACAGAAATCATTGACGGGTCGTTGGAGGGGGTATAGAGGGATTTTTCATTTTCAAAATTTCTTCAAAAATCTAATATGACTTGGCAAGCATCATGGTGGGGTGCAGAATATCCATTTCCATCTGAACAACAATATTTTGTCACCAGAAATCATTGACGGGTCGTTGGAAGGGGTATAGAGGGATTTTTCATTTTCAATATTTCTTCAAAAATCCATTATGACTTGGCACGCATCATGGTGGGGTGCAGAATATCCATTTCCATCTGAATAACAATAATTCGTCGACAGAAATCAATGTCGGGTCGTCAGAGGGGGTATAGAGGGATATTTCATTTTCAAAATGACTTCAAAAATCAAATATGACTTGGCACGCATCATAGTGGGGTACAGAATATCCATTTCCATCTCAATAACAATAATTTGTTAACAGAAATCATTGTCGGGTCGTCAGAGGGGGTATAGAGGGATTTCTCATTTTCAAAATTTCTTCAATAATCTAATATGACTTGGCACGCATCATGGTAGGGTACAGAATATCCATTTCCATCTCAATAACAATAATCTGTCAACAGAAATCATTGTCGGGTCGTCAGAGGGGGTATAGAGGGGTTTTTCATTTTCAAAATTACCTCAAAATCAAATATGACTTGGCACGCATCATGGTGGGGTGCAGAATATCCATTTCCATCTGAATAACAATAATTCGTCAACAGAAATCATTGTCAGGTCGTCAGAGGGGGTATAGAGGGATTTTTCATTTTCAAAATTACCTCAAAATCAAATATGACTTGGCACGCATCATGGTGGGGTGCAGAATATCCATTTCCATCTGAATAACAATAATTCGTCAACAGAAATCATTGTCGGGTCGTCAGAGGGGGTATAGAGGGATTTTTCATTTTCAAAATTACCTCAAAATCAAATATGACTTGACACGCATCATGGTGGGTTGCAGAATATCCATTTCCATCTGAATAACAATAATTCGTCAACAGAAATCATTGTCGGGTCGTCAGAGGGGGTATAGAGGGATTTTTCAATATCAAAATGACTTCAAAAATTAAATATGACTTGGCACGCATTATAGTAGGGTGCAGAATATCCGATTCCATCTGAATAACAAGAATTTGTCAACAGAAATCATTGTCGGGTCGTCAGAGGGGGTATGGAGGAATTTTTCATTTTCAAAATTACCTCAAAATCCAATATGACTTGGCACGCATCATGGTGGGGTACAGAATATCCATTCCCATCTCAATAACAATAATTTCTCAACAGAAATCATTGTCGGGTCGTCAGAGGGGGAATAGAGGGTTTTTCATTTTCAAAATTACCTCAAAATCAAATATGACTTGGCACGCAACATGGTGGAGTGCAGAATATTAATTTCCATCTGAATAACAATAATTCGTCAACAGAAATCATTGTCGGGTCGTTGGAGGGGGTATAGAGGAATTTTTCATTTTCAATATTTCTTCAAAAATCCAATATGACTTGGCACGCATCATGGTGGGATGCAGAATATCCATTATTATCTGAATAACAATAATTCGTCAACAGAACTCATTGTCGGGTCGTTAGAGGGTGTCTAGAGGGATTTCTCATTTTCAAAATGACTTCAAAATTCAAATATGACTTGGCACGCATCATGGTGGGGTACAGAATATCCATTTCCATCTCAATAACAATAATTTGTCAACTGAAGACATTGTCGGGTCGTCAGAGGGGGTATAGAGGGATTTTTCATTTTCAAAATTACCTCAAAATCAAATATGACTTGGCACGCATCATGGTGGGGTGCAGAATATCCATTTCCATCTGAATTACAATGATCCGTCAACAGAAATCATTGACGGGTCGTTGGAGGGGGTATAGAGGGATTTTTCATTTTCAAAATTTCTTCAAAAATCTAATATGACTTGGCGCGCATCATGGTGGGGTGCAGAATATCCATTTCCGTCTGAATAACAATAATTTGTCAACAGAAATCATTGTCGGGTCGTTAGAGGGCGTATAGAGGGATTTTTCATTTTCAAAATTACCTCAAAATCAAATATGACTTGGCACGCATCATGGTGGGGTGCAGATTATCCATTTCCATCTGAATAACGATAATTCGTCGACAGAAATAATTGTCGGGTCGTTAGAGGGGGTATAGAGGGATTTTTCATTTTCAAAATTTCTTCAAAAATCTAATATGACTTGGCACGCGTCATAGTGGGGTACAGAATATCCATTTCCATCTCAATAACAATAATTTGTTAACGGAAATCATTGTCGGGTCGTCAGAAGGGGTATAGAAGGATTTTTCATTTTCAAAATTACCTCAAAATCAAATATGACTTGGCACGCATCATGGTAGGGTACAGAATATCCATTTCCATCTCATTAACAATAATTTGTCGACAGAAATCATTGTCGGGTCGTCAGAGGGGAAATAGAGGGGGATTTTTCATTTTCAAAATCACCTCAAAATCAAATATGACTTGGCACGCAATATGGTGGGGTGCAGAATATTCATTTCCATCTGAATAACAATAATTCGTCAACAGAAATCATTTTCGGGTCGTTAGAGGGGGTATAGAGGAATTTTTCATTTTCAATATTTCTTCAAAAATCCAATATGACTTGGCACGCATCATGGTGGGGAGCAGAATATCCATTATCATCTGAATAACAATAATTCGTCATCAGAACTCATTGTCGGGTAGAGGGGGTATAGATGGATTTTTCATTTTCAAAATGACTTCAATAATCAAATAGTACTTGGCACGCATCATGGTGGGGTACAGAATATCCATTTCCATCTCAATAACAATAATTTGTCAACAGAAATCATTGTCGGGTGGTCAGAGGGGGTATAGAGTGATTTTACATTTTCAAAATTACCTCAAAATCAAATATGACTTGGCATGCATCATAGTGGGGTGCAGAATATCCATATCCATCTGAATAACAATGATTCGACAACAGATATCATTGACGGGTCGTTGGAGGGGGTATAGAGGAATATTTCATTTTCAAAATTTCTTCAAAAATCTAATATGACTTGGCACGCATCATGGTGGGGTGCAAAGAATCCATGTCCATCCGAATAACAATAATTCGTCAACAGAAATCATTGTCGGGTCGTCAGAGGGGGTATAGAGGGATTTCTCATTTTCAATATTTCTTCCAAAATCTAATATGACTTGGCACGCATCATGGTGGGGTGCAGAATATCTATTTCGATCTGAATAACAGTGATTCGTCGACAGAAATCATTGTCGGGTCGTTAGAGGAGGTATAGAGGGATTTTTCATTTTCAAAATTACCTCAAAATCAAATATGACTTGGCACGCAACATGGTGGGTTGCAGAATATTCATTTCCATCTGGATAACAATAATTCGTCAACAGAAATCATTGTCGGGTCGTTAGAGGGTGTATAGAGGGATTTTTCATTTTCAATATTTTTTCAAAAATCCAATATGACTTGGCACGCATCATGATGGGGTGCAGATTATCCATTTCCATCTGAATAACAATAATTCGTCGACAGAAATCATTGTCGGGTCGTCAGAGTGGGTATAGAGGGATTTTTCATTTTCTAAATGACTTCAAAAATCAAATATGACTTGGCACGCGTCATAGTGGGGTACAGAATATCCATTTCCATCTCAATAACAATAATTTGTTAACAGAAATCATTTTCGGGTCGTCAGAAGGGGTATAGAGGGATTTTTCATTTTCAAAATTACCTCAAAATCAAATAAGACTTGGCACGCATCATGATGGGGTGCAGAATATCTATTTCCATCTAAATAACAATAATTCGTCAACAGAAATCATTGACGGGTCGTTGGAGGGGGTATAGAGGGATTTTTCATTTTCAAAATGACTTCAAAAATCAAATATGACTTGGCACACGTCATAGTGGGGTACAGAATATCCATTTCCATTTCAATAACAATAATTTGTTTACAGAAATCATTGTCGGGTCGTCAGAAGGGGTATAGAGGGATTTTTCATTTTCAAAATTACCTCAAAATCAAATAAGACTTGGCACGCATCATGATGGGGTGCAGAATATCCACTTCCATCTGAATAACAATAATTCGTCGACAGAAATCATTGTCGGGTCGTCAGAGTGGGTATAGAGGGATTTATCATTTTCAAAATGACTTCAAAAATCAAATATGACTTGGCACGCGTCATAGTGGGGTACAGAATATCCATTTCCATCTCAATAACAATAATTTGTTAACAGAAATCATTGTCGGGTTGTCAGAAGGGGTATAGAGGGATTTTTCATTTTCAAAATTACCTCAAAATCAAATATGACTTGGCACGCATCTTGGTGGGGTGCAGAATATCTATTTCCAACTAAATGACAATAATTCGTCAACAGAAATCATTGACGGGTCGTTGGAGGGGGTATAGAGGGATTTTACATTTTCAAAATTTCTTCAATAATCTAACATGACTTGGCACGCATCATGGTAGGGTATAAAATATCCACTTCCATCTCAATAACAATAATTTGTCAACAGAAATCATAGTCGGGTCGTCAGAGGGGGTATAGAGGGATTTTTCATTATCAAAATTACCTCAAAATCAAATATGACTTGGCAGGCATCATAGTGGGGTGCAGAATATCCATTTCCATCTGAATAACAATAATTCGTCAACAGAAATCATTGACGGGTCGTTGGAGGGGGTATAGAGGGATTTTTCATTTTCAATATTTCTTCAAAAATCCAATATGACTTGGCACGCATCATGGTGGGGTGCAGAATATCCATTTCCATCTGAATAAAAATAATTCGTCGACAGAAATCATTGTCGGGTCGTCAGAGGGGGTATAGAGGGATTTTTCATTTTCAAAATGACTTCAAAAATCAAATATGACTTGGCACGCATCACGATGGGGTGCAGAATATCCACTTCCATCTGAATAACAATAATTCGACGACAGAAATCATTGTCGGGTCGTCAGAGGGGGTATAGAGGGATTTTTCATTTTCAAAATTACCTCAAAATCAAATAAGACTTGGCACGCATCACGATGGGGTGCAGAATATCCACTTCCATCTGAATAACAATAATTCGACGACAGAAATCATTGTCGGGTCGTCAGAGGGGGTATAGGGGGATTTTTCATTTTCAAAATGACTTCAAAAATCAAATATGACTTGGCACGCATCATAGTGGGGTACAGAATATCCATTTCCATCTGAATAACAATAATTCGTCGACCGAAATCATTGTCGTGTCGTCAGAAGGGGTATAGAAGGATTTTTCATTTACAAAATTACCTCAAAATCAAATATGACTTGGCACGCATCATGGTAGGGTACAGAATATCCATTTCCATCTCAATAACAATAATTTGTCGACAGAAATCATTGTCGGGTCGTCAGAGGGGAAATAGAGGGGGATTTTTCATTTTCAAAATTACCTCAAAATCAAATATGACTTGGCACGCAACATGGTGGGGTGCAGAATATTCATTTCCATCTGAATAACAATAATTCGTCAACAGAAATCATTGTCGGGTCGTTAGAGGGGGTATAGAGGAATTTTTCATTTTCAATATTTCTTCAAAAATCCAATATGACTTGGCGCGCATCATGGTGGGGTGCAGAATATCCATTTCCATCTGAATAACAATAATTCGTCAACAGAAATCATTGTCGGGTCGTTAGAGGGCGTATAGAGGGATTTTTCATTTTCAAAATTACCTCAAAATCAAATATGACTTGGCACGCATCATGGTGGGGTACAGAATATCCATTTCCATCTCAATAACAATAATTTGTCAACTGAAAACATTGTCGGGTCGTCATTGGGGGTATAGAGGGATTTTTCATTTTCAAAATTACCTCAAAATCAAATATGACTTGGCACGCATCATGGTGGGGTGCAGAATATCCATTTCCATCTGAATTACAATGATCCGTCAACAGAAATCATTGACGGGTCGTTGGAGGGGGTATAGAGGGATTTTTCATTTTCAAAATTTCTTCAAAAATCTAATGTGACTTGGCGCGCATCATGGTGGGGTGCAGAATATCCATTTCCATCTGAATAACAATAATTTGTCAACAGAAATCATTGTCGGGTCGTTAGAGAGCGTATAGAGGCATTTTTCATTTTCAAAATTACCTCAAAATCAAATATGACTTGGCACGCATCATGGTGGGGTGCAGATTATCCATTTCCATCTGAATAACAATAATTCGTCGACAGAAATAATTGTCGGGTCGTTAGAGGGGGTATAGAGGGATTTTTCATATTCAAAATTTCTTCAAAAATCTAATATGACTTGGCACGCATCATGGTGGGGTGCAAAATATCCATTTTCGTCTGAATAACAATAATTTGTCAACTGAAATCATTGACGGGTCGTTAGAGGGGGTATAGACGGATTTCTCATTTTCAAAATTTCTTCGAAAATCTAATATAACTTGGCACGCATCATGGTGGGGTGCAGAATATCCATTTCCATCTGAATAACAATAATTTGTCAACAGAAATCATTGTCGGGTCGTTAGAGGGCGTATAGAGGGATTTCTCATTTTCAAAATTTCTTCAAAAATCTAATATGACTTGGCACGCATCATGGTGGGTGTAGAATATCTATTTCCATCTGAATAACAATAATTCGTCGACAGAAACCATTGTCGGGTCGTTAGAGGGGGTATAGAGGGATTTTTCATTTTCAAAATTTCTTCAAAAATCTAATATGACTTGGCACGCATCATGGTGGGGTGCAGAATATCCATTCCCATCTGAATAACAATAATTCGTCGACAGAAATCATTGTCGGGTCGTTAGAGGGGGTAAAGAGGGATTTTTCATTTTCAAAATTTCTTCAAAAATCTAATATGACTTGGCACGCATCATGGTGGGGTGCAGAATATCCATTTCCATCTGAATAACAATAATTCGTCGACAGAAATCATTGTCGGGTCGTTAGAGGGGGTAAAGAGGGATTTTTCATTTTCAAAATTTCTTCAAAAATCTATTATGACTTGGCACGCATCATGGTGGGGTGCAGAATATCCATTTCCATCTGAATAACAATAATTTGTCAACAGAAATCATTGACGGGTCGTTGGAGGGGGTATAGATTTTCAAAATGACTTCAGAAATCAAATATGGCTTGGCACGCGTCATAGTGGGGTACAGAATATCCATTTCCATCTCAATAACAATAATTTGTTAACAGAAATCATTGTCGGGTCGTCAGAAGGGGTATAGAAGGATTTTTCATTTTCAAAATTACCTCAAAATCAAATATGACTTGGCAGGCATCATAGTGGGGTGCAGAATATCCATTTCCATCTGAATAACAATAATTCGTCAACAGAAATCATTGACGGGTCGTTGGAGGGGGTATAGAGGGATTTTTCATTTTCAAAATTTCTTCAAAAATCTAATATGACTTGGCAAGCATCATGGTGGGGTGCAGAATATCCATTTCCATCTGAACAACAACATTTTGTCACCAGAAATCATTGACGGGTCGTTGGAAGGGGTATAGAGGGATTTTTCATTTTCAATATTTCTTCAAAAATCCATTATGACTTGGCACGCATCATGGTGGGGTGCAGAATATCCATTTCCATCTGAATAACAATAATTCGTCGACAGAAATCAATGTCGGGTCGTCAGAGAGGGTATAGAGGGATATTTCATTTTCAAAATGACTTCAAAAATCAAATATGACTTGGCACGCATCATAGTGGGGTACAGAATATCCAATTCCATCTCAATAACAATAATTTGTTAACAGAAATCATTGTCGGGTCGTCAGAGGGGGTATAGAGGGATTTCTCATTTTCAAAATTTCTTCAATAATCTAATATGACTTGGCACGCATCATGGTAGGGTACAGAATATCCATTTCCATCTCAATATCAATAATCTGTCAACAGAAATCATTGTCGGGTCGTCAGAGGGGGTATAGAGGGGTTTTTCATTTTCAAAATTACCTCAAAATCAAATATGACTTGGCACGCATCAGGGTGGGGTGCAGAATATCCATTTCCATCTGAATAACAATAATTCGTCAACAGAAATCATTGTCAGGTCGTCAGAGGGGGTATAGAGGGATTTTTCATTTTCAAAATTACCTCAAAATCAAATATGACTTGGCACGCATCATAGAGGGGTGCAGAATATCCATTTCCATCTGAATAACAATAATTCGTCAACAGAAATCATTGTCGGGTCGTCAGAGGGGGTATAGAGGAATTTTTCATTTTCAAAATTACCTCAAAATCAAATATGACTTGGCACGCAACATGGTGGAGTGCAGAATATTAATTTCCATCTGAATAACAATAATTCGTCAACAGAAATCATTGTCGGGTCGTTGGAGGGGGTATAGAGGAATTTTTCATTTTCAATATTTCTTCAAAAATCCAATATGACTTGGCACGCATCATGGTGGGATGCAGAATATCCATTATTATCTGAATAACAATAATTCGTCAACAGAACTCATTGTCGGGTCGTTAGAGGGTGTCTAGAGGGATTTCTCATTTTCAAAATGACTTCAAAATTCAAATATGACTTGGCACGCATCATGGTGGGGTACAGAATATCCATTTCCATCTCAATAACAATAATTTGTCAACTGAAGACATTGTCGGGTCGTCAGAGGGGGTATAGAGGGATTTTTCATTTTCAAAATTACCTCAAAATCAAATATGACTTGGCACGCATCATGGTGGGGTGCAGAATATCCATTTCCATCTGAATTACAATGATCCGTCAACAGAAATCATTGACGGGTCGTTGGAGGGGGTATAGAGGGATTTTTCATTTTCAAAATTTCTTCAAAAATCTAATATGACTTGGCGCGCATCATGGTGGGGTGCAGAATATCCATTTCCGTCTGAATAACAATAATTTGTCATCAGAAATCATTGTCGGGTCGTTAGAGGGCGTATAGAGGGATTTTTCATTTTCAAAATTACCTCAAAATCAAATATGACTTGGCACGCATCATGGTGGGGTGCAGATTATCCATTTCCATCTGAATAACGATAATTCGTCGACAGAAATAATTGTCGGGTCGTTAGAGGGGGTATAGAGGGATTTTTCATTTTCAAAATTTCTTCAAAAATCTAATATGACTTGGCACGCGTCATAGTGGGGTACAGAATATCCATTTCCATCTCAATAACAATAATTTGTCAACAGAAATCATTGTCGGGTCGTCAGAAGGGGTATAGAAGGATTTTTCATTTTCAAAATTACCTCAAAATCAAATATGACTTGGCAGGCATCATAGTGGGGTGCAGAATATCCATTTCCATCTGAATAACAATAATTCGTCAACAGAAATCATTGACGGGTCGTTGGAGGGGGTATAGAGGGATTTTTCATTTTCAAAATTTCTTCAAAAATCTAATATGACTTGGCACGCATCAGGGTGGGGTGCAAAATATCCACTTCCATCTAAATAACAATAATTCGTCAACAGAAATCATTGACGGGTCGTTGGAAGAAGTATAGAGGGATTTTTCATTTTCAAAATTTCTTCAATAATCTAATATGACATGGCACGCATCATGGTGGGGAGCAGAATATCCATTTCCATCTGAATAACAATAATTTGTCAACAGAAATCATTGTCGGGTCGTTAGAGGGCGTATAGAGGGATTTCTCATTTTCAATATTTCTTCAAAAATCTAATATGACTTGGCACGCATCATGGTGGGGTGCAGAATATCCATTTATATCTGAATAACAATATTTTGTCAACAGAAATCATTGACGGGTCGTTGGAGGGGCTATAGAGGGATTTTTCATTTTCAAAATTTCTTCAAAAATCTAATATGACTTGGCACGCATCATGGTGGGGTGCAAAGTATCCATGTCCATCTGAATAACAATAATTCGTCAACAGAAATCATTGTCGGGTCGTCAGAGGGGGTATAGAGGGATTTCTCATTTTCAATATTTCTTCCAAAATCTAATATGACTTGGCACGCATCATGGTGGGGTGCAGAATATCTATTTCGATCTGAATAACAATAATTCGTCGACAGAAATCATTGTCGGGTCGTTAGAGGAGGTATAGAGGGATTTTTCATTTTCAAAATTACCTCAAAATCAAATATGACTTGGCACGCAACATGGTGGGGTGCAGAATATTCATTTCCATCTGGATAACAATAATTCGTAAACAGAAATCATTGTCGGGTCGTTAGAGGGTGTATAGAGGGATTTATCATTTTCAATATTTCTTCAAAAATCCAATATGACTTGGCACGCATCATGGTGGGGTGCAGAATATCCATTTCCATCTGAATAACAATAATTCGTCGACAGAAATCATTGTCGGGTCGTCAGAGTGGGTATAGAGGGATTTTTCATTTTCAAAATGACTTCAAAAATCAAATATGACTTGGCACGCGTCATAGTGGGGTACAGAATATCCATTTCCATCTCAATAACAATAATTTGTTAACAGAAATCATTGTCGGGTCGTCAGAAGGGGTATAGAGGGATTTTTCATTTTCAAAATTACCTCAAAATCAAATATCACTTGGCACGCATCATGGTGGGGTGCAGAATATCTATTTCCATCTAAATAACAATAATTCGTCAACAGAAATCATTGACGGGTCGATGGAGGGGGTATAGAGTGATTTTTCATTTTCAAAATTACCTCAAAATCAAATATGACTTGACACGCATCATGGTGGGGTGTAGAATATCCATTTCCATCTGAATAACAATAATTCGTCAACAGAAATCATTGACGGGTCGTTGGAGGGGGTATAGAGGAATTTTTCATTTTCAAAATTTCTTCAAAAATCCAATATGACTTGGCACGCATCATGGTGGGGTGCAGAATATCCATTTCCATCTGAATAACAATAATTCGTCGACAGAAATCATTGTCGGGTCGTCAGAGTGGGTATAGAGGGATTTTTCATTTTCAAAATGACTTCAAAAATCAAATATGACTTGGCACGCGTCATAGTGGGGTACAGAATATCCATTTCCATCTCAATAACAATAATTTGTCGACAGAAATCATTGTCGGGTCGTCAGAGGGGAAATAGAGGGGGATTTTTCATTTTCAAAATTACCTCAAAATCAAATATGACTTGGCACGCAACATGGTGGGGTGCAGAATATTCATTTCCATCTGAATAACAATAATTTGTTAACAGAAATCATTGTCGGGTCGTCAGAAGGGGTATAGAGGGATTTTTCATTTTCAAAATTACCTCAAAATCAAATATCACTTGGCACGCATCATGGTGGGGTGCAGAATATCTATTTCCATCTAAATAACAATAATTCGTCAACAGAAATCATTGACGGGTCGATGGAGGGGGTATAGAGTGATTTTTCATTTTCAAAATTACCTCAAAATCAAATATGACTTGACACGCATCATGGTGGGGTGTAGAATATCCATTTCCATCTGAATAACAATAATTCGTCAACAGAAATCATTGACGGGTCGTTGGAGGGGGTATAGAGGGATTTTTCATTTTCAAAATTTCTTCAAAAACTAATATGACTTGGCACGCATCATGGTGGGGTGCAGAATATCCATTTCCATCTGAATAACAATAATTCGTCAACAGAAATCATTGTCGGGTCGTTAGAGGGGATATAGAGGGATTTTTCATTTTCAAAATTACCTCAAAATCAAAAATGACTTGGCACGCAACATGGTGGGGTGCAGAATATTCATTTCCATCTGAATAACAATAATTCGTCAACAGAAATCATTTTCGAGTCGTTAGAGGGGGAATAGAGGGATTTTTCATTTTCAATATTTCTTCAAAAATCCAATATGACTTGGCACGCATCAGGGTGGGGTGCAAAATATCCACTTCCATCTAAATAATAATAATTCGTCAACAGAAATCATTGACGGGTCGTTAGAGGGGGTATAGAGGGATTTTTCATTTTCAATATTTCTTCAAAAATCCAATATGACTTGGCACGCATCATGGTGGGGTGCAGAATATTCATTTCCATCTGAATAACAATAATTTGTCGACAGAAATCATTGTCGGGTCGTCAGAGGGGGTTAGAGGGATTTTTCATTTTCAAAATGACTTCAAAAATCAAATATGACTTGGCACGCATCATAGTGGGGTACAGAATATCCATTTCCATCTCAATAGCAATAATTTGTTAACAGAAATCATTGTCGGGTCGTCAGAGGGGGTATAGAGGGATTTTTCATTTTCAAATTTACCTCAAAATCAAATATGACTTGGAACGCATCATGGTGGGGTGCAGAATATCCATTTCCATCTATATAACAATAATTCGTCAACAGAAATCATTGACGGGTCGTTGGAGGGGGTATAGAGGGATTTTTCATTTTCAAAATTCCTTCAAAAACTAATATGACTTGGCACGCATCATGGTGGGGTGCAGAATATCCATTTCCATCTGAATAACAATAATTCGTCAACAGAAATCATTGTCGGGTCGTTAGAGGGGATATAGAGTGATTTTTCATTTTCAAAATTACCTCAAAATCAAAAATGACTTGGCACGCAACATGGTGGGGTGCAGAATATTCATTTCCATCTGAATAACAATAATTCGTCAACAGAAATCATTTTCGAGTCGTTAGAGGGGGAATAGAGGGATTTTTCATTTTCAATATTTCTTCAAAAATCCAATATGACTTGGCACGCATCAGGGTGGGGTGCAAAATATCCACTTCCATCTAAATAACAATAATTCGTCAACAGAAATCATTGACGGGTCGTTGGAAGAAGTATAGAGGGATTTTTCATTTTCAAAATTTCTTCAATAATCTAATATGACATGGCACGCATCATGGTGGGGAGCAGAATATCCATTTCCATCTGAATAACAATAATTTGTCAACAGAAATCATTGTCGGGTCGTTAGAGGGCGTATAGAGGGATTTCTCATTTTCAATATTTCTTCAAAAATCTAATATGACTTGGCACGCATCATGGTGGGTGTTGAATATTTATTTCCATCTGAATAACAATAATTCGTCGACAGAAATCATTGTCGGGTCGTTAGAGGGGGTATAGAGGGATTTTTCATTTTCAAAATTTCTTCAAAAATCTAATATGACTTGGCACGCATCATGGTGGGGTGCAGAATATCCATTTATATCTGAATAACAATATTTTGTCAACAGAAATCATTGACGGGTCGTTGGAGGGGGTATAGAGGGATTTTTCATTTTCAAAATTTCTTCAAAAATCTAATATGACTTGGCACGCCTCATGGTAGGGTACAGAATATATATTTCCATCTGAATAACAATAATTCGTCAACAGAAATCATTGTCGGGTCGTTAGAGGGGGTATAGAGGAATTTTTCATTTTCAATATTTCTTCAAAAATCCAATATGACTTGGCACGCATCATGGTGGGGAGCAGAATATCCATTATCATCTGAATAACAATAATTCGTCATCAGAACTCATTGTCGGGTAGAGGGGGTATAGACGGATTTTTCATTTTCAAAATGACTTCAATAATCAAATAGTACTTGGCACGCATCATGGTGGGGTACAAAATATCCATTTCCATCTCAATAACAATAATTTGTCAACAGAAATCATTGTCGGGTCGTCAGAGAGTGTATAGAGTGATTTTACATTTTCAAAATTACCTCAAAATCAAATAAGACTTGGCAGGCATCATAGTGGTGTGCAGAATATCCATTTCCATCTGAATAACAATGATTCGACAACAGAAATCATTGACGGGTCGTTGGAGGGGGTATAGAGGGATATTTCATTTTCATAATTTCTTCAAAAATCTAATATGACTTGGCACGCATCATGTTGGGGTGCAAAGTATCCATGTCCATCTGAATAACAATAATTCGTCAACAGAAATCATTGTCGGGTCGTCAGAGGGGGTATAGAGGGATTTCTCATTTTCAATATTTCTTCCAAAATCTAATATGACTTGGCACGCATCATGGTGGGGTGCAGAATATCTATTTCGATCTGAATAACAATAATTCGTCGACAGAAATCATTGTCGGGTCGTTAGAGGAGGTATAGAGGGATTTTTCATTTTCAAAATTACCTCAAAATCAAATATGTCTTGGCACGCAACATGGTGGGGTGCAGAATATTCATTTCCATCTGGATAACAATAATTCGTAAACAGAAATCATTGTCGGGTCGTTAGAGGGTGTATAGAGGGATTTATCATTTTCAATATTTCTTCAAAAATCCAATATGACTTGGCACGCATCATGGTGGGGTGCAGAATATCCATTTCCATCTGAATAACAATAATTCGTCGACAGAAATCATTGTCGGGTCGTCAGAGTGGGTATAGAGGGATTTTTCATTTTCAAAATTACCTCAAAATCAAATATCACTTGGCACGCATCATGGTGGGGTGCAGAATATCTATTTCCATCTAAATAACAATAATTCGTCAACAGAAATCATTGACGGGTCGATGGAGGGTGTATAGAGTGATTTTACATTTTCAAAATTACCTCAAAATCAAATAAGACTTGGCACGCATCATAGTGGTGTGCAGAATATCCATTTCCATCTGAATAACAATGATTCGACAACAGAAATCATTGACGGGTCGTTGGAGGGGGTATAGAGGGATATTTCATTTTCAAAATTTCTTCAAAAATCTAATATGACTTGGCACGCATCATGGTGGGGTGCAAAGTATCCATGTCCATCTGAATAACAATAATTCGTCAACAGAAATCATTGTCGGGTCGTCAGAGGGTGTATAGAGTGATTTTACATTTTCAAAATTACCTCAAAATCAAATAAGACTTGGCACGCATCATAGTGGTGTGCAGAATATCCATTTCCATCTGAATAACCATGATTCGACAACAGAAATCATTGACGGGTCGTTGGAGGGGGTATAGAGGGATATTTCATTTTCAAAATTTCTTCAAAAATCTAATATGACTTGGCACGCATCATGGTGGGGTGCAAAGTATCCATGTCCATCTGAATAACAATAATTCGTCAACAGAAATCATTGTCGGGTCGTCAGAGGGGGTATAGAGGGATTTCTCATTTTCAATATTTCTTCCAAAATCTAATATGACTTGGCACGCATCATGGTGGGGTGCAGAATATCTATTTCGATCTGAATAACAATAATTCGTCGACAGAAATCATTGTCGGGTCGTTAGAGGAGGTATAGAGGGATTTTTCATTTTCAAAATTACCTCAAAATCAAATATGACTTGGCACGCAACATGGTGGGGTGCAGAATATTCATTTCCATCTGGATAACAATAATTCGTAAACAGAAATCATTGTCGGGTCGTTAGAGGGTGTATAGAGGGATTTATCATTTTCAATATTTCTTCAAAAATCCAATATGACTTGGCACGCATCATGGTGGGGTGCAGAATATCCATTTCCATCTGAATAACAATAATTCGTCGACAGAAATCATTGTCGGGTCGTCAGAGTGGGTATAGAGGGATTTTTCATTTTCAAAATTACCTCAAAATCAAATATCACTTGGCACGCATCATGGTGGGGTGCAGAATATCTATTTCCATCTAAATAACAATAATTCGTCAACAGAAATCATTGACGGGTCGATGGAGGGTGTATAGAGTGATTTTACATTTTCAAAATTACCTCAAAATCAAATAAGACTTGGCACGCATCATAGTGGTGTGCAGAATATCCATTTCCATCTGAATAACAATGATTCGACAACAGAAATCATTGACGGGTCGTTGGAGGGGGTATAGAGGGATATTTCATTTTCAAAATTTCTTCAAAAATCTAATATGACTTGGCACGCATCATGGTGGGGTGCAAAGTATCCATGTCCATCTGAATAACAATAATTCGTCAACAGAAATCATTGTCGGGTCGTCAGAGGGGGTATAGAGGGATTTCTCATTTTCAATATTTCTTCCAAAATCTAATATGACTTGGCACGCATCATGGTGGGGTGCAGAATATCTATTTCGATCTGAATAACAATAATTCGTCGACAGAAATCATTGTCGGGTCGTTAGAGGAGGTATAGAGGGATTTTTCATTTTCAAAATTACCTCAAAATCAAATATGACTTGGCACGCAACATGGTGGGGTGCAGAATATTCATTTCCATCTGGATAACAATAATTCGTAAACAGAAATCATTGTCGGGTCGTTAGAGGGTGTATAGAGGGATTTATCATTTTCAAAATGACTTCAAAAATCAAATATGACTTGGCACGCGTCATAGTGGGGTACAGAATATCCATTTCCATCTCAATAACAATAATTTGTTAACAGAAATCATTGTCGGGTCGTCAGAAGGGGTATAGAGGGATTTTTTATTTTCAAAATTACCTCAAAATCAAATATCACTTGGCACGCATCATGGTGGGGTGCAGAATATCTATTTCCATCTAAATAACAATAATTCGTCAACAGAAATCATTGACGGGTCGATGGAGGGGGTATAGAGGGATTTTTCATTTTCAAAATTACCTCAAAATCAAATATGACTTGGCAGGCATCATAGTGGGGTGCAGAATATCCATTTCCATCTGAATAACAATAATTCGTCAACAGAAATCATTGACGGGTCATTGGAGGGGGTATAGAGGGATTTTTCATTTTCAAAATTTCTTCAAAAATCTAATATGACTTGGCAAGCATCATGGTGGGGTGCAGAATATCCATTTCCATCTGAACAACAATATTTTGTCACCAGAAATCATTGACGGGTCGTTGGAAGGGGTATAGAGGGATTTTTCATTTTCAATATTTCTTCAAAAATCCATTATGACTTGGCACGCATCATGGTGGGGTGCAGAATATCCATTTCCATCTGAATAACAATAATTCGTCGACAGAAATCAATGTCGGGTCGTCAGAGGGGGTATAGAGGGATATTTCATTTTCAAAATGACTTCAAAAATCAAATATGACTTGGCACGCATCATAGTGGGGTACAGAATATCCATTTCCATTTCAATAACAATAATTTGTCAACAGAAATCATTGTCGGGTCGTCAGAGGGGGTATAGAGGGGTTTTTCATTTTCAAAATTACCTCAAAATCAAATATGACTTGGCACGCATCATGGTGGGGTGCAGAATATCCATTTCCATCTGAATAACAATAATTCGTCAACAGAAATCATTGTCGGGTCGTCAGAGGGGGTATAGAGGGATTTTTCATATTCAAAATTACCTCAAAATCAAATATGACTTGGCACGCATCATGGTAGGGTACAAAATATCCACTTCCATCTCAATAACAATAATTTGTCAACAGAATTCATTGTCGGGTCGTCAGAGGGGGTATAGAGGGATTTTTCATTTTCAAAATTACCTCAAAATCAAATATGACTTGGCAGGCATCATAGTTGGGGTGCAGAATATCCATTTCCATCTGAATAACAATAATTCGTCAACAGAAATCATTGACGGGTCGTTGGAGGGGGTATAGAGGGATTTTTCATTTTCAAAATTTCTTCAAAAATCTAATATGACTTGGCAAGCATCATGGTGGGGTGCAGAATATCCATTTCCATCTGAACAACAATATTTTGTCACCAGAAATCATTGACGGGTCGTTGGAAGGGGTATAGAGGGATTTTTCATTTTCAATATTTCTTCAAAAATCCATTATGACTTGGCACGCATCATGGTGGGGTGCAGAATATCCATTTCCATCTGAATAACAATAATTCGTCGACAGAAATCAATGTCGGGTCGTCAGAGGGGGTATAGAGGGATATTTCATTTTCAAAATGACTTCAAAAATCAAATATGACTTAGCACGCATCATAGTGGGGTACAGAATATCCATTTCCATATCAATAACAATAATTTGTTAACAGAAATCATTGTCGGGTCGTCAGAGGGGGTATAGAGGGATTTTTCATTTTCAAAATTTCTTCAATAATCTAATATGACTTGGCACGCATCATGGTAGGGTACAGAATATCCATTTCCATCTCAATAACAATAATCTGTCAACAGAAATCATTGTCGGGTCGTCAGAGGGGGTATAGAGGGGTTTTTCATTTTCAAAATTACCTCAAAATCAAATATGACTTGGCACGCATAATGGTGGGGTGCAGAATATCTATTTCCATCTGAATAACAATAATTCGTCAACAGAAATCATTGTCAGGTCGTCAGAGGGGGTATAGAGGAATTTTTTATTTTCAAAATTACCTCAAAATCAAATATGACTTGGCACGCATCATGGTGGGGTGCAGAATATCCATTTCCATCTGAATAACAATAATTCGTCAACAGAAATCATTGTCGGGTCGTCAGAGGGGGTATAGAGGGATTTTTCATTTTCAAAATTACCTCAAAATCAAATATGACTTGACACGCATCATGGTGGGTTGCAGAATATCCATTTCCATCTGAATAACAATAATTCGTCAACAGAAATCATTGTCGGGTCGTCAGAGGGGGTATAGAGGGATTTTTCAATATCAAAATGACTTCAAAAATAAAATATGACTTGGCACGCATTATAGTAGGGTGCAGAATATCCGATTCCATCTGAATAACAAGAATTTGTCAACAGAAATCATTGTCGGGTCGTCAGAGGGGGTATGGAGGAATTTTTCATTTTCAAAATTACCTCCAAATCCAATATGACTTGGCACGCATCATGGTGGGGTACAGAATATCCATTCCCATCTCAATAACAATAATTTCTCAACAGAAATCATGGTCGGGTCGTCAGAGGGGGAATAGAGGGTTTTTCATTTTCAAAATTACCTCAAAATCAAATATGACTTGGCACGCAACATGGTGGAGTGCAGAATATTAATTTCCATCTGAATAACAATAATTCGTCAACAGAAATCATTGTCGGGTCGTTGGAGGGGGTATAGAGGAATTTTTCATTTTCAATATTTCTTCAAAAATCCAATATGACTTGGCACGCATCATGGTGGGATGCAGAATATCCATTATTATCTGAATAACAATAATTCGTCAACAGAACTCATTGTCGGGTCGTTAGAGGGTGTATAGAGGGATTTCTCATTTTCAAAATGACTTCAGATTTCAAATATGACTTGGCACGCATCATGGTGGGGTACAGAATATCCATTTCCATCTCAATAACAATAATTTGTCAACTGTAAACATTGTCGGGTCGTCAGAGGGGGTATAGAGGGATTTTTCATTTTCAAAATTACCTCAAAATCAAATATGACTTGGCACGCATCATGGTGGGGTGCAGAATATCCATTTCCATCTGAATTACAATGATCCGTCAACAGAAATCATTGACGGGTCGTTGGAGGGGGTATAGAGGGATTTTTCATTTTCAAAATTTCTTCAAAAATCTAATATGACTTGGCGCGCATCATGGTGGGGTGCAGAATATCCATTTCCATCTGAATAACAATAATTTGTCAACAGAAATCATTGTCGGGTCGTTAGAGGGCGTATAGAGGGATTTTTCATTTTCAAAATTACCTCAAAATCAAATATGACTTGGCACGCATCATGGTGGGGTGCAGATTATCCATTTCCATCTGAATAACAATAATTCGTCGACAGAAATAATTGTCGGGTCGTTAGAGGGGGTATAGAGGGATTTTTCATTTTCAAAATTTCTTCAAAAATCTAATATGACTTGGCACGCATCATGGTGGGGTGCAGAATATCCATTTTCATCTGAATAACAATAATTTGTCAACTGAAATCATTGACGGGTCGTTAGAGGGGGTATAGACGGATTTCTCATTTTCAAAATTTCTTCGAAAATCTAATATAACTTGGCACGCATCATGGTGGGGTGCAGAATATCCATTTCCATCTGAATAACAATAATTTGTCAACAGAAATCATTGTCGGGTCGTTAGAGGGCGTATAGAGGGATTTCTCATTTTCAAAATTTCTTCTAAAATCTAATATGACTTGGCACGCATCATGGTGGGTGTAGAATATCTATTTCCATCTGAATAACAATAATTCGTCGACAGAAACCATTGTCGGGTCGTTAGAGGGGGTATAGAGGGATTTTTCATTTTCAAAATTTCTTCAAAAATCTAATATGACTTGGCACGCATCATGGTGGGGTGCAGAATATCCATTTCCATCTGAATAACAATAATTCGTCGACAGAAATCATTGTCGGGTCGTTAGAGGGGGTAAAGAGGGATTTTTCATTTTCAAAATTTCTTCAAAAATCTAATATGACTTGGCACGCATCATGGTGGGGTGCAGAATATCCATTTCCATCTGAATAACAATAATTCGTCGACAGAAATCATTGTCGGGTCGTTAGAGGGGGTAAAGAGGGATTTTTCATTTTCAAAATTTCTTCAAAAATCTAATATGACTTGGCACGCATCATGGTGGGGTGCAGAATATCCATTTCCATCTGAATAACAATAATTTGTCAACAGAAATCATTGACGGGTCGTTGGAGGGGGTATAGATTTTCAAAATGACTTCAGAAATCAAATATGGCTTGGCACGCGTCATAGTGGGGTACAGAATATCCATTTCCATCTCAATAACAATAATTTGTCAACAGAAATCATTGTCGGGTCGTCAGAAGGGGTATAGAAGGATTTTTCATTTTCAAAATTACCTCAAAATCAAATATGACTTGGCAGGCATCATAGTGGGGTGCAGAATATCCATTTCCATCTGAATAACAATAATTCGTCAACAGAAATCATTGACGGGTCGTTGGAGGGGGTATAGAGGGATTTTTCATTTGCAAAATTTCTTCAAAAATCTAATATGACTTGGCAAGCATCATGGTGGGGTGCAGAATATCCATTTCCATCTGAACAACAATATTTTGTCACCAGAAATCATTGACGGGTCGTTGGAAGGGGTATAGAGGGATTTTTCATTTTCAATATTTCTTCAAAAATCCATTATGACTTGGCACGCATCATGGTGGGGTGCAGAATATCCATTTCCATCTGAATAACAATAATTCGTCGACAGAAATCAATGTCGGGTCGTCAGAGGGGGTATAGAGGGATATTTCATTTTCAAAATGACTTCAAAAATCAAATATGACTTGGCACGCATCATAGTGGGGTACAGAATATCCATTTCCATCTCAATAACAATAATTTGTTAACAGAAATCATTGTCGGGTCGTCAGAGGGGGTATAGAGGGATTTCTCATTTTCAAAATTTCTTCAATAATCTAATATGACTTGGCACGCATCATGGTAGGGTACAGAATATCCATTTCCATCTCAATAACAATAATCTGTCAACAGAAATCATTGTCGGGTCGTCAGAGGGGGTATAGAGGGGTTTTTCATTTTCAAAATTACCTCAAAATCAAATATGACTTGGCACGCATCATGGTGGGGTGCAGAATATCCATTTCCATCTGAATAACAATAATTCGTCAACAGAAATCATTGGCAGGTCGTCAGAGGGGGTATAGAGGGATTTTTCATTTTCAAAATTACCTCAAAATCAAATATGACTTGGCACGCATCATGGTGGGGTGCAGAATATCCATTTCCATCTGAATAACAATAATTCGTCAACAGAAATCATTGTCGGGTCGTCAGAGGGGGTATAGAGGGATTTTTCATTTTCAAAATTACCTCAAAATCAAATATGACTTGACACGCATCATGGTGGGTTGCAGAATATCCATTTCCATCTGAATAACAATAATTCGTCAACAGAAATCATTGTCGGGTCGTCAGAGGGGGTATAGAGGGATTTTTCAATATCAAAATGACTTCAAAAATTAAATATGACTTGGCACGCATTATAGTAGGGTGCAGAATATCCGATTCCATCTGAATAACAAGAATTTGTCAACAGAAATCATTGTCGGGTCGTCAGAGGGGGTATGGAGGAATTTTTCATTTTCAAAATTACCTGAAAATCCAATATGACTTGGCACGCATCATGGTGGGGTACAGAATATCCATTCCCATCTCAATAACAATAATTTCTCAACAGAAATCATTGTCGGGTCGTCAGAGGGGGAATAGAGGGTTTTTCATTTTCAAAATTACCTCAAAATCAAATATGACTTGGCACGCAACATGGTGGAGTGCAGAATATTAATTTCCATCTGAATAACAATAATTCGTCAACAGAAATCATTGTCGGGTCGTTGGAGGGGGTATAGAGGAATTTTTCATTTTCAATATTTCTTCAAAAATCCAATATGACTTGGCACGCATCATGGTGGGATGCAGAATATCCATTATTATCTGAATAACAATAATTCGTCAACAGAACTCATTGTCGGGTCGTTAGAGGGTGTCTAGAGGGATTTCTCATTTTCAAAATGACTTCAAAATTCAAATATGACTTGGCACGCATCATGGTGGGGTGCAGAATATCCATTTCCATCTGAATAACAATAATTCGTCAACAGAAATCATTGTCGGGTCGTTAGAGGGGATATAGAGGGATTTTTCATTTTCAAAATTACCTCAAAATCAAAAATGACTTGGCACGCAACATGGTGGGGTGCAGAATATTCATTTCCATCTGAATAACAATAATTCGTCAACAGAAATCATTTTCGAGTCGTTAGAGGGGGAATAGAGGGATTTTTCATTTTCAATATTTCTTCAAAAATCCAATATGACTTGGCACGCATCAGGGTGGGGTGCAAAATATCCACTTCCATCTAAATAATAATAATTCGTCAACAGAAATCATTGACGGGTCGTTAGAGGGGGTATAGAGGGATTTTTCATTTTCAATATTTCTTCAAAAATCCAATATGACTTGGCACGCATCATGGTGGGGTGCAGAATATTCATTTCCATCTGAATAACAATAATTTGTCGACAGAAATCATTGTCGGGTCGTCAGAGGGGGTTAGAGGGATTTTTCATTTTCAAAATGACTTCAAAAATCAAATATGACTTGGCACGCATCATAGTGGGGTACAGAATATCCATTTCCATCTCAATAGCAATAATTTGTTAACAGAAATCATTGTCGGGTCGTCAGAGGGGGTATAGAGGGATTTTTCATTTTCAAAGTTACCTCAAAATCAAATATGACTTGGAACGCATCATGGTGGGGTGCAGAATATCCATTTCCATCTATATAACAATAATTCGTCAACAGAAATCATTGACGGGTCGTTGGAGGGGGTATAGAGGGATTTTTCATTTTCAAAATTCCTTCAAAAACTAATATGACTTGGCACGCATCATGGTGGGGTGCAGAATATCCATTTCCATCTGAATAACAATAATTCGTCAACAGAAATCATTGTCGGGTCGTTAGAGGGGATATAGAGTGATTTTTCATTTTCAAAATTACCTCAAAATCAAAAATGACTTGGCACGCAACATGGTGGGGTGCAGAATATTCATTTCCATCTGAATAACAATAATTCGTCAACAGAAATCATTTTCGAGTCGTTAGAGGGGGAATAGAGGGATTTTTCATTTTCAATATTTCTTCAAAAATCCAATATGACTTGGCACGCATCAGGGTGGGGTGCAAAATATCCACTTCCATCTAAATAACAATAATTCGTCAACAGAAATCATTGACGGGTCGTTGGAAGAAGTATAGAGGGATTTTTCATTTTCAAAATTTCTTCAATAATCTAATATGACATGGCACGCATCATGGTGGGGAGCAGAATATCCATTTCCATCTGAATAACAATAATTTGTCAACAGAAATCATTGTCGGGTCGTTAGAGGGCGTATAGAGGGATTTCTCATTTTCAATATTTCTTCAAAAATCTAATATGACTTGGCACGCATCATGGTGGGTGTTGAATATTTATTTCCATCTGAATAACAATAATTCGTCGACAGAAATCATTGTCGGGTCGTTAGAGGGGGTATAGAGGGATTTTTCATTTTCAAAATTTCTTCAAAAATCTAATATGACTTGGCACGCATCATGGTGGGGTGCAGAATATCCATTTATATCTGAATAACAATATTTTGTCAACAGAAATCATTGACGGGTCGTTAGAGGGGATATAGAGGGATTTTTCATTTTCAAAATTACCTCAAAATCAAAAATGACTTGGCACGCATCATGGTGGGGTGCAGAATATTCATTTCCATCTGAATAACAATAATTCGTCAACAGAAATCATTTTCGAGTCGTTAGAGGGGGAATAGAGGGATTTTTCATTTTCAATATTTCTTCAAAAATCCAATATGACTTGGCACGCATCAGGGTGGGGTGCAAAATATCCACTTCCATCTAAATAATAATAATTCGTCAACAGAAATCATTGACGGGTCGTTAGAGGGGGTATAGAGGGATTTTTCATTTTCAATATTTCTTCAAAAATCCAATATGACTTGGCACGCATCATGGTGGGGTGCAGAATATTCATTTCCATCTGAATAACAATAATTTGTCGACAGAAATCATTGTCGGGTCGTCAGAGGGGGTTAGAGGGATTTTTCATTTTCAAAATGACTTCAAAAATCAAATATGACTTGGCACGCATCATAGTGGGGTACAGAATATCCATTTCCATCTCAATAGCAATAATTTGTTAACAGAAATCATTGTCGGGTCGTCAGAGGGGGTATAGAGGGATTTTTCATTTTCAAATTTACCTCAAAATCAAATATGACTTGGAACGCATCATGGTGGGGTGCAGAATATCCATTTCCATCTATATAACAATAATTCGTCAACAGAAATCATTGACGGGTCGTTGGAGGGGGTATAGAGGGATTTTTCATTTTCAAAATTCCTTCAAAAACTAATATGACTTGGCACGCATCATGGTGGGGTGCAGAATATCCATTTCCATCTGAATAACAATAATTCGTCAACAGAAATCATTGTCGGGTCGTTAGAGGGGATATAGAGTGATTTTTCATTTTCAAAATTACCTCAAAATCAAAAATGACTTGGCACGCAACATGGTGGGGTGCAGAATATTCATTTCCATCTGAATAACAATAATTCGTCAACAGAAATCATTTTCGAGTCGTTAGAGGGGGAATAGAGGGATTTTTCATTTTCAATATTTCTTCAAAAATCCAATATGACTTGGCACGCATCAGGGTGGGGTGCAAAATATCCACTTCCATCTAAATAACAATAATTCGTCAACAGAAATCATTGACGGGTCGTTGGAAGAAGTATAGAGGGATTTTTCATTTTCAAAATTTCTTCAATAATCTAATATGACATGGCACGCATCATGGTGGGGAGCAGAATATCCATTTCCATCTGAATAACAATAATTTGTCAACAGAAATCATTGTCGGGTCGTTAGAGGGCGTATAGAGGGATTTCTCATTTTCAATATTTCTTCAAAAATCTAATATGACTTGGCACGCATCATGGTGGGTGTTGAATATTTATTTCCATCTGAATAACAATAATTCGTCGACAGAAATCATTGTCGGGTCGTTAGAGGGGGTATAGAGGGATTTTTCATTTTCAAAATTTCTTCAAAAATCTAATATGACTTGGCACGCATCATGGTGGGGTGCAGAATATCCATTTATATCTGAATAACAATATTTTGTCAACAGAAATCATTGACGGGTCGTTGGAGGGGGTATAGAGGGATTTTTCATTTTCAAAATTTCTTCAAAAATCTAATATGACTTGGCACGCCTCATGGTAGGGTACAGAATATATATTTCCATCTGAATAACAATAATTCGTCAACAGAAATCATTGTCGGGTCGTTAGAGGGGGTATAGAGGAATTTTTCATTTTCAATATTTCTTCAAAAATCCAATATGACTTGGCACGCATCATGGTGGGGAGCAGAATATCCATTATCATCTGAATAACAATAATTCGTCATCAGAACTCATTGTCGGGTAGAGGGGGTATAGACGGATTTTTCATTTTCAAAATGACTTCAATAATCAAATAGTACTTGGCACGCATCATGGTGGGGTACAAAATATCCATTTCCATCTCAATAACAATAATTTGTCAACAGAAATCATTGTCGGGTCGTCAGAGAGTGTATAGAGTGATTTTACATTTTCAAAATTACCTCAAAATCAAATAAGACTTGGCAGGCATCATAGTGGTGTGCAGAATATCCATTTCCATCTGAATAACAATGATTCGACAACAGAAATCATTGACGGGTCGTTGGAGGGGGTATAGAGGGATATTTCATTTTCATAATTTCTTCAAAAATCTAATATGACTTGGCACGCATCATGTTGGGGTGCAAAGTATCCATGTCCATCTGAATAACAATAATTCGTCAACAGAAATCATTGTCGGGTCGTCAGAGGGGGTATAGAGGGATTTCTCATTTTCAATATTTCTTCCAAAATCTAATATGACTTGGCACGCATCATGGTGGGGTGCAGAATATCTATTTCGATCTGAATAACAATAATTCGTCGACAGAAATCATTGTCGGGTCGTTAGAGGAGGTATAGAGGGATTTTTCATTTTCAAAATTACCTCAAAATCAAATATGACTTGGCACGCAACATGGTGGGGTGCAGAATATTCATTTCCATCTGGATAACAATAATTCGTAAACAGAAATCATTGTCGGGTCGTTAGAGGGTGTATAGAGGGATTTATCATTTTCAATATTTCTTCAAAAATCCAATATGACTTGGCACGCATCATGGTGGGGTGCAGAATATCCATTTCCATCTGAATAACAATAATTCGTCGACAGAAATCATTGTCGGGTCGTCAGAGTGGGTATAGAGGGATTTTTCATTTTCAAAATTACCTCAAAATCAAATATCACTTGGCACGCATCATGGTGGGGTGCAGAATATCTATTTCCATCTAAATAACAATAATTCGTCAACAGAAATCATTGACGGGTCGATGGAGGGTGTATAGAGTGATTTTACATTTTCAAAATTACCTCAAAATCAAATAAGACTTGGCACGCATCATAGTGGTGTGCAGAATATCCATTTCCATCTGAATAACAATGATTCGACAACAGAAATCATTGACGGGTCGTTGGAGGGGGTATAGAGGGATATTTCATTTTCAAAATTTCTTCAAAAATCTAATATGACTTGGCACGCATCATGGTGGGGTGCAAAGTATCCATGTCCATCTGAATAACAATAATTCGTCAACAGAAATCATTGTCGGGTCGTCAGAGGGTGTATAGAGTGATTTTACATTTTCAAAATTACCTCAAAATCAAATAAGACTTGGCACGCATCATAGTGGTGTGCAGAATATCCATTTCCATCTGAATAACCATGATTCGACAACAGAAATCATTGACGGGTCGTTGGAGGGGGTATAGAGGGATATTTCATTTTCAAAATTTCTTCAAAAATCTAATATGACTTGGCACGCATCATGGTGGGGTGCAAAGTATCCATGTCCATCTGAATAACAATAATTCGTCAACAGAAATCATTGTCGGGTCGTCAGAGGGGGTATAGAGGGATTTCTCATTTTCAATATTTCTTCCAAAATCTAATATGACTTGGCACGCATCATGGTGGGGTGCAGAATATCTATTTCGATCTGAATAACAATAATTCGTCGACAGAAATCATTGTCGGGTCGTTAGAGGAGGTATAGAGGGATTTTTCATTTTCAAAATTACCTCAAAATCAAATATGACTTGGCACGCAACATGGTGGGGTGCAGAATATTCATTTCCATCTGGATAACAATAATTCGTAAACAGAAATCATTGTCGGGTCGTTAGAGGGTGTATAGAGGGATTTATCATTTTCAATATTTCTTCAAAAATCCAATATGACTTGGCACGCATCATGGTGGGGTGCAGAATATCCATTTCCATCTGAATAACAATAATTCGTCGACAGAAATCATTGTCGGGTCGTCAGAGTGGGTATAGAGGGATTTTTCATTTTCAAAATTACCTCAAAATCAAATATCACTTGGCACGCATCATGGTGGGGTGCAGAATATCTATTTCCATCTAAATAACAATAATTCGTCAACAGAAATCATTGACGGGTCGATGGAGGGTGTATAGAGTGATTTTACATTTTCAAAATTACCTCAAAATCAAATAAGACTTGGCACGCATCATAGTGGTGTGCAGAATATCCATTTCCATCTGAATAACAATGATTCGACAACAGAAATCATTGACGGGTCGTTGGAGGGGGTATAGAGGGATATTTCATTTTCAAAATTTCTTCAAAAATCTAATATGACTTGGCACGCATCATGGTGGGGTGCAAAGTATCCATGTCCATCTGAATAACAATAATTCGTCAACAGAAATCATTGTCGGGTCGTCAGAGGGGGTATAGAGGGATTTCTCATTTTCAATATTTCTTCCAAAATCTAATATGACTTGGCACGCATCATGGTGGGGTGCAGAATATCTATTTCGATCTGAATAACAATAATTCGTCGACAGAAATCATTGTCGGGTCGTTAGAGGAGGTATAGAGGGATTTTTCATTTTCAAAATTACCTCAAAATCAAATATGACTTGGCACGCAACATGGTGGGGTGCAGAATATTCATTTCCATCTGGATAACAATAATTCGTAAACAGAAATCATTGTCGGGTCGTTAGAGGGTGTATAGAGGGATTTATCATTTTCAAAATGACTTCAAAAATCAAATATGACTTGGCACGCGTCATAGTGGGGTACAGAATATCCATTTCCATCTCAATAACAATAATTTGTTAACAGAAATCATTGTCGGGTCGTCAGAAGGGGTATAGAGGGATTTTTTATTTTCAAAATTACCTCAAAATCAAATATCACTTGGCACGCATCATGGTGGGGTGCAGAATATCTATTTCCATCTAAATAACAATAATTCGTCAACAGAAATCATTGACGGGTCGATGGAGGGGGTATAGAGGGATTTTTCATTTTCAAAATTACCTCAAAATCAAATATGACTTGGCAGGCATCATAGTGGGGTGCAGAATATCCATTTCCATCTGAATAACAATAATTCGTCAACAGAAATCATTGACGGGTCATTGGAGGGGGTATAGAGGGATTTTTCATTTTCAAAATTTCTTCAAAAATCTAATATGACTTGGCAAGCATCATGGTGGGGTGCAGAATATCCATTTCCATCTGAACAACAATATTTTGTCACCAGAAATCATTGACGGGTCGTTGGAAGGGGTATAGAGGGATTTTTCATTTTCAATATTTCTTCAAAAATCCATTATGACTTGGCACGCATCATGGTGGGGTGCAGAATATCCATTTCCATCTGAATAACAATAATTCGTCGACAGAAATCAATGTCGGGTCGTCAGAGGGGGTATAGAGGGATATTTCATTTTCAAAATGACTTCAAAAATCAAATATGACTTGGCACGCATCATAGTGGGGTACAGAATATCCATTTCCATTTCAATAACAATAATTTGTCAACAGAAATCATTGTCGGGTCGTCAGAGGGGGTATAGAGGGGTTTTTCATTTTCAAAATTACCTCAAAATCAAATATGACTTGGCACGCATCATGGTGGGGTGCAGAATATCCATTTCCATCTGAATAACAATAATTCGTCAACAGAAATCATTGTCGGGTCGTCAGAGGGGGTATAGAGGGATTTTTCATTTTCAAAATTACCTCAAAATCAAATATGACTTGGCACGCATCATGGTAGGGTACAAAATATCCACTTCCATCTCAATAACAATAATTTGTCAACAGAATTCATTGTCGGGTCGTCAGAGGGGGTATAGAGGGATTTTTCATTTTCAAAATTACCTCAAAATCAAATATGACTTGGCAGGCATCATAGTTGGGGTGCAGAATATCCATTTCCATCTGAATAACAATAATTCGTCAACAGAAATCATTGACGGGTCGTTGGAGGGGGTATAGAGGGATTTTTCATTTTCAAAATTTCTTCAAAAATCTAATATGACTTGGCAAGCATCATGGTGGGGTGCAGAATATCCATTTCCATCTGAACAACAATATTTTGTCACCAGAAATCATTGACGGGTCGTTGGAAGGGGTATAGAGGGATTTTTCATTTTCAATATTTCTTCAAAAATCCATTATGACTTGGCACGCATCATGGTGGGGTGCAGAATATCCATTTCCATCTGAATAACAATAATTCGTCGACAGAAATCAATGTCGGGTCGTCAGAGGGGGTATAGAGGGATATTTCATTTTCAAAATGACTTCAAAAATCAAATATGACTTAGCACGCATCATAGTGGGGTACAGAATATCCATTTCCATATCAATAACAATAATTTGTTAACAGAAATCATTGTCGGGTCGTCAGAGGGGGTATAGAGGGATTTTTCATTTTCAAAATTTCTTCAATAATCTAATATGACTTGGCACGCATCATGGTAGGGTACAGAATATCCATTTCCATCTCAATAACAATAATCTGTCAACAGAAATCATTGTCGGGTCGTCAGAGGGGGTATAGAGGGGTTTTTCATTTTCAAAATTACCTCAAAATCAAATATGACTTGGCACGCATCATGGTGGGGTGCAGAATATCTATTTCCATCTGAATAACAATAATTCGTCAACAGAAATCATTGTCAGGTCGTCAGAGGGGGTATAGAGGAATTTTTTATTTTCAAAATTACCTCAAAATCAAATATGACTTGGCACGCATCATGGTGGGGTGCAGAATATCCATTTCCATCTGAATAACAATAATTCGTCAACAGAAATCATTGTCGGGTCGTCAGAGGGGGTATAGAGGGATTTTTCATTTTCAAAATTACCTCAAAATCAAATATGACTTGACACGCATCATGGTGGGTTGCAGAATATCCATTTCCATCTGAATAACAATAATTCGTCAACAGAAATCATTGTCGGGTCGTCAGAGGGGGTATAGAGGGATTTTTCAATATCAAAATGACTTCAAAAATAAAATATGACTTGGCACGCATTATAGTAGGGTGCAGAATATCCGATTCCATCTGAATAACAAGAATTTGTCAACAGAAATCATTGTCGGGTCGTCAGAGGGGGTATGGAGGAATTTTTCATTTTCAAAATTACCTCCAAATCCAATATGACTTGGCACGCATCATGGTGGGGTACAGAATATCCATTCCCATCTCAATAACAATAATTTCTCAACAGAAATCATGGTCGGGTCGTCAGAGGGGGAATAGAGGGTTTTTCATTTTCAAAATTACCTCAAAATCAAATATGACTTGGCACGCAACATGGTGGAGTGCAGAATATTAATTTCCATCTGAATAACAATAATTCGTCAACAGAAATCATTGTCGGGTCGTTGGAGGGGGTATAGAGGAATTTTTCATTTTCAATATTTCTTCAAAAATCCAATATGACTTGGCACGCATCATGGTGGGATGCAGAATATCCATTATTATCTGAATAACAATAATTCGTCAACAGAACTCATTGTCGGGTCGTTAGAGGGTGTATAGAGGGATTTCTCATTTTCAAAATGACTTCAGATTTCAAATATGACTTGGCACGCATCATGGTGGGGTACAGAATATCCATTTCCATCTCAATAACAATAATTTGTCAACTGTAAACATTGTCGGGTCGTCAGAGGGGGTATAGAGGGATTTTTCATTTTCAAAATTACCTCAAAATCAAATATGACTTGGCACGCATCATGGTGGGGTGCAGAATATCCATTTCCATCTGAATTACAATGATCCGTCAACAGAAATCATTGACGGGTCGTTGGAGGGGGTATAGAGGGATTTTTCATTTTCAAAATTTCTTCAAAAATCTAATATGACTTGGCGCGCATCATGGTGGGGTGCAGAATATCCATTTCCATCTGAATAACAATAATTTGTCAACAGAAATCATTGTCGGGTCGTTAGAGGGCGTATAGAGGGATTTTTCATTTTCAAAATTACCTCAAAATCAAATATGACTTGGCACGCATCATGGTGGGGTGCAGATTATCCATTTCCATCTGAATAACAATAATTCGTCGACAGAAATAATTGTCGGGTCGTTAGAGGGGGTATAGAGGGATTTTTCATTTTCAAAATTTCTTCAAAAATCTAATATGACTTGGCACGCATCATGGTGGGGTGCAGAATATCCATTTTCATCTGAATAACAATAATTTGTCAACTGAAATCATTGACGGGTCGTTAGAGGGGGTATAGACGGATTTCTCATTTTCAAAATTTCTTCGAAAATCTAATATAACTTGGCACGCATCATGGTGGGGTGCAGAATATCCATTTCCATCTGAATAACAATAATTTGTCAACAGAAATCATTGTCGGGTCGTTAGAGGGCGTATAGAGGGATTTCTCATTTTCAAAATTTCTTCTAAAATCTAATATGACTTGGCACGCATCATGGTGGGTGTAGAATATCTATTTCCATCTGAATAACAATAATTCGTCGACAGAAACCATTGTCGGGTCGTTAGAGGGGGTATAGAGGGATTTTTCATTTTCAAAATTTCTTCAAAAATCTAATATGACTTGGCACGCATCATGGTAGGGTGCAGAATATCCATTTCCATCTGAATAACAATAATTCGTCGACAGAAATCATTGTCGGGTCGTTAGAGGGGGTAAAGAGGGATTTTTCATTTTCAAAATTTCTTCAAAAATCTAATATGACTTGGCACGCATCATGGTGGGGTGCAGAATATCCATTTCCATCTGAATAACAATAATTCGTCGACAGAAATCATTGTCGGGTCGTTAGAGGGGGTAAAGAGGGATTTTTCATTTTCAAAATTTCTTCAAAAATCTAATATGACTTGGCACGCATCATGGTGGGGTGCAGAATATCCATTTCCATCTGAATAACAATAATTTGTCAACAGAAATCATTGACGGGTCGTTGGAGGGGGTATAGATTTTCAAAATGACTTCAGAAATCAAATATGGCTTGGCACGCGTCATAGTGGGGTACAGAATATCCATTTCCATCTCAATAACAATAATTTGTCAACAGAAATCATTGTCGGGTCGTCAGAAGGGGTATAGAAGGATTTTTCATTTTCAAAATTACCTCAAAATCAAATATGACTTGGCAGGCATCATAGTGGGGTGCAGAATATCCATTTCCATCTGAATAACAATAATTCGTCAACAGAAATCATTGACGGGTCGTTGGAGGGGGTATAGAGGGATTTTTCATTTTCAAAATTTCTTCAAAAATCTAATATGACTTGGCAAGCATCATGGTGGGGTGCAGAATATCCATTTCCATCTGAACAACAATATTTTGTCACCAGAAAACATTGACGGGTCGTTGGAAGGGGTATAGAGGGATTTTTCATTTTCAATATTTCTTCAAAAATCCATTATGACTTGGCACGCATCATGGTGGGGTGCAGAATATCCATTTCCATCTGAATAACAATAATTCGTCGACAGAAATCAATGTCGGGTCGTCAGAGGGGGTATAGAGGGATATTTCATTTTCAAAATGACTTCAAAAATCAAATATGACTTGGCACGCATCATAGTGGGGTACAGAATATCCATTTCCATCTCAATAACAATAATTTGTTAACAGAAATCATTGTCGGGTCGTCAGAGGGGGTATAGAGGGATTTCTCATTTTCAAAATTTCTTCAATAATCTAATATGACTTGGCACGCATCATGGTAGGGTACAGAATATCCATTTCCATCTCAATAACAATAATCTGTCAACAGAAATCATTGTCGGGTCGTCAGAGGGGGTATAGAGGGGTTTTTCATTTTCAAAATTACCTCAAAATCAAATATGACTTGGCACGCATCATGGTGGGGTGCAGAATATCCATTTCCATCTGAATAACAATAATTCGTCAACAGAAATCATTGGCAGGTCGTCAGAGGGGGTATAGAGGGATTTTTCATTTTCAAAATTACCTCAAAATCAAATATGACTTGGCACGCATCATGGTGGGGTGCAGAATATCCATTTCCATCTGAATAACAATAATTCGTCAACAGAAATCATTGTCGGGTCGTCAGAGGGGGTATAGAGGGATTTTTCATTTTCAAAATTACCTCAAAATCAAATATGACTTGACACGCATCATGGTGGGTTGCAGAATATCCATTTCCATCTGAATAACAATAATTCGTCAACAGAAATCATTGTCGGGTCGTCAGAGGGGGTATAGAGGGATTTTTCAATATCAAAATGACTTCAAAAATCAAATATGACTTGGCACGCATTATAGTAGGGTGCAGAATATCCGATTCCATCTGAATAACAAGAATTTGTCAACAGAAATCATTGTCGGGTCGTCAGAGGGGGTATGGAGGAATTTTTCAATTTCAAAATTACCTCAAAATCCAATATGACTTGGCACGCATCATGGTGGGGTACAGAATATCCATTCCCATCTCAATAACAATAATTTCTCAACAGAAATCATTGTCGGGTCGTCAGAGGGGGAATAGAGGGTTTTTCATTTTCAAAATTACCTCAAAATCAAATATGACTTGGCACGCAACATGGTGGAGTGCAGAATATTAATTTCCATCTGAATAACAATAATTCGTCAACAGAAATCATTGTCGGGTCGTTGGAGGGGGTATAGAGGAATTTTTCATTTTCAATATTTCTTCAAAAATCCAATATGACTTGGCACGCATCATGGTGGGATGCAGAATATCCATTATTATCTGAATAACAATAATTCGTCAACAGAACTCATTGTCGGGTCGTTAGAGGGTGTCTAGAGGGATTTCTCATTTTCAAAATGACTTCAAAATTCAAATATGACTTGGCACGCATCATGGTGGGGTACAGAATATCCATTTCCATCTCAATAACAATAATTTGTCAACTGAAGACATTGTCGGGTCGTCAGAGGGGGTATAGAGGGATTTTTCATTTTCAAAATTACCTCAAAATCAAATATGACTTGGCACGCATCATGGTGGGGTGCAGAATATCCATTTCCATCTGAATTACAATGATCCGTCAACAGAAATCATTGACGGTTCGTTGGAGGGGGTATAGAGGGATTTTTCATTTTCAAAATTTCTTCAAAAATCTAATATGACTTGGCGCGCATCATGGTGGGGTGCAGAATATCCATTTCCGTCTGAATAACAATAATTTGTCAACAGAAATCATTGTCGGGTCGTTAGAGGGCGTATAGAGGGATTTTTCATTTTCAAAATTACCTCAAAATCAAATATGACTTGGCACGCATCATGGTGGGGTGCAGATTATCCATTTCCATCTGAATAACGATAATTCGTCGACAGAAATAATTGTCGGGTCGTTAGAGGGGGTATAGAGGGATTTTTCATTTTCAAAATTTCTTCAAAAATCTAATATGACTTGGCACGCGTCATAGTGGGGTACAGAATATCCATTTCCATCTCAATAGCAATAATTTGTTAACAGAAATCATTGTCGGGTCGTCAGAAGGGGTATAGAAGGATTTTTCATTTTCAAAATTACCTCAAAATCAAATATGACTTGGCACGCATCATGGTAGGGTACAGAATATCCATTTCCATCTCATTAACAATAATTTGTCGACAGAAATCATTGTCGGGTCGTCAGAGGGGAAATAGAGGGGGATTTTTCATTTTCAAAATCACCTCAAAATCAAATATGACTTGGCACGCAATATGGTGGGGTGCAGAATATTCATTTCCATCTGAATAACAATAATTCGTCAACAGAAATCATTTTCGGGTCGTTAGAGGGGGTATAGAGGAATTTTTCATTTTCAATATTTCTTCAAAAATCCAATATGACTTGGCACGCATCATGGTGGGGAGCAGAATATCCATTATCATCTGAATAACAATAATTCGTCATCAGAACTCATTGTCGGGTAGAGGGGGTATAGATGGATTTTTCATTTTCAAAATGACTTCAATAATCAAATAGTACTTGGCACGCATCATGGTGGGGTACAGAATATCCATTTCCATCTCAATAACAATAATTTGTCAACAGAAATCATTGTCGGGTGGTCAGAGGGGGTATAGAGTGATTTTACATTTTCAAAATTACCTCAAAATCAAATATGACTTGGCATGCATCATAGTGGGGTGCAGAATATCCATATCCATCTGAATAACAATGATTCGACAACAGAAATCATTGACGGGTCGTTGGAGGGGGTATAGAGGAATATTTCATTTTCAAAATTTCTTCAAAAATCTAATATGACTTGGCACGCATCATGGTGGGGTGCAAAGAATCCATGTCCATCCGAATAACAATAATTCGTCAACAGAAATCATTGTCGGGTCGTCAGAGGGGGTATAGAGGGATTTCTCATTTTCAATATTTCTTCCAAAATCTAATATGACTTGGCACGCATCATGGTGGGGTGCAGAATATCTATTTCGATCTGAATAACAGTGATTCGTCGACAGAAATCATTGTCGGGTCGTTAGAGGAGGTATAGAGGGATTTTTCATTTTCAAAATTACCTCAAAATCAAATATGACTTGGCACGCAACATGGTGGGTTGCAGAATATTCATTTCCATCTGGATAACAATAATTCGTCAACAGAAATCATTGTCGGGTCGTTAGAGGGTGTATAGAGGGATTTTTCATTTTCAATATTTCTTCAAAAATCCAATATGACTTGGCACGCATCATGATGGGGTGCAGATTATCCATTTCCATCTGAATAACAATAATTCGTCGACAGAAATCATTGTCGGGTCGTCAGAGTGGGTATAGAGGGATTTTTCATTTTCTAAATGACTTCAAAAATCAAATATGACTTGGCACGCGTCATAGTGGGGTACAGAATATCCATTTCCATCTCAATAACAATAATTTGTTAACAGAAATCATTTTCGGGTCGTCAGAAGGGGTATAGAGGGATTTTTCATTTTCAAAATTACCTCAAAATCAAATAAGACTTGGCACGCATCATGATGGGGTGCAGAATATCTATTTCCATCTAAATAACAATAATTCGTCAACAGAAATCATTGACGGGTCGTTGGAGGGGGTATAGAGGGATTTTTCATTTTCAAAATGACTTCAAAAATCAAATATGACTTGGCACACGTCATAGTGGGGTACAGAATATCCATTTCCATTTCAATAACAATAATTTGTTTACAGAAATCATTGTCGGGTCGTCAGAAGGGGTATAGAGGGATTTTTCATTTTCAAAATTACCTCAAAATCAAATAAGACTTGGCACGCATCATGATGGGGTGCAGAATATCCACTTCCATCTGAATAACAATAATTCGTCGACAGAAATCATTGTCGGGTCGTCAGAGTGGGTATAGAGGGATTTATCATTTTCAAAATGACTTCAAAAATCAAATATGACTTGGCACGCGTCATAGTGGGGTACAGAATATCCATTTCCATCTCAATAACAATAATTTGTTAACAGAAATCATTGTCGGGTTGTCAGAAGGGGTATAGAGGGATTTTTCATTTTCAAAATTACCTCAAAATCAAATATGACTTGGCACGCATCTTGGTGGGGTGCAGAATATCTATTTCCAACTAAATGACAATAATTCGTCAACAGAAATCATTGACGGGTCGTTGGAGGGGGTATAGAGGGATTTTACATTTTCAAAATTTCTTCAATAATCTAACATGACTTGGCACGCATCATGGTAGGGTATAAAATATCCACTTCCATCTCAATAACAATAATTTGTCAACAGAAATCATTGTCGGGTCGTCAGAGGGGGTATAGAGGGATTTTTCATTATCAAAATTACCTCAAAATCAAATATGACTTGGCAGGCATCATAGTGGGGTGCAGAATATCCATTTCCATCTGAATAACAATAATTCGTCAACAGAAATCATTGACGGGTCGTTGGAGGGGGTATAGAGGGATTTTTCATTTTCAATATTTCTTCAAAAATCCAATATGACTTGGCACGCATCATGGTGGGGTGCAGAATATCCATTTCCATCTGAATAACAATAATTCGTCGACAGAAATCATTGTCGGGTCGTCAGAGGGGGTATAGAGGGATTTTTCATTTTCAAAATGACTTCAAAAATCAAATATGACTTGGCACGCATCACGATGGGGTGCAGAATATCCACTTCCATCTGAATAACAATAATTCGACGACAGAAATCATTGTCGGGTCGTCAGAGGGGGTATAGAGGGATTTTTCATTTTCAAAATTACCTCAAAATCAAATAAGACTTGGCACGCATCACGATGGGGTGCAGAATATCCACTTCCATCTGAATAACAATAATTCGACGACAGAAATCATTGTCGGGTCGTCAGAGGGGGTATAGAGGGATTTTTCATTTTCAAAATGACTTCAAAAATCAAATATGACTTGGCACGCATCATAGTGGGGTACAGAATATCCATTTCCATCTGAATAACAATAATTCGTCGACCGAAATCATTGTCGTGTCGTCAGAAGGGGTATAGAAGGATTTTTCATTTACAAAATTACCTCAAAATCAAATATGACTTGGCACGCATCATGGTAGGGTACAGAATATCCATTTCCATCTCAATAACAATAATTTGTCGACAGAAATCATTGTCGGGTCGTCAGAGGGGAAATAGAGGGGGATTTTTCATTTTCAAAATTACCTCAAAATCAAATATGACTTGGCACGCAACATGGTGGGGTGCAGAATATTCATTTCCATCTGAATAACAATAATTCGTCAACAGAAATCATTGTCGGGTCGTTAGAGGGGGTATAGAGGAATTTTTCATTTTCAATATTTCTTCAAAAATCCAATATGACTTGGCGCGCATCATGGTGGGGTGCAGAATATCCATTTCCATCTGAATAACAATAATTTGTCAACAGAAATCATTGTCGGGTCGTTAGAGGGCGTATAGAGGGATTTTTCATTTTCAAAATTACCTCAAAATCAAATATGACTTGGCACGCATCATGGTGGGGTACAGAATATCCATTTCCATCTCAATAACAATAATTTGTCAACTGAAAACATTGTCGGGTCGTCATTGGGGGTATAGAGGGATTTTTCATTTTCAAAATTACCTCAAAATCAAATATGACTTGGCACGCATCATGGTGGGGTGCAGAATATCCATTTCCATCTGAATTACAATGATCCGTCAACAGAAATCATTGACGGGTCGTTGGAGGGGGTATAGAGGGATTTTTCATTTTCAAAATTTCTTCAAAAATCTAATGTGACTTGGCGCGCATCATGGTGGGGTGCAGAATATCCATTTCCATCTGAATAACAATAATTTGTCAACAGAAATCATTGTCGGGTCGTTAGAGAGCGTATAGAGGCATTTTTCATTTTCAAAATTACCTCAAAATCAAATATGACTTGGCACGCATCATGGTGGGGTGCAGATTATCCATTTCCATCTGAATAACAATAATTCGTCGACAGAAATAATTGTCGGGTCGTTAGAGGGGGTATAGAGGGATTTTTCATATTCAAAATTTCTTCAAAAATCTAATATGACTTGGCACGCATCATGGTGGGGTGCAAAATATCCATTTTCGTCTGAATAACAATAATTTGTCAACTGAAATCATTGACGGGTCGTTAGAGGGGGTATAGACGGATTTCTCATTTTCAAAATTTCTTCGAAAATCTAATATAACTTGGCACGCATCATGGTGGGGTGCAGAATATCCATTTCCATCTGAATAACAATAATTTGTCAACAGAAATCATTGTCGGGTCGTTAGAGGGCGTATAGAGGGATTTCTCATTTTCAAAATTTCTTCAAAAATCTAATATGACTTGGCACGCATCATGGTGGGTGTAGAATATCTATTTCCATCTGAATAACAATAATTCGTCGACAGAAACCATTGTCGGGTCGTTAGAGGGGGTATAGAGGGATTTTTCATTTTCAAAATTTCTTCAAAAATCTAATATGACTTGGCACGCATCATGGTGGGGTGCAGAATATCCATTTCCATCTGAATAACAATAATTCGTCGACAGAAATCATTGTCGGGTATTTAGAGGGGGTAAAGAGGGATTTTTCATTTTCAAAATTTCTTCAAAAATCTAATATGACTTGGCACGCATCATGGTGGGGTGCAGAATATCCATTTCCATCTGAATAACAATAATTCGTCGACAGAAATCATTGTCGGGTCGTTAGAGGGGGTAAAGAGGGATTTTTCATTTTCAAAATTTCTTCAAAAATCTAATATGACTTGGCACGCATCATGGTGGGGTGCAGAATATCCATTTCCATCTGAATAACAATAATTTGTCAACAGAAATCATTGACGGGTCGTTGGAGGGGGTATAGATTTTCAAAATGACTTCAGAAATCAAATATGGCTTGGCACGCGTCATAGTGGGGTACAGAATATCCATTTCCATCTCAATAACAATAATTTGTTAACAGAAATCATTGTCGGGTCGTCAGAAGGGGTATAGAAGGATTTTTCATTTTCAAAATTACCTCAAAATCAAATATGACTTGGCAGGCATCATAGTGGGGTGCAGAATATCCATTTCCATCTGAATAACAATAATTCGTCAACAGAAATCATTGACGGGTCGTTGGAGGGGGTATAGAGGGATTTTTCATTTTCAAAATTTCTTCAAAAATCTAATATGACTTGGCAAGCATCATGGTGGGGTGCAGAATATCCATTTCCATCTGAACAACAACATTTTGTCACCAGAAATCATTGACGGGTCGTTGGAAGGGGTATAGAGGGATTTTTCATTTTCAATATTTCTTCAAAAATCCATTATGACTTGGCACGCATCATGGTGGGGTGCAGAATATCCATTTCCATCTGAATAACAATAATTCGTCGACAGAAATCAATGTCGGGTCGTCAGAGAGGGTATAGAGGGATATTTCATTTTCAAAATGACTTCAAAAATCAAATATGACTTGGCACGCATCATAGTGGGGTACAGAATATCCAATTCCATCTCAATAACAATAATTTGTTAACAGAAATCATTGTCGGGTCGTCAGAGGGGGTATAGAGGGATTTCTCATTTTCAAAATTTCTTCAATAATCTAATATGACTTGGCACGCATCATGGTAGGGTACAGAATATCCATTTCCATCTCAATATTAATAATCTGTCAACAGAAATCATTGTCGGGTCGTCAGAGGGGGTATAGAGGGGTTTTTCATTTTCAAAATTACCTCAAAATCAAATATGACTTGGCACGCATCAGGGTGGGGTGCAGAATATCCATTTCCATCTGAATAACAATAATTCGTCAACAGAAATCATTGTCAGGTCGTCAGAGGGGGTATAGAGGGATTTTTCATTTTCAAAATTACCTCAAAATCAAATATGACTTGGCACGCATCATAGAGGGGTGCAGAATATCCATTTCCATCTGAATAACAATAATTCGTCAACAGAAATCATTGTCGGGTCGTCAGAGGGGGTATAGAGGAATTTTTCATTTTCAAAATTACCTCAAAATCAAATATGACTTGACACGCATCATGGTGGGTTGCAGAATATCCATTTCCATCTGAATAACAATAATTCGTCAACAGAAATAATTGTCGGGTCGTCAGAGGGGGTATAGAGGGATTTTTCAATATCAAAATGACTTCAAAAATTAAATATGACTTGGCACGCATTATAGTAGGGTGCAGAATATCCGATTCCATCTGAATAACAAGAATTTGTCAACAGAAATCATTGTCGGGTCGTCAGAGGGGGTATGGAGGAATTTTTCATTTTCAAAATTACCTCAAAATCCAATATGACTTGGCACGCATCATGGTGGGGTACAGAATATCCATTCCCATCTCAATAACAATAATTTCTCAACAGAAATCATTGTCGGGTCGTCAGAGGGGGAATAGAGTGTTTTTCATTTTCAAAGTTACCTCAAAATCAAATATGACTTGGCACGCATCATGGTGGGGTGCAGAATATCCATTTCCATCTGAATTACAATAATTTGTCAACAGAAATCATTGTCGGGTCGTTAGAGGGCGTATAGAGGGATTTTTCATTTTCAAAATTACCTCAAAATCAAATATGACTTGGCACGCATCATGGTGGGGTGCAGATTATCCATTTCCATCTGAATAACAATAATTCGTCGACATAAATAATTGTCGGGTCGTTAGAGGGGGTATAGAGGGATTTTTCATTTTCAAAATTTCTTCAAAAATCTAATATGACTTGGCACGCATCATGGTGGGGTGCAGAATATCCATTTTCGTCTGAATAACAATAATTTGTCAACTGAAATCATTGACGGGTCGTTAGAGGGGGTATAGAGGGATTTTTCATTTTCAAAATTTCTTCAAAAATCTAATATGACTTGGCGCGCATCATGGTGGGGTGCAGAATATTCATTTCCATCTGAATAACAATAATTTGTCAACAGAAATCATTGTCGGGTCGTTAGAGGGCGTATAGAGGGATTTTTCATTTTCAAAATTACCTCAAAATCAAATACGACTTGGCACGCATCATGGTGGGGTGCAGATTATCCATTTCCATCTGAATAACAATAATTCGTCGACAGAAATAATTGTCGGGTCGTTAGAGGGGGTATAGAGGGATTTTTCATTTTCAAAATTTCTTCAAAAATCTAATATGACTTGGCACGCATCATGGTGGGGTGCAGAATATCCATTTTCGTCTGAATAACAATAATTTGTCAACTGAAATCATTGACGGGTCGTTAGAGGGGGTATAGAGGGATTTTTCATTTTCAAAATTACCTCAAAATCAAATAGGACTTGGCACGCATCATGGTGGGGTGCAGAATATCCATTTCCATCTGAATTACAATGATCCGTCAACAGAAATCATTGACGGGTCGTTGGAGGGGGTATAGAGGGATTTTTCATTTTCAAAATTTCTTCAAAAATCTAATATGACTTGGCGCGCATCATGGTGGGGTGCAGAATATCCATTTCCATCTGAATAACAATAATTTGTCAACAGAAATCATTGTCGGGTCGTTAGAGGGCGTATAGAGGGATTTTTCATTTTCAAAATTACCTCAAAATCAAATATGACTTGGCACGCATCATGGTGGGGTGCAGATTATCCATTTCCATCTGAATAACAATAATTCGTCGACAGAAATAATTGTCGGGTCGTTAGAGGGGGTTTAGAGGGATTTTTCATTTTCAAAATTACCTCAAAATCAAATATGACTTGGCACGCATCATGGTGGGGTGCAGAATATCCATTTCCATCTGAATTACAATGATCCGTCAACAGAAATCATTGACGGGTCGTTGGAGGGGGTATAGAGGGATTTTTCATTTTCAAAATTTCTTCAAAAATCTAATATGACTTGGCGCGCATCATGGTGGTATGCAGAATATCCATTATTATCTGAATAACAATAATTCGTCAACAGAACTCATTGTCGGGTCGTTAGAGGGTGTAAAGAGGGATTTCTCATTTTCAAAATGACTTCAAAATTCAAATATGACTTGGCACGCATCATGGTGGGGTACAGAATATCCATTTCCATCTCAATAACAATAATTTATCAACTGAAAACATTGTCGGGTCGTCAGAGGGGGTATAGAGGGATTTTTCATTTTCAAAATTACCTCAAAATCAAATATGACTTGGCACGCATCATGGTGGGGTGCAGAATATCCATTTCCATCTGAATTACAATGATCCGTCAACAGAAATCATTGACGGGTCGTTGGAGGGGGTATAGAGGGATTTTTCATTTTCAAAATTTCTTCAAAAATCTAATATGACTTGGCGCGCATCATGGTGGGGTGCAGAATATCCATTTCCATCTGAATAACAATAATTTGTCAACAGAAATCATTGTCGGGTCGTTAGAGGGCGTATAGAGGGATTTTTCATTTTCAAAATTACCTCAAAATCAAATATGACTTGGCACGCATCATGGTGGGGTGCAGATTATCCATTTCCATCTGAATAACAATAATTCGTCGACAGAAATAATTGTCGGGTCGTTAGAGGGGGTATAGAGGGATTTTTCATTTTCAAAATTTCTTCAAAAATCTAATATGACTTGGCACGCATCATAGTGGGGTGCAGAATATCCATTTTCGTCTGAATAACAATAATTTGTCAACTGAAATCATTGACGGGTCGTTAGAGGGGGTATAGACGGATTTCTCATTTTCAAAATTTCTTCGAAAATCTAATATAACTTGGCACGCATCATGGTGGGGTGCAGAATATCCATTTCCATCTGAATAACAATAATTTGTCAACAGAAATCATTGTCGGGTCGTTAGAGGGCGTATAGAGGGATTTCTCATTTTCAAAATTTCTTCAAAAATCTAATATGACTTGGCACGCATCATGGTGGGTGTAGAATATCTATTTCCATCTGAATAACAATAATTCGTCGACAGAAACCATTGTCGGGTCGTTAGAGGGGGTATAGAGGGATTTTTCATTTTCAAAATTTCTTCAAAAATCTAATATGACTTGGCACGCATCATGGTGGGGTGCAGAATATCCATTTCCATCTGAATAACAATAATTCGTCGACAGAAATCATTGTCGGGTCGTTAGAGGGGGTAAAGAGGGATTTTTCATTTTCAAAATTTCTTCAAAAATCTAATATGACTTGGCACGCATCATGGTGGGGTGCAGAATATCCATTTCCATCTGAATAACAATAATTCGTCGACAGAAATCATTGTCGGGTCGTTAGAGGGGGTAAAGAGGGATTTTTCATTTTCAAAATTTCTTCAAAAATCTAATATGACTTGGCACGCATCATGGTGGGGTGCAGAATATCCATTTCCATCTGAATAACAATAATTTGTCAACAGAAATCATTGACGGGTCGTTGGAGGGGGTATAGATTTTCAAAATGACTTCAGAAATCAAATATGGCTTGGCACGCGTCATAGTGGGGTACAGAATATCCATTTCCATCTCAATAACAATAATTTGTTAACAGAAATCATTGTCGGGTCGTCAGAGGGGGTATAGAGGGATTTCTCATTTTCAAAATTTCTTCAATAATCTAATATGACTTGGCACGCATCATGGTAGGGTACAGAATATCCATTTCCATCTCAATATCAATAATCTGTCAACAGAAATCATTGTCGGGTCGTCAGAGGGGGTATAGAGGGGTTTTTCATTTTCAAAATTACCTCAAAATTAAATATGACTTGGCACGCATTATAGTAGGGTGCAGAATATCCGATTCCATCTGAATAACAAGAATTTGTCAACAGAAATCATTGTCGGGTCGTCAGAGGGGGTATGGAGGAATTTTTCATTTTCAAAATTACCTCAAAATCCAATATGACTTGGCACGCATCATGGTGGGGTACAGAATATCCATTCCCATCTCAATAACAATAATTTCTCAACAGAAATCTTTGTCGGGTCGTCAGAGGGGGAATAGAGGGTTTTTCATTTTCAAAGTTACCTCAAAAACAAATATGACTTGGCACGCATCATGGTGGGGTGCAGAATATCCATTTCCATCTGAATTACAATGATCCGTCAACAGAAATCATTGTCGGGTCGTTGGAGGGGGTATAGAGGAATTTTTCATTTTCAATATTTCTTCAAAAATCCAATATGACTTGGCACGCATCATGGTGGGATGCAGAATATCCATTATTATCTGAATAACAATAATTCGTCAACAGAACTCATTGTCGGGTCGTTAGAGGGTGTATAGAGGGATTTCTCATTTTCAAAATGACTTCAAAATTCAAATATGACTTGGCACGCATCATGGTGGGGTACAGAATATCCATTTCCATCTCAATAACAATAATTTATCAACTGAAAACATTGTCGGGTCGTCAGAGGGGGTATAGAGGGATTTTTCATTTTCAAAATTACCTCAAAATCAAATATGACTTGGCACGCATCATGGTGGGGTGCAGAATATCCATTTCCATCTGAATTACAATGATCCGTCAACAGAAATCATTGACGGGTCGTTGGAGGGGGTATAGAGGGATTTTTCATTTTCAAAATTTCTTCAAAAATCTAATATGACTTGGCGCGCATCATGGTGGGGTGCAGAATATCCATTTCCAGCTGAATAACAATAATTTGTCAACAGAAATCATTGTCGGGTCGTTAGAGGGCGTATAGAGGGATTTTTCATTTTCAAAATTACCTCAAAATCAAATATGACTTGGCACGCATCATGGTGGGGTGCAGATTATCCATTTCCATCTGAATAACAATAATTCGTCGACAGAAATAATTGTCGGGTCGTTAGAGGGGGTATAGAGGGATTTTTCATTTTCAAAATTTCTTCAAAAATCTAATATGACTTGGCACGCATCATGGTGGGGTGCAGAATATCCATTTTCATCTGAATAACAATAATTTGTCAACTGAAATCATTGACGGGTCGTTAGAGGGGGTATAGAGGGATTTCTCATTTTCAAAATTTCTTCGAAAATCTAATATAACTTGGCACGCATCATGGTGGGGTGCAGAATATCCATTTCCATCTGAATAACAATAATTTGTCAACAGAAATCATTGTCGGGTCGTTAGAGGGCGTATAGAGTGATTTCTCATTTTCAAAATTTCTTCAAAAATCTAATATGACTTGGCACGCATCATGGTGGGTGTAGAATATCTATTTCCATCTGAATAACAATAATTCGTCGACAGAAACCATTGTCGGGTCGTTAGAGGGGGTATAGAGGGATTTTTCATTTTCAAAATTTCTTCAAAAATCTAATATGACTTGGCACGCATCATGGTGGGGTGCAGAATATCCATTTCCATCTGAATAACAATAATTCGTCGACAGAAATCATTGTCGGGTCGTTAGAGGGGGTAAAGAGGGATTTTTCATTTTCAAAATTTCTTCAAAAATCTAATATGACTTGGCACGCATCATGGTGGGGTGCAGAATATCCATTTCCATCTGAATAACAATAATTCGTCGACAGAAATCATTGTCGGGTCGTTAGAAGGGGTAAAGAGGGATTTTTCATTTTCAAAATTTCTTCAAAAATCTAATATGACTTGGCACGCATCATGGTGGGGTGCAGAATATCCATTTCCATCTGAATAACAATAATTTGTCAACAGAAATCATTGACGGGTCGTTGGAGGGGGTATAGATTTTCAAAATGACTTCAGAAATCAAATATGGCTTGGCACGCGTCATAGTGGGGTACAGAATATCCATTTCCATCTCAATAACAATAATTTGTTAACAGAAATCATTGTCGGGTCGTCAGAAGGGGTATAGAAGGATTTTTCATTTTCAAAATTACCTCAAAATCAAATATGACTTGGCACGCATCATGGTAGGGTACAGAATATCCATTTCCATCTCAATAACAATAATTTGTCGACAGAAATCATTGTCGGGTCGTCAGAGGGGAAATAGAGGGGGATTTTTCATTTTCAAAATTACCTCAAAATCAAATATGACTTGGCACGCAACATGGTGGGGTGCAGAATATTCATTTCCATCTGAATAAAAATAATTCGTCAACAGAAATCATTGTCGGGTCGTTAGAGGGGGTATAGAGGAATTTTTCATTTTCAATATTTCTTCAAAAATCCAATATGACTTGGCACGCATCATGGTGGGGAGCAGAATATCCATTATCATCTGAATAACAATAATTCGTCATCAGAACTCATTGTCGGGTAGAGGGGGTATAGATGGATTTTTCATTTTCAAAATGACTTCAATAATCAAATAGTACTTGGCACGCATCATGGTGGGGTACAGAATATCCATTTCCATCTCAATAACAATAATTTGTCAACAGAAATCATTGTCGGGTCGTCAGAGGGGGTATAGAGTGATTTTACATTTTCAAAATTACCTCAAAATCAAATATGACTTGGCATGCATCATAGTGGGGTGCAGAATATCCATATCCATCTGAATAACAATGATTCGACAACAGAAATCATTGACGGGTCGTTGGAGGGGGTATAGAGGAATATTTCATTTTCAAAATTTCTTCAAAAATCTAATATGACTTGGCACGCATCATGGTGGGGTGCAAAGTATCCATGTCCATCCGAATAACAATAATTCGTCAACAGAAATCATTGTCGGGTCGTCAGAGGGGGTATAGAGGGATTTCTCATTTTCAATATTTCTTCCAAAATCTAATATGACTTGGCACGCATCATGGTGGGGTGCAGAATATCTATTTCGATCTGAATAACAGTAATTCGTCGACAGAAATCATTGTCGGGTCGTTAGAGGAGGTATAGAGGGATTTTTCATTTTCAAAATTACCTCAAAATCAAATATGACTTGGCACGCAACATGGCGGGTTGCAGAATATTCATTTCCATCTGGATAACAATAATTCGTCAACAGAAATCATTGTCGGGTCGTTAGAGGGTGTATAGTGGGATTTTTCATTTTCAATATTTCTTCAAAAATCCAATATGACTTGGCACGCATCATGGTGGGGTGCAGATTATCCATTTCCATCTGAATAACAATAATTCGTCGACAGAAATCATTGTCGGGTCGTCAGAGTGGGTATAGAGGGATTTTTCATTTTCTAAATGACTTCAAAAATCAAATATGACTTGGCACGCGTCATAGTGGGGTACAGAATATCCATTTCCATCTCAATAACAATAATTTGTTAACAGCAATCATTGTCGGGTCGTCAGAAGAGGTATAGAGGGATTTCTCATTTTCAAAATTACCTCAAAATCAAATGAGACTTGGCACGCATCATGATGGGGTGCAGAATATCTATTTCCATCTAAATAACAATAATTCGTCGACAGAAATCATTGTCGGGTCGTCAGAGTGGGTATAGAGGGATTTTTCATTTTCAAAATGACTTCAAAAATCAAATATGACTTGGCACGCGTCATAGTGGGGTACAGAATATCCATTTCCATCTCAATAACAATAATTTGTTAACAGAAATCATTGTCGGGTTGTCAGAAGGGGTATAGAGGGATTTTTCATTTTCAAAATTACCTCAAAATCAAATATGACTTGGCAGGCATCATAGTGGGGTGTAGAATATCCATTTCCATCTGAATAACAATAATTTGTCAACAGAAATCATTGTCGGGTCGTTAGAGGGCGTATAGAGGGATTTTTCATTTTCAAAATTACCTCATAATCAAATATGACTTGGCACGCATCATGGTGGGGTGCAGATTATCCATTTCCATCTGAATAACAATAATTCGTCGACAGAAATAATTGTCGGGTCGTTAGAGGGGGTATAGAGGGATTTTTCATTTTCAAAATTTCTCCAATTATCTAATATGACTTGGCACGCATGATGGTGGGGTGCAGAATATCTATTTTCGTCTGAATAACAATAATTTGTCAACTGAAATCATTGACGGGTCGTTAGAGGGGGTATAGACGGATTTCTCATTTTCAAAATTTCTTCGAAAATCTAATATAACTTGGCACGCATCATGGTGGGGTGCAGAATATCCATTTCCATCTGAATAACAATAATTTGTCAACAGAAATCATTGTCGGGTCGTTAGAGGGCGTATAGAGGGATTTCTCATTTTCAAAATTTCTTCAAAAATCTAATATGACTTGGCACGCATCATGGTGGGTGTAGAATATCCATTTCCATCTGAATAACAATAATTTGTCAACAGAAATCATTGTCGGGTCGTTAGAGGGCGTATAGAGGGATTTTTCATTTTCAAAATTACCTCAAAATCAAATATGACTTGGCACGCATCATGGTGGGGTGCAGATTATCCATTTCCATCTGAATAACAATAATTCGTCGACAGAAATAATTGTCGGGTCGTTAGAGGGGGTATAGAGGGATTTTTCATTTTCAAAATTTCTCCAATTATCTAATATGACTTGGCACGCATCATGGTGGGGTGCAGAATATCTATTTTCGTCTGAATAACAATAATTTGTCAACTGAAATCATTGACGGGTCGTTAGAGGGGGTATAGACGGATTTTTCATTTTCAAAATTTCTTCAAAAATCTAATATGACTTGGCACGCCTCATGGTAGGGTACAGAATATATATTTCCATCTCAATAACAATAATTTGTCGACAGAAATCATTGTCGGGTCGTCAGAGGGGAAATAGAGGGGGATTTTTCATTTTCAAAATTACCTCAAAATCAAATATGACTTGGCACGCAACACGGTGGGGTGCAGAATATTCATTTCCATCTGAATAACAATAATTCGTCAACAGAAATCATTGTCGGGTCGTTAGAGGGGGTATAGAGGAATTTTTCATTTTCAATATTTCTTCAAAAATCCAATATGACTTGGCACGCATCATGGTGGGGAGCAGAATATCCATTATCATCTGAATAACAATAATTCGTCATCAGAACTCATTGTCGGGTAGAGGGGGTATAGATGGATTTTTCATTTTCAAAATGACTTCAATAATCAAATAGTACTTGGCACGCATCATAGTGGGGTACAAAATATCCATTTCCATCTCAATAACAATAATTTGTCAACAGAAATCATTGTCGGGTCGTCAGAGGGTGTATAGAGTGATTTTACATTTTCAAAATTACCTCAAAATCAAATAAGACTTGGCACGCATCATAGTAGTGTGCAGAATATCCATTTCCATCTGAATAACAATGATTCGACAACAGAAATCATTGACGGGTCGTTGGAGGGGGTATAGAGGGATATTTCATTTTCAAAATTTCTTCAAAAATCTAATATGACTTGGCACGCATCATGGTGGGGTGCAAAGTATCCATGTCCATCTGAATAACAATAATTCGTCAACAGAAATCATTGTCGGGTCGTCAGAGGGGGTATAGAGGGATTTCTCATTTTCAATATTTCTTCCAAAATCTAATATGACTTGGCACGCATCATGGTGGGGTGCAGAATATCTATTTCGATCTGAATAACAATAATTCGTCGACAGAAATCATTGTCGGGTCGTTAGAGGAGGTATAGAGGGATTTTTCATTTTCAAAATTACCTCAAAATCAAATATGACTTGGCACGCAACATGGTGGGGTGCAGAATATTCATTTCCATCTGGATAACAATAATTCGTCAACAGAAATCATTGTCGGGTCGTTAGAGGGTGTATAGAGGGATTTATCATTTTCAATATTTCTTCAAAAATCCAATATGACTTGGCACGCATCATGGTGGGGTGCAGAATATCCATTTTCATCTGAATAACAATAATTCGTCGACAGAAATCATTGTCGGGTCGTCAGAGTGGGTATAGAGGGATTTTTCAGTTTCAAAATGACTTCAAAAATCAAATATGACTTGGCACGCGTCATAGTGGGGTACAGAATATCCATTTCCATCTCAATAACAATAATTTGTTAACAGAAATCATTGTCGGGTCGTCAGAAGGGGTATAGAGGGATTTTTCATTTTCAAAATTACCTCAAAATCAAATATGACTTGGCACGCATCATGGTGGGGTGCAGAATATCTATTTCCATCTTAATAACAATGATTCGTCAACAGAAATCATTGACGGGTCGTTGGAGGGGGTATAGAGGGATTTTTCATTTTCAAAATTACCTCAAAATCAAATATGACTTGGCAGGCATCATATTGGGGTGCTGAATATCCATTTCCATCTGAATAACAATAATTCGTCAACAGAAATCATTGACGGGTCGTTGGAGGGGGTATAGAGGGATTTTTCATTTTCAAAATTTCTTCAAAAATCTAATATGACTTGGCAAGCATCATGGTGGGGTGCAGAATATCCATTTCCATCTGAACAACAATATTTTGTCACCAGAAATCATTGACGGGTCGTTGGAAGGGGTATAGAGGAATTTTTCATTTTCAATATTTCTTCAAAAATCCATTATGACTTGGCACGCATCATGGTGGGGTGCAGAATATCCATTTCCATCTGAATAACAATAATTCGTCGACAGAAATCAATGTCGGGTCGTCAGAGGGGGTATAGAGGGATATTTCATTTTCAAAATGACTTCAAAAATCATATATGACTTGGCACGCATCATAGTGGGGTACAGAATATCCATTTCCATCTCAATAACAATAATTTGTTAACAGAAATCATTGTCGGGTCGTCAGAGGGGGTATAGAGGGATTTTTCATTTTCAAAATTTCTTCAATAATCTAATATGACTTGGCACGCATCATGGTAGGGTACAGAATATCCATTTCCATCTCAATAACAATAATCTGTCAACAGAAATCATTGTCGGGTCGTCAGAGGGGTTATAGAGGGGTTTTTCATTTTCAAAATTACCTCAAAATCAAATATGACTTGGCACGCATCATGTTGGGGTGCAGAATATCCATTTCCATCTGAATAACAATAATTCGTCAACAGAAATCATTGTCAGGTCGTCAGAGGGGGTATAGAGGGATTTTTCATTTTCAAAATTACCTCAAAATCAAATATGACTTGGAACGCATCATGGTAGGGTACAAAATATCCACTTCCATCTCAATAACAATAATTTGTCAACAGAAATCATTGTCGGGTCGTCAGAGGGGGTATAGAGGGATTTTTCATTTTCAAAATTACCTCAAAATCAAATATGACTTGGCAGGCATCATAGTGGGGTGCAGAATATCCATTTTCATCTGAATAACAATAATTCGTCAACAGAAATCATTGACGGGTCGTTGGAGGGGGTATAGAGGGATTTTTCATTTTCAAAATTTCTTCAAAAATCTAATATGACTTGGCACGCATCATGGTGGGGTGCAGAATATCCATTTCCATCTGAACAACAATATTTTGTCACCAGAAATCATTGACGGGTCGTTGGAAGGGGTATAGAGGGATTTTTCATTTTCAATATTTCTTCAAAAATCCATTATGACTTGGCACGCATCATGGTAGGGTGCAGAATATCCATTTCCATCTGAATAACAATAATTCGTCGACAGAAATCAATGTCGGGTCGTCAGAGGGGGTATAGAGGGATATTTCATTTTCAAAATGACTTCAAAAATCAAATATGACTTGGCACGCATCATAGTGGGGTACAGAATATCCATTTCCATATCAATAACAATAATTTGTTAACAGAAATCATTGTCGGGTCGTCAGAGGGGGTATAGAGGGATTTTTCATTTTCAAAATTTCTTCAATAATCTAATATGACTTGGCACGCATCATGGTAGGGTACAGAATATCCATTTCCATCTCAATAACAATAATCTGTCAACAGAAATCATTGTCGGGTCGTCAGAGGGGGTATAGAGGAGTTTTTCATTTTCAAAATTACCTCAAAATCAAATATGACTTGGCACGCATCATGGTGGGGTGCAGAATATCCATTTCCATCTGATAACAATAATTCGTCAACAGAAATCATTGTCAGGTCGTCAGAGGGGGTATAGAGGGATATTTCATTTTCAAAATTACCTCAAAATCAAATATGACTTGGCACATGGTGGGGTGCAGAATATCCATTTCCATCTGAATAACAATAATTCGTCAACAGAAATCATTGTCGGGTGGTCAGAGGGGGTATAGAGGGATTTTTCATTTTCAAAATTACCTCAAAATCAAATATGACTTGACACGCATCATGGTGGGTTGCAGAATATCCATTTCCATCTGAATAACAATAATTCGTCAACAGAAATCATTGTCGGGTCGTCAGAGGGGGTATAGAGGGATTTTTCAATATCAAAATGACTTCAAAAATTAAATATGACTTGGCACACATTATAGTAGGGTGCAGAATATCCGATTCCATCTGAATAACAAGAATTTGTCAACAGAAATCATTGTCGGGTCGTCAGAGGGGGTATGGAGGAATTTTTCATTTTCAAAATTACCTCAAAATCCAATATGACTTGGCACGCATCATGGTGGGATGCAGAATATCCATTATTATCTGAATAACAATAATTCGTCAACAGAACTCATTGTCGGGTCGTTAGAGGGTGTATAGAGGGATTTCTCATTTTCAAAATGACTTCAAAATTCAAATATGACTTGGCACGCATCATGGTGGGGTACAGAATATCCATTTCCATCTCAATAACAATAATTTGTCAACTGAAAACATTGTTGGGTCGTCAGAGGGGGTATAGAGGGATTTTTCATTTTCAAAATTACCTCAAAATCAAATATGACTTGGCACGCATCATGGTGGGGTGCAGAATATCCATTTCCATCTGAATTACAATGATCCGTCAACAGAAATCATTGACGGGTCGTTGGAGGGGGTATAGAGGGATTTTTCATTTTCAAAATTTCTTCAAAAATCTAATATGACTTGGCGCGCATCATGGTGGGGTGCAGAATATCCATTTCCATCTGAATAACAATAATTTGTCAACAGAAATCATTGTCGGGTCGTTAGAGGGCGTATAGAGGGATTTTTCATTTTCAAAATTACCTCAAAATCAAATATGACTTGGCACGCATCATGGTGGGGTGCAGAATATCCATTTCCATCTGAACAACAATATTTTGTCACCAGAAATCATTGACGGGTCGTTGGAAGGGGTATAGAGGAATTTTTCATTTTCAATATTTCTTCAAAAATCCATTATGACTTGGCACGCATCATGGTGGGGTGCAGAATATCCATTTCCATCTGAATAACAATAATTCGTCGACAGAAATCAATGTCGGGTCGTCAGAGGGGGTATAGAGCGATATTTCATTTTCAAAATGACTTCAAAAATCATATATGACTTGGCACGCATCATAGTGGGGTACAGAATATCCATTTCCATCTCAATAACAATAATTTGTTAACAGAAATCATTGTCGGGTCGTCAGAGGGGGTATAGAGGGATTTTTCATTTTCAAAATTTCTTCAATAATCTAATATGACTTGGCACGCATCATGGTAGGGTACAGAATATCCATTTCCATCTCAATAACAATAATCTGTCAACAGAAATCATTGTCGGGTCGTCAGAGGGGTTATAGAGGGGTTTTTCATTTTCAAAATTACCTCAAAATCAAATATGACTTGGCACGCATCATGGTGGGGTGCAGAATATCCATTTCCATCTGAATAACAATAATTCGTCAACAGAAATCATTGTCAGGTCGTCAGAGGGGGTATAGAGGGATTTTTCATTTTCAAAATTACCTCAAAATCAAATATGACTTGGCACGCATCATGGTAGGGTACAAAATATCCACTTCCATCTCAATAACAATAATTTGTCAACAGAAATCATTGTCGGGTCGTCAGAGGGGGTATAGAGGGATTTTTCATTTTCAAAATTTCTTCAATAATCTAATATGACTTGGCACGCATCATGGTAGGGTACAGAATATCCATTTCCATCTCAATAACAATAATCTGTCAACAGAAATCATTGTCGGGTCGTCAGAGGGGGTATAGAGGAGTTTTTCATTTTCAAAATTACCTCAAAATCAAATATGACTTGGCACGCATCATGGTGGGGTGCAGAATATCCATTTCCATCTGATAACAATAATTCGTCAACAGAAATCATTGTCAGGTCGTCAGAGGGGGTATAGAGGGATATTTCATTTTCAAAATTACCTCAAAATCAAATATGACTTGGCACATGGTGGGGTGCAGAATATCCATATCCATCTGAATAACAATAATTCGTCAACAGAAATCATTGTCGGGTGGTCAGAGGGGGTATAGAGGGATTTTTCATTTTCAAAATTACCTCAAAATCAAATATGACTTGACACGCATCATGGTGGGTTGCAGAATATCCATTTCCATCTGAATAACAATAATTCGTCAACAGAAATCATTGTCGGGTCGTCAGAGGGGGTATAGAGGGATTTTTCATTTTCAAAATTTCTTCAAAAATCTAATATGACTTGGCACGCATCATGGTGGGGTGCAGAATATCCATTTCCATCTGAACAACAATAATTCGTCAACAGAAATCATTGACGGGTCGTTGGAGGGGGTATAGAGGGATTTTTCATTTTCAAAATTTCTTCAAAAATCTAATATGACTTGGCACGCATCATGGTGGGGTGCAGAATATCCATTTCCATCTGAACAACAATATTTTGTCACCAGAAATCATTGACGGGTCGTTGGAAGGGGTATAGAGGGATTTTTCATTTTCAATATTTCTTCAAAAATCCATTATGACTTGGCACGCATCATGGTAGGGTGCAGAATATCCATTTCCATCTGAATAACAATAATTCGTCGACAGAAATCAATGTCGGGTCGTCAGAGGGGGTATAGAGGGATATTTCATTTTCAAAATGACTTCAAAAATCAAATATGACTTGGCACGCATCATAGTGGGGTACAGAATATCCATTTCCATATCAATAACAATAATTTGTTAACAGAAATCATTGTCGGGTCGTCAGAGGGGGTATAGAGGGATTTTTCATTTTCAAAATTTCTTCAATAATCTAATATGACTTGGCACGCATCATGGTAGGGTACAGAATATCCATTTCCATCTCAATAACAATAATCTGTCAACAGAAATCATTGTCGGGTCGTCAGAGGGGGTATAGAGGAGTTTTTCATTTTCAAAATTACCTCAAAATCAAATATGACTTGGCACGCATCATGGTGGGGTGCAGAATATCCATTTCCATCTGATAACAATAATTCGTCAACAGAAATCATTGTCAGGTCGTCAGAGGGGGTATAGAGGGATATTTCATTTTCAAAATTACCTCAAATTCAAATATGACTTGGCACATGGTGGGGTGCAGAATATCCATTTCCATCTGAATAACAATAATTCGTCAACAGAAATCATTGTCGGGTGGTCAGAGGGGGTATAGAGGGATTTTTCATTTTCAAAATTACCTCAAAATCAAATATGACTTGACACGCATCATGGTGGGTTGCAGAATATCCATTTCCATCTGAATAACAATAATTCGTCAACAGAAATCATTGTCGGGTCGTCAGAGGGGGTATAGAGGGATTTTTCAATATCAAAATGACTTCAAAAATTAAATATGACTTGGCACACATTATAGTAGGGTGCAGAATATCCGATTCCATCTGAATAACAAGAATTTGTCAACAGAAATCATTGTCGGGTCGTCAGAGGGGGTATGGAGGAATTTTTCATTATCAAAATTACCTCAAAATCCAATATGACTTGGCACGCATCATGGTGGGGTACAGAATATCCATTCCCATCTCAATTACAATAATTTCTCAACAGAAATCATTGTCGGGTCGTCAGAGGGGGAATAGAGGGTTTTTCATTTTCAAAATTACCTCAAAATCAAATATGACTTGGCACGCAACATGGTGGAGTGCAGAATATTAATTTCCATCTGAATAACAATAATTCGTCAACAGAAATCATTGTCGGGTCGTTGGAGGGGGTATAGAGGAATTTTTCATTTTCAATATTTCTTCAAAAATCCAATATGACTTGGCACGCATCATGGTGGGATGCAGAATATCCATTATTATCTGAATAACAATAATTCGTCAACAGAACTCATTGTCGGGTCGTTAGAGGGTGTATAGAGGGATTTCTCATTTTCAAAATGACTTCAAAATTCAAATATGACTTGGCACGCATCATGGTGGGGTACAGAATATCCATTTCCATCTCAATAACAATAATTTGTCAACTGAAAACATTGTTGGGTCGTCAGAGGGGGTATAGAGGGATTTTTCATTTTCAAAATTACCTCAAAATCAAATATGACTTGGCACGCATCATGGTGGGGTGCAGAATATCCATTTCCATCTGAATTACAATGATCCGTCAACAGAAATCATTGACGGGTCGTTGGAGGGGGTATAGAGGGATTTTTCATTTTCAAAATTTCTTCAAAAATCTAATATGACTTGGCGCGCATCATGGTGGGGTGCAGAATATCCATTTCCATCTGAATAACAATAATTTGTCAACAGAAATCATTGTCGGGTCGTTAGAGGGCGTATAGAGGGATTTTTCATTTTCAAAATTACCTCAAAATCAAATATGACTTGGCACGCATCATGGTGGGGTGCAGAATATCCATTTCCATCTGAACAACAATATTTTGTCACCAGAAATCATTGACGGGTCGTTGGAAGGGGTATAGAGGAATTTTTCATTTTCAATATTTCTTCAAAAATCCATTATGACTTGGCACGCATCATGGTGGGGTGCAGAATATCCATTTCCATCTGAATAACAATAATTCGTCGACAGAAATCAATGTCGGGTCGTCAGAGGGGGTATAGAGGGATATTTCATTTTCAAAATGACTTCAAAAATCATATATGACTTGGCACGCATCATAGTGGGGTACAGAATATCCATTTCCATCTCAATAACAATAATTTGTTAACAGAAATCATTGTCGGGTCGTCAGAGGGGGTATAGAGGGATTTTTCATTTTCAAAATTTCTTCAATAATCTAATATGACTTGGCACGCATCATGGTAGGGTACAGAATATCCATTTCCATCTCAATAACAATAATCTGTCAACAGAAATCATTGTCGGGTCGTCAGAGGGGTTATAGAGGGGTTTTTCATTTTCAAAATTACCTCAAAATCAAATATGACTTGGCACGCATCATGGTGGGGTGCAGAATATCCATTTCCATCTGAATAACAATAATTCGTCAACAGAAATCATTGTCAGGTCGTCAGAGGGGGTATAGAGGGATTTTTCATTTTCAAAATTACCTCAAAATCAAATATGACTTGGCACGCATCATGGTAGGGTACAAAATATCCACTTCCATCTCAATAACAATAATTTGTCAACAGAAATCATTGTCGGGTCGTCAGAGGGGGTATAGAGGGATTTTTCATTTTCAAAATTTCTTCAATAATCTAATATGACTTGGCACGCATCATGGTAGGGTACAGAATATCCATTTCCATCTCAATAACAATAATCTGTCAACAGAAATCATTGTCGGGTCGTCAGAGGGGGTATAGAGGAGTTTTTCATTTTCAAAATTACCTCAAAATCAAATATGACTTGGCACGCATCATGGTGGGGTGCAGAATATCCATTTCCATCTGATAACAATAATTCGTCAACAGAAATCATTGTCAGGTCGTCAGAGGGGGTATAGAGGGATATTTCATTTTCAAAATTACCTCAAAATCAAATATGACTTGGCACATGGTGGGGTGCAGAATATCCATTTCCATCTGAATAACAATAATTCGTCAACAGAAATCATTGTCGGGTGGTCAGAGGGGGTATAGAGGGATTTTTCATTTTCAAAATTACCTCAAAATCAAATATGACTTGACACGCATCTTGGTGGGTTGCAGAATATCCATTTCCATCTGAATAACAATAATTCGTCAACAGAAATCATTGTCGGGTCGTCAGAGGGGGTATAGAGGGATTTTTCATTTTCAAAATTTCTTCAAAAATCTAATATGACTTGGCACGCAGCATGGTGGGGTGCAGAATATCCATTTCCATCTGAACAACAATAATTCGTCAACAGAAATCATTGACGGGTCGTTGGAGGGGGTATAGAGGGATTTTTCATTTTCAAAATTTCTTCAAAAATCTAATATGACTTGGCACGCATCATGGTGGGGTGCAGAATATCCATTTCCATCTGAACAACAATATTTTGTCACCAGAAATCATTGACGGGTCGTTGGAAGGGGTATAGAGGGATTTTTCATTTTCAATATTTCTTCAAAAATCCATTATGACTTGGCACGCATCACGGTAGGGTGCAGAATATCCATTTCCATCTGAATAACAATAATTCGTCGACAGAAATCAATGTCGGGTCGTCAGAGGGGGTATAGAGGGATATTTCATTTTCAAAATGACTTCAAAAATCAAATATGACTTGGCACGCATCATAGTGGGGTACAGAATATCCATTTCCATATCAATAACAATAATTTGTTAACAGAAATCATTGTCGGGTCGTCAGAGGGGGTATAGAGGGATTTTTCATTTTCAAAATTTCTTCAATAATCTAATATGACTTGGCACGCATCATGGTAGGGTACAGAATATCCATTTCCATCTCAATAACAATAATCTGTCAACAGAAATCATTGTCGGGTCGTCAGAGGGGGTATAGAGGAGTTTTTCATTTTCAAAATTACCTCAAAATCAAATATGACTTGGCACGCATCATGGTGGGGTGCAGAATATCCATTTCCATCTGATAACAATAATTCGTCAACAGAAATCATTGTCAGGTCGTCAGAGGGGGTATAGAGGGATATTTCATTTTCAAAATTACCTCAAAATCAAATATGACTTGGCACATGGTGGGGTGCAGAATATCCATTTCCATCTGAATAACAATAATTCGTCAACAGAAATCATTGTCGGGTGGTCAGAGGGGGTATAGAGGGATTTTTCATTTTCAAAATTACCTCAAAATCAAATATGACTTGACACGCATCATGGTGGGTTGCAGAATATCCATTTCCATCTGAATAACAATAATTCGTCAACAGAAATCATTGTCGGGTCGTCAGAGGGGGTATAGAGGGATTTTTCAATATCAAAATGACTTCAAAAATTAAATATGACTTGGCACACATTATAGTAGGGTGCAGAATATCCGATTCCATCTGAATAACAAGAATTTGTCAACAGAAATCATTGTCGGGTCGTCAGAGGGGGTATGGAGGAATTTTTCATTATCAAAATTACCTCAAAATCCAATATGACTTGGCACGCATCATGGTGGGGTACAGAATATCCATTCCCATCTCAATTACAATAATTTCTCAACAGAAATCATTGTCGGGTCGTCAGAGGGGGAATAGAGGGTTTTTCATTTTCAAAATTACCTCAAAATCAAATATGACTTGGCACGCAACATGGTGGAGTGCAGAATATTAATTTCCATCTGAATAACAATAATTCGTCAACAGAAATCATTGTCGGGTCGTTGGAGGGGGTATAGAGGAATTTTTCATTTTCAATATTTCTTCAAAAATCCAATATGACTTGGCACGCATCATGGTGGGATGCAGAATATCCATTATTATCTGAATAACAATAATTCGTCAACAGAACTCATTGTCGGGTCGTTAGAGGGTGTATAGAGGGATTTCTCATTTTCAAAATGACTTCAAAATTCAAATATGACTTGGCACGCATCATGGTGGGGTACAGAATATCCATTTCCATCTCAATAACAATAATTTGTCAACTGAAAACATTGTTGGGTCGTCAGAGGGGGTATAGAGGGATTTTTCATTTTCAAAATTACCTCAAAATCAAATATGACTTGGCACGCATCATGGTGGGGTGCAGAATATCCATTTCCATCTGAATTACAATGATCCGTCAACAGAAATCATTGACGGGTCGTTGGAGGGGATATAGAGGGATTTTTCATTTTCAAAATTTCTTCAAAAATCTAATATGACTTGGCGCGCATCATGGTGGGGTGCAGAATATCCATTTCCATCTGAATAACAATAATTTGTCAACAGAAATCATTGTCGGGTCGTTAGAGGGCGTATAGAGGGATTTTTCATTTTCAAAATTACCTCAAAATCAAATATGACTTGGCACGCATCATGGTGGGGTGCAGATTATCCATTTCCATCTGAATAACAATAATTCGTCGACAGAAATAATTGTCGGGTCGTTAGAGGGGGTATAGAGGGATTTTTCATTTTCAAAATTTCTTCAAAAATCTAATATGACTTGGCACGCATCATGGTGGGGTGCAGAATATCCATTTTCGTCTGAATAACAATAATTTGTCAACTGAAATCATTGACGGGTCGTTAGAGGGGGTATAGACGGATTTCTCATTTTCAAAATTTCTTCGAAAATCTAATATAACTTGGCACGCATCATGGTGGGGTGCAGAATATCCATTTCCATCTGAATAACAATAATTTGTCAACAGAAATCATTGTCGGGTCGTTAGAGGGCGTATAGAGGGATTTTTCATTTTCAAAATTTCTTCAAAAATCTAATATGACTTGGCACGCATCATGGCGGGGTGCAGAATATCTATTTCCATCTGAATAACAATAATTCGTCGACAGAAATCATTGTCGGGTCGTTAGGGGGGTATAGAGGGATTTTTCATTTTCAAAATTACCTCAAAATCAAATATGACTTGGCACGCAACATGGTCGGGTGCAGAATATCCATTTCCATCTGAATAACAATAATTTGTCAACAGAAATCATTGTCGGGTCGTTAGAGGGGGAATAGAGGGATTTTTCATTTTCAAAATTTCTTCAAAAATCTAATATGACTTGGCACGCATCATGGCGGGGTGCAGAATATCTATTTCCATCTGAATAACAATAATTCGTCGACAGAAATCATTGTCGGGTCGTTAGGGGGGTATAGAGGGATTTTTCATTTTCAAAATTACCTCAAAATCAAATATGACTTGGCACGCAACATGGTGGGGTGCAGAATATCCATTTCCATCTGAATAACAATAATTTGTCAACAGAAATCATTGTCGGGTCGTTAAAGGGGGTATTCAGAGATTTCTCATTTTCAAAATTACCTCAAAATCAAATAAGACTTGGCACGCAACATTGTCGGGTGCAGAATATCCATTTCCATCTGAATTACAATGATCCGTCAACAGAAATCATTGACGGGTCGTTAGAGGGGGAATAGAGGGATTTTTCATTTTCAATATTTCTTCAAAAATCTAATATGACTTGGCACGCATCATGGTGGGGTGCATAATATCCATTTCCATCTGAATAACAATAATTTGTCGACAGAAATCATTGTCGGGTCGTTAAAGGGGGTATTCAGAGATTTCTCATTTTCAAAATTACCTCAAAATCAAATAAGACTTGGCACGCAACATTGTCGGGTGCAAAATATTCATTTCCATCTGGATAACGATAATTCGTCAACAGAAATCATTGTCGGGTCGTTAGAGGGGGTATAGACGGATTTTTCATTTTCAATATTTCTTCAAAAATCCAATATGACTTGGCACGCATCATGTTGGGGTGCAGAATATCCATTTCCATCTGAATAACAGTAATTTGTCGACAGAAATCATTGTCGGGTCGTCAGAGGGGGTATAGAGGGATTTTTCATTTTCAAAATGACTTCAAAAATCAAATATGACTTGGCACGCATCATAGTGGGGTACAGAATATCCATTTCCATCTCAATAACAATAATTTGTTAACAGAAATCATTGTCGGGTCGTCAGAGGGGGTATAGAGGGATTTTTCATTTTCAAATTTACCTCAAAATCAAATATGACTTGGCACGCATCATGGTGGGGTGCAGAATATCCATTTCCATATATATAACAATAATTCGTCAACAGAAATCATTGACGGGTCGTTGGAGGGGATATAGAGGGATTTTTCATTTTCAAAATTTCTTCAAAAATCTAATATGACTTGGCGCGCATCATGGTGGGGTGCAGAATATCCATTTCCATCTCAATAACAATAATTTGTCAACTGAAAACATTGTTGGGTCGTCAGAGGGGGTATAGAGGGATTTTTCATTTTCAAAATTACCTCAAAATCAAATATGACTTGGCACGCATCATGGTGGGGTGCAGAATATCCATTTCCATCTGAATTACAATGATCCGTCAACAGAAATCATTGACGGGTCGTTGGAGGGGATATAGAGGGATTTTTCATTTTCAAAATTTCTTCAAAAATCTAATATGACTTGGCGCGCATCATGGTGGGGTGCAGAATATCCATTTCCATCTGAATAACAATAATTTGTCAACAGAAATCATTGTCGGGTCGTTAGAGGGCGTATAGAGGGATTTTTCATTTTCAAAATTACCTCAAAATCAAATATGACTTGGCACGCATCATGGTGGGGTGCAGATTATCCATTTCCATCTGAATAACAATAATTCGTCGACAGAAATAATTGTCGGGTCGTTAGAGGGGGTATAGAGGGATTTTTCATTTTCAAAATTTCTTCAAAAATCTAATATGACTTGGCACGCATCATGGTGGGGTGCAGAATATCCATTTTCGTCTGAATAACAATAATTTGTCAACTGAAATCATTGACGGGTCGTTAGAGGGGGTATAGACGGATTTCTCATTTTCAAAATTTCTTCGAAAATCTAATATAACTTGGCACGCATCATGGTGGGGTGCAGAATATCCATTTCCATCTGAATAACAATAATTTGTCAACAGAAATCATTGTCGGGTCGTTAGAGGGCGTATAGAGGGATTTTTCATTTTCAAAATTTCTTCAAAAATCTAATATGACTTGGCACGCGTCATGGCGGGGTGCAGAATATCTATTTCCATCTGAATAACAATAATTCGTCGACAGAAATCATTGTCGGGTCGTTAGGGGGGTATAGAGGGATTTTTCATTTTCAAAATTACCTCAAAATCAAATATGACTTGGCACGCAACATGGTGGGGTGCAGAATATCCATTTCCATCTGAATAACAATAATTTGTCAACAGAAATCATTGTCGGGTCGTTAGAGGGGGAATAGAGGGATTTTTCATTTTCAAAATTTCTTCAAAAATCTAATATGACTTGGCACGCATCATGGCGGGGTGCAGAATATCTATTTCCATCTGAATAACAATAATTCGTCGACAGAAATCATTGTCGGGTCGTTAGGGGGGTATAGAGGGATTTTTCATTTTCAAAATTACCTCAAAATCAAATATGACTTGGCACGCAACATGGTGGGGTGCAGAATATCCATTTCCATCTGAATAACAATAATTTGTCAACAGAAATCATTGTCGGGTCGTTAGAGGGGGAATAGAGGGATTTTTCATTTTCAATATTTCTTCAAAAATCTAATATGACTTGGCACGCATCATGGTGGGGTGCATAATATCCATTTCCATCTGAATAACAATAATTTGTCGACAGAAATCCTTGTCGGGTCGTTAAAGGGGGTATTCAGAGATTTCTCATTTTCAAAATTACCTCAAGATCAAATAAGACTTGGCACGCAACATTGTCGGGTGCAGAATATTCATTTCCATCTGGATAACGATAATTCGTCAACAGAAATCATTGTCGGGTCGTTAGAGGGGGTATAGACGGATTTTTCATTTTCAATATTTCTTCAAAAATCCAATATGACTTGGCACGCATCATGTTGGGGTGCAGAATATCCATTTCCATCTGAATAACAGTAATTTGTCGACAGAAATCATTGTCGGGTCGTCAGAGGGGGTATAGAGGGATTTTTCATTTTCAAAATGACTTCAAAAATCAAATATGACTTGGCACGCATCATAGTGGGGTACAGAATATCCATTTCCATCTCAATAACAATAATTTGTTAACAGAAATCATTGTCGGGTCGTCAGAGGGGGTATAGAGGGATTTTTCATTTTCAAATTTACCTCAAAATCAAATATGACTTGGCACGCATCATGGTGGGGTGCAGAATATCCATTTCCATATATATAACAATAATTCGTCAACAGAAATCATTGACGGGTCGTTGGAGGGGATATAGAGGGATTTTTCATTTTCAAAATTTCTTCAAAAATCTAATATGACTTGGCGCGCATCATGGTGGGGTGCAGAATATCCATTTCCATCTCAATAACAATAATTTGTCAACTGAAAACATTGTTGGGTCGTCAGAGGGGGTATAGAGGGATTTTTCATTTTCAAAATTACCTCAAAATCAAATATGACTTGGCACGCATCATGGTGGGGTGCAGAATATCCATTTCCATCTGAATTACAATGATCCGTCAACAGAAATCATTGACGGGTCGTTGGAGGGGATATAGAGGGATTTTTCATTTTCAAAATTTCTTCAAAAATCTAATATGACTTGGCGCGCATCATTGTGGGGTGCAGAATATCCATTTCCATCTGAATAACAATAATTTGTCAACAGAAATCATTGTCGGGTCGTTAGAGGGCGTATAGAGGGATTTTTCATTTTCAAAATTACCTCAAAATCAAATATGACTTGGCACGCATCATGGTGGGGTGCAGATTATCCATTTCCATCTGAATAACAATAATTCGTCGACAGAAATAATTGTCGGGTCGTTAGAGGGGGTATAGAGGGATTTTTCATTTTCAAAATTTCTTCAAAAATCTAATATGACTTGGCACGCATCATGGTGGGGTGCAGAATATCCATTTTCGTCTGAATAACAATAATTTGTCAACTGAAATCATTGACGGGTCGTTAGAGGGGGTATAGACGGATTTCTCATTTTCAAAATTTCTTCGAAAATCTAATATAACTTGGCACGCATCATGGTGGGGTGCAGAATATCCATTTCCATCTGAATAACAATAATTTGTCAACAGAAATCATTGTCGGGTCGTTAGAGGGCGTATAGAGGGATTTTTCATTTTCAAAATTTCTTCAAAAATCTAATATGACTTGGCACGCATCATGGCGGGGTGCAGAATATCTATTTCCATCTGAATAACAATAATTCGTCGACAGAAATCATTGTCGGGTCGTTAGGGGGGTATAGAGGGATTTTTCATTTTCAAAATTACCTCAAAATCAAATATGACTTGGCACGCAACATGGTGGGGTGCAGAATATCCATTTCCATCTGAATAACAATAATTTGTCAACAGAAATCATTGTCGGGTCGTTAGAGGGGGAATAGAGGGATTTTTCATTTTCAAAATTTCTTCAAATATCTAATATGACTTGGCACGCATCATGGCGGGGTGCAGAATATCTATTTCCTTCTGAATAACAATAATTCGTCGACAGAAATCATTGTCGGGTCGTTAGGGGGGTATAGAGGGATTTTTCATTTTCAAAATTACCTCAAAATCAAATATGACTTGGCACGCAACATGGTGGGGTGCAGAATATCCATTTCCATCTGAATAACAATAATTTGTCAACAGAAATCATTGTCGGGTCGTTAGAGGGGGAATAGAGGGATTTTTCATTTTCAATATTTCTTCAAAAATCTAATATGACTTGGCACGCATCATGGTGGGGTGCATAATATCCATTTCCATCTGAATAACAATAATTTGTCGACAGAAATCATTGTCGGGTCGTTAAAGGGGGTATTCAGAGATTTCTCATTTTCAAAATTACCTCAAAATCAAATAAGACTTGGCACGCAACATTGTCGGGTGCAGAATATTCATTTCCATCTGGATAACGATAATTCGTCAACAGAAATCATTGTCGGGTCGTTAGAGGGGGTATAGACGGATTTTTCATTATCAATATTTCTTCAAAAATCCAATATGACTTGGCACGCATCATGTTGGGGTGCAGAATATCCATTTCCATCTGAATAACAGTAATTTGTCGACAGAAATCATTGTCGGGTCGTCAGAGGGGGTATAGAGGGATTTTTCATTTTCAAAATGACTTCAAAAATCAAATATGACTTGGCACGCATCATAGTGGGGTACAGAATATCCATTTCCATCTCAATAACAATAATTTGTTAACAGAAATCATTGTCGGGTCGTCAGAGGGGGTATAGAGGGATTTTTCATTTTCAAATTTACCTCAAAATCAAATATGACTTGGCACGCATCATGGTGGGGTGCAGAATATCCATTTCCATATATATAACAATAATTCGTCAACAGAAATCATTGACGGGTCGTTGGAGGGGATATAGAGGGATTTTTCATTTTCAAAATTTCTTCAAAAATCTAATATGACTTGGCGCGCATCATGGTGGGGTGCAGAATATCCATTTCCATCTGAATAACAATAATTTGTCAACAGAAATCATTGTCGGGTCGTTAGAGGGCGTATAGAGGGATTTTTCATTTTCAAAATTACCTCAAAATCAAATATGACTTGGCACGCATCATGGTGGGGTGCAGATTATCCATTTCCATCTGAATAACAATAATTCGTCGACAGAAATAATTGTCGGGTCGTTAGAGGGGGTATAGAGGGATTTTTCATTTTCAAAATTTCTTCAAAAATCTAATATGACTTGGCACGCATCATGGTGGGGTGCAGAATATCCATTTTCGTCTGAATAACAATAATTTGTCAACTGAAATCATTGACGGGTCGTTAGAGGGGGTATAGACGGATTTCTCATTTTCAAAATTTCTTCGAAAATCTAATATAACTTGGCACGCATCATGGTGGGGTGCAGAATATCCATTTCCATCTGAATAACAATAATTTGTCAACAGAAATCATTGTCGGGTCGTTAGAGGGCGTATAGAGGGATTTTTCATTTTCAAAATTTCTTCAAAAATCTAATATGACTTGGCACGCATCATGGCGGGGTGCAGAATATCTATTTCCATCTGAATAACAATAATTCGTCGACAGAAATCATTGTCGGGTCGTTAGGGGGGTATAGAGGGATTTTTCATTTTCAAAATTACCTCAAAATCAAATATGACTTGGCACGCAACATGGTGGGGTGCAGAATATCCATTTCCATCTGAATAACAATAATTTGTCAACAGAAATCATTGTCGGGTCGTTAGAGGGGGAATAGAGGGATTTTTCATTTTCAAAATTTCTTCAAAAATCTAATATGACTTGGCACGCATCATGGCGGGGTGCAGAATATCTATTTCCATCTGAATAACAATAATTCGTCGACAGAAATCATTGTCGGGTCGTTTGGGGGGTATAGAGGGATTTTTCATTTTCAAAATTACCTCAAAATCAAATATGACTTGGCACGCAACATGGTGGGGTGCAGAATATCCATTTCCATCTGAATAACAATAATTTGTCAACAGAAATCATTGTCGGGTCGTTAGAGGGGGAATAGAGGGATTTTTCTTTTTCAATATTTCTTCAAAAATCTAATATGACTTGGCACGCATCATGGAGGGGTGCATAATATCCATTTCCATCTGAATAACAATAATTTGTCGACAGAAATCATTGTCGGGTCGTTAAAGGGGGTATTCAGAGATTTCTCATTTTCAAAATTACCTCAAAATCAAATAAGACTTGGCACGCAACATTGTCGGGTGCAGAATATTCATTTCCATCTGGATAACGATAATTCGTCAACAGAAATCATTGTCGGGTCGTTAGAGGGGGTATAGAGGGATTTTTCATTTTCAATATTTCTTCAAAAATCCAATATGACTTGGCACGCATCTTGGTGGGGTGCAGAATATCCATTTCCATCTGAATAACAATAATTTGTCAACAGAAATCATTGACGGGTCGTTAGAGGGGGTATAGAGGGATTTTTCATTTTCAAAATTTCTTCAAAAATCTAATATGACTTGGCACGCATCATGGCGGGGTGCAGAATATCTATTTCCATCTGAATAACAATCATTCGTCGACAGAAATCATTGTCGGGTCGTTAGGGGGGTATAGAGGGATTTTTCATTTTCAAAATTTCTTCAAAAATCTAATATGACTTGGCACGCATCATGGTGGGGTGCAGAATATCCATTTCTATCTGAATAACAATAATTTGTCAACAGAAATCATTGACAGGTCGTTGGAGGGGGTATAGAGGGATTTTTCATTTTCAAAATTCCTTCAAAAATCTAATATGACTTGGCACGCATCATGGTGGGGTGCAGAATATCTATTTCCAACTGAATAACAATAATTTGTCGACAGAAATCATTGTCGGGTCGTTAAAGGGGGTATTCAGAGATTTCTCATTTTCAAAATTACCTCAAAATCAAATAAGACTTGGCACGCAACATGGTCGGGTGCAGAATATTCATTTCCATCTGGATAACGATAATTCGTCAACAGAAATCATTGTCGGGTCGTTAGAGGGGGTATAGACGGATTTTTCATTTTCAATATTTCTTCAAAAATCCAATATGACTTGGCACGCATCATGTTGGGGTGCAGAATATCCATTTCCATCTGAATAACAGTAATTTGTCGACAGAAATCATTGTCGGGTCGTCAGAGGGGGTATAGAGGGATTTTTCATTTTCAAAATGACTTCAAAAATCAAATATGACTTGGCACGCATCATGGTGGGGTGCAGAATATCCATTTCCATCTGAATAACAATAATTTGTCAACAGAAATCATTGTCGGGTTGTTAGAGGGCATATAGAGGGATTTCTCATTTTCAATATTTCTTCAAAAATCTAATATGACTTGGCACGCATCATGGTGGGGTGCATAATATCTATTTCCATCTGAATAACAATAATTCGTCGACAGAAATCATTGTCGGGTCGTTAGAGGGGGTATAGAGGGATTTTTCATTTTCAAAAGTACCTCAAAATCAAATATGACTTGGCACGCATCATAGTGGGGTGCAGAATATCCATTTCCATTTAAATAACAATAATTCGTCAACAGAAATCATTGACGGGTCGTTGGAGGGGGTATAGAGGGATTTCTCATTTTAAATATTTCTTCAAAAATCCAAAATGACTTGGCACGCATCATGGTGGGGTGCAGAATATTCATTTCCATCTGGATAACGATAATTCGTCAACAGAAATCATTGTCGGGTCGTTAGAGGGGGTATAGACGGATTTTTCATTTTCAATATTTCTTCAAAAATCCAATATGACTTGGCACGCATCATGGTGGGGTGCAGAATATCCATTTCCATCTGAATAACAACAATTTGTCGACAGAAATCATTGTCGGGTCGTCAGAGGGGGTATAGAGGGATTTTTCATTTTCAAAATGACTTCAAAAATCAAATATGACTTGGCACGCATCATAGTGGGGTACAGAATATCCATTTCCATCTCAATAACAATAATTTGTTAACAGAAATCATTGTCGGGTCGTCAGAGGGGGTATAGAGGGATTTTTCATTTTCAAATTTACCTCAAAATCAAATATGACTTGGCACGCATCATGGTGGGGTGCAGAATATCCATTTCCATATATATAACAATAATTCGTCAACAGAAATCATTGACGGGTCGTTGGAGGGGGTATAGAGGGATTTCTCATTTTCAATATTTCTTCAAAAATCTAATATGACTTGGCACGCATCATGGTGGGGCGCAGAATATCTATTTCTATCTGAATAACAATAATTCGTCGACAGAAATCATTGTCGGATCGTTAGAGGGGGTATAGAGGGATTTTTCATTTTCAAAATTACCTCAAAATCAAATATGACTTGGCACGCAACATAGTGGGGTGCAGAATATTCATTTCCATCTGAATAACAATATTTCGTCAACAGAAATCATTGTCGGGTCGTTAGAGGGGATATAGAGGGATTTTTCATTTTCAAAATTACCTCAAAATCAAAAATGACTTGGCACGCAACATGGTGGGGTGCAGAATATTCATTTCCATCTGAATAACAATAATTCGTCGACAGAAATCATTGTCGTGTCGTTAGAGGGGGTATAGAGGGATTTTTCATTTTCAAAATTACCTCAAAATCAAATATGACTTGGCACGCAACATGGTGGGGTGCAGAATATTCATTTCCATCTCAATATCAATAAATTGTCACCAGAAATCATTGTCGGGTCGTTAGAGGGGATATAGAGGGATTTTTCATTTTCCAAATTACCTCAAAATCAAAAATTACTTGGCACGCAACATGGTGGGGTGCAGAATATTCATTTTCATCTGAATAATAATAATTCGTCGACAGAAATCATTGTCGGGTCGTTAGAGGGGGTATAGAGGGATTTTTCATTTTCAAAATTACCTCAAAATCAAATATGACTTGGCACGCAACATGGTGGGGTGCAGAATATTCATTTCCATCTCAATATCAATAATTTGTCACCAGAAATCATTGTCGGGTCGTCAGAGGGGGTATAGAGGGATTTTATCATTTTCAAAATTACCTCAAAATCAAATATGACTTGGCACGCATCATAGTGGGGTGCAGAATATCCATTACCATCAAAATAACAATAATTCGTCAACAGAAATCATTGACGGGTCGTTGGAGGGGGTATAGAGGGATTTCTCATTTTCAATATTTCTTCAAAAATCCAATATGACTTGGCACGCATTATAGTGGGGTGCAGAATATCCATATCCATCTGAATAACAATAATTCGTCGACAGAAATCATTGTCGGGTCGTCAGAGTGGGTATAGAGGGATTTTTCCTTTTCAAAATGACTTCAAAAATCAAATATGACTTGGCACGCGTCATAGTGGGGTACAGAATATCCATTTCCATCTCAATAACAATAAATTGTTAACAGAAATCATTGTCGGGTCGTCAGAAGGGGTATAGAGGGATTTTTCATTTTCAAAATTACCTCAAAATCAAATATGACTTGGCACGCATCATGGTGGGGTGCAGAATATCTATTTCCATCTATGTAACAATAATTCGTCAACAGAAATCATTGACGGGTCGTTGGAGGGGGTATAGAGGGATTTTTCATTTTCAAAATTTCTTCAATAGTCTAATATGACTTGGCACGCATCATGGTAGGGTACAAAATATCCATTTCCATCTCAATAACAATAATTTGTCAACAGAAATCATTGTCGGGTCGTCAGAGGGGGTATAGAGGGATTTTTCATTTTCAAAATTTCTTCAATAATCTAATATGACTTGGCACGCATCATGGTAGGGTACAAAATATCCATTTCCATCTCAATAACAATAATTCGTCGACAGAAATCATTGTCGGGTCGTTAGAGGAGGTATAGAGGGATTTTTCATTTTCAAAATTACCTCAAAATCAAATATGACTTGGCACGCAACATGGTGGGGTGCAGAATATTCATTCCTATCTGGATAACAATAATTTGTCAACAGAAATCATTGTCGGGTCGTTAGAGGGGGTATAGAGGGATTTTTCATTTTCAAAATTACCTCAAAATCAAAAATGACTTGGCACGCAACATGGTGGGGTGCAGAATATTCATTTTCATCTGAATAACAATAACTCGTCGACAGAAATCATTGTCGGGTCGTTAGAGGGGGTATAGAGGGATTTTTCATTTTCAAAATTACCTCAAAATCAAATATGACTTGGCACGCAACATGGTGGGGTGCAGAATATTCATTTCCATCCCAATATCAATAATTTGTCACCAGAAGTCATTGTCGGGTCGTCAGAGGAGGTATAGAGGGATTTTATCATTTTCAAAATTACCTCAAAATCAAATATGACTTGGCACGCATCATAGTGGGGTGCAGAATATCCATTTCCATCTAAATAACAATAATTCGTCAACAGAAATCATTGACGGGTCGTTGGAGGGGGTATAGAGGGATTTCTCATTTTCAATATTTCTTCAAAAATCCAATATGACTTGGCACGCATTATGGTGGGGTGCAGAATATCCATATTCATCTGAATAACAATATTTCGTTGACATAAATCATTGTCGGGTCGTCAGAGTGGGTATAGAGGGATTTTTCCTTTTCAAAATGACTTCAAAAATCAAATATGACTTGGCACGCGTCATAGTGGGGTGCAGAATATCTATTTCCATCTCAATAACAATAATTTGTCAACAGAAATCATTGTCGGGTCGTCAGAGGGGGTATAGAGGGATTTTTCATTTTCAAAATTACCTCAAAATCAAATATGACTTGGCAGGCATCATAGTGGGGTGCAGAATATCCATTTCCATCTGAATAACAATAATTCGTCAACAGAAATCATTGACGGGTCGTTGGAGGGGGTATAGAGGGATTTTTCATTTTCAAAATTTCTTCAATAATCTAATATGACTTGGCACGCATCATGGTAGGGTACAAAATATTCATTTCCATCTCAATAACAATAATTTGTCAACAGAAATCATTGTCGGGTCGTCAGAGGGGGTATAGAGGGATTTTTCATTTTCAAAATTACCTCAAAATCAAATATGACTTGGCACGCATCATGGTGGGGTGCAGAATATCCATTTCCATCTGAATAACAATAATTCGTCAACAGAAATCATTGTCAGGTCGTCAGAGGGGGTATAGAGGGATTTTTCATTTTCAAAATTACCTCAAAATCAAATATGACTTGGCACGCATCATGGTGGGGTGCAGAATATCCATTTCCATCTGAATAACAATAATTCGTCAACAGAAATCATTGTCGGGTCGTCAGAGGGGGTATAGAGGGATTTTTCATTTTCAAAATTACCTCAAAATCAAATATGACTTGACACGCATCATGGTGGGTTGCAGAATATCCATTTCCATCTGAATAACAATAATTCGTCAACAGAAATCATTGTCGGGTCGTCAGAGGGGGTATAGAGGGATTTTTCAATATCAAAATGACTTCAAAAATTAAATATGACTTGGCACGCATTATAGTAGGGTGCAGAATATCCGATTCCATCTGAATAACAAGAATTTGTCAACAGAAATCATTGTCGTGTCGTCAGAGGGGGTATGGAGGAATTTTTCATTTTCAAAATTACCTCAAAATCCAATATGACTTGGCACGCATCATGGTGGGGTACAGAATATCCATTCCCATCTCAATGACAATAATTTCTCAACAGAAATCATTGTCGGGTCGTCAGAGGGGGAATAGAGGGTTTTTCATTTTCAAAATTACCTCAAAATCAAATATGACTTGGCACGCAACATGGTGGAGTGCAGAATATTAATTTCCATCTGAATAACAATAATTCGTCAACAGAAATCATTGTCGGGTCGTTGGAGGGGGTATAGAGGAATTTTTCATTTTCAATATTTCTTCAAAAATCCAATATGACTTGGCACGCATCATGGTGGGATGCAGAATATCCATTATTATCTGAATAACAATAATTCGTCAACAGAAATCATTGTCGGGTCGTCAGAGGGGGTATAGAGGGATTTTTCATTTTCAAAATTACCTCAAAATCAAATATGACTTGGCACGCATCATAGAGGGGTGCAGAATATCCATTGCCATCTGAATAACAATAATTTGTCAACAGAAATCATTGTCGGGTCGTTAGAGGGGGTATAGAGGGATTTTTCATTTTCAAAATTACCTCTAAATCAAATATGACTTTGCACGCATCATGGTGGGGTGCAGAATATCTATTTCCATCTTAATAACAATAATTCGTCGACAGAAATCATTGTCGGGTCGTTAGAGAGGGTATAGAGGGATTTTTCATTTTCAAAATTACCTCAAAATCAAATATGACTTGGCACGCAACATGGTGGGGTGCAGAATATTCATTTCCATCTGAATAACAATAATTCGTCGACAGAAATCATTGTCGGGTCGTCAGAGGAAGTATAGAGGGATTTTTCATTTTCAAAATGACTTCAAAAATCAAATATGACTTGGCACGCATCATAGTGGGGTACAGAATATCCATTTCCATCTCAATAACAATGATTTGTTAACAGAAATCATTGTCGGGTCGTCAGAGGTGGTATAGAGGGATTTTCCATTTTCAAAATTACCTCAAAATCAAATATGAATTGGCACGCATCATGGTGGGGTGCAGAATATCCATTTCCATCTAAATAACAATAATTCGTCAACAGAAATCATTGACGGGTCGTTGGAGGGGGTATAGAGGGATTTCTCATTTTCAATATTTCTTCAAAAATCTAATATGACTTGGCACGCAACATGGTGAGGTGCAGAATATTCATTTCCATCTGAATAACAATAATTCGTCAACAGAAATCATTGTTGGGTCGTTAGAGGAGTATAGAGGGATATTTAATTTTCAAAATGACTTCAAAAATCAAATATGACTTGGCACGCATCATGGTGGGGTACAGAATATCCATTTTCATCTCAATATGAATAATTTGTCACCAGAAATCATTGTCGGGTCGTCAGAGGGGGTATAGAGGGATTTTTCATTTTCAAAATTACCTCAAAATCAAATATGACTTGGCACGCATCATAGAGGGGTGCAGAATATCCATTGCCATCTGAATAACAATAATTTGTCAACAGAAATCATTGTCGGGTCGTTAGAGGGGGTATAGAGGGATTTTTCATTTTCAAAATTACCTCTAAATCAAATATGACTTTGCACGCATCATGGTGGGGTGCAGAATATCTATTTCCATCTGAATAACAATAATTCGTCGACAGAAATCATTGTCGGGTCGTCAGAGGGAGTATAGAGGGATTTTTCATTTTCAAAATTACCTCAAAATACAATATGACTTGGCACGCATCATGGTGGGGTGCAGAATATCCATTTCCATCTGAATAACAATAATTCGTCGACAGAAATCATTGTCGGGTCGTCAGAGGGAGTATAGAGGGATTTTTCATTTTCAAAATGACTTCAAAAATCAAATATGACTTGGCACGCATCATAGTGGGGTACAGAATATCCATTTCCATCTCAATAACAATGATTTGTTAACAGAAATCATTGTCGGGTCGTCAGAGGTGGTATAGAGGGATTTTCCATTTTCAAAATTACCTCAAAATCAAATATGAATTGGCACGCATCATGGTGGGGTGCAGAATATCCATTTCCATCTAAATAACAATAATTCGTCAACAGAAATCTTTGACGGGTCGTTGGAGGGGGTATAGAGGGATTTCTCATTTTCAATATTTCTTCAAAAATCTAATATGACTTGGCACGCAACATGGTGGGGTGCAGAATATTCATTTCCATCTGAATAACAATAATTCGTCAACAGAAATCATTGTTGGGGCGTTAGAGGGGTATAGAGGGATATTTCATTTTCAAAATGACTTCAAAAATCAAATATGACTTGGCACGCATCATGGTGGGGTACAGAATATCCATTTTCATCTCAATATGAATAATTTGTCACCAGAAATCATTGTCGGGTCGTCAGAGGGGGTATAGAGGGATTTTTCATTTTCAAAATTACCTCAAAATCAAATATGACTTGGCACGCATCATAGAGGGGTGCAGAATATCCATTGCCATCTGAATAACAATAATTTGTCAACAGATATCATTGTCGGGTCGTTAGAGGGGGTATAGAGGGATTTTCCATTTTCAAAATTACCTCTAAATCAAATATGACTTTGCACGCATCATGGTGGGGTGCAGAATATCTATTTCCATCTGAATAACAATAATTCGTCGACAGAAATCATTGTCGGGTCGTTAGAGGGGGTATAGAGGGATTTTTCATTTTCAAAATGACTTCAAAAATCAAATATGACTTGGCACGCATCATAGTGGGGTACAGAATATCCAATTCCATCTCAATAACAATAATTTGTTAACAGAAATCATTGTCGGGTCGTCAGAGGGGGTATAGAGGGATATTTCATTTTCAAAATTACCTCAAAGTCAAATATGACTCGGCACGCATTATGGTGGGGTGCAGAATATCCATTTCCATCTAAATAACAATAATTCGTCGACAGAAATCATTGTCGGGTCGTTAGAGAGGGTATAGAGGGAATTTTCATTTTCAAAATTACCTCAAAATCAAATATGACTTGGCACGCAACATGGTGGGGTGCAGAATATTCATTTCCATTTGAATAACAATAATTCGTCAACAGAAATCATTGTCGGGTCGTCAGAGGGAGTATAGAGGGATTTTTCATTTTCAAAATGACTTCAAATATCAAATATGACTTGGCACGCATCATAGTGGGGTACAGAATATCCATTTCCATCTCAATAACAATAATTTGTCAACAGAAATCATTGACGGGTCGTTGGAGGGGGTATAGAGGGATTTTTCATTTTCAAAATTTCTTCAAAAATCTAATATGACTTGGCACACATAATGGTGGGGTGCAGAATATCTATTTCTATCTGAATAACAATAATTCGTCGACAGAAGTCATTGCCGGGTCATTAGAGGGGGTATAGAGGGATTTCTCAATTTCAAAATTACCTCAAAATCAAATATGACTTGGCACGCAACATGGTGGGGTGCAGAATATTCATTTCCATCTGGATAACAAAAATTCGTCAACAGAAATCATTGCCGGGTCGTTAGAGGGGGTATAGAGGGATTTTTCATTTTCAATATTTTTTCAAAAATCCAATATGACTTGGCACGCATCATGGTGGGGTGCAGAATATCCATTTCCATCTGAATAACAATAATTCGTCGACAGAAATCATTGTCGGGTAGTCAGAGGGAGTATAGAGGGATTTTTCATTTTCAAAATTACCTCAAAATACAATATGACTTGGCACGCATCATGGTGGGGTGCAGAATATCCATTTCCATCTGAATAACAATAATTCGTCAACAGAAATCATTGACGGGTCGTTGGAGGGGGTATAGAGGGATTTTTCATTTTAAAAATTTCTTCAAAAATCTAATATGACTTGGCACACATCATGGTGGGGTGCAGAATATCTATTTCTATCTGAATAACAATAATTCGTCAACAGAAATCATTGTCGGGTCGTTAGAGGGGGTATAAAGGGATTTTTCATTTTCAAAATGACTTCAAAATTCAAATATGACTTGGCACGCATCATGGTGAGGTGCAGAATATTTATTTCCATATGAATAACAATAATTCTTCGACAGAAATCATTGTCGGGTCGTTAGAGAGGGTATAGAGGGATTTTTCATTATCAAAATTACCTCAAAATCAAATATGACTTGGCACGCAACATAGTGGGATGCAGAATATCCATTATCATCTGAATAACAATAATTCGTCAACAGATCTCATTGTCGGGTCGTTAGAGGGGTATAGAGGGATTTTTCATTTTAAAAATGACTTCAAAATTCAAATAAGACTTGGCACGCATCATGGTGGGGTACAGAATATCCATTTCCATCTCAATATCAATAATTCGTCACCAGAAATCATTGACGGGTCGTTGGAGGGGGTATAAAAGGATTTTTCATTTTCAAAATTTCTTCAAAAATCTAATATGACTTGGCACGCAACATGGTGGGGTGCAGAATATCCATTATCATCTGAATAACAATAATTCGTCAACAGAACTCATTGTCGGGTCGTCAGAGGGGGTATAGAGGGATTTTTCATTTTCAAAATTACCTCAAAATCAAATATGACTTGGCACGCATCATAGTGGGGTGCAGAATATCCATTTTCATCTGAATAACAATAATTCGTCAACAGAAATCATTGACGGGTCATTGGAGGGGGTATAGAAGGATTTTTCATTTTCAAAATTTCTTCAAAAATCTAATATGACTTGGCACGCATCATGGTGGGGTGCAGAATATCCATTGCCATCTGAATAACAATAATTTGTCAACAGAAATCATTGTCGGGTCGTTAGAGGGGGTATAGAGGGATTTTTCATTTTCAAAATTACCTCTAAATCAAATATGACTTTGCATGCATCATGGTGGGGTGCAGAATATCTATTTCCATCTGAATAACAATAATTCGTCGACAGAAATCATTGTCGGGTCGTTAGAGGGAGTATAGTAGGATTTTTCATTTTCAAAATGACTTCAGAAATCAAATATGACTTGGCACGCATCATAGTGGGGTACAGAATATCCATTTCCATCTCAATAGCAATAATTTGTTAACAGAAATCATTGTCGGGTCGCCAGAGGGGGTATAGAGGGATATTTCATTTTCAAAATTACCTCAAAATCAAATATGACTTGGCACGCATTATGGTGGGGTGCAGAATATCCATTTCCATCTAAATAACAATAATTCGTCGACAGAAATCATTGTCGGGTCGTTAGAGAGGGTATAGAGGGATTTTTCATTTTCAAAATTACCTCAAAATCAAATATGACTTGGCACGCAACATGGTGGGGTGCAGAATATTCATTTCCATCTGAATAACAATAATTCGTCAACAGAAATCTTTGTCGGGTCGTTAGAGGGGGTATAGAGGGATTTCTCATTTTCAATATTTCTTCAAAATTCCAATATGACTTGGCACGCATCATGGTGGGGTGCAGAATATCCATTGCCATGTGAATAACAATAATCTGTCAACAGAAATCATTGTCGGGTCGTTAGGGGTGTATAGAGGGATTTTTCATTTTCAATATTTCTTCAAAAATCTAATATGACTTGGCACGCATCGTGGTGGGGTGCAAAGTATCCATGTCCATCTGAATAACAATAATTCGTCAACAGAAATCATTGTCGGGTCGTCAGAGGGGGTATAGAGGGATTTCTCATTTTCAATATTTCTTCAAAAATCAAATATGACTTGGCACGCATCATGGTGAGGTGCAGAATATTTATTTCCATATAAATAACAATAAATCTTCGACAGAAATCATTGTCGGGTCGTTAGAGAGGGTATAGAGGGATTTTTCATTTTCAAAATTACCTCAAAATCAAATATGACTTGGCACGCAACATGGTGGGGTGCAGAATATCCATTATCTTCTGAATAACAATAATTCGTGAACAGAACTCATTGTCGTGTCGTTAGAGGGGGTATAGAGGGATTTTTCATTTTCAAAATTACTTCAAAAATCAAATATGACTTGGCACGCATCATGGTGGGGTACAGAATATCCATTTCCATCTCAATATCAATAATTTGTCAACAGAAATCATTGTCGGGTCGTCAGAGGGGTATAGAGGGATTTTTCATTTTCAAAATTACCTCAAAATCAAATATGACTTGGCACGCATCATAGTGGGGTGCAGAATATTCATTTCCATCTGGATAACAAAAATTCGTCAACAGAAATCATTGCCGGGTCGTTAGAGGGTGTATAGAGGGATTTTTCATTTTCAATATTTTTTCAAAAATCCAATATGACTGGGCACGCATCATGGTGGGGTACAGAATATCCATTTCCATCTGAATAACATTAATTCGTCGACAGAAATCATTGTCGGGTCGTCAGAGGGAGTATAGAGGGATTTTTCATTTTCAAAATGACTTCAAAATTCAAATATGACTTGGCACGCATCATAGTGGGGTACGGAATATCCATTTCCATCTCAATAACTATAATTTGTCAACAGAAATCATTGTCGGGTCGTCAGAGGGGGTATAGAGGGATTTTTCATTTTAAAATTTCCCTCAAAATCAATTATGACTTGGCACGCATCATGGTGGGGTGCAGAATATCCATTTCCATCTATATAACAATAATTCGTCAACAGAAATAATTGACGGGTCGTTGGAGGGGGTATAGAGGGATTTCTCATTTTCAATATTTCTTCAAAAATCTAATATGACTTGGCACGCATCATGGTGGGGTACAGAATATCCATTTCCATCTCAATAGCAATAATTTGTAAACAGAAATCATTGTCGGGTCGTCAGAGGGGGAATAGAGGGATTTTTCATTTTAAAATTTACCTCAAAATCAAATATGACTTGGCACGCATCATGGTGGGGTGCAGAATATCAATTTCCATCTATATAACAATGATTCGTCATCAGAAAAAATTGACGGGTCGTTGGAGGGGGTATAGAGGGATTTCTCATTTTCAATATTTCTTCAAAAATCTAATATGACTTGGCACGCATCATGGTGGGGTGCAAAGTATCCATGTCCATCTGAATAACAATTATTCGTCAACAGAACTCATTGTCGGTCGTTAGAGGGGGTATAGAGGGATTTTTCATTTTCAAAATTTCTTCAAAAATCTAATATGACTTGGCACGCATCATGGTGGGGTGCAGAATATCTATTTCCATCTGAATAACAATAATTCGTCGACAGAAATCATTGTCGGGTCATTAGAGGGGGTATAGAGGGATTTCTCATTTTCAAAATTACCTCAAAATCAAATATGACTTGGCACGCAACATGGTGGGGTGCAGAATATTCATTTCCATCTGAATAACAATAATTCGTCAACAGAAATCATTGTCAAGACGTCAGAGGGAGTATAGAGGGATTTTTCATTTTCAAAATGACTTCAAAAATCAAATATGACTTGGCACGCATCATAGTGGGGTACAGAATATCCATTTCCATCTCAATAACAATAATTTATTAACAGAAATCATTGTCGGGTCGTCAGAGTGGGTATAGAGGGATTTTTCATTTTCAAAATTATCTCAAAATCAAATATGACTTGGCACGCATCACGGTGGGGTGCAGAATATCCATTTCCATCTGAATATCAATAATTTGTCGACAGAAATCATTGTCGGGTCGTCAGAGTGGGTATAGAGGGATTTATCATTTTCAAAATGACTTCAAAAATCAAATATGACTTGGCACGCATCATAGTGGGGTACAGAATATCCATTTCTATCTCAATATCAATATTTTGTTAACAGAAATCATTGTCGGGTCGTCAGAGGGGGTATAGAGGGATTTCTCATTTTCAAATTTACCTCAAAATCAAATATGACTTGGCACGCATCATGGTGGGGTGCAGAATATCCATTTTCATCTATATAACAATAATTCGTCAATAGAAATCATTGACGGGTCGTTGGAGGGGGTATAGAGGGATTTCTCATTTTCAGTATTTCTTCAAAAATCTAATATGACTTGGCACGCATCATGGTGGGGTGCAGAATATCTATTTCCATCTGAATAACAATAATTCGTCGACAGAAATCATTGTCGGGTCGTTAGAGGGGGTATAGAGGGATTTTCCATTTTCAAAAGTACCTCAAAATCAAATATGACTTGGCACGCATCATGGTGGGGTGCAGAATATCCATATCCATTTAAATAACAATAATTCGTCAACAGAAATCATTGACGGGTCGTTGGAGGGGGTATAGAGGGATTTCTCATTTTCAAAATTACCTCAAAATCAAATATGACTTGGCACGCATCACGGTGGGGTGCAGAATATCCATTTCCATCTGAATATCAATAATTTGTCGACAGAAATCATTGTCGGGTCGTCAGAGTGGGTATAGAGGGATTTTTCATTTTCAAAATTACCTCAAAATCAAATATGACTTGGCACGCATCATAGAGGGGTGCAGAATATCCATTGCCATCTGAATAACAATAATTTGTCAACAGATATCATTGTCGGGTCGTTAGAGGGGGTATAGAGGGATTTTTCATTTTCAAAATTACCTCTAAATCAAATATGACTTTGCACGCATCATGGTGGGGTGCAGAATATCTATTTCCATCTGAATAACAATAATTCGTCGACAGAACTCATTGTCGGTCGTTAGAGGGGATATAGAGGGATTTTTCATTTTCAAAATTTCTTCAAAAATCTAATATGACTTGGCACGCATCATGGTGGGGTGCAGAATATCTATTTCCATCTGAATAACAATAATTCGTCGACAGAAATCATTGTCGGGTCGTTAGAGGGGGTATAGAGGGATTTTTCATTTTCAAAATGACTTCAAAAATCAAATATGACTTGGCACGCATCATAGTGGGGTACAGAATATCCAATTCCATCTCAATAACAATAATTTGTTAACAGAAATCATTGTCGGGTCGTCAGAGGGGGTATAGAGGGATATTTCATTTTCAAAATTACCTCAAAGTCAAATATGACTCGGCACGCATTATGGTGGGGTGCAGAATATCCATTTCCATCTAAATAACAATAATTCGTCGACAGAAATCATTGTCGGGTCGTTAGAGAGGGTATAGAGGGATTTTTCATTTTCAAAATTACCTCAAAATCAAATATGACTTGGCACGCAACATGGTGGGGTGCAGAATATTCATTTCCATCTGAATAACAATAATTCGTCAACAGAAATCATTGTCGGGTCGTCAGAGGGAGTATAGAGGGATTTTTCATTTTCAAAATGACTTCAAATATCAAATATGACTTGGCACGCATCATAGTGGGGTACAGAATATCCATTTCCATCTCAATAACAATAATTTGTCAACAGAAATCATTGACGGGCGTTGGAGGGGGTATAGAGGGATTTTTCATTTTCAAAATTTCTTCAAAAATCTAATATGACTTGGCACACATAATGGTGGGGTGCAGAATATCTATTTCTATCTGAATAACAATAATTCGTCGACAGAAGTCATTGCCGGGTCATTAGAGGGGGTATAGAGGGAATTCTCAATTTCAAAATTACCTCAAAATCAAATATGACTTGGCACGCATCATAGTGGGGTGCAGAATATCCATTTTCATCTGAATAACAATAATTCGTCAACAGAAATCATTGACGGGTCATTGGAGGGGGTATAGAAGGATTTTTCATTTTCAAAATTTCTTCAAAAATCTAATATGACTTGGCACGCATCATGGTGGGGTGCAGAATATCCATTGCCATCTGAATAACAATAATTTGTCAACAGAAGTCATTGTCGGGTCGTTAGAGGGGGTATAGAGGGATTTTTCATTTTCAAAATTACCTCTAAATCAAATATGACTTTGCATGCATCATGGTGGGGTGCAGAATATCTATTTCCATCTGAATAACAATAATTCGTCGACAGAAATCATTGTCGGGTCGTTAGAGGGAGTATAGTAGGATTTTTCATTTTCAAAATGACTTCAGAAATCAAATATGACTTGGCACGCATCATAGTGGGGTACAGAATATCCATTTCCATCTCAATAGCAATAATTTGTTAACAGAAATCATTGTCGGGTCGTCAGAGGGGGTATAGAGGGATATTTCATTTTCAAAATTACCTCAAAATCAAATATGACTTGGCACGCATTATGGTGGGGTGCAGAATATCCATTTCCATCTAAATAACAATAATTCGTCGACAGAAATCATTGTCGGGTCGTTAGAGAGGGTATAGAGGGATTTTTCATTTTCAAAATTACCTCAAAATCAAATATGACTTGGCACGCAACATGGTGGGGTGCAGAATATTCATTTCCATCTGAATAACAATAATTCGTCAACAGAAATCTTTGTCGGGTCGTTAGAGGGGGTATAGAGGGATTTCTCATTTTCAATATTTCTTCAAAATTCCAATATGACTTGGCACGCATCATGGTGGGGTGCAGAATATCCATTGCCATCTGAATAACAATAATCTGTCAACAGAAATCATTGTCGGGTCGTTAGGGGTGTATAGAGGGATTTTTCATTTTCAATATTTCTTCAAAAATCTAATATGACTTGGCACGCATCGTGGTGGGGTGCAAAGTATCCATGTCCATCTGAATAACAATAATTCGTCAACAGAAATCATTGTCGGGTCGTCAGAGGGGGTATAGAGGGATTTCTCATTTTCAATATTTCTTCAAAAATCAAATATGACTTGGCACGCATCATGGTGAGGTGCAGAATATTTATTTCCATATAAATAACAATAAATCTTCGACAGAAATCATTGTCGGGTCGTTAGAGAGGGTATAGAGGGATTTTTCATTTTCAAAATTACCTCAAAATCAAATATGACTTGGCACGCAACATGGTGGGGTGCAGAATATCCATTATCTTCTGAATAACAATAATTCGTGAACAGAACTCATTGTCGGGTCGTTAGAGGGGGTATAGAGGGATTTTTCATTTTCAAAATTACTTCAAAAATCAAATATGACTTGGCACGCATCATGGTGGGGTACAGAATATCCATTTCCATCTCAATATCAATAATTTGTCAACAGAAATCATTGTCGGGTCGTCAGAGGGGTATAGAGGGATTTTTCATTTTCAAAATTACCTCAAAATCAAATATGACTTGGCACGCATCATAGTGGGGTGCAGAATATTCATTTCCATCTGGATAACAAAAATTCGTCAACAGAAATCATTGCCGGGTCGTTAGAGGGTGTATAGAGGGATTTTTCATTTTCAATATTTTTTCAAAAATCCAATATGACTGGGCACGCATCATGGTGGGGTACAGAATATCCATTTCCATCTGAATAACATTAATTCGTCGACAGAAATCATTGTCGGGTCGTCAGAGGGAGTATAGAGGGATTTTTCATTTTCAAAATGACTTCAAAATTCAAATATGACTTGGCACGCATCATAGTGGGGTACGGAATATCCATTTCCATCTCAATAACTATAATTTGTCAACAGAAATCATTGTCGGGTCGTCAGAGGGGGTATAGAGGGATTTTTCATTTTAAAATTTACCTCAAAATCAATTATGACTTGGCACGCATCATGGTGGGGTGCAGAATATCCATTTCCATCTATATAACAATAATTCGTCAACAGAAATAATTGACGGGTCGTTGGAGGGGGTATAGAGGGATTTCTCATTTTCAATATTTCTTCAAAAATCTAATATGACTTGGCACGCATCATGGTGGGGTACAGAATATCCATTTCCATCTCAATAGCAATAATTTGTAAACAGAAATCATTGTCGGGTCGTCAGAGGGGGAATAGAGGGATTTTTCATTTTAAAATTTACCTCAAAATCAAATATGACTTGGCACGCATCATGGTGGGGTGCAGAATATCCATTTCCATCTATATAACAATGATTCGTCATCAGAAAAAATTGACGGGTCGTTGGAGGGGGTATAGAGGGATTTCTCATTTTCAATATTTCTTCAAAAATCTAATATGACTTGGCACGCATCATGGTGGGGTGCAAAGTATCCATGTCCATCTGAATAACAATTATTCGTCAACAGAACTCATTGTCGGTCGTTAGAGGGGGTATAGAGGGATTTTTCATTTTCAAAATTTCTTCAAAAATCTAATATGACTTGGCACGCATCATGGTGGGGTGCAGAATATCTATTTCCATCTGAATAACAATAATTCGTCGACAGAAATCATTGTCGGGTCATTAGAGGGGGTATAGAGGGATTTATCATTTTCAAAATTACCTCAAAATCAAATATGACTTGGCACGCAACATGGTGGGGTGCAGAATATTCATTTCCATCTGGATAACAAAAATTCGTCAACAGAAATCATTGCCGGGTCGTTAGAGGGAGTATAGAGGGATTTTTCATTTTCAAAATGACTTCAAAAATCAAATATGACTTGGCACGCATCATAGTGGGGTACAGAATATCCATTTCCATCTCAATAACAATGATTTGTTAACAGAAATCATTGTCGGGTCGTCAGAGGTGGTATAGAGGGATTTTCCATTTTCAAAATTACCTCAAAATCAAATATGAATTGGCACGCATCATGGTGGGGTGCAGAATATCCATTTCCATCTAAATAACAATAATTCGTCAACAGAAATCATTGACGGGTCGTTGGAGGGGGTATAGAGGGATTTTTCATTTTCAATATTTCTTCAAAAATCGAATATGACTTGGCACGCATCATGGTGGGGTGCAGAATATCCATTTCCATCTGAATATCAATAATTTGTCGACAGAAATCATTGTCGGGTCGTCAGAGGGTGTATAGAGGGATTTATCATTTTCAAAATGACTTCAAAAATCAAATATGACTTGGCACGCATCATAGTGGGGTACAGAATATCCATTTCTATCTCAATAACAATATTTTGTGAACAGAAATCATTGTCGGGTCGTCAGAGGGGGTATAGAGTGATATTTCATTTTCAAAATTACCTCAAAGTCAAATATGACTCGGCACGCATCATGGTGGGGTGCAGAATATCTATTTCCATCTGATTAACAATAATTCGTCGACAGAAATCATTGTCGGGTCGTTAGAGGGGGTATAGAGGGATTTTCCATTTTCAAAAGTACCTCAAAATCAAATATGACTTGGCACGCATCATGGTGGGGTGCAGAATATCCATATCCTTTTAAATAACAATAATTCGTCAACAGAAATCATTGACGGGTCGTTGGAGGGGGTATAGAGGGATTTCTCATTTTCAATATAACTTCAAAAATCTAATATGACTTGGCACGCATCATGGTGGGGTGCAGAATATCTATTTCTATCTGAATAACAGTAATTCGTCGACAGAAATCATTGTCGAATCGTTAGGTGGGGTATAGAGGGATTTATCGTTTTCAAAATTACCTCAAAATCAAATATGACTTGGCACGCAACATGGTGGGGTGCAGAATATTCATTTCCATCTGGATAACAAAAATTCGTCAACAGAAATCATTGCCGGGTCGTTAGAGGGGGTATAGAGGGATTTTTCATTTTCAATATTTTTTCAAAAATCCAATATGACTTGGCACGCATCATGGTGGGGTGCAGAATATCCATTTCCATCTGAATAACAATAATTCGTCGACAGAAATCATTGTCGGGTCGTCAGAGGGAGTATAGAGGGATTTTTCATTTTCAAAATGACTTCAAAAATCAAATATGACTTGGCACGCATCATAGTGGGGTACAGAACATCCATTTCCATCTCAATAACAATGATTTGTTAACAGAAATCATTGTCGGGTCGTCAGAGGTGGTATAGAGGGATTTTCCATTTTCAAAATTACCTCAAAATCAAATATGAATTGGCACGCATCATGGTGGGGTGCAGAATATCCATTTCCATCTAAATAACAATAATTCGTCAACAGAAATCATTGACGGGTCGTTGGAGGGGGTATAGAGGGATTTCTCATTTTCAATATTTCTTCAAAAATCTAATATGACTTGGCACGCAACATGGTGGGGTGCAGAATATTCATTTCCATCTGAATAACTATAATTCGTCAACAGAAATCATTGTTGGGTCGTTAGAGGGGTATAGAGGGATATTTCATTTTCAAAATGACTTCAAAAATCAAATATGACTTGGCACGCATCATGGTGGGGTACAGAATATCCATTTTCATCTCAATATGAATAATTTGTCACCAGAAATCATTGTCGGGTCGTCAGAGGGGGTATAGAGGGATTTTTAATTTTCAAAATTACCTCAAAATCAAATATGACTTGGCACGCATCATAGAGGGGTGCAGAATATCCATTTCCATCTGAATAACATTAATTCGTCGACAGAAATCATTGTCGGGTCGTCAGAGGGAGTATAGAGGGATTTTTCATTTTCAAAATGACTTCAAAATTCAAATATGACTTGGCACGCATCATAGTGGGGTACGGAATATCCATTTCCATCTCAATAACTATAATTTGTCAACAGAAATCATTGTCGGGTCGTCAGAGGGGGTATAGAGGGATTTTTCATTTTAAAATTTACCTCAAAATCAATTATGACTTGGCACGCATCATGGTGGGGTGCAGAATATCCATTTCCATCTATATAACAATAATTCGTCAACAGAAATAATTGACGGGTCGTTGGAGGGGGTATAGAGGGATTTCTCATTTTCAATATTTCTTCAAAAATCTAATATGACTTGGCACGCATCATGGTGGGGTACAGAATATCCATTTCCATCTCAATAGCAATAATTTGTAAACAGAAATCATTGTCGGGTCGTCAGAGGGGGAATAGAGGGATTTTTCATTTTAAAATTTACCTCAAAATCAAATATGACTTGGCACGCATCATGGTGGGGTGCAGAATATCCATTTCCATCTATATAACAATGATTCGTCATCAGAAAAAATTGACGGGTCGTTGGAGGGGGTATAGAGGGATTTCTCATTTTCAATATTTCTTCAAAAATCTAATATGACTTGGCACGCATCATGGTGGGGTGCAAAGTATCCATGTCCATCTGAATAACAATTATTCGTCAACAGAACTCATTGTCGGTCGTTAGAGGGGGTATAGAGGGATTTTTCATTTTCAAAATTTCTTCAAAAATCTAATATGACTTGGCACGCATCATGGTGGGGTGCAGAATATCTATTTCCATCTGACTAACAATAATTCGTCGACAGAAATCATTGTCGGGTCATTAGAGGAGGTATAGAGGGATTTCTCATTTTCAAAATTACCTCAAAATCAAATATGACTTGGCACGCAACATGGTGGGGTGCAGAATATTCATTTCCATCTGAATAACAATAATTCGTCAACAGAAATCATTGTCAAGACGTCAGAGGGAGTATAGAGGGATTTTTCATTTTCAAAATGACTTCAAAAATCAAATATGACTTGGCACGCATCATAGTGGGGTACAGAATATCCATTTCCATCTCAATAACTATAATTTATTAACAGAAATCATTGTCGGGTCGTCAGAGTGGGTATAGAGGGATTTTTCATTTTCAAAATTATCTCAAAATCAAATATGACTTGGCACGCATCATGGTGGGGTGCAAAATATTCATTTCCATCTGGATAACGATAATTCGTCAACAGAAATCATAGTCGGGTCGTTAGAGGGGGTATAGAGGGATTTTTCATTTTCAATATTTCTTCAAAAATCGAATATGACTTGGCACGCATCATGGTGGGGTGCAGAATATCCATTTCCATCTGAATATCAATAATTTGTCGACAGAAATCATTGTCGGGTCGTCAGAGGGGGTATAGAGGGATTTATCATTTTCAAAATGACTTCAAAAATCAAATATGACTTGGCACGCATCATAGTGGGGTACAGAATATCCATTTCCATCTCAATAACAATGATTTGTTAACAGAAATCATTGTCGGGTCGTCAGAGGTGGTATAGAGGGATTTTCCATTTTCAAAATTACCTGAAAATCAAATATGAATTGGCACGCATCATGGTGGGGTGCAGAATATCCATTTCCATCTGAATAACAATAATTCGTCGACAGAAATCATTGTCGGGTCGTCAGAGGGAGTATAGAGGGATTTTTCATTTTCAAAATGACTTCAAAAATCAAATATGACTTGGCACGCATCATAGTGGGGTACAGAATATCCATTTCCATCTCAATAACAATGATTTGTTAACAGAAATCATTGTCGGGTCGTCAGAGGTGGTATAGAGGGATTTTCCATTTTCAAAATTACCTCAAAATCAAATATGAATTGGCACGCATCATGGTGGGGTGCAGAATATCCATTTCCATCTAAATAACAATAATTCGTCAACAGAAATCATTGACGGGTCGTTGGAGGGGGTATAGAGGGATTTCTCATTTTCAATATTTCTTCAAAAATCTAATATGACTTGGCACGCAACATGGTGGGGTGCAGAATATTCATTTCCATCTGAATAACAATAATTCGTCAACAGAAATCATTGTTGGGTCGTTAGAGGGGTATAGAGGGATATTTCATTTTCAAAATGACTTCAAAAATCAAATATGACTTGGCACGCATCATGGTGGGGTACAGAATATCCATTTTCATCTCAATATGAATAATTTGTCACCAGAAATCATTGTCGGGTCGTCAGAGGGGGTATAGAGGGATTTTTAATTTTCAAAATTACCTCAAAATCAAATATGACTTGGCACGCATCATAGAGGGGTGCAGAATATCCATTTCCATCTGAATAACATTAATTCGTCGACAGAAATCATTGTCGGGTCGTCAGAGGGAGTATAGAGGGATTTTTCATTTTCAAAATGACTTCAAAATTCAAATATGACTTGGCACGCATCATAGTGGGGTACGGAATATCCATTTCCATCTCAATAACTATAATTTGTCAACAGAAATCATTGTCGGGTCGTCAGAGGGGGTATAGAGGGATTTTTCATTTTAAAATTTACCTCAAAATCAATTATGACTTGGCACGCATCATGGTGGGGTGCAGAATATCCATTTCCATCTATATAACAATAATTCGTCAACAGAAATAATTGACGGGTCGTTGGAGGGGGTATAGAGGGATTTCTCATTTTCAATATTTCTTCAAAAATCTAATATGACTTGGCACGCATCATGGTGGGGTACAGAATATCCATTTCCATCTCAATAGCAATAATTTGTAAACAGAAATCATTGTCGGGTCGTCAGAGGGGGAATAGAGGGATTTTTCATTTTAAAATTTACCTCAAAATCAAATATGACTTGGCACGCATCATGGTGGGGTGCAGAATATCCATTTCCATCTATATAACAATGATTCGTCATCAGAAAAAATTGACGGGTCGTTGGAGGGGGTATAGAGGGATTTCTCATTTTCAATATTTCTTCAAAAATCTAATATGACTTGGCACGCATCATGGTGGGGTGCAAAGTATCCATGTCCATCTGAATAACAATTATTCGTAAACAGAACTCATTGTCGGTCGTTAGAGGGGGTATAGAGGGATTTTTCATTTTCAAAATTTCTTCAAAAATCTAATATGACTTGGCACGCATCATGGTGGGGTGCAGAATATCTATTTCCATCTGACTAACAATAATTCGTCGACAGAAATCATTGTCGGGTCATTAGAGGAGGTATAGAGGGATTTCTCATTTTCAAAATTACCTCAAAATCAAATATGACTTGGCACGCAACATGGTGGGGTGCAGAATATTCATTTCCATCTGAATAACAATAATTCGTCAACAGAAATCATTGTCAAGACGTCAGAGGGAGTATAGAGGGATTTTTCATTTTCAAAATGACTTCAAAAATCAAATATGACTTGGCACGCATCATAGTGGGGTACAGAATATCCATTTCCATCTCAATAACTATAATTTATTAACAGAAATCATTGTCGGGTCGTCAGAGTGGGTATAGAGGGATTTTTCATTTTCAAAATTATCTCAAAATCAAATATGACTTGGCACGCATCATGGTGGGGTGCAAAATATTCATTTCCATCTGGATAACGATAATTCGTCAACAGAAATCATAGTCGGGTCGTTAGAGGGGGTATAGAGGGATTTTTCATTTTCAATATTTCTTCAAAAATCGAATATGACTTGGCACGCATCATGGTGGGGTGCAGAATATCCATTTCCATCTGAATATCAATAATTTGTCGACAGAAATCATTGTCGGGTCGTCAGAGGGGGTATAGAGGGATTTATCATTTTCAAAATGACTTCAAAAATCAAATATGACTTGGCACGCATCATAGTGGGGTACAGAATATCCATTTCTATCTCAATAACAATATTTTGTGAACAGAAATCATTGTCGGGTCGTCATAGGGGGTATAGAGGGGTTTTTCATTTTCAAATTTACCTCAAAATCAAATATGGCTTGGCACGCATCATGGTGGGGTGCAGAATATCCATTTTCATCTATATAACAATAATTCGTCAATAGAAATCATTGACGGGTCGTTGGAGGGGGTATAGAGGGATTTCTCATTTTCAATATTTCTTCAAAAATCTAATATGACTTGGCACGCATCATGGTGGGGTGCAGAATATCTATTTCCATCTGACTAACAATAATTCGTCGACAGAAATCATTGTCGGGTCATTAGAGGAGGTATAGAGGGATTTCTCATTTTCAAAATTACCTCAAAATCAAATATGACTTGGCACGCAACATGGTGGGGTGCAGAATATTCATTTCCATCTGAATAACAATAATTCGTCAACAGAAATCATTGTCAAGACGTCAGAGGGAGTATAGAAGGATTTCTCATTTTCAAAATGACTTCAAAAATCAAATATGACTTGGCACGCATCATAGTGGGGTACAGAATATCCATTTCCATCTCAATAACAATAATTTATTAACAGAAATCATTGTCGGGTCGTCAGAGTGGGTATAGAGGGATTTTTCATTTTCAAAATTATCTCAAAATCAAATATGACTTGGCACGCATCATGGTGGGGTGCAAAATATTCATTTCCATCTGGATAACGATAATTCGTCAACAGAAATCATAGTCGGGTCGTTAGAGGGGGTATAGAGGGATTTTTCATTTTCAATATTTCTTCAAAAATCGAATATGACTTGGCACGCATCATGGTGGGGTGCAGAATATCCATTTCCATCTGAATATCAATAATTTGTCGACAGAAATCATTGTCGGGTCGTCAGAGGGGGTATAGAGGGATTTATCATTTTCAAAATGACTTCAAAAATCAAATATGACTTGGCACGCATCATAGTGGGGTACAGAATATCCATTTCTATCTCAATAACAATATTTTGTGAACAGAAATCATTGTCGGGTCGTCAGAGGGGGTATAGAGGGATTTTTCATTTTCAAATTTACCTCAAAATCAAATATGACTTGGCACGCATCATGGTGGGGTGCAGAATATCCATTTTCATCTATATAACAATAATTCGTCAATAGAAATCATTGACGGGTCGTTGGAGGGGGTATAGAGGGATTTTTCATTTTCAATATTTCTTCAAAAATCTAATATGACTTGGCACGCATCTTGGTGGGGTGCAGAATATCTATTTCCATCTGAATAACAATAATTCGTCGACAGAAATCATTGTCGGGTCGTTAGAGGGGGTATAGAGGGATTTTCCATTTTCAAAAGTACCTCAAAATCAAATATGACTTGGCACGCATCATGGTGGGGTGCAGAATATCCATATCCATTTAAATAACAATAATTCGTCAACAGAAATCATTGACGGGTCGTTGGAGGGGGTATAGAGGGATTTCTCATTTTCAATATAACTTCAAAAATCTAATATGACTTGGCACGCATCATGGTGGGGTGCAGAATATCTATTTCTATCTGAATAACAGTAATTCGTCGACAGAAATCATTGTCGAATCGTTAGGTGGGGTATAGAGGGATTTATCATTTTCAAAATTACCTCAAAACCAAATATGACTTGGCACGCAACATGGTGGGGTGCAGAATATTCATTTCCATCTGGATAACAAAAATTCGTCAACAGAAATCATTGCCGGGTCGTTAGAGGGGGTATAGAGGGATTTTTCATTTTCAATATTTTTTCAAAAATCCAATATGACTTGGCACGCATCATGGTGGGGTGCAGAATATCCATTTCCATCTGAATAACAATAATTCGTCGACAGAAATCATTGTCGGGTCGTCAGAGGAAGTATAGAGGGATTTTTCATTTTCAAAATGACTTCAAAAATCAAATATGACTTGGCACGCATCATAGTGGGGTACAGAATATCCATTTCCATCTCAATAACAATGATTTGTTAACAGAAATCATTGTCGGGTCGTCAGAGGTGGTATAGAGGGATTTTCCATTTTCAAAATTACCTCAAAATCAAATATGAATTGGCACGCATCATGGTGGGGTGCAGAATATCCATTTCCATCTAAATAACAATAATTCGTCAACAGAAATCATTGACGGGTCGTTGGAGGGGGTATAGAGGGATTTCTCATTTTCAATATTTCTTCAAAAATCTAATATGACTTGGCACGCAACATGGTGGGGTGCAGAATATTCATTTCCATCTGAATAACAATAATTCGTCAACAGAAATCATTGTTGGGTCGTTAGAGGAGTATAGAGGGATATTTAATTTTCAAAATGACTTCAAAAATCAAATATGACTTGGCACGCATCATGGTGGGGTACAGAATATCCATTTTCATCTCAATATGAATAATTTGTCACCAGAAATCATTGTCGGGTCGTCAGAGGGGGTATAGAGGGATTTTTCATTTTCAAAATTACCTCAAAATCAAATATGACTTGGCACGCATCATAGAGGGGTGCAGAATATCCATTGCCATCTGAATAACAATAATTTGTCAACAGAAATCATTGTCGGGTCGTTAGAGGGGGTATAGAGGGATTTTTCATTTTCAAAATTACCTCTAAATCAAATATGACTTTGCACGCATCATGGTGGGGTGCAGAATATCTATTTCCATCTGAATAACAATAATTCGTCGACAGAAATCATTGTCGGGTCGTCAGAGGGAGTATAGAGGGATTTTTCATTTTCAAAATTACCTCAAAATACAATATGACTTGGCACGCATCATGGTGGGGTGCAGAATATCCATTTCCATCTGAATAACAATAATTCGTCGACAGAAATCATTGTCGGGTCGTCAGAGGGAGTATAGAGGGATTTTTCATTTTCAAAATGACTTCAAAAATCAAATATGACTTGGCACGCATCATAGTGGGGTACAGAATATCCATTTCCATCTCAATAACAATGATTTGTTAACAGAAATCATTGTCGGGTCGTCAGAGGTGGTATAGAGGGATTTTCCATTTTCAAAATTACCTCAAAATCAAATATGAATTGGCACGCATCATGGTGGGGTGCAGAATATCCATTTCCATCTAAATAACAATAATTCGTCAACAGAAATCTTTGACGGGTCGTTGGAGGGGGTATAGAGGGATTTCTCATTTTCAATATTTCTTCAAAAATCTAATATGACTTGGCACGCAACATGGTGGGGTGCAGAATATTCATTTCCATCTGAATAACAATAATTCGTCAACAGAAATCATTGTTGGGGCGTTAGAGGGGTATAGAGGGATATTTCATTTTCAAAATGACTTCAAAAATCAAATATGACTTGGCACGCATCATGGTGGGGTACAGAATATCCATTTTCATCTCAATATGAATAATTTGTCACCAGAAATCATTGTCGGGTCGTCAGAGGGGGTATAGAGGGATTTTTCATTTTCAAAATTACCTCAAAATCAAATATGACTTGGCACGCATCATAGAGGGGTGCAGAATATCCATTGCCATCTGAATAACAATAATTTGTCAACAGATATCATTGTCGGGTCGTTAGAGGGGGTATAGAGGGATTTTCCATTTTCAAAATTACCTCTAAATCAAATATGACTTTGCACGCATCATGGTGGGGTGCAGAATATCTATTTCCATCTGAATAACAATAATTCGTCGACAGAACTCATTGTCGGTCGTTAGAGGGGATATAGAGGGATTTTTCATTTTCAAAATTTCTTCAAAAATCTAATATGACTTGGCACGCATCATGGTGGGGTGCAGAATATCTATTTCCATCTGAATAACAATAATTCGTCGACAGAAATCATTGTCGGGTCGTTAGAGGGGGTATAGAGGGATTTTTCATTTTCAAAATGACTTCAAAAATCAAATATGACTTGGCACGCATCATGGTGGGGTACAGAATATCCAATTCCATCTCAATAACAATAATTTGTTAACAGAAATCATTGTCGGGTCGTCAGAGGGGGTATAGAGGGATATTTCATTTTCAAAATTACCTCAAAGTCAAATATGACTCGGCACGCATTATGGTGGGGTGCAGAATATCCATTTCCATCTAAATAACAATAATTCGTCGACAGAAATCATTGTCGGGTCGTTAGAGAGGGTATAGAGGGATTTTTCATTTTCAAAATTACCTCAAAATCAAATATGACTTGGCACGCAACATGGTGGGGTGCAGAATATTCATTTCCATTTGAATAACAATAATTCGTCAACAGAAATCATTGTCGGGTCGTCAGAGGGAGTATAGAGGGATTTTTCATTTTCAAAATGACTTCAAATATCAAATATGACTTGGCACGCATCATAGTGGGGTACAGAATATCCATTTCCATCTCAATAACAATAATTTGTCAACAGAAATCATTGACGGGTCGTTGGAGGGGGTATAGAGGGATTTTTCATTTTCAAAATTTCTTCAAAAATCTAATATGACTTGGCACACATAGTGGTGGGGTGCAGAATATCTATTTCTATCTGAATAACAATAATTCGTCGACAGAAGTCATTGCCGGGTCATTAGAGGGGGTATAGAGGGATTTCTCAATTTCAAAATTACCTCAAAATCAAATATGACTTGGCACGCAACATGGTGGGGTGCAGAATATTCATTTCCATCTGGATAACAAAAATTCGTCAACAGAAATCATTGCCGGGTCGTTAGAGGGGGTATAGAGGGATTTTTCATTTTCAATATTTTTTCAAAAATCCAATATGACTTGGCACGCATCATGGTGGGGTGCAGAATATCCATTTCCATCTGAATAACAATAATTCGTCGACAGAAATCATTGTCGGGTAGTCAGAGGGAGTATAGAGGGATTTTTCATTTTCAAAATTACCTCAAAATACAATATGACTTGGCACGCATCATGGTGGGGTGCAGAATATCCATTTCCATCTGAATAACAATAATTCGTCAACAGAAATCATTGACGGGTCGTTGGAGGGGGTATAGAGGGATTTTTCATTTTAAAAATTTCTTCAAAAATCTAATATGACTTGGCACACATCATGGTGGGGTGCAGAATATCTATTTCTATCTGAATAACAATAATTCGTCAACAGAAATCATTGTCGGGTCGTTAGAGGGGGTATAAAGGGATTTTTCATTTTCAAAATGACTTCAAAATTCAAATATGACTTGGCACGCATCATGGTGAGGTGCAGAATATTTATTTCCATATGAATAACAATAATTCTTCGACAGAAATCATTGTCGGGTCGTTAGAGAGGGTATAGAGGGATTTTTCATTATCAAAATTACCTCAAAAATCAAATATGACTTGGCACGCATCATGGTGGGGTACAGAATATCCATTTTCATCTCAATATGAATAATTTGTCACCAGAAATCATTGTCGGGTCGTCAGAGGGGGTATAGAGGGATTTTTCATTTTCAAAATTACCTCAAAATCAAATATGACTTGGCACGCATCATAGAGGGGTGCAGAATATCCATTGCCATCTGAATAACAATAATTTGTCAACAGATATCATTGTCGGGTCGTTAGAGGGGGTATAGAGGGATTTTCCATTTTCAAAATTACCTCTAAATCAAATATGACTTTGCACGCATCATGGTGGGGTGCAGAATATCTATTTCCATCTGAATAACAATAATTCGTCGACAGAACTCATTGTCGGTCGTTAGAGGGGATATAGAGGGATTTTTCATTTTCAAAATTTCTTCAAAAATCTAATATGACTTGGCACGCATCATGGTGGGGTGCAGAATATCTATTTCCATCTGAATAACAATAATTCGTCGACAGAAATCATTGTCGGGTCGTTAGAGGGGGTATAGAGGGATTTTTCATTTTCAAAATGACTTCAAAAATCAAATATGACTTGGCACGCATCATGGTGGGGTACAGAATATCCAATTCCATCTCAATAACAATAATTTGTTAACAGAAATCATTGTCGGGTCGTCAGAGGGGGTATAGAGGGATATTTCATTTTCAAAATTACCTCAAAGTCAAATATGACTCGGCACGCATTATGGTGGGGTGCAGAATATCCATTTCCATCTAAATAACAATAATTCGTCGACAGAAATCATTGTCGGGTCGTTAGAGAGGGTATAGAGGGATTTTTCATTTTCAAAATTACCTCAAAATCAAATATGACTTGGCACGCAACATGGTGGGGTGCAGAATATTCATTTCCATTTGAATAACAATAATTCGTCAACAGAAATCATTGTCGGGTCGTCAGAGGGAGTATAGAGGGATTTTTCATTTTCAAAATGACTTCAAATATCAAATATGACTTGGCACGCATCATAGTGGGGTACAGAATATCCATTTCCATCTCAATAACAATAATTTGTCAACAGAAATCATTGACGGGTCGTTGGAGGGGGTATAGAGGGATTTTTCATTTTCAAAATTTCTTCAAAAATCTAATATGACTTGGCACACATAATGGTGGGGTGCAGAATATCTATTTCTATCTGAATAACAATAATTCGTCGACAGAAGTCATTGCCGGGTCATTAGAGGGGGTATAGAGGGATTTCTCAATTTCAAAATTACCTCAAAATCAAATATGACTTGGCACGCAACATGGTGGGGTGCAGAATATTCATTTCCATCTGGATAACAAAAATTCGTCAACAGAAATCATTGCCGGGTCGTTAGAGGGGGTATAGAGGGATTTTTCATTTTCAATATTTTTTCAAAAATCCAATATGACTTGGCACGCATCATGGTGGGGTGCAGAATATCCATTTCCATCTGAATAACAATAATTCGTCGACAGAAATCATTGTCGGGTAGTCAGAGGGAGTATAGAGGGATTTTTCATTTTCAAAATTACCTCAAAATACAATATGACTTGGCACGCATCATGGTGGGGTGCAGAATATCCATTTCCATCTGAATAACAATAATTCGTCAACAGAAATCATTGACGGGTCGTTGGAGGGGGTATAGAGGGATTTTTCATTTTAAAAATTTCTTCAAAAATCTAATATGACTTGGCACACATCATGGTGGGGTGCAGAATATCTATTTCTATCTGAATAACAATAATTCGTCAACAGAAATCATTGTCGGGTCGTTAGAGGGGGTATAAAGGGATTTTTCATTTTCAAAATGACTTCAAAATTCAAATATGACTTGGCACGCATCATGGTGAGGTGCAGAATATTTATTTCCATATGAATAACAATAATTCTTCGACAGAAATCATTGTCGGGTCGTTAGAGAGGGTATAGAGGGATTTTTCATTATCAAAATTACCTCAAAATCAAATATGACTTGGCACGCAACATAGTGGGATGCAGAATATCCATTATCATCTGAATAACAATAATTCGTCAACAGATCTCATTGTCGGGTCGTTAGAGGGGTATAGAGGGATTTTTCATTTTAAAAATGACTTCAAAATTCAAATAAGACTTGGCACGCATCATGGTGGGGTACAGAATATCCATTTCCATCTCAATATCAATAATTCGTCACCAGAAATCATTGACGGGTCGTTGGAGGGGGTATAAAAGGATTTTTCATTTTCAAAATTTCTTCAAAAATCTAATATGACTTGGCACGCAACATGGTGGGGTGCAGAATATCCATTATCATCTGAATAACAATAATTCGTCAACAGAACTCATTGTCGGGTCGTCAGAGGGGGTATAGAGGGATTTTTCATTTTCAAAATTACCTCAAAATCAAATATGACTTGGCACGCATCATAGTGGGGTGCAGAATATCCATTTTCATCTGAATAACAATAATTCGTCAACAGAAATCATTGACGGGTCATTGGAGGGGGTATAGAAGGATTTTTCATTTTCAAAATTTCTTCAAAAATCTAATATGACTTGGCACGCATCATGGTGGGGTGCAGAATATCCATTGCCATCTGAATAACAATAATTTGTCAACAGAAATCATTGTCGGGTCGTTAGAGGGGGTATAGAGGGATTTTTCATTTTCAAAATTACCTCTAAATCAAATATGACTTTGCATGCATCATGGTGGGGTGCAGAATATCTATTTCCATCTGAATAACAATAATTCGTCGACAGAAATCATTGTCGGGTCGTTAGAGGGAGTATAGTAGGATTTTTCATTTTCAAAATGACTTCAGAAATCAAATATGACTTGGCACGCATCATAGTGGGGTACAGAATATCCATTTCCATCTCAATAGCAATAATTTGTTAACAGAAATCATTGTCGGGTCGCCAGAGGGGGTATAGAGGGATATTTCATTTTCAAAATTACCTCAAAATCAAATATGACTTGGCACGCATTATGGTGGGGTGCAGAATATCCATTTCCATCTAAATAACAATAATTCGTCGACAGAAATCATTGTCGGGTCGTTAGAGAGGGTATAGAGGGATTTTTCATTTTCAAAATTACCTCAAAATCAAATATGACTTGGCACGCAACATGGTGGGGTGCAGAATATTCATTTCCATCTGAATAACAATAATTCGTCAACAGAAATCTTTGTCGGGTCGTTAGAGGGGGTATAGAGGGATTTCTCATTTTCAATATTTCTTCAAAATTCCAATATGACTTGGCACGCATCATGGTGGGGTGCAGAATATCCATTGCCATCTGAATAACAATAATCTGTCAACAGAAATCATTGTTGGGTCGTTAGGGGTGTATAGAGGGATTTTTCATTTTCAATATTTCTTCAAAAATCTAATATGACTTGGCACGCATCGTGGTGGGGTGCAAAGTATCCATGTCCATCTGAATAACAATAATTCGTCAACAGAAATCATTGTCGGGTCGTCAGAGGGGGTATAGAGGGATTTCTCATTTTCAATATTTCTTCAAAAATCAAATATGACTTGGCACGCATCATGGTGAGGTGCAGAATATTTATTTCCATATAAATAACAATAAATCTTCGACAGAAATCATTGTCGGGTCGTTAGAAAGGGTATAGAGGGATTTTTCATTTTCAAAATTACCTCAAAATCAAATATGACTTGGCACGCAACATGGTGGGGTGCAGAATATCCATTATCTTCTGAATAACAATAATTCGTGAACAGAACTCATTGTCGTGTCGTTAGAGGGGCTATAGAGGGATTTTTCATTTTCAAAATTACTTCAAAAATCAAATATGACTTGGCACGCATCATGGTGGGGTACAGAATATCCATTTCCATCTCAATATCAATAATTTGTCAACAGAAATCATTGTCGGGTCGTCAGAGGGGTATAGAGGGATTTTTCATTTTCAAAATTACCTCAAAATCAAATATGACTTGGCACGCATCATAGTGGGGTGCAGAATATTCATTTCCATCTGGATAACAAAAATTCGTCAACAGAAATCATTGCCGGGTCGTTAGAGGGTGTATAGAGGGATTTTTCATTTTCAATATTTTTTCAAAAATCCAATATGACTGGGCACGCATCATGGTGGGGTACAGAATATCCATTTCCATCTGAATAACATTAATTCGTCGACAGAAATCATTGTCGGGTCGTCAGAGGGAGTATAGAGGGATTTTTCATTTTCAAAATGACTTCAAAATTCAAATATGACTTGGCACGCATCATAGTGGGGTACGGAATATCCATTTCCATCTCAATAACTATAATTTGTCAACAGAAATCATTGTCGGGTCGTCAGAGGGGGTATAGAGGGATTTTTCATTTTAAAATTTACCTCAAAATCAATTATGACTTGGCACGCATCATGGTGGGGTGCAGAATATCCATTTCCATCTATATAACAATAATTCGTCAACAGAAATAATTGACGGGTCGTTGGAGGGGGTATAGAGGGATTTCTCATTTTCAATATTTCTTCAAAAATCTAATATGACTTGGCACGCATCATGGTGGGGTACAGAATATCCATTTCCATCTCAATAGCAATAATTTGTAAACAGAAATCATTGTCGGGTCGTCAGAGGGGGAATAGAGGGATTTTTCATTTTAAAATTTACCTCAAAATCAATTATGACTTGGCACGCATCATGGTGGGGTGCAGAATATCCATTTCCATCTATATAACAATAATTCGTCAACAGAAAAAATTGACGGGTCGTTGGAGGGGGTATAGAGGGATTTCTCATTTTCAATATTTCTTCAAAAATCTAATATGACTTGGCACGCATCATGGTGGGGTGCAAAGTATCCATGTCCATCTGAATAACAATTATTCGTCAACAGAACTCATTGTCGGTCGTTAGAGGGGGTATAGAGGGATTTTTCATTTTCAAAATTTCTTCAAAAATCTAATATGACTTGGCACGCATCATGGTGGGGTGCAGAATATCTATTTCCATCTGAATAACAATAATTCGTCGACAGAAATCATTGTCGGGTCATTAGAGGGGGTATAGAGGGATTTATCATTTTCAAAATTACCTCAAAATCAAATATGACTTGGCACGCAACATGGTGGGGTGCAGAATATTCATTTCCATCTGGATAACAAAAATTCGTCAACAGAAATCATTGCCGGGTCGTTAGAGGGAGTATAGAGGGATTTTTCATTTTCAAAATGACTTCAAAAATCAAATATGACTTGGCACGCATCATAGTGGGGTACAGAATATCCATTTCCATCTCAATAACAATGATTTGTTAACAGAAATCATTGTCGGGTCGTCAGAGGTGGTATAGAGGGATTTTCCATTTTCAAAATTACCTCAAAATCAAATATGAATTGGCACGCATCATGGTGGGGTGCAGAATATCCATTTCCATCTAAATAACAATAATTCGTCAACAGAAATCATTGACGGGTCGTTGGAGGGGGTATAGAGGGATTTTTCATTTTCAAAATGACTTCAAAATTCAAATATGACTTGGCACGCATCATAGTGGGGTACGGAATATCCATTTCCATCTCAATAACTATAATTTGTCAACAGAAATCATTGTCGGGTCGTCAGAGGGGGTATAGAGGGATTTTTCATTTTAAAATTTACCTCAAAATCAATTATGACTTGGCACGCATCATGGTGGGGTGCAGAATATCCATTTCCATCTATATAACAATAATTCGTCAACAGAAATAATTGACGGGTCGTTGGAGGGGGTATAGAGGGATTTCTCATTTTCAATATTTCTTCAAAAATCTAATATGACTTGGCACGCATCATGGTGGGGTACAGAATATCCATTTCCATCTCAATAGCAATAATTTGTAAACAGAAATCATTGTCGGGTCGTCAGAGGGGGAATAGAGGGATTTTTCATTTTAAAATTTACCTCAAAATCAAATATGACTTGGCACGCATCATGGTGGGGTGCAGAATATCAATTTCCATCTATATAACAATGATTCGTCATCAGAAAAAATTGACGGGTCGTTGGAGGGGGTATAGAGGGATTTCTCATTTTCAATATTTCTTCAAAAATCTAATATGACTTGGCACGCATCATGGTGGGGTGCAAAGTATCCATGTCCATCTGAATAACAATTATTCGTCAACAGAACTCATTGTCGGTCGTTAGAGGGGGTATAGAGGGATTTTTCATTTTCAAAATTTCTTCTAAAATCTAATATGACTTGGCACGCATCATGGTGGGGTGCAGAATATCTATTTCCATCTGAATAACAATAATTCGTCGACAGAAATCATTGTCGGGTCATTAGAGGGGGTATAGAGGGATTTCTCATTTTCAAAATTACCTCAAAATCAAATATGACTTGGCACGCAACATGGTGGGGTGCAGAATATTCATTTCCATCTGAATAACAATAATTCGTCAACAGAAATCATTGTCAAGACGTCAGAGGGAGTATAGAGGGATTTTTCATTTTCAAAATGACTTCAAAAATCAAATATGACTTGGCACGCATCATAGTGGGGTACAGAATATCCATTTCCATCTCAATAACAATAATTTATTAACAGAAATCATTGTCGGGTCGTCAGAGTGGGTATAGAGGGATTTTTCATTTTCAAAATTATCTCAAAATCAAATATGACTTGGCACGCATCACGGTGGGGTGCAGAATATCCATTTCCATCTGAATATCAATAATTTGTCGACAGAAATCATTGTCGGGTCGTCAGAGTGGGTATAGAGGGATTTATCATTTTCAAAATGACTTCAAAAATCAAATATGACTTGGCACGCATCATAGTGGGGTACAGAATATCCATTTCTATCTCAATATCAATATTTTGTTAACAGAAATCATTGTCGGGTCGTCAGAGGGGGTATAGAGGGATTTCTCATTTTCAAATTTACCTCAAAATCAAATATGACTTGGCACGCATCATGGTGGGGTGCAGAATATCCATTTTCATCTATATAACAATAATTCGTCAATAGAAATCATTGACGGGTCGTTGGAGGGGGTATAGAGGGATTTCTCATTTTCAGTATTTCTTCAAAAATCTAATATGACTTGGCACGCATCATGGTGGGGTGCAGAATATCTATTTCCATCTGAATAACAATAATTCGTCGACAGAAATCATTGTCGGGTCGTTAGAGGGGGTATAGAGGGATTTTCCATTTTCAAAAGTACCTCAAAATCAAATATGACTTGGCACGCATCATGGTGGGGTGCAGAATATCCATATCCATTTAAATAACAATAATTCGTCAACAGAAATCATTGACGGGTCGTTGGAGGGGGTATAGAGGGATTTCTCATTTTCAAAATTACCTCAAAATCAAATATGACTTGGCACGCATCACGGTGGGGTGCAGAATATCCATTTCCATCTGAATATCAATAATTTGTCGACAGAAATCATTGTCGGGTCGTCAGAGTGGGTATAGAGGGATTTTTCATTTTCAAAATTACCTCAAAATCAAATATGACTTGGCACGCATCATAGAGGGGTGCAGAATATCCATTGCCATCTGAATAACAATAATTTGTCAACAGATATCATTGTCGGGTCGTTAGAGGGGGTATAGAGGGATTTTTCATTTTCAAAATTACCTCTAAATCAAATATGACTTTGCACGCATCATGGTGGGGTGCAGAATATCTATTTCCATCTGAATAACAATAATTCGTCGACAGAACTCATTGTCGGTCGTTAGAGGGGATATAGAGGGATTTTTCATTTTCAAAATTTCTTCAAAAATCTAATATGACTTGGCACGCATCATGGTGGGGTGCAGAATATCTATTTCCATCTGAATAACAATAATTCGTCGACAGAAATCATTGTCGGGTCGTTAGAGGGGGTATAGAGGGATTTTTCATTTTCAAAATGACTTCAAAAATCAAATATGACTTGGCACGCATCATAGTGGGGTACAGAATATCCAATTCCATCTCAATAACAATAATTTGTTAACAGAAATCATTGTCGGGTCGTCAGAGGGGGTATAGAGGGATATTTCATTTTCAAAATTACCTCAAAGTCAAATATGACTCGGCACGCATTATGGTGGGGTGCAGAATATCCATTTCCATCTAAATAACAATAATTCGTCGACAGAAATCATTGTCGGGTCGTTAGAGAGGGTATAGAGGGATTTTTCATTTTCAAAATTACCTCAAAATCAAATATGACTTGGCACGCAACATGGTGGGGTGCAGAATATTCATTTCCATCTGAATAACAATAATTCGTCAACAGAAATCATTGTCGGGTCGTCAGAGGGAGTATAGAGGGATTTTTCATTTTCAAAATGACTTCAAATATCAAATATGACTTGGCACGCATCATAGTGGGGTACAGAATATCCATTTCCATCTCAATAACAATAATTTGTCAACAGAAATCATTGACGGGCGTTGGAGGGGGTATAGAGGGATTTTTCATTTTCAAAATTTCTTCAAAAATCTAATATGACTTGGCACACATAATGGTGGGGTGCAGAATATCTATTTCTATCTGAATAACAATAATTCGTCGACAGAAGTCATTGCCGGGTCATTAGAGGGGGTATAGAGGGAATTCTCAATTTCAAAATTACCTCAAAATCAAATATGACTTGGCACGCATCATGGTGGGGTGCAGAATATCCATTTCCATCTAAATAACAATAATTCGTCAACAGAAATCATTGACGGGTCGTTGGAGGGGGTATAGAGGGATTTCTCATTTTCAATATTTCTTCAAAAATCTAATATGACTTGGCACGCAACATGGTGGGGTGCAGAATATTCATTTCCATCTGAATAACAATAATTCGTCAACAGAAATCATTGTTGTGTCGTTAGAGGGGTATAGAGGGATATTTCATTTTCAAAACGACTTCAAAAATCAAATATGACTTGGCACGCATCATGGTGGGGTACAGAATATCCATTTTCATCTCAATATGAATAATTTGTCACCAGAAATCATTGTCGGGTCGTCAGAGGGGGTATAGAGGGATTTTTAATTTTCAAAATTACCTCAAAATCAAATATGACTTGGCACGCATCATAGAGGGGTGCAGAATATCCATTTCCATCTGAATAACATTAATTCGTCGACAGAAATCATTGTCGGGTCGTCAGAGGGAGTATAGAGGGATTTTTCATTTTCAAAATGACTTCAAAATTCAAATATGACTTGGCACGCATCATAGTGGGGTACGGAATATCCATTTCCATCTCAATAACTATAATTTGTCAACAGAAATCATTGTCGGGTCGTCAGAGGGGGTATAGAGGGATTTTTCATTTTAAAATTTACCTCAAAATCAATTATGACTTGGCACGCATCATGGTGGGGTGCAGAATATCCATTTCCATCTATATAACAATAATTCGTCAACAGTAATAATTGACGGGTCGTTGGAGGGGGTATAGAGGGATTTCTCATTTTCAATATTTCTTCAAAAATCTAATATGACTTGGCACGCATCATGGTGGGGTACAGAATATCCATTTCCATCTCAATAGCAATAATTTGTAAACAGAAATCATTGTCGGGTCGTCAGAGGGGGAATAGAGGGATTTTTCATTTTAAAATTTACCTCAAAATCAAATATGACTTGGCACGCATCATGGTGGGGTGCAGAATATCCATTTCCATCTATATAACAATGATTCGTCATCAGAAAAAATTGACGGGTCGTTGGAGGGGGTATAGAGGGATTTCTCATTTTCAATATTTCTTCAAAAATCTAATATGACTTGGCACGCATCATGGTGGGGTGCAAAGTATCCATGTCCATCTGAATAACAATTATTCGTCAACAGAACTCATTGTCGGTCGTTAGAGGGGGTATAGAGGGATTTTTCATTTTCAAAATTTCTTCAAAAATCTAATATGACTTGGCACGCATCATGGTGGGGTGCAGAATATCTATTTCCATCTGACTAACAATAATTCGTCGACAGAAATCATTGTCGGGTCATTAGAGGAGGTATAGAGGGATTTCTCATTTTCAAAATTACCTCAAAATCAAATATGACTTGGCACGCAACATGGTGGGGTGCAGAATATTCATTTCCATCTGAATAACAATAATTCGTCAACAGAAATCATTGTCAAGACGTCAGAGGGAGTATAGAGGGATTTTTCATTTTCAAAATGACTTCAAAAATCAAATATGACTTGGCACGCATCATAGTGGGGTACAGAATATCCATTTCCATCTCAATAACTATAATTTATTAACAGAAATCATTGTCGGGTCGTCAGAGTGGGTATAGAGGGATTTTTCATTTTCAAAATTATCTCAAAATCAAATATGACTTGGCACGCATCATGGTGGGGTGCAAAATATTCATTTCCATCTGGATAACGATAATTCGTCAACAGAAATCATAGTCGGGTCGTTAGAGGGGGTATAGAGGAATTTTTCATTTTCAATATTTCTTCAAAAATCGAATATGACTTGGCACGCATCATGGTGGGGTGCAGAATATCCATTTCCATCTGAATATCAATAATTTGTCGACAGAAATCATTGTCGGGTCGTCAGAGGGGGTATAGAGGGATTTATCATTTTCAAAATGACTTCAAAAATCAAATATGACTTGGCACGCATCATAGTGGGGTACAGAATATCCATTTCCATCTCAATAACAATGATTTGTTAACAGAAATCATTGTCGGGTCGTCAGAGGTGGTATAGAGGGATTTTCCATTTTCAAAATTACCTCAAAATCAAATATGAATTGGCACGCATCATGGTGGGGTGCAGAATATCCATTTCCATCTGAATAACAATAATTCGTCGACAGAAATCATTGTCGGGTCGTCAGAGGGAGTATAGAGGGATTTTTCATTTTCAAAATGACTTCAAAAATCAAATATGACTTGGCACGCATCATAGTGGGGTACAGAATATCCATTTCCATCTCAATAACAATGATTTGTTAACAGAAATCATTGTCGGGTCGTCAGAGGTGGTATAGAGGGATTTTCCATTTTCAAAATTACCTCAAAATCAAATATGAATTGGCACGCATCATGGTGGGGTGCAGAATATCCATTTCCATCTAAATAACAATAATTCGTCAACAGAAATCATTGACGGGTCGTTGGAGGGGGTATAGAGGGATTTCTCATTTTCAATATTTCTTCAAAAATCTAATATGACTTGGCACGCAACATGGTGGGGTGCAGAATATTCATTTCCATCTGAATAACAATAATTCGTCAACAGAAATCATTGTTGGGTCGTTAGAGGGGTATAGAGGGATATTTCATTTTCAAAATGACTTCAAAAATCAAATATGACTTGGCACGCATCATGGTGGGGTACAGAATATCCATTTTCATCTCAATATGAATAATTTGTCACCAGAAATCATTGTCGGGTCGTCAGAGGGGGTATAGAGGGATTTTTAATTTTCAAAATTACCTCAAAATCAAATATGACTTGGCACGCATCATAGAGGGGTGCAGAATATCCATTTCCATCTGAATAACATTAATTCGTCGACAGAAATCATTGTCGGGTCGTCAGAGGGAGTATAGAGGGATTTTTCATTTTCAAAATGACTTCAAAATTCAAATATGACTTGGCACGCATCATAGTGGGGTACGGAATATCCATTTCCATCTCAATAACTATAATTTGTCAACAGAAATCATTGTCGGGTCGTCAGAGGGGGTATAGAGGGATTTTTCATTTTAAAATTTACCTCAAAATCAATTATGACTTGGCACGCATCATGGTGGGGTGCAGAATATCCATTTCCATCTATATAACAATAATTCGTCAACAGAAATAATTGACGGGTCGTTGGAGGGGGTATAGAGGGATTTCTCATTTTCAATATTTCTTCAAAAATCTAATATGACTTGGCACGCATCATGGTGGGGTACAGAATATCCATTTCCATCTCAATAGCAATAATTTGTAAACAGAAATCATTGTCGGGTCGTCAGAGGGGGAATAGAGGGATTTTTCATTTTAAAATTTACCTCAAAATCAAATATGACTTGGCACGCATCATGGTGGGGTGCAGAATATCCATTTCCATCTATATAACAATGATTCGTCATCAGAAAAAATTGACGGGTCGTTGGAGGGGGTATAGAGAGATTTCTCATTTTCAATATTTCTTCAAAAATCTAATATGACTTGGCACGCATCATGGTGGGGTGCAAAGTATCCATGTCCATCTGAATAACAATTATTCGTCAACAGAACTCATTGTCGGTCGTTAGAGGGGGTATAGAGGGATTTTTCATTTTCAAAATTTCTTCAAAAATCTAATATGACTTGGCACGCATCATGGTGGGGTGCAGAATATCTATTTCCATCTGACTAACAATAATTCGTCGACAGAAATCATTGTCGGGTCATTAGAGGAGGTATAGAGGGATTTCTCATTTTCAAAATTACCTCAAAATCAAATATGACTTGGCACGCAACATGGTGGGGTGCAGAATATTCATTTCCATCTGAATAACAATAATTCGTCAACAGAAATCATTGTCAAGACGTCAGAGGGAGTATAGAGGGATTTTTCATTTTCAAAATGACTTCAAAAATCAAATATGACTTGGCACGCATCATAGTGGGGTACAGAATATCCATTTCCATCTCAATAACTATAATTTATTAACAGAAATCATTGTCGGGTCGTCAGAGTGGGTATAGAGGGATTTTTCATTTTCAAAATTATCTCAAAATCAAATATGACTTGGCACGCATCATGGTGGGGTGCAAAATATTCATTTCCATCTGGATAACGATAATTCGTCAACAGAAATCATAGTCGGGTCGTTAGAGGGGGTATAGAGGGATTTTTCATTTTCAATATTTCTTCAAAAATCGAATATGACTTGGCACGCATCATGGTGGGGTGCAGAATATCCATTTCCATCTGAATATCAATAATTTGTCGACAGAAATCATTGTCGGGTCGTCAGAGGGGGTATAGAGGGATTTATCATTTTCAAAATGACTTCAAAAATCAAATATGACTTGGCACGCATCATAGTGGGGTACAGAATATCCATTTCTATCTCAATAACAATATTTTGTGAACAGAAATCATTGTCGGGTCGTCATAGGGGGTATAGAGGGATTTTTCATTTTCAAATTTACCTCAAAATCAAATATGGCTTGGCACGCATCATGGTGGGGTGCAGAATATCCATTTTCATCTATATAACAATAATTCGTCAATAGAAATCATTGACGGGTCGTTGGAGGGGGTATAGAGGGATTTCTCATTTTCAATATTTCTTCAAAAATCTAATATGACTTGGCACGCATCATGGTGGGGTGCAGAATATCTATTTCCATCTGACTAACAATAATTCGTCGACAGAAATCATTGTCGGGTCATTAGAGGAGGTATAGAGGGATTTCTCATTTTCAAAATTACCTCAAAATCAAATATGACTTGGCACGCAACATGGTGGGGTGCAGAATATTCATTTCCATCTGAATAACAATAATTCGTCAACAGAAATCATTGTCAAGACGTCAGAGGGAGTATAGAAGGATTTCTCATTTTCAAAATGACTTCAAAAATCAAATATGACTTGGCACGCATCATAGTGGGGTACAGAATATCCATTTCCATCTCAATAACAATAATTTATTAACAGAAATCATTGTCGGGTCGTCAGAGTGGGTATAGAGGGATTTTTCATTTTCAAAATTATCTCAAAATCAAATATGACTTGGCACGCATCATGGTGGGGTGCAAAATATTCATTTCCATCTGGATAACGATAATTCGTCAACAGAAATCATAGTCGGGTCGTTAGAGGGGGTATAGAGGGATTTTTCATTTTCAATATTTCTTCAAAAATCGAATATGACTTGGCACGCATCATGGTGGGGTGCAGAATATCCATTTCCATCTGAATATCAATAATTTGTCGACAGAAATCATTGTCGGGTCGTCAGAGGGGGTATAGAGGGATTTATCATTTTCAAAATGACTTCAAAAATCAAATATGACTTGGCACGCATCATAGTGGGGTACAGAATATCCATTTCTATCTCAATAACAATATTTTGTGAACAGAAATCATTGTCGGGTCGTCAGAGGGGGTATAGAGGGATTTTTCATTTTCAAATTTACCTCAAAATCAAATATGACTTGGCACGCATCATGGTGGGGTGCAGAATATCCATTTTCATCTATATAACAATAATTCGTCAATAGAAATCATTGACGGGTCGTTGGAGGGGGTATAGAGGGATTTTTCATTTTCAATATTTCTTCAAAAATCTAATATGACTTGGCACGCATCTTGGTGGGGTGCAGAATATCTATTTCCATCTGAATAACAATAATTCGTCGACAGAAATCATTGTCGGGTCGTTAGAGGGGGTATAGAGGGATTTTCCATTTTCAAAAGTACCTCAAAATCAAATATGACTTGGCACGCATCATGGTGGGGTGCAGAATATCCATATCCATTTAAATAACAATAATTCGTCAACAGAAATCATTGACGGGTCGTCAGAGGGAGTATAGAGGGATTTTTCATTTTCAAAATGACTTCAAAATTCAAATATGACTTGGCACGCATCATAGTGGGGTACGGAATATCCATTTCCATCTCAATAACTATAATTTGTCAACAGAAATCATTGTCGGGTCGTCAGAGGGGGTATAGAGGGATTTTTCATTTTAAAATTTACCTCAAAATCAATTATGACTTGGCACGCATCATGGTGGGGTGCAGAATATCCATTTCCATCTATATAACAATAATTCGTCAACAGAAATAATTGACGGGTCGTTGGAGGGGGTATAGAGGGATTTCTCATTTTCAATATTTCTTCAAAAATCTAATATGACTTGGCACGCATCATGGTGGGGTACAGAATATCCATTTCCATCTCAATAGCAATAATTTGTAAACAGAAATCATTGTCGGGTCGTCAGAGGGGGAATAGAGGGATTTTTCATTTTAAAATTTACCTCAAAATCAAATATGACTTGGCACGCATCATGGTGGGGTGCAGAATATCCATTTCCATCTATATAACAATGATTCGTCATCAGAAAAAATTGACGGGTCGTTGGAGGGGGTATAGAGAGATTTCTCATTTTCAATATTTCTTCAAAAATCTAATATGACTTGGCACGCATCATGGTGGGGTGCAAAGTATCCATGTCCATCTGAATAACAATTATTCGTCAACAGAACTCATTGTCGGTCGTTAGAGGGGGTATAGAGGGATTTTTCATTTTCAAAATTTCTTCAAAAATCTAATATGACTTGGCACGCATCATGGTGGGGTGCAGAATATCTATTTCCATCTGACTAACAATAATTCGTCGACAGAAATCATTGTCGGGTCATTAGAGGAGGTATAGAGGGATTTCTCATTTTCAAAATTACCTCAAAATCAAATATGACTTGGCACGCAACATGGTGGGGTGCAGAATATTCATTTCCATCTGAATAACAATAATTCGTCAACAGAAATCATTGTCAAGACGTCAGAGGGAGTATAGAGGGATTTTTCATTTTCAAAATGACTTCAAAAATCAAATATGACTTGGCACGCATCATAGTGGGGTACAGAATATCCATTTCCATCTCAATAACTATAATTTATTAACAGAAATCATTGTCGGGTCGTCAGAGTGGGTATAGAGGGATTTTTCATTTTCAAAATTATCTCAAAATCAAATATGACTTGGCACGCATCATGGTGGGGTGCAAAATATTCATTTCCATCTGGATAACGATAATTCGTCAACAGAAATCATAGTCGGGTCGTTAGAGGGGGTATAGAGGGATTTTTCATTTTCAATATTTCTTCAAAAATCGAATATGACTTGGCACGCATCATGGTGGGGTGCAGAATATCCATTTCCATCTGAATATCAATAATTTGTCGACAGAAATCATTGTCGGGTCGTCAGAGGGGGTATAGAGGGATTTATCATTTTCAAAATGACTTCAAAAATCAAATATGACTTGGCACGCATCATAGTGGGGTACAGAATATCCATTTCTATCTCAATAACAATATTTTGTGAACAGAAATCATTGTCGGGTCGTCATAGGGGGTATAGAGGGATTTTTCATTTTCAAATTTACCTCAAAATCAAATATGGCTTGGCACGCATCATGGTGGGGTGCAGAATATCCATTTTCATCTATATAACAATAATTCGTCAATAGAAATCATTGACGGGTCGTTGGAGGGGGTATAGAGGGATTTCTCATTTTCAATATTTCTTCAAAAATCTAATATGACTTGGCACGCATCATGGTGGGGTGCAGAATATCTATTTCCATCTGACTAACAATAATTCGTCGACAGAAATCATTGTCGGGTCATTAGAGGAGGTATAGAGGGATTTCTCATTTTCAAAATTACCTCAAAATCAAATATGACTTGGCACGCAACATGGTGGGGTGCAGAATATTCATTTCCATCTGAATAACAATAATTCGTCAACAGAAATCATTGTCAAGACGTCAGAGGGAGTATAGAAGGATTTCTCATTTTCAAAATGACTTCAAAAATCAAATATGACTTGGCACGCATCATAGTGGGGTACAGAATATCCATTTCCATCTCAATAACAATAATTTATTAACAGAAATCATTGTCGGGTCGTCAGAGTGGGTATAGAGGGATTTTTCATTTTCAAAATTATCTCAAAATCAAATATGACTTGGCACGCATCATGGTGGGGTGCAAAATATTCATTTCCATCTGGATAACGATAATTCGTCAACAGAAATCATAGTCGGGTCGTTAGAGGGGGTATAGAGGGATTTTTCATTTTCAATATTTCTTCAAAAATCGAATATGACTTGGCACGCATCATGGTGGGGTGCAGAATATCCATTTCCATCTGAATATCAATAATTTGTCGACAGAAATCATTGTCGGGTCGTCAGAGGGGGTATAGAGGGATTTATCATTTTCAAAATGACTTCAAAAATCAAATATGACTTGGCACGCATCATAGTGGGGTACAGAATATCCATTTCTATCTCAATAACAATATTTTGTGAACAGAAATCATTGTCGGGTCGTCAGAGGGGGTATAGAGGGATTTTTCATTTTCAAATTTACCTCAAAATCAAATATGACTTGGCACGCATCATGGTGGGGTGCAGAATATCCATTTTCATCTATATAACAATAATTCGTCAATAGAAATCATTGACGGGTCGTTGGAGGGGGTATAGAGGGATTTTTCATTTTCAATATTTCTTCAAAAATCTAATATGACTTGGCACGCATCTTGGTGGGGTGCAGAATATCTATTTCCATCTGAATAACAATAATTCGTCGACAGAAATCATTGTCGGGTCGTTAGAGGGGGTATAGAGGGATTTTCCATTTTCAAAAGTACCTCAAAATCAAATATGACTTGGCACGCATCATGGTGGGGTGCAGAATATCCATATCCATTTAAATAACAATAATTCGTCAACAGAAATCATTGACGGGTCGTTGGAGGGGGTATAGAGGGATTTCTCATTTTCAATATAACTTCAAAAATCTAATATGACTTGGCACGCATCATGGTGGGGTGCAGAATATCTATTTCTATCTGAATAACAGTAATTCGTCGACAGAAATCATTGTCGAATCGTTAGGTGGGGTATAGAGGGATTTATCATTTTCAAAATTACCTCAAAACCAAATATGACTTGGCACGCAACATGGTGGGGTGCAGAATATTCATTTCCATCTGGATAACAAAAATTCGTCAACAGAAATCATTGCCGGGTCGTTAGAGGGGGTATAGAGGGATTTTTCATTTTCAATATTTTTTCAAAAATCCAATATGACTTGGCACGCATCATGGTGGGGTGCAGAATATCCATTTCCATCTGAATAACAATAATTCGTCGACAGAAATCATTGTCGGGTCGTCAGAGGAAGTATAGAGGGATTTTTCATTTTCAAAATGACTTCAAAAATCAAATATGACTTGGCACGCATCATAGTGGGGTACAGAATATCCATTTCCATCTCAATAACAATGATTTGTTAACAGAAATCATTGTCGGGTCGTCAGAGGTGGTATAGAGGGATTTTCCATTTTCAAAATTACCTCAAAATCAAATATGAATTGGCACGCATCATGGTGGGGTGCAGAATATCCATTTCCATCTAAATAACAATAATTCGTCAACAGAAATCATTGACGGGTCGTTGGAGGGGGTATAGAGGGATTTCTCATTTTCAATATTTCTTCAAAAATCTAATATGACTTGGCACGCAACATGGTGGGGTGCAGAATATTCATTTCCATCTGAATAACAATAATTCGTCAACAGAAATCATTGTTGGGTCGTTAGAGGAGTATAGAGGGATATTTAATTTTCAAAATGACTTCAAAAATCAAATATGACTTGGCACGCATCATGGTGGGGTACAGAATATCCATTTTCATCTCAATATGAATAATTTGTCACCAGAAATCATTGTCGGGTCGTCAGAGGGGGTATAGAGGGATTTTTCACTTTCAAAATTACCTCAAAATCAAATATGACTTGGCACGCATCATAGAGGGGTGCAGAATATCCATTGCCATCTGAATAACAATAATTTGTCAACAGAAATCATTGTCGGGTCGTTAGAGGGGGTATAGAGGGATTTTTCATTTTCAAAATTACCTCTAAATCAAATATGACTTTGCACGCATCATGGTGGGGTGCAGAATATCTATTTCCATCTGAATAACAATAATTCGTCGACAGAAATCATTGTCGGGTCGTCAGAGGGAGTATAGAGGGATTTTTCATTTTCAAAATTACCTCAAAATACAATATGACTTGGCACGCATCATGGTGGGGTGCAGAATATCCATTTCCATCTGAATAACAATAATTCGTCGACAGAAATCATTGTCGGGTCGTCAGAGGGAGTATAGAGGGATTTTTCATTTTCAAAATGACTTCAAAAATCAAATATGACTTGGCACGCATCATAGTGGGGTACAGAATATCCATTTCCATCTCAATAACAATGATTTGTTAACAGAAATCATTGTCGGGTCGTCAGAGGTGGTATAGAGGGATTTTCCATTTTCAAAATTACCTCAAAATCAAATATGAATTGGCACGCATCATGGTGGGGTGCAGAATATCCATTTCCATCTAAATAACAATAATTCGTCAACAGAAATCTTTGACGGGTCGTTGGAGGGGGTATAGAGGGATTTCTCATTTTCAATATTTCTTCAAAAATCTAATATGACTTGGCACGCAACATGGTGGGGTGCAGAATATTCATTTCCATCTGAATAACAATAATTCGTCAACAGAAATCATTGTTGGGGCGTTAGAGGGGTATAGAGGGATATTTCATTTTCAAAATGACTTCAAAAATCAAATATGACTTGGCACGCATCATGGTGGGGTACAGAATATCCATTTTCATCTCAATATGAATAATTTGTCACCAGAAATCATTGTCGGGTCGTCAGAGGGGGTATAGAGGGATTTTTCATTTTCAAAATTACCTCAAAATCAAATATGACTTGGCACGCATCATAGAGGGGTGCAGAATATCCATTGCCATCTGAATAACAATAATTTGTCAACAGATATCATTGTCGGGTCGTTAGAGGGGGTATAGAGGGATTTTCCATTTTCAAAATTACCCCTAAATCAAATATGACTTTGCACGCATCATGGTGGGGTGCAGAATATCTATTTCCATCTGAATAACAATAATTCGTCGACAGAACTCATTGTCGGTCGTTAGAGGGGATATAGAGGGATTTTTCATTTTCAAAATTTCTTCAAAAATCTAATATGACTTGGCACGCATCATGGTGGGGTGCAGAATATCTATTTCCATCTGAATAACAATAATTCGTCGACAGAAATCATTGTCGGGTCGTTAGAGGGGGTATAGAGGGATTTTTCATTTTCAAAATGACTTCAAAAATCAAATATGTCTTGGCACGCATCATGGTGGGGTACAGAATATCCAATTCCATCTCAATAACAATAATTTGTTAACAGAAATCATTGTCGGGTCGTCAGAGGGGGTATAGAGGGATATTTCATTTTCAAAATTACCTCAAAGTCAAATATGACTCGGCACGCATTATGGTGGGGTGCAGAATATCCATTTCCATCTAAATAACAATAATTCGTCGACAGAAATCATTGTCGGGTCGTTAGAGAGGGTATAGAGGGATTTTTCATTTTCAAAATTACCTCAAAATCAAATATGACTTGGCACGCAACATGGTGGGGTGCAGAATATTCATTTCCATTTGAATAACAATAATTCGTCAACAGAAATCATTGTCGGGTCGTCAGAGGGAGTATAGAGGGATTTTTCATTTTCAAAATGACTTCAAATATCAAATATGACTTGGCACGCATCATAGTGGGGTACAGAATATCCATTTCCATCTCAATAACAATAATTTGTCAACAGAAATCATTGACGGGTCGTTGGAGGGGGTATAGAGGGATTTTTCATTTTCAAAATTTCTTCAAAAATCTAATATGACTTGGCACACATAATGGTGGGGTGCAGAATATCTATTTCTATCTGAATAACAATAATTCGTCGACAGAAGTCATTGCCGGGTCATTAGAGGGGGTATAGAGGGATTTCTCAATTTCAAAATTACCTCAAAATCAAATATGACTTGGCACGCAACATGGTGGGGTGCAGAATATTCATTTCCATCTGGATAACAAAAATTCGTCAACAGAAATCATTGCCGGGTCGTTAGAGGGGGTATAGAGGGATTTTTCATTTTCAATATTTTTTCAAAAATCCAATATGACTTGGCACGCATCATGGTGGGGTGCAGAATATCCATTTCCATCTGAATAACAATAATTCGTCGACAGAAATCATTGTCGGGTAGTCAGAGGGAGTATAGAGGGATTTTTCATTTTCAAAATTACCTCAAAATACAATATGACTTGGCACGCATCATGGTGGGGTGCAGAATATCCATTTCCATCTGAATAACAATAATTCGTCAACAGAAATCATTGACGGGTCGTTGGAGGGGGTATAGAGGGATTTTTCATTTTAAAAATTTCTTCAAAAATCTAATATGACTTGGCACACATCATGGTGGGGTGCAGAATATCTATTTCTATCTGAATAACAATAATTCGTCAACAGAAATCATTGTCGGGTCGTTAGAGGGGGTATAAAGGGATTTTTCATCATTAAAATGACTTCAAAATTCAAATATGACTTGGCACGCATCATGGTGAGGTGCAGAATATTTATTTCCATATGAATAACAATAATTCTTCGACAGAAATCATTGTCGGGTCGTTAGAGAGGGTATAGAGGGATTTTTCATTATCAAAATTACCTCAAAATCAAATATGACTTGGCACGCAACATAGTGGGATGCAGAATATCCATTATCATCTGAATAACAATAATTCGTCAACAGATCTCATTGTCGGGTCGTTAGAGGGGTATAGAGGGATTTTTCATTTTAAAAATGACTTCAAAATTCAAATAAGACTTGGCACGCATCATGGTGGGGTACAGAATATCCATTTCCATCTCAATATCAATAATTCGTCACCAGAAATCATTGACGGGTCGTTGGAGGGGGTATAAAAGGATTTTTCATTTTCAAAATTTCTTCAAAAATCTAATATGACTTGGCACGCAACATGGTGGGGTGCAGAATATCCATTATCATCAGAATAACAATAATTCGTCAACAGAACTCATTGTCGGGTCGTCAGAGGGGGTATAGAGGGATTTTTCATTTTCAAAATTACCTCAAAATCAAATATGACTTGGCACGCATCATAGTGGGGTGCAGAATATCCATTTTCATCTGAATAACAATAATTCGTCAACAGAAATCATTGACGGGTCATTGGAGGGGGTATAGAAGGATTTTTCATTTTCAAAATTTCTTCAAAAATCTAATATGACTTGGCACGCATCATGGTGGGGTGCAGAATATCCATTGCCATCTGAATAACAATAATTTGTCAACAGAAATCATTGTCGGGTCGTTAGAGGGGGTATAGAGGGATTTTTCATTTTCAAAATTACCTCTAAATCAAATATGACTTTGCATGCATCATGGTGGGGTGCAGAATATCTATTTCCATCTGAATAACAATAATTCGTCGACAGAAATCATTGTCGGGTCGTTAGAGGGAGTATAGTAGGATTTTTCATTTTCAAAATGACTTCAGAAATCAAATATGACTTGGCACGCATCATAGTGGGGTACAGAATATCCATTTCCATCTCAATAGCAATAATTTGTTAACAGAAATCATTGTCGGGTCGCCAGAGGGGGTATAGAGGGATATTTCATTTTCAAAATTACCTCAAAATCAAATATGACTTGGCACGCATTATGGTGGGGTGCAGAATATCCATTTCCATCTAAATAACAATAATTCGTCGACAGAAATCATTGTCGGGTCGTTAGAGAGGGTATAGAGGGATTTTTCATTTTCAAAATTATTTCAAAATCAAATATGACTTGGCACGCAACATGGTGGGGTGCAGAATATTCATTTCCATCTGAATAACAATAATTCGTCAACAGAAATCTTTGTCGGGTCGTTAGAGGGGGTATAGAGGGATTTCTCATTTTCAATATTTCTTCAAAATTCCAATATGACTTGGCACGCATCATGGTGGGGTGCAGAATATCCATTGCCATCTGAATAACAATAATCTGTCAACAGAAATCATTGTCGGGTCGTTAGGGGTGTATAGAGGGATTTTTCATTTTCAATATTTCTTCAAAAATCTAATATGACTTGGCACGCATCGTGGTGGGGTGCAGAGTATCCATGTCCATCTGAATAACAATAATTCGTCAACAGAAATCATTGTCGGGTCGTCAGAGGGGGTATAGAGGGATTTCTCATTTTCAATATTTCTTCAAAAATCAAATATGACTTGGCACGCATCATGGTGAGGTGCAGAATATTTATTTCCATATAAATAACAATAAATCTTCGACAGAAATCATTGTCGGGTCGTTAGAGAGGGTATAGAGGGATTTTTCATTTTCAAAATTACCTCAAAATCAAATATGACTTGGCACGCAACATGGTGGGGTGCAGAATATCCATTATCTTCTGAATAACAATAATTCGTGAACAGAACTCATTGTCGTGTCGTTAGAGGGGGTATAGAGGGATTTTTCATTTTCAAAATTACTTCAAAAATCAAATATGACTTGGCACGCATCATGGTGGGGTACAGAATATCCATTTCCATCTCAATATCAATAATTTGTCAACAGAAATCATTGTCGGGTCGTCAGAGGGGTATAGAGGGATTTTTCATTTTCAAAATTACCTCAAAATCAAATATGACTTGGCACGCATCATAGTGGGGTGCAGAATATTCATTTCCATCTGGATAACAAAAATTCGTCAACAGAAATCATTGCCGGGTCGTTAGAGGGTGTATAGAGGGATTTTTCATTTTCAATATTTTTTCAAAAATCCAATATGACTGGGCACGCATCATGGTGGGGTACAGAATATCCATTTCCATCTGAATAACATTAATTCGTCGACAGAAATCATTGTCGGGTCGTCAGAGGGAGTATAGAGGGATTTTTCATTTTCAAAATGACTTCAAAATTCAAATATGACTTGGCACGCATCATAGTGGGGTACGGAATATCCATTTCCATCTCAATAACTATAATTTGTCAACAGAAATCATTGTCGGGTCGTCAGAGGGGGTATAGAGGGATTTTTCATTTTAAAATTTACCTCAAAATCAATTATGACTTGGCACGCATCATGGTGGGGTGCAGAATATCCATTTCCATCTATATAACAATAATTCGTCAACAGAAATAATTGACGGGTCGTTGGAGGGGGTATAGAGGGATTTCTCATTTTCAATATTTCTTCAAAAATCTAATATGACTTGGCACGCATCATGGTGGGGTACAGAATATCCATTTCCATCTCAATAGCAATAATTTGTAAACAGAAATCATTGTCGGGTCGTCAGAGGGGGAATAGAGGGATTTTTCATTTTAAAATTTACCTCAAAATCAAATATGACTTGGCACGCATCATGGTGGGGTGCAGAATATCAATTTCCATCTATATAACAATGATTCGTCATCAGAAAAAATTGACGGGTCGTTGGAGGGGGTGTAGAGGGATTTCTCATTTTCAATATTTCTTCAAAAATCTAATATGACTTGGCACGCATCATGGTGGGGTGCAATGTATCCATGTCCATCTGAATAACAATTATTCGTCAACAGAACTCATTGTCGGTCGTTAGAGGGGGTATAGAGGGATTTTTCATTTTCAAAATTTCTTCAAAAATCTAATATGACTTGGCACGCATCATGGTGGGGTGCAGAATATCTATTTCCATCTGAATAACAATAATTCGTCGACAGAAATCATTGTCGGGTCATTAGAGGGGGTATAGAGGGATTTCTCATTTTCAAAATTACCTCAAAATCAAATATGACTTGGCACGCAACATGGTGGGGTGCAGAATATTCATTTCCATCTGAATAACAATAATTCGTCAACAGAAATCATTGTCAAGACGTCAGAGGGAGTATAGAGAGATTTTTCATTTTCAAAATGACTTCAAAAATCAAATATGACTTGGCACGCATCATAGTGGGGTACAGAATATCCATTTCCATCTCAATAACAATAATTTATTAACAGAAATCATTGTCGGGTCGTCAGAGTGGGTATAGAGGGATTTTTCATTTTCAAAATTACCTCAAAATCAAATATGACTTGGCACGCATCATAGAGGGGTGCAGAATATCCATTGCCATCTGAATAACAATAATTTGTCAACAGATATCATTGTCGGGTCGTTAGAGGGGGTATAGAGGGATTTTTCATTTTCAAAATTACCTCTAAATCAAATATGACTTTGCACGCATCATGGTGGGGTGCAGAATATCTATTTCCATCTGAATAACAATAATTCGTCGACAGAACTCATTGTCGGTCGTTAGAGGGGATATAGAGGGATTTTTCATTTTCAAAATTTCTTCAAAAATCTAATATGACTTGGCACGCATCATGGTGGGGTGTAGAATATCTATTTCCATCTGAATAACAATAATTCGTCGACAGAAATCATTGTCGGGTCGTTAGAGGGGGTATAGAGGGATTTTTCATTTTCAAAATGACTTCAAAAATCAAATATGACTTGGCACGCATCATAGTGGGGTACAGAATATCCAATTCCATCTCAATAACAATAATTTGTTAACAGAAATCATTGTCGGGTCGTCAGAGGGGGTATAGAGGGATATTTCATTTTCAAAATTACCTCAAAGTCAAATATGACTCGGCACGCATTATGGTGGGGTGCAGAATATCCATTTCCATCTAAATAACAATAATTCGTCGACAGAAATCATTGTCGGGTCGTTAGAGAGGGTATAGAGGGATTTTTCATTTTCAAAATTACCTCAAAATCAAATATGACTTGGCACGCAACATGGTGGGGTGCAGAATATTCATTTCCATCTGAATAACAATAATTCGTCAACAGAAATCATTGTCGGGTCGTCAGAGGGAGTATAGAGGGATTTTTCATTTTCAAAATGACTTCAAATATCAAATATGACTTGGCACGCATCATAGTGGGGTACAGAATATCCATTTCCATCTCAATAACAATAATTTGTCAACAGAAATCATTGACGGGCGTTGGAGGGGGTATAGAGGGATTTTTCATTTTCAAAATTTCTTCAAAAATCTAATATGACTTGGCACACATAATGGTGGGGTGCAGAATATCTATTTCTATCTGAATAACAATAATTCGTCGACAGAAGTCATTGCCGGGTCATTAGAGGGGGTATAGAGGGAATTCTCAATTTCAAAATTACCTCAAAATCAAATATGACTTGGCACGCATCATAGTGGGGTGCAGAATATCCATTTTCATCTGAATAACAATAATTCGTCAACAGAAATCATTGACGGGTCATTGGAGGGGGTATAGAAGGATTTTTCATTTTCAAAATTTCTTCAAAAATCTAATATGACTTGGCACGCATCATGGTGGGGTGCAGAATATCCATTGCCATCTGAATAACAATAATTTGTCAACAGAAGTCATTGTCGGGTCGTTAGAGGGGGTATAGAGGGATTTTTCATTTTCAAAATTACCTCTAAATCAAATATGACTTTGCATGCATCATGGTGGGGTGCAGAATATCTATTTCCATCTGAATAACAATAATTCGTCGACAGAAATCATTGTCGGGTCGTTAGATGGAGTATAGTAGGATTTTTCATTTTCAAAATGACTTCAGAAATCAAATATGACTTGGCACGCATCATGGTGGGGTGCAGAATATCCATTGCCATCTGAATAACAATAATTTGTCAACAGAAGTCATTGTCGGGTCGTTAGAGGGGGTATAGAGGGATTTTTCATTTTCAAAATTACCTCTAAATCAAATATGACTTTGCATGCATCATGGTGGGGTGCAGAATATCTATTTCCATCTGAATAACAATAATTCGTCGACAGAAATCATTGTCGGGTCGTTAGAGGGAGTATAGTAGGATTTTTCATTTTCAAAATGACTTCAGAAATCAAATATGACTTGGCACGCATCATAGTGGGGTACAGAATATTCATTTCCATCTGAATAACAATAATTCGTCAACAGAAATCTTTGTCGGGTCGTTAGAGGGGGTATAGAGGGATTTCTCATTTTCAATATTTCTTCAAAATTCCAATATGACTTGGCACGCATCATGGTGGGGTGCAGAATATCCATTGCCATCTGAATAACAATAATCTGTCAACAGAAATCATTGTCGGGTCGTTAGGGGTGTATAGAGGGATTTTTCATTTTCAATATTTCTTCAAAAATCTAATATGACTTGGCACGCATCGTGGTGGGGTGCAAAGTATCCATGTCCATCTGAATAACAATAATTCGTCAACAGAAATCATTGTCGGGTCGTCAGAGGGGGTATAGAGGGATTTCTCATTTTCAATATTTCTTCAAAAATCAAATATGACTTGGCACGCATCATGGTGAGGTGCAGAATATTTATTTCCATATAAATAACAATAAATCTTCGACAGAAATCATTGTCGGGTCGTTAGAGAGGGTATAGAGGGATTTTTCATTTTCAAAATTACCTCAAAATCAAATATGACTTGGCACGCAACATGGTGGGGTGCAGAATATCCATTATCTTCTGAATAACAATAATTCGTGAACAGAACTCATTGTCGGGTCGTTAGAGGGGGTATAGAGGGATTTTTCATTTTCAAAATTACTTCAAAAATCAAATATGACTTGGCACGCATCATGGTGGGGTACAGAATATCCATTTCCATCTCAATATCAATAATTTGTCAACAGAAATCATTGTCGGGTCGTCAGAGGGGTATAGAGGGATTTTTCATTTTCAAAATTACCTCAAAATCAAATATGACTTGGCACGCATCATAGTGGGGTGCAGAATATTCATTTCCATCTGGATAACAAAAATTCGTCAACAGAAATCATTGCCGGGTCGTTAGAGGGTGTATAGAGGGATTTTTCATTTTCAATATTTTTTCAAAAATCCAATATGACTGGGCACGCATCATGGTGGGGTACAGAATATCCATTTCCATCTGAATAACATTAATTCGTCGACAGAAATCATTGTCGGGTCGTCAGAGGGAGTATAGAGGGATTTTTCATTTTCAAAATGACTTCAAAATTCAAATATGACTTGGCACGCATCATAGTGGGGTACGGAATATCCATTTCCATCTCAATAACTATAATTTGTCAACAGAAATCATTGTCGGGTCGTCAGAGGGGGTATAGAGGGATTTTTCATTTTAAAATTTACCTCAAAATCAATTATGACTTGGCACGCATCATGGTGGGGTGCAGAATATCCATTTCCATCTATATAACAATGATTCGTCATCAGAAAAAATTGACGGGTCGTTGGAGGGGGTATAGAGGGATTTCTCATTTTCAATATTTCTTCAAAAATCTAATACGACTTGGCACGCATCATGGTGGGGTGCAAAGTATCCATGTCCATCTGAATAACAATTATTCGTCAACAGAACTCATTGTCGGTCGTTAGAGGGGGTATAGAGGGATTTTTCATTTTCAAAATTTCTTCAAAAATCTAATATGACTTGGCACGCATCATGGTGGGGTGCAGAATATCTATTTCCATCTGAATAACAATAATTCGTCGACAGAAATCATTGTCGGGTCATTAGAGGGGGTATAGAGGGATTTATCATTTTCAAAATTACCTCAAAATCAAATATGACTTGGCACGCAACATGGTGGGGTGCAGAATATTCATTTCCATCTGGATAACAAAAATTCGTCAACAGAAATCATTGCCGGGTCGTTAGAGGGAGTATAGAGGGATTTTTCATTTTCAAGATGACTTCAAAAATCAAATATGACTTGGCACGCATCATAGTGGGGTACAGAATATCCATTTCCATCTCAATAACAATGATTTGTTAACAGAAATCATTGTCGGGTCGTCAGAGGTGGTATAGAGGGATTTTCCATTTTCAAAATTACCTCAAAATCAAATATGAATTGGCACGCATCATGGTGGGGTGCAGAATATCCATTTCCATCTAAATAACAATAATTCGTCAACAGAAATCATTGACGGGTCGTTGGAGGGGGTATAGAGGGATTTTTCATTTTCAATATTTCTTCAAAAATCGAATATGACTTGGCACGCATCATGGTGGGGTGCAGAATATCCATTTCCATCTGAATATCAATAATTTGTCGACAGAAATCATTGTCGGGTCGTCAGAGGGTGTATAGAGGGATTTATCATTTTCAAAATGACTTCAAAAATCAAATATGACTTGGCACGCATCATAGTGGGGTACAGAATATCCATTTCTATCTCAATAACAATATTTTGTGAACAGAAATCATTGTCGGGTCGTCAGAGGGGGTATAGAGGGATTTTTCATTTTCAAATTTAGCTCAAAATCAAATATGACTTGGCACGCATCATGGTGGGGTGCAGAATATCCATTTTCATCTATATAACAATAATTCGTCAATAGAAATCATTGACGGGTCGTTGGAGGGGGTATAGAGGGATTTCTCATTTTCAATATTTCTTCAAAAATCTAATATGACTTGGCACGCATCATGGTGGGGTGCAGAATATCTATTTCCATCTGATTAACAATAATTCGTCGACAGAAATCATTGTCGGGTCGTTAGAGGGGGTATAGAGGGATTTTCCATTTTCAAAAGTACCTCAAAATCAAATATGACTTGGCACGCATCATGGTGGGGTGCAGAATATCCATATCCTTTTAAATAACAATAATTCGTCAACAGAAATCATTGACGGGTCGTTGGAGGGGGTATAGAGGGATTTCTCATTTTCAATATAACTTCAAAAATCTAATATGACTTGGCACGCATCATGGTGGGGTGCAGAATATCTATTTCTATCTGAATAACAGTAATTCGTCGACAGAAATCATTGTCGAATCGTTAGGTGGGGTATAGAGGGATTTATCATTTTCAAAATTACCTCAAAATCAAATATGACTTGGCACGCAACATGGTGGGGTGCAGAATATTCATTTCCATCTGGATAACAAAAATTCGTCAACAGAAATCATTGCCGGGTCGTTAGAGGGGGTATAGAGGGATTTTTCATTTTCAATATTTTTTCAAAAATCCAATATGACTTGGCACGCATCATGGTGGGGTGCAGAATATCCATTTCCATCTGAATAACAATAATTCGTCGACAGAAATCATTGTCGGGTCGTCAGAGGGAGTATAGAGGGATTTTTCATTTTCAAAATGACTTCAAAAATCAAATATGACTTGGCACGCATCATAGTGGGGTACAGAATATCCATTTCCATCTCAATAACAATGATTTGTTAACAGAAATCATTGTCGGGTCGTCAGAGGTGGTATAGAGGGATTTTCCATTTTCAAAATTACCTCAAAATCAAATATGAATTGGCACGCATCATGGTGGGGTGCAGAATATCCATTTCCATCTAAATAACAATAATTCGTCAACAGAAATCATTGACGGGTCGTTGGAGGGGGTATAGAGGGATTTCTCATTTTCAATATTTCTTCAAAAATCTAATATGACTTGGCACGCAACATGGTGGGGTGCAGAATATTCATTTCCATCTGAATAACAATAATTCGTCAACAGAAATCATTGTTGGGTCGTTAGAGGGGTATAGAGGGATATTTCATTTTCAAAATGACTTCAAAAATCAAATATGACTTGGCACGCATCATGGTGGGGTACAGAATATCCATTTTCATCTCAATATGAATAATTTGTCACCAGAAATCATTGTCGGGTCGTCAGAGGGGGTATAGAGGGATTTTTAATTTTCAAAATTACCTCAAAATCAAATATGACTTGGCACGCATCATAGAGGGGTGCAGAATATCCATTTCCATCTGAATAACATTAATTCGTCGACAGAAATCATTGTCGGGTCGTCAGAGGGAGTATAGAGGGATTTTTCATTTTCAAAATGACTTCAAAATTCAAATATGACTTGGCACGCATCATAGTGGGGTACGGAATATCCATTTCCATCTCAATAACTATAATTTGTCAACAGAAATCATTGTCGGGTCGTCAGAGGGGGTATAGAGGGATTTTTCATTTTAAAATTTACCTCAAAATCAATTATGACTTGGCACGCATCATGGTGGGGTGCAGAATATCCATTTCCATCTATATAACAATAATTCGTCAACAGAAATAATTGACGGGTCGTTGGAGGGGGTATAGAGGGATTTCTCATTTTCAATATTTCTTCAAAAATCTAATATGACTTGGCACGCATCATGGTGGGGTACAGAATATCCATTTCCATCTCAATAGCAATAATTTGTAAACAGAAATCATTGTCGGGTCGTCAGAGGGGGAATAGAGGGATTTTTCATTTTAAAATTTACCTCAGAATCAAATATGACTTGGCACGCATCATGGTGGGGTGCAGAATATCCATTTCCATCTATATAACAATGATTCGTCATCAGAAAAAATTGACGGGTCGTTGGAGGGGGTATAGAGGGATTTCTCATTTTCAATATTTCTTCAAAAATCTAATATGACTTGGCACGCATCATGGTGGGGTGCAAAGTATCCATGTCCATCTGAATAACAATTATTCGTCAACAGAACTCATTGTCGGTCGTTAGAGGGGGTATAGAGGGATTTTTCATTTTCAAAATTTCTTCAAAAATCTAATATGACTTGGCACGCATCATGGTGGGGTGCAGAATATCTATTTCCATCTGACTAACAATAATTCGTCGACAGAAATCATTGTCGGGTCATTAGAGGAGGTATAGAGGGATTTCTCATTTTCAAAATTACCTCAAAATCAAATATGACTTGGCACGCAACATGGTGGGGTGCAGAATATTCATTTCCATCTGAATAACAATAATTCGTCAACAGAAATCATTGTCAAGACGTCAGAGGGAGTATAGAGGGATTTTTCATTTTCAAAATGACTTCAAAAATCAAATATGACTTGGCACGCATCATAGTGGGGTACAGAATATCCATTTCCATCTCAATAACTATAATTTATTAACAGAAATCATTGTCGGGTCGTCAGAGTGGGTATAGAGGGATTTTTCATTTTCAAAATTATCTCAAAATCAAATATGACTTGGCACGCATCATGGTGGGGTGCAAAATATTCATTTCCATCTGGATAACGATAATTCGTCAACAGAAATCATAGTCGGGTCGTTAGAGGGGGTATAGAGGGATTTTTCATTTTCAATATTTCTTCAAAAATCGAATATGACTTGGCACGCATCATGGTGGGGTGCAGAATATCCATTTCCATCTGAATATCAATAATTTGTCGACAGAAATCATTGTCGGGTCGTCAGAGGGGGTATAGAGGGATTTATCATTTTCAAAATGACTTCAAAAATCAAATATGACTTGGCACGCATCATAGTGGGGTACAGAATATCCATTTCTATCTCAATAACAATATTTTGTGAACAGAAATCATTGTCGGGTCGTCATAGGGGGTATAGAGGGATTTTTCATTTTCAAATTTACCTCAAAATCAAATATGGCTTGGCACGCATCATGGTGGGGTGCAGAATATCCATTTTCATCTATATAACAATAATTCGTCAATAGAAATCATTGACGGGTCGTTGGAGGGGGTATAGAGGGATTTCTCATTTTCAATATTTCTTCAAAAATCTAATATGACTTGGCACGCATCATGGTGGGGTGCAGAATATCTATTTCCATCTGAATAACAATAATTCGTCGACAGAAATCATTGTCGGGTCGTTAGAGGGGGTATAGAGGGATTTTCCATTTTCAAAAGTACCTCAAAATCAAATATGACTTGGCACGCATCATGGTGGGGTGCAGAATATCCATATCCATTTAAATAACAATAATTCGTCAACAGAAATCATTGACGGGTCGTTGGAGGGGGTATAGAGGGATTTCTCATTTTCAATATAACTTCAAAAATCTAATATGACTTGGCACGCATCATGGTGGGGTGCAGAATATCTATTTCTATCTGAATAACAGTAATTCGTCGACAGAAATCATTGTCGAATCGTTAGGTGGGGTATAGAGGGATTTATCATTTTCAAAATTACCTCAAAATCAAATATGACTTGGCACGCAACATGGTGGGGTGCAGAATATTCATTTCCATCTGGATAACAAAAATTCGTCAACAGAAATCATTGCCGGGTCGTTAGAGGGGGTATAGAGGGATTTTTCATTTTCAATATTTTTTCAAAAATCCAATATGACTTGGCACGCATCATGGTGGGGTGCAGAATATCCATTTCCATCTGAATAACAATAATTCGTCGACAGAAATCATTGTCGGGTCGTCAGAGGGAGTATAGAGGGATTTTTCATTTTCAAAATGACTTCAAAAATCAAATATGACTTGGCACGCATCATAGTGGGGTACAGAATATCAATTTCCATCTCAATAACAATGATTTGTTAACAGAAATCATTGTCGGGTCGTCAGAGGTGGTATAGAGGGATTTTCCATTTTCAAAATTACCTCAAAATCAAATATGAATTGGCACGCATCATGGTGGGGTGCAGAATATCCATTTCCATCTAAATAACAATAATTCGTCAACAGAAATCATTGACGGGTCGTTGGAGGGGGTATAGAGGGATTTCTCATTTTCAATATTTCTTCAAAAATCTAATATGACTTGGCACGCAACATGGTGGGGTGCAGAATATTCATTTCCATCTGAATAACAATAATTCGTCAACAGAAATCATTGTTGGGTCGTTAGAGGGGTATAGAGGGATATTTCATTTTCAAAATGACTTCAAAAATCAAATATGACTTGGCACGCATCATGGTGGGGTACAGAATATCCATTTTCATCTCAATATGAATAATTTGTTACCAGAAATCATTGTCGGGTCGTCAGAGGGGGTAAAGAGGGATTTTTCATTTTCAAAATTACCTCAAAATCAAATATGACTTGGCACGCATCATAGAGGGGTGCAGAATATCCATTGCCATCTGAATAACTATAATTTGTCAACAGAAATCATTGTCGGGTCGTTAGAGGGGGTATAGAGGGATTTTTCATTTTCAAAATTACCTCTAAATCAATATGACTTTGCACGCATCATGGTGGGATGCAGAATATCTATTTCCATCTGAATAACAATAATTCGTCGACAGAAATCATTGTCGGGTCGTCAGAGGGAGTATAGAGGGATTTTTCATTTTCAAAATTACCTCAAAATACAATATGACTTGGCACGCATCATGGTGGGGTGCAGAATATCCATTTCCATCTGAATAACAATAATTCGTCGACAGAAATCATTGTCGGGTCGTCAGAGGGAGTATAGAGGGATTTTTCATTTTCAAAATGACTTCAAAAATCAAATATGACTTGGCACGCATCATAGTGGGGTACAGAATATCCATTTCCATCTCAATAACAATGATTTGTTAACAGAAATCATTGTCGGGTCGTCAGAGGTGGTATAGAGGGATTTTCCATTTTCAAAATTACCTCAAAATCAAATATGAATTGGCACGCATCATGGTGGGGTGCAGAATATCCATTTCCATCTAAATAACAATAATTCGTCAACAGAAATCTTTGACGGGTCGTTGGAGGGGGTATAGAGGGATTTCTCATTTTCAATATTTCTTCAAAAATCTAATATGACTTGGCACGCAACATGGTGGGGTGCAGAATATTCATTTCCATCTGAATAACAATAATTCGTCAACAGAAATCATTGTTGGGGCGTTAGAGGGGTATAGAGGGATATTTCATTTTCAAAATGACTTCAAAAATCAAATATGACTTGGCACGCATCATGGTGGGGTACAGAATATCCATTTTCATCTCAATATGAATAATTTGTCACCAGAAATCATTGTCGGGTCGTCAGAGGGGGTATAGAGGGATTTTTCATTTTCAAAATTACCTCAAAATCAAATATGACTTGGCACGCATCATAGAGGGGTGCAGAATATCCATTGCCATCTGAATAACAATAATTTGTCAACAGATATCATTGTCGGGTCGTTAGAGGGGGTATAGAGGGATTTTTCATTTTCAAAATTACCTCTAAATCAAATATGACTTTGCACGCATCATGGTGGGGTGCAGAATATCTATTTTCATCTGAATAACAATAATTCGTCGACAGAAATCATTGTCGGGTCGTTAGAGGGGGTATAGAGGGATTTTTCATTTTCAAAATGACTTCAAAAATCAAATATGACTTGGCACGCATCATTGTGGGGTACAGAATATCCAATTCCATCTCAATAACAATAATTTGTTAACAGAAATCGTTGTCGGGTCGTCAGAGGGGGTATAGAGGGATATTTCATTTTCAAAATTACCTCAAAGTCAAATATGACTCGGCACGCATTATGGTGGGGTGCAGAATATCCATTTCCATCTAAATAACAATAATTCGTCGACAGAAATCATTGTCGGGTCGTTAGAGAGGGTATAGAGGGATTTTTCATTTTCAAAATTACCTCAAAATCAAATATGACTTGGCACGCAACATGGTGGGGTGCAGAATATTCATTTCCATTTGAATAACAATAATTCGTCAACAGAAATCATTGTCGGGTCGTCAGAGGGAGTATAGAGGGATTTTTCATTTTCAAAATTACCTCAAAGTCAAATATGACTCGGCACGCATTATGGTGGGGTGCAGAATATCTATTTCTATCTGAATAACAATAATTCGTCGACAGAAATCATTGCCGGGTCATTAGAGGGGGTATAGAGGGATTTCTCAATTTCAAAATTACCTCAAAATCAAATATGACTTGGCACGCAACATGGTGGGGTGCAGAATATTCATTTCCATCTGGATAACAAAAATTCGTCAACAGAAATCATTGCCGGGTCGTTAGAGGAGGTATAGAGGGATTTTTCATTTTCAATATTTTTTCAAAAATCCAATATGACTTGGCACGCATCATGGTGGGGTGCAGAATATCCATTTCCATCTGAATAACAATAATTCGTCGACAGAAATCATTGTCGGGTCGTCAGAGGGAGTATAGAGGGATTTTTCATTTTCAAAATTACCTCAAAATACAATATGACTTGGCACGCATCATGGTGGGGTGCAGAATATCCATTTCCATCTGAATAACAATAATTCGTCAACAGAAATCATTGACGGGTCGTTGGAGGGGGTATAGAGGGATTTTTCATTTTAAAAATTTCTTCAAAAATCTAATATGACTTGGCACACATCATGGTGGGGTGCAGAATATCTATTTCTATCTGAATAACAATAATTCGTCAACAGAAATCATTGTCGGGTCGTTAGAGGGGGTATAAAGGGATTTTTCATTTTCAAAATGACTTCAAAATTCAAATATGACTTGGCACGCATCATGGTGAGGTGCAGAATATTTATTTCCATATGAATAACAATAATTCTTCGACAGAAATCATTGTCGGGTCGTTAGAGAGGGTATAGAGGGATTTTTCATTATCAAAATTACCTCAAAATCAAATATGACTTGGCACGCAACATTGTGGGGTGCAGAATATCCATTATCATCTGAATAACAATAATTCGTCAACAGATCTCATTGTCGGGTCGTTAGAGGGGTATAGAGGGATTTTTCATTTTAAAAATGACTTCAAAAATCAAATAAGACTTGGCACGCATCATGGTGGGGTACAGAATATCCATTTCCATCTCAATATCAATAATTCGTCACCAGAAATCATTGACGGGTCGTTGGAGGGGGTATAAAAGATTTTTCATTTTCAAAATTTCTTCAAAAATCTAATATGACTTGGCACGCAACATGGTGGGGTGCAGAATATCCATTATCATCTGAATAACAATAATTCGTCAACAGAACTCATTGTCGGGTCGTCAGAGGGGGTATAGAGGGATTTTTCATTTTCAAAATTACCTCAAAATCAAATATGACTTGGCACGCAACATGGTGGGGTGCAGAATATCCATTTTCATCTGAATAACAATAATTCGTCAACAGAAATCATTGACGGGTCATTGGAGGGGGTATAGAAGGATTTTTCATTTTCAAAATTTCTTCAAAAATCTAATATGACTTGGCACGCATCATGGTGGGGTGCAGAATATCCATTGCCATCTGAATAACAATATGTTGTCAACAGAAATCATTGTCGGGTCGTTAGAGGGGGTATAGAGGGATTTTTCATTTTCAAAATTACCTCTAAATCAAATATGACTTTGCACTCATCATGGTGGGGTGCAGAATATCTATTTCCATCTGAATAACAATAATTCGTCGACAGAAATCATTGTCGGGTCGTTAGAGGGAGTATAGTAGGATTTTTCATTTTCAATATTTCTTCAAAAATCTAATATGACTTGGCACGCATCATGGTGGGGTACAGAATATCCATTTCCATCTCAATAGCAATAATTTGTAAACAGAAATCATTGTCGGGTCGTCAGAGGGGGAATAGAGGGATTTTTCATTTTAAAATTTACCTCAAAATCAAATATGACTTGGCACGCATCATGGTGGGGTGCAGAATATCCATTTCCATCTATATAACAATGATTCGTCATCAGAAAAAATTGACGGGTCGTTGGAGGGGGTATAGAGGGATTTCTCATTTTCAATATTTCTTCAAAAATCTAATATGACTTGGCACGCATCATGGTGGGGTGCAAAGTATCCATGTCCATCTGAATAACAATTATTCGTCAACAGAACTCATTGTCGGTCGTTAGAGGGGGTATAGAGGGATTTTTCATTTTCAAAATTTCTTCAAAAATCTAATATGACTTGGCACGCATCATGGTGGGGTGCAGAATATCTATTTCCATCTGACTAACAATAATTCGTCGACAGAAATCATTGTCGGGTCATTAGAGGAGGTATAGAGGGATTTCTCATTTTCAAAATTACTTCAAAATCAAATATGACTTGGCACGCAACATGGTGGGGTGCAGAATATTCATTTCCATCTGAATAACAATAATTCGTCAACAGAAATCATTGTCAAGACGTCAGAGGGAGTATAGAGGGATTTTTCATTTTCAAAATGACTTCAAAAATCAAATATGACTTGGCACGCATCATAGTGGGGTACAGAATATCCATTTCCATCTCAATAACTATAATTTATTAACAGAAATCATTGTCGGGTCGTCAGAGTGGGTATAGAGGGATTTTTCATTTTCAAAATTATCTCAAAATCAAATATGACTTGGCACGCATCATGGTGGGGTGCAAAATATTCATTTCCATCTGGATAACGATAATTCGTCAACAGAAATCATAGTCGGGTCGTTAGAGGGGGTATAGAGGGATTTTTCATTTTCAATATTTCTTCAAAAATCGAATATGACTTGGCACGCATCATGGTGGGGTGCAGAATATCCATTTCCATCTGAATATCAATAATTTGTCGACAGAAATCATTGTCGGGTCGTCAGAGGGGGTATAGAGGGATTTATCATTTTCAAAATGACTTCAAAAATCAAATATGACTTGGCACGCATCATAGTGGGGTACAGAATATCCATTTCTATCTCAATAACAATATTTTGTGAACAGAAATCATTGTCGGGTCGTCATAGGGGGTATAGAGGGATTTTTCATTTTCAAATTTACCTCAAAATCAAATATGGCTTGGCACGCATCATGGTGGGGTGCAGAATATCCATTTTCATCTATATAACAATAATTCGTCAATAGAAATCATTGACGGATCGTTGGAGGGGGTATAGAGGGATTTCTCATTTTCAATATTTCTTCAAAAATCTAATATGACTTGGCACGCATCATGGTGGGGTGCAGAATATCTATTTCCATCTGAATAACAATAATTCGTCGACAGAAATCATTGTCGGGTCGTTAGAGGGGGTATAGAGGGATTTTCCATTTTCAAAAGTACCTCAAAATCAAATATGACTTGGCACGCATCATGGTGGGGTGCAGAATATCCATATCCATTTAAATAACAATAATTCGTCAACAGAAATCATTGACGGGTCGTTGGAGGGGGTATAGAGGGATTTCTCATTTTCAATATAACTTCAAAAATCTAATATGACTTGGCACGCATCATGGTGGGGTGCAGAATATCTATTTCTATCTGAATAACAGTAATTCGTCGACAGAAATCATTGTCGAATCGTTAGGTGGGGTATAGAGGGATTTATCATTTTCAAAATTACCTCAAAATCAAATATGACTTGGCACGCAACATGGTGGGGTGCAGAATATTCATTTCCATCTGGATAACAAAAATTCGTCAACAGAAATCATTGCCGGGTCGTTAGAGGGGGTATAGAGGGATTTTTCATTTTCAATATTTTTTCAAAAATCCAATATGACTTGGCACGCATCATGGTGGGGTGCAGAATATCCATTTCCATCTGAATAACAATAATTCGTCGACAGAAATCATTGTCGGGTCGTCAGAGGGAGTATAGAGGGATTTTTCATTTTCAAAATGACTTCAAAAATCAAATATGACTTGGCACGCATCATAGTGGGGTACAGAATATCAATTTCCATCTCAATAACAATGATTTGTTAACAGAAATCATTGTCGGGTCGTCAGAGGTGGTATAGAGGGATTTTCCATTTTCAAAATTACCTCAAAATCAAATATGAATTGGCACGCATCATGGTGGGGTGCAGAATATCCATTTCCATCTAAATAACAATAATTCGTCAACAGAAATCATTGACGGGTCGTTGGAGGGGGTATAGAGGGATTTCTCATTTTCAATATTTCTTCAAAAATCTAATATGACTTGGCACGCAACATGGTGGGGTGCAGAATATTCATTTCCATCTGAATAACAATAATTCGTCAACAGAAATCATTGTTGGGTCGTTAGAGGGGTATAGAGGGATATTTCATTTTCAAAATGACTTCAAAAATCAAATATGACTTGGCACGCATCATGGTGGGGTACAGAATATCCATTTTCATCTCAATATGAATAATTTGTTACCAGAAATCATTGTCGGGTCGTCAGAGGGGGTAAAGAGGGATTTTTCATTTTCAAAATTACCTCAAAATCAAATATGACTTGGCACGCATCATAGAGGGGTGCAGAATATCCATTGCCATCTGAATAACAATAATTTGTCAACAGAAATCATTGTCGGGTCGTTAGAGGGGGTATAGAGGGATTTTTCATTTTCAAAATTACCTCTAAATCAAATATGACTTTGCACGCATCATGGTGGGATGCAGAATATCTATTTCCATCTGAATAACAATAATTCGTCGACAGAAATCATTGTCGGGTCGTCAGAGGGAGTATAGAGGGATTTTTCATTTTCAAAATTACCTCAAAATACAATATGACTTGGCACGCATCATGGTGGGGTGCAGAATATCCATTTCCATCTGAATAACAATAATTCGTCGACAGAAATCATTGTCGGGTCGTCAGAGGGAGTATAGAGGGATTTTTCATTTTCAAAATGACTTCAAATATCAAATATGACTTGGCACGCATCATAGTGGGGTACAGAATATCCATTTCCATCTCAATAACAATGATTTGTTAACAGAAATCATTGTCGGGTCGTCAGAGGTGGTATAGAGGGATTTTCCATTTTCAAAATTACCTCAAAATCAAATATGAATTGGCACGCATCATGGTGGGGTGCAGAATATCCATTTCCATCTAAATAACAATAATTCGTCAACAGAAATCTTTGACGGGTCGTTGGAGGGGGTATAGAGGGATTTCTCATTTTCAATATTTCTTCAAAAATCTAATATGACTTGGCACGCAACATGGTGGGGTGCAGAATATTCATTTCCATCTGAATAACAATAATTCGTCAACAGAAATCATTGTTGGGGCGTTAGAGGGGTATAGAGGGATATTTCATTTTCAAAATGACTTCAAAAATCAAATATGACTTGGCACGCATCATGGTGGGGTACAGAATATCCATTTTCATCTCAATATGAATAATTTGTCACCAGAAATCATTGTCGGGTCGTCAGAGGGGGTATAGAGGGATTTTTCATTTTCAAAATTACCTCAAAATCAAATATGACTTGGCACGCATCATAGAGGGGTGCAGAATATCCATTACCATCTGAATAACAATAATTTGTCAACAGATATCATTGTCGGGTCGTTAGAGGGGGTATAGAGGGATTTTTCATTTTCAAAATTACCTCTAAATCAAATATGACTTTGCACGCATCATGGTGGGGTGCAGAATATCTATTTTCATCTGAATAACAATAATTCGTCGACAGAAATCATTGTCGGGTCGTTAGAGGGGGTATAGAGGGATTTTTCATTTTCAAAATGACTTCAAAAATCAAATATGACTTGGCACGCATCATTGTGGGGTACAGAATATCCAATTCCATCTCAATAACAATAATTTGTTAACAGAAATCGTTGTCGGGTCGTCAGAGGGGGTATAGAGGGATATTTCATTTTCAAAATTACCTCAAAGTCAAATATGACTCGGCACGCATTATGGTGGGGTGCAGAATATCCATTTCCATCTAAATAACAATAATTCGTCGACAGAAATCATTGTCGGGTCGTTAGAGAGGGTATAGAGGGATTTTTCATTTTCAAAATTACCTCAAAATCAAATATGACTTGGCACGCAACATGGTGGGGTGCAGAATATTCATTTCCATTTGAATAACAATAATTCGTCAACAGAAATCATTGTCGGGTCGTCAGAGGGAGTATAGAGGGATTTTTCATTTTCAAAATTACCTCAAAGTCAAATATGACTCGGCACGCATTATGGTGGGGTGCAGAATATCTATTTCTATCTGAATAACAATAATTCGTCGACAGAAATCATTGCCGGGTCATTAGAGGGGGTATAGAGGGATTTCTCAATTTCAAAATTACCTCAAAATCAAATATGACTTGGCACGCAACATGGTGGGGTGCAGAATATTCATTTCCATCTGGATAACAAAAATTCGTCAACAGAAATCATTGCCGGGTCGTTAGAGGGGGTATAGAGGGATTTTTCATTTTCAATATTTTTTCAAAAATCCAATATGACTTGGCACGCATCATGGTGGGGTGCAGAATATCCATTTCCATCTGAATAACAATAATTCGTCGACAGAAATCATTGTCGGGTCGTCAGAGGGAGTATAGAGGGATTTTTCATTTTCAAAATTACCTCAAAATACAATATGACTTGGCACGCATCATGGTGGGGTGCAGAATATCCATTTCCATCTGAATAACAATAATTCGTCAACAGAAATCATTGACGGGTCGTTGGAGGGGGTATAGAGGGATTTTTCATTTTAAAAATTTCTTCAAAAATCTAATATGACTTGGCACACATCATGGTGGGGTGCAGAATATCTATTTCTATCTGAATAACAATAATTCGTCAACAGAAATCATTGTCGGGTCGTTAGAGGGGGTATAAAGGGATTTTTCATTTTCAAAATGACTTCAAAATTCAAATATGACTTGGCACGCATCATGGTGAGGTGCAGAATATTTATTTCCATATGAATAACAATAATTCTTCGACAGAAATCATTGTCGGGTCGTTAGAGAGGGTATAGAGGGATTTTTCATTATCAAAATTACCTCAAAATCAAATATGACTTGGCACGCAACATTGTGGGGTGCAGAATATCCATTATCATCTGAATAACAATAATTCGTCAACAGATCTCATTGTCGGGTCGTTAGAGGGGTATAGAGGGATTTTTCATTTTTAAAATGACTTCAAAAATCAAATAAGACTTGGCACGCATCATGGTGGGGTACAGAATATCCATTTCCATCTCAATATCAATAATTCGTCACCAGAAATCATTGACGGGTCGTTGGAGGGGGTATAAAAGGATTTTTCATTTTCAAAATTTCTTCAAAAATCTAATATGACTTGGCACGCAACATGGTGGGGTGCAGAATATCCATTATCATCTGAATAACAATAATTCGTCAACAGAACTCATTGTCGGGTCGTCAGAGGGGGTATAGAGGGATTTTTCATTTTCAAAATTACCTCAAAATCAAATATGACTTGGCACGCAACATGGTGGGGTGCAGAATATCCATTTTCATCTGAATAACAATAATTCGTCAACAGAAATCATTGACGGGTCATTGGAGGGGGTATAGAAGGATTTTTCATTTTCAAAATTTCTTCAAAAATCTAATATGACTTGGCACGCATCATGGTGGGGTGCAGAATATCCATTGCCATCTGAATAACAATATGTTGTCAACAGAAATCATTGTCGGGTCGTTAGAGGGGGTATAGAGGGATTTTTCATTTTCAAAATTACCTCTAAATCAAATATGACTTTGCACGCATCATGGTGGGGTGCAGAATATATATTTCCATCTGAATAACAATAATTCGTCGACAGAAATCATTGTCGGGTCGTTAGAGGGAGTATAGTAGGATTTTTCATTTTCAAAATGACTTCAGAAATCAAATATGACTTGGCACGCATCATAGTGGGGTACAGAATATCCATTTCCATCTCAATAGCAATAATTTGTTAACAGAAATCATTGTCGGGTCGTCAGAGGGGGTATAGAGGGATATTTCATTTTCAAAATTACCTCAAAATCAAATATGACTTGGCACGCATTATGGTGGGGTGCAGAATATCCATTTCCATCTAAATAACAATAATTCGTCGACAGAAATCATTGTCGGGTCGTCAGAGGGAGTATAGAGGGATTTTTCATTTTCAATATTTCTTCAAAATTCCAATATGACTTGGCACGCATCATGGTGGGGTGCAGAATATCCATTGCCATCTGAATAACAATAATCTGTCAACAGAAATCATTGTCGGGTCGTTAGGGGGGTATAGAGGGATTTTTCATTTTCAATATTTCTTCAAAAATCAAATATGACTTGGCACGCATCATGGTGAGGTGCAGAATATTTATTTCCATATAAATAACAATAATTCTTCGACAGAAATCATTGTCGGGTCGTTAGAGAGGGTATAGAGGGATTTTTCATTTTCAAAATTACCTCAAAATCTAATATGACTTGGCACGCAACATGGTGGGGTGCAGAATATCCATTATCTTCTGAATAACAATAATTCGTGAACAGAACTCATTGTCGGGTCGTTAGAGGGGGTATAGAGGGATTTTTCATTTTCAAAATGACTTCAAAAATCAAATATGACTTGGCACGCATCATGGTGGGGTACAGAATATCCATTTCCATCTCAATATCAATAATTTTTCAACAGAAATCATTGTCGGGTCGTCAGAGGGGTATAGAGGGATTTTTCATTTTCAAAATTACCTCAAAATCAAATATGACTTGGCACGCATCATAGTGGGGTGCAGAATATTCATTTCCATGTGGATAACAAAAATTCGTCAACAGAAATCATTGCCGGGTCGTTAGAGGGTGTATAGAGGGATTTTTCATTTTCAATATTTTTTCAAAAATCCAATATGACTGGGCACGCATCATGGTGGGGTACAGAATATCCATTTCCATCTGAATAACATTAATTCGTCGACAGAAATCATTGTCGGGTCGTCAGAGGGAGTATAGAGGGATTTTTCATTTTCAAAATGACTTCAAAATTCAAATATGACTTGGCACGCATCATAGTGGGGTACGGAATATCCATTTCCATCTCAATAACTATAATTTGTCAACAGAAATCATTGTCGGGTCGTCAGAGGGGGTATAGAGGGATTTTTCATTTTAAAATTTACCTCAAAATCAATTATGACTTGGCACGCATCATGGTGGGGTGCAGAATATCCATTTTCATCTATATAACAATAATTCGTCAACAGAAATAATTGACGGGTCGTTGGAGGGGGTATAGAGGGATTTCTCATTTTCAATATTTCTTCAAAAATCTAATATGACTTGGCACGCATCATGGTGGGGTACAGAATATCCATTTCCATCTCAATAGCACCAATTTGTAAACAGAAATCATTGTCGGGTCGTCAGAGGGGGAATAGAGGGATTTTTCATTTTAAAATTTACCTCTAAATCAAATATGACTTGGCACGCATCATGGTGGGGTGCAGAATATCCATTTCCATCTATATAACAATGATTCGTCATCAGAAAAAATTGACGGGTCGTTGGAGGGGGTATAGAGGGATTTCTCATTTTCAATATTTCTTCAAAAATCTAATATGACTTGGCACGCATCATGGTGGGGTGCAAAGTATCCATGTCCATCTGAATAACAATTATTCGTCAACAGAACTCATTGTCGGTCGTTAGAGGGGGTATAGAGGGATTTTTCATTTTCAAAATTTCTTCAAAAATCTAATATGACTTGGCACGCATCATGGTGGGGTGCAGAATATCTATTTCCATCTGAATAACAATAATTCGTCGACAGAAATCATTGTCGGGTCATTAGAGGGGGTATAGAGGGATTTCTCATTTTCAAAATTACCTAAAAATCAAATATGACTTGGCACGCAACATGGTGGGGTGCAGAATATTCATTTCCATCTGGATAACAAAAATTCGTCAACAGAAATCATTGCCGGGTCGTTAGAGGGGGTATAGAGGGATTTTTCATTTTCAAAATTACCTCAATATCAAATATGAATTGGCACGCATCATGGTGGGGTGCAGAATATCCATTTCCATCTAAATAACAATAATTCGTCAACAGAAATCATTGACGGGTCGTTGGAGGGGGTATAGAGGGATTTCTCATTTTCAATATTTCTTCAAAAATCTAATATGACTTGGCACGCAACATGGTGGGGTGCAGAATATTCATTTCCATCTGAATAACAATAATTTGTCAACAGAAATCATTGTCGGGTCGTTAGAGGGGGTATAGAGGGATTTTTCATTTTCAAAATTACCTCCAAATCAAATATGACTTTGCACGCATCATGGTGGGGTGCAGAATATCTATTTCCATCTGAATAACAATAATTCGTCGACAGAAATCATTGTCGGGTCGTTAGAGGGGGTATAGTAGGATTTTTCATTTTCAAAATGACTTCAAAAATCAAATATGACTTGGCACGCATCATGGTGGGGTACAGAATATCCATTTCCATCTCAATAGCAATAATTTGTTAACAGAAATCATTGTCGGGTCGTCAGAGGGGGTATAGTAGGATTTTTCATTGTCAAAATGACTTCAAAATTCAAATATGACTTGGCACGCATCATGGTGAGGTGCAGAATATTTATTTCCATATGAATAACAATAATTCTTCGACAGAAATCATTGTCGGGTCGTTAGAGAGGGTATAGAGGGATTTTTCATTATCAAAATTACCTCAAAATCAAATATGACTTGGCACGCAACATAGTGGGGTGCAGAATATCCATTATAATCTGAATAACAATAATTCGTCAACAGATCTCATTGTCGGGTCGTTAGAGGGGTATAGAGGGATTTTTCATTTTAAAAATGACTTCAAAAATCAAATAAGACTTGGCACGCATCATGGTGGGGTACAGAATATCCATTTCCATCTCAATATCAATAATTCGTCACCAGAAATCATTGACGGGTCGTTGGAGGGGGTATAAAAGGATTTTTCATTTTCAAAATTTCTTCAAAAATCTAATATGACTTGGCACGCAACATGGTGGGGTGCAGAATATTCATTATCATCTGAATAACAATAATTCGTCAACAGAACTCATTGTCGGGTCGTCAGAGGGGGTATAGAGGGATTTTTCATTTTCAAAATTACCTCAAAATCAAATATGACTTGGCACGCATCATAGTGGGGTGCAGAATATCCATTTTCATCTGAATAACAATAATTCGTCAACAGAAATCATTGACGGGTCATTGGAGGGGGTATAGAATGATTTTTCATTTTCAAAATTTCTTCAAAATTCTAATATGACTTGGCACGCATCATGGTGGGGTGCAGAATATCCATTGCCATCTGAATAACAATAATTTGTCAACAGAAATCATTGTCGGGTCGTTAGAGGGGGTATAGAGGGATTTTTCATTTTCAATATTTCTTCAAAATTCCAATATGACTTGGCACGCATCATGGTGGGGTGCAGAATATCTATTTCCATCTGAATAACAATAATTCGTCGACAGAAATCATTGTCGGGTCGTTAGAGGGAGTATAGTAGGATTTTTCATTTTCAAAATGACTTCAAAAATCAAATATGACTTGGCACGCATCATAGTGGGGTACAGAATATCCATTTCCATCTCAATAGCAATAATTTGTTAACAGAAATCATTGTCGGGTCGTCAGAGGGGGTATAGAGGGATATTTCATTTTCAAAATTACCTCAAAATCAAATATGACTTGGCACGCATTATGGTGGGGTGCAGAATATCCATTTCCATCTAAATAACAATAATTCGTCGACAGAAATCATTGTCGGGTCGTTAGAGAGGGTATAGAGGGATTTTTCATTTTCAAAATTACCTCAAAATCAAATATGACTTGGCACGCAACATGGTGGGGTGCAGAATATTCATTTCCATCTGAATAACAATAATTCGTCAACAGAAATCATTGTCGGGTCGTTAGAGGGGGTATAGAGGGATTTTTCATTTTCAATATTTCTTCAAAATTCCAATATGACTTGGCACGCATCATGGTGGGGTGCAGAATATCCATTGCCATCTGAATAACAATAATCTGTCAACAGAAATCATTGTCGGGTCGTTAGGGGGGTATAGAGGGATTTTTCATTTTCAATATTTCTTCAAAAATCTAATATGACTTGGCACGCATCGTGGTGGGGTGCAAAGTATCCATGTCCATCTGAATAACAATAATTCGTCAACAGAAATCATTGTCGGGTCGTCAGAGGGGGTATAGAGGGATTTCTCATTTTCAATATTTCTTCAAAAATCAAATATGACTTGGCACGCATCATGGTGAGGTGCAGAATATTTATTTCCATATTAATAACAATAATTCTTCGACAGAAATCATTGTCGGGTCGTTAGAGAGGGTATAGAGGGATTTTTCATTTTCAAAATTACCTCAAAATCAAATATGACTTGGCACGCAACATGGTGGGGTGCAGAATATCCATTATCTTCTGAATAACAATAATTCGTGAACAGAACTCATTGTCGGGTCGTTAGAGGGGGTATAGAGGGATTTTTCATTTTCAAAATGACTTCAAAAATCAAATATGACTTGGCACGCATCATGGTGGGGTACAGAATATCCATTTCCATCTCAATATCAATAATTTGTCAACAGAAATCATTGTCGGGTCGTCAGAGGGGTATAGAGGGATTTTTCATTTTCAAAATTACCTCAAAATCAAATATGACTTGGCACGCATCATAGTGGGGTGCAGAATATTCATTTCCATCTGGATAACAAAAATTCGTCAACAGAAATCATTGCCGGGTCGTTAGAGGGTGTATAGAGGGATTTTTCATTTTCAATATTTTTTCAAAAATCCAATATGACTGGGCACGCTTCATGGTGGGGTACAGAATATCCATTTCCATCTGAATAACATTAATTCGTCGACAGAAATCATTGTCGGGTCGTCAGAGGGAGTATAGAGGGATTTTTCATTTTCAAAATGACTTCAAAATTCAAATATGACTTGGCACGCATCATAGTGGGGTACGGAATATCCATTTCCATCTCAATAACTATAATTTGTCAACAGAAATCATTGTCGGGTCGTCAGAGGGGGTATAGAGGGATTTTTCATTTTAAAATTTACCTCAAAATCAATTATGACTTGGCACGCATCATGGTGGGGTGCAGAATATCCATTTCCATCTATATAACAATAATTCGTCAACAGAAATAATTGACGGGTCGTTGGAGGGGGTATAGAGGGATTTCTCATTTTCAATATTTCTTCAAAAATCTAATATGACTTGGCACGCATCATGGTGGGGTACAGAATATCCATTTCCATCTCAATAGCAATAATTTGTAAACAGAAATCATTGTCGGGTCGTCAGAGGGGGAATAGAGGGATTTTTCATTTTAAAATTTACCTCTAAATCAAATATGACTTGGCACGCATCATGGTGGGGTGCAGAATATCCATTTCCATCTATATAACAATGATTCGTCATCAGAAAAAATTGACGGGTCGTTGGAGGGGGTATAGAGGGATTTCTCATTTTCAATATTTCTTCAAAAATCTAATATGACTTGGCACGCATCATGGTGGGGTGCAAAGTATCCATGTCCATCTGAATAACAATTATTCGTCAACAGAACTCATTGTCGGTCGTTAGAGGGGGTATAGAGGGATTTTTCATTTTCAAAATTTCTTCAAAAATCTAATATGACTTGGCACGCAACATGGTGGGGTGCAGAATATTCATTTCCATCTGGATAACAAAAATTCGTCAACAGAAATCATTGCCGGGTCGTTAGAGGGGGTATAGAGGGATTTTTCATTTTCAAAATTACCTCAATATCAAATATGAATTGGCACGCAACATGGTGGGGTGCAGAATATTCATTTCCATCTGGATAACAAAAATTCGTCAACAGAAATCATTGCCGGGTCGTTAGAGGGGGTATAGAGGGATTTTTCATTTTCAAAATTACCTCAAAATCAAATATGACTTGGCACGCATCATAGTGGGGTACAGAATATCCATTTCCATATCAATAGCAATAATTTGTTAACAGAAATCATTGTCGGGTCGTCAGAGGGGGTATAGAGGGATATTTCATTTTCAAAATTACCTCAAAATCAAATATGACTTGGCACGCATTATGGTGGGGTGCAGAATATCCATTTCCATCTAAATAACAATAATTCGTTGACAGAAATCATTGTCGGGTCGTTAGAGAGGGTATAGAGGGATTTTTCATTTTCAAAATTACCTCAAAATCAAATATGACTTGGCACGCAACATGGTGGAGTGCAGAATATTCATTTCCATCTGAATAACAATAATTCGTCAACAGAAATCATTGTCGGGTCGTTAGAGGGGGTATAGAGGGATTTTTCATTTTCAATATTTCTTCAAAATCAAATATGACTTGGCACGCAACATGGTGGGGTGCAGAATATCCATTTCCATCTATATAACAATAATTCGTCAACAGAAATAATTGACGGTTCGTTGGAGGGGGTATAGAGGGATTTTTCATTTTCAATATTTCTTCAAAAATCTAATATGACTTGGCACGGATCATGGTGGGGTGCAGAATATCCATTTCCATCTGAATAACAATAAGTCGTCAACAGAAATCATTGACGGGTCGTTAGAGGGGGAATAGAGGGATTTTTCATTTTCAATATTTCTTCAAAAATCTAATATGACTTGGCACGCATCATGGTGGGGTACAGAATATCCATGTCCATCTCAATAACAATAGTTTGTAAACAGAAATCATTGTCGGGTCGTCAGAGGGGGTATAGAGGGATTTTTCATTTTAAAATTTACCTCAAAATCAAATATGACTTGGCACGCATCATGGTGGGGTGCAGAATATCCATTTCCATCTATATAACAATAATTCGTCAACAGAAATAATTGACGGGTCGTTGGAGGGGGTATAGAGGGATTTCTCATTTTCAATATTTCTTCAAAAATCTAATATGACTTGGCACGCATCATGGTGGGGTGCAAAGTATCCATGTCCATCTGAATAACAATTATTCGTCAACAGAACTCATTGTCGGTCGTTAGAGGGGGTATAGAGGGATTTTTCATTTTCAAAATTACCTCTAAATCAAATATGACTTTGCACGCATCATGGTGGGGTGCAGAATATCTATTTCCATCTGAATAACAATAATTCGTCGACAGAAATCATTGTCGGGTCGTTAGAGGGGGTATAGAGGGATTTTTCATTTTCAAAATGACTTCAAATATCAAATATGACTTGGCACGCATCATAGTGGGGTACAGAATATCCAATTCCATCTCAATAAAAATAATTTGTTAACAGAAATCATTGTCGGGTCGTCAGAGGGGGTATAGAGGGATATTTCATTTTCAAAATTACCTCAAAGTCAAATATGACTCGGCACGCATTATGGTGGGGTGCAGAATATCCATTTCCATCTAAATAACAATAATTCGTCGACAGAAATCATTGTCGGGTCGTTAGAGAGGGTATAGAGGGATTTTTCATTTTCAAAATTACCTCAAAATCAAATATGACTTGGCACGCAACATGGTGGGGTGCAGAATATTCATTTCCATCTGAATAACAATAATTCGTCAACAGAAATCATTGTCGGGTCGTCAGAGGGAGTATAGAGGGATTTTTCATTTTCAAAATGACTTCAAAAATCAAATATGACTTGGCACGCATCATAGTGGGGTACAGAATATCCATTTCCATCTCAATAACAATAATTTATTAACAGAAATCTTTGTCGGGTCGTCAGAGTGGGTATAGAGGGATTTTTCATTTTCAAAATTACCTCAAAATCAAATATGACTTGGCACGCATCATGGTGGGGTGCAGAATATTCATTTCCATCTGGATAACGGTAATTCATCAACAGAAATCATTGTCGGGTCGCTAGAGGGGGTATAGAGGGATTTTTCATTTTCAATATTTCTTCAAAAATCGAAAATGACTTGGCACGCATCATAGTGGGGTGCAGAATATCCATTTCCATCTGAATATCAATAATTTGTCGACAGAAATCATTGTCGGGTCGTCAGAGGGGGTATAGAGGGATTTTTCATTTTCAAAATGACTTCAAAAATCAAATATGACTTGGCACGCATCATAGTGGGGTACAGAATATCCATTTCTATCTCAATAACAATTTTTTGTTAACAGAAATCATTGTCGGGTAGTCAGAGGGGGTATAGAGGGATTTCTCATTTTCAAATTTACCTCAAAATCAAATATGACTTGGCACGCATCATGGTGGGGTGCAGAATATCCATTTTCATCTATATAACAATAATTCGTCAACAGAAATCATTGACGGGTCGTTGGAGGGGGTATAGAGGGATTTCTCATTTTCAATATTTCTTCAAAAATCTAATATGACTTGGCACGCATCATGGTGGGGTGCAGAATATCTATTTCCATCTGAATAACAATAATTCGTCGACAGAAATCATTGTCGGGTCGTTAGAGGGGGTATAGAGGGATTTTCCATTTTCAAAAGTACCTCAAAATCAAATATGACTTGGCACGCATCATGGTGGGGTGCAGAATATCCATTTTCATCTATATAACAATAATTCGTCAACAGAAATCATTGACGGGTCGTTGGAGGGGGTATAGAGGGATTTCTCATTTTCAATATATCTTCAAAAATCTAATATGACTTGGCACGCATCATGGTGGGGTGCAGAATATCTATATCTATCTGAATAACAGTAATTCGTCCACAGAAATCATTGTCGAATCGTTAGAGGGGGTATAGAGGGATTTATCATTTTCAAAATTACCTCAAAATCAAATATGACTTGGCACGCATCATGGTGGGGTGCAGAATATCCATTTTCATCTATATAACAATAATTCGTCAACAGAAATCATTGACGGGTCGTTGGAGGGGGTATAGAGGGATTTCTCATTTTCAATATTTCTTCAAAAATCTAATATGACTTGGCACGCATCATGGTGGGGTGCAGAATATCTATTTCCATCTGAATAACAATAATTCGTCGACAGAAATCATTGTCGGGTCATTAGAGGGGGTATAGAGGGATTTTCCATTTTCAAAAGTACCTCAAAATCAAATATGACTTGGCACGCATCATGGTGGGGTGCAGAATATCCATTTTCATCTATATAACAATAATTCGTCAACAGAAATCATTGACGGGTCGTTGGAGGGGGTATAGAGGGATTTCTCATTTTCAATATATCTTCAAAAATCTAATATGACTTGGCACGCATCATGGTGGGGTGCAGAATATCTATATCTATCTGAATAACAGTAATTCGTCCACAGAAATCATTGTCGAATCGTTAGAGGGGGTATAGAGGGATTTATCATTTTCAAAATTACCTCAAAATCAAATATGACTTGGCACGCAACATAGTGGGGTGCAGAATATTCATTTCCATCTGAATAACAATAACTCGTCAACAGAAATCATTGTCGGGTCGTTAGAGGGGATATAGAGGGATTTTTCATTTTCAAAATTACCTCAAAATCAAATATGACTTGGCACGCAACATAGTGGGGTGCAGAATATTCATTTCCATCCGAATAACAATAATTCGTCGACAGAAATAATTGTCGGGACGTTAGAGGGGGTATAGAGGGATTTTTCATTTTCAAAATTACCTCAAAATCAAATATGACTTGGCACGCTACATGGTGGGGTGCAGAATATTCATTTCCATCTGAATAACAATAATTCGTCGACAGAAATCATTGTCGAATCGTTAGAGGGGGTATAGAGGGATTTATCATTTTCAAAATTACCTCAAAATCAAATATGACTTGGCACGTAACATAGTGGGGTGCAGAATATTCATTTCCATCTGAATAACAATAATTCGTCGACAGAAATAATTGTCGGGTCGTTAGAGGGGGTATAGAGGGATTTTTCATTTTCAAAATTACCTCAATAACAAATATGACTTGGCACGCAACATGGTGGGGTGCAGAATATTCTTTTCCATCTCAATATCAATAATTTGTCACCAGAAATCATTGTCGGGTCGTCAGAGGGGGTATAGAGGGATTTTTCATTTTCAAAATTACCTCAAAATCAAATATGACTTGGCACGCATCATAGTGGTGTGCAGAATATCCATTTCCATCTGAATAACAATAAGTCGTCAACAGAAATCATTGACGGGTCGTTAGAGGGGGAATAGAGGGATTTTTCATTTTCAATATTTCTTCAAAAATCTAATATGAATTGGCACGCATCATGGTGGGGTACAGAATATCCATTTCCATCTCAATAACAATAATTTGTTAACAGAAATTATTGTCGGGTCGTCAGAGGGGGTATAGAGGGATTTTTCATTTTCAAATTTACCTCAAAATCAAATATGACTTGGCACGCATCATGGTGGGGTGCAGAATATCCATTTCCATCTATATAACAATTATTCGTCAACAGAAATCATTGACGGGTCGTTGGAGGGGGTATAGAGGGATTTCTCATTTTCAATATTTCTTCAAAAATCAAATATGACTTGGCACGCATCATGGTGGGGTGCAGAATATCCGTTTCCATCTAAATAACAATAATTCGTCAACAGAAATCATTGACGGGTCGTTGGAGGGGGTATAGAGGGATTTCTCATTTTCAATATATCTTCAATAATCTAATATGACTTGGCACGCATCATGGTGGGGTGCAGAATATCTATTTCTATCTGAATAACAATAATTCGTCGACAGAAATCATTGTCGGATCGTTAGAGGGGGTATAGAGGGATTTTTCATATTCAAAATTACCTCAAAATCAAATATGACTTGGCACACAACATGGTGGGGTGCAGAATATTCATTTCCATCTGAATAACAATAATTCGTCAACAGAAATCATTGTCGGGTCGTTAGAGGGTATATAGAGGGATTTTTCATTTTCAAAATTACCTCAAAATCAAATATGACTTGGCACGCAACATGGTGGGGTGCAGAATATTCATTTCCATCTGAATAACAATAATTCGTCAACAGAAATCATTGTCGGGTCGTTAGAGGGGGTATAGAGGGATTTTTCATTTTCAATATTTCTTCAAAATCAAATATGACTTGGCACGCAACATGGTGGGGTGCAGAATATCCATTTCCATCTATATAACAATAATTCGTCAACAGAAATAATTGACGGTTCGTTGGAGGGGGTATAGAGGGATTTTTCATTTTCAATATTTCTTCAAAAATCTAATATGACTTGGCACGGATCATGGTGGGGTGCAGAATATCCATTTCCATCTGAATAACAATAAGTCGTCAACAGAAATCATTGACGGGTCGTTAGAGGGGGAATAGAGGGATTTTTCATTTTCAATATTTCTTCAAAAATCTAATATGACTTGGCACGCAACATGGTGGGGTGCAGAATATCCATTTCCATCTATATAACAATAATTCGTCAACAGAAATAATTGACGGTTCGTTGGAGGGGGTATAGAGGGATTTTTCATTTTCAAAATTACCTCAAAATCAAATATGACTTGGCACGCAACATAGTGGGGTGCAGAATATTCATTTCCATCCGAATAACAATAATTCGTCGACAGAAATAATTGTCGGGTCGTTAGAGGGGGTATAGAGGGATTTTTCATTTTCAAAATTACCTCAAAATCTAATATGACTTGGCACGGATCATGGTGGGGTGCAGAATATCCATTTCCATCTGAATAACAATAATTCGTCAACAGAAATCATTGTCGGGTCGTTAGAAGGGGTATAGAGGGATTTTTCATTTTCAATATTTCTTCAAAATCAAATATGACTTGGCACGGATCATGGTGGGGTGCAGAATATTCATTTCAATCTGAATAACAATAACTCGTCAACAGAAATCATTGTCGGGTCGTTAGAGGGGATATAGAGGGATTTTTCATTTTCAAAATTACCTCAAAATCAAATATGACTTGGCACGCAACATAGTGGGGTGCAGAATATTCATTTCCATCCGAATAACAATAATTCGTCGACAGAAATAATTGTCGGGTCGTTAGAGGGGGTATAGAGGGATTTTTCATTTTCAAAATTACCTCAAAATCTAATATGACTTGGCACGGATCATGGTGGGGTGCAGAATATCCATTGCCATCTGAATAACAATAATTTGTCAACAGAAATCATTGTCGGGTCGTTAGAGGGGGTATAGAGGGATTTTTCATTTTCAATATTTCTTCAAAATTCCAATATGACTTGGCACGCATCATGGTGGGGTGCAGAATATCTATTTCCATCTGAATAACAATAATTCGTCGACAGAAATCATTGTCGGGTCGTTAGAGGGAGTATAGTAGGATTTTTCATTTTCAAAATGACTTCAAAAATCAAATATGACTTGGCACGCATCATAGTGGGGTACAGAATATCCATTTCCATCTCAATAGCAATAATTTGTTAACAGAAATCATTGTCGGGTCGTCAGAGGGGGTATAGAGGGATATTTCATTTTCAAAATTACCTCAAAATCAAATATGACTTGGCACGCATTATGGTGGGGTGCAGAATATCCATTTCCATCTAAATAACAATAATTCGTCGACAGAAATCATTGTCGGGTCGTTAGAGAGGGTATAGAGGGATTTTTCATTTTCAAAATTACCTCAAAATCAAATATGACTTGGCACGCAACATGGTGGGGTGCAGAATATTCATTTCCATCTGAATAACAATAATTCGTCAACAGAAATCATTGTCGGGTCGTTAGAGGGGGTATAGAGGGATTTTTCATTTTCAATATTTCTTCAAAATTCCAATATGACTTGGCACGCATCATGGTGGGGTGCAGAATATCCATTGCCATCTGAATAACAATAATCTGTCAACAGAAATCATTGTCGGGTCGTTAGGGGGGTATAGAGGGATTTTTCATTTTCAATATTTCTTCAAAAATCTAATATGACTTGGCACGCATCGTGGTGGGGTGCAAAGTATCCATGTCCATCTGAATAACAATAATTCGTCAACAGAAATCATTGTCGGGTCGTCAGAGGGGGTATAGAGGGATTTCTCATTTTCAATATTTCTTCAAAAATCAAATATGACTTGGCACGCATCATGGTGAGGTGCAGAATATTTATTTCCATATTAATAACAATAATTCTTCGACAGAAATCATTGTCGGGTCGTTAGAGAGGGTATAGAGGGATTTTTCATTTTCAAAATTACCTCAAAATCAAATATGACTTGGCACGCAACATGGTGGGGTGCAGAATATCCATTATCTTCTGAATAACAATAATTCGTGAACAGAACTCATTGTCGGGTCGTTAGAGGGGGTATAGAGGGATTTTTCATTTTCAAAATGACTTCAAAAATCAAATATGACTTGGCACGCATCATGGTGGGGTACAGAATATCCATTTCCATCTCAATATCAATAATTTGTCAACAGAAATCATTGTCGGGTCGTCAGAGGGGTATAGAGGGATTTTTCATTTTCAAAATTACCTCAAAATCAAATATGACTTGGCACGCATCATAGTGGGGTGCAGAATATTCATTTCCATCTGGATAACAAAAATTCGTCAACAGAAATCATTGCCGGGTCGTTAGAGGGTGTATAGAGGGATTTTTCATTTTCAATATTTTTTCAAAAATCCAATATGACTGGGCACGCTTCATGGTGGGGTACAGAATATCCATTTCCATCTGAATAACATTAATTCGTCGACAGAAATCATTGTCGGGTCGTCAGAGGGAGTATAGAGGGATTTTTCATTTTCAAAATGACTTCAAAATTCAAATATGACTTGGCACGCATCATAGTGGGGTACGGAATATCCATTTCCATCTCAATAACTATAATTTGTCAACAGAAATCATTGTCGGGTCGTCAGAGGGGGTATAGAGGGATTTTTCATTTTAAAATTTACCTCAAAATCAATTATGACTTGGCACGCATCATGGTGGGGTGCAGAATATCCATTTCCATCTATATAACAATAATTCGTCAACAGAAATAATTGACGGGTCGTTGGAGGGGGTATAGAGGGATTTCTCATTTTCAATATTTCTTCAAAAATCTAATATGACTTGGCACGCATCATGGTGGGGTACAGAATATCCATTTCCATCTCAATAGCAATAATTTGTAAACAGAAATCATTGTCGGGTCGTCAGAGGGGGAATAGAGGGATTTTTCATTTTAAAATTTACCTCTAAATCAAATATGACTTGGCACGCATCATGGTGGGGTGCAGAATATCCATTTCCATCTATATAACAATGATTCGTCATCAGAAAAAATTGACGGGTCGTTGGAGGGGGTATAGAGGGATTTCTCATTTTCAATATTTCTTCAAAAATCTAATATGACTTGGCACGCATCATGGTGGGGTGCAAAGTATCCATGTCCATCTGAATAACAATTATTCGTCAACAGAACTCATTGTCGGTCGTTAGAGGGGGTATAGAGGGATTTTTCATTTTCAAAATTTCTTCAAAAATCTAATATGACTTGGCACGCAACATGGTGGGGTGCAGAATATTCATTTCCATCTGGATAACAAAAATTCGTCAACAGAAATCATTGCCGGGTCGTTAGAGGGGGTATAGAGGGATTTTTCATTTTCAAAATTACCTCAATATCAAATATGAATTGGCACGCAACATGGTGGGGTGCAGAATATTCATTTCCATCTGGATAACAAAAATTCGTCAACAGAAATCATTGCCGGGTCGTTAGAGGGGGTATAGAGGGATTTTTCATTTTCAAAATTACCTCAAAATCAAATATGACTTGGCACGCATCATAGTGGGGTACAGAATATCCATTTCCATATCAATAGCAATAATTTGTTAACAGAAATCATTGTCGGGTCGTCAGAGGGGGTATAGAGGGATATTTCATTTTCAAAATTACCTCAAAATCAAATATGACTTGGCACGCATTATGGTGGGGTGCAGAATATCCATTTCCATCTAAATAACAATAATTCGTTGACAGAAATCATTGTCGGGTCGTTAGAGAGGGTATAGAGGGATTTTTCATTTTCAAAATTACCTCAAAATCAAATATGACTTGGCACGCAACATGGTGGAGTGCAGAATATTCATTTCCATCTGAATAACAATAATTCGTCAACAGAAATCATTGTCGGGTCGTTAGAGGGGGTATAGAGGGATTTTTCATTTTCAATATTTCTTCAAAATCAAATATGACTTGGCACGCAACATGGTGGGGTGCAGAATATCCATTTCCATCTATATAACAATAATTCGTCAACAGAAATAATTGACGGTTCGTTGGAGGGGGTATAGAGGGATTTTTCATTTTCAATATTTCTTCAAAAATCTAATATGACTTGGCACGGATCATGGTGGGGTGCAGAATATCCATTTCCATCTGAATAACAATAAGTCGTCAACAGAAATCATTGACGGGTCGTTAGAGGGGGAATAGAGGGATTTTTCATTTTCAATATTTCTTCAAAAATCTAATATGACTTGGCACGCAACATGGTGGGGTGCAGAATATCCATTTCCATCTATATAACAATAATTCGTCAACAGAAATAATTGACGGTTCGTTGGAGGGGGTATAGAGGGATTTTTCATTTTCAAAATTACCTCAAAATCAAATATGACTTGGCACGCAACATAGTGGGGTGCAGAATATTCATTTCCATCCGAATAACAATAATTCGTCGACAGAAATAATTGTCGGGTCGTTAGAGGGGGTATAGAGGGATTTTTCATTTTCAAAATTACCTCAAAATCTAATATGACTTGGCACGGATCATGGTGGGGTGCAGAATATCCATTTCCATCTGAATAACAATAATTCGTCAACAGAAATCATTGTCGGGTCGTTAGAAGGGGTATAGAGGGATTTTTCATTTTCAATATTTCTTCAAAATCAAATATGACTTGGCACGGATCATGGTGGGGTGCAGAATATTCATTTCAATCTGAATAACAATAACTCGTCAACAGAAATCATTGTCGGGTCGTTAGAGGGGATATAGAGGGATTTTTCATTTTCAAAATTACCTCAAAATCAAATATGACTTGGCACGCAACATAGTGGGGTGCAGAATATTCATTTCCATCCGAATAACAATAATTCGTCGACAGAAATAATTGTCGGGTCGTTAGAGGGGGTATAGAGGGATTTTTCATTTTCAAAATTACCTCAAAATCTAATATGACTTGGCACGGATCATGGTGGGGTGCAGAATATCCATTGCCATCTGAATAACAATAATTTGTCAACAGAAATCATTGTCGGGTCGTTAGAGGGGGTATAGAGGGATTTTTCATTTTCAATATTTCTTCAAAATTCCAATATGACTTGGCACGCATCATGGTGGGGTGCAGAATATCTATTTCCATCTGAATAACAATAATTCGTCGACAGAAATCATTGTCGGGTCGTTAGAGGGAGTATAGTAGGATTTTTCATTTTCAAAATGACTTCAAAAATCAAATATGACTTGGCACGCATCATAGTGGGGTACAGAATATCCATTTCCATCTCAATAGCAATAATTTGTTAACAGAAATCATTGTCGGGTCGTCAGAGGGGGTATAGAGGGATATTTCATTTTCAAAATTACCTCAAAATCAAATATGACTTGGCACGCATTATGGTGGGGTGCAGAATATCCATTTCCATCTAAATAACAATAATTCGTCGACAGAAATCATTGTCGGGTCGTTAGAGAGGGTATAGAGGGATTTTTCATTTTCAAAATTACCTCAAAATCAAATATGACTTGGCACGCAACATGGTGGGGTGCAGAATATTCATTTCCATCTGAATAACAATAATTCGTCAACAGAAATCATTGTCGGGTCGTTAGAGGGGGTATAGAGGGATTTTTCATTTTCAATATTTCTTCAAAATTCCAATATGACTTGGCACGCATCATGGTGGGGTGCAGAATATCCATTGCCATCTGAATAACAATAATCTGTCAACAGAAATCATTGTCGGGTCGTTAGGGGGGTATAGAGGGATTTTTCATTTTCAATATTTCTTCAAAAATCTAATATGACTTGGCACGCATCGTGGTGGGGTGCAAAGTATCCATGTCCATCTGAATAACAATAATTCGTCAACAGAAATCATTGTCGGGTCGTCAGAGGGGGTATAGAGGGATTTCTCATTTTCAATATTTCTTCAAAAATCAAATATGACTTGGCACGCATCATGGTGAGGTGCAGAATATTTATTTCCATATTAATAACAATAATTCTTCGACAGAAATCATTGTCGGGTCGTTAGAGAGGGTATAGAGGGATTTTTCATTTTCAAAATTACCTCAAAATCAAATATGACTTGGCACGCAACATGGTGGGGTGCAGAATATCCATTATCTTCTGAATAACAATAATTCGTGAACAGAACTCATTGTCGGGTCGTTAGAGGGGGTATAGAGGGATTTTTCATTTTCAAAATGACTTCAAAAATCAAATATGACTTGGCACGCATCATGGTGGGGTACAGAATATCCATTTCCATCTCAATATCAATAATTTGTCAACAGAAATCATTGTCGGGTCGTCAGAGGGGTATAGAGGGATTTTTCATTTTCAAAATTACCTCAAAATCAAATATGACTTGGCACGCATCATAGTGGGGTGCAGAATATTCATTTCCATCTGGATAACAAAAATTCGTCAACAGAAATCATTGCCGGGTCGTTAGAGGGTGTATAGAGGGATTTTTCATTTTCAATATTTTTTCAAAAATCCAATATGACTGGGCACGCTTCATGGTGGGGTACAGAATATCCATTTCCATCTGAATAACATTAATTCGTCGACAGAAATCATTGTCGGGTCGTCAGAGGGAGTATAGAGGGATTTTTCATTTTCAAAATGACTTCAAAATTCAAATATGACTTGGCACGCATCATAGTGGGGTACGGAATATCCATTTCCATCTCAATAACTATAATTTGTCAACAGAAATCATTGTCGGGTCGTCAGAGGGGGTATAGAGGGATTTTTCATTTTAAAATTTACCTCAAAATCAATTATGACTTGGCACGCATCATGGTGGGGTGCAGAATATCCATTTCCATCTATATAACAATAATTCGTCAACAGAAATAATTGACGGGTCGTTGGAGGGGGTATAGAGGGATTTCTCATTTTCAATATTTCTTCAAAAATCTAATATGACTTGGCACGCATCATGGTGGGGTACAGAATATCCATTTCCATCTCAATAGCAATAATTTGTAAACAGAAATCATTGTCGGGTCGTCAGAGGGGGAATAGAGGGATTTTTCATTTTAAAATTTACCTCTAAATCAAATATGACTTGGCACGCATCATGGTGGGGTGCAGAATATCCATTTCCATCTATATAACAATGATTCGTCATCAGAAAAAATTGACGGGTCGTTGGAGGGGGTATAGAGGGATTTCTCATTTTCAATATTTCTTCAAAAATCTAATATGACTTGGCACGCATCATGGTGGGGTGCAAAGTATCCATGTCCATCTGAATAACAATTATTCGTCAACAGAACTCATTGTCGGTCGTTAGAGGGGGTATAGAGGGATTTTTCATTTTCAAAATTTCTTCAAAAATCTAATATGACTTGGCACGCAACATGGTGGGGTGCAGAATATTCATTTCCATCTGGATAACAAAAATTCGTCAACAGAAATCATTGCCGGGTCGTTAGAGGGGGTATAGAGGGATTTTTCATTTTCAAAATTACCTCAATATCAAATATGAATTGGCACGCAACATGGTGGGGTGCAGAATATTCATTTCCATCTGGATAACAAAAATTCGTCAACAGAAATCATTGCCGGGTCGTTAGAGGGGGTATAGAGGGATTTTTCATTTTCAAAATTACCTCAAAATCAAATATGACTTGGCACGCATCATAGTGGGGTACAGAATATCCATTTCCATATCAATAGCAATAATTTGTTAACAGAAATCATTGTCGGGTCGTCAGAGGGGGTATAGAGGGATATTTCATTTTCAAAATTACCTCAAAATCAAATATGACTTGGCACGCATTATGGTGGGGTGCAGAATATCCATTTCCATCTAAATAACAATAATTCGTTGACAGAAATCATTGTCGGGTCGTTAGAGAGGGTATAGAGGGATTTTTCATTTTCAAAATTACCTCAAAATCAAATATGACTTGGCACGCAACATGGTGGAGTGCAGAATATTCATTTCCATCTGAATAACAATAATTCGTCAACAGAAATCATTGTCGGGTCGTTAGAGGGGGTATAGAGGGATTTTTCATTTTCAATATTTCTTCAAAATCAAATATGACTTGGCACGCAACATGGTGGGGTGCAGAATATCCATTTCCATCTATATAACAATAATTCGTCAACAGAAATAATTGACGGTTCGTTGGAGGGGGTATAGAGGGATTTTTCATTTTCAATATTTCTTCAAAAATCTAATATGACTTGGCACGGATCATGGTGGGGTGCAGAATATCCATTTCCATCTGAATAACAATAAGTCGTCAACAGAAATCATTGACGGGTCGTTAGAGGGGGAATAGAGGGATTTTTCATTTTCAATATTTCTTCAAAAATCTAATATGACTTGGCACGCATCATGGTGGGGTACAGAATATCCATGTCCATCTCAATAACAATAGTTTGTAAACAGAAATCATTGTCGGGTCGTCAGAGGGGGTATAGAGGGATTTTTCATTTTAAAATTTACCTCAAAATCAAATATGACTTGGCACGCATCATGGTGGGGTGCAGAATATCCATTTCCATCTATATAACAATAATTCGTCAACAGAAATAATTGACGGGTCGTTGGAGGGGGTATAGAGGGATTTCTCATTTTCAATATTTCTTCAAAAATCTAATATGACTTGGCACGCATCATGGTGGGGTGCAAAGTATCCATGTCCATCTGAATAACAATTATTCGTCAACAGAACTCATTGTCGGTCGTTAGAGGGGGTATAGAGGGATTTTTCATTTTCAAAATTACCTCTAAATCAAATATGACTTTGCACGCATCATGGTGGGGTGCAGAATATCTATTTCCATCTGAATAACAATAATTCGTCGACAGAAATCATTGTCGGGTCGTTAGAGGGGGTATAGAGGGATTTTTCATTTTCAAAATGACTTCAAATATCAAATATGACTTGGCACGCATCATAGTGGGGTACAGAATATCCAATTCCATCTCAATAAAAATAATTTGTTAACAGAAATCATTGTCGGGTCGTCAGAGGGGGTATAGAGGGATATTTCATTTTCAAAATTACCTCAAAGTCAAATATGACTCGGCACGCATTATGGTGGGGTGCAGAATATCCATTTCCATCTAAATAACAATAATTCGTCGACAGAAATCATTGTCGGGTCGTTAGAGAGGGTATAGAGGGATTTTTCATTTTCAAAATTACCTCAAAATCAAATATGACTTGGCACGCAACATGGTGGGGTGCAGAATATTCATTTCCATCTGAATAACAATAATTCGTCAACAGAAATCATTGTCGGGTCGTCAGAGGGAGTATAGAGGGATTTTTCATTTTCAAAATGACTTCAAAAATCAAATATGACTTGGCACGCATCATAGTGGGGTACAGAATATCCATTTCCATCTCAATAACAATAATTTATTAACAGAAATCTTTGTCGGGTCGTCAGAGTGGGTATAGAGGGATTTTTCATTTTCAAAATTACCTCAAAATCAAATATGACTTGGCACGCATCATGGTGGGGTGCAGAATATTCATTTCCATCTGGATAACGGTAATTCATCAACAGAAATCATTGTCGGGTCGCTAGAGGGGGTATAGAGGGATTTTTCATTTTCAATATTTCTTCAAAAATCGAAAATGACTTGGCACGCATCATAGTGGGGTGCAGAATATCCATTTCCATCTGAATATCAATAATTTGTCGACAGAAATCATTGTCGGGTCGTCAGAGGGGGTATAGAGGGATTTTTCATTTTCAAAATGACTTCAAAAATCAAATATGACTTGGCACGCATCATAGTGGGGTACAGAATATCCATTTCTATCTCAATAATAATTTTTTGTTAACAGAAATCATTGTCGGGTAGTCAGAGGGGGTATAGAGGGATTTTTCATTTTCAAATTTACCTCAAAATCAAATATGACTTGGCACGCATCATGGTGGGGTGCAGAATATCCATTTTCATCTATATAACAATAATTCGTCAACAGAAATCATTGACGGGTCGTTGGAGGGGGTATAGAGGGATTTCTCATTTTCAATATTTCTTCAAAAATCTAATATGACTTGGCACGCATCATGGTGGGGTGCAGAATATCTATTTCCATCTGAATAACAATAATTCGTCGACAGAAATCATTGTCGGGTCGTTAGAGGGGGTATAGAGGGATTTTCCATTTTCAAAAGTACCTCAAAATCAAATATGACTTGGCACGCATCATGGTGGGGTGCAGAATATCTATTTCTATCTGAATAACAGTAATTCGTCGACAGAAATCATTGTCGAATCGTTAGAGGGGGTATAGAGGGATTTATCATTTTCAAAATTACCTCAAAATCAAATATGACTTGGCACGCATCATGGTGGGGTGCAAAATATCCATTTTCATCTATATAACAATAATTCGTCAACAGAAATCATTGACGGGTCGTTGGAGGGGGTATAGAGGGATTTCTCATTTTCAATATTTCTTCAAAAATCTAATATGACTTGGCACGCATCATGGTGGGGTGCAGAATATCTATTTCCATCTGAATAACAATAATTCGTCGACAGAAATCATTGTCGGGTCGTTAGAGGGGGTATAGAGGGATTTTCCATTTTCAAAAGTACCTCAAAATCAAATATGACTTGGCACGCATCATGGTGGGGTGCAGAATATCCATTTTCATCTATATAACAATAATTCGTCAACAGAAATCATTGACGGGTCGTTGGAGGGGGTATAGAGGGATTTCTCATTTTCAATATATCTTCAAAAATCTAATATGACTTGGCACGCATCATGGTGGGGTGCAGAATATCTATATCTATCTGAATAACAGTAATTCGTCCACAGAAATCATTGTCGAATCGTTAGAGGGGGTATAGAGGGATTTATCATTTTCAAAATTACCTCAAAATCAAATATGACTTGGCACGCAACATAGTGGGGTGCAGAATATTCATTTCCATCTGAATAACAATAACTCGTCAACAGAAATCATTGTCGGGTCGTTAGAGGGGATATAGAGGGATTTTTCATTTTCAAAATTACCTCAAAATCAAATATGACTTGGCACGCAACATAGTGGGGTGCAGAATATTCATTTCCATCCGAATAACAATAATTCGTCGACAGAAATAATTGTCGGGTCGTTAGAGGGGGTATAGAGGGATTTTTCATTTTCAAAATTACCTCAAAATCAAATATGACTTGGCACGCTACATGGTGGGGTGCAGAATATTCATTTCCATCTGAATAACAATAATTCGTCGACAGAAATCATTGTCGAATCGTTAGAGGGGGTATAGAGGGATTTATCATTTTCAAAATTACCTCAAAATCAAATATGACTTGGCACGTAACATAGTGGGGTGCAGAATATTCATTTCCATCTGAATAACAATAATTCGTCGACAGAAATAATTGTCGGGTCGTTAGAGGGGGTATAGAGGGATTTTTCATTTTCAAAATTACCTCAATAACAAATATGACTTGGCACGCAACATGGTGGGGTGCAGAATATTCTTTTCCATCTCAATATCAATAATTTGTCACCAGAAATCATTGTCGGGTCGTCAGAGGGGGTATAGAGGGATTTTTCATTTTCAAAATTACCTCAAAATCAAATATGACTTGGCACGCATCATAGTGGTGTGCAGAATATCCATTTCCATCTGAATAACAATAAGTCGTCAACAGAAATCATTGACGGGTCGTTAGAGGGGGAATAGAGGGATTTTTCATTTTCAATATTTCTTCAAAAATCTAATATGAATTGGCACGCATCATGGTGGGGTACAGAATATCCATTTCCATCTCAATAACAATAATTTGTTAACAGAAATTATTGTCGGGTCGTCAGAGGGGGTATAGAGGGATTTTTCATTTTCAAATTTACCTCAAAATCAAATATGACTTGGCACGCATCATGGTGGGGTGCAGAATATCCATTTCCATCTATATAACAATTATTCGTCAACAGAAATCATTGACGGGTCGTTGGAGGGGGTATAGAGGGATTTCTCATTTTCAATATTTCTTCAAAAATCAAATATGACTTGGCACGCATCATGGTGGGGTGCAGAATATCCGTTTCCATCTAAATAACAATAATTCGTCAACAGAAATCATTGACGGGTCGTTGGAGGGGGTATAGAGGGATTTCTCATTTTCAATATATCTTCAATAATCTAATATGACTTGGCACGCATCATGGTGGGGTGCAGAATATCTATTTCTATCTGAATAACAATAATTCGTCGACAGAAATCATTGTCGGATCGTTAGAGGGGGTATAGAGGGATTTTTCATATTCAAAATTACCTCAAAATCAAATATGACTTGGCACACAACATGGTGGGGTGCAGAATATTCATTTCCATCTGAATAACAATAATTCGTCAACAGAAATCATTGTCGGGTCGTTAGAGGGTATATAGAGGGATTTTTCATTTTCAAAATTACCTCAAAATCAAATATGACTTGGCACGCAACATGGTGGGGTGCAGAATATTCATTTCCATCTGAATAACAATAATTCGTCAACAGAAATCATTGTCGGGTCGTTAGAGGGGGTATAGAGGGATTTTTCATTTTCAATATTTCTTCAAAATCAAATATGACTTGGCACGCAACATGGTGGGGTGCAGAATATCCATTTCCATCTATATAACAATAATTCGTCAACAGAAATAATTGACGGTTCGTTGGAGGGGGTATAGAGGGATTTTTCATTTTCAATATTTCTTCAAAAATCTAATATGACTTGGCACGGATCATGGTGGGGTGCAGAATATCCATTTCCATCTGAATAACAATAAGTCGTCAACAGAAATCATTGACGGGTCGTTAGAGGGGGAATAGAGGGATTTTTCATTTTCAATATTTCTTCAAAAATCTAATATGACTTGGCACGCAACATGGTGGGGTGCAGAATATCCATTTCCATCTATATAACAATAATTCGTCAACAGAAATAATTGACGGTTCGTTGGAGGGGGTATAGAGGGATTTTTCATTTTCAAAATTACCTCAAAATCAAATATGACTTGGCACGCAACATAGTGGGGTGCAGAATATTCATTTCCATCCGAATAACAATAATTCGTCGACAGAAATAATTGTCGGGTCGTTAGAGGGGGTATAGAGGGATTTTTCATTTTCAAAATTACCTCAAAATCTAATATGACTTGGCACGGACCATGGTGGGGTGCAGAATATCCATTTCCATCTGAATAACAATAATTCGTCAACAGAAATCATTGTCGGGTCGTTAGAGGGGGTATAGAGGGATTTTTCATTTTCAATATTTCTTCAAAATCAAATATGACTTGGCACGGATCATGGTGGGGTGCAGAATATTCATTTCAATCTGAATAACAATAACTCGTCAACAGAAATCATTGTCGGGTCGTTAGAGGGGATATAGAGGGATTTTTCATTTTCAAAATTACCTCAAAATCAAATATGACTTGGCACGCAACATAGTGGGGTGCAGAATATTCATTTCCATCCGAATAACAATAATTCGTCGACAGAAATAATTGTCGGGTCGTTAGAGGGGGTATAGAGGGATTTTTCATTTTCAAAATTACCTCAAAATCTAATATGACTTGGCACGGATCATGGTGGGGTGCAGAATATCCATTTCCATCTGAATAACAATAATTCGTCAACAGAAATCATTGTCGGGTCGTTAGAGGGGGTATAGAGGGATTTTTCATTTTCAATATTTCTTCAAAATCAAATATGACTTGGCACGCAACATGGTGGGGTGCAGAATATCCATTTCCATCTATATAACAATAATTCGTCAACAGAAATAATTGACGGTTCGTTGGAGGGGGTATAGAGGGATTTTTCATTTTCAATATTTCTTCAAAAATCTAATATGACTTGGCACGGATCATGGTGGGGTGCAGAATATCCATTTCCATCTGAATAACAATAAGTCGTCAACAGAAATCATTGACGGGTCGTTAGAGGGGGAATAGAGGGATTTTTCATTTTCAATATTTCTTCAAAAATCTAATATGACTTGGCACGCATCATGGTGGGGTACAGAATATCCATGTCCATCTCAATAACAATAATTTGTAAACAGAAATCATTGTCGGGTCGTCAGAGGGGGTATAGAGGGATTTTTCATTTTAAAATTTACCTCAAAATCAAATATGACTTGGCACGCATCATGGTGGGGTGCAGAATATCCATTTCCATCTATATAACAATAATTCGTCAACAGAAATAATTGACGGGTCGTTGGAGGGGGTATAGAGGGATTTCTCATTTTCAATATTTCTTCAAAAATCTAATATGACTTGGCACGCATCATGGTGGGGTGCAAAGTATCCATGTCCATCTGAATAACAATTATTCGTCAACAGAACTCATTGTCGGTCGTTAGAGGGGGTATAGAGGGATTTTTCATTTTCAAAATTACCTCTAAATCAAATATGACTTTGCACGCATCATGGTGGGGTGCAGAATATCTATTTCCATCTGAATAACAATAATTCGTCGACAGAAATCATTGTCGGGTCGTTAGAGGGGGTATAGAGGGATTTTTCATTTTCAAAATGACTTCAAAAATCAAATATGACTTGGCACGCATCATAGTGGGGTACAGAATATCCAATTCCATCTCAATAAAAATAATTTGTTAACAGAAATCATTGTCGGGTCGTCAGAGGGGGTATAGAGGGATATTTCATTTTCAAAATTACCTCAAAGTCAAATATGACTCGGCACGCATTATGGTGGGGTGCAGAATATCCATTTCCATCTAAATAACAATAATTCGTCGACAGAAATCATTGTCGGGTCGTTAGAGAGGGTATAGAGGGATTTTTCATTTTCAAAATTACCTCAAAATCAAATATGACTTGGCACGCAACATGGTGGGGTGCAGAATATTCATTTCCATCTGAATAACAATAATTCGTCAACAGAAATCATTGTCGGGTCGTCAGAGGGAGTATAGAGGGATTTCTCATTTTCAAAATGACTTCAAAAATCAAATATGACTTGGCACGCATCATAGTGGAGTACAGAATATCCATTTCCATCTCAATAACAATAATTTATTTACAGAAATCATTGTCGGGTCGTCAGAGTGGGTATAGAGGGATTTTTCATTTTCAAAATTACCTCAAAATCAAATATGACTTGGCACGCATCATGGTGGGGTGCAGAATATTCATTTCCATCTGGATAACGGTAATTCATCAACAGAAATCATTGTCGGGTCGCTAGAGGGGGTATAGAGGGATTTTTCATTTTCAATATTTCTTCAAAAATCGAAAATGACTTGGCACGCATCATGGTGGGGTGCAGAATATCCATTTTCATCTGAATATCAATAATTTGTCGACAGAAATCATTGTCGGGTCGTCAGAGGGGGTATAGAGGGATTTTTCATTTTCAAAATGACTTCAAAAATCAAATATGACTTGGCACGCATCATAGTGGGGTACAGAATATCCATTTCTATCTCAATAACAATTTTTTGTTAACAGAAATCATTGTCGGGTAGTCAGAGGGGGTATAGAGGGATTTTTCATTTTCAAATTTACCTCAAAATCAAATATGACTTGGCACGCATCATGGTGGGGTGCAGACTATCCATTTTCATCTATATAACAATAATTCGTCAACAGAAATCATTGACGGGTCGTTGGAGGGGGTATAGAGGGATTTCTCATTTTCAATATTTCTTCAAAAATCTAATATGACTTGGCACGCATCATGGTGGGGTGCAGAATATCTATTTCCATCTGAATAACAATAATTCGTCGACAGAAATCATTGTCGGGTCGTTAGAGGGGGTATAGAGGGATTTTCCATTTTCAAAAGTACCTCAAAATCAAATATGACTTGGCACGCATCATGGTGGGGTGCAGAATATCTATTTCTATCTGAATAACAGTAATTCGTCGACAGAAATCGTTGTCGAATCGTTAGAGGGGGTATAGAGGGATTTATCATTTTCAAAATTACCTCAAAATCAAATATGACTTGGCACGCATCATGGTGGGGTGCAAAATATCCATTTTCATCTATATAACAATAATTCGTCAACAGAAATCATTGACGGGTCGTTGGAGGGGGTATAGAGGGATTTCTCATTTTCAATATTTCTTCAAAAATCTAATATGACTTGGCACGCATCATGGTGGGGTGCAGAATATCTATTTCCATCTGAATAACAATAATTCGTCGACAGAAATCATTGTCGGGTCGTTAGAGGGGGTATAGAGGGATTTTCCATTTTCAAAAGTACCTCAAAATCAAATATGACTTGGCACGCATCATGGTGGGGTGCAGAATATCCATTTTCATCTATATAACAATAATTCGTCAACAGAAATCATTGACGGGTCGTTGGAGGGGGTATAGAGGGATTTCTCATTTTCAATATATCTTCAAAAATCTAATATGACTTGGCACGCATCATGGTGGGGTGCAGAATATCTATATCTATCTGAATAACAGTAATTCGTCCACAGAAATCATTGTCGAATCGTTAGAGGGGGTATAGAGGGATTTATCATTTTCAAAATTACCTCAAAATCAGATATGACTTGGCACGCAACATAGTGGGGTGCAGAATATTCATTTCAATCTGAATAACAATAACTCGTCAACAGAAATCATTGTCGGGTCGTTAGAGGGGATATAGAGGGATTTTTCATTTTCAAAATTACCTCAAAATCAAATATGACTTGGCACGCAACATAGTGGGGTGCAGAATATTCATTTCCATCCGAATAACAATAATTCGTCGACAGAAATAATTGTCGGGTCGTTAGAGGGGGTATAGAGGGATTTTTCATTTTCAAAATTACCTCAAAATCAAATATGACTTGGCACGCTACATGGTGGGGTGCAGAATATTCATTTCCATCTGAATAACAATAATTCGTCGACAGAAATCATTGTCGAATCGTTAGAGGGGGTATAGAGGGATTTATCATTTTCAAAATTACCTCAAAATCAAATATGACTTGGCACGTAACATAGTGGGGTGCAGAATATTCATTTCCATCTGAATAACAATAATTCTTCGACAGAAATAATTGTCGGGTCGTTAGAGGGGGTATAGAGGGATTTTTCATTTTCAAAATTACCTCAATATCAAATATGACTTGGCACGCAACATGGTGGGGTGCAGAATATTCTTTTCCATCTCAATATCAATAATTTGTCACCAGAAATCATTGTCGGGTCGTCAGAGGGGGTATAGAGGGATTTTTCATTTTAAAATTTACCTCAAAATCAAATATGACTTGGCACGCATCATGGTGGGGTGCAGAATATCCATTTCCATCTATATAACAATAATTCGTCAACAGAAATAATTGACGGGTCGTTGGAGGGGGTATAGAGGGATTTCTCATTTTCAATATTTCTTCAAAAATCTAATATGACTTGGCACGCATCATGGTGGGGTGCAAAGTATCCATGTCCATCTGAATAACAATTATTCGTCAACAGAACTCATTGTCGGTCGTTAGAGGGGGTATAGAGGGATTTTTCATTTTCAAAATTACCTCTAAATCAAATATGACTTTGCACGCATCATGGTGGGGTGCAGAATATCTATTTCCATCTGAATAACAATAATTCGTCGACAGAAATCATTGTCGGGTCGTTAGAGGGGGTATAGAGGGATTTTTCATTTTCAAAATGACTTCAAAAATCAAATATGACTTGGCACGCATCATAGTGGGGTACAGAATATCCAATTCCATCTCAATAAAAATAATTTGTTAACAGAAATCATTGTCGGGTCGTCAGAGGGGGTATAGAGGGATATTTCATTTTCAAAATTACCTCAAAGTCAAATATGACTCGGCACGCATTATGGTGGGGTGCAGAATATCCATTTCCATCTGAATAACAATAAGTCGTCAACAGAAATCATTGACGGGTCGTTAGAGGGGGAATAGAGGGATTTTTCATTTTCAATATTTCTTCAAAAATCTAATATGAATTGGCACGCATCATGGTGGGGTACAGAATATCCATTTCCATCTCAATAACAATAATTTGTTAACAGAAATTATTGTCGGGTCGTCAGAGGGGGTATAGAGGGATTTTTTATTTTCAAATTTACCTCAAAATCAAATATGACTTGGCACGCATCATGGTGGGGTGCAGAATATCCATTTCCATCTATATAACAATTATTCGTCAACAGAAATCATTGACGGGTCGTTGGAGGGGGTATAGAGGGATTTCTCATTTTCAATATTTCTTCAAAAATCAAATATGACTTGGCACGCATCATGGTGGGGTGCAGAATATCCGTTTCCATCTAAATAACAATAATTCGTCAACAGAAATCATTGACGGGTCGTTGGAGGGGGTATAGAGGGATTTCTCATTTTCAATATATCTTCAATAATCTAATATGACTTGGCACGCATCATGGTGGGGTGCAGAATATCTATTTCTATCTGAATAACAATAATTCGTCGACAGAAATCATTGTCGGATCGTTAGAGGGGGTATAGAGGGATTTTTCATATTCAAAATTACCTCAAAATCAAATATGACTTGGCACACAACATGGTGGGGTGCAGAATATTCATTTCCATCTGAATAACAATAATTCGTCAACTGAAATCATTGTCGGGTCGTTAGAGGGTATATAGAGGGATTTTTCATTTTCAAAATTACCTCAAAATCAAATATGACTTGGCACGCAACATGGTGGGGTGCAGAATATTCATTTCCATCTGAATAACAATAATTCGTCAACAGAAATCATTGTCGGGTCGTTAGAGGGGGTATAGAGGGATTTTTCATTTTCAATATTTCTTCAAAATCAAATATGACTTGGCACGCAACATGGTGGGGTGCAGAATATCCATTTCCATCTATATAACAATAATTCGTCAACAGAAATAATTGACGGTTCGTTGGAGGGGGTATAGAGGGATTTTTCATTTTCAATATTTCTTCAAAAATCTAATATGACTTGGCACGGATCATGGTGGGGTGCAGAATATCCATTTCCATCTGAATAACAATAAGTCGTCAACAGAAATCATTGACGGGTCGTTAGAGGGGGAATAGAGGGATTTTTCATTTTCAATATTTCTTCAAAAATCTAATATGACTTGGCACGCAACATGGTGGGGTGCAGAATATCCATTTCCATCTATATAACAATAATTCGTCAACAGAAATAATTGACGGTTCGTTGGAGGGGGTATAGAGGGATTTTTCATTTTCAAAATTACCTCAAAATCAAATATGACTTGGCACGCAACATAGTGGGGTGCAGAATATTCATTTCCATCCGAATAACAATAATTCGTCGACAGAAATAATTGTCGGGTCGTTAGAGGGGGTATAGAGGGATTTTTCATTTTCAAAATTACCTCAAAATCTAATATGACTTGGCACGGATCATGGTGGGGTGCAGAATATCCATTTCCATCTGAATAACAATAATTCGTCAACAGAAATCATTGTCGGGTCGTTAGAGGGGGTATAGAGGGATTTTTCATTTTCAATATTTCTTCAAAATCAAATATGACTTGGCACGGATCATGGTGGGGTGCAGAATATTCATTTCAATCTGAATAACAATAACTCGTCAACAGAAATCATTGTCGGGTCGTTAGAGGGGATATAGAGGGATTTTTCATTTTCAAAATTACCTCAAAATCAAATATGACTTGGCACGCAACATAGTGGGGTGCAGAATATTCATTTCCATCCGAATAACAATAATTCGTCGACAGAAATAATTGTCGGGTCGTTAGAGGGGGTATAGAGGGATTTTTCATTTTCAAAATTACCTCAAAATCTAATATGACTTGGCACGGATCATGGTGGGGTGCAGAATATCCATTTCCATCTGAATAACAATAATTCGTCAACAGAAATCATTGTCGGGTCGTTAGAGGGGGTATAGAGGGATTTTTCATTTTCAATATTTCTTCAAAATCAAATATGACTTGGCACGCAACATGGTGGGGTGCAGAATATCCATTTCCATCTATATAACAATAATTCGTCAACAGAAATAATTGACGGTTCGTTGGAGGGGGTATAGAGGGATTTTTCATTTTCAATATTTCTTCAAAAATCTAATATGACTTGGCACGGATCATGGTGGGGTGCAGAATATCCATTTCCATCTGAATAACAATAAGTCGTCAACAGAAATCATTGACGGGTCGTTAGAGGGGGAATAGAGGGATTTTTCATTTTCAATATTTCTTCAAAAATCTAATATGACTTGGCACGCATCATGGTGGGGTACAGAATATCCATGTCCATCTCAATAACAATAATTTGTAAACAGAAATCATTGTCGGGTCGTCAGAGGGGGTATAGAGGGATTTTTCATTTTAAAATTTACCTCAAAATCAAATATGACTTGGCACGCATCATGGTGGGGTGCAGAATATCCATTTCCATCTATATAACAATAATTCGTCAACAGAAATAATTGACGGGTCGTTGGAGGGGGTATAGAGGGATTTCTCATTTTCAATATTTCTTCAAAAATCTAATATGACTTGGCACGCATCATGGTGGGGTGCAAAGTATCCATGTCCATCTGAATAACAATTATTCGTCAACAGAACTCATTGTCGGTCGTTAGAGGGGGTATAGAGGGATTTTTCATTTTCAAAATTACCTCTAAATCAAATATGACTTTGCACGCATCATGGTGGGGTGCAGAATATCTATTTCCATCTGAATAACAATAATTCGTCGACAGAAATCATTGTCGGGTCGTTAGAGGGGGTATAGAGGGATTTTTCATTTTCAAAATGACTTCAAAAATCAAATATGACTTGGCACGCATCATAGTGGGGTACAGAATATCCAATTCCATCTCAATAAAAATAATTTGTTAACAGAAATCATTGTCGGGTCGTCAGAGGGGGTATAGAGGGATATTTCATTTTCAAAATTACCTCAAAGTCAAATATGACTCGGCACGCATTATGGTGGGGTGCAGAATATCCATTTCCATCTAAATAACAATAATTCGTCGACAGAAATCATTGTCGGGTCGTTAGAGAGGGTATAGAGGGATTTTTCATTTTCAAAATTACCTCAAAATCAAATATGACTTGGCACGCAACATGGTGGGGTGCAGAATATTCATTTCCATCTGAATAACAATAATTCGTCAACAGAAATCATTGTCGGGTCGTCAGAGGGAGTATAGAGGGATTTCTCATTTTCAAAATGACTTCAAAAATCAAATATGACTTGGCACGCATCATAGTGGAGTACAGAATATCCATTTCCATCTCAATAACAATAATTTATTTACAGAAATCATTGTCGGGTCGTCAGAGTGGGTATAGAGGGATTTTTCATTTTCAAAATTACCTCAAAATCAAATATGACTTGGCACGCATCATGGTGGGGTGCAGAATATTCATTTCCATCTGGATAACGGTAATTCATCAACAGAAATCATTGTCGGGTCGCTAGAGGGGGTATAGAGGGATTTTTCATTTTCAATATTTCTTCAAAAATCGAAAATGACTTGGCACGCATCATGGTGGGGTGCAGAATATCCATTTTCATCTGAATATCAATAATTTGTCGACAGAAATCATTGTCGGGTCGTCAGAGGGGGTATAGAGGGATTTTTCATTTTCAAAATGACTTCAAAAATCAAATATGACTTGGCACGCATCATAGTGGGGTACAGAATATCCATTTCTATCTCAATAACAATTTTTTGTTAACAGAAATCATTGTCGGGTAGTCAGAGGGGGTATAGAGGGATTTTTCATTTTCAAATTTACCTCAAAATCAAATATGACTTGGCACGCATCATGGTGGGGTGCAGACTATCCATTTTCATCTATATAACAATAATTCGTCAACAGAAATCATTGACGGGTCGTTGGAGGGGGTATAGAGGGATTTCTCATTTTCAATATTTCTTCAAAAATCTAATATGACTTGGCACGCATCATGGTGGGGTGCAGAATATCTATTTCCATCTGAATAACAATAATTCGTCGACAGAAATCATTGTCGGGTCGTTAGAGGGGGTATAGAGGGATTTTCCATTTTCAAAAGTACCTCAAAATCAAATATGACTTGGCACGCATCATGGTGGGGTGCAGAATATCTATTTCTATCTGAATAACAGTAATTCGTCGACAGAAATCGTTGTCGAATCGTTAGAGGGGGTATAGAGGGATTTATCATTTTCAAAATTACCTCAAAATCAAATATGACTTGGCACGCATCATGGTGGGGTGCAAAATATCCATTTTCATCTATATAACAATAATTCGTCAACAGAAATCATTGACGGGTCGTTGGAGGGGGTATAGAGGGATTTCTCATTTTCAATATTTCTTCAAAAATCTAATATGACTTGGCACGCATCATGGTGGGGTGCAGAATATCTATTTCCATCTGAATAACAATAATTCGTCGACAGAAATCATTGTCGGGTCGTTAGAGGGGGTATAGAGGGATTTTCCATTTTCAAAAGTACCTCAAAATCAAATATGACTTGGCACGCATCATGGTGGGGTGCAGAATATCCATTTTCATCTATATAACAATAATTCGTCAACAGAAATCATTGACGGGTCGTTGGAGGGGGTATAGAGGGATTTCTCATTTTCAATATATCTTCAAAAATCTAATATGACTTGGCACGCATCATGGTGGGGTGCAGAATATCTATATCTATCTGAATAACAGTAATTCGTCCACAGAAATCATTGTCGAATCGTTAGAGGGGGTATAGAGGGATTTATCATTTTCAAAATTACCTCAAAATCAGATATGACTTGGCACGCAACATAGTGGGGTGCAGAATATTCATTTCAATCTGAATAACAATAACTCGTCAACAGAAATCATTGTCGGGTCGTTAGAGGGGATATAGAGGGATTTTTCATTTTCAAAATTACCTCAAAATCAAATATGACTTGGCACGCAACATAGTGGGGTGCAGAATATTCATTTCCATCCGAATAACAATAATTCGTCGACAGAAATAATTGTCGGGTCGTTAGAGGGGGTATAGAGGGATTTTTCATTTTCAAAATTACCTCAAAATCAAATATGACTTGGCACGCTACATGGTGGGGTGCAGAATATTCATTTCCATCTGAATAACAATAATTCGTCGACAGAAATCATTGTCGAATCGTTAGAGGGGGTATAGAGGGATTTATCATTTTCAAAATTACCTCAAAATCAAATATGACTTGGCACGTAACATAGTGGGGTGCAGAATATTCATTTCCATCTGAATAACAATAATTCTTCGACAGAAATAATTGTCGGGTCGTTAGAGGGGGTATAGAGGGATTTTTCATTTTCAAAATTACCTCAATATCAAATATGACTTGGCACGCAACATGGTGGGGTGCAGAATATTCTTTTCCATCTCAATATCAATAATTTGTCACCAGAAATCATTGTCGGGTCGTCAGAGGGGGTATAGAGGGATTTTTCATTTTCAAAATTACCTCAAAATCAAATATGACTTGGCACGCATCATAGTGGTGTGCAGAATATCCATTTCCATCTGAATAACAATAAGTCGTCAACAGAAATCATTGACGGGTCGTTAGAGGGGGAATAGAGGGATTTTTCATTTTCAATATTTCTTCAAAAATCTAATATGAATTGGCACGCATCATGGTGGGGTACAGAATATCCATTTCCATCTCAATATCAATAATTTGTTAACAGAAATTATTCTCGGGTCGTCAGAGGGGGTATAGAGGGATTTTTCATTTTCAAATTTACCTCAAAATCAAATATGACTTGGCACGCATCATGGTGGGGTGCAGAATATCCATTTCCATCTATATAACAATTATTCGTCAACAGAAATCATTGACGGGTCGTTGGAGGGGGTATAGAGGGATTTCTCATTTTCAATATTTCTTCAAAAATCAAATATGACTTGGCACGCATCATGGTGGGGTGCAGAATATCCGTTTCCATCTAAATAACAATAATTCGTCAACAGAAATCATTGACGGGTCGTTGGAGGGGGTATAGAGGGATTTCTCATTTTCAATATATCTTCAATAATCTAATATGACTTGGCACGCATCATGGTGGGGTGCAGAATATCTATTTCTATCTGAATAACAATAATTCGTCGACAGAAATCATTGTCGGATCGTTAGAGGGGGTATAGAGGGATTTTTCATATTCAAAATTACCTCAAAATCAAATATGACTTGGCACACAACATGGTGGGGTGCAGAATATTCATTTCCATCTGAATAACAATAATTCGTCAACAGAAATCATTGTCGGGTCGTTAGAGGGTATATAGAGGGATTTTTCATTTTCAAAATTACCTCAAAATCAAATATGACTTGGCACGCAACATGGTGGGGTGCAGAATATTCATTTCCATCTGAATAACAATAATTCGTCAACAGAAATCATTGTCGGGTCGTTAGAGGGGGTATAGAGGGATTTTTCATTTTCAATATTTCTTCAAAATCAAATATGACTTGGCACGCAACATGGTGGGGTGCAGAATATCCATTTCCATCTATATAACAATAATTCGTCAACAGAAATAATTGACGGTTCGTTGGAGGGGGTATAGAGGGATTTTTCATTTTCAATATTTCTTCAAAAATCTAATATGACTTGGCACGGATCATGGTGGGGTGCAGAATATCCATTTCCATCTGAATAACAATAAGTCGTCGACAGAAATCATTGTCGGGTCGTTAGAGGGGGTATAGAGGGATTTTCCATTTTCAAAAGTACCTCAAAATCAAATATGACTTGGCACGCATCATGGTGGGGTGCAGAATATCTATTTCTATCTGAATAACAGTAATTCGTCGACAGAAATCGTTGTCGAATCGTTAGAGGGGGTATAGAGGGATTTATCATTTTCAAAATTACCTCAAAATCAAATATGACTTGGCACGCATCATGGTGGGGTGCAAAATATCCATTTTCATCTATATAACAATAATTCGTCAACAGAAATCATTGACGGGTCGTTGGAGGGGGTATAGAGGGATTTCTCATTTTCAATATTTCTTCAAAAATCTAATATGACTTGGCACGCATCATGGTGGGGTGCAGAATATCTATTTCCATCTGAATAACAATAATTCGTCGACAGAAATCATTGTCGGGTCGTTAGAGGGGGTATAGAGGGATTTTCCATTTTCAAAAGTACCTCAAAATCAAATATGACTTGGCACGCATCATGGTGGGGTGCAGAATATCCATTTTCATCTATATAACAATAATTCGTCAACAGAAATCATTGACGGGTCGTTGGAGGGGGTATAGAGGGATTTCTCATTTTCAATATATCTTCAAAAATCTAATATGACTTGGCACGCATCATGGTGGGGTGCAGAATATCTATATCTATCTGAATAACAGTAATTCGTCCACAGAAATCATTGTCGAATCGTTAGAGGGGGTATAGAGGGATTTATCATTTTCAAAATTACCTCAAAATCAGATATGACTTGGCACGCAACATAGTGGGGTGCAGAATATTCATTTCAATCTGAATAACAATAACTCGTCAACAGAAATCATTGTCGGGTCGTTAGAGGGGATATAGAGGGATTTTTCATTTTCAAAATTACCTCAAAATCAAATATGACTTGGCACGCAACATAGTGGGGTGCAGAATATTCATTTCCATCCGAATAACAATAATTCGTCGACAGAAATAATTGTCGGGTCGTTAGAGGGGGTATAGAGGGATTTTTCATTTTCAAAATTACCTCAAAATCAAATATGACTTGGCACGCTACATGGTGGGGTGCAGAATATTCATTTCCATCTGAATAACAATAATTCGTCGACAGAAATCATTGTCGAATCGTTAGAGGGGGTATAGAGGGATTTATCATTTTCAAAATTACCTCAAAATCAAATATGACTTGGCACGTAACATAGTGGGGTGCAGAATATTCATTTCCATCTGAATAACAATAATTCGTCGACAGAAATAATTGTCGGGTCGTTAGAGGGGGTATAGAGGGATTTTTCATTTTCAAAATTACCTCAATATCAAATATGACTTGGCACGCAACATGGTGGGGTGCAGAATATTCTTTTCCATCTCAATATCAATAATTTGTCACCAGAAATCATTGTCGGGTCGTCAGAGGGGGTATAGAGGGATTTTTCATTTTCAAAATTACCTCAAAATCAAATATGACTTGGCACGCATCATAGTGGTGTGCAGAATATCCATTTCCATCTGAATAACAATAAGTCGTCAACAGAAATCATTGACGGGTCGTTAGAGGGGGAATAGAGGGATTTTTCATTTTCAATATTTCTTCAAAAATCTAATATGAATTGGCACGCATCATGGTGGGGTACAGAATATCCATTTCCATCTCAATAACAATAATTTGTTAACAGAAATTATTCTCGGGTCGTCAGAGGGGGTATAGAGGGATTTTTCATTTTCAAATTTACCTCAAAATCAAATATGACTTGGCACGCATCATGGTGGGGTGCAGAATATCCATTTCCATCTATATAACAATTATTCGTCAACAGAAATCATTGACGGGTCGTTGGAGGGGGTATAGAGGGATTTCTCATTTTCAATATTTCTTCAAAAATCAAATATGACTTGGCACGCATCATGGTGGGGTGCAGAATATCCGTTTCCATCTAAATAACAATAATTCGTCAACAGAAATCATTGACGGGTCGTTGGAGGGGGTATAGAGGGATTTCTCATTTTCAATATATCTTCAATAATCTAATATGACTTGGCACGCATCATGGTGGGGTGCAGAATATCTATTTCTATCTGAATAACAATAATTCGTCGACAGAAATCATTGTCGGATCGTTAGAGGGGGTATAGAGGGATTTTTCATATTCAAAATTACCTCAAAATCAAATATGACTTGGCACACAACATGGTGGGGTGCAGAATATTCATTTCCATCTGAATAACAATAATTCGTCAACAGAAATCATTGTCGGGTCGTTAGAGGGTATATAGAGGGATTTTTCATTTTCAAAATTACCTCAAAATCAAATATGACTTGGCACGCAACATGGTGGGGTGCAGAATATTCATTTCCATCTGAATAACAATAATTCGTCAACAGAAATCATTGTCGGGTCGTTAGAGGGGGTATAGAGGGATTTTTCATTTTCAATATTTCTTCAAAATCAAATATGACTTGGCACGCAACATGGTGGGGTGCAGAATATCCATTTCCATCTATATAACAATAATTCGTCAACAGAAATAATTGACGGTTCGTTGGAGGGGGTATAGAGGGATTTTTCATTTTCAATATTTCTTCAAAAATCTAATATGACTTGGCACGGATCATGGTGGGGTGCAGAATATCCATTTCCATCTGAATAACAATAAGTCGTCAACAGAAATCATTGACGGGTCGTTAGAGGGGGAATAGAGGGATTTTTCATTTTCAATATTTCTTCAAAAATCTAATATGACTTGGCACGCATCATGGTGGGGTACAGAATATCCATGTCCATCTCAATAACAATAATTTGTAAACAGAAATCATTGTCGGGTCGTCAGAGGGGGTATAGAGGGATTTTTCATTTTAAAATTTACCTCAAAATCAAATATGACTTGGCACGCATCATGGTGGGGTGCAGAATATCCATTTCCATCTATATAACAATAATTCGTCAACAGAAATAATTGACGGGTCGTTGGAGGGGGTATAGAGGGATTTCTCATTTTCAATATTTCTTCAAAAATCTAATATGACTTGGCACGCATCATGGTGGGGTGCAAAGTATCCATGTCCATCTGAATAACAATTATTCGTCAACAGAACTCATTGTCGGTCGTTAGAGGGGGTATAGAGGGATTTTTCATTTTCAAAATTACCTCTAAATCAAATATGACTTTGCACGCATCATGGTGGGGTGCAGAATATCTATTTCCATCTTAATAACAATAATTCGTCGACAGAAATCATTGTCGGGTCGTTAGAGGGGGTATAGAGGGATTTTTCATTTTCAAAATGACTTCAAAAATCAAATATGACTTGGCACGCATCATAGTGGGGTACAGAATATCCAATTCCATCTCCATAAAAATAATTTGTTAACAGAAATCATTGTCGGGTCGTCAGAGGGGGTATAGAGGGATATTTCATTTTCAAAATTACCTCAAAGTCAAATATGACTCGGCACGCATTATGGTGGGGTGCAGAATATCCATTTCCATCTAAATAACAATAATTCGTCGACAGAAATCATTGTCGGGTCGTTAGAGAGGGTATAGAGGGATTTTTCATTTTCAAAATTACCTCAAAATCAAATATGACTTGGCACGCAACATGGTGGGGTGCAGAATATTCATTTCCATCTGAATAACAATAATTCGTCAACAGAAATCATTGTCGGGTCGTCAGAAGGAGTATAGAGGGATTTTTCATTTTCAAAATGACTTCAAAAATGAAATATGACTTGGCACGCATCATAGTGGGGTACAGAATATCCATTTCCATCTCAACAACAATAATTTATTAACAGAAATCATTGTCGGGTCGTCAGAGTGGGTATAGAGGGATTTTTCGTTTTCAAAATTACCTCAAAATCAAATATGACTTGGCACGCATCATAGTGGGGTACAGAATATCCATTTCTATCTCAATAACAATTTTTTGTTAACAGAAATCTTTGTCGGGTAGTCAGAGGGGGTATAGAGGGATTTTTCATTTTCAAATTTACCTCAAAATCAAATATGACTTGGCACGCATCATGGTGGGGTGCAGAATATCCATTTTCATCTATATAACAATAATTCGTCAACAGAAATCATTGACGGGTCGTTGGAGGGGGTATAGAGGGATTTCTCATTTTCAATATTTCTTCAAAAATCTAATATGACTTGGCACGCATCATGGTGGGGTGCAGAATATCTATTTCCATCTGAATAACAATAATTCGTCGACAGAAATCATTGTCGGGTCGTTAGAGGGGGTATAGAGGGATTTTCCATTTTCAAAAGTACCTCAAAATCAAATATGACTTGGCACGCATCATGGTGGGGTGCAGAATATCTATTTCTATCTGAATAACAGTAATTCGTCGACAGAAATCATTGTCGAATCGTTAGAGGGGGTATAGAGGGATTTATCATTTTCAAAATTACCTCAAAATCAAATATGACTTGGCACGCATCATGGTGGGGTGCAAAATATCCATTTTCATCTATATAACAATAATTCGTCAACAGAAATCATTGACGGGTCGTTGGAGGGGGTATAGAGGGATTTCTCATTTTCAATATTTCTTCAAAAATCTAATATGACTTGGCACGCATCATGGTGGGGTGCAGAATATCTATTTCCATCTGAATAACAATAATTCGTCGACAGAAATCATTGTCGGGTCGTTAGAGGGGGTATAGAGGGATTTTCCATTTTCAAAAGTACCTCAAAATCAAATATGACTTGGCACGCATCATGGTGGGGTGCAGAATATCCATTTTCATCTATATAACAATAATTCGTCAACAGAAATCATTGACGGGTCGTTGGAGGGGGTATAGAGGGATTTCTCATTTTCAATATATCTTCAAAAATCTAATATGACTTGGCACGCATCATGGTGGGGTGCAGAATATCTATATCTATCTGAATAACAGTAATTCGTCGACAGAAATCATTGTCGAATCGTTAGAGGGGGTATAGAGGGATTTATCATTTTCAAAATTACCTCAAAATCAAATATGACTTGGCACGCAACATAGTGGGGTGCAGAATATTCATTTCCATCTGAATAACAATAACTCGTCAACAGAAATCATTGTCGGGTCGTTAGAGGGGATATAGAGGGATTTTTCATTTTCAAAATTACCTCAAAATCAAATATGACTTGGCACGCAACATAGTGGGGTGCAGAATATTCATTTCCATCCGAATAACAATAATTCGTCGACAGAAATAATTGTCGGGTCGTTAGAGGGGGTATAGAGGGATTTTTCATTTTCAAAATTACCTCAAAATCAAATATGACTTGGCACGCTACATGGTGGGGTGCAGAATATTCATTTCCATCTGAATAACAATAATTCGTCGACAGAAATCATTGTCGAATCGTTAGAGGGGGTATAGAGGGATTTATCATTTTCAAAATTACCTCAAAATCAAATATGACTTGGCACGTAACATAGTGGGGTGCAGAATATTCATTTCCATCTGAATAACAATAATTCGTCGACAGAAATAATTGTCGGGTCGTTAGAGGGGGTATAGAGGGATTTTTCATTTTCAAAATTACCTCAATATCAAATATGACTTGGCACGCAACATGGTGGGGTGCAGAATATTCTTTTCCATCTCAATATCAATAATTTGTCACCAGAAATCATTGTCGGGTCGTCAGAGGGGGTATAGAGGGATTTTTCATTTTCAAAATTACCTCAAAATCAAATATGACTTGGCACGCATCATAGTGGTGTGCAGAATATCCATTTCCATCTGAATAACAATAAGTCGTCAACAGAAATCATTGACGGGTCGTTAGAGGGTGAATAGAGGGATTTTTCATTTTCAATATTTCTTCAAAAATCTAATATGAATTGGCACGCATCATGGTGGGGTACAGAATATCCATTTCCATCTCAATAACAATAATTTGTTAACAGAAATCATTGTCGGGTCGTCAGAGGGGGTATAGAGGGATTTTTCATTTTCAAATTTACCTCAAAATCAAATATGACTTGGCACGCATCATGGTGGGGTGCAGAATATCCATTTCCATCTATATAACAATTATTCGTCAACAGAAATCATTGACGGGTCGTTGGAGGGGGTATAGAGGGATTTCTCATTTTCAATATTTCTTCAAAAATCAAATATGACTTGGCACGCATCATGGTGGGTTGCAGAATATCCGTTTCCATCTAAATAACAATAATTCGTCAACAGAAATCATTGACGGGTCGTTGGAGGGGGTATAGAGGGATTTCTCAATTTCAATATATCTTCAATAATCTAATATGACTTGGCACGCATCATGGTGGGGTGCAGAATATCTATTTCTATCTGAATAACAATAATTCGTCGACAGAAATCATTGTCGGATCGTTAGAGGGGGTATAGAGGGATTTTTCATATTCAAAATTACCTCAAAATCAAATATGACTTGGCACACAACATGGTGGGGTGCAGAATATTCATTTCCATCTGAATAACAATAATTCGCCAACAGAAATCATTGTCGGGTCGTTAGAGGGTATATAGAGGGATTTTTTATTTTCAAAATTACCTCAAAATCAAATATGACTTGGCACGCATCATAGTGGGGTGCAGAATATCCATTTCCATCTGAATAACAATAATTTGTCAACAGAAATCAATGTCGGGTCGTTAGAGGGGAACTAGAGTGATTATTCATTTTCAATATTTCTTCAAAAATCTAATATGACTTAGCACGCATCATGGTGGGGTGCAGAATATCTTTTTCCATCTGAATAACAATTATTCGTCAACAGAAATCATTGTCGGGTCGTCAGAGGTTGTAAAGAGGGATTTCTCATTTTCAATATTTCTTCAAAAATCTAATATGACTTAGCACGCATCATGGTGGGGTGCAGAATATCTATTTCCATCTGAATAAAAATAATTCGTCGACAGAAATCATTGTCGGGTCGTTAGAGGGGGTATAGAGGGATTTCTCATTTTCAAAATTACCTCAAAATCAAATATGACTTGGCACGCAACATGGTGGGGTGCAGAATATTCATTTTCATCTGGATAACAATAATTCGTCAACAGAAATCATTGTCGGGTCGTTAGAGGGGGTATAGAGAGATTTTTCATTTTCAATATTTCTTCAAAAATCCAATTTGACTTGGCACGCATCATGGTGGGGTGCAGAATATTTATTGCCATCTGAATAACAATAATTCGTCAACAGAAATCATTGTCGGGTCGTTAGAGGGGGTATAGAGGGATTTTTCATTTTCAATATTTCTTCAAATATCCAATATGACTTGGCACGCATCATAGTGGGGTGCAGAATATCCATTTCCATCTGAATAACAATAATTCGTCAACAGAAATCATTGACGTGTCGTTGGAGGGGCTATAGAGGGATTTTTCATTTTCAAAATTTCTTCAAAAATCTAATATGACTTGGCACGCGTCATGGTGGGGTGCAGAATATCCATTGCCATCTGGATAACTATAATTTGTCAACAGAAATCATTGTCGGGTCGTTAGAGGGGGTATAGAGGGATTTTTCATTTTCAAAATTATCTCAAAATCAAATATGACTTTGCACGCATCATGGTGGGGTGCAGAATATCTATTTCCATCTGAATAACAATAAGTCGTCGACAGAAATCATTGTCGGGTCGTTAGAGGGGGTATAGAGGGATTTCTCATTTTCAAAATGACTTCAAAAATCAAATATGACTTGGCACGCATCATAGTGGGGTACAGAATATTTATTTCCATCTCAATAACAATAATTTGTTAACAGAAATCATTGTCGGGTCGTCAGAGGGGGTATAGAGGGATATTTCATTTTCAAAATTACGTCAATATCAAATATGACTTGGCACGCATTATGGTGGGGTGCAGAATATCCATTTCCATCTAAATGACAATAATTCGTCTAAAGAAATCATTGTCGGGTCGTTAGAGAGGGTATAGAGGGATTTTTCATTTTCAAAATTACCTCAAAATCAAATATGACTTGGCACGCAACATGGTGGGGTGCAGAATATTCATTTCCATCTGAATAACAATAATTCGTCAACAGAAATCATTGTCGTGTCGTTAGAGGGGGTATAGAGGGATTTTTCATTTTCAATATTTCTTCAAAAATCCAATTTGACTTGGCACGCATCATGGTGGGGTGCAGAATATTTATTTCCATCTGAATAACAATAATTCGTCAATAGAAATCATTGTCGGGTCGATAGAGGGGGTATAGAGGGATTTTTCATTTTCAATATTTCTTCAAATATCCAATATGACTTGGCACGCATCATGGTGGGGTGCAGAATATCCATTATCATCTGAATAACAATAATTCGTGAACATAACTCATTGTCGGGTCGTTAGAGGGGGTATAGAGGGATTTTTCATTTTCCAAATTACTTCAAAAATCAAATATGACTTGGCACGCATCATGGTGGGGTACAGAATATCCATTTCCATCTCAATATCAATAATTTGTCAACAGAAATCAGTGTCGGGTCGTCAGAGGGGGTATAGAAGGATTTTTCATTTTCAAAATTACCTCAAAATCAAATATGACTTGGCACGCAACATGGTGGGGTGCAGAATATTCATTTCCATCTGGATAACAAAAATTCGTCAACAGAAATCATTTTCGGGTCGTTAGAGGGGGTATAGAGGGATTTTTCATTTTCAATATTTTTTCAAAAATCCAATATGACTTGGCACGCATCATGGTGGGGTGCAGAATATCCATTTCCATCTGAATAACAATAATTCGTCGACAGAAATCATTGTCGGGTCGTCAGAGGGAGTATAGAGGGATTTTTCATTTTCAAAATGACTTCAAAAATCAAATATGACTTGGCACGCATCATAGTGGGGTACAGTATATCCATTTCCATCTCAATATCAATAATTTGTTAACAGAAATCTTTGTCGGGTCGTCAGAGGGGGTATAGAGGGATTTTTCATTTTCAAAATTACCTCAAAATCAAATATGACTTGGCACGCATCATGGTGGGGTGCAGAATATCCATTTTCATCTAAATAACAATAATTCGTCAACAGAAATCATTGACGGGTCGTTGGAGGGGGTATAGAGGGATTTCCCATTTTCAAAATTTCTTCAAAAATCTAATATGACTTGGCACGCATCATGGTGGGGTGCAAAGTATCCATGTCCATCTGAATAACAATAATTCGTCAACAGAAATCATTGTCGGGTCGTCAGAGGGGGTATAGAGGGATTTCTCATTTTCAATATTTCTTCAAAAATCTAATATGACTTGGCACGCATCATGGCGGGGTGCAGAATATCTATTTCCATCTGAATAACAATAATTCGTCAACAGAAATCATTGTCGGGTCGTTAGAGGGGGTATAGAGGGATTTTTCATTTTCAAAATTTCTTCAAAAATCTAATATGACTTGGCACGCATCATGGTGGGGTGCAGAATATCCATTTCCATCTGAATAACAATAATTTGTCAACAGAAATCATTGACGGGTCGTTGGAGGGGTTATAGAGGGATTTTTCATTTTCAAAATTTCTTCAAAAATCTAATATGACTTGGCACGCATCATGGTGGGGTGCAAAGTATCCATGTCCATCTGAATAACAATAATTCGTCAACAGAAATCATTGTCGGGTCGTCAGAGGGGGTATAGAGGGATTTCTCATTTTCAATATTACTTCAAAAATCTAATATGACTTGGCACACAACATGGTGGGGTGCAGAATATTCATTTCCATCTGAATAACAATAATTCGTCAACAGAAATCATTGTCGGGTCGTTAGAGGGTATATAGAGGGATTTTTCATTTTCAAAATTACCTCAAAATCAAATATGACTTGGCACGCAACATGGTGGGGTGCAGAATATTCATTTCCATCTGAATAACAATAATTCGTCAACAGAAATCATTGTCGGGTCGTTAGAGGGGGTATAGAGGGATTTTTCATTTTCAATATTTCTTCAAAATCGAATATGACTTGGCACGCAACATGGTGGGGTGCAGAATATCCATTTCCATCTATATAACAATAATTCGTCAACAGAAATAATTGACGGTTCGTTGGAGGGGGTATAGAGGGATTTTTCATTTTCAATATTTCTTCAAAAATCTAATATGACTTGGCACGGATCATGGTGGGGTGCAGAATATCCATTTCCATCTGAATAACAATAAGTCGTCAACAGAAATCATTGACGGGTCGTTAGAGGGGGAATAGAGGGATTTTTCATTTTCAATATTTCTTCAAAAATCTAATATGACTTGGCACGCATCATGGTGGGGTACAGAATATCCATGTCCATCTCAATAACAATAATTTGTAAACAGAAATCATTGTCGGGTCGTCAGAGGGGGTATAGAGGGATTTTTCATTTTAAAATTTACCTCAAAATCAAATATGACTTGGCACGCATCATGGTGGGGTGCAGAATATCCATTTCCATCTATATAACAATAATTCGTCAACAGAAATAATTGACGGGTCGTTGGAGGGGGTATAGAGGGATTTCTCATTTTCAATATTTCTTCAAAAATCTAATATGACTTGGCACGCATCATGGTGGGGTGCAAAGTATCCATGTCCATCTGAATAACAATTATTCGTCAACAGAACTCATTGTCGGTCGTTAGAGGGGGTATAGAGGGATTTTTCATTTTCAAAATTACCTCTAAATCAAATATGACTTTGCACGCATCATGGTGGGGTGCAGAATATCTATTTCCATCTTAATAACAATAATTCGTCGACAGAAATCATTGTCGGGTCGTTAGAGGGGGTATAGAGGGATTTTTCATTTTCAAAATGACTTCAAAAATCAAATATGACTTGGCACGCATCATAGTGGGGTACAGAATATCCAATTCCATCTCCATAAAAATAATTTGTTAACAGAAATCATTGTCGGGTCGTCAGAGGGGGTATAGAGGGATATTTCATTTTCAAAATTACCTCAAAGTCAAATATGACTCGGCACGCATTATGGTGGGGTGCAGAATATCCATTTCCATCTAAATAACAATAATTCGTCGACAGAAATCATTGTCGGGTCGTTAGAGAGGGTATAGAGGGATTTTTCATTTTCAAAATTACCTCAAAATCAAATATGACTTGGCACGCAACATGGTGGGGTGCAGAATATTCATTTCCATCTGAATAACAATAATTCGTCAACAGAAATCATTGTCGGGTCGTCAGAAGGAGTATAGAGGGATTTTTCATTTTCAAAATGACTTCAAAAATGAAATATGACTTGGCACGCATCATAGTGGGGTACAGAATATCCATTTCCATCTCAACAACAATAATTTATTAACAGAAATCATTGTCGGGTCGTCAGAGTGGGTATAGAGGGATTTTTCGTTTTCAAAATTACCTCAAAATCAAATATGACTTGGCACGCATCATAGTGGGGTACAGAATATCCATTTCTATCTCAATAACAATTTTTTGTTAACAGAAATCTTTGTCGGGTAGTCAGAGGGGGTATAGAGGGATTTTTCATTTTCAAATTTACCTCAAAATCAAATATGACTTGGCACGCATCATGGTGGGGTGCAGAATATCCATTTTCATCTATATAACAATAATTCGTCAACAGAAATCATTGACGGGTCGTTGGAGGGGGTATAGAGGGATTTCTCATTTTCAATATTTCTTCAAAAATCTAATATGACTTGGCACGCATCATGGTGGGGTGCAGAATATCTATTTCCATCTGAATAACAATAATTCGTCGACAGAAATCATTGTCGGGTCGTTAGAGGGGGTATAGAGGGATTTTCCATTTTCAAAAGTACCTCAAAATCAAATATGACTTGGCACGCATCATGGTGGGGTGCAGAATATCTATTTCTATCTGAATAACAGTAATTCGTCGACAGAAATCATTGTCGAATCGTTAGAGGGGGTATAGAGGGATTTATCATTTTCAAAATTACCTCAAAATCAAATATGACTTGGCACGCATCATGGTGGGGTGCAAAATATCCATTTTCATCTATATAACAATAATTCGTCAACAGAAATCATTGACGGGTCGTTGGAGGGGGTATAGAGGGATTTCTCATTTTCAATATTTCTTCAAAAATCTAATATGACTTGGCACGCATCATGGTGGGGTGCAGAATATCTATTTCCATCTGAATAACAATAATTCGTCGACAGAAATCATTGTCGGGTCGTTAGAGGGGGTATAGAGGGATTTTCCATTTTCAAAAGTACCTCAAAATCAAATATGACTTGGCACGCATCATGGTGGGGTGCAGAATATCCATTTTCATCTATATAACAATAATTCGTCAACAGAAATCATTGACGGGTCGTTGGAGGGGGTATAGAGGGATTTCTCATTTTCAATATATCTTCAAAAATCTAATATGACTTGGCACGCATCATGGTGGGGTGCAGAATATCTATATCTATCTGAATAACAGTAATTCGTCGACAGAAATCATTGTCGAATCGTTAGAGGGGGTATAGAGGGATTTATCATTTTCAAAATTACCTCAAAATCAAATATGACTTGGCACGCAACATAGTGGGGTGCAGAATATTCATTTCCATCTGAATAACAATAACTCGTCAACAGAAATCATTGTCGGGTCGTTAGAGGGGATATAGAGGGATTTTTCATTTTCAAAATTACCTCAAAATCAAATATGACTTGGCACGCAACATAGTGGGGTGCAGAATATTCATTTCCATCCGAATAACAATAATTCGTCGACAGAAATAATTGTCGGGTCGTTAGAGGGGGTATAGAGGGATTTTTCATTTTCAAAATTACCTCAAAATCAAATATGACTTGGCACGCTACATGGTGGGGTGCAGAATATTCATTTCCATCTGAATAACAATAATTCGTCGACAGAAATCATTGTCGAATCGTTAGAGGGGGTATAGAGGGATTTATCATTTTCAAAATTACCTCAAAATCAAATATGACTTGGCACGTAACATAGTGGGGTGCAGAATATTCATTTCCATCTGAATAACAATAATTCGTCGACAGAAATAATTGTCGGGTCGTTAGAGGGGGTATAGAGGGATTTTTCATTTTCAAAATTACCTCAATATCAAATATGACTTGGCACGCAACATGGTGGGGTGCAGAATATTCTTTTCCATCTCAATATCAATAATTTGTCACCAGAAATCATTGTCGGGTCGTCAGAGGGGGTATAGAGGGATTTTTCATTTTCAAAATTACCTCAAAATCAAATATGACTTGGCACGCATCATAGTGGTGTGCAGAATATCCATTTCCATCTGAATAACAATAAGTCGTCAACAGAAATCATTGACGGGTCGTTAGAGGGTGAATAGAGGGATTTTTCATTTTCAATATTTCTTCAAAAATCTAATATGAATTGGCACGCATCATGGTGGGGTACAGAATATCCATTTCCATCTCAATAACAATAATTTGTTAACAGAAATCATTGTCGGGTCGTCAGAGGGGGTATAGAGGGATTTTTCATTTTCAAATTTACCTCAAAATCAAATATGACTTGGCACGCATCATGGTGGGGTGCAGAATATCCATTTCCATCTATATAACAATTATTCGTCAACAGAAATCATTGACGGGTCGTTGGAGGGGGTATAGAGGGATTTCTCATTTTCAATATTTCTTCAAAAATCAAATATGACTTGGCACGCATCATGGTGGGTTGCAGAATATCCGTTTCCATCTAAATAACAATAATTCGTCAACAGAAATCATTGACGGGTCGTTGGAGGGGGTATAGAGGGATTTCTCAATTTCAATATATCTTCAATAATCTAATATGACTTGGCACGCATCATGGTGGGGTGCAGAATATCTATTTCTATCTGAATAACAATAATTCGTCGACAGAAATCATTGTCGGATCGTTAGAGGGGGTATAGAGGGATTTTTCATATTCAAAATTACCTCAAAATCAAATATGACTTGGCACACAACATGGTGGGGTGCAGAATATTCATTTCCATCTGAATAACAATAATTCGCCAACAGAAATCATTGTCGGGTCGTTAGAGGGTATATAGAGGGATTTTTTATTTTCAAAATTACCTCAAAATCAAATATGACTTGGCACGCATCATAGTGGGGTGCAGAATATCCATTTCCATCTGAATAACAATAATTTGTCAACAGAAATCAATGTCGGGTCGTTAGAGGGGAACTAGAGTGATTATTCATTTTCAATATTTCTTCAAAAATCTAATATGACTTAGCACGCATCATGGTGGGGTGCAGAATATCTTTTTCCATCTGAATAACAATTATTCGTCAACAGAAATCATTGTCGGGTCGTCAGAGGTTGTAAAGAGGGATTTCTCATTTTCAATATTTCTTCAAAAATCTAATATGACTTAGCACGCATCATGGTGGGGTGCAGAATATCTATTTCCATCTGAATAAAAATAATTCGTCGACAGAAATCATTGTCGGGTCGTTAGAGGGGGTATAGAGGGATTTCTCATTTTCAAAATTACCTCAAAATCAAATATGACTTGGCACGCAACATGGTGGGGTGCAGAATATTCATTTTCATCTGGATAACAATAATTCGTCAACAGAAATCATTGTCGGGTCGTTAGAGGGGGTATAGAGAGATTTTTCATTTTCAATATTTCTTCAAAAATCCAATTTGACTTGGCACGCATCATGGTGGGGTGCAGAATATTTATTGCCATCTGAATAACAATAATTCGTCAACAGAAATCATTGTCGGGTCGTTAGAGGGGGTATAGAGGGATTTTTCATTTTCAATATTTCTTCAAATATCCAATATGACTTGGCACGCATCATAGTGGGGTGCAGAATATCCATTTCCATCTGAATAACAATAATTCGTCAACAGAAATCATTGACGTGTCGTTGGAGGGGCTATAGAGGGATTTTTCATTTTCAAAATTTCTTCAAAAATCTAATATGACTTGGCACGCGTCATGGTGGGGTGCAGAATATCCATTGCCATCTGGGTAACTATAATTTGTCAACAGAAATCATTGTCGGGTCGTTAGAGGGGGTATAGAGGGATTTTTCATTTTCAAAATTATCTCAAAATCAAATATGACTTTGCACGCATCATGGTGGGGTGCAGAATATCTATTTCCATCTGAATAACAATAAGTCGTCGACAGAAATCATTGTCGGGTCGTTAGAGGGGGTATAGAGGGATTTCTCATTTTCAAAATGACTTCAAAAATCAAATATGACTTGGCACGCATCATAGTGGGGTACAGAATATTTATTTCCATCTCAATAACAATAATTTGTTAACAGAAATCATTGTCGGGTCGTCAGAGGGGGTATAGAGGGATTTTTCATTTTCAAAATTACGTCAATATCAAATATGACTTGGCACGCATTATGGTGGGGTGCAGAATATCCATTTCCATCTAAATGACAATAATTCGTCTAAAGAAATCATTGTCGGGTCGTTAGAGAGGGTATAGAGGGATTTTTCATTTTCAAAATTACCTCAAAATCAAATATGACTTGGCACGCAACATGGTGGGGTGCAGAATATTCATTTCCATCTGAATAACAATAATTCGTCAACAGAAATCATTGTCGTGTCGTTAGAGGGGGTATAGAGGGATTTTTCATTTTCAATATTTCTTCAAAAATCCAATTTGACTTGGCACGCATCATGGTGGGGTGCAGAATATTTATTTCCATCTGAATAACAATAATTCGTCAATAGAAATCATTGTCGGGTCGATAGAGGGGGTATAGAGGGATTTTTCATTTTCAATATTTCTTCAAATATCCAATATGACTTGGCACGCATCATGGTGGGGTGCAGAATATCCATTATCATCTGAATAACAATAATTCGTGAACATAACTCATTGTCGGGTCGTTAGAGGGGGTATAGAGGGATTTTTCATTTTCCAAATTACTTCAAAAATCAAATATGACTTGGCACGCATCATGGTGGGGTACAGAATATCCATTTCCATCTCAATATCAATAATTTGTCAACAGAAATCAGTGTCGGGTCGTCAGAGGGGGTATAGAAGGATTTTTCATTTTCAAAATTACCTCAAAATCAAATATGACTTGGCACGCAACATGGTGGGGTGCAGAATATTCATTTCCATCTGGATAACAAAAATTCGTCAACAGAAATCATTTTCGGGTCGTTAGAGGGGGTATAGAGGGATTTTTCATTTTCAATATTTTTTCAAAAATCCAATATGACTTGGCACGCATCATGGTGGGGTGCAGAATATCCATTTCCATCTGAATAACAATAATTCGTCGACAGAAATCATTGTCGGGTCGTCAGAGGGAGTATAGAGGGATTTTTCATTTTCAAAATGACTTCAAAAATCAAATATGACTTGGCACGCATCATAGTGGGGTACAGTATATCCATTTCCATCTCAATATCAATAATTTGTTAACAGAAATCTTTGTCGGGTCGTCAGAGGGGGTATAGAGGGATTTTTCATTTTCAAAATTACCTCAAAATCAAATATGACTTGGCACGCATCATGGTGGGGTGCAGAATATCCATTTTCATCTAAATAACAATAATTCGTCAACAGAAATCATTGACGGGTCGTTGGAGGGGGTATAGAGGGATTTCCCATTTTCAAAATTTCTTCAAAAATCTAATATGACTTGGCACGCATCATGGTGGGGTGCAAAGTATCCATGTCCATCTGAATAACAATAATTCGTCAACAGAAATCATTGTCGGGTCGTCAGAGGGGGTATAGAGGGATTTCTCATTTTCAATATTTCTTCAAAAATCTAATATGACTTGGCACGCATCATGGCGGGGTGCAGAATATCTATTTCCATCTGAATAACAATAATTCGTCAACAGAAATCATTGTCGGGTCGTTAGAGGGGGTATAGAGGGATTTTTCATTTTCAAAATTTCTTCAAAAATCTAATATGACTTGGCACGCATCATGGTGGGGTGCAGAATATCCATTTCCATCTGAATAACAATAATTTGTCAACAGAAATCATTGACGGGTCGTTGGAGGGGTTATAGAGGGATTTTTCATTTTCAAAATTTCTTCAAAAATCTAATATGACTTGGCACGCATCATGGTGGGGTGCAAAGTATCCATGTCCATCTGAATAACAATAATTCGTCAACAGAAATCATTGTCGGGTCGTCAGAGGGGGTATAGAGGGATTTCTCATTTTCAATATTACTTCAAAAATCTAATATGACTTGGCACGCATCATGGTGGGGTGCAGAATTTCTATTTCTATGTGAATAACAATAATTTGTCGACAGAAATCATTGTCGGGTCGTTAGAGGGGGTATTCAGAGATTTCTCATTTTCAAAATTACCTCAAAATCAAATAAGACTTGGCACGCAACATAGTCGGGTGCTGAATATTCATTTCCATCTGGATAACAATAATTTGTCGACAGAAATCATTGTCGGGTCGTCAGAGGGGGTATAGAGGGATTTTTCATTTTCAAAATGACTTCAAAAATCAAATATGACTTGGCACGCATCATAGTGGGGTACAGAATATCCATTCCCATCTCAATAACAATAATTTGTTAACAGAAATCATTGTCGGGTCGTCAGAGGGGGTATAGAGGGATTTTTCATTTTCAAAATTACCTCAAAATCAAATATGACTTGGCACGCATCATAGTGGGGTGCAGAATATCCATTTCCATCTGAATAACTATAAGTCGTCAACAGAAATCATTGACGGGTCGTTAGAGGGGGAATAGAGGGATTTTTCATTTTCAATATTTCTTCAAAAATCTAATATGACTTGGCACGAATCATGGTGGGGTACAGAATATCCATTTCCATCTCAATAACAATAATTTGTTAACAGATATCATTGTCGGGTCGTCAGAGGGGTTATAGAGGGTTTTTTCATTTTAAAATTTACCTCAAAATCAAATATGACTTGGCACGCATCATGGTGGGGTGCAGAATATCCACTCCCATCTATATAACAATAATTCGTCAACAGATATAATTGACGGGTCGTTAGAGGGGGTATAGAGGGATTTCTCATTTTCAATATTTCTTCAAAAATCTAATATGACTTGGCACGTATCATGGTGGGGTGCAGAATATCTATTTCCATCTGAATATCTATAATTCGTCGACAGAAATCATTGTCCGGTCGTTAGAGGGGGTATAGAGGGATTTTTCATTTTCAAAAGTACCTCAAAATCAAATATGACTTGGCACGCATCATGGTGGGGTGCAGAATATCTATTTCTATCTGAATAACAATAATTCGTCGACAGAAATCATTGTCGGATCGTTAGAGGGGGTATAGAGGGATTTTTCATTTTCAAAATTACCTCAAAATCAAATATGACTTGGCACGCAACATGGTGGGGTGCAGAATATTCATTTCCATCTGAATAACAATAATTCGTCAACAGAAATCATTGTCGGGTCGTTAGAGGGGATATAGAGGGATTTTTCATTTTCAAAATTACCTCAAAATCAAATATGACTTGGCACGCATCATAGTGGGGTGCAGAATATCCGTTGCCATTTGAATAACAATAATTTGTAAACCGATATCATTGTCGGGTCGTTAGAGGGGGTATAGAGGGATTTTTCATTTTCAAAATTATCTCAAAATCAAATATGACTTGGCACGCAACATGGTGGGGTGCAGAATATCCATTTCCATCTGAATAACAATAATTTGTCAACAGAAATCATTGTCGGGTCGTTAGAGGGGGAATAGAGGGATTTTTCATTTTCAATATTTCTTCAAAAATCTAATATGACTTGGAACGCATCATGGTGGGGTGCAAAGTATCCATGTCCATCTGAATAACAATTATTCGTCAACAGAAATCATTGTCGGGTCGTTAGAGGGGGTATAGAGGGATTTCTCATTTTCAAAATTACCTCAAAATCAAATATGACTTGGCACGCAACATGGTGGGGTGCAGAATATTCATTTTCATCTGGATAACAATAATTCGTCAACAGAAATCATTGTCGGGTCGTTAGAAGGGGTATAGAGAGATTTTTCATTTTCAATATTTCTTCAAAAATCCAATTTGACTTGGCACGCATCATAGTGGGGTGCAGAATATTTATTTCCATCTGAATAACAATAATTCGTCAACAGAAATCATTGTCGGGTCGTTAGAGGGGGTATAGAGGGATTTTTCATTTTCAAAATTTCTTCAAAAATCTAATATGACTTGGCACGCATCATGGTGGGGTGCAGAATATCTATTTCCATCTGAATAACAATAATTCGTCGACAGAAATCATTGTCGGGTTATTAGAGGGGGTATAGAGGGATTTCTCATTTTCAAAATTACCTCAAAATCAAATATGACTTGGCACGCAACATGGTGGGGTGCAGAATATCCATTTCCATCTGAATAACAATAATTCGTCGACAGAAATCATTGTCGGGTCGTCAGAGGGAGTATAGAGGGATTTTTCATTTTCAAAATGACTTCAAAAATCAAATATGACTTGGCACGCATCATAGTGGGGTACAGAATATCCAGTTCCATCTCAATAACAATAATTTGTTAACAGAAATCATAGTCGGGTCGTTAGAGGGGGTATAGAGGGATTTTTCATTTTCAATATTTTTTCAAAAATCCAATATGACTTGGCACGCATCATGGTGGGGTGCAGAATATCCATTTCCATCTGAATAACAATAATTCGTCGACAGAAATCATTGTCGGGTCGTCAGAGGGAGTATAGAGGGATTTTTCATTTTCAAAATGACTTCAAAAATCAAATATGACTTGGCACGCATCATAGTGGGGTACAGAATATCCAGTTCCTTCTCAATAACAATAATTTGTTAACAGAAATCATAGTCGGGTCGTCAGAGGTGGTATAGAGGGATTTTTCATTTTCAAAATTACCTCAAAATCAAATATGAATTGGCACGCATCATGGTGGGGTGCAGAATATCTATTTCCATCTAAATAACAATAATTCGTCAACAGAAATCATTGACGGGTCGTTGGAGGGGGTATAGAGGGATTTCTCATTTTCAATATTTCTTCAAAAATCTAATATGACTTGGCACGCAACATGGTGGGGTGCAGAATATTCATTTCCATCTGAATAACAATAATTCGTCAACAGAAATCATTGTCGGGTCGTTAGAGGGGTATAGAGGGATATTTCATTTTCAAAATGACTTCAAAAATCAAATATGACTTGGCACGCATCATGGTGGGGTACAGAATATCCATTTTCATCTCAATATGAATAATTTGTCACCAGAAATCATTGTCGGGTCGTCAGAGGGGGTATAGAGGGATTTTTCATTTTCAAAATTACCTCAAAATCAAATATGACTTGGCACGCATCATAGAGGGGTGCAGAATATCCATTGCCATCTGAATAACAATAATTTGTCAAAAGAAATCATTGTCGGGTCGTTAGAGGGGGTATAGAGGGATTTTTCATTTTCAAAATTACCTCTATATCAAATATGACTTTGCACGCATCATGGTGGGGTGCAGAATATCTATTTCCATCTGAATAACAATAATTCGTCGACAGAAATCATTGTCGGGTCGTTAGAGGAGGTATAGAGGGATTTTTCATTTTCAAAATGACTTCAAAAATCAAATTTGACTTGGCACGCATCACAGTGGGGTACAAAATATCCAATTCCATCTCAATAACAATAATTTGTTAACAGAAATCATTGTCGGGTCGTCAGAGGGGGTATAGAGGGATATTTCATTTTCAAAATTACCTCAAAGTCAAATATGACTCGGCACGCATTATGGTGGGGTGCAGAATATCCATTTCCATCTAAATAACTATAATTCGTCGACAGAAATCAATGTCGGGTCGTTAGAGAGGGTATAGAGGGATTTTTCATTTTCAAAATTACCTCAAAATCAAATATGACTTGGCACGCAACATGGTGGGGTGCAGAATATTCATTTCCATCTGAATAACAATAATTCGTCAACAGAAATCATTGTCGGGTCGTCAGGGGGAGTATAGAGGGATTTTTCATTTTCAAAATGACTTCAAATATCAAATATGACTTGGCACGCATCATAGTGGGGTACAGAATATCCATTTCCATCTCAATAACAATAATTTATTAACAGAAATCATTGTCGGGTCGTCAGAGTGGGTATAGAGGGATTTTTCATTTTCAAAATTACCTCAAAATCAAATATGACTTGGCACGCATCATGCTGGGGTGCAGAATATTTATTTCCATCTGGATAACGATAATTCGTTAACAGAAATCATTGTCGGGTCGTTAGAGGGGGTATAGAGGGATTTTTCATTTTCAAAATGACTTCAAAAATCAAATATGACTTGGCACGCATCATAGTGGGGTACAGAATATCCATTTCTATCTCATTAACAATATTTTATTAACAGAAATCATTGTCGGGTAGTCAGAGGGGGTATAGAGGGATTTTTCATTTTCAAATTTACCTCAAAATCAAATATGACTTGGCACGCATCATGGTGGGGTGCAGAATATCCATTTTCATCTATATAACAATAATTCGTCAACAGAAATCATTGACGGGTCGTTGGAGGGGGTATAGAGGGATTTCTCTATTTCAATATTTCTTCAAAAATCTAATATGACTTGGCACGCATCATGGTGGGGTGCAGAATATCTATTTCCATCTGAATAACAATAATTCGTCGACAGAAATCATTGTCGGGTCGTTAAAGGGGGTATAGAGGGATTTTCCATTTTCAAAAGTACCTCAAAATCAAATATGACTTGGCACGCATCATGGTGGGGTGCAGAATATCCATATCCATTTAAATAACAATAATTCGTCAACAGAAATCATTGACGGGTCGTTGGAGGGGGTATAGAGGGATATTTCATTTTCAAAATTACCTCAATATCAAATATGACTTGGCACGCATTATGGTGGGGTGCAGAATATCCATTTCCATCTAAATGACAATAATTCGTCTAAAGAAATCATTGTCGGGTCGTTAGAGAGGGTATAGAGGGATTTTTCATTTTCAAAATTACCTCAAAATCAAATATGACTTGGCACGCATCATGGTGGGGTGCAGAATATTCATTTCCATCTGAATAACAATAATTCGTCAACAGAAATCATTGTCGGGTCGTTAGAGGGGGTATAGAGGGATTTTTCATTTTCAATATTTTTTCAAAAATCCAATTTGACTTGGCACGCATCATGGTGGGGTGCAGAATATTTATTTCCATCTGAATAACAATAATTCGTCAATAGAAATCATTGTCGGGTCGATAGAGGGGGTATAGAGGGATTTTTCATTTTCAATATTTCTTCAAATATCCAATATGACTTGGCACGCATCATGGTGGGGTGCAGAATATCCATTATCATCTGAATAACAATAATTCGTGAACATAACTCATTGTCGGGTCGTTAGAGGGGGTATAGAGGGATTTTTCATTTTCAAAATTACCTCAAAATCAAATATGACTTGGCACGCATCATAGTGGGGTGCAGAATATCCGTTGCCATTTGAATAACAATAATTTGTAAACCGATATCATTGTCGGGTCGTTAGAGGGGGTATAGAGGGATTTTTCATTTTCAAAATTATCTCAAAATCAAATATGACTTGGCACGCAACATGGTGGGGTGCAGAATATCCATTTCCATCTGAATAACAATAATTTGTCAACAGAAATCATTGTCGGGTCGTTAGAGGGGGAATAGAGGGATTTTTCATTTTCAATATTTCTTCAAAAATCTAATATGACTTGGAACGCATCATGGTGGGGTGCAAAGTATCCATGTCCATCTGAATAACAATTATTCGTCAACAGAAATCATTGTCGGGTCGTTAGAGGGGGTATAGAGGGATTTCTCATTTTCAATATTTCTTCAAAAATCTAATATGACTTGGCACGTATCATGGTGGGGTGCAGAATATCTATTTCCATCTGAATATCTATAATTCGTCGACAGAAATCATTGTCCGGTCGTTAGAGGGGGTATAGAGGGATTTTTCATTTTCAAAAGTACCTCAAAATCAAATATGACTTGGCACGCATCATGGTGGGGTGCAGAATATCTATTTCTATCTGAATAACAATAATTCGTCGACAGAAATCATTGTCGGATCGTTAGAGGGGGTATAGAGGGATTTTTCATTTTCAAAATTACCTCAAAATCAAATATGACTTGGCACGCAACATGGTGGGGTGCAGAATATTCATTTCCATCTGAATAACAATAATTCGTCAACAGAAATCATTGTCGGGTCGTTAGAGGGGATATAGAGGGATTTTTCATTTTCAAAATTACCTCAAAATCAAATATGACTTGGCACGCATCATAGTGGGGTGCAGAATATCCGTTGCCATTTGAATAACAATAATTTGTAAACCGATATCATTGTCGGGTCGTTAGAGGGGGTATAGAGGGATTTTTCATTTTCAAAATTATCTCAAAATCAAATATGACTTGGCACGCAACATGGTGGGGTGCAGAATATCCATTTCCATCTGAATAACAATAATTTGTCAACAGAAATCATTGTCGGGTCGTTAGAGGGGGAATAGAGGGATTTTTCATTTTCAATATTTCTTCAAAAATCTAATATGACTTGGAACGCATCATGGTGGGGTGCAAAGTATCCATGTCCATCTGAATAACAATTATTCGTCAACAGAAATCATTGTCGGGTCGTTAGAGGGGGTATAGAGGGATTTCTCATTTTCAAAATTACCTCAAAATCAAATATGACTTGGCACGCAACATGGTGGGGTGCAGAATATTCATTTTCATCTGGATAACAATAATTCGTCAACAGAAATCATTGTCGGGTCGTTAGAAGGGGTATAGAGAGATTTTTCATTTTCAATATTTCTTCAAAAATCCAATTTGACTTGGCACGCATCATAGTGGGGTGCAGAATATTTATTTCCATCTGAATAACAATAATTCGTCAACAGAAATCATTGTCGGGTCGTTAGAGGGGGTATAGAGGGATTTTTCATTTTCAAAATTTCTTCAAAAATCTAATATGACTTGGCACGCATCATGGTGGGGTGCAGAATATTCATTTCCATCTGGATAACAAAAATTCGTCAACAGAAATCATTTTCGGGTCGTTAGAGGGGGTATAGAGGGATTTTTCATTTTCAATATTTTTTCAAAAATCCAATATGACTTGGCACGCATCATGGTGGGGTGCAGAATATCCATTTCCATCTGAATAACAATAATTCGTCGACAGAAATCATTGTCGGGTCGTCAGAGGGAGTATAGAGGGATTTTTCATTTTCAAAATGACTTCAAAAATCAAATATGACTTGGCACGCATCATAGTGGGGTACAGTATATCCATTTCCATCTCAATATCAATAATTTGTTAACAGAAATCTTTGTCGGGTCGTCAGAGGGGGTATAGAGGGATTTTTCATTTTCAAAATTACCTCAAAATCAAATATGACTTGGCACGCATCATGGTGGGGTGCAGAATATCCATTTTCATCTAAATAACAATAATTCGTCAACAGAAATCATTGACGGGTCGTTGGAGGGGGTATAGAGGGATTTCCCATTTTCAAAATTTCTTCAAAAATCTAATATGACTTGGCACGCATCATGGTGGGGTGCAAAGTATCCATGTCCATCTGAATAACAATAATTCGTCAACAGAAATCATTGTCGGGTCGTCAGAGGGGGTATAGAGGGATTTCTCATTTTCAATATTTCTTCAAAAATCTAATATGACTTGGCACGCATCATGGCGGGGTGCAGAATATCTATTTCCATCTGAATAACAATAATTCGTCAACAGAAATCATTGTCGGGTCGTTAGAGGGGGTATAGAGGGATTTTTCATTTTCAAAATTTCTTCAAAAATCTAATATGACTTGGCACGCATCATGGTGGGGTGCAGAATATCCATTTCCATCTGAATAACAATAATTTGTCAACAGAAATCATTGACGGGTCGTTGGAGGGGTTATAGAGGGATTTTTCATTTTCAAAATTTCTTCAAAAATCTAATATGACTTGGCACGCATCATGGTGGGGTGCAAAGTATCCATGTCCATCTGAATAACAATAATTCGTCAACAGAAATCATTGTCGGGTCGTCAGAGGGGGTATAGAGGGATTTCTCATTTTCAATATTACTTCAAAAATCTAATATGACTTGGCACGCATCATGGTGGGGTGCAGAATTTCTATTTCTATGTGAATAACAATAATTTGTCGACAGAAATCATTGTCGGGTCGTTAGAGGGGGTATTCAGAGATTTCTCATTTTCAAAATTACCTCAAAATCAAATAAGACTTGGCACGCAACATAGTCGGGTGCAGAATATTCATTTCCATCTGGATAACAATAATTTGTCGACAGAAATCATTGTCGGGTCGTCAGAGGGGGTATAGAGGGATTTTTCATTTTCAAAATGACTTCAAAAATCAAATATGACTTGGCACGCATCATAGTGGGGTACAGAATATCCATTCCCATCTCAATAACAATAATTTGTTAACAGAAATCATTGTCGGGTCGTCAGAGGGGGTATAGAGGGATTTTTCATTTTCAAAATTACCTCAAAATCAAATATGACTTGGCACGCATCATAGTGGGGTGCAGAATATCCATTTCCATCTGAATAACAATAAGTCGTCAACAGAAATCATTGACGGGTCGTTAGAGGGGGAATAGAGGGATTTTTCATTTTCAATATTTCTTCAAAAATCTAATATGACTTGGCACGAATCATGGTGGGGTACAGAATATCCATTTCCATCTCAATAACAATAATTTGTTAACAGATATCATTGTCGGGTCGTCAGAGGGGTTATAGAGGGTTTTTTCATTTTAAAATTTACCTCAAAATCAAATATGACTTGGCACGCATCATGGTGGGGTGCAGAATATCCACTCCCATCTATATAACAATAATTCGTCAACAGATATAATTGACGGGTCGTTAGAGGGGGTATAGAGGGATTTCTCATTTTCAATATTTCTTCAAAAATCTAATATGACTTGGCACGTATCATGGTGGGGTGCAGAATATCTATTTCCATCTGAATATCTATAATTCGTCGACAGAAATCATTGTCCGGTCGTTAGAGGGGGTATAGAGGGATTTTTCATTTTCAAAAGTACCTCAAAATCAAATATGACTTGGCACGCATCATGGTGGGGTGCAGAATATCTATTTCTATCTGAATAACAATAATTCGTCGACAGAAATCATTGTCGGATCGTTAGAGGGGGTATAGAGGGATTTTTCATTTTCAAAATTACCTCAAAATCAAATATGACTTGGCACGCAACATGGTGGGGTGCAGAATATTCATTTCCATCTGAATAACAATAATTCGTCAACAGAAATCATTGTCGGGTCGTTAGAGGGGATATAGAGGGATTTTTCATTTTCAAAATTACCTCAAAATCAAATATGACTTGGCACGCATCATAGTGGGGTGCAGAATATCCGTTGCCATTTGAATAACAATAATTTGTAAACCGATATCATTGTCGGGTCGTTAGAGGGGGTATAGAGGGATTTTTCATTTTCAAAATTATCTCAAAATCAAATATGACTTGGCACGCAACATGGTGGGGTGCAGAATATCCATTTCCATCTGAATAACAATAATTTGTCAACAGAAATCATTGTCGGGTCGTTAGAGGGGGAATAGAGGGATTTTTCATTTTCAATATTTCTTCAAAAATCTAATATGACTTGGAACGCATCATGGTGGGGTGCAAAGTATCCATGTCCATCTGAATAACAATTATTCGTCAACAGAAATCATTGTCGGGTCGTTAGAGGGGGTATAGAGGGATTTCTCATTTTCAAAATTACCTCAAAATCAAATATGACTTGGCACGCAACATGGTGGGGTGCAGAATATTCATTTTCATCTGGATAACAATAATTCGTCAACAGAAATCATTGTCGGGTCGTTAGAAGGGGTATAGAGAGATTTTTCATTTTCAATATTTCTTCAAAAATCCAATTTGACTTGGCACGCATCATAGTGGGGTGCAGAATATTTATTTCCATCTGAATAACAATAATTCGTCAACAGAAATCATTGTCGGGTCGTTAGAGGGGGTATAGAGGGATTTTTCATTTTCAAAATTTCTTCAAAAATCTAATATGACTTGGCACGCATCATGGTGGGGTGCAGAATATCTATTTCCATCTGAATAACAATAATTCGTCGACAGAAATCATTGTCGGGTTATTAGAGGGGGTATAGAGGGATTTCTCATTTTCAAAATTACCTCAAAATCAAATATGACTTGGCACGCAACATGGTGGGGTGCAGAATATCCATTTCCATCTGAATAACAATAATTCGTCGACAGAAATCATTGTCGGGTCGTCAGAGGGAGTATAGAGGGATTTTTCATTTTCAAAATGACTTCAAAAATCAAATATGACTTGGCACGCATCATAGTGGGGTACAGAATATCCAGTTCCATCTCAATAACAATAATTTGTTAACAGAAATCATAGTCGGGTCGTTAGAGGGGGTATAGAGGGATTTTTCATTTTCAATATTTTTTCAAAAATCCAATATGACTTGGCACGCATCATGGTGGGGTGCAGAATATCCATTTCCATCTGAATAACAATAATTCGTCGACAGAAATCATTGTCGGGTCGTCAGAGGGAGTATAGAGGGATTTTTCATTTTCAAAATGACTTCAAAAATCAAATATGACTTGGCACGCATCATAGTGGGGTACAGAATATCCAGTTCCATCTCAATAACAATAATTTGTTAACAGAAATCATAGTCGGGTCGTCAGAGGTGGTATAGAGGGATTTTTCATTTTCAAAATTACCTCAAAATCAAATATGAATTGGCACGCATCATGGTGGGGTGCAGAATATCTATTTCCATCTAAATAACAATAATTCGTCAACAGAAATCATTGACGGGTCGTTGGAGGGGGTATAGAGGGATTTCTCATTTTCAATATTTCTTCAAAAATCTAATATGACTTGGCACGCAACATGGTGGGGTGCAGAATATTCATTTCCATCTGAATAACAATAATTCGTCAACAGAAATCATTGTCGGGTCGTTAGAGGGGTATAGAGGGATATTTCATTTTCAAAATGACTTCAAAAATCAAATATGACTTGGCACGCATCATGGTGGGGTACAGAATATCCATTTTCATCTCAATATGAATAATTTGTCACCAGAAATCATTGTCGGGTCGTCAGAGGGGGTATAGAGGGATTTTTCATTTTCAAAATTACCTCAAAATCAAATATGACTTGGCACGCATCATAGAGGGGTGCAGAATATCCATTGCCATCTGAATAACAATAATTTGTCAAAAGAAATCATTGTCGGGTCGTTAGAGGGGGTATAGAGGGATTTTTCATTTTCAAAATTACCTCTATATCAAATATGACTTTGCACGCATCATGGTGGGGTGCAGAATATCTATTTCCATCTGAATAACAATAATTCGTCGACAGAAATCATTGTCGGGTCGTTAGAGGGGGTATAGAGGGATTTTTCATTTTCAAAATGACTTCAAAAATCAAATATGACTTGGCACGCATCATGGTGGGGTACAGAATATCCATTTTCATCTCAATATGAATAATTTGTCACCAGAAATCATTGTCGGGTCGTCAGAGGGGGTATAGAGGGATATTTCATTTTCAAAATTACCTCAAAGTCAAATATGACTCGGCACGCATTATGGTGGGGTGCAGAATATCCATTTCCATCTAAATAACTATAATTCGTCGACAGAAATCAATGTCGGGTCGTTAGAGAGGGTATAGAGGGATTTTTCATTTTCAAAATTACCTCAAAATCAAATATGACTTGGCACGCAACATGGTGGGGTGCAGAATATTCATTTCCATCTGAATAACAATAATTCGTCAACAGAAATCATTGTCGGGTCGTCAGGGGGAGTATAGAGGGATTTTTCATTTTCAAAATGACTTCAAATATCAAATATGACTTGGCACGCATCATAGTGGGGTACAGAATATCCATTTCCATCTCAATAACAATAATTTATTAACAGAAATCATTGTCGGGTCGTCAGAGTGGGTATAGAGGGATTTTTCATTTTCAAAATTACCTCAAAATCAAATATGACTTGGCACGCATCATGCTGGGGTGCAGAATATTTATTTCCATCTGGATAACGATAATTCGTTAACAGAAATCATTGTCGGGTCGTTAGAGGGGGTATAGAGGGATTTTTCATTTTCAAAATGACTTCAAAAATCAAATATGACTTGGCACGCATCATAGTGGGGTACAGAATATCCATTTCTATCTCATTAACAATATTTTATTAACAGAAATCATTGTCGGGTAGTCAGAGGGGGTATAGAGGGATTTTTCATTTTCAAATTTACCTCAAAATCAAATATGACTTGGCACGCATCATGGTGGGGTGCAGAATATCCATTTTCATCTATATAACAATAATTCGTCAACAGAAATCATTGACGGGTCGTTGGAGGGGGTATAGAGGGATTTCTCTATTTCAATATTTCTTCAAAAATCTAATATGACTTGGCACGCATCATGGTGGGGTGCAGAATATCTATTTCCATCTGAATAACAATAATTCGTCGACAGAAATCATTGTCGGGTCGTTAAAGGGGGTATAGAGGGATTTTCCATTTTCAAAAGTACCTCAAAATCAAATATGACTTGGCACGCATCATGGTGGGGTGCAGAATATCCATATCCATTTAAATAACAATAATTCGTCAACAGAAATCATTGACGGGTCGTTGGAGGGGGTATAGAGGGATATTTCATTTTCAAAATTACCTCAATATCAAATATGACTTGGCACGCATTATGGTGGGGTGCAGAATATCCATTTCCATCTAAATGACAATAATTCGTCTAAAGAAATCATTGTCGGGTCGTTAGAGAGGGTATAGAGGGATTTTTCATTTTCAAAATTACCTCAAAATCAAATATGACTTGGCACGCATCATGGTGGGGTGCAGAATATTCATTTCCATCTGAATAACAATAATTCGTCAACAGAAATCATTGTCGGGTCGTTAGAGGGGGTATAGAGGGATTTTTCATTTTCAATATTTTTTCAAAAATCCAATTTGACTTGGCACGCATCATGGTGGGGTGCAGAATATTTATTTCCATCTGAATAACAATAATTCGTCAATAGAAATCATTGTCGGGTCGATAGAGGGGGTATAGAGGGATTTTTCATTTTCAATATTTCTTCAAATATCCAATATGACTTGGCACGCATCATGGTGGGGTGCAGAATATCCATTATCATCTGAATAACAATAATTCGTGAACATAACTCATTGTCGGGTCGTTAGAGGGGGTATAGAGGGATTTTTCATTTTCCAAATTACTTCAAAAATCAAATATGACTTGGCACGCATCATGGTGGGGTACAGAATATCCATTTCCATCTCAATATCAATAATTTGTCAACAGAAATCAGTGTCGGGTCGTCAGAGGGGGTATAGAAGGATTTTTCATTTTCAATATTTTTTCAAAAATCCAATATGACTTGGCACGCATCATGGTGGGGTGCAGAATATCCATTTCCATCTGAATAACAATAATTCGTCGACAGAAATCATTGTCGGGTCGTCAGAGGGAGTATAGAGGGATTTTTCATTTTCAAAATGACTTCAAAAATCAAATATGACTTGGCACGCATCATAGTGGGGTACAGTATATCCATTTCCATCTCAATATCAATAATTTGTTAACAGAAATCTTTGTCGGGTCGTCAGAGGGGGTATAGAGGGATTTTTCATTTTCAAAATTACCTCAAAATCAAATATGACTTGGCACGCATCATGGTGGGGTGCAGAATATCCATTTTCATCTAAATAACAATAATTCGTCAACAGAAATCATTGACGGGTCGTTGGAGGGGGTATAGAGGGATTTCCCATTTTCAATATTTCTTTAAAAATCTAATATGACTTGGCACGCAACATGGTGTGGTGCAGAATATTCATTTCCATCTGAATAACAATAATTCGTCAACAGAAATCATTGTCGGGTCGTTAGAGGGGTATAGAGGGATTTTTCATTTTCAAAATGACTTCAAAAATCAAATATGACTTGGCACGCATCATGGTGGGGTACAGAATATCCATTTCCTTCTCAATATCAATAATTTGTCACCAGAAATCATTGTCGGGTCGTCAGAGGGGGTATAGATGGATTTTTCATTTTCAAAATTACCTCAAAATCAAATATGACTTGGCACGCATCATAGTGGGGTGCAGAATATCCATTTCCATCTGAATAACAATAAGTCGTCAACAGAAATCATTGACGGGTCGTTGGAGGGGGTATAGAGGGATTTTTCATTTTCAAAATTTCTTCAAAACTCTAATATGTCTTGGCACGCATCATGGTGGGGTGCAAAGTATCCATGTCCATCTGAATAACAATAATTCGTCAACAGAAATCATTGTCGGGTCGTCAGAGAGGGTATAGAGGGATTTCTCATTTTCAATATTTCTTCAAAAATCTAATATGACTTGGCTCGCATCATGGCTGGTGCAGAATATCTATTTCCATCTGAATAACAATAATTCGTCAACGGAAATCATTGTCGGGTCGTTAGAGGGGGTATAGAGGGATTTTTCATTTTCAAAATTTCTTCAAAAATCTAATATGACTTGGCACGCATCATGGTGGGGTGCAGAATATCCATTTTCATCTGAATAACAATAATTTGTCAACAGAAATCATTGACGGGTCGTTGGAGGGGGTATAGAGGGATTTGTCATTTTCGAAATTTCTTCAAAAATCTAATATGACTTGGCACGCATCATGGTGGGGTGCAAAGTATCCATGTCCATCTGAATGACAATAATTCGTCAACAGAAATCATTGTCGGGTCGTCAGAGGGGGTATAGAGGGATTTCTCATTTTCAATATTTCTTCAAAAATCTAATATGACTTGGCACGCATCATGGCGGGGTGCAGAATATCTATTTCCATCTGAATAACAATAATTCGTCAACAGAAATCATTGTCGGGTCGTTAGAGGGGGTATAGAGGGATTTTTCATTTTCAAAATTTCTTCAAAAATCTAATATGACTTGGCACGCATCATGGTGGGGTGCAGAATATCCATTTCCATCTGAATAACAATAATTTGTCAACAGAAATCATTGACGGGTCGTTGGAGGGGTTATAGAGGGATTTTTCATTTTCAAAATTTCTTCAAAAATCTAATATGACTTGGCACGCATCATGGTGGGGTGCAAAGTATCCATGTCCATCTGAATAACAATAATTCGTCAACACAAATCATTGTCGGGTCGTCAGAGGGGGTATAGAGGGATTTCTCATTTTCAATATTACTTCAAAAATCTAATATGACTTGGCACGCATCATGGTGGGGTGCAGAATTTCTATTTCTATGTGAATAACAATAATTTGTCGACAGAAATCATTGTCGGGTCGTTAGAGGGGGTATTCAGAGATTTCTCATTTTCAAAATTACCTCAAAATCAAATAAGACTTGGCACGCAACATAGTCGGGTGCAGAATATTCATTTCCATCTGGATAACAATAATTTGTCGACAGAAATCATTGTCGGGTCGTCAGAGGGGGTATAGAGGGATTTTTCATTTTCAAAATGACTTCAAAAATCAAATATGACTTGGCACGCATCATAGTGGGGTACAGAATATCCATTCCCATCTCAATAACAATAATTTGTTAACAGAAATCATTGTCGGGTCGTCAGAGGGGGTATAGAGGGATTTTTCATTTTCAAAATTACCTCAAAATCAAATATGACTTGGCACGCATCATAGTGGGGTGCAGAATATCCATTTCCATCTGAATAACAATAAGTCGTCAACAGAAATCATTGACGGGTCGTTAGAGGGGGAATAGAGGGATTTTTCATTTTCAATATTTCTTCAAAAATCTAATATGACTTGGCACGAATCATGGTGGGGTACAGAATATCCATTTCCATCTAAATAACAATAATTTGTTAACAGATATCATTGTCGGGTCGTCAGAGGGGTTATAGAGGGTTTTTTCATTTTAAAATTTACCTCAAAATCAAATATGACTTGGCACGCATCATGGTGGGGTGCAGAATATCCACTCCCATCTATATAACAAGAATTCGTCAATAGATATAATTGACGGGTCGTTAGAGGGGGTATAGAGGGATTTCTCATTTTCAATATTTCTTCAAAAATCTAATATGACTTGGCACGTATCATGGTGGGGTGCAGAATATCTATTTCCATCTGAATATCTATAATTCGTCGACAGAAATCATTGTCCGGTCGTTAGAGGGGGTATAGAGGGATTTTTCATTTTCAAAAGTACCTCAAAATCAAATATGACTTGGCACGCATCATGGTGGGGTGCAGAATATCCGTTTCCATCTAAATGAAAATAATTCGTCAAAGAAATCATTGACGAGTCGAAGGAGGGTGTACAGAGGGATTTCTCATTTTCAATATTTCTTCAAAAATCTAATATGACTTGGCACGTATCATGGTGGAGTGCAGAATATCTATTTCCATCTGAATAACGATAATTCGTCGACAGAAATCATTGTCGGGTCGTTAGAGGGGGTATAGAGGGATTTTTCATTTTCAATATTTTTTCAAAAATCCAATATGACTGGGCACGCATCATGGTGGGGTACAGAATATCCATTTCCATCTGAATAACATTAATTCGTCGACAGAAATCATTGTCGGGTCGTCAGAGGGGGTATAGAGGGATTTCTCATTTTCAATATTTCTTCAAAAATCAAATATGACTTGGCACGCATCATGGTGAGGTGCAGAATATTTATTTCCATATAAATAACAATAATTCTTCGACAGAAATCATTGTCGGGTCGTTAGAGAGGGTATAGAGGGATTTTTCATTTTCAAAATGACTTCAAAAATCAAATATGACTTGGCACGCATCATGGTGGGGTACAGAATATCCATTTCCATCTCAATATCAATAATTTGTCAACAGAAATCATTGTCGGGTCGTCAGAGGGGTATAGAGGGATTTTTCATTTTCAAAATTACCTCAAAATCAAATATGACTTGGCACGCATCATAGTTGGGTACGGAATATCCATTTCCATCTCAATAACTATAATTTGTCAACAGAAATCATTGTCGGGTCGTCAGAGGGGGTATAGAGGGATTTTTCATTTTAAAATTTACCTCAAAATCAATTATGACTTGGCACGCATCATGGTGGGGTGCAGAATATCCATTTCCATCTATATAACAATAATTCGTCAACAGAAATAATTGACGGGTCGTTGGAGGGGGTATAGAGGGATTTCTCATTTTTAATATTTCTTCAAAAATCTAATATGACTTGGCACGCATCATGGTGGGGTACAGAATATCCATTTCCATCTCAATAGCAATAATTTGTAAACAGAAATCATTGTCGGGTCGTCAGAGGGGGAATAGAGGGATTTTTCATTTTAAAATTTACCTCAAAATCAAATATGACTTGGCACGCATCATGGTGGGGTGCAGAATATCCATTTCCATCTATATAACAATGATTCGTCATCAGAAAAAATTGACGGGTCGTTGGAGAGGGTATAGAGGGATTTCTCATTTTCAATATTTCTTCAAAAATCTAATATGACTTGGCACGCATCATGGTGGGGTGCAAAGTATCCATGTCCATTTGAATAACAATTATTCGTCAACAGAACTCATTGTCGGTCGTTAGAGGGGGTATAGAGGGATTTTTCATTTTCAAAATTTCTTCAAAAATCTAATATGACTTGGCACGCATCATGGTGGGGTGCAGAATATCTATTTCCATCTGAATAACAATAATTCGTCGACAGAAATCATTGTCGGGTAATTAGAGGGGGTATAGAGGGATTTCTCATTTTCAAAATTACCTCAAAATCAAATATGACTTGGCACGCAACATGGTGGGGTGCAGAATATTCATTTCCATCTGGATAACAAAAATTCGTCAACAGAAATCATTGCCGGGTCGTTAGAGGGGGTATAGAGGGATTTTTCATTTTCAAAATTACCTCAATATCAAATATGAATTGGCACGCATCATGGTGGGGTGCAGAATATCCATTTCCATCTAAATAACAATAATTCGTCAACAGAAATCATTGACGGGTCGTTGGAGGGGGTATAGAGGGATTTCTCATTTTCAATATTTCTTCAAAAATCTAATATGACTTGGCACGCAACATGGTGGGGTGCAGAATATTCATTTCCATCTGAATAACAATAATTCGTCAACAGAAATCATTGTCGGGTCGTCAGAGGGGGTATAGAGGGATTTTTCATTTTCAAAATTACCTCAAAATCAAATATGACTTGGCACGCATCATAGTGGGGTGCAGAATATCCATTGCCATCTGAATAACAATAATTTGTCAACAGAAATCATTGTCGGGTCGTTAGAGGGGGTATAGAGGGATTTTTCATTTTCAAAATTACCTCTAAATCAAATATGACTTTGCACGCATCATGGTGGGGTGCAGAATATTCATTTCCATCTGAATAACAATAATTCGTCAACAGAAATCATTGTCGGGTCGTTAGAGGGGGTATAGAGGGATTTCTCATTTTCAATATTTCTTCAAAAATCTAATATGACTTGGCACGCATCATGGTGGGGTGCAGAATATCCATTGCCATCTGAATAACAATAATTTGTCAACAGAAATCATTGTCGGGTCGTTAGAGGGGGTATAGAGGGATTTTTCATTTTCAAAATTACCTCTAAATCAAATATGACTTTGCACGCATCATGGTGGGGTGCAGAATATCTATTTCCATCTGAATAACAATAATTCGTCGACAGAAATCATTGTCGGGTCGTTAGAGGGGGTATATAGTAGGATTTTTCATTTTCAAAATGACTTCAAAAATCAAATATGACTTGGCACGCATCATAGTGGGGTACAGAATATCCATTTCCATCTCAATAGCAATAATTTGTTAACAGAAATCATTGTCGGGTCGTCAGAGGGGGTATAGTAGGATTTTTCATTTTCAAAATGACTTCAAAATTCAAATATGACTTGGCACGCATCATGGTGAGGTGCAGAATATTTATTTCCATATGAATAACAATAATTCTTCGACAGAAATCATTGTCGGGTCGTTAGAGAGGGTATAGAGGGATTTTTCATTATCAAAATTACCTCAAAATCAAATATGACTTGGCACGCAACATAGTGGGGTGTAGAATATCCATTATCATCTGAATAACAATAATTCGTCAACAGATCTCATTGTCGGGTCCTTAGAGGGGTATAGAGGGATTTTTCATTTTAAAAATGACTTCAAAAATCAAATAAGACTTGGCACGCATCATGGTGGGGTACAGAATATCCATTTCCATCTCAATATCAATAATTCGTCACCAGAAATCATTGACGGGTCGTTGGAGGGGGTATAAAAGGATTTTTCATTTTCAAAATTTCTTCAAAAATCTAATATGACTTGGCACGCAACATGGTGGGGTGCAGAATATCCATTATCATCTGAATAACAATAATTCGTCAACAGAACTCATTGTCGGGTCGTCAGAGGGGGTATAGAGGGATTTTTCATTTTCAAAATTACCTCAAAATCAAATATGACTTGGCACGCATCATAGTGGGGTGCAGAATATCCATTTTCATCTGAATAACAATAATTCGTCAACAGAAATCATTGACGGGTCATTGGAGGGGGTATAGAATGATTTTTCATTTTCAAAATTTCTTCAAAATTCTAATATGACTTGGCACGCATCATGGTGGGGTGCAGAATATCCATTGCCATCTGAATAACAATAATTTGTCAACAGAAATCATTGTCGGGTCGTTAGAGGGGGTATAGAGGGATTTTTCATTTTCAATATTTCTTCAAAATTCCAATATGACTTGGCACGCATCATGGTGGGGTGCAGAATATCTATTTCCATCTGAATAACAATAATTCGTCGACAGAAATCATTGTCGGGTCGTTAGAGGGAGTATAGTAGGATTTTTCATTTTCAAAATGACTTCAAAAATCAAATATGACTTGGCACGCATCATAGTGGGGTACAGAATATCCATTTCCATCTCAATAGCAATAATTTGTAAACAGAAATCATTGTCGGGTCGTCAGAGGGGGAATAGAGGGATTTTTCATTTTAAAATTTACCTCAAAATCAAATATGACTTGGCACGCATCATGGTGGGGTGCAGAATATCCATTTCCATCTATATAACAGTGATTCGTCATCAGAAAAAATTGACGGGTCGTTGGAGGGGGTATAGAGGGATTTCTCATTTTCAATATTTCTTCAAAAATCTAATATGACTTGGCACGCATCATGGTGGGGTACAGAATATCCATTTCCATCTCAATAGCAATAATTTGTAAACAGAAATCATTGTCGGGTCGTCAGAGGGGGAATAGAGGGATTTTTCATTTTAAAATTTACCTCAAAATCAAATATGACTTGGCACGCATCATGGTGGGGTGCAGAATATCCATTTCCATCTATATAACAGTGATTCGTCATCAGAAAAAATTGACGGGTCGTTGGAGGGGGTATAGAGGGATTTCTCATTTTCAATATTTCTTCAAAAATCTAATATGACTTGGCACGCATCATGGTGGGGTGCAAAGTATCCATGTCCATCTGAATAACAATTATTCGTCAACAGAACTCATTGTCGGTCGTTAGAGGGGATATAGAGGGATTTTTCATTTTCAAAATTTCTTCAAAAATCTAATATGACTTGGCACGCATCATGGTGGGGTGCAGAATATCTATTTCCATCTGAATAACAATAATTCGTCGACAGAAATCATTGTCGGGTCATTAGAGGGGGTATAGAGGGATTTCTCATTTTCAAAATTACCTCAAAATCAAATATGACTTGGCACGCAACATGGTGGGGTGCAGAATATTCATTTCCATCTGGATAACAAAAATTCGTCAACAGAAATCATTGCCGGGTCGTTAGAGGGGGTATAGAGGGATTTTTCATTTTCAAAATTACCTCAAAATCAAATATGAATTGGCACGCATCATGGTGGGGTGCAGAATATCCATTTCCATCTAAATAACAATAATTCGTCAACAGAAATCATTGACGGGTCGTTGGAGGGGGTATAGAGGGATTTCTCATTTTCAATATTTCTTCAAAAATCTAATATGACTTGGCACGCAACATGGTGGGGTGCAGAATATTCATTTCCATCTGAATAACAATAATTCGTCAACAGAAATCATTGTCGGGTGGTCAGAGGGGGTATAGAAGGATTTTTCATTTTCAAAATTACCTCAAAATCAAATATGACTTGGCACGCATCATAGTGGGGTGCAGAATATTCATTTCCATCTGAATAACAATAACTCGTCAACAGAAATCATTGTCGGGTCGTTAGAGGGGATATAGAGGGATTTTTCATTTTCAAAATTACCTCAAAATCAAATATGACTTGGCACGCAACATAGTGGGGTGCAGAATATTCATTTCCATCCGAATAACAATAATTCGTCGACAGAAATAATTGTCGGGTCGTTAGAGGGGGTATAGAGGGATTTTTCATTTTCAAAATTACCTCAAAATCAAATATGACTTGGCACGCTACATGGTGGGGTGCAGAATATTCATTTCCATCTGAATAACAATAATTCGTCGACAGAAATCATTGTCGAATCGTTAGAGGGGGTATAGAGGGATTTATCATTTTCAAAATTACCTCAAAATCAAATATGACTTGGCACGTAACATAGTGGGGTGCAGAATATTCATTTCCATCTGAATAACAATAATTCGTCGACAGAAATAATTGTCGGGTCGTTAGAGGGGGTATAGAGGGATTTTTCATTTTCAAAATTACCTCAATATCAAATATGACTTGGCACGCAACATGGTGGGGTGCAGAATATTCTTTTCCATCTCAATATCAATAATTTGTCACCAGAAATCATTGTCGGGTCGTCAGAGGGGGTATAGAGGGATTTTTCATTTTCAAAATTACCTCAAAATCAAATATGACTTGGCACGCAACATGGTGGGGTGCAGAATATTCATTTCCATCTGGATAACAAAAATTCGTCAACAGAAATCATTGCCGGGTCGTTAGAGGGGGTATAGAGGGATTTTTCATTTTCAAAATTACCTCAATATCAAATATGAATTGGCACGCATCATGGTGGGGTGCAGAATATCCATTTCCATCTAAATAACAATAATTCGTCAACAGAAATCATTGACGGGTCGTTGGAGGGGGTATAGAGGGATTTCTCATTTTCAATATTTCTTCAAAAATCTAATATGACTTGGCACGCAACATGGTGGGGTGCAGAATATTCATTTCCATCTGAATAACAATAATTCGTCAACAGAAATCATTGTCGGGTCGTCAGAGGGGGTATAGAGGGATTTTTCATTTTCAAAATTACCTCAAAATCAAATATGACTTGGCACGCATCATAGTGGGGTGCAGAATATCCATTGCCATCTGAATAACAATAATTTGTCAACAGAAATCATTGTCGGGTCGTTAGAGGGGGTATAGAGGGATTTTTCATTTTCAAAATTACCTCTAAATCAAATATGACTTTGCACGCATCATGGTGGGGTGCAGAATATTCATTTCCATCTGAATAACAATAATTCGTCAACAGAAATCATTGTCGGGTCGTTAGAGGGGGTATAGAGGGATTTTTCATTTTCAATATTTCTTCAAAAATCTAATATGACTTGGCACGCATCATGGTGGGGTGCAGAATATCCATTGCCATCTGAATAACAATAATTTGTCAACAGAAATCATTGTCGGGTCGTTAGAGGGGGTATAGAGGGATTTTTCATTTTCAAAATTACCTCTAAATCAAATATGACTTTGCACGCATCATGGTGGGGTGCAGAATATCTATTTCCATCTGAATAACAATAATTCGTCGACAGAAATCATTGTCGGGTCGTTAGAGGGGGTATATAGTAGGATTTTTCATTTTCAAAATGACTTCAAAAATCAAATATGACTTGGCACGCATCATAGTGGGGTACAGAATATCCATTTCCATCTCAATAGCAATAATTTGTTAACAGAAATCATTGTCGGGTCGTCAGAGGGGGTATAGTAGGATTTTTCATTTTCAAAATGACTTCAAAATTCAAATATGACTTGGCACGCATCATGGTGAGGTGCAGAATATTTATTTCCATATGAATAACAATAATTCTTCGACAGAAATCATTGTCGGGTCGTTAGAGAGGGTATAGAGGGATTTTTCATTATCAAAATTACCTCAAAATCAAATATGACTTGGCACGCAACATAGTGGGGTGTAGAATATCCATTATCATCTGAATAACAATAATTCGTCAACAGATCTCATTGTCGGGTCCTTAGAGGGGTATAGAGGGATTTTTCATTTTAAAAATGACTTCAAAAATCAAATAAGACTTGGCACGCATCATGGTGGGGTACAGAATATCCATTTCCATCTCAATATCAATAATTCGTCACCAGAAATCATTGACGGGTCGTTGGAGGGGGTATAAAAGGATTTTTCATTTTCAAAATTTCTTCAAAAATCTAATATGACTTGGCACGCAACATGGTGGGGTGCAGAATATCCATTATCATCTGAATAACAATAATTCGTCAACAGAACTCATTGTCGGGTCGTCAGAGGGGGTATAGAGGGATTTTTCATTTTCAAAATTACCTCAAAATCAAATATGACTTGGCACGCATCATAGTGGGGTGCAGAATATCCATTTTCATCTGAATAACAATAATTCGTCAACAGAAATCATTGACGGGTCATTGGAGGGGGTATAGAATGATTTTTCATTTTCAAAATTTCTTCAAAATTCTAATATGACTTGGCACGCATCATGGTGGGGTGCAGAATATCCATTGCCATCTGAATAACAATAATTTGTCAACAGAAATCATTGTCGGGTCGTTAGAGGGGGTATAGAGGGATTTTTCATTTTCAATATTTCTTCAAAATTCCAATATGACTTGGCACGCATCATGGTGGGGTGCAGAATATCTATTTCCATCTGAATAACAATAATTCGTCGACAGAAATCATTGTCGGGTCGTTAGAGGGAGTATAGTAGGATTTTTCATTTTCAAAATGACTTCAAAAATCAAATATGACTTGGCACGCATCATAGTGGGGTACAGAATATCCATTTCCATCTCAATAGCAATAATTTGTTAACAGAAATCATTGCCGGGTCGTCAGAGGGGGTATAGAGGGATATTTCATTTTCAAAATTACCTCAAAATCAAATATGACTTGGCACGCATTATGGTGGGGTGCAGAATATCCATTTCCATCTAAATAACAATAATTCGTCGACAGAAATCATTGTCGGGTCGTTAGAGAGGGTATAGAGGGATTTTTCATTTTCAAAATTACCTCAAAATCAAATATGACTTGGCACGCAACATGGTGGGGTGCAGAATATTCATTTCCATCTGAATAACAATAATTCGTCAACAGAAATCATTGTCGGGTCGTTAGAGGGGGTATAGAGGGATTTTTCATTTTCAATATTTCTTCAAAATTCCAATATGACTTGGCACGCATCATGGTGGGGTGCAGAATATCCATTGCCATCTGAATAACAATAATCTGTCAACAGAAATCATTGTCGGGTCGTTAGGGGGGTATAGAGGGATTTTTCATTTTCAATATTTCTTCAAAAATCTAATATGACTTGGCACGCATCGTGGTGGGGTGCAAAGTATCCATGTCCATCTGAATAACAATAATTCGTCAACAGAAATCATTGTCGGGTCGTCAGAGGGGGTATAGAGGGATTTCTCATTTTCAATATTTCTTCAAAAATCAAATATGACTTGGCACGCATCATGGTGAGGTGCAGAATATTTATTTCCATATAAATAACAATAATTCTTCGACAGAAATCATTGTCGGGTCGTTAGAGAGGGTATAGAGGGATTTTTCATTTTCAAAATTACCTCAAAATCAAATATGACTTGGCACGCAACATGGTGGGGTGCAGAATATCCATTATCTTCTGAATAACAATAATTCGTGAACAGAACTCATTGTCGGGTCGTTAGAGGGGGTATAGAGGGATTTTTCATTTTCAAAATTACTTCAAAAATCAAATATGACTTGGCACGCATCATAGTGGGGTGCAGAATATTCATTTCCATCTGGATAACAAAAATTCGTCAACAGAAATCATTGCCGGGTCGTTAGAGGGTGTATAGAGGGATTTTTCATTTTCAATATTTTTTCAAAAATCCAATATGACTGGGCACGCATCATGGTGGGGTACAGAATATCCATTTCCATCTGAATAACATTAATTCGTCGACAGAAATCATTGTCGGGTCGTCAGAGGGAGTATAGAGGGATTTTTCATTTTCAAAATGACTTCAAAATTCAAATATGACTTGGCACGCATCATAGTGGGGTACGGAATATCCATTTCCATCTCAATAACTATAATTTGTCAACAGAAATCATTGTCGGGTCGTCAGAGGGGGTATAGAGGGATTTTTCATTTTAAAATTTACCTCAAATTCAATTATGACTTGGCACGCATCATGGTGGGGTGCAGAATATCCATTTCCATCTATATAACAATAATTCGTCAACAGAAATAATTGACGGGTCGTTGGAGGGGGTATAGAGGGATTTCTCATTTTCAATATTTCTTCAAAAATCTAATATGACTTGGCACGCATCATGGTGGGGTACAGAATATCCATTTCCATCTCAATAGCAATAATTTGTAAACAGAAATCATTGTCGGGTCGTCAGAGGGGGAATAGAGGGATTTTTCATTTTAAAATTTACCTCAAAATCAAATATGACTTGGCACGCATCATGGTGGGGTGCAGAATATCCATTTCCATCTATATAACAGTGATTCGTCATCAGAAAAAATTGACGGGTCGTTGGAGGGGGTATAGAGGGATTTCTCATTTTCAATATTTCTTCAAAAATCTAATATGACTTGGCACACATCATGGTGGGGTGCAAAGTATCCATGTCCATCTGAATAACAATTATTCGTCAACAGAACTCATTGTCGGTCGTTAGAGGGGATATAGAGGGATTTTTCATTTTCAAAATTTCTTCAAAAATCTAATATGACTTGGCACGCATCATGGTGGGGTGCAGAATATCTATTTCCATCTGAATAACAATAATTCGTCGACAGAAATCATTGTCGGGTCATTAGAGGGGGTATAGAGGGATTTCTCATTTTCAAAATTACCTCAAAATCAAATATGACTTGGCACGCAACATGGTGGGGTGCAGAATATTCATTTCCATCTGGATAACAAAAATTCGTCAACAGAAATCATTGCCGGGTCGTTAGAGGGGGTATAGAGGGATTTTTCATTTTCAAAATTACCTCAAAATCAAATATGAATTGGCACGCATCATGGTGGGGTGCAGAATATCCATTTCCATCTAAATAACAATAATTCGTCAACAGAAATCATTGACGGGTCGTTGGAGGGGGTATAGAGGGATTTCTCATTTTCAATATTTCTTCAAAAATCTAATATGACTTGGCACGCAACATGGTGGGGTGCAGAATATTCATTTCCATCTGAATAACAATAATTCGTCAACAGAAATCATTGTCGGGTCGTCAGAGGGGGTATAGAAGGATTTTTCATTTTCAAAATTACCTCAAAATCAAATATGACTTGGCACGCATCATAGTGGGGTGCAGAATATCCATTGCCATCTGAATAACAATAATTTGTCAACAGAAATCATTGTCGGGTCGTTAGAGGGGGTATAGAGGGATTTTTCATTTTCAAAATTACCTCTAAATCAAATATGACTTTGCACGCATCATGGTGGGGTGCAGAATATCTATTTCCATCTGAATAACAATAATTCGTCGACAGAAATCATTGTCGGGTCGTTAGAGGGGGTATAGTAGGATTTTTCATTTTCAAAATGACTTCAAAAATCAAATATGACTTGGCACGCATCATAGTGGGGTACAGAATATCCATTTCCATCTCAATAGCAATAATTTGTTAACAGAAATCATTGTCGGGTCGTCAGAGGGGGTATAGAGGGATATTTAATTTTCAAAATTACCTCAAAATCAAATATGACTTGGCACGCATTAAGGTGGGGTGCAGAATATCCATTTCCATCTAAATAACAATAATTCGTTGACAGAAATCATTGTCGGGTCGTTAGAGAGGGTATAGAGGGATTTTTCATTTTCAAAATTACCTCAAAATCAAATATGACTTGGCACGCAACATGGTGGGGTGCAGAATATTCATTTCCATCTGAATAACAATAATTCGTCAACAGAAATCATTGTCGGGTCGTTAGAGGGGGTATAGAGGGATTTTTCATTTTCAATATTTCTTCAAAATCAAATATGACTTGGCACGCAACATGGTGGGGTGCAGAATATCCATTTCCATCTATATAACAATAATTCGTCAACAGAAATAATTGACGGTTCGTTGGAGGGGGTATAGAGGGATTTTTCATTTTCAATATTTCTTCAAAAATCTAATATGACTTGGCACGGATCATGGTGGGGTGCAGAATATCCATTTCCATCTGAATAACAATAAGTCGTCAACAGAAATCATTGACGGGTCGTTAGAGGGGGAATAGAGGGATTTTTCATTTTCAATATTTCTTCAAAAATCTAATATGACTTGGCACGCATCATGGTGGGGTACAGAATATCCATGTCCATCTCAATAACAATAATTTGTAAACAGAAATCATTGTCGGGTCGTCAGAGGGGGTATAGAGGGATTTTTCATTTTAAAATTTACCTCAAAATCAAATATGACTTGGCACGCATCATGGTGGGGTGCAGAATATCCATTTCCATCTATATAACAATAATTCGTCAACAGAAATAATTGACGGGTCGTTGGAGGGGGTATAGAGGGATTTCTCATTTTCAATATTTCTTCAAAAATCTAATATGACTTGGCACGCATCATGGTGGGGTGCAAAGTATCCATGTCCATCTGAATAACAATTATTCGTCAACAGAACTCATTGTCGGTCGTTAGAGGGGGTATAGAGGGATTTTTCATTTTCAAAATTACCTCTAAATCAAATTTGACTTTGCACGCATCATGGTGGGGTGCAGAATATCTATTTCCATCTGAATAACAATGATTCGTCGACGGATATCATTGTCGGGTCGTTAGAGGGGGTATAGAGGGATTTTTCATTTTCAAAATGACTTCAAAAATCAAATATGACTTGGCACGCATCATAGTGGGGTACAGAATATCCAATTCCATCTCAATAAAAATAATTTGTTAACAGAAATCATTGTCGGGTCGTCAGAGGGGGTATAGAGGGATATTTCATTTTCAAAATTACCTCAAAGTCAAATATGACTCGGCACGCATTATGGTGGGGTGCAGAATATCCATTTCCATCTAAATAACAATAATTCGTCGACAGAAATCATTGTCGGTTCGTTAGAGAGGGTATAGAGGGATTTTTCATTTTCAAAATTACCTCAAAATCAAATATGACTTGGCACGCAACATGGTGGGGTGCAGAATATTCATTTCCATCTGAATAACAATAATTCGTCAACAGAAATCATTATCGGGTCGTCAGAGGGAGTATAGAGGGATTTTTCATTTTCAAAATGACTTCAAAAATCAAATATGACTTGGCACGCATCATAGTGGGGTACAGAATATCCATTTCCATCTCAATAACAATAATTTATTAACAGAAATCATTGTCGGGTCGTCAGAGTGGGTATAGAGGGATTTTTCATTTTCAAAATTACCTCAAAATCAAATATGACTTGGCACGCATCATGGTGGTGTGCAGAATATTCATTTCCATCTGGATAACGGTAATTCATCAACAGAAATCATTGTCGGGTCGCTAGAGGGGGTATAGAGGGATTTTTCATTTTCAATATTTCTTCAAAAATCGAATATGACTTGGCACGCATCATGGTGGGGTGCAGAATATCCATTTCCATCTGAATATCAATAATTTGTCGACAGAAATCATTGTCGGGTCGTCAGAGGGGGTATAGAGGGATTTTTCATTTTCAAAATGACTTCAAAAATCAAATATGACTTGGCACGCATCATAGTGGGGTACAGAATATCCATTTCTATCTCAATAACAATTTTTTGTTAACAGAAATCATTGTCGGGTAGTCAGAGGGGGTATAGAGGGATTTTTCATTTTCAAATTTACCTCAAAATCAAATATGACTTGGCACGCATCATGGTGGGGTGCAGAATATCCATTTTCATCTATATAACAATAATTCGTCAACAGAAATCATTGACGGGTCGTTGGAGGGGGTATAGAGGGATTTCTCATTTTCAATATTTCTTCAAAAATCTAATATGACTTGGCACGCATCATGGTGGGGTGCAGAATATCTATTTCCATCTGAATAACAATAATTCGTCGACAGAAATCATTGTCGGGTCGTTAGAGGGGGTATAGAGAGATTTTCCATTTTCAAAAGTACCTCAAAATCAAATATGACTTGGCACGCATCATGGTGGGGTGCAGAATATCTATTTCTATCTGAATAACAGTAATTCGTCGACAGAAATCATTGTCGAATCGTTAGAGGGGGTATAGAGGGATTTATCATTTTCAAAATTACCTCAAAATCAAATATGACTTGGCACGCATCATGGTGGGGTGCAAAATATCCATTTTCATCTATATAACAATAATTCGTCAACAGAAATCATTGACGGGTCGTTGGAGGGGGTATAGAGGGATTTCTCATTTTCAATATTTCTTCAAAAATCTAATATGACTTGACACGCATCATGGTGGGGTGCAGAATATCTATTTCCATCTGAATAACAATAATTCGTCGACAGAAATCATTGTCGGGTCGTTAGAGGGGGTATAGAGGGATTTTCCATTTTCAAAAGTACCTCAAAATCAAATATGACTTGGCACGCATCATGGTGGGGTGCAGAATATCCATTTTCATCTATATAACAATAATTCGTCAACAGAAATCATTGACGGGTCGTTGGAGGGGGTATAGAGGGATTTCTCATTTTCAATATATCTTCAAAAATCTAATATGACTTGGCACGCATCATGGTGGGGTGCAGAATATCTATATCTATCTGAATAACAGTAATTCGTCGACAGAAATCATTGTCGAATCGTTAGAGGGGGTATAGAGGGATTTATCATTTTCAAAATTACCTCAAAATCAAATATGACTTGGCACGCAACATAGTGGGGTGCAGAATATTCATTTCCATCTGAATAACAATAACTCGTCAACAGAAATCATTGTCGGGTCGTTAGAGGGGATATAGAGGGATTTTTCATTTTCAAAATTACCTCAAAATCAAATATGACTTGGCACGCAACATAGTGGGGTGCAGAATATTCATTTCCATCCGAATAACAATAATTCGTCGACAGAAATAATTGTCGGGTCGTTAGAGGGGGTATAGAGGGATTTTTCATTTTCAAAATTACCTCAAAATCAAATATGACTTGGCACGCTACATGGTGGGGTGCAGAATATTCATTTCCATCTGAATAACAATAATTCGTCGACAGAAATCATTGTCGAATCGTTAGAGGGGGTATAGAGGGATTTATCATTTTCAAAATTACCTCAAAATCAAATATGACTTGGCACGTAACATAGTGGGGTGCAGAATATTCATTTCCATCTGAATAACAATAATTCGTCGACAGAAATAATTGTCGGGTCGTTAGAGGGGGTATAGAGGGATTTTTCATTTTCAAAATTACCTCAATATCAAATATGACTTGGCACGCAACATAATGGGGTGCAGAATATTCTTTTCCATCTCAATATCAATAATTTGTCACCAGAAATCATTGTCGGGTCGTCAGAGGGGGTATAGAGGGATTTTTCATTTTCAAAATTACCTCAAAATCAAATATGACTTGGCACGCATCATAGTGGTGTGCAGAATATCCATTTCCATCTGAATAACAATAAGTCGTCAACAGAAATCATTGACGGGTCGTTAGAGGGGGAATAGAGGGATTTTTCATTTTCAATATTTCTTCAAAAATCTAATATGAATTGGCACGCATCATGGTGGGGTACAGAATATCCATTTCCATCTCAATAACAATAATTTGTTAACAGAAATCATTGTCGGGTCGTCAGAGGGGGTATAGAGGGATTTTTCATTTTCAAATTTACCTCAAAATCAAATATGACTTGGCACGCATCATGGTGGGGTGCAGAATATCCATTTCCATCTATATAACAATTATTCGTCAACAGAAATCATTGACGGGTCGTTGGAGGGGGTATAGAGGGATTTCTCATTTTCAATATTTCTTCAAAAATCAAATATGACTTGGCACGCATCATGGTGGGGTGCAGAATATCCGTTTCCATCTAAATAACAATAATTCGTCAACAGAAATCATTGACGGGTCGTTGGAGGGGGTATAGAGGGATTTCTCATTTTCAATATATCTTCAATAATCTAATATGACTTGGCACGCATCATGGTGGGGTGCAGAATATCTATTTCTATCTGAATAACAATAATTCGTCGACAGAAATCATTGTCGGATCGTTAGAGGGGGTATAGAGGGATTTTTCATATTCAAAATTACCTCAAAATCAAATATGACTTGGCACACAACATGGTGGGGTGCAGAATATTCATTTCCATCTGAATAACAATAATTCGTCAACAGAAATCATTGTCGGGTCGTTAGAGGGTATATAGAGGGATTTTTTATTTTCAAAATTACCTCAAAATCAAATATGACTTGGCACGCATCATAGTGGGGTGCAGAATATCCATTTCCATCTGAATAACAATAATTTGTCAACAGAAATCAATGTCGGGTCGTTAGAGGGGAACTAGAGTGAATTTTCATTTTCAATATTTCTTCAAAAATCTAATATGACTCAGCACGCATCATGGTGGGGTGCAGAATATCTTTTTCCATCTGAATAACAATTATTCGTCAACAGAAATCATTGTCGGGTCGTCAGAGGTTGTAAAGAGGGATTTCTCATTTTCAATATTTCTTCAAAAATCTAATATGACTTGGCACGCATCATGGTGGGGTGCAAAGTATCCATGTCCATCTGAATAACAATTATTCGTCAACAGAACTCATTGTCGGTCGTTAGAGGGGATATAGAGGGATTTTTCATTTTCAAAATTTCTTCAAAAATCTAATATGGCTTGGCACGCATCATGGTGGGGTGCAGAATATCTATTTCCATCTGAATAACAATAATTCGTCGACAGAAATCATTGTCGGGTCATTAGAGAGGGTATAGAGGGATTTCTCATTTTCAAAATTACCTCAAAATCAAATATGACTTGGCACGCAACATGGTGGGGTGCAGAATATTCATTTCCATCTGGATAACAAAAATTCGTCAACAGAAATCATTGCCGGGTCGTTAGAGGGGGTATAGAGGGATTTTTCATTTTCAAAATTACCTCAAAATCAAATATGAATTGGCACGCATCATGGTGGGGTGCAGAATATCCATTTCCATCTAAATAACAATAATTCGTCAACAGAAATCATTGACGGGTCGTTGGAGGGGGTATAGAGGGATTTCTCATTTTCAATATTTCTTCAAAAATCTAATATGACTTGGCACGCAACATGGTGGGGTGCAGAATATTCATTTCCATCTGAATAACAATAATTCGTCAACAGAAATCATTGTCGGGTCGTCAGAGGGGGTATAGAGGGATTTTTCATTTTCAAAATTACCTCAAAATCAAATATGACTTGGCACGCATCATAGTGGGGTGCAGAATATCCATTGCCATCTGAATAACAATAATTTGTCAACAGAAATCATTGTCGGGTCGTTAGAGGGGGTATAGAGGGATTTTTCATTTTCAAAATTACCTCTAAATCAAATATGACTTTGCACGCATCATGGTGGGGTGCAGAATATCTATTTCCATCTGAATAACAATAATTCGTCGACAGAAATCATTGTCGGGTCGTTAGAGGGGGTATAGTAGGATTTTTCATTTTCAAAATGACTTCAAAAATCAAATATGACTTGGCACGCATCATAGTGGGGTACAGAATATCCATTTCCATCTCAATAGCAATAATTTGTTAACAGAAATCATTGTCGGGTCGTCAGAGGGGGTATAGAGGGATATTTCATTTTCAAAATTACCTCAAAATCAAATATGACTTGGCACGCATTATGGTGGGGTGCAGAATATCCATTTCCATCTAAATAACAATAATTCGTTGACAGAAATCATTGTCGGGTCGTTAGAGAGGGTATAGAGGGATTTTTCATTTTCAAAATTAACTCAAAATCAAATATGACTTGGCACGCAACATGGTGGGGTGCAGAATATTCATTTCCATCTGAATAACAATAATTCGTCAACAGAAATCATTGTCGGGTCGTTAGAGGGGGTATAGAGGGATTTTTCATTTTCAATATTTCTTCAAAATCAAATATGACTTGGCACGCAACATGGTGGGGTGCAGAATATCCATTTCCATCTATATAACAATAATTCGTCAACAGAAATAATTGACGGTTCGTTGGAGGGGGTATAGAGGGATTTTTCATTTTCAATATTTCTTCAAAAATCTAATATGACTTGGCACGGATCATGGTGGGGTGCAGAATATCCATTTCCATCTGAATAACAATAAGTCGTCAACAGAAATCATTGACGGGTCGTTAGAGGGGGAATAGAGGGATTTTTCATTTTCAATATTTCTTCAAAAATCTAATATGACTTGGCACGCATCATGGTGGGGTACAGAATATCCATGTCCATCTCAATAACAATAATTTGTAAACAGAAATCATTGTCGGGTCGTCAGAGGGGGTATAGAGGGATTTTTCATTTTAAAATTTACCTCAAAATCAAATATGACTTGGCACGCATCATGGTGTGGTGCAGAATATCCATTTCCATCTATATAACAATAATTCGTCAACAGAAATAATTGACGGGTCGTTGGAGGGGGTATAGAGGGATTTCTCATTTTCAATATTTCTTCAAAAATCTAATATGACTTGGCACGCATCATGTTGGGGTGCAAAGTATCCATGTCCATCTGAATAACAATTATTCGTCAACAGAACTCATTGTCGGTCGTTAGAGGGGGTATAGAGGGATTTTTCATTTTCAAAATTACCTCTAAATCAAATATGACTTTGAACGCATCATGGTGGGGTGCAGAATATCTATTTCCATCTGAATAACAATAATTCGTCGACAGAAATCATTGTCGGGTCGTTAGAGGGGGTATAGAGGGATTTTTCATTTTCAAAATGACTTCAAAAATCTAATATGACTTGGCACGCATCATAGTGGGGTACAGAATATCCAATTCCATCTCAATAAAAATAATTTGTTAACAGAAATCATTGTCGGGTCGTCAGAGGGGGTATAGAGGGATATTTCATTTTCAAAATTACCTCAAAGTCAAATATGACTCGGCACGCATTATGGTGGGGTGCAGAATATCCATTTCCATCTAAATAACAATAATTCGTCGACAGATATCATTGTCGGGTCGTTAGAGAGGGTATAGAGGGATTTTTCATTTTCAAAATTACCTCAAAATCAAATATGACTTGGCACGCAACATGGTGGGGTGCAGAATATTCATTTCCATCTGAATAACAATAATTCGTCAACAGAAATCATTGTCGGGTCGTCAGAGGGAGTATAGAGGGATTTTTCATTTTCAAAATGACTTCAAAAATCAAATATGACTTGGCACGCATCATAGTGGGGTACAGAATATCCATTTCCATCTCAATAACAATAATTTATTAACAGAAATCATTGTCGGGTCGTCAGAGTGGGTATAGAGGGATTTTTCATTTTCAAAATTACCTCAAAATCAAATATGACTTGGCACGCATCATGGTGGGGTGCAGAATATTCATTTCCATCTGGATAACGGTAATTCATCAACAGAAATCATTGTCGGGTCGCTAGAGGGGGTATAGAGGGATTTTTCATTTTCAATATTTCTTCAAAAATCGAATATGACTTGGCACGCATCATGGTGGGGTGCAGAATATCCATTTCCATCTGAATATCAATAATTTGTCGACAGAAATCATTGTCGGGTCGTCAGAGGGGGTATAGAGGGATTTTTCATTTTCAAAATGACTTCAAAAATCAAATATGTTTTGGCACGCATCATGGTGGGGTGCAGAATATCCATTTTCATCTATGTAACAATAATTCGTCAACAGAAATCATTGACGGGTCGTTGGAGGGGGTATAGAGGGATTTCTCATTTTCAATATTTCTTCAAAAATCTAATATGACTTGGCACGCATCATGGTGGGGTGCAGAATATCTATTTCCATCTGAATAACAATAATTCGTCGACAGAAATCATTGTCGGGTCGTTAGAGGGGGTATAGAGGGATTTTCCATTTTCAAAAGTACCTCAAAATCAAATATGACTTGGCACGCATCATGGTGGGGTGCAGAATATCTATTTCTATCTGAGTAACAGTAATTCGTCGACAGAAATCATTGTCGAATCGTTAGAGGGGGTATAGAGGGATTTATCATTTTCAAAATTACCTCAAAATCAAATATGACTTGGCACGCATCATGGTGGGGTGCAAAATATCCATTTTCATCTATATAACAATAATTCGTCAACAGAAATCATTGACGGGTCGTTGGAGGGGGTATAGAGGGATTTCTCATTTTCAATATTTCTTCAAAAATCTAATATGACTTGGCACGCATCATGGTGGGGTGCAGAATATCTATTTCCATCTGAATAACAATAATTCGTCGACAGAAATCATTGTCGGGTCGTTAGAGGGGTATAGAGGGATTTTCCATTTTCAAAAGTACCTCAAAATCAAATATGACTTGGCACGCATCATGGTGGGGTGCAGAATATCCATTTTCATCTATATAACAATAATTTGTCAACAGAAATCATTGACGGGTCGTTGGAGGGGGTATAGAGGGATTTCTCATTTTCAATATATCTTCAAAAATCTAATATGACTTGGCACGCATCATGGTGGGGTGCAGAATATCTATATCTATCTGAATAACAGTAATTCGTCGACAGAAATCATTGTCGAATCGTTAGAGGGGGTATAGAGGGATTTATCATTTTCAAAATTACCTCAAAATCAAATATGACTTGGCACGCAACATAGTGGGGTGCAGAATATTCATTTCCATCTGAATAACAATAACTCGTCAACAGAAATCATTGTCGGGTCGTTAGAGGGGATATAGAGGGATTTTTCATTTTCAAAATTACCTCAAAATTAAATATGACTTGGCACGCAACATAGTGGGGTGCAGAATATTCATTTCCATCCGAATAACAATAATTCGTCGACAGAAATAATTGTCGGGTCGTTAGAGGGGGTATAGAGGGATTTTTCATTTTCAAAATTACCTCAAAATCAAATATGACTTGGCACGCTACATGGTGGGGTGCAGAATATTCATTTCCATCTGAATAACAATAATTCGTCGACAGAAATCATTGTCGAATCGTTAGAGGGGGTATAGAGGGATTTATCATTTTCAAAATTACCTCAAAATCAAATATGACTTGGCACGTAACATAGTGGGGTGCAGAATATTCATTTCCATCTGAATAACAATAATTCGTCGACAGAAATAATTGTCGGGTCGTTAGAGGGGGTATAGAGGGATTTTTCATTTTCAAAATTACCTCAATATCAAATATGACTTGGCACGCAACATGGTGGGGTGCAGAATATTCTTTTCCATCTCAATATCAATAATTTGTCACCAGAAATCATTGTCGGGTCGTCAGAGGGGGTATAGAGGGATTTTTCATTTTCAAAATTACCTCAAAATCAAATATGACTTGGCACGCATCATAGTGGTGTGCAGAATATCCATTTCCATCTGAATAACAATAAGTCGTCAACAGAAATCATTGACGGGTCGTTAGAGGGGGAATAGAGGGATTTTTCATTTTCAATATTTCTTCAAAAATCTAATATGAATTGGCACGCATCATGGTGGGGTACAGAATATCCATTTCCATCTCAATAACAATAATTTGTTAACAGAAATCATTGTCGGGTCGTCAGAGGGGGTATAGAGGGATTTTTCATTTTCAAATTCACCTCAAAATCAAATATGACTTGGCACGCATCATGGTGGGGTGCAGAATATCCATTTCCATCTATATAACAATTATTCGTCAACAGAAATCATTGACGGGTCGTTGGAGGGGGTATAGAGGGATTTCTCATTTTCAATATTTCTTCTAAAATCAAATATGACTTGGCACGCATCATGGTGGGGTGCAGAATATCCGTTTCCATCTAAATAACAATAATTCGTCAACAGAAATCATTGACGGGTCGTTGGAGGGGGTATAGAGGGATTTCTCATTTTCAATATATCTTCAATAATCTAATATGACTTGGCACGCATCATGGTGGGGTGCAGAATATCTATTTCTATCTGAATAACAATAATTCGTCGACAGAAATCATTGTCGGATCGTTAGAGGGGGTATAGAGGGATTTTTCATATTCAAAATTACCTCAAAATCAAATATGACTTGGCACACAACATGGTGGGGTGCAGAATATTCATTTCCATCTGAATAACAATAATTCGTCAACAGAAATCATTGTCGGGTCGTTAGAGGGTATATAGAGGGATTTTTTATTTTCAAAATTACCTCAAAATCAAATATGACTTGGCACGCATCATAGTGGGGTGCAGAATATCCATTTCCATCTGAATAACAATAATTTGTCAACAGAAATCAATGTCGGGTCGTTAGAGGGGAACTAGAGTGATTTTTCATTTTCAATATTTCTTCAAAAATCTAATATGACTTAGCACGCATCATGGTGGGGTGCAGAAGATCTTTTTCCATCTGAATAACAATTATTCGTCAACAGAAATCATTGTCGGGTCGTCAGAGGTTGTAAAGAGGGATTTCTCATTTTCAATATTTCTTCAAAAATCTAATATGACTTAGCACGCATCATGGTGGGGTGCAGAATATCAATTTCCATCTGAATAACAATAATTCGTCGACAGAAATCATTGTCGGGTCGTTAGAGGGGGTATAGAGGGATTTCTCATTTTCAAAATTACCTCAAAATCAAATATGACTTGGCACGCAACATGGTGGGGTGCAGAATATTCATTTTCATCTGGATAACAATAATTCGTTAACAGAAATCATTGTCGGGTCGTTAGAGGGGGTATAGAGAGATTTTTCATTTTCAATATTTCTTCAAAAATCCAATTTGACTTGGCACGCATCATGGTGGGGTGCAGAATATTTATTTCCATCTGAATAACAATAATTCGTCAACAGAAATCATTGTCGGGTCGTTAGAGGGGGTATAGAGGGATTTTTCATTTTCAATATTTCTTCAAATATCCAATATGACTTGGCACGCATCATAGTGGGGTGCAGAATATCCATTTCCATCTGAATAACAATAATTCGTCAACAGAAATCATTGACGTGTCGTTGGAGGGGCTATAGAGGGATTTTTCATTTTCAAAATTTCTTCAAAAATCTAATATGACTTGGCACGCGTCATGGTGGGGTGCAGAATATCCATTGCCATCTGGATAACTATAATTTGTCAACAGAAATCATTGTCGGGTCGTTAGAGGGGGTATAGAGGGATTTTTCATTTTCAAAATTATCTTAAAATCAAATATGACTTTGCACGCATCATGGTGGGGTGCAGAATATCTATTTCCATCTGAATAACAATAAGTCGTCGACAGAAATCATTGTCGGGTCGTTAGAGGGGGTATAGAGGGATTTCTCATTTTCAAAATGACTTCAAAAATCAAATATGACTTGGCACGCATCATAGTGGGGTACAGAATATTCATTTCCATCTCAATAACAATAATTTGTTAACAGAAATCATTGTCGGGTCGTCAGAGGGGGTATAGAGGGATATTTCATTTTCAAAATTACCTCAATATCAAATATGACTTGGCTCGCATTATGGTGGGGTGCAGAATATCCATTTCCATCTAAATGACAATAATTCGTCTAAAGAAATCATTGTCGGGTCGTTAGAGAGGGTATAGAGGGATTTTTCATTTTCAAAATTACCTCAAAATCAAATATGACTTGGCACGCAACATGGTGGGGTGCAGAATATTCATTTCCATCTGAATAACAATAATTCGTCAATAGAAATCATTGTCGGGTCGTTAGAGGGGGTATAGAGGGATTTTTCATTTTCAATATTTCTTCAAATATCCAATATGACTTGGCACGCATCATGGTAGGGTGCAGAATATCCATTATCATCTGAATAACGATAATTCGTGAACATAACTCATTGTCGGGTCGTTAGAGGGGGTATAGAGGGATTTTTCATTTTCCAAATTACTTCAAAAATCAAATATGACTTGGCACGCATCATGGTGGGGTACAGAATATCCATTTCCATCTCAATATCAATAATTTGTCAACAGAAATCAGTGTCGGGTCGTCAGAGGGGGTATAGAAGGATTTTTCATTTTCAAAATTACCTCGAAATCAAATATGACTTGGCACGCAACATGGTGGGGTGCAGAATATTCATTTCCATCTGGATAACAAAAATTCGTCAACAGAAATCATTTTCGGGTCGTTAGAGGGGGTATAGAGGGATTTTTCATTTTCAATATTTTTTCAAAAATCCAATATGACTTGGCACGCATCATGGTGGGGTGCAGAATATCCATTTCCATCTGAATAACAATAATTCGTCGACAGAAATCATTGTCGGGTCGTCAGAGGGAGTATAGAGGGATTTTTCATTTTCAAAATGACTTCAGAAATCAAATATGACTTGGCACGCATCATAGTGGAGTACAGTATATCCATTTCCATCTCAATATCAATAATTTGTTAACAGAAATCTTTGTCGGGTCGTCAGAGGGGGTATAGAGGGATTTTTCATTTTCAAAATTACCTCAAAATCAAATATGACTTGGCACGCATCATGGTGGGGTGCAGAATATCCATTTTCATCTAAATAACAATAATTCGTCAACAGAAATCATTGACGGGTCGTTGGAGGGGGTATAGAGGGATTTCCCATTTTCAATATTTCTTTAAAAATCTAATATGACTTGGCACGCAACATGGTGTGGTGCAGAATATTCATTTCCATCTGAATAACAATAATTCGTCAACAGAAATCAATGTCGGGTCGTTAGAGGGGTATAGAGGGATTTTTCATTTTCAAAATGACTTCAAAAATCAAATATGACTTGGCACGCATCATGGTGGGGTACAGAATATCCATTTCCTTCTCAATATCAATAATTTGTCACCAGAAATCATTGTCGGGTCGTCAGAGGGGGTATAGATGGATTTTTCATTTTCAAAATTACCTCAAAATCAAATATGACTTGGCACGCATCATAGTGGGGTGCAGAATATCCATTTCCATCTGAATAACAATAAGTCGTCAACAGAAATCATTGACGGGTCGTTGGAGGGGGTATAGAGGGATTTTTCATTTTCAAAATTTCTTCAAAACTCTAATATGTCTTGGCACGCATCATGGTGGGGTGCAAAGTATCCATGTCCATCTGAATAACAATAATTCGTCAACAGAAATCATTGTCGGGTCGTCAGAGAGGGTATAGAGGGATTTCTCATTTTCAATATTTCTTCAAAAATCTAATATGACTTGGCTCGCATCATGGCGGGTGCAGAATATCTATTTCCATCTGAATAACAATAATTCGTCAACGGAAATCATTGTCGGGTCGTTAGAGGGGGTATAGAGGGATTTTTCATTTTCAAATTTTCTTCAAAAATCTAATATGACTTGGCACGCATCATGGTGGGGTGCAGAATATCCATTTTCATCTGAATAACAATAATTTGTCAACAGAAATCATTGACGGGTCGTTGGAGGGGGTATAGAGGGATTTTTCATTTTCAAAATTTCTTCAAAAATCTAATATGACTTGGCACGCATCATGGTGGGGTGCAAAGTATCCATGTCCATCTGAATAACAATAATTCGTCAACAGAAATCATTGTCGGGTCGTCAGAGGGGGTATAGAGGGATTTCTCATTTTCAATATTTCTTCAAAAATCTAATATGACTTGGCACGCATCATGGCGGGGTGCAGAATATCTATTTCCATCTGAATAACAATAATTCGTCAACAGAAATCATTGTCGGGTCGTTAGAGGGGGTATAGAGGGATTTTTCATTTTCAAAATTTCTTCAAAAATCTAATATGACTTGGCACGCATCATGGTGGGGTGCAGAATATCCATTTCCATCTGAATAACAATAATTTGTCAACAGAAATCATTGACGGGTCGTTGGAGGGGTTATAGAGGGATTTTTCATTTTCAAAATTTCTTCAAAAATCTAATATGACTTGGCACGCATCATGGTGGGGTGCAAAGTATCCATGTCCATCTGAATAACAATAATTCGTCAACAGAAATCATTGTCGGATCGTCAGAGGGGGTATAGAGGGATTTCTCATTTTCAATATTACTTCAAAAATCTAATATGACTTGGCACGCATCATGGTGGGGTGCAGAATTTCTATTTCTATGTGAATAACAATAATTTGTCGACAGAAATCATTGTCGGGTCGTTAGAGGGGGTATTCAGAGATTTCTCATTTTCAAAATTACCTCAAAATCAAATAAGACTTGGCACGCAACATAGTCGGGTGCAGAATATTCATTTCCATCTGGATAACAATAATTTGTCGACAGAAATCATTGTCGGGTCGTCAGAGGGGGTATAGAGGGATTTTTCATTTTCAAAATGACTTCAAAAATCAAATATGACTTGGCACGCATCATAGTGGGGTACAGAATATCCATTCCCATCTCAATAACAATAATTTGTTAACAGAAATCATTGTCGGGTCGTCAGAGGGGTTATAGAGGGTTTTTTCATTTTAAAATTTACCTCAAAATCAAATATGACTTGGCACGCATCATGGTGGGGTGCAGAATATCCACTCCCATCTATATAACAATAATTCGTCAACAGATATAATTGACGGGTCGTTAGAGGGGGTATAGAGGGATTTCTCATTTTCAATATTTCTTCAAAAATCTAATATGACTTGGCACGTATCATGGTGGGGTGCAGAATATCTATTTCCATCTGAATATCTATAATTCGTCGACAGAAATCATTGTCCGGTCGTTAGAGGGGGTATAGAGGGATTTTTCATTTTCAAAAGTACCTCAAAATCAAATATGACTTGGCACGCATCATGGTGGGGTGCAGAATATCCGTTTCCATCTAAATGAAAATAATTCGTCAAAGAAATCATTGACGAGTCGAAGGAGGGTGTACAGAGGGATTTCTCATTTTCAATATTTCTTCAAAAATCTAATATGACTTGGCACGTATCATGGTGGAGTGCAGAATATCTATTTCCATCTGAATAACGATAATTCGTCGACAGAAATCATTGTCGGGTCGTTAGAGGGGGTATAGAGGGATTTTTCATTTTCAAAAGTACCTCAAAATCAAATATGACTTGGCACGCATCATGGTGGGGTGCAGAATATCTATTTCTATCTGAATAACAATAATTCGTCGACTGAAATCATTGTCGGATCGTTAGAGGGGGTATAGAGGGATTTTTCATTTTCAAAATTACCTCAAAATCAAATATGACTTGGCACGCAACATGGTGGGGTGCAGAATATTCATTTCCATCTGAATAACAATAATTCGTCAACAGAAATCATTGTCGGGTCGTTAGAGGGGATATAGAGGGATTTTTCATTTTCAAAATTACCTCAAAATCAAATATGACTTGGCACGCATCATAGTGGGGTGCAGAATATCCGTTGCCATTTGAATAACAATAATTTGTAAACCGATATCATTGTCGGGTCGTTAGAGGGGGTATAGAGGGATTTTTCATTTTCAAAATTACCTCAAAATCAAATATGACTTGGCACGCAACATGGTGGGGTGCAGAATATCCATTTCCATCTGAATAATAATAATTTGTCAACAGAAATCATTGTCGGGTCGTTAGAGGGGGAATAGAGGGATTTTTCATTTTCAATATTTCTTCAAAAATCTAATATGACTTGGAACGCATCATGGTGGGGTGCAAAGTATCCATGTCCATCTGAATAACAATTATTCGTCAACAGAAATCATTGTCGGGTCGTTAGAGGGGGTATAGAGGGATTTCTCATTTTCAAAATTACCTCAAAATCAAATATGACTTGGCACGCAACATGGTGGGGTGCAGAATATTCATTTTCATCTGGATAACAATAATTCGTCAACAGAAATCATTGTCGGGTCGTTAGAAGGGGTATAGAGAGATTTTTCATTTTCAATATTTCTTCAAAAATCCAATTTGACTTGGCACGCATCATAGTGGGGTGCAGAATATTTATTTCCATCTGAATAACAATAATTCGTCGACAGAAATCATTGTCGGGTTAATAGAGGGGGTATAGAGGGATTTCTCATTTTCAAAATTTCTTCAAAAATCTAATATGACTTGGCACGCATCATGGTGGGGTGCAGAATATCTATTTCCATCTGAATAACAATAATTCGTCGACAGAAATCATTGTCGGGTTATTAGAGGGGGTATAGAGGGATTTCTCATTTTCAAAATTACCTCAAAATCAAATATGACTTGGCACGCAACATGGTGGGGTGCAGAATATTCATTTCCATCTGGATAACAAAAATTCGTCAACAGAAATCATTGCCGGGTCGTTAGAGGGGGTATAGAGGGATTTTTCATTTTCAATATTTTTTCAAAAATCCAATATGACTTGGCACGCATCATGGTGGGGTGCAGAATATCCATTTCCATCTGAATAACAATAATTCGTCGACAGAAATCATTGTCGGGTCGTCAGAGGGAGTATAGAGGGATTTTTCATTTTCAAAATTACCTCAAAATCAAATATGAATTGGCACGCATCATGGTGGGGTGCAGAATATCTATTTCCATCTAAATAACAATAATTCGTCAACAGAAATCATTGACGGGTCGTTGGAGGGGGTATAGAGGGATTTCTCATTTTCAATATTTCTTCAAAAATCTAATATGACTTGGCACGCAACATGGTGGGGTGCAGAATATTCATTTCCATCCGAATAACAATAATTCGTCAACAGAAATCATTGTCGGGTCGTTAGAGGGGTATAGAGGGATATTTCATTTTCAAAATGACTTCAAAAATCAAATATGACTTGGCACGCATCATAGTGGGGTGCAGAATATCCATTTCCATCTGAATAACAATAAGTCGTCAACAGAAATCATTGACGGGTCGTTAGAGGGGGAATAGAGGGATTTTTCATTATCAATATTTCTTCAAAAATCTAATATGACTTGGCACGAATCATGGTGGGGTACAGAATATCCATTTCCATCTCAATAACAATAATTTGTTAACAGATATCATTGTCGGGTCGTCAGAGGGGTTATAGAGGGTTTTTTCATTTTAAAATTTACCTCAAAATCAAATATGACTTGGCACGCATCATGGTGGGGTGCAGAATATCCACTCCATTCTATATAACAATAATTCGTCAACAGATATAATTGACGGGTCGTTAGAGGGGGTATAGAGGGATTTCTCATTTTCAATATTTCTTCAAAAATCTAATATGACTTGGCACGTATCATGGTGGGGTGCAGAATATCTATTTCCATCTGAATATCTATAATTCGTCGACAGAAATCATTGTCCGGTCGTTAGAGGGGGTATAGAGGGATTTTTCATTTTCAAAAGTACCTCAAAATCAAATATGACTTGGCACGCATCATGGTGGGGTGCAGAATATCCGTTTCCATCTAAATGAAAATAATTCGTCAAAGAAATCATTGACGAGTCGAAGGAGGGTGTACAGAGGGATTTCTCATTTTCAATATTTCTTCAAAAATCTAATATGACTTGGCACGTATCATGGTGGAGTGCAGAATATCTATTTCCATCTGAATAACGATAATTCGTCGACAGAAATCATTGTCGGGTCGTTAGAGGGGGTATAGAGGGATTTTTCATTTTCAAAAGTACCTCAAAATCAAATATGACTTGGCACGCATCATGGTGGGGTGCAGAATATCTATTTCTATCTGAATAACAATAATTCGTCGACTGAAATCATTGTCGGATCGTTAGAGGTGGTATAGAGGGATTTTTCATTTTCAAAATTACCTCAAAATCAAATATGACTTGGCACGCAACATGGTGGGGTGCAGAATATTCATTTCCATCTGAATAACAATAATTCGTCAACAGAAATCATTGTCGGGTCGTTAGAGGGGATATAGAGGGATTTTTCATTTTCAAAATTACCTCAAAATCAAATATGACTTGGCACGCATCATAGTGGGGTGCAGAATATCCGTTGCCATTTGAATAACAATAATTTGTAAACCGATATCATTGTCGGGTCGTTAGAGGGGGTATAGAGGGATTTTTCATTTTCAAAATTACCTCAAAATCAAATATGACTTGGCACGCATCATAGTGGGGTGCAGAATATCCGTTGCCATTTGAATAACAATAATTTGTAAACCGATATCATTGTCGGGTCGTTAGAGGGGGTATAGAGGGATTTCTCATTTTCAAAATTACCTCAAAATCAAATATGACTTGGCACGCAACATGGTGGGGTGCAGAATATTCATTTTCATCTGGATAACAATAATTCGTCAACAGAAATCATTGTCGGGTCGTTAGAAGGGGTATAGAGAGATTTTTCATTTTCAATATTTCTTCAAAAATCCAATTTGACTTGGCACGCATCATAGTGGGGTGCAGAATATTTATTTCCATCTGAATAACAATAATTCGTCGACAGAAATCATTGTCGGGTTAATAGAGGGGGTATAGAGGGATTTCTCATTTTCAAAATTTCTTCAAAAATCTAATATGACTTGGCACGCATCATGGTGGGGTGCAGAATATCTATTTCCATCTGAATAACAATAATTCGTCGACAGAAATCATTGTCGGGTTATTAGAGGGGGTATAGAGGGATTTCTCATTTTCAAAATTACCTCAAAATCAAATATGACTTGGCACGCAACATGGTGGGGTGCAGAATATTCATTTCCATCTGGATAACAAAAATTCGTCAACAGAAATCATTGCCGGGTCGTTAGAGGGGGTATAGAGGGATTTTTCAATTTTCAATATTTTTTCAAAAATCCAATATGACTTGGCACGCATCATGGTGGGGTGCAGAATATCCATTTCCATCTGAATAACAATAATTCGTCGACAGAAATCATTGTCGGGTCGTCAGAGGGAGTATAGAGGGATTTTTCATTTTCAAAATTACCTCAAAATCAAATATGAATTGGCACGCATCATGGTGGGGTGCAGAATATCTATTTCCATCTAAATAACAATAATTCGTCAACAGAAATCATTGACGGGTCGTTGGAGGGGGTATAGAGGGATTTCTCATTTTCAATATTTCTTCAAAAATCTAATATGACTTGGCACGCAACATGGTGGGGTGCAGAATATTCATTTCCATCTGAATAACAATAATTCGTCAACAGAAATCATTGTCGGGTCGTTAGAGGGGTATAGAGGGATATTTCATTTTCAAAATGACTTCAAAAATCAAATATGACTTGGCACGCATCATGGTGGGGTACAGAATATCCATTTTCATCTCAATATGAATAATTTGTTACCAGAAATCATTGTCGGGTCGTCAGAGGGGGTATAGAGGGATTTTTCATTTTCAAAATTACCTCAAAATCAAATATGAATTGGCACGCATCATGGTGGGGTGCAGAATATCTATTTCCATCTAAATAACAATAATTCGTCAACAGAAATCATTGACGGGTCGTTGGAGGGGGTATAGAGGGATTTCTCATTTTCAATATTTCTTCAAAAATCTAATATGACTTGGCACGCAACATGGTGGGGTGCAGAATATTCATTTCCATCTGAATAACAATAATTCGTCAACAGAAATCATTGTCGGGTCGTTAGAGGGGTATAGAGGGATATTTCATTTTCAAAATGACTTCAAAAATCAAATATGACTTGGCACGCATCATGGTGGGGTACAGAATATCCATTTTCATCTCAATATGATTAATTTGTCACCAGAAATCATTGTCGGGTCGTCAGAGGGGGTATAGAGGGATTTTTCATTTTCAAAATTACCTCAAAATCAAATATGACTTGGCACGCATCATAGAGGGGTGCAGAATATCCATTGCCATCTGAATAACAATAATTTGTCAAAAGAAATCATTGTCGGGTCGTTAGAGGGGGTATAGAGGGATTTTTCATTTTCAAAATTACCTCTATATCAAATATGACTTTGCACGCATCATGGTGGGGTGCAGAATATCTATTTCCATCTGAATAACAATAATTCGTCGACAGAAATCATTGTCGGGTCGTTAGAGGGGGTATAGAGGGATTTTTCATATTCAAAATGACTTCAAAAATCAAATTTGACTTGGCACGCATCACAGTGGGGTACAAAATATCCAATTCCATCTCAATAACAATAATTTGTTAACAGAAATCATTGTCGGGTCGTCAGAGGGGGTATAGAGGGATATTTCATTTTCAAAATTACCTCAAAGTCAAATATGACTCGGCACGCATTATGGTGGGGTGCAGAATATCCATTTCCATCTAAATAACAATAATTCGTCGACAGAAATCATTGTCGGGTCGTTAGAGAGGGTATAGAGGGATTTTTCATTTTCAAAATTACCTCAAAATCAAATATGACTTGGCACGCAACATGGTGGAGTGCAGAATATTCATTTCCATCTGAATAACAATAATTCGTCAACAGAAATCATTGTCGGGTCGTCAGGGGGAGTATAGAGGGATTTTTCATTTTCAAAATGACTTCAAATATCAAATATGACTTGGCACGCATCATAGTGGGGTACAGAATATCCATTTCCATCTCAATAACAATAATTTATTAACAGAAATCATTGTCGGGTCGTCAGAGTGGGTATAGAGGGATTTTTCATTTTCAAAATTACCTCAAAATCAAATATGACTTGGCACGCATCATGCTGGGGTGCAGAATATTTATTTCCATCTGGATAACGATAATTCGTTAACAGAAATCATTGTCGGGTCGTTAGAGGGGGTATAGAGGGATTTTTCATTTTCAAAATGACTTCAAAAATCAAATATGACTTGGCACGCATCATAGTGGGGTACAGAATATCCATTTCTATCTCATTAACAATATTTTATTAACAGAAATCATTGTCGGGTAGTCAGAGGGGGTATAGAGGGATTTTTCATTTTCAAATTTACCTCAAAATCAAATATGACTTGGCACGCATCATGGTGGGGTGCAGAATATCCATTTTCATCTATATAACAATAATTCGTCAACAGAAATCATTGACGGGTCGTTGGAGGGGGTATAGAGGGATTTCTCTGTTTCAATATTTCTTCAAAAATCTAATATGACTTGGCACGCATCATGGTGGGGTGCAGAATATCTATTTCCATCTGAATAACAATAATTCGTCGACAGAAATCATTGTCGGGTCGTTAAAGGGGGTATAGAGGGATTTTCCATTTTCAAAAGTACCTCAAAATCAAATATGACTTGGCACGCATCATGGTGGGGTGCAGAATATCCATATCCATTTAAATAACAATAATTCGTCAACAGATATCATTGACGGGTCGTTGGAGGGGGTATAGAGGGATTTCTCATTTTCAATATATCTTCAAAAATCTAATATGACTTGGCACGCATCATGGTGGGGTGCAGAATATCTATTTCTATCTGAATAACAGTAATTCGTCGACAGAAATCATTGTCGAATCGTTAGGTGGGGTATAGAGGGATTTATCATTTTCAAAATTACCTCAAATTCAAATATGACTTGGCACGCAACATGGTGGGGTGCAGAATATTCATTTCCATCTGGATAACAAAAATTCGTCAACAGAATACATTGCCGGGTCGTTAGAGGGGGTATAGAGGGATTTTTCATTTTCAATATTTTTTCAAAAATCCAATATGACTTGGCACGCATCATGGTGGGGTGCAGAATATCTATTTCCATCTGAATAACAATAATTCGTCGACAGAAATCATTGTCGGGTCGTTAGAGGGGGTATAGAGGGATTTTTCATTTTCAAAATGACTTCAAAAATCAAATATGACTTGGCACGCATCATAGTGGGGTACAGAATATCCATTTCCATCTCAATAACAATAATTTGTTAACAGAAATCATTGTCGGGTCGTCAGAGGTGGTATAGAGGGATTTTTCATTTTCAAAATTACCTCAAAATCAAATATGAATTGGTGGGGTGCAGAATATCCATTTCCATCTAAATAGCAATAATTCGTCAACAGAAATCATTGACGGGTCGTTGGAGGGGGTGTAGAGGGATTTCTCATTTTCAATATTTCTTCAAAAATCTAATATGACTTGGCACGCAACATGGTGGGGTGCAGAATATTCATTTCCATCTGAATAACAATAATTCGTCAACAGAAATCATTGTCGGGTCGTTAGAGGGGTATAGAGGGATATTTCATATTCAAAATGACTTCAAAAATCAAATATGACTTGGCACGCATCATGGTGGGGTACAGAATATCCATTTTCATCTCAATATGAATAATTTGTCACCAGAAATCATTGTCGGGTCGTCAGAGGGGGTATAGAGGGATTTTTCATTTTCAAAATTACCTCAAAATCAAATATGACTTGGCACGCATCATAGAGGGGTGCAGAATATCCATTGCCATCTGAATAACAATAATTTGTCAACACAAATCATTGTCGGGTCGTTAGAGGGGGTATAGAGGGATTTTTCATTTTCAAAATTACCTCTAAATCAAATATGAATTTGCACGCATCATGGTGGGGTGCAGAATATCTATTTCCATCTGAATAACAATAATTCGTCGACAGAAATCATTGTCGGGTCGTTAGAGGGGGTATAGAGGGATTTTTCATTTTCAAAATGACTTCAAAAATCAAATATGACTTGGCACGCATCATAGTGGGGTACAGAATATCCATTTCCATCTCAATAACAATAATTTGTTAACAGAAAACATTGTCGGGTCGTCAGAGGGGGTATAGAGGGATTTTTCATTTTCAAAATTACCTCAAAATCAAATATGAATTGGTGGGGTGCAGAATATCCATTTCCATCTAAATAGCAATAATTCGTCAACAGAAATCATTGACGGGTCGTTGGAGGGGGTGTAGAGGGATTTCTCATTTTCAATATTTCTTCAAAAATCTAATATGACTTGGCACGCAACATGGTGGGGTGCAGAATATTCATTTCCATCTGAATAACAATAATTCGTCAACAGAAATCATTGTCGGGTCGTTAGAGGGGTATAGAGGGATATTTCATATTCAAAATGACTTCAAAAATCAAATATGACTTGGCACGCATCATGGTGGGGTACAGAATATCCATTTTCATCTCAATATGAATAATTTGTCACCAGAAATCATTGTCGGGTCGTCAGAGGGGGTATAGAGGGATTTTTCATTTTCAAAATTACCTCAAAATCAAATATGACTTGGCACGCATCATAGAGGGGTGCAGAATATCCATTGCCATCTGAATAACAATAATTTGTCAACACAAATCATTGTCGGGTCGTTAGAGGGGGTATAGAGGGATTTTTCATTTTCAAAATTACCTCTAAATCAAATATGAATTTGCACGCATCATGGTGGGGTGCAGAATATCTATTTCCATCTGAATAACAATAATTCGTCGACAGAAATCATTGTCGGGTCGTTAGAGGGGGTATAGAGGGATTTTTCATTTTCAAAATGACTTCAAAAATCAAATATGACTTGGCACGCATCATAGTGGGGTACAGAATATCCATTTCCATCTCAATAACAATAATTTGTTAACAGAAAACATTGTCGGGTCGTCAGAGGGGGTATAGAGGGATATTTCATTTTCAAAATTACCTCAAATTCAAATATGACTCGGCACGCATTATGGTGGGTGCAGAATATCCATTTCCATCTAAATAACAATAATTCGTCGACAGAAATCATTGTCGGGTCGTTAGAGAGGGTATAGAGGGATTTTTCATTTTCAAAATTACCTCAAAATCAAATATGACTTGGCACGCAACATGGTGGGGTGCAGAATATTCATTTCCATCTGAATAACAATAATTCGTCAACAGAAATCATTGTCGGGTCGTCAGAGGGAGTATAGAGGGATTTTTCATTTTCAAAATGACTTCAAAAATCAAATATGACTTGGCACGCATCATGGTGGGGTGCAGAATATCCATATCCATTTAAATAACAATAATTCGTCAACAGAAATCATTGACGGGTCGTTGGAGGGGGTATAGAGGGATTTCACATTTTCAATATATCTTCAAAAATCTAATATGACTTGGCACGCATCATGGTGGGGTGCAGAATATCTATTTCTATCTGAATAACAGTAATTTGTCGACAGAAATCATTGTCGAATCGTTAGGTGGGGTATAGAGGGATTTATCATTTTCAAAATTACCTCAAAATCAAATATGACTTGGCACGCAACATGGTGGGGTGCAGAATATTCATTTCCATCTGGATAACAAAAATTCGTCAACAGAATACATTGCCGGGTCGTTAGAGGGGGTATAGAGGGATTTTTCATTTTCAATATTTTTTCAAAAATCCAATATGACTTGGCACGCATCATGGTGGGGTGCAGAATATCCATTTCCATCTGAATAACAATAATTCGTCGACAGAAATCATTGTCGGGTCGTCAGAGGGAGTATAGAGGGATTTTTCATTTTCAAAATGACTTCAAAAATCAAATATGACTTGGCACGCATCATAGTGGGGTACAGAATATCCATTTCCATCTCAATAACAATAATTTGTTAACAGAAATCATTGTCGGGTCGTCAGAGGTGGTATAGAGGGATTTTTCATTTTCAAAATTACCTCAAAATCAAATATGAATTGGTGGGGTGCAGAATATCCATATCCATATAAATAACAATAATTCGTCAACAGAAATCATTGACGGGTCGTTGGAGGGGGTATAGAGGGATTTCTCATTTTCAATATATCTTCAATAATCTAATATGACTTGGCACGCATCATGGTGGGGTGCAGAATATCTATTTCTATCTGAATAACAATAATTCGTCGACAGAAATCATTGTCGGATCGTTAGAGGGGGTATAGAGGGATTTTTCATATTCAAAATTACCTCAAAATCAAATATGACTTGGCACACAACATGGTGGGGTGCAGAATATTCATTTCCATCTGAATAACAATAATTCGTCAACAGAAATCATTGTCGGGTCGTTAGAGGGTATATAGAGGGATTTTTTATTTTCAAAATTACCTCAAAATCAAATATGACTTGGCACGCATCATAGTGGGGTGCAGAATATCCATTTCCATCTGAATAACAATAATTTGTCAACAGAAATCAATGTCGGGTCGTTAGAGGGGAACTAGAGTGATTTTTCATTTTCAATATTTCTTCAAAAATCTAATATGACTTAGTACGCATCATGGTGGGGTGCAGAAGATCTTTTTCCATCTGAATAACAATTATTCGTCAACAGAAATCATTGTCGGGTCGTCAGAGGTTGTAAAGAGGGATTTCTCATTTTCAATATTTCTTCAAAAATCTAATATGACTTAGCACGCATCATGGTGGGGTGCAGAATATCAATTTCCATCTGAATAACAATAATTCGTCGACAGAAATCATTGTCGGGTCGTTAGAGGGGGTATAGAGGGATTTCTCATTTTCTAAATTACCTCAAAATCAAATATGACTTGGCACGCAACATGGTGGGGTGCAGAATATTCATTTTCATCTGGATAACAATAATTCGTTAACAGAAATCATTGTCGGGTCGTTAGAGGGGGTATAGAGAGATTTTTCATTTTCAATATTTCTTCAAAAATCCAATTTGACTTGGCACGCATCATGATGGGGTGCAGAATATTTATTTCCATCTGAATAACAATAATTCGTCAACAGAAATCATTGTCGGGTCGTTAGAGGGGGTATAGAGGGATTTTTCATTTTCAATATTTCTTCAAATATCCAATATGACTTGGCACGCATCATAGTGGGGTGCAGAATATCCATTTCCATCTGAATAACAATAATTCGTCAACAGAAATCATTGACGTGTCGTTGGAGGGGCTATAGAGGGATTTTTCATTTTCAAAATTTCTTCAAAAATCTAATATGACTTGGCACGCGTCATGGTGGGGTGCAGAATATCCATTGCCATCTGGATAACTATAATTTGTCAACAGAAATCATTGTCGGGTCGTTAGAGGGGGTATAGAGGGATTTTTCATTTTCAAAATTATCTTAAAATCAAATATGACTTTGCACGCATCATGGTGGGGTGCAGAATATCTATTTCCATCTGAATAACAATAAGTCGTCGACAGAAATCATTGTCGGGTCGTTAGAGGGGGTATAGAGGGATTTCTCATTTTCAAAATGACTTCAAAAATCAAATATGACTTGGCACGCATCATAGTGGGGTACAGAATATTCATTTCCATCTCAATAACAATAATTTGTTAACAGAAATCATTGTCGGGTCGTCAGAGGGGGTATAGAGGGATATTTCATTTTCAAAATTACCTCAATATCAAATATGACTTGGCTCGCATTATGGTGGGGTGCAGAATATCCATTTCCATCTAAATGACAATAATTCGTCTAAAGAAATCATTGTCGGGTCGTTAGAGAGGGTATAGAGGGATTTTTCATTTTCAAAATTACCTCAAAATCAAATATGACTTGGCACGCAACATGGTGGGGTGCAGAATATTCATTTCCATCTGAATAACAATAATTCGTCAATAGAAATCATTGTCGGGTCGTTAGAGGGGGTATAGAGGGATTTTTCATTTTCAATATTTCTTCAAATATCCAATATGACTTGGCACGCATCATGGTAGGGTGCAGAATATCCATTATCATCTGAATAACGATAATTCGTGAACATAACTCATTGTCGGGTCGTTAGAGGGGGTATAGAGGGATTTTTCATTTTCCAAATTACTTCAAAAATCAAATATGACTTGGCACGCATCATGGTGGGGTACAGAATATCCATTTCCATCTCAATATCAATAATTTGTCAACAGAAATCAGTGTCGGGTCGTCAGAGGGGGTATAGAAGGATTTTTCATTTTCAAAATTACCTCGAAATCAAATATGACTTGGCACGCAACATGGTGGGGTGCAGAATATTCATTTCCATCTGGATAACAAAAATTCGTCAACAGAAATCATTTTCGGGTCGTTAGAGGGGGTATAGAGGGATTTTTCATTTTCAATATTTTTTCGAAAATCCAATATGACTTGGCACGCATCATGGTGGGGTGCAGAATATCCATTTCCATCTGAATAACAATAATTCGTCGACAGAAATCATTGTCGGGTCGTCAGAGGGAGTATAGAGGGATTTTTCATTTTCAAAATGACTTCAAAAATCAAATATGACTTGGCACGCATCATAGTGGAGTACAGTATATCCATTTCCATCTCAATATCAATAATTTGTTAACAGAAATCTTTGTCGGGTCGTCAGAGGGGGTATAGAGGGATTTTTCATTTTCAAAATTACCTCAAAATCAAATATGACTTGGCACGCATCATGGTGGGGTGCAGAATATCCATTTTCATCTAAATAACAATAATTCGTCAACAGAAATCATTGACGGGTCGTTGGAGGGGGTATAGAGGGATTTCCCATTTTCAATATTTCTTTAAAAATCTAATATGACTTGGCACGCAACATGGTGTGGTGCAGAATATTCATTTCCATCTGAATAACAATAATTCGTCAACAGAAATCAATGTCGGGTCGTTAGAGGGGTATAGAGGGATTTTTCATTTTCAAAATGACTTCAAAAATCAAATATGACTTGGCACGCATCATGGTGGGGTACAGAATATCCATTTCCTTCTCAATATCAATAATTTGTCACCAGAAATCATTGTCGGGTCGTCAGAGGGGGTATAGATGGATTTTTCATTTTCAAAATTACCTCAAAATCAAATATGACTTGGCACGCATCATAGTGGGGTGCAGAATATCCATTTCCATCTGAATAACAATAAGTCGTCAACAGAAATCATTGACGGGTCGTTGGAGGGGGTATAGAGGGATTTTTCATTTTCAAAATTTCTTCAAAACTCTAATATGTCTTGGCACGCATCATGGTGGGGTGCAAAGTATCCATGTCCATCTGAATAACAATAATTCGTCAACAGAAATCATTGTCGGGTCGTCAGAGAGGGTATAGAGGGATTTCTCATTTTCAATATTTCTTCAAAAATCTAATATGACTTGGCTCGCATCATGGCGGGTGCAGAATATCTATTTCCATCTGAATAACAATAATTCGTCAACGGAAATCATTGTCGGGTCGTTAGAGGGGGTATAGAGGGATTTTTCATTTTCAAAATTTCTTCAAAAATCTAATATGACTTGGCACGCATTATGGTGGGGTGCAGAATATCCATTTTCATCTGAATAACAATAATTTGTCAACAGAAATCATTGACGGGTCGTTGGAGGGGGTATAGAGGGATTTTTCATTTTCAAAATTTCTTCAAAAATCTAATATGACTTGGCACGCATCATGGTGGGGTGCAAAGTATCCATGTCCATCTGAATAACAATAATTCGTCAACAGAAATCATTGTCGGGTCGTCAGAGGGGGTATAGAGGGATTTCTCATTTTCAATATTTCTTCAAAAATCTAATATGACTTGGCACGCATCATGGCGGGGTGCAGAATATCTATTTCCATCTGAATAACAATAATTCGTCAACAGAAATCATTGTCGGGTCGTTAAAGGGGGTATAGAGGGATTTTTCATTTTCAAAATTTCTTCAAAAATCTAATATGACTTGGCACGCATCATGGTGGGGTGCAGAATATCCATTTCCATCTGAATAACAATAATTTGTCAACAGAAATCATTGACGGGTCGTTGGAGGGGTTATAGAGGGATTTTTCATTTTCAAAATTTCTTCAAAAATCTAATATGACTTGGCACGCATCATGGTGGGGTGCAAAGTATCCATGTCCATCTGAATAACAATAATTCGTCAACAGAAATCATTGTCGGGTCGTCAGAGGGGGTATAGAGGGATTTCTCATTTTCAATATTACTTCAAAAATCTAATATGACTTGGCACGCATCATGGTGGGGTGCAGAATTTCTATTTCTATGTGAATAACAATAATTTGTCGACAGAAATCATTGTCGGGTCGTTAGAGGGGGTATTCAGAGATTTCTCATTTTCAAAATTACCTCAAAATCAAATAAGACTTGGCACGCAACATAGTCGGGTGCAGAATATTCATTTCCATCTGGATAACAATAATTTGTCGACAGAAATCATTGTCGGGTCGTCAGAGGGGGTATAGAGGGATTTTTCATTTTCAAAATGACTTCAAAAATCAAATATGACTTGGCACGCATCATAGTGGGGTACAGAATATCCATTCCCATCTCAATAACAATAATTTGTTAACAGAAATCATTGTCGGGTCGTCAGAGGGGGTATAGAGGGATTTTTCATTTTCAAAATTACCTCAAAATCAAATATGACTTGGCACGCATCATAGTGGGGTGCAGAATATCCATTTCCATCTGAATAACAATAAGTCGTCAACAGAAATCATTGACGGGTCGTTAGAGGGGGAATAGAGGGATTTTTCATTATCAATATTTCTTCAAAAATCTAATATGACTTGGCACGAATCATGGTGGGGTACAGAATATCCATTTCCATCTCAATAACAATAATTTGTTAACAGATATCATTGTCGGGTCGTCAGAGGGGTTATAGAGGGTTTTTTCATTTTAAAATTTACCTCAAAATCAAATATGACTTGGCACGTATCATGGTGGGGTGCAGAATATCTATTTCCATCTGAATATCTATAATTCGTCGACAGAAATCATTGTCCGGTCGTTAGAGGGGGTATAGAGGGATTTTTCATTTTCAAAAGTACCTCAAAATCAAATATGACTTGGCACGCATCATGGTGGGGTGCAGAATATCCGTTTCCATCTAAATGAAAATAATTCGTCAAAGAAATCATTGACGAGTCGAAGGAGGGTGTACAGAGGGATTTCTCATTTTCAATATTTCTTCAAAAATCTAATATGACTTGGCACGTATCATGGTGGAGTGCAGAATATCTATTTCCATCTGAATAACGATAATTCGTCGACAGAAATCATTGTCGGGTCGTTAGAGGGGGTATAGAGGGATTTTTCATTTTCAAAAGTACCTCAAAATCAAATATGACTTGGCACGCATCATGGTGGGGTGCAGAATATCTATTTCTATCTGAATAACAATAATTCGTCGACTGAAATCATTGTCGGATCGTTAGAGGGGGTATAGAGGGATTTTTCATTTTCAAAATTACCTCAAAATCAAATATGACTTGGCACGCAACATGGTGGGGTGCAGAATATTCATTTCCATCTGAATAACAATAATTCGTCAACAGAAATCATTGTCGGGTCGTTAGAGGGGATATAGAGGGATTTTTCATTTTCAAAATTACCTCAAAATCAAATATGACTTGGCACGCATCATAGTGTGGTGCAGAATATCCGTTGCCATTTGAATAACAATAATTTGTAAACCGATATCATTGTCGGGTCGTTAGAGGGGGTATAGAGGGATTTTTCATTTTCAAAATTACCTCAAAATCAAATATGACTTGGCACGCAACATGGTGGGGTGCAGAATATCCATTTCCATCTGAATAACAATAATTTGTCAACAGAAATCATTGTCGGGTCGTTAGAGGGGGAATAGAGGGATTTTTCATTTTCAATATTTCTTCAAAAATCTAATATGACTTGGAACGCATCATGGTGGGGTGCAAAGTATCCATGTCCATCTGAATAACAATTATTCGTCAACAGAAATCATTGCCGGGTCGTTAGAGGGGGTATAGAGGGATTTCTCATTTTCAAAATTACCTCAAAATCAAATATGACTTGGCACGCAACATGGTGGGGTGCAGAATATTCATTTTCATCTGGATAACAATAATTCGTCAACAGAAATCATTGTCGGGTCGTTAGAAGGGGTATAGAGAGATTTTTCATTTTCAATATTTCTTCAAAAATCCAATTTGACTTGGCACGCATCATAGTGGGGTGCAGAATATTTATTTCCATCTGAATAACAATAATTCGTCGACAGAAATCATTGTCGGGTTAATAGAGGGGGTATAGAGGGATTTCTCATTTTCAAAATTTCTTCAAAAATCTAATATGACTTGGCACGCATCATGGTGGGGTGCAGAATATCTATTTCCATCTGAATAACAATAATTCGTCGACAGAAATCATTGTCGGGTTATTAGAGGGGGTATAGAGGGATTTCTCATTTTCAAAATTACCTCAAAATCAAATATGACTTGGCACGCAACATGGTGGGGTGCAGAATATTCATTTCCATCTGGATAACAAAAATTCGTCAACAGAAATCATTGCCGGGTCGTTAGAGGGGGTATAGAGGGATTTTTCATTTTCAATATTTTTTCAAAAATCCAATATGACTTGGCACGCATCATGGTGGGGTGCAGAATATCCATTTCCATCTGAATAACAATAATTCGTCGACAGAAATCATTGTCGGGTTATTAGAGGGGGTATAGAGAGATTTCTCATTTTCAAAATTACCTCAAAATCAAATATGAATTGGCACGCATCATGGTGGGGTGCAGAATATCTATTTCCATCTAAATAACAATAATTCGTCAACAGAAATCATTGACGGGTCGTTGGAGGGGGTATAGAGGGATTTCTCATTTTCAATATTTCTTCAAAAATCTAATATGACTTGGCACGCAACATGGTGGGGTGCAGAATATTCATTTCCATCTGAATAACAATAATTCGTCAACAGAAATCATTGTCGGGTCGTTAGAGGGGTATAGAGGGATATTTCATTTTCAAAATGACTTCAAAAATCAAATATGACTTGGCACGCATCATAGTGGGGTGCAGAATATCCATTTCCATCTGAATAACAATAAGTCGTCAACAGAAATCATTGACGGGTCGTTAGAGGGGGAATAGAGGGATTTTTCATTATCAATATTTCTTCAAAAATCTAATATGACTTGGCACGAATCATGGTGGGGTACAGAATATCCATTTCCATCTCAATAACAATAATTTGTTAACAGATATCATTGTCGGGTCGTCAGAGGGGTTATAGAGGGTTTTTTCATTTCAAAATTTACCTCAAAATCAAATATGACTTGGCACGCATCATGGTGGGGTGCAGAATATCCACTCCCATCTATATAACAATAATTCGTCAACAGATATAATTGACGGGTCGTTAGAGGGGGTATAGAGGGATTTCTCATTTTCAATATTTCTTCAAAAATCTAATATGACTTGGCACGTATCATGGTGGGGTGCAGAATATCTATTTCCATCTGAATATCTATAATTCGTCGACAGAAATCATTGTCCGGTCGTTAGAGGGGGTATAGAGGGATTTTTCATTTTCAAAAGTACCTCAAAATCAAATATGACTTGGCACGCATCATGGTGGGGTGCAGAATATCCGTTTCCATCTAAATGAAAATAATTCGTCAAAGAAATCATTGACGAGTCGAAGGAGGGTGTACAGAGGGATTTCTCATTTTCAATATTTCTTCAAAAATCTAATATGACTTGGCACGTATCATGGTGGAGTGCAGAATATCTATTTCCATCTGAATAACGATAATTCGTCGACAGAAATCATTGTCGGGTCGTTAGAGGGGGTATAGAGGGATTTTTCATTTTCAAAAGTACCTCAAAATCAAATATGACTTGGCACGCATCATGGTGGGGTGCAGAATATCTATTTCTATCTGAATAACAATAATTCGTCGACTGAAATCATTGTCGGATCGTTAGAGGTGGTATAGAGGGATTTTTCATTTTCAAAATTACCTCAAAATCAAATATGACTTGGCACGCAACATGGTGGGGTGCAGAATATTCATTTCCATCTGAATAACAATAATTCGTCAACAGAAATCATTGTCGGGTCGATAGAGGGGATATAGAGGGATTTTTCATTTTCAAAATTACCTCAAAATCAAATATGACTTGGCACGCATCATAGTGGGGTGCAGAATATCCGTTGCCATTTGAATAACAATAATTTGTAAACCGATATCATTGTCGGGTCGTTAGAGGGGGTATAGAGGGATTTTTCATTTTCAAAATTACCTCAAAATCAAATATGACTTGGCACGCATCATAGTGGGGTGCAGAATATCCGTTGCCATTTGAATAACAATAATTTGTAAACCGATATCATTGTCGGGTCGTTAGAGGGGGTATAGAGGGATTTCTCATTTTCAAAATTACCTCAAAATCAAATATGACTTGGCACGCAACATGGTGGGGTGCAGAATATTCATTTTCATCTGGATAACAATAATTCGTCAACAGAAATCATTGTCGGGTCGTTAGAAGGGGTATAGAGAGATTTTTCATTTTCAATATTTCTTCAAAAATCCAATTTGACTTGGCACGCATCATAGTGGGGTGCAGAATATTTATTTCCATCTGAATAACAATAATTCGTCGACAGAAATCATTGTCGGGTTAATAGAGGGGGTATAGAGGGATTTCTCATTTTCAAAATTTCTTCAAAAATCTAATATGACTTGGCACGCATCATGGTGGGGTGCAGAATATCTATTTCCATCTGAATAACAATAATTCGTCGACAGAAATCATTGTCGGGATATTAGAGGGGGTATAGAGGGATTTCTCATTTTCAAAATTACCTCAAAATCAAATATGACTTGGCACGCAACATGGTGGGGTGCAGAATATTCATTTCCATCTGGATAACAAAAATTCGTCAACAGAAATCATTGCCGGGTCGTTAGAGGGAGTATAGAGGGATTTTTCAATTTTCAATATTTTTTCAAAAATCCAATATGACTTGGCACGCATCATGGTGGGGTGCAGAATATCCATTTCCATCTGAATAACAATAATTCGTCGACAGAAATCATTGTCGGGTCGTCAGAGGGAGTATAGAGGGATTTTTCATTTTCAAAATTACCTCAAAATCAAATATGAATTGGCACGCATCATGGTGGGGTGCAGAATATCTATTTCCATCTAAATAACAATAATTCGTCAACAGAAATCATTGACGGGTCGTTGGAGGGGGTATAGAGGGATTTCTCATTTTCAATATTTCTTCAAAAATCTAATATGACTTGGCACGCAACATGGTGGGGTGCAGAATATTCATTTCCATCTGAATAAAAATAATTCGTCAACAGAAATCATTGTCGGATCGTTAGAGGGGTATAGAGGGATATTTCATTTTCAAAATGACTTCAAAAATCAAATATGACTTGGCACGCATCATGGTGGGGTACAGAATATCCATTTTCATCTCAATATGAATAATTTGTTACCAGAAATCATTGTCGGGTCGTCAGAGGGGGTATAGAGGGATTTTTCATTTTCAAAATTACCTCAAAATCAAATATGAATTGGCACGCATCATGGTGGGGTGCAGAATATCTATTTCCATCTAAATAACAATAATTCGTCAACAGAAATCATTGACGGGTCGTTGGAGGGGGTATAGAGGGATTTCTCATTTTCAATATTTCTTCAAAAATCTAATATGACTTGGCACGCAACATGGTGGGGTGCAGAATATTCATTTCCATCTGAATAACAATAATTCGTCAACAGAAATCATTGTCGGGTCGTTAGAGGGGTATAGAGGGATATTTCATTTTCAAAATGACTTCAAAAATCAAATATGACTTGGCACGCATCATGGTGGGGTACAGAATATCCATTTTCATCTCAATATGAATAATTTGTCACCAGAAATCATTGTCGGGTCGTCAGAGGGGGTATAGAGGGATTTTTCATTTTCAAAATTACCTCAAAATCAAATATGACTTGGCACGCATCATAGAGGGGTGCAGAATATCCATTGCCATCTGAATAACAATAATTTGTCAAAAGAAATCATTGTCGGGTCGTTAGAGGGGGTATAGAGGGATTTTTCATTTTCAAAATTACCTCTATATCAAATATGACTTTGCACGCATCATGGTGGGGTGCAGAATATCTATTTCCATCTGAATAACAATAATTCGTCGACAGAAATCATTGTCGGGTCGTTAGAGGGGGTATAGAGGGATTTTTCATATTCAAAATGACTTCAAAAATCAAATTTGACTTGGCACGCATCACAGTGGGGTACAAAATATCCAATTCCATCTCAATAACAATAATTTGTTAACAGAAATCATTGTCGGGTCGTCAGAGGGGGTATAGAGGGATATTTCATTTTCAAAATTACCTCAAAGTCAAATATGACTCGGCACGCATTATGGTGGGGTGCAGAATATCCATTTCCATCTAAATAACAATAATTCGTCGACAGAAATCATTGTCGGGTCGTTAGAGAGGGTATAGAGGGATTTTTCATTTTCAAAATTACCTCAAAATCAAATATGACTTGGCACGCAACATGGTGGAGTGCAGAATATTCATTTCCATCTGAATAACAATAATTCGTCAACAGAAATCATTGTCGGGTCGTCAGGGGGAGTATAGAGGGATTTTTCATTTTCAAAATGACTTCAAATATCAAATATGACTTGGCACGCATCATAGTGGGGTACAGAATATCCATTTCCATCTCAATAACAATAATTTATTAACAGAAATCATTGTCGGGTCGTCAGAGTGGGTATAGAGGGATTTTTCATTTTCAAAATTACCTCAAAATCAAATATGACTTGGCACGCATCATGCTGGGGTGCAGAATATTTATTTCCATCTGGATAACGATAATTCGTTAACAGAAATCATTGTCGGGTCGTTAGAGGGGGTATAGAGGGATTTTTCATTTTCAAAATGACTTCAAAAATCAAATATGACTTGGCACGCATCATAGTGGGGTACAGAATATCCATTTCTATCTCATTAACAATATTTTATTAACAGAAATCATTGTCGGGTAGTCAGAGGGGGTATAGAGGGATTTTTCATTTTCAAATTTACCTCAAAATCAAATATGACTTGGCACGCATCATGGTGGGGTGCAGAATATCCATTTTCATCTATATAACAATAATTCGTCAACAGAAATCATTGACGGGTCGTTGGAGGGGGTATAGAGGGATTTCTCTATTTCAATATTTCTTCAAAAATCTAATATGACTTGGCACGCATCATGGTGGGGTGCAGAATATCTATTTCCATCTGAATAACAATAATTCGTCGACAGAAATCATTGTCGGGTCGTTAAAGGGGGTATAGAGGGATTTTCCATTTTCAAAAGTACCTCAAAATCAAATATGACTTGGCACGCATCATGGTGGGGTGCAGAATATCCATATCCATTTAAATAACAATAATTCGTCAACAGATATCATTGACGGGTCGTTGGAGGGGGTATAGAGGGATTTCTCATTTTCAATATATCTTCAAAAATCTAATATGACTTGGCACGCATCATGGTGGGGTGCAGAATATCTATTTCTATCTGAATAACAGTAATTCGTCGACAGAAATCATTGTCGAATCGTTAGGTGGGGTATAGAGGGATTTATCATTTTCAAAATTACCTCAAATTCAAATATGACTTGGCACGCAACATGGTGGGGTGCAGAATATTCATTTCCATCTGGATAACAAAAATTCGTCAACAGAATACATTGCCGGGTCGTTAGAGGGGGTATAGAGGGATTTTTCATTTTCAATATTTTTTCAAAAATCCAATATGACTTGGCACGCATCATGGTGGGGTGCAGAATATCCATTTCCATCTGAATAACAATAATTCGTCGACAGAAATCATTGTCGGGTCGTCAGAGGGAGTATAGAGGGATTTTTCATTTTCAAAATGACTTCAAAAATCAAATATGACTTGGCACGCATCATAGTGGGGTACAGAATATCCATTTCCATCTCAATAACTATAATTTGTTAACAGAAATCATTGTCGGGTCGTCAGAGGTGGTATAGAGGGATTTTTCATTTTCAAAATTACCTCAAAATCAAATATGAATTGGTGGGGTGCAGAATATCCATTTCCATCTAAATAGCAATAATTCGTCAACAGAAATCATTGACGGGTCGTTGGAGGGGGTATAGAGGGATATCTCATTTTCAATATTTCTTCAAAAATCTAATATGACTTGGCACGCAACATGGTGGGGTGCAGAATATTCATTTCCATCTGAATAACAATAATTCGTCAACAGAAATCATTGTCGGGTCGTTAGAGGGGTATAGAGGGATATTTCATATTCAAAATGACTTCAAAAATCAAATATGACTTGGCACGCATCATGGTGGGGTACAGAATATCCATTTTCATCTCAATATGAATAATTTGTCACCAGAAATCATTGTCGGGTCGTCAGAGGGGGTATAGAGGGATTTTTCATTTTCAAAATTACCTCAAAATCAAATATGACTTGGCACGCATCATAGAGGGGTGCAGAATATCCATTGCCATCTGAATAACAATAATTTGTCAACACAAATCATTGTCGGGTCGTTAGAGGGGGTATAGAGGGATTTTTCATTTTCAAAATTACCTCTAAATCAAATATGAATTTGCACGCATCATGGTGGGGTGCAGAATATCTATTTCCATCTGAATAACAATAATTCGTCGACAGAAATCATTGTCGGGTCGTTAGAGGGGGTATAGAGGGATTTTTCATTTTCAAAATGACTTCAAAAATCAAATATGACTTGGCACGCATCATAGTGGGGTACAGAATATCCATTTCCATCTCAATAACAATAATTTGTTAACAGAAAACATTGTCGGGTCGTCAGAGGGGGTATAGAGGGATATTTCATTTTCAAAATTACCTCAAATTCAAATATGACTCGGCACGCATTATGGTGGGTGCAGAATATCCATTTCCATCTAAATAACAATAATTCGTCGACAGAAATCATTGTCGGGTCGTTAGAGAGGGTATAGAGGGATTTTTCATTTTCAAAATTACCTCAAAATCAAATATGACTTGGCACGCAACATGGTGGGGTGCAGAATATTCATTTCCATCTGAATAACAATAATTCGTCAACAGAAATCATTGTCGGGTCGTCAGAGGGAGTATAGAGGGATTTTTCATTTTCAAAATGACTTCAAAAATCAAATATGACTTGGCACGCATCATGGTGGGGTGCAGAATATCCATATCCATTTAAATAACAATAATTCGTCAACAGAAATCATTGACGGGTCGTTGGAGGGGGTATAGAGGGATTTCTCATTTTCAATATATCTTCAAAAATCTAATATGACTTGGCGCGCATCATGGTGGGGTGCAGAATATCTATTTCTATCTGAATAACAGTAATTCGTCGACAGAAATCATTGTCGAATCGTTAGGTGGGGTATAGAGGGATTTATCATTTTCAAAATTACCTCAAAATCAAATATGACTTGGCACGCAACATGGTGGGGTGCAGAATATTCATTTCCATCTGGATAACAAAAATTCGTCAACAGAATACATTGCCGGGTCGTTAGAGGGGGTATAGAGGGATTTTTCATTTTCAATATTTTTTCAAAAATCCAATATGACTTGGCACGCATCATGGTGGGGTGGAGAATATCCATTTCCATCTGAATAACAATAATTCGTCGACAGAAATCATTGTCGGGTCGTCAGAGGGAGTATAGAGGGATTTTTCATTTTCAAAATGACTTCAAAAATCAAATATGACTTGGCACTCATCATAGTGGGGTACAGAATATCCATTTCCATCTCAATAACAATAATTTGTTAACAGAAATCATTGTCGGGTCGTCAGAGGTGGTATAGAGGGATTTTTCATTTTCAAAATTACCTCAAAATCAAATATGAATTGGTGGGGTGCAGAATATCCATTTCCATCTAAATAACAATAATTCGTCAACAGAAATCATTGACGGGTCGTTGGAGGGGGTATAGAGGGATTTCTCTATTTCAATATTTCTTCAAAAATCTAATATGACTTGGCACGCATCATGGTGGGGTGCAGAATATCTATTTCCATCTGAATAACAATAATTCGTCGACAGAAATCATTGTCGGGTCGTTAAAGGGGGTATAGAGGGATTTTCCATTTTCAAAAGTACCTCAAAATCAAATATGACTTGGCACGCATCATGGTGGGGTGCAGAATATCCATATCCATTTAAATAACAATAATTCGTCAACAGAAATCATTGACGGGTCGTTGGAGGGGGTATAGAGGGATTTCACATTTTCAATATATCTTCAAAAATCTAATATGACTTGGCACGCATCATGGTGGGGTGCAGAATATCTATTTCTATCTGAATAACAGTAATTTGTCGACGGAAATCATTGTCGAATCGTTAGGTGGGGTATAGAGGGATTTATCATTTTCAAAATTACCTCAAAATCAAATATGACTTGGCACGCAACATGGTGGGGTGCAGAATATTCATTTCCATCTGGATAACAAAAATTCGTCAACAGAATACATTGCCGGGTCGTTAGAGGGGGTATAGAGGGATTTTTCATTTTCAATATTTTTTCAAAAATCCAATATGACTTGGCACGCATCATGGTGGGGTGCAGAATATCCATTTCCATCTGAATAACAATAATTCGTCGACAGAAATCATTGTCGGGTCGTCAGAGGGAGTATAGAGGGATTTTTCATTTTCAAAATGACTTCAAAAATCAAATATGACTTGGCACGCATCATAGTGGGGTACAGAATATCCATTTCCATCTCAATAACAATAATTTGTTAACAGAAATCATTGTCGGGTCGTCAGAGGTGGTATAGAGGGATTTTTCATTTTCAAAATTACCTCAAAATCAAATATGAATTGGTGGGGTGCAGAATATCCATTTCCATCTAAATAACAATAATTCGTCAACAGAAATCATTGACGGGTCGTTGGAGGGGGTATAGAGGGATTTCTCATTTTCAATATTTCTTCAAAAATCTAATATGACTTGGCACGCAACATGGTGGGGTGCAGAATATTCATTTCCATCTGAATAACAATAATTCGTCAACAGAAATCATTGTCGGGTCGTTAGAGGGGTATAGAGGGATATTTCATTTTCAAAATGACTTCAAAAATCAAATATGACTTGGCACGCATCATCGTGGGGTACAGAATATCCATTTTCATCTCAATATGAATAATTTGTCACCAGAAATCATTGTCGGGTCGTCAGAGGGGGTATAGAGGGATTTTTCATTTTCAAAATTACCTCAAAATCAAATATGACTTGGCACGCATCATAGAGGGGTGCAGAATATCCATTGCCATCTGAATAACAATAATTTGTCAACACAAATCATTGTCGGGTCGTTAGAGGGGGTATAGAGGGATTTTTCATTTTCAAAATTACCTCTAAATCAAATATGAATTTGCACGCATCATGGTGGGGTGCAGAATATCTATTTCCATCTGAATAACAATAATTCGTCGACAGAAATCATTGTCGGGTCGTTAGAGGGGGTATAGAGGGATTTTTCATTTTCAAAATGACTTCAAAAATCAAATATGACTTGGCACGCATCATAGTGGGGTACAGAATATCCATTTCCATCTCAATAACAATAATTTGTTAACAGAAAACATTGTCGGGTCGTCAGAGGGGGTATAGAGGGATATTTCATTTTCAAAATTACCTCAAATTCAAATATGACTCGGCACGCATTATGGTGGGTGCAGAATATCCATTTCCATCTAAATAACAATAATTCGTCGACAGAAATCATTGTCGGGTCGTTAGAGAGGGTATAGAGGGATTTTTCATTTTCAAAATTACCTCAAAATCAAATATGACTTGGCACGCAACATGGTGGGGTGCAGAATATTCATTTCCATCTGAATAACAATAATTCGTCAACAGAAATCATTGTCGGGTCGTCAGAGGGAGTATAGAGGGATTTTTCATTTTCAAAATGACTTCAAAAATCAAATATGACTTGGCACGCATCATAGTGGGGTACAGAATATCCATTTCCATCTCAATAACAATAATTTATTAACAGAAATCATTGTCGGGTCGTCAGAGTGGGTATAGAGGGATTTTTCATTTTCAAATTTACCTCAAAATCAAATATGACTTGGCACGCATCATGGTGGGGTGCAGAATATCCATTTTCATCTATATAACAATAATTCGTCAACAGAAATCATTGACGAGTCGTTGGAGGGGGTATAGAGGGATTTCTCATTTTCAATATTTCTTCAAAATTCTATTATGACTTGGCACGCATCATGGTGAGGTGCAGAATATCTATTTCCATCTGAATAACAATAATTCGTCGACAGAAATCATTGTCGGGTCGTTAGAGGGGGTATAGAGGGATTTTCCATTTTCAAAAGTACCTCAAAATCAAATATGACTTGGCACGCATCATGGTGGGGTGCAGAATATCCATATCCATTTAAATAACAATAATTCGTCAACAGAAATCATTGACGGGTCGTTGGAGGGGGTATAGAGGGATTTCTCATTTTCAATATATCTTCAAAAATCTTATATGACTTGGCACGCATCATGGTGGGGTGCAGAATATCTATTTCTATCTTAATAACAGTAATTCGTCGACAGAAATCATTATCGAATCGTTAGAGGGGGTATAGAGGGATTTATCATTTTCAAAATTACCTCAAAATCAAATATGACTTGGCACGCAACATAGTGGGGTGCAGAATATTCATTTCCATCTGAATAACAATAACTCGTCAACAGAAATCATTGTCGGGTCGTTAGAGGGGATATAGAGGGATTTTTCATTTTCAAAATTACCTCAAAATCAAATATGACTTGGCACACAACATGGTGGGGTGCAGAATATTCATTTCCATCTGAATAACAATAATTCGTCAACAGAAATGATTGTCGGGTCGTTAGAGGGTATATAGAGGGATTTTTTATTTTCAAAATTACCTCAAAATCAAATATGACTTAGCACGCAACATGGTGGGGTGCAGATTATCCATTTCCATCTGAATAACAATAATTTGTCAACAGAAATCATTGTCGGGTCGTTAGAGGGGAAATAGAGGGATTTTTCATTTTCAATATTTCTTCAAAAATCTAATATGACTTAGCACGCATCATGGTGGGGTGCAGAATATCCATTTCCATCTGAATAACAATAATTCGTCAACAGAAATCATTGTCGGGTCGTTAGAGGGGATGTAGAGGGATTTTTCATTTTCAAAATTACCTCAAAATCAAATATGACTTGGCACGCATCATAGTGGGGTGCAGAATATCCGTTGCCATTTGAATAACAATAATTTGTAAACCGATATCATTGTCGGGTCGTTAGAGGGGGTATAGAGGGATTTTTCATTTTCAAAATTACCTCAAAATCAAATATGACTTGGCACGCAACATGGTGGGGTGCAGAATATCCATTTCCATCTGAATAACAATAATTTGTCAACAGAAATCATTGTCGGGTCGTTAGAGGGGGAATAGAGGGATTTTTCATTTTCAATATTTCTTCAAAAATCTAATATGACTTGGAACGCATCATGGTGGGGTGCAGAGTATCCATGTCCATCTGAATAACAATTATTCGTCAACAGAAATCATTGTCGGGTCGTTAGAGGGGGTATAGAGGGATTTCTCATTTTCAAAATTACCTCAAAATCAAATATGACTTGGCACGCAACATGGTGGGGTGCAGAATATTCATTTTCATCTGGATAACAATAATTCGTCAACAGAAATCATTGTCGGGTCGTTAGAAGGGGTATAGAGAGATTTTTCATTTTCAATATTTCTTCAAAAATCCAATTTGACTTGGCACGCATCATAGTGGGGTGCAGAATATTTATTTCCATCTGAATAACAATAATTTGTCGACAGAAATCATTGTCGGGTTAATAGAGGGGGTATAGAGTGATTTCTCATTTTCAAAATTTCTTCAAAAATCTAATATGACTTGGCACGCATCATGGTGGGGTGCAGAATATCTATTTCCATCTGAATAACAATAATTCGTCGACAGAAATCATTGTCGGGTTATTAGAGGGGGTATAGAGGGATTTCTCATTTTCAAAATTACCTCAAAATCAAATATGACTTGGCACGCAACATGGTGGGGTGCAGAATATTCATTTCCATCTGGATAACAAAAATTCGTCAACAGAAATCATTGCCGGGTCGTTAGAGGGGGTATAGAGGGATTTTTCATTTTCAATATTTTTTCAAAAATCCAATATGACTTGGCACGCATCATGGTGGGGTGCAGAATATCCATTTCCATCTGAATAACAATAATTCGTCGACAGAAATCATTGTCGGTTCGTCAGAGGGAGTATAGAGGGATTTTTCATTTTCAAAATGACTTCAAAAATCAAATATGACTTGGCACGCATCATAGTGGGGTACAGAATATCCAGTTCCATCTCAATAACAATAATTTGTTAACAGAAATCATTGTCGGGTCGTCAGAGGTGGTATAGAGAGATTTTTCATTTTCAAAATTACCTCAAAATCAAATATGAATTGGCTCGCATCATGGTGGGGTGCAGAATATCTATTTCCATCTAAATAACAATAATTCGTCAACAGAAATCATTGACGGGTCGTTGGAGGGGGTATAGAGGGATTTCTCATGTTCAATATTTCTTCAAAAATCTAATATGACTTGGCACGCAACATGGTGGGGTGCAGAATATTCATTTCCATCTGAATAACAATAATTCGTCAACAGAAATCATTGTCGGGTCGTTAGAGGGGTATAGAGGGATATTTCATTTTCAAAATGACTTCAAAAATCAAATATGACTTGGCACGCATCATGGTGGGGTACAGAATATCCATTTTCATCTCAATATGAATAATTTGTCACCAGAAATCATTGTCGGGTCGTCAGAGGGGGTATAGAGGGATTTTTCATTTTCAAAATTACCTCAAAATCAAATATGACTTGGCACGCATCATAGAGGGGTGCAGAATATCCATTGCCATCTGAATAACAATAATTTGTCAAAAGAAATCATTGTCGGGTCGTTAGAGGGGGTATAGAGGGATTTTTCATTTTCAAAATTACCTCTATATCAAATATGACTTTGCACGCATCATGGTGGGGTGCAGAATATCTATTTCCATCTGAATAACAATAATTCGTCGACAGAAATCATTGTCGGGTCGTTAGAGGGGGTATAGAGGGATTTTTCATTTTCAAAATGACTTCAAAAATCAAATTTGACTTGGCACGCATCACAGTGGGGTACAAAATATCCAATTCCATCTCAATAACAATAATTTGTTAACAGAAATCATTGTCGGGTCGTCAGAGGGGGTATAGAGGGATATATCATTTTCAAAATTACCTCAAAGTCAAATATGACTCGGCACGCATTATGGTGGGGTGCAGAATATCCATTTTCATCTATATAACAATAATTCGTCGACAGAAATCATTGTCGGGTCGTTAGAGAGGGTATAGAGGGATTTTTCATTTTCAAAATTACCTCAAAATCAAATATGACTTGGCACGCAACATGGTGGGGTGCAGAATATTCATTTCCATCTGAATAACAATAATTCGTCAACAGAAATCATTGTCGGGTCGTCAGGGGGAGTATAGAGGGATTTTTCATTTTCAAAATGACTTCAAATATCAAATATGACTTGGCACGCATCATAGTGGGGTACAGAATATCCATTTCCATCTCAATAACAATAATATATTAACAGAAATCATTGTCGGGTCGTCAGAGTGGGTATAGAGGGATTTTTCATTTTCAAAATTACCTCAAAATCAAATATGACTTGGCACGCATCATGCTGGGGTGCAGAATATTTATTTCCATCTGGATAACGATAATTCGTTAACAGAAATCATTGTCGGGTCGTTAGAGGGGGTATAGAGGGATTTTTCATTTTCAAAATGACTTCAAAAATCAAATATGACTTGGCACGCATCATAGTGGGGTACAGAATATCCATTTCTATCTCATTAACAATATTTTATTAACAGAAATCATTGTCGGGTAGTCAGAGGGGGTATAGAGGGATTTTTCATTTTCAAATTTACCTCAAAATCAAATATGACTTGGCACGCATCAAGGTGGGGTGCAGAATATCCATTTTCATCTATATAACAATAATTCGTCAACAGAAATCATTGACGGGTCGTTGGAGGGGGTATAGAGGGATTTCTCTATTTCAATATTTCTTCAAAAATCTAATATGACTTGGCACGCATCATGGTGGGGTGCAGAATATCTATTTTCATCTGAATAACAATAATTCGTCGACAGAAATCATTGTCGGGTCGTTAAAGGGGGTATAGAGGGATTTTCCATTTTCAAAAGTACCTCAAAATCAAATATGACTTGGCACGCATCATGGTGGGGTGCAGAATATCCATATCCATTTAAATAACAATAATTCGTCAACAGAAATCATTGACGGGTCGTTGGAGGGGGTATAGAGGGATTTCTCATTTTCAATATATCTTCAAAAATCTAATATGACTTGGCACGCATCATGGTGGGGTGCAGAATATCTATTTCTATCTGAATAACAGTAATTCGTCGACAGAAATCATTGTCGAATCGTTAGGTGGGGTATAGAGGGATTTATCATTTTCAAAATTACCTCAAAATCAAATATGACTTGGCACGCAACATGGTGGGGTACAGAATATTCATTTCCATCTGGATAACAAAAATTCGTCAACAGAATACATTGCCGGGTCGTTAGAGGGGGTATAGAGGGATTTTTCATTTTCAATATTTTTCCAAAAATCCAATATGACTTGGCACGCATCATGGTGGGGTGCAGAATATCCATTTCCATCTGAATAACAATAATTCGTCGACAGAAATCATTGTCGGGTCGTCAGAGGGAGTATAGAGGGATTTTTCATTTTCAAAATGACTTCAAAAATCAAATATGACTTGGCACGCATCATAGTGGGGTACAGAATATCCATTTCCATCTCAATAACAATAATTTGTTAACAGAAATCATTGTCGGGTCGTCAGAGGTGGTATAGAGGGATTTTTCATTTTCAAAATTACCTCAAAATCAAATATGAATTGGTGGGGTGCAGAATATCCATTTCCATCTAAATAACAATAATTCGTCAACAGAAATCATTGACGGGTCGTTGGAGGGGGTATAGAGGGATTTGTCATTTTCAATATTTCTTCAAAAATCTAATATGACTTGGCACGCAACATGGTGGGGTGCAGAATATTCATTTCCATCTGAATAACAATAATTCGTCAACAGAAATCATTGTCGGGTCGTTAGAGGGGTATAGAGGGATATTTCATTTTCAAAAAGACTTCAAAAATCAAATACGACTTGGCACGCATCATGGTGGGGTACAGAATATCCATTTTCATCTCAATATGAATAATTTGTCGCCAGAAATCATTGTCGGGTCGTAAGAGGGGGTATAGAGGGATTTTTCATTTTCAAAATTACCTCAAAATCAAATATGACTTGGCACGCATCATAGAGGGGTGCAGAATATCCATTGCCATCTGAATAACAATAATTTGTCAACACAAATCATTGTCGGGTCGTTAGAGGGGGTATAGAGGGATTTTTCATTTTCAAAATTACCTCTAAATCAAATATGAATTTGCACGCATCATGGTGGGGTGCAGAATATCTATTTCCATCTGAATAACAATAATTCGTCGACAGAAATCATTGTCGCGTCGTTAGAGGGGGTATAGAGGGATTTTTCATTTTCAAAATGACTTCAAAAATCAAATATGACTTGGCACGCATCATAGTGGGGTACAGAATATCCATTTCCATCTCAATAACAATAATTTGTTAACAGAAAACATTGTCGGGTCGTCAGAGGGGGTATAGAGGGATATTTCATTTTCAAAATTACCTCAAATTCAAATATGACTCGGCACGCATTATGGTGGGTGCAGAATATCCATTTCCATCTAAATAACAATAATTCGTCGACAGAAATCATTGTCGGGTCGTCAGAGGGAGTATAGAGGGATTTTTCATTTTCAAAATGACTTCAAAAATCAAATATGACTTGGCACGCATCATAGTGGGGTACAGAATATCCATTTCCATCTCAATAACAATAATTTATTAACAGAAATCATTGTCGGGTCGTCAGAGTGGGTATAGAGGGATTTTTCATTTTCAAAATTACCTCAAAATCAAATATGACTTGGCACGCATCATGGTGGGGTGCAGAATATTCATTTCCATCTGGATAACGATAATTCGTCAACAGAAATCATTGTCGGGTCGTTAGAGGGGGTATAGAGGGATTTTTCATTTTCAATATTTCTTCAAAAATCGAATATGACTTGGCACGCATCATGGTGGGGTGCAGAATATCCATTTCCATCTGAATATCAATAATTTGTCGACAGAAATCATTGTCGGGTCGTCAGAGGGGGTATAGAGGGATTTTTCATTCTCAAAATGACTTCAAAAATCAAATATGACTTGGCACGCATCATAGTGGGGTACAGAATATCCATTTCTATCTCAATAACAATATTTTGTTAACAGAAATCATTGTCGGGTCGTCAGAGGGGGTATAGAGGGATTTTTCATTTTCAAATTTACCTCAAAATCAAATATGACTTGGCACGCATCATGGTGGGGTGCAGAATATCCATTTTCATCTATATAACAATAATTCGTCAACAGAAATCATTGACGAGTCGTTGGAGGGGGTATAGAGGGATTTCTCATTTTCAATATTTCTTCAAAAATCTATTATGACTTGGCACGCATCATGGTGGGGTGCAGAATATCTATTTCCATCTGAATAACAATAATTCGTCGACAGAAATCATTGTCGGGTCGTTAGAGGGGGTATAGAGGGATTTTCCATTTTCAAAAGTACCTCAAAATCAAATATGACTTGGCACGCATCATGGTGGGGTGCAGAATATCCATATCCATTTAAATAACAATAATTCGTCAACAGAAATCATTGACGGGTCGTTGAAGGAGGTATAGAGGGATTTCTCATTTTCAATATATCTTCAAAAATCTAATATGACTTGGCACGCATCATGGTGGGGTGCAGAATATCTATTTCTATCTGAATAACAGTAATTCGTCGACAGAAATCATTGTCGAATCGTTAGGTGGGGTATAGAGGGATTTATCATTTTCAAAATTACCTCAAAATCAAATATGACTTGGCACGCAACATGGTGGGGTGCAGAATATTCATTTCCATCTGGATAACAAAAATTCGTCAACAGAATACATTGCCGGGTCGTTAGAGGGGGTATAGAGGGATTTTTCATTTTCAATATTTTTTCAAAAATCCAATATGACTTGGCACGCATCATGGTGGGGTGCAGAATATCCATTTCCATCTGAATAACAATAATTCGTCGACAGAAATCATTGTCGGGTCGTCAGAGGGAGTATAGAGGGATTTTTCATTTTCAAAATGACTTCAAAAATCAAATATGACTTGGCACGCATCATAGTGGGGTACAGAATATCCATTTCCATCTCAATAACAATAATTTGTTAACAGAAATCATTGTCGGGTCGTCAGAGGTGGTATAGAGGGATTTTTCATTTTCAAAATTACCTCAAAATCAAATATGAATTGGTGGGGTGCAGAATATCCATTTCCATCTAAATAACAATAATTCGTCAACAGAAATCATTGTCGGGTCGTTAAAGGGGGTATAGAGGGATTTTCCATTTTCAAAAGTACCTCAAAATCAAATATGACTTGGCACGCATCATGGTGGGGTGCAGAATATCTATTTCCATCTGAATAACAATAATTCGTCGACAGAAATCATTGTCGGGTCGTTAAAGGGGGTATAGAGGGATTTTCCATTTTCAAAAGTACCTCAAAATCAAATATGACTTGGCACGCATCATGGTGGGGTGCAGAATATCTATTTCCATCTGAATAACAATAATTCGTCGACAGAAATCATTGTCGGGTCGTTAAAGGGGGTATAGAGGGATTTTCCATTTTCAAAAGTACCTCAAAATCAAATATGACTTGGCACGCATCATGGTGGGGTGCAGAATATCCATATCCATTTAAATAACAATAATTCGTCAACAGAAATCATTGACGGGTCGTTGGAGGGGGTATAGAGGGATTTCACATTTTCAATATATCTTCAAAAATCTAATATGACTTGGCACGCATCATGGTGGGGTGCAGAATATCTATTTCTATCTGAATAACAGTAATTCGTCGACAGAAATCATTGTCGAATCGTTAGGTGGGGTATAGAGGGATTTATCATTTTCAAAATTACCTCAAAATCAAATATGACTTGGCACGCAACATGGTGGGGTGCAGAATATTCATTTCCATCTGGATAACAAAAATTCGTCAACAGAATACATTGCCGGGTCGTTAGAGGGGGTATAGAGGGATTTTTCATTTTCAATATTTTTTCAAAAATCCAATATGACTTGGCACGCATCATGGTGGGGTGCAGAATATCCATTTCCATCTGAATAACAATAATTCGTCGACAGAAATCATTGTCGGGTCGTCAGAGGGAGTATAGAGGGATTTTTCATTTTCAAAATGACTTCAAAAATCAAATATGACTTGGCACGCATCATAGTGGGGTACAGAATATCCATTTCCATCTCAATAACAATAATTTGTTAACAGAAATCATTGTCGGGTCGTCAGAGGTGGTATAGAGGGATTTTTCATTTTCAAAATTACCTCAAAATCAAATATGAATTGGTGGGGTGCAGAATATCCATTTCCATCTAAATAACAATAATTCGTCAACAGAAATCATTGACGGGTCGTTGGAGGGGGTATAGAGGGATTTCTCATTTTCAATATTTCTTCAAAAATCTAATATGACTTGGCACGCAACATGGTGGGGTGCAGAATATTCATTTCCATCTGAGTAACAATAATTCGTCAACAGAAATCATTGTCGGGTCGTTAGAGGGGTATAGAGGGATATTTCATTTTCAAAATGACTTCAAAAATCAAATATGACTTGGCACGCATCATGGTGGGGTACAGAATATCCATTTTCATCTCAATATGAATAATTTGTCACCAGAAATCATTGTCGGGTCGTCAGAGGGGGTATAGAGGGATTTTTCATTTTCAAAATTACCTCAAAATCAAATATGACTTGGCACGCATCATAGAGGGGTGCAGAATATCCATTGCCATCTGAATAACAATAATTTGTCAACACAAATCATTGTCGGGTCGTTAGAGGGGGTATAGAGGGATTTTTCATTTTCAAAATTACCTCTAAATCAAATATGAATTTGCACGCATCATGGTGGGGTGCAGAATATCTATTTCCATCTGAATAACAATAATTCGTCGACAGAAATCATTGTCGGGTCGTTAGAGGGGGTATAGAGGGATTTTTCATTTTCAAAATGACTTCAAAAATCAAATATGACTTGGCACGCATCATAGTGGGGTACAGAATATCCATTACCATCTCAATAACAATAATTTGTTAACAGAAAACATTGTCGGGTCGTCAGAGGGGGTATAGAGGGATATTTCATTTTCAAAATTACCTCAAATTCAAATATGACTCGGCACGCATTATGGTGGGTGCAGAATATCCATTTCCATCTAAATAACAATAATTCGTCGACAGAAATCATTGTCGGGTCGTTAGAGAGGGTATAGAGGGATTTTTCATTTTCAAAATTACCTCAAAATCAAATATGACTTGGCACGCAACATGGTGGGGTGCAGAATATTCATTTCCATCTGAATAACAATAATTCGTCAACAGAAATCATTGTCGGGTCGTCAGAGGGAGTATAGAGGGATTTTTCATTTTCAAAATGACTTCAAAAATCAAATATGACTTGGCACGCATCATAGTGGGGTACAGAATATCCATTTCCATCTCAATAACAATAATTTATTAACAGAAATCATTGTCGGGTCGTCAGAGTGGGTATAGAGGGATTTTTCATTTTCAAAATTACCTCAAAATCAAATATGACTTGGCACGCATCATGGTGGGGTGCAGAATATTCATTTCCATCTGGATAACGATAATTCGTCAACAGAAATCATTGTCGGGTCGTTAGAGGGGGTATAGAGGGATTTTTCATTTTCAATATTTCTTCAAAAATCGAATATGACTTGGCACGCATCATGGTGGGGTGCAGAATATCCATTTCCATCTGAATATCAATAATTTGTCGACAGAAATCATTGTCGGGTCGTCAGAGGGGGTATAGAGGGATTTTTCATTTTCAAAATGACTTCAAAAATCAAATATGACTTGGCACGCATCATAGTGGGGTACAGAATATCCATTTCTATCTCAATAACAATATTTTGTTAACAGAAATCATTGTCGGGTCGTCAGAGGGGGTATAGAGGGATTTTTCATTTTCAAATTTACCTCAAAATCAAATATGACTTGGCACGCATCATGGTGGGGTGCAGAATATCCATTTTCATCTATATAACAATAATTCGTCAACAGAAATCATTGACGAGTCGTTGGAGGGGGTATAGAGGGATTTCTCATTTTCAATATTTCTTCAAAATTCTATTATGACTTGGCACGCATCATGGTGGGGTGCAGAATATCTATTTCCATCTGAATAACAATAATTCGTCGACAGAAATCATTGTCGGGTCGTTAGAGGGGGTATAGAGGGATTTTCCATTTTCAAATGTACCTCAAAATCAAATATGACTTGGCACGCATCATGGTGGGGTGCAGAATATCCATATCCATTTAAATAACAATAATTCGTCAACAGAAATCATTGACGGGTCGTTGGAGGGGGTATAGAGGGATTTCTCATTTTCAATATATCTTCAAAAATCTAATATGACTTGGCACGCATCATGGTGGGGTGCAGAATATCTATTTCTATCTGAATAACAGTAATTCGTCGACAGAAATCATTATCGAATCGTTAGAGGGGGTATAGAGGGATTTATCATTTTCAAAATTACCTCAAAATCAAATATGACTTGGCACGCAACATAGTGGGGTGCAGAATATTCATTTCCATCTGAATAACAATAACTCGTCAACAGAAATCATTGTCGGGTCGTTAGAGAGGATATAGAGGGATTTTTCATTTTCAAAATTACCTCAAAATCAAATATGACTTGGCACACAACATGGTGGGGTGCAGAATATTCATTTCCATCTGAATAACAATAATTCGTCAACAGAAATCATTGTCGGGTCGTTAGAGGGTATATAGAGGGATTTTTTATTTTCAAAATTACCTCAAAATCAAATATGACTTAGCACGCAACATGGTGGGGAGCAGATTATCCATTTCCATCTGAATAACAATAATTTGTCAACAGAAATCATTGTCGGGTCGTTAGAGGGGAAATAGAGGGATTTTTCATTTTCAATATTTCTTCAAAAATCTAATATGACTTAGCACGCATCATGGTGGGGTGCAGAATATCTATTTCCATCTGATTAACATTTAATCGTCAACAGAAATCATTGTCGGGTCGTCAGAGGTTGTAAAGAGGGATTTCTCATTTTCAATATTTCTTCAAAAATCTAATATGACTTAGCACGCATCATGGTGGGGTGCAGAATATCTATTTCCATCTGAATAACAATAATTCGTCGACAGAAATCATTGTCGGGTCGTTAGAGGGGGTATAGAGGGATATCTCATTTTCAAAATTACCTCAAAATCAAATATGACTTGGCACGCAACATGGTGGGGTGCAGAATATTCATTTCCATCTGAATAACAATAATTCGTCAACAGAAATCATTGTTGGGTCGTTAGAGGGGTATAGAGGGATATATCATTTTCAAAATGACTTCAAAAATCAAATATGACTTGGCACGCATCATGGTGGGGTACAGAATATCCATTTTCATCTCAATATGAATAATTTGTTACCAGAAATCATTGTCGGGTCGTCAGAGGGGGTATAGAGGGATTTTTCATTTTCAAAATTACCTCAAAATCAAATATGACTTGGCACGCATCATAGAGGGGTGCGGAATATCCATTGCCATCTGAATAACAATAATTTGTCAACAGAAATCATTGTCGGGTCGTTAGAGGGGGTATAGAGGGATTTTTCATTTTCAAAATTACCTCTAAATCAAATATGACTTTGCACGCATCATGGTGGGATGCAGAATATCTATTTCCATCTGAATAACAATAATTCGTCGACAGAAATCATTGTCGGGTCGTCAGAGGGAGTATAGAGGGATTTTTCATTTTCAAAATTACCTCAAAATACAATATGACTTGGCACGCATCATGGTGGGGTGCAGAATATCCATTTTCATCTGAATAACAATAATTCGTCGACAGAAATCATTGTCGGGTCGTCAGAGGGATTTTTCATTTTCAAAATGACTTCAAAAATCAAATATGACTTGGCACGCATCATAGTGGGGTACAGAATATCCATTTCCATCTCAATAACAATGATTTGTTAACAGAAATCATTGTCGGGTCGTCAGAGGTGGTATAGAGGGATTTTCCATTTTCAAAATTACCTCAAAATCAAATATGAATTGGCACGCATCATGGTGGGGTGCAGAATATCCATTTCCATCTAAATAACAATAATTCGTCAACAGAAATCTTTGACGGGTCGTTGGAGGGGGTATAGAGGGATTTCTATTTTCAATATTTCTTCAAAAATCTAATATGACTTGGCACGCAACATGGTGGGGTGCAGAATATTCATTTCCATCTGAATAACAATAATTCGTCAACAGAAATCATTGTTGGGGCGTTAGAGGGGTATAGAGGGATATTTCATTTTCAAAATGACTTCAAAAATCAAATATGACTTGGCACGCATCATGGTGGGGTACAGAATATCCATTTTCATCTCAATATGAATAATTTGTCACCAGAAATCATTGTCGGGTCGTCAGAGGGGGTATAGAGGGATTTTTCATTTTCAAAATTACCTCAAAATCAAATATGACTTGGCACGCATCATAGAGGGGTGCAGAATATCCATTGCCATCTGAATAACAATAATTTGTCAACAGATATCATTGTCGGGTCGTTAGAGGGGGTATAGAGGGATTTTTCATTTTCAAAATTACCTCTAAATCAAATATGACTTTGCACGCATCATGGTGGGGTGCAGAATATCTATTTCCATCTGGATAACAATAATTCGTCGACAGAAATCATTGTCGGGTCGTTAGAGGGGGTATAGAGGGATTTTTAATTTTCAAAATGACTTCAAAAATCAAATATGACTTGGCACGCATTATAGTGGGGTACAGAATATCCAATTCCATCTCAATAACAATAATTTGTTAACAGAAATCATTGTCGGGTCGTCAGAGGGGGTATAGGGGGATATTTCATTTTCAAAATTACGTCAAAGTCAAATATGACTCGGCACGCATTATGGTGGGGTGCAGAATATCTATTTCCATCTAAATAACAATAATTCGTCGACAGAAATCATTGTCGGGTCGTTAGAGAGGGTATAGAGGGATTTTTCATTTTCAAAATTACCTCAAATATCAAATATGACTTGGCACGCATCATAGTGGGGTACAGAATATCCATTTCCATCTCAATAACAATAATTTGTCAACAGAAATCATTGACGGGTCGTTGGAGGGGGTATAGAGGGATTTTTCATTTTCAAAATTTCTTCAAAAATCTAATATGACTTGGCACACATAATGGTGGGGTGCAGAATAACTATTTCTATCTGAATAACAATAATTCGTCGACAGAAATCATTGCCGGGTCATTAGAGGGGGTATAGAGGGATTTCTCAATTTCAAAGTTACCTCTAAATCAAATATGACTTGGCACGCAACATGGTGGGGTGCAGAATATTCATTTCCATCTGGATAACAAAAATTCGTCAACAGAAATCATTGCCGGGTCGTTAGAGGGGGTATAGAGGGATTTTTCATTTTCAATATTTTTTCAAAAATCCAATATGACTTGGCACGCATCATGGTGGGGTGCAGAATATCCATTTCCATCTGAATAACAATAATTCGTCAACAGAAATCATTGACGGGTCGTTGGAGGGGGTATAGAGGGATTTTTCATTTTAAAAATTTCTTCAAAAATCTAATATGACTTGGCACGCATCATGGTGGGGTGCAGAATATCCATTTCCATCTGAATAACAATAATTCGTCAACAGAAATCATTGTCGGGTCGTTAGAGGGGGTATAAAGGGATTTTTCATTTTCAAAATGACTTCAAAATTCAAATATGACTTGGCACGCATCATGGTGAGGTGCAGAATATTTATTTCCATATGAATAACAATAATTCTTCGACAGAAATCATTGTCGGGTCGTTAGAGAGGGTATAGAGGGATTTCTCATTATCAAAATTACCTCAAAATCAAATATGACTTGGCACGCAACATAGTGGGGTGCAAAATATCCATTATCATCTGAATAACAATAATTCGTCGACAGAAATCATTGTCGGGTCGTCAGAGGGAGTATAGAGGGATTTTTCATTTTCAAAATTACCTCAAAATACAATATGACTTGGCACGCATCATGGTGGGGTGCAGAATATCCATTTCCATCTGAATAACAATAATTCGTCAACAGAAATCATTGACGGGTCGTTGGAGGGGGTATAGAGGGATTTTTCATTTTAAAAATTTCCTCAAAAATCTAATATGACTTGGCACACATCATGGTGGGGTGCAGAATATCTATTTCTATCTGAATAACAATAATTCGTCAACAGAAATCATTGTCGGGTCGTTAGAGGGGGTATAAAGGGATTTTTCATTTTCAAAATGACTTCAAAATTCAAATATGACTTGGCACGCATCATGGTGAGGTGCAGAATATTTATTTCCATATGAATAACAATAATTCTTCGACAGAAATCATTGTCGGGTCGTTAGAGGGGTATAGAGGGATTTTTCATTTTAAAAATGACTTCAAAAATCAAATAAGACTTGGCACGCATCATGGTGGGGTACAGAATATCCATTTCCATCTCAATATCAATAATTCGTCACCAGAAATCATTGACGGGTCGTTAGAGGGGGTATAAAAGGATTTTACATTTTCAAAATTTCTTCAAAAATCTAATATGACTTGGCACGCAACATGGTGGGGTGCAGAATATCCATTATCATCTGAATAACAATAATTCGTCAACAGAACTCATTGTCGGGTCGTCAGAGGGGGTATAGAGGGATTTTTCATTTTCAAAATTACCTCAAAATCAAATATGACTTGGCACGCATCATAGTGGGGTGCAGAATATCCATTTTCATCTGAATAACAATAATTCGTCAACAGAAATCATTGACGGGTCATTGGAGGGGGTATAGAAGGATTTTTCATTTTCAAAATTTCTTCAAAAATCTAATATGACTTGGCACGCATCATGGTGGGGTGCAGAATATCCATTGCCATCTGAATAACAATAATTTGTCAACAGAAATCATTGTCGGGTCGTTAGAGGGGGTATAGAGGGATTTTTCATTTTCAAAATTACCTCTAAATCGAATATGACTTTGCACGCATCATGGTGGGGTGCAGAATATCTATTTCCATCTGAATAACAATAATTCGTCGACAGAAATCATTGTCGGGTCGTTAGAGGGAGTATAGTAGGATTTTTCATTTTCAAAATGACTTCAGAAATCAAATATGACTTGGCACGCATCATAGTGGGGTACAGAATATCCATTTCCATCTCAATAGCAATAATTTGTTAACAGAAATCATTGTCGGGTCGTCAGAGGGGGTATAGAGGGATATTTCATTTTCAAAATTACCTCAAAATCAAATATGACTTGGCACGCATTATGGTGGGGTGCAGAATATCCATTTCCATCTAAATAACAATAATTCGTCGACAGAAATCATTGTCGGGTCGTCAGAGGGAGTATAGAGGGATTTTTCATTTTCAATATTTCTTCAAAATTCCAATATGACTTGGCACGCATCATGGTGGGGTGCAGAATATCCATTGCCATCTGAATAACAATAATCTGTCAACAGAAATCATTGTCGGGTCGTTAGGGGGGTATAGAGGGATTTTTCATTTTCAATATTTCTTCAAAAATCTAATATGACTTGGCACGCATCGTGGTGGGGTGCAAAGTATCCATGTCCATCTGAATAACAATAATTCGTCAACAGAAATCATTGTCGGGTCGTCAGAGGGGGTATAGAGGGATTTCTCATTTTCAATATTTCTTCAAAAATCAAATATGACTTGGCACGCAACATGGTGGGGTGCAGAATATCCATTATCTTCTGAATAACAATAATTCGTGAACAGAACTCATTGTCGGGTCGTTAGAGGGGGTATAGAGGGATTTTTCATTTTCAAAATTACCTCAAAATCAAATATGACTTGGCACGCATCATAGTGGGGTGCAGAATATTCATTTCCATCTGGATAACAAAAATTCGTCAACAGAAATCATTGCCGGGTCGTCAGAGGGAGTATAGAGGGATTTTTCATTTTCAATATTTTTTCAAAAATCCAATATGACTGGGCACGCATCATGGTGGGGTACAGAATATCCATTTCCATCTGAATAACATTAATTCGTCGACAGAAATCATTGTCGGGTCGTCAGAGGGAGTATAGAGGGATTTTTCATTTTCAAAATGACTTCAAAATTCAAATATGACTTGGCACGCATCATAGTGGGGTACGGAATATCCATTTCCATCTCAATAACTATAATTTGTCAACAGAAATCATTGTCGGGTCGTCAGAGGGGGTATAGAGGGATTTTTCATTTTAAAATTTACCTCAAAATCAATTATGACTTGGCACGCATCATGGTGGGGTGCAGAATATCCATTTCCATCTATATAACAATAATTCGTCAACAGAAATAATTGACGGGTCGTTGGAGGGGGTATAGAGGGATTTCTCATTTTCAATTTCTCTTCAAAAATCTAATATGACTTGGCACGCATCATGGTGGGGTACAGAATATCCATTTCCATCTCAATAGCAATAATTTGTAAACAGAAATCATTGTCGGGTCGTCAGAGGGGGAATAGAGGGATTTTTCATTTTAAAATTTACCTCAAAATCAAATATGACTTGGCACGCATCATGGTGGGGTGCAGAATATCCATTTCCATCTATATAACAATGATTCGTCATCAGAAAAAATTGACGGGTCGTTGGAGGGGGTATAGAGGGATTTCTCATTTTCAATATTTCTTCAAAAATCTAATATGACTTGGCACGCATCATGGTGGGGTGCAAAGTATCCATGTCCATCTGAATAACAATTATTCGTCAACAGAACTCATTGTCGGTCGTTAGAGGGGGTATAGAGGGATTTTTCATTTTCAAAATTTCTTCAAAAATCTAATATGACTTGGCACGCATCATGGTGGGGTGCAGAATATCTATTTCCATCTGAATAACAATAATTCGTCGACAGAAATCATTGTCGGGTCATTAGAGGGGGTATAGAGGGATTTCTCATTTTCAAAATTACCTCAAAATCAAATATGACTTGGCACGCAACATGGTGGGGTGCAGAATATTCATTTCCATCTGGATAACAAAAATTCGTCAACAGAAATCATTGCCGGGTCGTTAGAGGGGGTATAGAGGGTTTTTTCATTTTCAAAATTACCTCAATATCAAATATGAATTGGCACGCATCATGGTGGGGTGCAGAATATCCATTTCCATCTAAATAACAATAATTCGTCAACAGAAATCATTGACGGGTCGTTGGAGGGGGTATAGAGGGATTTCTCATTTTCAATATTTCTTCAAAAATCTAATATGACTTGGCACGCAACATGGTGGGGTGCAGAATATTCATTTCCATCTGAATAACAATAATTCGTCAACAGATATCATTGTCGGGTCGTCAGAGGGGGTATAGAGTGATTTTTCATTTTCAAAATTACCTCAAAATCAAATATGACTTGGCACGCATCATAGTGGGGTGCAGAATATCCATTGCCATCTGAATAACAATAATTTGTCAACAGAAATCATTGTCGGGTCGTTAGAGGGGGTATAGAGGGATTTTTCATTTTCAAAATTACCTCTAAATCAAATATGACTTTGCACGCATCATGGTGGGGTGCATAATATTCATTTCCATCTGAATAACAATAATTCGTCAACAGAAATCATTGTCGGGTCGTTAGAGGGGGTATAGAGGGATTTTTCATTTTCAATATTTCTTCAAAAATCTAATATGACTTGGCACGCATCATGGTGGGGTGCAGAATATCCATTGCCATCTGAATAACAATAATTTGTCAACAGAAATCATTGTCGGGTCGTTAGAGGGGGTATAGAGGGATTTTTCATTTTCAAAATTACCTCTAAATCAAATATGACTTTGCACGCATCATGGTGGGATGCAGAATATCTATTTCCATCTGAATAACAATAATTCGTCGACAGAAATCATTGTCGGGTCGTTAGAGGGGGTATAGTAGGATTTTTCATTTTCAAAATGACTTCAAAAATCAAATATGACTTGGCACGCATCATAGTGGGGTACAGAATATCCATTTCCATCTCAATAGCAATAATTTGTTAACAGAAATCATTGTCGGGTCGTCAGAGGGGGTATAGTAGGATTTTTCATTTTCAAAATGACTTCAAAATTCAAATATGACTTGGCACGCATCATGGTGAGGTGCAGAATATTTATTTCCATATGAATAACAATAATTCTTCGACAGAAATCATTGTCGGGTCGTTAGAGAGGGTATAGAGGGATTTTTCATTATCAAAATTACTTCAAAATCAAATATGACTTGGCACGCAACATAGTGGGGTGCAGAATATCCATTATCATCTGAATAACAATAATTCGTCAACAGATCTCATTGTCGGGTCGTTAGAGGGGTATAGAGGGATTTTTCATTTTAAAAATGACTTCAAAAATCAAATAAGACTTGGCACGCATCATGGTGGGGTACAGAATATCCATTTCCATCTCAATATCAATAATTCGTCACCAGAAATCATTGACGGGTCGTTGGAGGGGGTATAAAAGGATTTTTCATTTTCAAAATTTCTTCAATATTCTAATATGACTTGGCACGCAACATGGTGGGGTGCAGAATATCCATTATCATCTGAATAACAATAATTCGTCAACAGAACTCATTGTCGGGTCGTCAGAGGGGGTATAGAGGGATTTTTCATTTTCAAAATTACCTCAAAATCAAATATGACTTGGCACGCATCATAGTGGGGTGCAGAATATCCATTTTCATCTGAATAACAATAATTCGTCAACAGAAATCATTGACGGGTCATTGGAGGGGGTATAGAATGATTTTTCATTTTCAAAATTTCTTCAAAATTCTAATATGACTTGGCACGCATCATGGTGGGGTGCAGAATATCCATTGCCATCTGAATAACAATAATTTGTCAACAGAAATCATTGTCGGGTCGTTAGAGGGGGTATAGAGGGATTTTTCATTTTCAATATTTCTTCAAAATTCCAATATGACTTGGCACGCATCATGGTGGGGTGCAGAATATCTATTTCCATCTGAATAACAATAATTCGTCGACAGAAATCATTGTCGGGTCGTTAGAGGGAGTATAGTAGGATTTTTCATTTTCAAAATGACTTCAAAAATCAAATATGACTTGGCACGCATCATAGTGGGGTACAGAATATCCACTTCCATCTCAATAGCAATAATTTGTTAACAGAAATCATTGTCGGGTCGTCAGAGGGGGTATAGAGGGATATTTCATTTTCAAAATTACCTCAAAATCAAATATGACTTGGCACGCATTATGGTGGGGTGCAGAATATCCATTTCCATCTAAATAACAATAATTCGTCGACAGAAATCATTGTCGGGTCGTTAGAGAGGGTATAGAGGGATTTTTCATTTTCAAAATTACCTCAAAATCAAATATGACTTGGCACGCAACATGGTGGGGTGCAGAATATTCATTTCCATCTGAATAACAATAATTCGTCAACAGAAATCATTGTCGGGTCGTTAGAGGGGGTATAGAGGGATTTTTCATTTTCAATATTTCTTCAAAATTCCAATATGACTTGGCACGCATCATGGTGGGGTGCAGAATATCCATTGCCATCTGAATAACAATAATCTGTCAACAGAAATCATTGTCGGGTCGTTAGGGGGGTATAGAGGGATTTTTCATTTTCAATATTTCTTCAAAAATCTAATATGACTTGGCACGCATCGTGGTGGGGTGCAAAGTATCCATGTCCATCTGAATAACAATAATTCGTCAACAGAAATCATTGTCGGGTCGTCAGAGGGGGTATAGAGGGATTTCTCATTTTCAATATTTCTTCAAAAATCAAATATGACTTGGCACGCATCATGGTGAGGTGCAGAATATTTATTTCCATATAAATAACAATAATTCTTCGACAGAAATCATTGTCGGGTCGTTAGAGAGGGTATAGAGGGATTTTTCATTTTCAAAATTACCTCAAAATCAAATATGACTTGGCACGCAACATGGTGGGGTGCAGAATATCCATTATCTTCTGAATAACAATAATTCGTGAACAGAACTCATTGTCGGGTCGTTAGAGGGGGTATAGAGGGATTTTTCATTTTCAAAATGACTTCAAAAATCAAATATGACTTGGCACGCATCATGGTGGGGTACAGAATATCCATTTCCATCTCAATATCAATAATTTTTCAACAGAAATCATTGTCGGGTCGTCAGAGGGGTATAGAGGGATTTTTCATTTTCAAAATTACCTCAAAATCAAATATGACTTGGCACGCATCATAGTGGAGTGCAGAATATTCATTTCCATCTGGATAACAAAAATTCGTCAACAGAAATCATTGCCGGGTCGTTAGAGGGTGTATAGAGGGATTTTTCATTTTCAATATTTTTTCAAAAATCCAATATGACTGGGCACGCATCATGGTGGGGTACAGAATATCCATTTCCATCTGAATAACATTAATTCGTCGACAGAAATCATTGTCGGGTCGTCAGAGGGAGTATAGAGGGATTTTTCATTTTCAAAATGACTTCAAAAATCAAATATGACTTGGCACGCATCATAGTGGGGTACAGAATATCCATTTCCATCTCAATAACAATAATTTGTTAACAGAAATCATTGTCGGGTCGTCAGAGGTGGTATAGAGGGATTTTTCATTTTCAAAATTACCTCAAAATCAAATATGAATTGGTGGGGTGCAGAATATCCATTTCCATCTAAATAACAATAATTCGTCAACAGAAATCATTGACGGGTCGTTGGAGGGGGTATAGAGGGATTTCTCATTTTCAATATTTCTTCAAAAATCTAATATGACTTGGCACGCAACATGGTGGGGTGCAGAATATTCATTTCCATCTGAATAACAATAATTCGTCAACAGAAATCATTGTCGGGTCGTTAGAGGGGTATAGAGGGATATTTCATTTTCAAAATGACTTCAAAAATCAAATATGACTTGGCACGCATCATGGTGGGGTACAGAATATCCATTTTCATCTCAATATGAATAATTTGTCGCCAGAAATCATTGTCGGGTCGTAAGAGGGGGTATAGAGGGATTTTTCATTTTCAAAATTACCTCAAAATCAAATATGACTTGGCACGCAACATGGTGGGGTGCAGAATATTCATTTCCATCTGAATAACAATAATTCGTCAACAGAAATCATTGTCGGGTCGTCAGAGGGAGTATAGAGGGATTTTTCATTTTCAAAATGACTTCAAAAATCAAATATGACTTGGCACGCATCATAGTGGGGTACAGAATATCCATTTCCATCTCAATAACAATAATTTATTAACAGAAATCATTGTCGGGTCGTCAGAGTGGGTATAGAGGGATTTTTCATTTTCAAAATTACCTCAAAATCAAATATGACTTGGCACGCATCATGGTGGGGTGCAGAATATTCATTTCCATCTGGATAACGATAATTCGTCAACAGAAATCATTGTCGGGTCGTTAGAGGGGGTATAGAGGGATTTTTCATTTTCAATATTTCTTCAAAAATCGAATATGACTTGGCACGCATCATGGTGGGGTGCAGAATATCCATTTCCATCTGAATATCAATAATTTGTCGACAGAAATCATTGTCGGGTCGTCAGAGGGGGTATAGAGGGATTTTTCATTTTCAAAATGACTTCAAAAATCAAATATGACTTGGCACGCATCATAGTGGGGTACAGAATATCCATTTCTATCTCAATAACAATATTTTGTTAACAGAAATCATTGTCGGGTCGTCAGAGGGGGTATAGAGGGATTTTTCATTTTCAAATTTTCCTCAAAATCAAATATGACTTGGCACGCATCATGGTGGGGTGCAGAATATCCATTTTCATCTATATAACAATAATTCGTCAACAGAAATCATTGACGAGTCGTTGGAGGGGGTATAGAGGGATTTCTCATTTTCAATATTTCTTCAAAAATCTATTATGACTTGGCACGCATCATGGTGGGGTGCAGAATATCTATTTCCATCTGAATAACAATAATTCGTCGACAGAAATCATTGTCGGGTCGTTAGAGGGGGTATAGAGGGATTTTCCATTTTCAAAAGTACCTCAAAATCAAATATGACTTGGCACGCATCATGGTGGGGTGCAGAATATCCATATCCATTTAAATAACAATAATTCGTCAACATAATACATTGCCGGGTCGTTAGAGGGGGTATAGAGGGATTTTTCATTTTCAATATTTTTTCAAAAATCCAATATGACTTGGCACGCATCATGGTGGGGTGCAGAATATCCATTTCCATCTGAATAACAATAATTCGTCGACAGAAATCATTGTCGGGTCGTCAGAGGGAGTATAGAGGGATTTTTCATTTTCAAAATGACTTCAAAAATCAAATATGACTTGGCACGCATCATAGTGGGGTACAGAATATCCATTTCCATCTCAATAACAATAATTTGTTAACAGAAATCATTGTCGGGTCGTCAGAGGTGGTATAGAGGGATTTTTCATTTTCAAAATTACCTCAAAATCAAATATGAATTGGTGGGGTGCAGAATATCCATTTCCATCTAAATAACAATAATTCGTCAACAGAAATCATTGTCGGGTCGTTAAAGGGGGTATAGAGGGATTTTCCATTTTCAAAAGTACCTCAAAATCAAATATGACTTGGCACGCATCATGGTGGGGTGCAGAATATCTATTTCCATCTGAATAACAATAATTCGTCGACAGAAATCATTGTCGGGTCGTTAAAGGGGGTATAGAGGGATTTTCCATTTTCAAAAATACCTCAAAATCAAATATGACTTGGCACGCATCATGGTGGGGTGCAGAATATCCATATCCATTTAAATAACAATAATTCGTCAACAGAAATCATTGACGGGTCGTTGGAGGGGGTATAGAGGGATTTCACATTTTCAATATATCTTCAAAAATCTAATATGACTTGGCACGCATCATGGTGGGGTGCAGAATATCTATTTCTATCTGAATAACAGTAATTCGTCGACAGAAATCATTGTCGAATCGTTAGGTGGGGTATAGAGGGATTTATCATTTTCAAAATTACCTCAAAATCAAATATGACTTGGCACGCAACATGGTGGGGTGCAGAATATTCATTTCCATCTGGATAACAAAAATTCGTCAACAGAATACATTGCCGGGTCGTTAGAGGGGGTATAGAGGGATTTTTCATTTTCAATATTTTTTCAAAAATCCAATATGACTTGGCACGCATCATGGTGGGGTGCAGAATATCCATTTCCATCTGAATAACAATAATTCGTCGACAGAAATCATTGTCGGGTCGTCAGAGGGAGTATAGAGGGATTTTTCATTTTCAAAATGACTTCAAAAATCAAATATGACTTGGCACGCATCATAGTGGGGTACAGAATATCCATTTCCATCTCAATAACAATAATTTGTTAACAGAAATCATTGTCGGGTCGTCAGAGGTGGTATAGAGGGATTTTTCATTTTCAAAATTACCTCAAAATCAAATATGAATTGGTGGGGTGCAGAATATCCATTTCCATCTAAATAACAATAATTCGTCAACAGAAATCATTGACGGGTCGTTGGAGGGGGTATAGAGGGATTTCTCATTTTCAATATTTCTTCAAAAATCTAATATGACTTGGCACGCAACATGGTGGGGTGCAGAATATTCATTTCCATCTGAGTAACAATAATTCGTCAACAGAAATCATTGTCGGGTCGTTAGAGGGGTATAGAGGGATATTTCATTTTCAAAATGACTTCAAAAATCAAATATGACTTGGCACGCATCATGGTGGGGTACAGAATATCCATTTTCATCTCAATATGAATAATTTGTCACCAGAAATCATTGTCGGGTCGTCAGAGGGGGTATAGAGGGATTTTTCATTTTCAAAATTACCTCAAAATCAAATATGACTTGGCACGCATCATAGAGGGGTGCAGAATATCCATTGCCATCTGAATAACAATAATTTGTCAACACAAATCATTGTCGGGTCGTTAGAGGGGGTATAGAGGGATATTTCATTTTCAAAATTACCTCAAATTCAAATATGACTCGGCACGCATTATGGTGGGTGCAGAATATCCATTTCCATCTAAATAACAATAATTCGTCGACAGAAATCATTGTCGGGTCGTTAGAGAGGGTATAGAGGGATTTTTCATTTTCAAAATTACCTCAAAATCAAATATGACTTGGCACGCAACATGGTGGGGTGCAGAATATTCATTTCCATCTGAATAACAATAATTCGTCAACAGAAATCATTGTCGGGTCGTCAGAGGGAGTATAGAGGGATTTTTCATTTTCAAAATGACTTCAAAAATCAAATATGACTTGGCACGCATCATAGTGGGGTACAGAATATCCATTTCCATCTCAATAACAATAATTTATTAACAGAAATCATTTTCGGGTCGTCAGAGTGGGTATAGAGGGATTTTTCATTTTCAAAATTACCTCAAAATCAAATATGACTTGGCACGCATCATGGTGGGGTGCAGAATATTCATTTCCATCTGGATAACGATAATTCGTCAACAGAAATCATTGTCGGGTCGTTAGAGGGGGTATAGAGGGATTTTTCATTTTCAATATTTCTTCAAAAATCGAATATGACTTGGCACGCATCATGGTGGGGTGCAGAATATCCATTTCCATCTGAATATCAATAATTTGTCGACAGAAATCATTGTCGGGTCGTCAGAGGGGGTATAGAGGGATTTTTCATTTTCAAAATGACTTCAAAAATCAAATATGACTTGGCACGCATCATAGTGGGGTACAGAATATCCATTTCTATCTCAATAACAATATTTTGTTAACAGAAATCATTGTCGGGTCGTCAGAGGGGGTATAGAGGGATTTTTCATTTTCAAATTTACCTCAAAATCAAATATGACTTGGCACGCATCATGGAGGGGTGCAGAATATCCATTTTCATCTATATAACAATAATTCGTCAACAGAAATCATTGACGAGTCGTTGGAGGGGGTATAGAGGGATTTCTCATTTTCAATATTTCTTCAAAATTCTATTATGACTTGGCACGCATCATGGTGGGGTGCAGAATATCTATTTCCATCTGAATAACAATAATTCGTCGACAGAAATCATTGTCGGGTCGTTAGAGGGGGTATAGAGGGATTTTCCATTTTCAAAAGTACCTCAAAATCAAATATGACTTGGCACGCATCATGGTGGGGTGCAGAATATCCATATCCATTTAAATAACAATAATTCGTCAACAGAAATCATTGACGGGTCGTTGGAGGGGGTATAGAGGGATTTCTCATTTTCAATATATCTTCAAAAATCTAATATGACTTGGCACGCATCATGGTGGGGTGCAGAATATCTATTTCTATCTGAATAACAGTAATTCGTCGACAGAAATCATTATCGAATCGTTAGAGGGGGTATAGAGGGATTTATCATTTTCAAAATTACCTCAAAATCAAATATGACTTGGCACGCAACATAGTGGGGTGCAGAATATTCATTTCCATCTGAATAACAATAACTCGTCAACAGAAATCATTGTCGGGTCGTTAGAGAGGATATAGAGGGATTTTTCATTTTCAAAATTACCTCAAAATCAAATATGACTTGGCACACAACATGGTGGGGTGCAGAATATTCATTTCCATCTGAATAACAATAATTCGTCAACAGAAATCATTGTCGGGTCGTTAGAGGGTATATAGAGGGATTTTTTATTTTCAAAATTACCTCAAAATCAAATATGACTTAGCACGCAACATGGTGGGGTGCAGATTATCCATTTCCATCTGAATAACAATAATTTGTCAACAGAAATCATTGTCGGGTCGTTAGAGGGGAAATAGAGGGATTTTTCATTTTCAATATTTCTTCAAAAATCTAATATGACTTAGCACGCATCATGGTGGGGTGCAGAATATCTATTTCCATCTGATTAACAATTAATCGTCAACAGAAATCATTGTCGGGTCGTCAGAGGTTGTAAAGAGGGATTTCTCATTTTCAATATTTCTTCAAAAATCTAATATGACTTAGCACGCATCATGGTGGGGTGCAGAATATCTATTTCCATCTGAATAACAATAATTCGTCGAAAGAAATCATTGTCGGGTCGTTAGAGGGGGTATAGAGGGATTTCTCATTTTCAAAATTACCTCAAAATCAAATATGACTTGGCACGCAACATGGTGGGGTGCAGAATATTCATTTCCATCTGAATAACAATAATTCGTCAACAGAAATCATTGTTGGGTCGTTAGAGGGGTATAGAGGGATATATCATTTTCAAAATGACTTCAAAAATCAAATATGACTTGGCACGCATCATGGTGGGGTACAGAATATCCATTTTCATCTCAATATGAATAATTTGTTACCAGAAATCATTGTCGGGTCGTCAGAGGGGGTATAGAGGGATTTTTCATTTTCAAAATTACCTCAAAATCAAATATGAATTGGTGGGGTGCAGAATATCCATTTCCATCTAAATAACAATAATTCGTCAACAGAAATCATTGTCGGGTCGTTAAAGGGGGTATAGAGGGATTTTCCATTTTCAAAAGTACCTCAAAATCAAATATGACTTGGCACGCATCATGGTGGGGTGCAGAATATCTATTTCCATCTGAATAACAATAATTCGTCGACAGAAATCATTGTCGGGTCGTTAAAGGGGGTATAGAGGGATTTTCCATTTTCAAAAATACCTCAAAATCAAATATGACTTGGCACGCATCATGGTGGGGTGCAGAATATCCATATCCATTTAAATAACAATAATTCGTCAACAGAAATCATTGACGGGTCGTTGGAGGGGGTATAGAGGGATTTCACATTTTCAATATATCTTCAAAAATCTAATATGACTTGGCACGCATCATGGTGGGGTGCAGAATATCTATTTCTATCTGAATAACAGTAATTCGTCGACAGAAATCATTGTCGAATCGTTAGGTGGGGTATAGAGGGATTTATCATTTTCAAAATTACCTCAAAATCAAATATGACTTGGCACGCAACATGGTGGGGTGCAGAATATTCATTTCCATCTGGATAACAAAAATTCGTCAACAGAATACATTGCCGGGTCGTTAGAGGGGGTATAGAGGGATTTTTCATTTTCAATATTTTTTCAAAAATCCAATATGACTTGGCACGCATCATGGTGGGGTGCAGAATATCCATTTCCATCTGAATAACAATAATTCGTCGACAGAAATCATTGTCGGGTCGTCAGAGGGAGTATAGAGGGATTTTTCATTTTCAAAATGACTTCAAAAATCAAATATGACTTGGCACGCATCATAGTGGGGTACAGAATATCCATTTCCATCTCAATAACAATAATTTGTTAACAGAAATCATTGTCGGGTCGTCAGAGGTGGTATAGAGGGATTTTTCATTTTCAAAATTACCTCAAAATCAAATATGAATTGGTGGGGTGCAGAATATCCATTTCCATCTAAATAACAATAATTCGTCAACAGAAATCATTGACGGGTCGTTGGAGGGGGTATAGAGGGATTTCTCATTTTCAATATTTCTTCAAAAATCTAATATGACTTGGCACGCAACATGGTGGGGTGCAGAATATTCATTTCCATCTGAGTAACAATAATTCGTCAACAGAAATCATTGTCGGGTCGTTAGAGGGGTATAGAGGGATATTTCATTTTCAAAATGACTTCAAAAATCAAATATGACTTGGCACGCATCATGGTGGGGTACAGAATATCCATTTTCATCTCAATATGAATAATTTGTCACCAGAAATCATTGTCGGGTCGTCAGAGGGGGTATAGAGGGATTTTTCATTTTCAAAATTACCTCAAAATCAAATATGACTTGGCACGCATCATAGAGGGGTGCAGAATATCCATTGCCATCTGAATAACAATAATTTGTCAACACAAATCATTGTCGGGTCGTTAGAGGGGGTATAGAGGGATATTTCATTTTCAAAATTACCTCAAATTCAAATATGACTCGGCACGCATTATGGTGGGTGCAGAATATCCATTTCCATCTAAATAACAATAATTCGTCGACAGAAATCATTGTCGGGTCGTTAGAGAGGGTATAGAGGGATTTTTCATTTTCAAAATTACCTCAAAATCAAATATGACTTGGCACGCAACATGGTGGGGTGCAGAATATTCATTTCCATCTGAATAACAATAATTCGTCAACAGAAATCATTGTCGGGTCGTCAGAGGGAGTATAGAGGGATTTTTCATTTTCAAAATGACTTCAAAAATCAAATATGACTTGGCACGCATCATAGTGGGGTACAGAATATCCATTTCCATCTCAATAACAATAATTTATTAACAGAAATCATTGTCGGGTCGTCAGAGTGGGTATAGAGGGATTTTTCATTTTCAAAATTACCTCAAAATCAAATATGACTTGGCACGCATCATGGTGGGGTGCAGAATATTCATTTCCATCTGGATAACGATAATTCGTCAACAGAAATCATTGTCGGGTCGTTAGAGGGGGTATAGAGGGATTTTTCATTTTCAATATTTCTTCAAAAATCGAATATGACTTGGCACGCATCATGGTGGGGTGCAGAATATCCATTTCCATCTGAATATCAATAATTTGTCGACAGAAATCATTGTCGGGTCGTCAGAGGGGGTATAGAGGGATTTTTCATTTTCAAAATGACTTCAAAAATCAAATATGACTTGGCACGCATCATAGTGGGGTACAGAATATCCATTTCTATCTCAATAACAATATTTTGTTAACAGAAATCATTGTCGGGTCGTCAGAGGGGGTATAGAGGGATTTTTCATTTTCAAATTTACCTCAAAATCAAATATGACTTGGCACGCATCATGGAGGGGTGCAGAATATCCATTTTCATCTATATAACAATAATTCGTCAACAGAAATCATTGACGAGTCGTTGGAGGGGGTATAGAGGGATTTCTCATTTTCAATATTTCTTCAAAATTCTATTATGACTTGGCACGCATCATGGTGGGGTGCAGAATATCTATTTCCATCTGAATAACAATAATTCGTCGACAGAAATCATTGTCGGGTCGTTAGAGGGGGTATAGAGGGATTTTCCATTTTCAAAAGTACCTCAAAATCAAATATGACTTGGCACGCATCATGGTGGGGTGCAGAATATCCATATCCATTTAAATAACAATAATTCGTCAACAGAAATCATTGACGGGTCGTTGGAGGGGGTATAGAGGGATTTCTCATTTTCAATATATCTTCAAAAATCTAATATGACTTGGCACGCATCATGGTGGGGTGCAGAATATCTATTTCTATCTGAATAACAGTAATTCGTCGACAGAAATCATTATCGAATCGTTAGAGGGGGTATAGAGGGATTTATCATTTTCAAAATTACCTCAAAATCAAATATGACTTGGCACGCAACATAGTGGGGTGCAGAATATTCATTTCCATCTGAATAACAATAACTCGTCAACAGAAATCATTGTCGGGTCGTTAGAGAGGATATAGAGGGATTTTTCATTTTCAAAATTACCTCAAAATCAAATATGACTTGGCACACAACATGGTGGGGTGCAGAATATTCATTTCCATCTGAATAACAATAATTCGTCAACAGAAATCATTGTCGGGTCGTTAGAGGGTATATAGAGGGATTTTTTATTTTCAAAATTACCTCAAAATCAAATATGACTTAGCACGCAACATGGTGGGGTGCAGATTATCCATTTCCATCTGAATAACAATAATTTGTCAACAGAAATCATTGTCGGGTCGTTAGAGGGGAAATAGAGGGATTTTTCATTTTCAATATTTCTTCAAAAATCTAATATGACTTAGCACGCATCATGGTGGGGTGCAGAATATCTATTTCCATCTGATTAACAATTAATCGTCAACAGAAATCATTGTCGGGTCGTCAGAGGTTGTAAAGAGGGATTTCTCATTTTCAATATTTCTTCAAAAATCTAATATGACTTAGCACGCATCATGGTGGGGTGCAGAATATCTATTTCCATCTGAATAACAATAATTCGTCGAAAGAAATCATTGTCGGGTCGTTAGAGGGGGTATAGAGGGATTTCTCATTTTCAAAATTACCTCAAAATCAAATATGACTTGGCACGCAACATGGTGGGGTGCAGAATATTCATTTCCATCTGAATAACAATAATTCGTCAACAGAAATCATTGTTGGGTCGTTAGAGGGGTATAGAGGGATATATCATTTTCAAAATGACTTCAAAAATCAAATATGACTTGGCACGCATCATGGTGGGGTACAGAATATCCATTTTCATCTCAATATGAATAATTTGTTACCAGAAATCATTGTCGGGTCGTCAGAGGGGGTATAGAGGGATTTTTCATTTTCAAAATTACCTCAAAATCAAATATGACTTGGCACGCATCATAGAGGGGTGCGGAATATCCATTGCCATCTGAATAACAATAATTTGTCAACAGAAATCATTGTCGGGTCGTTAGAGGGGGTATAGAGGGATTTTTCATTTTCAAAATTACCTCTAAATCAAATATGACTTTGCACGCATCATGGTGGGATGCAGAATATCTATTTCCATCTGAATAACAATAATTCGTCGACAGAAATCATTGTCGGGTCGTCAGAGGGAGTATAGAGGGATTTTTCATTTTCAAAATTACCTCAAAATACAATATGACTTGGCACGCATCATGGTGGGGTGCAGAATATCCATTTTCATCTGAATAACAATAATTCGTCGACAGAAATCATTGTCGGGTCGTCAGAGGGAGTATAGAGGGATTTTTCATTTTCAAAATGACTTCAAAAATCAAATATGACTTGGCACGCATCATAGTGGGGTACAGAATATCCATTTCCATCTCAATAACAATGATTTGTTAACAGAAATCATTGTCGGGTCGTCAGAGGTGGTATAGAGGGATTTTCCATTTTCAAAATTACCTCAAAATCAAATATGAATTGGCACGCATCATGGTGCGGTGCAGAATATCCATTTCCATCTAAATAACAATAATTCGTCAACAGAAATCTTTGACGGGTCGTTGGAGGGGGTATAGAGGGATTTCTATTTTCAATATTTCTTCAAAAATCTAATATGACTTGGCACGCAACATGGTGGGGTGCAGAATATTCATTTCCATCTGAATAACAATAATTCGTCAACAGAAATCATTGTTGGGGCGTTAGAGGGGTATAGAGGGATATTTCATTTTCAAAATGACTTCAAAAATCAAATATGACTTGGCACGCATCATGGTGGGGTACAGAATATCCATTTTCATCTCAATATGAATAATTTGTCACCAGAAATCATTGTCGGGTCGTCAGAGGGGGTATAGAGGGATTTTTCATTTTCAAAATTACCTCAAAATCAAATATGACTTGGCACGCATCATAGAGGGGTGCAGAATATCCATTGCCATCTGAATAACAATAATTTGTCAACAGATATCATTGTCGGGTCGTTAGAGGGGGTATAGAGGGATTTTTCATTTTCAAAATTACCTCTAAATCAAATATGACTTTGCACGCATCATGGTGGGGTGCAGAATATCTATTTCCATCTGAATAACAATAATTCGTCGACAGAAATCATTGTCGGGTCGTTAGAGGGGGTATAGAGGGATTTTTAATTTTCAAAATGACTTCAAAAATCAAATATGACTTGGCACGCATCATAGTGGGGTACAGAATATCCAATTCCATCTCAATAACAATAATTTGTTAACAGAAATCATTGACGGGTCGTCAGAGGGGGTATAGAGGGATATTTCATTTTCAAAATTACGTCAAAGTCAAATATGACTCGGCACGCATTATGGTGGGGTGCAGAATATCCATTTCCTTCTAAATAACAATAATTCGTCGACAGAAATCATTGTCGGGTCGTTAGAGAGGGTATAGAGGGATTTTTCATTTTCAAAATTACCTCAAAATCAAATATGACTTGGCACGCAACATGGTGGGGTGCAGAATATTCATTTCCATCTGAATAACAATAATTCGTCAACAGAAATCATTGTCGGGTCGTCAGAGGGAGTATAGAGGGATTTTTCATTTTCAAAATGACCTCAAATATCAAATATGACTTGGCACGCATCATAGTGGGGTACAGAATATCCATTTCCATCTCAATAACAATAATTTGTCAACAGAAATCATTGACGGGTCGTTGGAGGGGGTATAGAGGGATTTTTCATTTTCAAAATTTCTTCAAAAATCTAATATGACTTGGCACACATAATGGTGGGGTGCAGAATAACTATTTCTATCTGAATAACAATAATTCGTCGACAGAAATCATTGCCGGGTCATTAGAGGGGGTATAGAGGGATTTCTCAATTTCAAAGTTACCTCTAAATCAAATATGACTTGGCACGCAACATGGTGGGGTGCAGAATATTCATTTCCATCTGGATAACAAAAATTCGTCAACAGAAATCATTGCCGGGTCGTTAGAGGGGGTATAGAGGGATTTTTCATTTTCAATATTTTTTCAAAAATCCAATATGACTTGGCACGCATCATGGTGGGGTGCAGAATATCCATTTCCATCTGAATAACAATAATTCGTCAACAGAAATCATTGACGGGTCGTTGGAGGGGGTATAGAGGGATTTTTCATTTTAAAAATTTCTTCAAAAATCTAATATGACTTGGCACACATCATGGTGGGGTGCAGAATATCTATTTCTATCTGAATAACAATAATTCGTCAACAGAAATCATTGTCGGGTCGTTAGAGGGGGTATAAAGGGATTTTTCATTTTCAAAATGACTTCAAAATTCAAATATGACTTGGCACGCATCATGGTGAGGTGCAGAATATTTATTTCCATATGAATAACAATAATTCTTCGACAGAAATCATTGTCGGGTCGTTAGAGAGGGTATAGAGGGATTTCTCATTATCAAAATTACCTCAAAATCAAATATGACTTGGCACGCAACATAGTGGGGTGCAGAATATCCATTATCATCTGAATAACAATAATTCGTCGACAGAAATCATTGTCGGGTCGTCAGAGGGGGTATAAAGGGATTTTTCATTTTCAAAATGACTTCAAAATTCAAATATGACTTGGCACGCATCATGGTGAGGTGCAGAATATTTATTTCCATATGAATAACAATAATTCTTCGACAGAAATCATTGTCGGGTCGTTAGAGGGGTATAGAGGGATTTTTCATTTTAAAAATGACTTCAAAAATCAAATAAGACTTGGCACGCATCATGGTGGGGTACAGAATATCCATTTCCATCTCAATATCAATAATTCGTCACCAGAAATCATTGACGGGTCGTTAGAGGGGGTATAAAAGGATTTTTCATTTTCAAAATTTCTTCAAAAATCTAATATGACTTGGCACGCAACATGGTGGGGTGCAGAATATCCATTATCATCTGAATAACAATAATTCGTCAACAGAACTCATTGTCGGGTCGTCAGAGGGGGTATAGAGGGATTTTTCATTTTCAAAATTACCTCAAAATCGAATATGACTTTGCACGCATCATGGTGGGGTGCAGAATATCTATTTCCATCTGAATAACAATAATTCGTCGACAGAAATCATTGTCGGGTCGTTAGAGGGAGTATAGTAGGATTTTTCATTTTCAAAATGACTTCAGAAATCAAATATGACTTGGCACGCATCATAGTGGGGTACAGAATATCCATTTCCATCTCAATAGCAATAATTTGTTAACAGAAATCATTGTCGGGTCGTCAGAGGGGGTATAGAGGGATATTTCATTTTCAAAATTACCTCAAAATCAAATATGACTTGGCACGCATTATGGTGGGGTGCAGAATATCCATTTCTATCTAAATAACAATAATTCGTCGACAGAAATCATTGTCGGGTCGTCAGAGGGAGTATAGAGGGATTTTTCATTTTCAATATTTCTTCAAAATTCCAATATGACTTGGCACGCATCATGGTGGGGTGCAGAATATCCATTGCCATCTGAATAACAATAATCTGTCAACAGAAATCATTGTCGGGTCGTTAGGGGGGTATAGAGGGATTTTTCATTTTCAATATTTCTTCAAAAATCTAATATGACTTGGCACGCATCGTGGTGGGGTGCAAAGTATCCATGTCCATCTGAATAACAATAATTCGTCAACAGAAATCATTGTCGGGTCGTCAGAGGGGGTATAGAGGGATTTCTCATTTTCAATATTTCTTCAAAAATCAAATATGACTTGGCACGCATCATGGTGAGGTGCAGAATATTTATTTCCATATAAATAACAATAATTCTTCGACAGAAATCATTGTCGGGTCGTTAGAGAGGGTATAGAGGGATTTTTCATTTTCAAAATTACCTCAAAATCAAATATGACTTGGCACGCAACATGGTGGGGTGCAGAATATCCATTATCTTCTGAATAACAATAATTCGTGAACAGAACTCATTGTCGGGTCGTTAGAGGGGGTATAGAGGGATTTTTCATTTTCAAAATGACTTCAAAAATCAAATATGACTTGGCACGCATCATGGTGGAGTACAGAATATCCATTTCCATCTCAATATCAATAATTTGTCAACAGAAATCATTGTCGGGTCGTCAGAGGGGTATAGAGGGATTTTTCATTTTCAAAATTACCTCAAAATCAAATATGACTTGGCACGCATCATAGTGGGGTGCAGAATATTCATTTCCATCTGGATAACAAAAATTCGTCAACAGAAATCATTGCCGGGTCGTTAGAGGGTGTATAGAGGGATTTTTCATTTTCAATATTTTTTCAAAAATCCAATATGACTGGGCACGCATCATGGTGGGGTACAGAATATCCATTTCCATCTGAATAACATTAATTCGTCGACAGAAATCATTGTCGGGTCGTCAGAGGGAGTATAGAGGGATTTTTCATTTTCAAAATGACTTCAAAATTCAAATATGACTTGGCACGCATCATAGTGGGGTACGGAATATCCATTTCCATCTCAATAACTATAATTTGTCAACAGAAATCATTGTCGGGTCGTCAGAGGGGGTATAGAGGGATTTTTCATTTTAAAATTTACCTCAAAATCAATTATGACTTGGCACGCATCATGGTGGGGTGCAGAATATCCATTTCCATCTATATAACAATAATTCGTCAACAGAAATAATTGACGGGTCGTTGGAGGGGGTATAGAGGGATTTCTCATTTTCAATATTTCTTCATAAATCTAATATGACTTGGCACGCATCATGGTGGGGTACAGAATATCCATTTCCATCTCAATAGCAATAATTTGTAAACAGAAATCATTGTCGGGTCGTCAGAGGGGGAATAGAGGGATTTTTCATTTTAAAATTTACCTCAAAATCAAATATGACTTGGCACGCATCATGGTGGGGTGCAGAATATCCATTTCCATCTATATAACAATGATTCGTCATCAGAAAAAATTGACGGGTCGTTGGAGGGGGTATAGAGGGATTTCTCATTTTCAATATTTCTTCAAAAATCTAATATGACTTGGCACGCATCATGGTGGGGTGCAAAGTATCCATGTCCATCTGAATAACAATTATTCGTCAACAGAACTCATTGTCGGTCGTTAGAGGGGGTATAGAGGGATTTTTCATTTTCAAAATTTCTTCAAAAATCTAATATGACTTGGCACGCATCATGGTGGGGTGCAGAATATCTATTTCCATCTGAATAACAATAATTCGTCGACAGAAATCATTGTCGGGTCATTAGAGGGGGTATAGAGGGATTTCTCATTTTCAAAATTACCTCAAAATCAAATATGACTTGGCACGCAACATGGTGGGGTGCAGAATATTCATTTCCATCTGGATAACAAAAATTCGTCAACAGAAATCATTGCCGGGTCGTTAGAGGGGGTATAGAGGGTTTTTTCATTTTCAAAATTACCTCAATATCAAATATGAATTGGCACGCATCATGGTGGGGTGCAGAATATCCATTTCCATCTAAATAACAATAATTCGTCAACAGAAATCATTGACGGGTCGTTGGAGGGGGTATAGAGGGATTTCTCATTTTCAATATTTCTTCAAAAATCTAATATGACTTGGCACGCATCATGGTGGGGTGCAGAATATCCATTGCCATCTGAATAACAATAATTTGTCAACAGAAATCATTGTCGGGTCGTTAGAGGGGGTATAGAGGGATTTTTCATTTTCAAAATTACCTCTAAATCAAATATGACTTTGCACGCATCATGGTGGGGTGCATAATATTCATTTCCATCTGAATAACAATAATTCGTCAACAGAAATCATTGTCGGGTCGTTAGAGGGGGTATAGAGGGATTTTTCATTTTCAATATTTCTTCAAAAATCTAATATGACTTGGCACGCATCATGGTGGGGTGCAGAATATCCATTGCCATCTGAATAACAATAATTTGTCAACAGAAATCATTGTCGGGTCGTTAGAGGGGGTATAGAGGGATTTTTCATTTTCAAAATTACCTCTAAATCAAATATGACTTTGCACGCATCATGGTGGGGTGCAGAATATCTATTTCCATCTGAATAACAATAATTCGTCGACAGAAATCATTGTCGGGTCGTTAGAGGGGGTATAGTAGGATTTTTCATTTTCAAAATGACTTCAAAAATCAAATATGACTTGGCACGCATCATAGTGGGGTACAGAATATCCATTTCCATCTCAATAGCAATAATTTGTTAACAGAAATCATTGTCGGGTCGTCAGAGGGGGTATAGTAGGATTTTTCATTTTCAAAATGACTTCAAAATTCAAATATGACTTGGCACGCATCATGGTGAGGTGCAGAATATTTATTTCCATATGAATAACAATAATTCTTCGACAGAAATCATTGTCGGGTCGTTAGAGAGGGTATAGAGGGATTTTTCATTATCAAAATTACTTCAAAATCAAATATGACTTGGCACGCAACATAGTGGGGTGCAGAATATCCATTATCATCTGAATAACAATAATTCGTCAACAGATCTCATTGTCGGGTCGTTAGAGGGGTATAGAGGGATTTTTCATTTTAAAAATGACTTCAAAAATCAAATAAGACTTGGCACGCATCATGGTGGGGTACAGAATATCCATTTCCATCTCAATATCAATAATTCGTCACCAGAAATCATTGACGGGTCGTTGGAGGGGGTATAAAAGGATTTTTCATTTTCAAAATTTCTTCAAAAATCTAATATGACTTGGCACGCAACATGGTGGGGTGCAGAATATCCATTATCATCTGAATAACAATAATTCGTCAACAGAACTCATTGTCGGGTCGTCAGAGGGGGTATAGAGGGATTTTTCATTTTCAAAATTACCTCAAAATCAAATATGACTTGGCACGCAGCATAGTGGGGTGCAGAATATCCATTTTCATCTGAATAACAATAATTCGTCAACAGAAATCATTGACGGGTCATTGGAGGGGGTATAGAATGATTTTTCATTTTCAAAATTTCTTCAAAATTCTAATATGAATTGGCACGCATCATGGTGGGGTGCAGAATATCTATTGCCATCTGAATAACAATAATTCGTCAACAGAAATCATTGTCGGGTCGTAAGAGGGGGTTTAGAGGGATTTTTCATTTTCAATATTTCTTCAAAATCAAATATGACTTGGCACGCAACATGGTGGGGTGCAGAATATCCATTTCCATCTATATAACAATAATTCGTCAACAGAAATAATTGACGGTTCGTTGGAGGGGGAATAGAGGGATTTTTCATTTTCAATATTTCTTCAAAAATCTAATATGACTTGGCACGCATCATGGTGGGGTACAGAATATCCATGTCCATCTCAATAACAATAATTTGTAAACAGAAATCATTGTCGGGTCGTCAGAGGGGGTATAGAGGGATTTTTCATTTTAAAATTTACCTCAAAATCAAATATGACTTGGCACGCATCATGGTGGGGTGCAGAATATCCATTTCCATCTATATAACAATAATTCGTCAACAGAAATAATTGACGGGTCGTTGGAGGGGGTATAGAGGGATTTCTCATTTTCAATATTTCTTCAAAAATCTAATATGACTTGGCACGCATCATGGTGGGGTGCAAAGTATCCATGTCCATCTGAATAACAATTATTCGTCAACAGAACTCATTGTCGGTCGTTAGAGGGGGTATAGAGGGATTTTTCATTTTCAAAATTACCTCTAAATCAAATATGACTTTGCACGCATCATGGTGGGGTGCAGAATATCTATTTCCATCTGAATAACAATAATTCGTCGACAGAAATCATTGTCGGGTCGTTAGAGGGGGTATAGAGGGATTTTTCATTTTCAAAATGACTTCAAAAATCAAATATGACTTGGCACGCATCATAGTGGGGTACAGAATATCCAATTCCATCTCAATAAAAATAATTTGTTAACAGAAATCATTGTCGGGTCGTCAGAGGGGGTATAGAGGGATATTTCATTTTCAAAATTACCTCAAAGTCAAATATGACTCGGCACGCATTATGGTGGGGTGCAGAATATCCATTTCCATCTAAATAACAATAATTCGTCGACAGAAATCATTGTCGGGTCGTTAGAGAGGGTATAGAGGGATTTTTCATTTTCAAAATTACCTCAAAATCAAATATGACTTGGCACGCAACATGGTGGGGTGCAGAATATTCATTTCCATCTGAATAACAATAATTCGTCAACAGAAATCATTGTCGGGTCGTCAGAGGGAGTATAGAGGGATTTTTCATTTTCAAAATGACTTCAAAAATCAAATATGACTTGGCACGCATCATAGTGGGGTACAGAATATCCATTTCCATCTCAATAACAATAATTTATTAACAGAAATCATTGTCGGGTCGTCAGAGTGGGAATAGAGGGATTTTTCATTTTCAAAATTACCTCAAAATCAAATATGACTTGGCACGCATCATGGTGGGGTGCAGAATATTCATTTCCATCTGGATAACGGTAATTCATCAACAGAAATCATTGTCGGGTCGCTAGAGGGGGTATAGAGGGATTTTTCATTTTCAATATTTCTTCAAAAATCGAATATGACTTGGCACGCATCATGGTGGGGTGCAGAATATCCATTTCCATCTGAATATCAATAATTTGTCGACAGAAATCATTGTCGGGTTGTCAGAGGGGGTATAGAGGGATTTTTCATTTTCAAAATGACTTCAAAAATCAAATATGACTTGGCACGCATCATAGTGGGGTACAGAATATCCATTTCTATCTCAATAACAATTTTTTGTTAACAGAAATCATTGTCGGGTAGTCAGAGGGGGTATAGAGGGATTTTTCATTTTCAAATCTACCTCAAAATCAATTATGACTTGGCACGCATCATGGTGGGGTGCAGAATATCCATTTTCATCTATATAACAATAATTCGTCAACAGAAATCATTGACGGGTCGTTGGAGGGGGTATAGAGGGATTTTTCATTTTCAATATTTCTTCAAAAATCGAATATGACTTGGCACGCATCATGGTGGGGTGCAGAATATCCATTTCCATCTGAATATCAATAATTTGTCGACAGAAATCATTGTCGGGTCGTCAGAGGGGGTATAGAGGGATTTTTCATTTTCAAAATGACTTCAAAAATCCAATATGACTTGGCACGCATCATAGTGGGGTACAGAATATCCATTTCTATCTCAATAACAATTTTTTGTTAACAGAAATCATTGTCGGGTAGTCAGAGGGGGTATAGAGGGATTTTTCATTTTCAAATTTACCTCAAAATCAATTATGACTTGGCACGCATCATGGTGGGGTGCAGAATATCCATTTCCATCTGAATAACAATAATTCGTCGACAGAAATCATTGTCGGGTCGTCAGAGGGAGTATAGAGGGATTTTTCATTTTCAAAATGACTTCAAAAATCAAATATGACTTGGAACGCATCATAGTGGGGTACAGAATATCCATTTCCATCTCAATAACAATAATTTGTTAACAGAAATCATTGTCGGGTCGTCAGAGGTGGTATAGAGGGATTTTTCATTTTCAAAATTACCTCAAAATCAAATATGAATTGGCACGCATCATGGTGGGGTGCAGAATATCCATTTCCATCTAAATAACAATAATTCGTCAACAGAAATCATTGACGGGTCGTTGGAGGGGGTATAGAGGGATTTCTCATTTTCAATATTTCTTAAAAAATCTAATATGACTTGGCACGCAACATGGTGGGGTGCAGAATATTCATTTCCATCTGAATAACAATAATTCGTCAACAGAAATCATTGTCGGGTCGTTAGAGGGGTATAGAGGGATATTTCATTTTCAAAATGACTTCAAAAATCAAATATGACTTGGCACGCATCATGGTGGGGTACAGAATATCCATTTTCATCTCAATATGAATAATTTGTCACCAGAAATCATTGTCGGGTCGTCAGAGGGGGTATAGAGGGATTTTTCATTTTCAAAATTACCTCAAAATCAAATATGACTTGGCACGCATCATAGAGGGGTGCAGAATATCCATTGCCATCTGAATAACAATAATTTGTCAACAGAAATCATTGTCGGGTCGTTAGAGGGGGTATAGTGGGATTTTTCATTTTCAAAATTACCTCTAAATCAAATATGACTTTGCACGCATCATGGTGGGGTGCAGAATATCTATTTCCATCTGAATAACAATAATTCGTCGACAGAAATCATTGTCGGGTCGTTAGAGGGGGTATAGAGGGATTTTTCATTTTCAAAATGACTTCAAAAATCAAATATGACTTGGCACGCATCATAGTGGGGTACAGAATATCCATTTCTATCTCAATAACAATATTTTGTTAACAGAAATCATTGTCGGGTCGTCAGAGGGGGTATAGAGGGATTTTTCATTTTCAAATTTACCTCAAAATCAAATATGACTTGGCACGCATCATGGTGGGGTGCAGAATATCCATTTTCATGTATATAACAATAACTCGTCAACAGAAATCATTGACGAGTCGTTGGAGGGGGTATAGAGGGATTTCTCATTTTCAATATTTCTTCAAAAATCTATTATGACTTGGCACGCATCATGGTGGGGTGCAGAATATCTATTTCCATCTGAATAACAATAATTCGTCGACAGAAATCATTGTCGGGTCGTTAGAGGGGGTATAGAGGGATTTTCCATTTTCAAAAGTACCTCAAAATCAAATATGACTTGGCACGCATCATGGTGGGGTGCAGAATATCCATATCCATTTAAATAACAATAATTCGTCAACAGAAATCATTGACGGGTCGTTGGAGGGGGTATAGAGGGATTTCTCATTTTCAATATATCTTCAAAAATCTAATATGACTTGGCACGCATCATGGTGGGGTGCAGAATATCTATTTCTATCTGAATAACAGTAATTCGTCGACAGAAATCATTGTCGAATCGTTAGAGGGGGTATAGAGGGATTTATCATTTTCAAAATTACCTCAAAATCAAATATGACTTGGCACGCAACATAGTGGGGTGCAGAATATTCATTTCCATCTGAATAACAATAACTCGTCAACAGAAATCATTGTCGGGTCGTTAGAGGGGATATAGAGGGATTTTTCATTTTCAAAATTACCTCAAAATCAAAAATGACTTGGCACGCAACATGGTGGGGTGCAGAATAATCATTTCCATCTGAATAACAATAATTCGTCGACAGAAATAATTGTCGGGTCGTTAAAGGGGGTATAGAGGGATTTTTCATTTTCAAAATTACCTCAAAATCAAATATGACTTGGCACGCAACATGGTGGGGTGCAGAATATTCTTTTCCATCTCTATATCAATAATTTGTCACCAGAAATCATTGTCGGGTCGTCAGAGGGGGTATAGAGGGATTTTTCATTTTCAAAATTACCTCAAAATCAAATATGACTTGGCACGCATCATAGTGGGGTGCAGAATATCCATTTCCATCTGAATAACAATAAGTCGTCAACAGAAATCATTGACGGGTCGTTAGAGGGGGAATAGAGGGATTTTTCATTTTCAATATTTCTTCAAAAATCTAATATGAATTGGCACGCATCATGGTGGGGTACAGAATATCCATTTCCATCTCAATAACAATAATTTGTTGACAGAAATCATTGTCGGGTCGTCAGAGGGGGTATAGAGGGATTTTTCATTTTCAAATTTACCTCAAAATCAAATATGACTTGGCACGCATCATAGTGGGGTGCAGAATATCCATTTCCATCTGAATAACAATAATTCGTCAACAGAAATCATTGACGGGTCGTTGGAGGGGGTATAGAGGGATTTTTCATTTTCAAAATTTCTTCAAAAATCTAATATGACTTGGCACACATAATGGTGGGGTGCAGAATATCTATTTCTATCTGAATAACAATAATTCGTCGACAGAAATCATTGCCGGGTCATTATAGGGGGTATAGAGGGATTTCCCAATTTCAAAATTACCTCAAAATCATATATGACTTGGCACGCAACATGGTGGGGTGCAGAATATTCATTTCCATCTGGATAACAAAAATTCGTCAACAGAAATCATTGCCGGGTCGTTAGAGGGGGTATAGAGGGATTTTTCATTTTCAATATTTTTTCAAAAATCCAATATGACTTGGTACACATCATGGTGGGGTGCAGAATATCTATTTCTATCTGAATAACCATAATTCGTCAACAGAAATCATTGTCGGGTCGTTAGAGGGGGTATAAAGTGATTTTTCATTTTCAAAATGACTTCAAAATTCAAATATGACTTGGCACGCATCATGGTGAGGTGCAGAATATTTATTTCCATATGAATAACAATAATTCTTCGACATAAATCATTGTCGGGTCGTTAGAGAGGGTATAGAGGGATTTTTCATTTTCAAAATTACCTCAAAATCAAATATGACTTGGCACGCAACATAGTGGGGTGCAAAATATCCATTATCATCTGAATAACAATAATTCGTCAACAGAACTCATTGTCGGGACGTTAGAGGGGTATAGAGGGATTTTTCATTTTCGAAATGACTTCAAAAATCAAATAAGACTTGGCACGCATCATGGTGGGGTACAGAATATCCATTTCCATCTCAATATCAATAATTCGTCACCAGAAATCATTGTCGGGTCGTCAGAGGGGTTATAGAGGGATATTTCATTTTCAAAATTACCTCAAAATCAAATATGACTTGGCACGCATCATAGTGGGGTGTAGAATATCCATTTTCATCTGAATAATAATAATTCGTCAACAGAAATCATTGACGGGTCGTTGGAGGGGGTATAGAGGGATTTTTCATTTTCAAAATTTCTTCAAAAATCTAATATGACTTGGCACGCATCATGGTGGGGTGCAGAATATCCATTGCCATCTGATTAACAATAATTTGTCAACAGAAATCATTGTCGGGTCGTTAGAGGGGGTATAGAGGGATTTTTCATTTTCAAAATTACCTCTAAATCAAATATGACTTTGCACGCATCATGGTGGGGTGCAGAATATCTATTTCCATCTGAATAACAATAATTCGTCGACAGAAATCATTGTCGGGTCGTTAGAGGGAGTATAGTAGGATATTTCATTTTCAAAATGACTTCAAAAATCAAATATGACTTGGCACGCATCATAGTGGGGTACAGAATATCCATTTCCATCTCAATAGCAATAATTTGTTAACAGAAATCATTGTCGGGTCGTCAGAGGGGGTATAGAGGGATATTTCATTTTCAAAATTACCTCAAAATCAAATATGACTTGGCACGCATTATGGTGGGGTGCAGAATATCCATTTCCATTTAAATGACAATAATTCGTCGACAGAAATCATTGTCGGGTCGTTAGAGAGGGTATAGAGGGATTTTTCATTTTCAAAATTACCTCAAAATCAAATATGACTTGGCACGCAACATGGTGGGGTGCAGAATATTCATTTCCATCTGAATAACAATAATTCGTCAACAGAAATCATTGTCGGGTCGTTAGAGGGGGTATAGAGGGATTTTTCATTTTCAATATTTCTTCAAAAATCCAACATGACTTGGCAGGCATCATGGTGGGGTGCAGAATATCCATTGCCATCTGAATAACAATAATCTGTCAACAGAAATCATTGTCGGGTCGTTAGGGGGGTATAGAGGGATTTTTCATTTTCAATATTTCTTCAAAAATCCAATATGACTTGGCACGCATCATGGTGGGGTGCAGAATATCCATTGCCATCTGAATAACAATAATTCGTCAACAGAAATCATTGTCGGGTCGTCAGAGGGGGTATAAAGGGATTTCTCATTTTCAATATTACCTCAAAATCAAATATGACTTGGCACGCATCATAGTGGGGTGCAGAATATTCATTTCCATCTGGATAACAAAAATTCGTCAACAGAAATCATTGCCGGGTCGTTAGAGGGGGTATAGAGGGATTTTTCATTTTCAATATTTTTTCAAAAATCCAATATGACTGGGCACGCATCATGGTGGGGTACAGAATATCCATTTCCATCTGAATAACAATAATTCGTCGACAGAAATCATTGTCGGGTCGTCAGAGGGAGTATAGAGGGATTTTTCATTTTCAAAATTACCTCAAAATCAAATATGACTTGGCACGCAAAATGGTGGGGTGCAGAATATCCATTATCATCTGAATAACAATAATTCGTGAACAGAACTCATTGTCGGGTCGTTAGAGGGGGTATAGAGGGATTTTTCATTTTCAAAATGACTTCAAAAATCAAATATGACTTGGCACGCATCATGGTGGGGTACAGAATATCCATTTCCATCTCAATATCAATAATTTGTCAACAGAAATCATTTTCGGGTCGTCAGAGGGGTATAGAGGGATTTTTCATTTTCAAAATTACCTCAAAATCAAATATGACTTGGCACGCATCATAGTGGGGTGCAGAATATTCATTTCCATCTGGATAACAAAAATTCGTCAACAGAAATCATTGCCGGGTCGTTAGAGGGGGTATAGAGGGATTTTTCATTTTCAATATTTTTTCAAAAATCCAATATGACTGGGCACGCATCATGGTGGGGTACAGAATATCCATTTCCATCTGAATAACAATAATTCGTCGACAGAAATCATTGTCGGGTCGTCAGAGGGAGTATAGAGGGATTTTTCATTTTCAAAATGACTTCAAAATTCAAATATGACTTGGCACGCATCATAGTGGGGTACGGAATATCCATTTCCATCTCAATAACAATAATTTGTTAACAGAAATCATTGTCGGGTCGTCAGAGGGGGTATAGAGGGATTTTTCATTTTAAAATTTACCTCAAAATCAAATATGACTTGGCACGCATCATGGTGGGGTGCAGAATATCCATTTCCATCTATATAACAATAATTCGTCAACAGAAATAATTGAAGGTTCGTTGGAGGGGGTATAGAGGGATTTCTCATTTTCAATATTTCTTCAAAAATCTAATATGACTTGGCACGCATCATGGTGGGGTACAGAATATCCATGTCCATCTCAATAACAATAATTTGTAAACAGAAATCATTGTCGGGTCGTCAGAGGGGGTATAGAGGGATTTTTCATTTTAAAATTTACCTCAAAATCAAATATGACTTAGCACGCATCATGGTGGGGTGCAGAATATCCATTTCCATCTATATAACAATAATTCGTCAACAGAAATAATTGACGGGTCGTTGGAGGGGGTATAGAGGGATTTCTCATTTTCAATATTTCTTCAAAAATCAAATATGACTTAGCACGCATCATGGTGGGGTGCAGAATATCCATTTCCATCTATATAACAATAATTCGTCAACAGAAATAATTGACGGGTCGTTGGAGGGGGTATAGAGGGATTTCTCATTTTCAATATTTCTTCAAAAATCTAATATGACTTGGCACGCATCATGGTGGGGTACGGAATATCCATTTCCATCTATATAACAATAATTCGTCAACAGAAATAATTGACGGGTCGTTGGAGGGGGTATAGAGGGATTTCTCATTTTCAATATTTCTTCAAAAATCTAATATGACTTGGCACGCATCATGGTGGGGTACAGAATATCCATTTCCATCTCAATAATAATAATTTGTAAACAGAAATCATTGTCGGGTCGTCAGAGGGGGTATAGAGGGATTTTTCATTTTAAAATTTACCTCAAAATCAAATATGACTTAGCACGCATCATGGTGGGGTGCAGAATATCCATTTCCATCTATATAACAATAATTCGTCAACAGAAATAATTGACGGGTCGTTGGAGGGGGTATAGAGGGATTTCTCATTTTCAATATTTCTTCAAAAATCTAATATGACTTGGCACGCATCATAGTGGGGTGCAGAATATCTATTTCCATCTGAATAACAATAATTCGTCGACAGAAATCATTGTCGGGTCGTCAGAGGGGGTATAGAGGGATTTTTCATTTTCAAAATGACTTCAAAAATCAAATTTGACTTGGCACGCATCACAGTGGGGTACAGAATATCCAATTCCATCTCAATAACAATAATTAGTTAACAGAAATCATTGTCGGGTCGTCAGAGGGGGTATAGAGGGATATTTCATTTTCAAAATTACCTCAAAGTCAAATATGACTCGGCACGCATTATGGTGGGGTGCATAATATCCATTTCCATCTAAATAACAATAATTCGTCGACAGAAATCATTGTCGGGTCGTTAGAGAGGGTATAGAGGGATTTTTCATTTTCAAAATTACCTCAAAATCAAATATGACTTGGCACGCAACATGGTGGGGTGCAGAATATTCATTTCCATCTGAATAACAATAATTCGTCAACAGAAATCATTGTCGGGTCGTCAGAGTGGGTATAGAGGGATTTTTCATTTTCAAAATTTACTCAAAATCAAATATGACTTGGCACGCATTATAGTGGGGTGCAGAATATCTATTTCCATCTGAATAACAATAATTCGTCGACAGAAATCATTGTCGGGTCGTTAAAGGGGGTATAGAGGGATTTTCCATTTTCAAAAGTACCTCAAAATCAAATATGACTTGGCACGCATCATGGTGGGGTGCAGAATATCCATATCCATTTAAATAACAATAATTCGTCAACAGAAATCATTGACGGGTCGTTGGAGGGGGTATAGAGGGATTTCTCATTTTCAATATATCTTCAAAAATCTAATATGACTTGGCACGCATCATAGTGGGGTGCAGAATATCTATTTCTATCTGAATAACAGTAATTCGTCGACAGAAATCATTGTCGAATCGTTAGGTGGGGTATAGAGGGATTTATCATTTTCAAAATTACCTCAAAATCAAATATGACTTGGCACGCAACATGGTGGGGTGCAGAATATTTATTTCCATCTGGATAACAAAAATTCGTCAACAGAAATCATTGCCGGGTCGTTAGAGGGGGTATAGAGGGATTTTTCATTTTTTAAATTTTTTCAAAAATCCAATATGACTTGGCACGCATCATGGTGGGGTGCAGAATATCCATTTCCATCTGAATAACAATAATTCGTCGACAGAAATCATTGTCGGGTCGTCAGAGGGAGTATAGAGGGATTTTTCATTTTCAAAATGACTTCAAAAATCAAATATGACTTGGCACGCATCATAGTGGGGTACAGAATATCCATTTCCATCTCAATAACATTAATTTGTTAACAGAAATCATTGTCGGGTCGTCAGAGGTGGTATAGAGGGATTTTTCATTTTCAAAATTACCTCAAAATCAAATATGAATTGGCACGCATCATGGTGTGGTGCAGAATATCCATTTCCATCTAAATAACAATAATTCGTCAACAGAAATCATTGACGGGTCGTTGGAGGGGGTATAGAGGGATTTCTCATTTTCAATATTTCTTCAAAAATCTAATATGACTTGGCACGCAACATGGTGGGGTGCAGAATATTCATTTCCATCTGAATAACAATAATTCGTCAACAGAAATCATTGTCGGGTCGTTAGAGGGGTATAGAGGGATATTTCATTTTCAAAATGACTTCAAAAATCAAATATGACTTGGCACGCATCATGGTGGGGTACAGAATATCCATTTTCATCTCAATATGAATAATTTGTCACCAGAAATCATTGTCGGGTCGTCAGAGGTGGTATAGAGGGATTTTTCATTTTCAAAATTACCTCAAAATCAAATATGACTTGGCACGCATCATAGAGGGGTGCAGAATATCCATTGCCATCTGAATAACAATAATTTGTCAACAGAAATCATTGTCGGGTCGCTAGAGGGGGTATAGTGGGATTTTTCATTTTCAAAATTACCTCTAAATCAAATATGACTTTGCACGCATCATGGTGGGGTGCAGAATATCTATTTCCATCTGAATAACAATAATTCGTCGACAGAAATCATTGTCGGGTCGTTAGAGGGGGTATAGAGGGATTTTTCATTTTCAAAATGACTTCAAAAATCAAATATGACTTGGCACGCATCATAGTGGGGTACAGAATATCCAATTCCATCTCAATAACAATAATTTGTTAACAGAAAACATTGTCGGGTCGTCAGAGGGGGTATAGAGGGATATTTCATTTTCAAAATTACCTCAAAGTCAAATATGACTCGGCACGCATTAAAGTGGTTGCAGAATATCCATTTCCATCTAAATAACAATAATTCGTCGACAGAAATCATTGTCGAGTCGTTAGAGAGGGTATAGAGGGATTTTTCATTCTCAAAATTACCTCAAAATCAAATATGACTTGGCACGCAACATGGTGGGGTGCAGAATATTAATTTCCATCTGAATAACAATAATTCGTCAACAGAAATCATTGTCGGGTCGTCAGAGGGAGTATAGAGGGATTTTTCATTTTCAAAATGACTTCAAAAATCAAATATGACTTGGCACGCATCATAGTGGGGTACAGAATATCCATTTCCATCTCAATAACAATAATTTATTGACAGAAATCATTGTCGGGTCGTCAGAGTGGGTATAGAGGGATTTTTCATTTTCAAAATTACCTCAAAATCAAATATGACTTGGCACGCATCATGGTGGGGTGCAGAATATTCATTTCCATCTGGATAACGATAATTCGTCAACAGAAATCATTGTCGGGTCGTTAGAGGGGGTATAGAGGGATTTTTCATTTTCAATATTTCTTCAAAAATCGAATATGACTTGGCACGCATCATGGTGGGGTGCAGAATATCCATTTCCATCTGAATATCAATAATTTGTCGACAGAAATCATTGTCGGGTCGTCAGAGGGGGTATAGAGGGATTTTTCATTTTCAAAATGACTTCAAAAATCAAATATGACTTGGCACGCATCATAGTGGGGTACAGAATATCCATTTCTATCTCAATAACAATATTTTGTTAACAGAAATCATTGTCGGGTCGTCAGAGGGGGTATAGAGGGATTTTTCATTTTCAAATTTACCTCAAAATCAAATATGACTTGGCACGCATCATGGTGGGGTGCAGAATATCCATTTTCATGTATATAACAATAATTCGTCAACAGAAATCATTGACGAGTCGTTGGAGGGGGTATAGAGGGATTTCTCATTTTCAATATTTCTTCAAAAATCTATTATGACTTGGCACGCATCATGGTGGGGTGCAGAATATCTATTTCCATCTGAATAACAATAATTCGTCGACAGAAATCATTGTCGGGTCGTTAGAGGGGGTATAGAGGGATTTTCCATTTTCAAAAGTACCTCAAAATCAAATATGACTTGGCACGCATCATGGTGGGGTGCAGAATATCCATATCCATTTAAATAACAATAATTCGTCAACAGAAATCATTGACGGGTCGTTGGAGGGGGTATAGAGGGATTTCTCATTTTCAATATATCTTCAAAAATCTAATATGACTTGGCACGCATCATGGTGGGGTGCAGAATATCTATTTCTATCTGAATAACAGTAATTCGTCGACAGAAATCATTGTCGAATCGTTAGAGGGGGTATAGAGGGATTTATCATTTTCAAAATTACCTCAAAATCAAATATGACTTGGCACGCAACATAGTGGGGTGCAGAATATTCATTTCCATCTGAATAACAATAACTCGTCAACAGAAATCATTGTCGGGTCGTTAGAGGGGATATAGAGGGATTTTTCATTTTCAAAATTACCTCAAAATCAAAAATGACTTGGCACGCAACATGGTGGGGTGCAGAATAATCATTTCCATCTGAATAACAATAATTCGTCGACAGAAATAATTGTCGGGTCGTTAAAGGGGGTATAGAGGGATTTTTCATTTTCAAAATTACCTCAAAATCAAATATGACTTGGCACGCAACATGGTGGGCTGCAGAATATTCTTTTCCATCTCAATATCAATAATTTGTCACCAGAAATCATTGTCGGGTCGTCAGAGGGGGTATAGAGGGATTTTTCATTTTCAAAATTACCTCAAAATCAAATATGACTTGGCACGCATCATAGTGGGGTGCAGAATATCCATTTCCATCTGAATAACAATAAGTCGTCAACAGAAATCATTGACGGGTCGTTAGAGGGGGAATAGAGGGATTTTTCATTTTCAATATTTCTTCAAAAATCTAATATGAATTGGCACGCATCATGGTGGGGTACAGAATATCCATTTCCATCTCAATAACAATAATTTGTTGACAGAAATCATTGTCGGGTCGTCAGAGGGGGTATAGAGGGATTTTTCATTTTCAAATTTACCTCAAAATCAAATATGACTTGGCACGCATCATAGTGGGGTGCAGAATATCCATTTCCATCTGAATAACAATAATTCGTCAACAGAAATCATTGACGGGTCGTTGGAGGGGGTATAGAGGGATTTTTCATTTTCAAAATTTCTTCAAAAATCTAATATGACTTGGCACACATAATGGTGGGGTGCAGAATATCTATTTCTATCTGAATAACAATAATTCGTCGACAGAAATCATTGCCGGGTCATTATAGGGGGTATAGAGGGATTTCTCATTTTCAAAATTACCTCAAAATCATATATGACTTGGCACGCAACATGGTGGGGTGCAGAATATTCATTTCCATCTGGATAACAAAAATTCGTCAACAGAAATCATTGCCGGGTCGTTAGAGGGGGTATAGAGGGATTTTTCATTTTCAATATTTTTTCAAAAATCCAATATGACTTGGCACACATCATGGCGGGGTGCAGAATATCTATTTCTATCTGAATAACAATAATTCGTCAACAGAAATCATTGTCGGGTCGTTAGAGGGGGTATAAAGGGATTTTTCATTTTCAAAATGACTTCAAAATTCAAATATGACTTGGCACGCATCATGGTGAGGTGCAGAATATTTATTTCCATATGAATAACAATAATTCTTCGACATAAATCATTGTCGGGTCGTTAGAGAGGGTATAGGGGGATTTTTCATTTTCAAAATTACCTCAAAATCAAATATGACTTGGCACGCAACATAGTGGGGTGCAAAATATCCATTATCATCTGAATAACAATAATTCGTCAACAGAACTCTTTGTCGGGACGTTAGAGGGGTATAGAGGGATTTTTCATTTTCGAAATGACTTCAAAAATCAAATAAGACTTGGCACGCATCATGGTGGGGTACAGAATATCCATTTCCATCTCAATATCAATAATTCGTCACCAGAAATCACTGTCGGGTCGTCAGAGGGGTTATAGAGGGATATTTCATTTTCAAAATTACCTCAAAATCAAATATGACTTGGCACGCATCATAGTGGGGTGTAGAATATCCATTTTCATCTGAATAATAATAATTCGTCAACAGAAATCATTGACGGGTCGTTGGAGAGGGTATAGAGGGATTTTTCATTTTCAAAATTTCTTCAAAAATCTAATATGACTTGGCACGCATCATGGTGGGGTGCAGAATATCCATTGCCATCTGAATAACAATAATTTGTCAACAGAAATCATTGTCGGGTCGTTAGAGGGGGTATAGAGGGATTTTTCATTTTCAAAATTACCTCTAAATCAAATATGACTTTGCACGCATCATGGTGGGGTGCAGAATATCTATTTCCATCTGAATAACAATAATTCGTCGACAGAAATCATTGTCGGGTCGTTAGAGGGAAAATAGTAGGATATTTCATTTTCAAAATGACTTCAAAAATCAAATATGACTTGGCACGCATCATAGTGGGGTACAGAATATCCATTTCCATCTCAATAGCAATAATTTGTTATCAGAAATCATTGTCGGGTCGTCAGAGGGGGTATAGAGGGATATTTCATTTTCAAAATTACCTCAAAATCAAATATGACTTGGCACGCATTATGGTGGGGTGCAGAATATCCATTTCCATCTAAATAACAATAATTCGTCGACAGAAATCATTGTCGGGTCGTTAGAGAGGGTATAGAGGGATTTTTCATTTTCAAAATTACCTCAAAATCAAATATGACTTGGCACGCAACATGGTGGGGTGCAGAATATTCATTTCCATCTGAATAACAATAATTCGTCAACAGAAATCATTGTCGGGTCGTTAGAGGGAGTATAGAGGGATTTTTCATTTTCAATATTTCTTCAAAAATCCAATATGACTTGGCAGGCATCATGGTGGGGTGCAGAATATCCATTGCCATCTGAATAACAATAATCTGTCAACAGAAATCATTGTCGGGTCGTTAGGGGGGTATAGAGGGATTTTTCATTTTCAATATTTCTTCAAAAATCCAATATGACTTGGCACGCATCATGGTGGGGTGCAGAATATCCATTGCCATCTGAATAACAATAATTCGTCAACAGAAATCATTGTCGGGTCGTCAGAGGGGGTATAGAGGGATTTCTCATTTTCAATATTTCTTCAAAAATCAAATATGACTTGGCACGCATCATGGTGAGGTGCAGAATATTTATTTCCATATGAATAACAATAAATCTTCGACAGAAATCATTGTCGGGTCGTTAGAGAGGGTATAGAGGGATTTTTCATTTTCAAAATTACCTCAAAATCAAATATGACTTGGCACGCAACATGGTGGGGTGCAGAATATCCATTATCATCTGAATAACAATAATTCGTGAACAGAACTCATTGTCGGGTCGTTAGAGGGGGTATAGAGGGATTTTTCATTTTCAAAATGACTTCAAAAATCAAATATGACTTGGCACGCATCATGGTGGTGTACAGAATATCCATTTCCATCTCAATATCAATAATTTGTCAACAGAAATCATTGTCGGGTCGTCAGAGGGGTATAGAGGGATTTTTCATTTTCAAAATTACCTCAAAATCAAATATGACTTGGCACGCATCATAGTGGGGTGCAGAATATTCATTTCCTTCTGAATAACAAAAATTCGTCAACAGAAATCATTGCCGGGTCGTTAGAGGGGGTATAGAGGGATTTTTCATTTTCAATATTTTTTCAAAAATCCAATATGACTGGGCACGCATCATGGTGGGGTACAGAATATCCATTTCCATCTGAATAACAATAATTCGTCGACAGAAATCATTGTCGGGTCGTCAGAGGGAGTATAGAGGGATTTTTCATTTTCAAAATGACTTCAAAATTCAAATATGACTTGGCACGCATCATAGTGGGGTACGGAATATCCATTTCCATCTCAATAACAATAATTTGTTAACAGAAATCATTGTCGGGTCGTCAGAGGGGGTATAGAGGGATTTTTCATTTTAAAATTTACCTCAAAATCAAATATGACTTGGCACGCATCATGGTGGGGTGCAGAATATCCATTTCCATCTATATAACAATAATTCGTCAACAGAAATAATTGACGGGTCGTTGGAGGGGGTATAGAGGGATTTCTCATTTTCAATATTTCTTCAAATATCTAATATGACTTGGCACGCATCATGGTGGGGTACAGAATATCCATTTCCATCTCAATAACAATAATTTGTAAACAGAAATCATTGTCGGGTCGTCAGAGGGGGTATAGAGGGATTTTTCATTTTAAAATTTACCTCAAAATCAAATATGACTTAGCACGCATCATGGTGGGGTGCAGAATATCCATTTCCATCTATATAACAATAATTCGTCAACAGAAATAATTGACGGGTCGTTGGAGGGGGTATAGAGGGATTTCTCATTTTCAATATTTCTTCAAAAATCTAATATGACTTGGCACGCATCATAGTGGGGTGCAGAATATCTATTTCCATCTGAATAACAATAATTCGTCGACAGAAATCATTGTCGGGTCGTCAGAGGGGGTATAGTAGGATTTCTCATTTTCAAAATTACCTCAAAATCAAATATGACTTGGCACGCAACATGGTGGGGTGCAGAATATTCATTTCCATCTGGATAACAAAAATTCGTCAACAGAAATCATTGCCGGGTCGTTAGAGGGGGTATAGAGGGATTTTTCATTCTCAATATTTTTTCAAAAATCCAATATGACTTGGCACGCATCATAGTGGGGTACAGAATATCCATTTCCATCTCAATAACAATAATTTGTTAACAGAAATCATTGTCGGGTCGTCAGAGGGGGTATAGAGGGATTTTTCATTTTCAAATTTACCTCAAAATCAAATATTACTTGGCACGCATCATAGTGGGGTGCAGAATATCCATTTCCATCTGAATAACAATACTTCGTCAACAGAAATCATTGACGGGTCGTTGGAGGGGGTATAGAGGGATTTTTCATTTTCAAAATTTCTTCAAAAATCTAATATGACTTGGCACACATAATGGTGGGGTGCAGAATATCTATTTCTATCTGAATAACAATAATTCGTCGACAGAAATCATTGCCGGGTCATTAGAGGGGGTATAGAGGGATTTCTCAATTTCAAAATTACCTCAAAATCATATATGACTTGGCACGCAACATGGTGGGGTGCAGAATATTCATTTCCATCTGGATAACAAAAATTCGTCAAAAGAAATCATTGCCGGGTCGTTAGAGGGGGTATAGAGGGATTTTTCAATTTCAATATTTTTTCAAAAATCCAATATGACTTGGCACACATCATGGTGGGGTGCAGAATATCTATTTCTATCTGAATAACTATAATTCGTCAACAGAAATCATTGTCGGGTCGTTAGAGGGGGTATAAAGGGATTTTTCATTTTCAAAATGACTTCAAAATTCAAATATGACTTGGCACGCATCATGGTGAGGTGCAGAATATTTATTTCCATATGAATAACAATAATTCTTCGACAGAAATCATTGTCGGGTCGTTAGAGAGGGTATAGAGGGATTTTTCATTTTCAAAATTACCTCAAAATCAAATATGACTTGGCACGCAACATAGTGGGGTGCAGAATATCCATTATCATCTGAATAACAATAATTCGTCAACAGAACTCATTGTCGGGTCGTTAGAGGGGTATAGAGGGATTTTTCATTTTCGAAACGACTTCAAAAATCAAATAAGACTTGGCACGCATCATGGTGGGGTACAGAATATCCATTTCCATCTCAATATCAATAATTCGTCACCAGAAATCATTGTCGGGTCGTCAGAGGGGTTATAGAGGGATTTTTCATTTTCAAAATTACCTCAAAATCAAATATGACTTGGCACGCATCATAGTGGGGTGTAGAATATCCATTTTCATCTGAATAACAGTAATTCGTCAACAGAAATCATTGACGGGTCGTTGGAGGGGGTATAGAGGGATTTTTCATTTTCAAAATTTCTTCAAAAATCTAATATGACTTGGCACGCATCATGGTGGGGTGCAGAATATCCATTGCCATCTGAATAACAATAATTTGTCAACAGAAATCATTGTCGGGTCGTTAGAGGGGGTATAGTAGGATTTTTCATTTTCAAAATGACTTCAAAAATCAAATATGACTTGGCACGCATCATAGTGGGGTACAGAATATCCATTTCCATCTCAATAGCAATAATTTGTTAACAGAAATCATTGTCGGGTCGTCAGAGGGAGTATAGAGGGATATTTCATTTTCAAAATTACCTAAAAATCAAATATGACTTGGCACGCATTATGGTGGGGTGCAGAATATCCATTTCCATCTAAATAACAATAATTCGTCGACAGAAATCATTGTCGGGTCGTTAGAGAGGGTATAGAGGGATTTTTCATTTTCAAAATTACCTCAAAATCAAATATGACTTGGCACGCATTATGGTGGGGTGCAGAATATTCATTTCCATCTGAATAACAATAATTCGTCAACGGAAATCATTGTCGGGTCGTTAGAGGGGGTATAGAGGGATTTTTCATTTTCAATATTTCTTCAAAAATCCAATATGACTTGGCACGCATCATGGTGGGGTGCAGAATATCCATTGCCATCTGAATAACAATAATCTGTCAACAGAAATCATTGTCGGGTCGTTAGGGGGGTATAGAGGGATTTTTCATTTTCAATATTTCTTCAAAAATCAAATATGACTTGGCACGCATCATGGTGAGGTGCAGAATATTTATTTCCATATGAATAACAATAAATCTTCGACAGATATCATTGTCGGGTCGTTAGAGAGGGTATAGAGGGATTTTTCATTTTCAAAATTACCTCAAAATCAAATATGACTTGGCACGCAACATGGTGGGGTGCAGAATATCCATTATCAACTGAATAACAATAATTCGTGAACAGAACTCATTGTCGGGTCGTTAGAGGGGGTATAGAGGGATTTTTCATTTTCAAAATGACTTCAAAAATCAAATATGACTTGGCACGCATCATGGTGGGATACAGAATATCCATTTCCATCTCAATATCAATAATTTGTCAACAGAAATCATTGTCGGGTCGTCAGAGGGGTATAGAGGGATTTTTCATTTTCAAAATTACCTCAAAATCAAATATGACTTGGCACGCATCATAGTGGGGTGCAGAATATTCATTTCCATCTGGATAACAAAAATTCGTCAACAGAAATCATTGCCGGGTCGTTAGAGGGGGTATAGAGGGATTTTTCATTTTCAATATTTTTTCAAAAATCCAATATGACTGGGCACGCATCATGGTGGGGTACAGAATATCCATTTCCATCTGAATAACAATAATTCGTCGACAGAAATCATTGTCGGGTCGTCAGAGGGAGTATAGAGGGATTTTTCATTTTCAAAATGACTTCAAAATTCAAATATGACTTGGCGCGCATCATAGTGGGGTACGGAATATCCATTTCCATCTCAATAACAATAATTTGTTAACAGAAATCATTGTCGGGTCGTCAGAGGGGGTATAGAGGGATTTTTCATTTTAAAATTTACCTCAAAATCAAATATGACTTGGCACGCATCATGGTGGGGTGCAGAATATCCATTTCCATCTATATAACAATAATTCGTCAACAGAAATAATTGACGGGTCGTTGGAGGGGGTATAGAGGGATTTCTCATTTTCAATATTTCTTCAAAAATCTAATATGACTTGGCACGCATCATGGTGGGGTACAGAATATCCATTTCCATCTCAATAACAATAATTTGTAAACAGAAAACATTGTCGGGTCGTCAGAGGGGGTATAGAGGGATTTATCATTTTAAAATTTACCTCAAAATCAAATATGACTTGGCACGCATCATGGTGGGGTGCAGAATATCCATTTCCATCTATATAACAATAATTCGTCAACAGAAATAATTGACGGGTCGTTGGAGGGGGTATAGAGGGATTTCTCATTTTCAATATTTCTTCAAAAATCTAATATGACTTGGCACGCATCATGGTGGGGTGCAGAATATCTATTTCCATCTGAATAACAATAATTCGTCGACAGAAATCATTGTCGGGTCATTAGAGGGGGTATAGAGGGATTTTTCATTTTCAAAATTACCTCAAAATCAAATATGACTTATCACGCAACATGGTGGGGTGCTGAATATTCATTTCCATCTGGATAACAATAATTCGTCAACAGAAATCATTGTCGGGTCGTCAGAGGGGGTATAGAGGGATTTTTCATTTTCAATATTTCTTCAAAAATCCAATATGACTTGGCACGCGTCATAGAGGGGTACAGAATATCCATTTCCATCTCAATAACAATAATTTGTTAACATAAATCATTGTCGGGTCGTCAGAGGGGGTATAGAGGGATTTTTCATTTTCAAAATTACCTCAAAATCAAATATGACTTGGCACGCATCATGATGGGGTGCAGAATATCCATTTCCATCTAAATAACAATAATTCGTCAACAGAAATCATTGTCGGGTCGTCAGAGGGGGTATAGAGGGATTTTTCATTTTCAAAATGACTTCAAAAATCAAATATGACTTGGCACGCATCATAGTGGGGTACAGAATATCCATTTCCATCTCAATAACAATAATTTGTTAACAGAAATCATTGTCGGGTCGTCAGAGGGGGTACAGAGGGGGATTTTTCATTTTCAATATTTCTTCAAAAATCCAATATGACTTGGCACGCATCATGGTGGGGTGCAAATTATCTATTTCCATCTGAATAACAATAATTCGTCAACAGAAATCATTGTCGGGCCGTTAGAGGGGGTATAGAGGGATTTTTCATTTTCAAAATTACCTCAAAATCAAATATGACTTGGCACGCTACAAGGTGGGGTGCAGAATATTCATTTCCATCTGAATAACAATAATTCGTCAACAGAAATCATTGTCGGGTCGTTAGAGGGGGTATAGAGGGACTTTTCATTTTCAATATTTCTTCAAAAATCCAATATGACTTGGCACGCATCATGGTGGGGTGCAGAATATCCATTTTCATCTAAATAACAATAATTCGTCAACAGAAATTATTGTCGGGTCGTCAGAGGGGGTATAGAGTGATTTTTCATTTTCAAAATGACTTCAAAAATCAAATATGACTTGGCACGCATCATAGTGGGGTACAGAATATCCATTTCCATCTCAATAACAATAATTTGTTAACAGAAATCATTGTCGGGTCGTCAGAGGGGGTATAGAGGGATTTTTCATTTTCAAAATGACTTCAAAATTCAAATATGACTTGGCACGCATCATAGTTGGGTACGGAATATCCATTTCCATCTCCATAACAATAATTTGTTAACAGAAATCATTGTCGGGTCGTCAGAGGGGGTATGGAGGGATTTTTCATTTTCAAAATTACCTCAAAATCAAATATGACTTGGCACGCAACATGGTGGGGAGCAGAATATTCATTTCCATCTGAATAACAATAATTCGTCAACAGAAATCATTGACGGGTCGTTGGAGGGGGTATAGAGGGATTTTTCATTTTCAAAATTTCTTCAATATTCTAATATGACTTGGCACGCATCATGGTAGGGTACAGAATATCCATTTCCATCTCAATAACAATAATTTTTCAACAGAAATCATTGTCGGGTCATCAGAGGGGGTATAGAGGGATTTTTCATTTTCAAAATTACCTCAAAATCAAATATGACTTGGCACGCATCATAGTGGGGTGCAGAATATCCATTCCCATCTGAATAACAATAATTCGTCAACAGAAATCATTGACGGGTCGTTGGAGGGGGTATGGAGGGATTTTTCCTTTTCAAAATTTCTTTAAAATCTAATATGACTTGGCAAGCATCATGGTGGGGTGCAGAATATCCATTTCCATCTGAACAACAATAATTTGTCACCAGAAATTATTGTCGGGTCGTTAGAGGGTGTATAGAGGGATTTTTCATTTTCAATATTTCTTCAAAAATCCAATATGACTTGGCACGCATCATGGTGGGGTGCAAAATATCCATTTCCATCTGAATAACAATAATTTGTCAACAGAAATCATTGTCGGGCCGTTAGAGGGGGTATAGAGGGATTTTTCATTTTCAAAATTACCTTAAAATCAAATATGACTTGGCACACAACATGGTGGGGTGCAAAATATTCATTTCCATCTGGATAACAATAATTCGTCAACAGAAATCATTGTCGGGTCGTTAGAGGGTGTATAGAGGGATTTTTCATTTTCAATATTTCTTCAAAAATCCAATATGACTTGGCACGCATCATGGTGGGTTGCAGAATATCCATTTCCATCTGAATAACAATAATTCGTCGACAGAAATCATTGTCGGGTCGTCAGATGGGGTATAGAGGGATTTTTCATTTTCAAAATGACTTCAAAAATCAAATATGACTTGGCACGCGTCATAGTGGGGTACAGAATATCCATTTCCATCTCAATAACAATAATTTGTTAACAGAAATCATTGTCGGGTCGTCAGAGGGGGTATAGAGGGATTTTTCATTTTCAAAATTACCTCAAAATCAAATATGACTTGGCACGCATCATGGTGGGGTGCAGAATATCCATTTCCATCTAAATAACAATAATTCGTCAACAGATATCTTTGTCGGGTCGTCAGAGGGGGTATAGAGGGATTTTTCAATTTCAAAATTTCTTCAAAAATCTAATAAGACTTGGCACGCAACATGGTCGGGTGCAGAATATTCATTACCATCTGGATAACGATAATTCGTCAACAGAAATCATTGTCGGGTCGTTAGAGGGGGTATAGAGGAATTTTTCATTTTCAATATTTCTTCAAAAATCCAATATGACTTGACACGCATCATGGTGGGGTGTAGAATATCCATTTCCATCTGAATAACAATAATTTGTCGACAGAAATCATTGTCGGGTCGTCAGAGGGGGTACAGAGGGATTTTTCATTTTCAAAATTACCTCCAAATGAAATATGACTTGGCACGCATCATGGTGGGGTGCAGAATATCCATTTCCATCTGAATAACAATAATTCGTCAACAGAAATCATTGACGGGTCGTTGGAGGGTGTATAGAGGGATTTTTCATTTTCAAAATTTCTTCAAAAATCTAATATGACTTGGCACGCATCATGGTGGGGTGCAAAATATCCATTGCCATCTGAATAACAATAATTTGTCAACAGAAATCATTGTCGGGCCGTTAGAGGGGGTATAGAGGGATTTTTCATTTTCAAAATTACCTCAAAATCAAATATGACTTGGCACGCAACATGGTGGAGTGCAGAATATTAATTTCCATCTGAATAACAATAATTCGTCAACAGAAATCATTGTCGGGTCGGTTAGAGGGGGTATAGAGGGATTTTTCATTTTCAATATTTCTTCAAAAATCTAATATGACTTGGCACGCATCATGGTGGGATGCAGAATATTCATTTCCATCTGAATAACAATAATTTGTCAACAGAAATCATTGTCGGGTCGTTAGAGGGGGTATAGAGGGATTTTTCATTTTCAAAATTACCTCTAAATCAAATATGACTTTGCACGCATCATGGTGGGGTGCAGAATATCCATTTCCATCTGAATAACAATAATTTGTCATCAGAAATCATCGTCGGGTCGTCAGAGGGGGTATAGAGGGATTTTTATTTTCAAAATTACCTCAAAAATCTAATATGACTTGGCACGCATCATGGTGGGGTGCAGAATATCCATTTCCATCTGAATAACAATAATTTGTCAACAGAAATCATTGTCGGGTCGTTAGAGGGGGTATAGAGGGATTTTTCATTTTCAATATTTCTTCAAAAATCCAATATGACTTGGTACGCATCATGGTGGGGTGCAAAATATCCATTTCCATCTGAATAACAATAATTTGTCAACAGAAATCATTGTCGGGCCGTTAGAGGGGGTCTAGAGGGATTTTTCATTTTCAAAATTACCTCAAAATCAAATATGACTTGGCACGCAACATGGTGGGGTGCAGAATATTCATTTCCATCTGGATAACAATAATTCGTCAACAGAAATCATTGTCGGGTCGTCAGACGGGGTATAGAGGGATTTTTCATTTTCAATATTTCTTCAAAAATCCAATATGACTTGGCACGCGTCATAGAGGGGTACAGAATATCCATTTCCATCTCAATAAAAATAATTTTTTAACATAAATCATTGTCGGGTCGTCAGAGGGGGTATAGAGGGATTTTTCATTTTCAAAATTACCTCGAAATCAAATATGACTTGGCACGCATCATGGTGGGGTGCAGAATATCCATTTCCATCTAAATAACAATAATTCGTCAACAGAAATCATTGTCGGGTCGTCAGAGGGGGTATAGAAGGATTTTTCATTTTCAAAATGACTTCAAAAATCAAATATGACTAGGCACGCATCATAGTGGGGTACAGAATATCCATTTCCATCTCAATAACAATAATTTGTTAACAGAAATCATTGTCGGGTCGTCAGAGGGGGTACAGAGGGTGATTTTTCATTTTCAATATTTCTTCAAAAATCCAATATGACTTGGCACGCATCATGGTGGGGTGCAGAATATCTATTTCCATCTGAATAACAATAATTCGTCAACAGAAATCATTGTCGGGCCGTTAGAGGGGGTATAGAGGGATTTTTCATTTTCAAAATTACCTCAAAATCAAATATGACTTGGCACGCAACATAGTGGGGTGCAGAATATTCATTTCCATCTGAATAACAATAATTCGTCAACAGAAATCATTGTCGGGTCGTTAGAGGGGGTATAGAGGGATTTTTCATTTTCAATATTTCTTCAAAAATCCAATATGACTTGGCACGCATCATGGTGGGGAGCAGAATATCCATTATCATCTGAATAACAATAATTCGTCAACAGAACTCATTGTCGGGTAGAGGGGGTATAGATGGATTTTTCATTTTCAAAATGACTTCAATAATCAAATAGTACTTGGCACGCATCATGGTGGGGTACAGAATATCCATTTCCATCTCAATAACATTAATTTGTCAACAGAAATCATTGTCGGGTCGTCAGAGGGGGTATAGAGTGATTTTACATTTTCAAAATTACCTCAAAATCAAATATGACTTGGCACGCATCATAGTGGGGTGCAGAATATCCATTTCCATCTGAATAACAATGATTCGACAACAAAAATCATTGACGGGTCGTTGGAGGGGGTATAGAGGGATATTTCATTTTCAAAATTTCTTCAAAAATCTAATATGACTTGGCACGCATCATGGTGGTGTGCAAAGTATCCATGTCCATCTGAATAACAATAATTCGTCAACAGAAATCATTGTCGGGTCGTCATAGGGGGTATAGAGGGATTTTTCATTTTCAATATTTCTTCCAAAATCTTATATGACTTGGCACGCATCATGGTGGGGTGCAGAATATCTATTTCCATCTGAATAACAATAATTCGTCGACAGAAATCATTGTCGGGTCGTTAGAGGGGGTATAGAGGGATTTTTCACTTTCAAAATTACCTAAAAATCAAATATGACTTGGCACGCAACATGGTGGGGTGCAGAATATTCATTTCCATCTGGATAACAATAATTCGTCAACAGAAATCATTGTCGGGTCGTTAGAAGGTGTATAGAGGAATTTTTCATTTTCAATATTTCCTCAAAAATCCAATATGACTTGGCACGCATCATGGTGGGTTGCAGAATATCCATTTCCATCTGAATAACAATAATTCGTCGACAGAAATCATTGTCGGGTCGTCAGAGGGGGTATGGAGGGATTTTTCATTTTCAAAATTACCTCAAAATCAAATATGACTTGGCACGCATCATGGTGGGGTGCAGAATATCCATTTCCATCTAAATAACAATAATTCGTCTACAGAAATCATTGACGGGTCGTTGGAGGGGGTATAGAGGGATATTTCATTTTCAAAATTTCTTCAAAAATCTAATAAGACTTGGCATGCGACATGGTCGGGTGCAGAATATTCATTACCATCTGGATAACGATAATTCGTCAACAGAAATCATTGTCGGGTCGTTAGAGGGGGTATAGAGGGATTTTTCATTTTCAATATTTCTTCAAAAATTCAATATGACTTGGCACGCATCATGGTGGGGTGCAAAATATCCATTGCCATCTGAATAACAATAATTTGTCAACAGAAATCATTGTCGGGCCGTTAGAGGGGGTATAGAGGGATTTTTCATTTTCAAAATTACCTCAAAATCCAATATGACTTGGCACGCATCATGGTGGGGTGCAAAATATCCATTGCCATCTGAATAACAATAATTTGTCAACAGAAATCATTGTCGGGTCGTTAGAGGGGGTATAGAGGGATTTTTCATTTTCAATATTTCTTCAAAAATCTAATATGACTTGGCACGCATCATGGTGGGGTGCAAAATATCCATTTCCATCTGAATAACAATAATTTGTCAACAGAAATCATTGTCGGGCCGTTAGAGGGGGTATAGAGGGATTTTTCATTTTCAAAATTACCTCAAAATCAAATATGACTTGGCACGCATCATAGTGGGGTACAGAATATCCATTTCCATCTCAATAACAATAATTTGTTAACAGAAATCATTGTCGGGTCGACAGAGTGGGTATGGAGGGATTTTTCATTTTCAAAATTACCTCAAAATCAAATATGACTTGGCACGCATCATGGTGGGGTGCAGAATATCCATTTCCATCTAAATAACAATAATTCGTCTACAGAAATCATTGACGGGTCGTTGGAGGGGGTATAGAGGGATATTTCATTTTCAAAATTTCTTCAAAAATCTAATAAGACTTGGCATGCGACATGGTCGGGTGCAGAATATTCATTACCATCTGGATAACGATAATTCGTCAACAGAAATCATTGTCGGGTCGTTAGAGGGGGTATAGAGGGATTTTTCATTTTCAATATTTCTTCAAAAATTCAATATGACTTGGCACGCATCATGGTGGGGTGCAAAATATCCATTGCCATCTGAATAACAATAATTTGTCAACAGAAATCATTGTCGGGCCGTTAGAGGGGGTATAGAGGGATTTTTCATTTTCAAAATTACCTCAAAATCCAATATGACTTGGCACGCATCATGGTGGGGTGCAAAATATCCATTGCCATCTGAATAACAATAATTTGTCAACAGAAATCATTGTCGGGTCGTTAGAGGGGGTATAGAGGGATTTTTCATTTTCAATATTTCTTCAAAAATCTAATATGACTTGGCACGCATCATGGTGGGGTGCAAAATATCCATTTCCATCTGAATAACAATAATTTGTCAACAGAAATCATTGTCGGGCCGTTAGAGGGGGTATAGAGGGATTTTTCATTTTCAAAATTACCTCAAAATCAAATATGACTTGGCACGCAACATGGTGGGGTGCAGAATATTCATTTTCATCTGGATAACAATAATTCGTCAACAGAAATCATTGTCGGGTCGTCAGAGGGGGTATAGAGGGATTTTTCATTTTCAATATTTCTTCAAAAATCCAATATTACTTGGCACGCATCATGGTGGGGTGCAAAATATCCATTGCCATCTGAATAACAATAATTTGTCAACAGAAATCATTGTCGGGCCGTTAGAGGGGGTATAGAGGGATTTTTCATTTTCAAAATTACCTCAAAATCCAATATGACTTGGCACGCATCATGGTGGGGTGCAAAATATCCATTGCCATCTGAATAACAATAATTTGTCAACAGAAATCATTGTCGGGTCGTTAGAGGGGGTATAGAGGGATTTTTCATTTTCAATATTTCTTCAAAAATTCAATATGACTTGGCACGCATCATGGTGGGGTGCAAAATATCCATTTCCATCTGAATAACAATAATTTGTCAACAGAAATCATTGTCGGGCCGTTAGAGGGGGTATAGAGGGATTTTTCATTTTAAAATTTACCTCAAAATCAAATATGACTTGGCACGCATCATGGTGGGGTGCAGAATATCCATTTCCATCTATATAACAATAATTCGTCAACAGAAATAATTGACGGGTCGTTGGAGGGGGTATAGAGGGATTTCTCATTTTCAATATTTCTTCAAAAATCTAATATGACTTGGCACGCATCATGGTGGGGTACAGAATATCCATTTCCATCTCAATAACAATAATTTGTAAACAGAAATCATTGTCGGGTCGTCAGAGGGGGTATAGAGGGATTTTTCATTTTAAAATTTACCTCAAAATCAAATATGACTTGGCACGCATCATGGTGGGGTGCAGAATATCCATTTCCATCTATATAACAATAATTCGTCTACAGAAATAATTGACGGGTCGTTGGAGGGGGTATAGAGGGATTTTTCATTTTCAAAATTTCTTCAAAAATCTAATATGACTTGGCACGCATCATGGTGGGGTGCAGAATATCCATTGCCATCTGAATAACAATAATTTGTCAACAGAAATCATTGTCGGGTCGTTAGAGGGGGTATAGAGGGATTTTTCATTTTCAAAATTACCTCTAAATCAAATATGACTTTGCACGCATCATGGTGGGGTGCAGAATATCTATTTCCATCTGAATAACAATAATTCGTCGACAGAAATCATTGTCGGGTCGTTAGAGGGAGTATAGAAGGATTTTTCATTTTCAAAATGACTTCAAAAATCAAATATGACTTGGCACGCATCATAGTGGGGTACAGAATATCCATTTCCATCTCAATAGCAATAATTTGTTAACAGAAATCATTGTCGGGTCGTCAGAGGGGGTATAGAGGGATATTTCATTTTCAAAATTACCTCAAAATCAAATATGACTTGGCACGCATTATGGTGGGGTGCAGAATATCCATTTCCATCTAAATAACAATAATTCGTCGACAGAAATCATTGTCGGGTCGTTAGAGAGGGTATAGAGGGATTTTTCATTTTCAAAATTACCTCAAAATCAAATATGACTTGGCACGCAACATGGTGGGGTGCAGAATATTCATTTCCATCTGAATAACAATAATTCGTCAACAGAAATCATTGTCGGGTCGTTAGAGGGGGTATAGAGGGATTTTTCAATTTCAATATTTCTTCAAAAATCCAATATGACTTGGCACGCATCATGGTGGGGTGCAGAATATCCATTGCCATCTGAATAACAATAATCTGTCAACAGAAATCATTGTCGGGTCGTTAGGGGGGTATAGAGGGATTTTTCATTTTCAATATTTCTTCAAAAATCCAATATGACTTGGCACGCATCATGGTGGGGTGCAGAATATCCATTGCCATCTGAATAACAATAATTCGTCAACAGAAATCATTGTCGGGTCGTCAGAGGGGGTATAAAGGGATTTCTCATTTTCAATATTTCTTCAAAAATCAAATATGACTTGGCACGCATCATGGTGAGGTGCAGAATATTTATTTCCATATGAATAACAATAAATCTTCGACAGAAATCATTGTCGGGTCGTTAGAGAGGGTATAGAGGGATTTTTCATTTTCAAAATTACCTCAAAACCAAATATGACTTGGCACGCAACATGGTGGGGTGCAGAATATCCATTATCATCTGAATAACAATAATTCGTGAACAGAACTCATTGTCGGGTCGTTAGAGGGGGTATAGAGGGATTTTTCATTTTCAAAATGACTTCAAAAATCAAATATGACTTGGCACGCATCATGGTGGGGTACAGAATATCCATTTCCATCTCAATATCAATAATTTGTCAACAGAAATCATTGTCGGGTCGTCAGAGGGGTATAGAGGGATTTTTCATTTTCAAAATTACCTCAAAATCAAATATGACTTGGCACGCATCATAGTGGGGTGCAGAATATTCATTTCCATCTGGATAACAAAAATTCGTCAACAGAAATCATTGCCGGGTCGTTAGAGGGGGTATAGAGGGAATTTTCATTTTCAATATTTTTTCAAAAATCCAATATGACTGGGCACGCATCATGGTGGGGTACAGAATATCCATTTCCATCTGAATAACAATAATTCGTCGACAGAAATCATTGTCGGGTCGTCAGAGGGAGTATAGAGGGATTTTTCATTTTCAAAATGACTTCAAAATTCAAATATGACTTGGCACGCAACATAGTGGGGTACGGAATATCCATTTCCATCTCAATAACAATAATTTGTTAACAGAAATCATTGTCGGGTCGTCAGAGGGGGTATAGAGGGATTTTTCATTTTAAAATTTACCTCAAAATCAAATATGACTTGGCACGCATCATGGTGGGGTGCAGAATATCCATTTCCATCTATATAACAATAATTCGTCAACAGAAATAATTGACGGGTCGTTGGAGGGGGTATAGAGGGATTTCTCATTTTCAATATTTCTTCAAAAATCTAATATGACTTGGCACGCATCATGGTGGGGTACAGAATATCCATTTCCATCTCAATAACAATAATTTGTAAACAGAAATCATTGTCGGGTCGTCAGAGGGGGTATAGAGGGATTTTTCATTTTAAAATTTACCTCAAAATCAAATATGACTTGGCACGCATCATGGTGGGGTGCAGAATATCCATTTCCATCTCAATAACATTAATTTGTAAACAGAAATCATTGTCGGGTCGTCAGAGGGGGTATAGAGGGATTTTTCATTTTAAAATTTACCTCAAAATCAAATATGACTTGGCACGCAACATGGTGGAGTGCAGAATATTAATTTCCATCTGAATAACAATAATTCGTCAACAGAAATCATTGTCGGGTCGGTTAGAGGGGGTATAGAGGGATTTTTCATTTTCAATATTTCTTCAAAAATCTAATATGACTTGGCACGCATCATGGTGGGATGCAGAATATCCATTATTATCTGAATAACAATAATTCGTTAACAGAACTCATTGTCGGGTCGTTAGAGGGTGTATAGAGGGATTTCTCATTTTCAAAATGACTTCAAAATTCAAATATGACTTGGCACGCATCATAATGCGGTACAGAATATCCATTTCCATCTCAATAACAATAATTTGTCATCAGAAATCATTGTCGGGTCGTCAGAGGGGGTATAGAGGGATTTTTATTTTCAAAATTACCTCAAAAATCTAATATGACTTGGCACGCATCATGGTGGGGTGCAGAATATCCATTTCCATCTGAATAACAATAATTTGTCAACAGAAATCATTGTCGGGTCGTTAGAGGGGGTATAGAGGGATTTTTCATTTTCAATATTTCTTCAAAAATCCAATATGACTTGGTACGCATCATGGTGGGGTGCAAAATATCCATTTCCATCTGAATAACAATAATTTGTCAACAGAAATCATTGTCGGGCCGTTAGAGGGGGTCTAGAGGGATTTTTCATTTTCAAAATTACCTCAAAATCAAATATGACTTGGCACGCAACATGGTGGGGTGCAGAATATTCATTTCCATCTGGATAACAATAATTCGTCAACAGAAATCATTGTCGGGTCGTCAGACGGGGTATAGAGGGATTTTTCATTTTCAATATTTCTTCAAAAATCCAATATGACTTGGCACGCGTCATAGAGGGGTACAGAATATCCATTTCCATCTCAATAAAAATAATTTGTTAACATAAATCATTGTCGGGTCGTCAGAGGGGGTATAGAGGGATTTTTCATTTTCAAAATTACCTCGAAATCAAATATGACTTGGCACGCATCATGGTGGGGTGCAGAATATCCATTTCCATCTAAATAACAATAATTCGTCAACAGAAATCATTGTCGGGTCGTCAGAGGGGGTATAGAAGGATTTTTCATTTTCAAAATGACTTCAAAAATCAAATATGACTAGGCACGCATCATAGTGGGGTACAGAATATCCATTTCCATCTCAATAACAATAATTTGTTAACAGAAATCATTGTCGGGTCGTCAGAGGGGGTACAGAGGGTGATTTTTCATTTTCAATATTTCTTCAAAAATCCAATATGACTTGGCACGCATCATGGTGGGGTGCAGAATATCTATTTCCATCTGAATAACAATAATTCGTCAACAGAAATCATTGTCGGGCCGTTAGAGGGGGTATAGAGGGATTTTTCATTTTCAAAATTACCTCAAAATCAAATATGACTTGGCACGCAACATAGTGGGGTGCAGAATATTCATTTCCATCTGAATAACAATAATTCGTCAACAGAAATCATTGTCGGGTCGTTAGAGGGGGTATAGAGGGATTTTTCATTTTCAATATTTCTTCAAAAATCCAATATGACTTGGCACGCATCATGGTGGGGAGCAGAATATCCATTATCATCTGAATAACAATAATTCGTCAACAGAACTCATTGTCGGGTAGAGGGGGTATAGATGGATTTTTCATTTTCAAAATGACTTCAATAATCAAATAGTACTTGGCACGCATCATGGTGGGGTACAGAATATCCATTTCCATCTCAATAACAATAATTTGTCAACAGAAATCATTGTCGGGTCGTCAGAGGGGGTATAGAGTGATTTTACATTTTCAAAATTACCTCAAAATCAAATATGACTTGGCACGCATCATAGTGGGGTGCAGAATATCCATTTCCATCTGAATAACAATGATTCGACAACAAAAATCATTGACGGGTCGTTGGAGGGGGTATAGAGGGATATTTCATTTTCAAAATTTCTTCAAAAATCTAATATGACTTGGCACGCATCATGGTGGTGTGCAAAGTATCCATGTCCATCTGAATAACAATAATTCGTCAACAGAAATCATTGTCGGGTCGTCATAGGGGGTATAGAGGGATTTTTCATTTTCAATATTTCTTCCAAAATCTTATATGACTTGGCACGCATCATGGTGGGGTGCAGAATATCTATTTCCATCTGAATAACAATAATTCGTCGACAGAAATCATTGTCGGGTCGTTAGAGGGGGTATAGAGGGATTTTTCACTTTCAAAATTACCTAAAAATCAAATATGACTTGGCACGCAACATGGTGGGGTGCAGAATATTCATTTCCATCTGGATAACAATAATTCGTCAACAGAAATCATTGTCGGGTCGTTAGAAGGTGTATAGAGGAATTTTTCATTTTCAATATTTCCTCAAAAATCCAATATGACTTGGCACGCATCATGGTGGGTTGCAGAATATCCATTTCCATCTGAATAACAATAATTCGTCGACAGAAATCATTGTCGGGTCGTCAGAGGGGGTATAGAGGGATTTTTCATTTTCAAAATGACTTCAAAAATCAAATATGACTTGGCACGCATCATAGTGGGGTACAGAATATCCATTTCCATCTCAATAACAATAATTTGTTAACAGAAATCATTGTCGGGTCGACAGAGTGGGTATGGAGGGATTTTTCATTTTCAAAATTACCTCAAAATCAAATATGACTTGGCACGCATCATGGTGGGGTGCAGAATATCCATTTCCATCTAAATAACAATAATTCGTCTACAGAAATCATTGACGGGTCGTTGGAGGGGGTATAGAGGGATATTTCATTTTCAAAATTTCTTCAAAAATCTAATAAGACTTGGCATGCGACATGGTCGGGTGCAGAATATTCATTACCATCTGGATAACGATAATTCGTCAACAGAAATCATTGTCGGGTCGTTAGAGGGGGTATAGAGGGATTTTTCATTTTCAATATTTCTTCAAAAATTCAATATGACTTGGCACGCATCATGGTGGGGTGCAAAATATCCATTGCCATCTGAATAACAATAATTTGTCAACAGAAATCATTGTCGGGCCGTTAGAGGGGGTATAGAGGGATTTTTCATTTTCAAAATTACCTCAAAATCCAATATGACTTGGCACGCATCATGGTGGGGTGCAAAATATCCATTGCCATCTGAATAACAATAATTTGTCAACAGAAATCATTGTCGGGTCGTTAGAGGGGGTATAGAGGGATTTTTCATTTTCAATATTTCTTCAAAAATCTAATATGACTTGGCACGCATCATGGTGGGGTGCAAAATATCCATTTCCATCTGAATAACAATAATTTGTCAACAGAAATCATTGTCGGGCCGTTAGAGGGGGTATAGAGGGATTTTTCATTTTCAAAATTACCTCAAAATCAAATATGACTTGGCACGCAACATGGTGGGGTGCAGAATATTCATTTTCATCTGGATAACAATAATTCGTCAACAGAAATCATTGTCGGGTCGTCAGAGGGGGTATAGAGGGATTTTTCATTTTCAATATTTCTTCAAAAATCCAATATGACTTGGCACGCATCATGGTGGGGTGCAAAATATCCATTGCCATCTGAATAACAATAATTTGTCAACAGAAATCATTGTCGGGCCGTTAGAGGGGGTATAGAGGGATTTTTCATTTTCAAAATTACCTCAAAATCCAATATGACTTGGCACGCATCATGGTGGGGTGCAAAATATCCATTGCCATCTGAATAACAATAATTTGTCAACAGAAATCATTGTCGGGTCGTTAGAGGGGGTATAGAGGGATTTTTCATTTTCAATATTTCTTCAAAAATTCAATATGACTTGGCACGCATCATGGTGGGGTGCAAAATATCCATTTCCATCTGAATAACAATAATTTGTCAACAGAAATCATTGTCGGGCCGTTAGAGGGGGTATAGAGGGATTTTTCATTTTAAAATTTACCTCAAAATCAAATATGACTTGGCACGCATCATGGTGGGGTGCAGAATATCCATTTCCATCTATATAACAATAATTCGTCAACAGAAATAATTGACGGGTCGTTGGAGGGGGTATAGAGAGATTTCTCATTTTCAATATTTCTTCAAAAATCTAATATGACTTGGCACGCATCATGGTGGGGTACAGAATATCCATTTCCATCTCAATAACAATAATTTGTAAACAGAAATCATTGTCGGGTCGTCAGAGGGGGTATAGAGGGATTTTTCATTTTAAAATTTACCTCAAAATCAAATATGACTTGGCACGCATCATGGTGGGGTGCAGAATATCCATTTCCATCTATATAACAATAATTCGTCTACAGAAATAATTGACGGGTCGTTGGAGGGGGTATAGAGGGATTTTTCATTTTCAAAATTTCTTCAAAAATCTAATATGACTTGGCACGCATCATGGTGGGGTGCAGAATATCCATTGCCATCTGAATAACAATAATTTGTCAACAGAAATCATTGTCGGGTCGTTAGAGGGGGTATAGAGGGATTTTTCATTTTCAAAATTACCTCTAAATCAAATATGACTTTGCACGCATCATGGTGGGGTGCAGAATATCTATTTCCATCTGAATAACAATAATTCGTCGACAGAAATCATTGTCGGGTCGTTAGAGGGAGTATAGAAGGATTTTTCATTTTCAAAATGACTTCAAAAATCAAATATGACTTGGCACGCATCATAGTGGGGTACAGAATATCCATTTCCATCTCAATAGCAATAATTTGTTAACAGAAATCATTGTCGGGTCGTCAGAGGGGGTATAGAGGGATATTTCATTTTCAAAATTACCTCAAAATCAAATATGACTTGGCACGCATTATGGTGGGGTGCAGAATATCCATTTCCATCTAAATAACAATAATTCGTCGACAGAAATCATTGTCGGGTCGTTAGAGAGGGTATAGAGGGATTTTTCATTTTCAAAATTACCTCAAAATCAAATATGACTTGGCACGCAACATGGTGGGGTGCAGAATATTCATTTCCATCTGAATAACAATAATTCGTCAACAGAAATCATTGTCGGGTCGTTAGAGGGGGTATAGAGGGATTTTTCATTTTCAATATTTCTTCAAAAATCCAATATGACTTGGCACGCATCATGGTGGGGTGCAGAATATCCATTGCCATCTGAATAACAATAATCTGTCAACAGAAATCATTGTCGGGTCGTTAGGGGGGTATAGAGGGATTTTTCATTTTCAATATTTCTTCAAAAATCCAATATGACTTGGCACGCATCATGGTGGGGTGCAGAATATCCATTGCCATCTGAATAACAATAATTCGTCAACAGAAATCATTGTCGGGTCGTCAGAGGGGGTATAAAGGGATTTCTCATTTTCAATATTTCTTCAAAAATCAAGTATGACTTGGCACGCATCATGGTGAGGTGCAGAATATTTATTTCCATATGAATAACAATAAATCTTCGACAGAAATCATTGTCGGGTCGTTAGAGAGGGTATAGAGGGATTTTTCATTTTCAAAATTACCTCAAAACCAAATATGACTTGGCACGCAACATGGTGGGGTGCAGAATATCCATTATCATCTGAATAACAATAATTCGTGAACAGAAGTCATTGTCGGGTCGTTAGAGGGGGTATAGAGGGATTTTTCATTTTCAAAATGACTTCAAAAATCAAATATGACTTGGCACGCATCATGGTGGGGTACAGAATATCCATTTCCATCTCAATATCAATAATTTGTCAACAGAAATCATTGTCGGGTCGTCAGAGGGGTATAGAGGGATTTTTCATTTTCAAAATTACCTCAAAATCAAATATGACTTGGCACGCATCATAGTGGGGTGCAGAATATTCATTTCCATCTGGATAACAAAAATTCGTCAACAGAAATCATTGCCGGGTCGTTAGAGGGGGTATAGAGGGAATTTTCATTTTCAATATTTTTTCAAAAATCCAATATGACTGGGCACGCATCATGGTGGGGTACAGAATATCCATTTCCATCTGAATAACAATAATTCGTCGACAGAAATCATTGTCGGGTCGTCAGAGGGAGTATAGAGGGATTTTTCATTTTCAAAATGACTTCAAAATTCAAATATGACTTGGCACGCAACATAGTGGGGTACGGAATATCCATTTCCATCTCAATAACAATAATTTGTTAACAGAAATCATTGTCGGGTCGTCAGAGGGGGTATAGAGGGATTTTTCATTTTAAAATTTACCTCAAAATCAAATATGACTTGGCACGCATCATGGTGGGGTGCAGAATATCCATTTCCATCTATATAACAATAATTCGTCAACAGAAATAATTGACGGGTCGTTGGAGGGGGTATAGAGGGATTTCTCATTTTCAATATTTCTTCAAAAATCTAATATGACTTGGCACGCATCATGGTGGGGTACAGAATATCCATTTCCATCTCAATAACAATAATTTGTAAACAGAAATCATTGTCGGGTCGTCAGAGGGGGTATAGAGGGATTTTTCATTTTAAAATTTACCTCAAAATCAAATATGACTTGGCACGCATCATGGTGGGGTGCAGAATATCCATTTCCATCTATATAACAATAATTCGTCAACAGAAATAATTGACGGGTCGTTGGAGGGGGTATAGAGGGATTTCTCATTTTCAATATTTCTTCAAAAATCTAATATGACTTGGCACGCATCATGGTGGGGTGCAGAATATCTATTTCCATCTGAAGAACAATAATTCGTCGACAGAAATCATTGTCGGGTCATTAGAGGGGGTATAGAGGGATTTCTCATTTTCAAAATTACCTCAAAATCAAATATGACTTGGCACGCAACATGGTGGGGTGCAGAATATTCATTTCCATCTGGATAACAAAAATTCGTCAACAGAAATCATTGCCGGGTCGTTAGAGGGGGTATAGAGGGATTTTTCATTCTCAATATTTTTTCAAAAATCCAATATGACTTGGCACGCATCATAGTGGGGTACAGAATATCCATTTCCATCTCAATAACAATAATTTGTTAACAGAAATCATTGTCGGGTCGTCAGAGGGGGTATAGAGGGATTTTTCATTTTCAAATTTACCTCAAAATCAAATATGACTTGGCACGCATCATAGTGGGGTGCAGAATATCCATTTCCATCTGAATAACAATAATTCGTCGACAGAAATCATTGCCGGGTCATTAGAGGGGGTATAGAGGGATTTCTCAATTTCAAAATTACCTCAAAATCATAAATGACTTGGCACGCAACATGGTGGGGTGCAGAATATTCATTTCCATCTGGATAACAAAAATTCGTCAACAGAAATAATTGCCGGGTCGTTAGAGGGGGTATAGAGGGATTTTTCATTTTCAATATTTTTTCAAAAATCCAATATGACTTGGCACACATCATGGTGGGGTGCAGAATATCTATTTCTATCTGAATAACAATAATTCGTCAACAGAAATCGTTGTCGGGTCGTTAGAGGGGGTATAAAGGGATTTTTCATTTTCAAAATGACTTCAAAATTCAAATATGACTTGGCACGCATCATGGTGAGGTGCAGAATATTTATTTCCATATGAATAACAATCATTCTTCGACAGAAATCATTGTCGGGTCGTTAGAGAGGGTATAGAGGGATTTTTCATTTTCAAAATTACCTCAAAATCAAATATGACTTGGCACGCAACATAGTGGGGTGCAGAATATCCATTATCATCTGAATAACAATAATTCGTCAACAGAACTCATTGTCGGGTCGTTAGAGGGGTATAGAGGGATTTTTCATTATCGAAATGACTTCAAAAATCAAATAAGACTTGGCACGCATCATGGTGGGGTACAGAATATCCATCTCCATCTCAATATCAATAATTTGTCACCAGAAATCATTGTCGGGTCGTCAGAGGAGTTATAGAGGGATTTTTCATTTTCAAAATTACCTCAAAATCAAATATGACTTGGCACGCATCATAGTGGGGTGTAGAATATCCATTTTCATCTGAATAACAATAATTCGTCAACAGAAATCATTGACGGGTCGTTGGATGGGGTGTAGAGGGATTTTTCATTTTCAAAATTTCTTCAATAATCTAATATGACTTGGCACGCATCATGGTGGGGTGCAGAATATCCATTGCCATCTGAATAACAATAATTTGTCAACAGAAATCATTGTCGGGTCGTTAGAGGGGGTATAGAGGGATTTTTCATTTTCAAAATTACCTCTAAATCAAATATGACTTTGCACGCATCATGGTGGGGTGCAGAATATCTATTTCCATCTGAATAACAATAATTCGTCGACAGAAATCATTGTCGGGTCGTTAGAGGGAGTATAGAAGGATTTTTCATTTTCAAAATGATTTCAAAAATCAAATATGACTTGGCACGCATCATAGTGGGGTACAGAATATCCATTTCCATCTCAATAGCAATAATTTGTTAACAGAAATCATTGTCGGGTCGTCAGAGGGGGTATAGAGGGATATTTCATTTTCAAAATTACCTCAAAATCAAATATGACTTGGCACGCATTGTGGTGGGGTGCAGAATATCCATTTCCATCTAAATAACAATAATTCGTCGACAGAAATCATTGTCGGGTCGTTAGAGAGGGTATAGAGGGATTTTTCATTTTCAAAATTACCTCAAAATCAAATATGACTTGGCACGCAACATGGTGGGGTGCAAAATATTCATTTCCATCTGAATAACAATAATTCGTCAACAGAAATCATTGTCGGGTCGTTAGAGGGGGTATAGAGGGATTTTTCATTTTCAATATTTCTTCAAAAATCCAATATGACTTGGCACGCATCATGGTGGGGTGCAGAATATCCATTGCCATCTGAATAACAATAATCTGTCTACAGAAATCATTGTCGGGTCGTTAGGGGGGTATAGAGGGATTTTTCATTTTCAATATTTCTTCAAAAATCCAATATGACTTGGCACGCATCATGGTGGGGTGCAGAATATCCATTGCCATCTGAATAACAATAATTCGTCAACAGAAATCATTGTCGGGTCGTCAGAGGGGGTATAAAGGGATTTCTCATTTTCAATATTTCTTCAAAAATCAAATATGACTTGGCACGCATCATGGTGAGGTGCAGAAAACATATTTCCATATGAATAACAATAAATCTTCGACAGAAATCATTGTCGGGTCGTTAGAGAGGGTATAGAGGGATTTTTCATTTTCAAAATTACCTCAAAACCAAATATGACTTGGCACGCAACATGGTGGGGTGCAGAATATCCATTATCATCTGAATAACAATAATTAGTGAACAGAACTCATTGTCGGGTCGTTAGAGGGGGTATAGAGGGATTTTTCATTTTCAAAATGACTTCAAAAATCAAATATGACTTGGCACGCATCATGGTGGGGTACAGAATATCCATTTCCATCTCAATATCAATAATTTGTCAACAGAAATCATTGTCGGGTCGTCAGAGGGGTATAGAGGGATTTTTCATTTTCAAAATTACCTCAAAATCAAATATGACTTGGCACGCATCATAGTGGGGTGCAGAATATTCATTTCCATCTGGATAACAAAAATTCGTCAACAGAAATCATTGCCGGGTCGTTAGAGGGGGTATAGAGGGAATTTTCATTTTCAATATTTTTTCAAAAATCCAATATGACTGGGCACGCATCATGGTGGGGTACAGAATATCCATTTCCATCTGAATAACAATAATTCGTCGACAGAAATCATTGTCGGGTCGTCAGAGGGAGTATAGAGGGATTTTTCATTTTCAAAATGACTTCAAAATTCAAATATGACTTGGCACGCAACATAGTGGGGTACGGAATATCCATTTCCATCTCAATAACAATAATTTGTTAACAGAAATCATTGTCGGGTCGTCAGAGGGGGTATAGAGGGATTTTTCATTTTAAAATTTACCTCAAAATCAAATATGACTTGGCACGCATCATGGTGGGGTGCAGAATATCCATTTCCATCTATATAACAATAATTCGTCAACAGAAATAATTGACGGGTCGTTGGAGGGGGTATAGAGGGATTTCTCATTTTCAATATTTCTTCAAAAATCTAATATGACTTGGCACGCATCACGGTGGGGTGCAGAATATCTATTTCCATCTGAAGAACAATAATTCGTCGACAGAAATCATTGTCGGGTCATTAGAGGGGGTATAGAGGGATTTTTCATTTTCAAAATTACCTCAAAATCAAATATGACTTGGCACGCAACTAGGTGGGGTGCAGAATATTCATTTCCATCTGGATAACAATAATTCGTCAACAGAAATCATTGTCGGGTCGTCAGAGGGGGTATAGAGGGATTTTTCATTTTCAATATTTCTTCAAAAATCCAATATGACTTGGCACGCGTCATAGAGGGGTACAGAATATCTATTTCCATCTCAATAACAATAATTTGTTAACATAAATCATTGTCGGGTCGTCAGAGGGGGTATAGAGGGATTTTTCATTTTCAAAATTACCTCAAAATCAAATATGACTTGGCACGCATCATGATGGGGTGCAGAATATCCATTTCCATCTAAATAACAATAATTCGTCAACAGAAATCATTGTCGGGTCGTCAGAGGGGGTATAGAGGGATTTTTCATTTTCAAAATGACTTCAAAAATCAAATATGACTTGGCACGCATCATAGTGGGGTACAGAATATCCATTTCTATCTCAATAAAAATAATTTGTTAACAGAAATCATTGTCGGGTCGTCAGAGGGGGTACAGAGGGGGATTTTTCATTTTCAATATTTCTTCAAAAATCCAATATGACTTGGCACGCATCATGGTGGGGTGCAAAATATCTATTTCCATCTGAATAACAATAATTCGTCAACAGAAATCATTGTCGGGCCGTTAGAGGGGGTATAGAGGGATTTTTCATTTTCAAAATTACCTCAAAATCAAATATGACTTGGCACGCAACATGGTGGGGTGCAGAATATTCATTTCCATCTGAATAACAATAATTCGTCAACAGAAATCATTGTCGGGTCGTTAGAGGGGGTATAGAGGGACTTTTCATTTTCAATATTTCTTCAAAAATCCAATATGACTTGGCACGCATCATGGTGGGGTGCAGAATATCCATTTTCATCGAAATAACAATAATTCGTCAACAGAAATCATTGTCGGGTCGTCAGAGGGGGTATAGAGGGATTTTTCATTTTCAAAATGACTTCAAAAATCAAATATGACTTGGCACGCATCATAGTGGGGTACAGAATATCCATTTCCATCTCAATAACAATAATTTGTTAACAGAAATCATTGTCGGGTCGTCAGAGGGGGTATAGAGGGATTTTTCATTTTCAAAATGACTTCAAAAATCAAATATGACTTGGCACGCATCATAGTTGTGTACAGAATATCCATTTCCATCTCAATAACAATAATTTGTTAACAGAAATCATTGTCGGGTCGTCAGAGGGGGTATGGAGGGATTTTTCATTTTCAAAATTACCTCAAAATCAAATATGACTTGGCACGCAACATGGTGGGGTGCAGAATATTCATTTCCATCTGAATAACAATAATTCGTCAACAGAAATCATTGACGGGTCGTTGGAGGGGGTATAGAGGGATTTTTCATTTTCAAAATTTCTTCAATATTCTAATATGACTTGGCACGCATCATGGTAGGGTACAGAATATCCATTTCCATCTCAATAACAATAATTTTTCAACAGAAATCATTGTCGGGTCATCAGAGGGGGTATCGAGGGATTTTTCATTTTCAAAATTACCTCAAAATCAAATATGACTTGGCACGCATCATAGTGGGGTGCAGAATATCCATTCCCATATGAATAACAATAATTCGTCAACAGAAATCATTGACGGGTCGTTGGAGGGGGTATAGAGGGATTTTTCATTTTCAAAATTTCTTTAAAATCTAATATGACTTGGCAAGCATAATGGTGGGGTGCAGAATATCCATTTCCATCTGAACAACAATAATTTGTCACCAGAAATTATTGTCGGGTCGTTAGAGGGGGTATAGAGGGATTTTTCATTTTCAATATTTCTTCAAAAATCCAATATGACTTGGCACGCATCATGGTGCGGTGCAAAATATCCATCTCCATCTGAATAACAATAATTTGTCAACAGAAATCATTGTCGGGCCGTTAGAGGGGGTATAGAGGGATTTTTCATTTTCAAAATTACCTTAAAATCAAATATGAGTTGGCACACAACATGGTGGGGTGCAGAATATTCATTTCCATCTGGATAACAATAATTCGTCAACAGAAATCATTGTAGGGTCGTTAGAGGGTGTATAGAGGGATTTTTCATTTTCAATATTTCTTCAAAAATCCAATATGACTTGGCACGAAGCATGGTGGGTTGCAGAATATCCATTTCCATCTGAATAACAATAATTCGTCGACAGAAATCATTGTCGGGTCGTCAGATGGGGTATAGAGGGATTTTTCATTTTCAAAATGACTTCAAAAATGAAATATGACTTGGCACGCGTCATAGTGGGGTACAGAATATCCATTTCCATCTCAATAACAATAATTTGTTAACAGAAATCATTGTCGGGTCGTCAGAGGGGGTATAGAGGGATTTTTCATTTTCAAAATTACCTCAAAATCAAATATGACTTGGCACGCATCATGGTGGGTGCAGAATATCCATTTCCATCTAAATAACAATAATTCGTCAACAGAAATCTTTGTCGGGTCGTCAGAGGGGGTATAGAGGGATTTTTCATTTTCAAAATTTCTTCAAAAATCTAATAAGACTTGGCACGCAACATGGTCGGGTGCAGAATATTCATTACCATCTGGATAACGATAATTTGTCAACAGAAATCATTGTCGGGTCGTTAGAGGGGGTATAGAGGGATTTTTCATTTTCAATATTTCTTCAAAAATCCAATATGACTTGACACGCATCATGGTGGGGTGTAGAATATCCATTTCCATCTGAATAACAATAATTTGTCGACAGAAATCATTGTCGGGTCGTCAGAGGGGGTACAGAGGGATTTTTCATTTTCAAAATTACCTCCAAATGAAATATGACTTGGCACGCATCATGGTGGGGTGCAGAATATCCATTTCCATCTGAATAACAATAATTCGTCAACAGAAATCATTGACGGGTCGTTGGAGGGGGTATAGAGGGATTTTTCATTTTCAAAATTTCTTCAAAAATCTAATATGACTTGGCACGCATCATGGTGGGGTGCAAAATATCCATTGCCATCTGAATATCAATAATTTGTCAACAGAAATCATTGTCGGGTCGTCAGAGGGGTATAGAGGGATTTTTCATTTTCAAAATTACCTCAAAATCAAATATGACTTGGCACGCATCATAGTGGGGTGCAGAATATTCATTTCCATCTGGATAACAAAAATTCGTCAACAGAAATCATTGCCGGGTCGTTAGAGGGGGTATAGAGGGAATTTTCATTTTCAATATTTTTTCAAAAATCCAATATGACTGGGCACGCATCATGGTGGGGTACAGAATATCCATTTCCATCTGAATAACAATAATTCGTCGACAGAAATCATTGTCGGGTCGTCAGAGGGAGTATAGAGGGATTTTTCATTTTCAAAATGACTTCAAAATTCAAATATGACTTGGCACGCAACATAGTGGGGTACGGAATATCCATTTCCATCTCAATAACAATAATTTGTTAACAGAAATCATTGTCGGGTCGTCAGAGGGGGTATAGAGGGATTTTTCATTTTAAAATTTACCTCAAAATCAAATATGACTTGGCACGCATCATGGTGGGGTGCAGAATATCCATTTCCATCTATATAACAATAATTCGTCAACAGAAATAATTGACGGGTCGTTGGAGGGGGTATAGAGGGATTTCTCATTTTCAATATTTCTTCAAAAATCTAATATGACTTGGCACGCATCATGGTGGGGTACAGAATATCCATTTCCATCTCAATAACAATAATTTGTAAACAGAAATCATTGTCGGGTCGTCAGAGGGGGTATAGAGGGATTTTTCATTTTAAAATTTACCTCAAAATCAAATATGACTTGGCACGCATCATGGTGGGGTGCAGAATATCCATTTCCATCTATATAACAATAATTCGTCAACAGAAATAATTGACGGGTCGTTGGAGGGGGTATAGAGGGATTTCTCATTTTCAATATTTCTTCAAAAATCTAATATGACTTGGCACGCATCACGGTGGGGTGCAGAATATCTATTTCCATCTGAAGAACAATAATTCGTCGACAGAAATCATTGTCGGGTCATTAGAGGGGGTATAGAGGGATTTTTCATTTTCAAAATTACCTCAAAATCAAATATGACTTGGCACGCAACTAGGTGGGGTGCAGAATATTCATTTCCATCTGGATAACAATAATTCGTCAACAGAAATCATTGTCGGGTCGTCAGAGGGGGTATAGAGGGATTTTTCATTTTCAATATTTCTTCAAAAATCCAATATGACTTGGCACGCGTCATAGAGGGGTACAGAATATCTATTTCCATCTCAATAACAATAATTTGTTAACATAAATCATTGTCGGGTCGTCAGAGGGGGTATAGAGGGATTTTTCATTTTCAAAATTACCTCAAAATCAAATATGACTTGGCACGCATCATGATGGGGTGCAGAATATCCATTTCCATCTAAATAACAATAATTCGTCAACAGAAATCATTGTCGGGTCGTCAGAGGGGGTATAGAGGGATTTTTCATTTTCAAAATGACTTCAAAAATCAAATATGACTTGGCACGCATCATAGTGGGGTACAGAATATCCATTTCTATCTCAATAAAAATAATTTGTTAACAGAAATCATTGTCGGGTCGTCAGAGGGGGTACAGAGGGGGATTTTTCATTTTCAATATTTCTTCAAAAATCCAATATGACTTGGCACGCATCATGGTGGGGTGCAAAATATCTATTTCCATCTGAATAACAATAATTCGTCAACAGAAATCATTGTCGGGCCGTTAGAGGGGGTATAGAGGGATTTTTCATTTTCAAAATTACCTCAAAATCAAATATGACTTGGCACGCAACATGGTGGGGTGCAGAATATTCATTTCCATCTGAATAACAATAATTCGTCAACAGAAATCATTGTCGGGTCGTTAGAGGGGGTATAGAGGGACTTTTCATTTTCAATATTTCTTCAAAAATCCAATATGACTTGGCACGCATCATGGTGGGGTGCAGAATATCCATTTTCATCGAAATAACAATAATTCGTCAACAGAAATCATTGTCGGGTCGTCAGAGGGGGTATAGAGGGATTTTTCATTTTCAAAATGACTTCAAAAATCAAATATGACTTGGCACGCATCATAGTGGGGTACAGAATATCCATTTCCATCTCAATAACAATAATTTGTTAACAGAAATCATTGTCGGGTCGTCAGAGGGGGTATAGAGGGATTTTTCATTTTCAAAATGACTTCAAAAATCAAATATGACTTGGCACGCATCATAGTTGTGTACAGAATATCCATTTCCATCTCAATAACAATAATTTGTTAACAGAAATCATTGTCGGGTCGTCAGAGGGGGTATGGAGGGATTTTTCATTTTCAAAATTACCTCAAAATCAAATATGACTTGGCACGCAACATGGTGGGGTGCAGAATATTCATTTCCATCTGAATAACAATAATTCGTCAACAGAAATCATTGACGGGTCGTTGGAGGGGGTATAGAGGGATTTTTCATTTTCAAAATTTCTTCAATATTCTAATATGACTTGGCACGCATCATGGTAGGGTACAGAATATCCATTTCCATCTCAATAACAATAATTTTTCAACAGAAATCATTGTCGGGTCATCAGAGGGGGTATCGAGGGATTTTTCATTTTCAAAATTACCTCAAAATCAAATATGACTTGGCACGCATCATAGTGGGGTGCAGAATATCCATTCCCATATGAATAACAATAATTCGTCAACAGAAATCATTGACGGGTCGTTGGAGGGGGTATAGAGGGATTTTTCATTTTCAAAATTTCTTTAAAATCTAATATGACTTGGCAAGCATAATGGTGGGGTGCAGAATATCCATTTCCATCTGAACAACAATAATTTGTCACCAGAAATTATTGTCGGGTCGTTAGAGGGGGTATAGAGGGATTTTTCATTTTCAATATTTCTTCAAAAATCCAATATGACTTGGCACGCATCATGGTGCGGTGCAAAATATCCATCTCCATCTGAATAACAATAATTTGTCAACAGAAATCATTGTCGGGCCGTTAGAGGGGGTATAGAGGGATTTTTCATTTTCAAAATTACCTTAAAATCAAATATGAGTTGGCACACAACATGGTGGGGTGCAGAATATTCATTTCCATCTGGATAACAATAATTCGTCAACAGAAATCATTGTAGGGTCGTTAGAGGGTGTATAGAGGGATTTTTCATTTTCAATATTTCTTCAAAAATCCAATATGACTTGGCACGAAGCATGGTGGGTTGCAGAATATCCATTTCCATCTGAATAACAATAATTCGTCGACAGAAATCATTGTCGGGTCGTCAGATGGGGTATAGAGGGATTTTTCATTTTCAAAATGACTTCAAAAATGAAATATGACTTGGCACGCGTCATAGTGGGGTACAGAATATCCATTTCCATCTCAATAACAATAATTTGTTAACAGAAATCATTGTCGGGTCGTCAGAGGGGGTATAGAGGGATTTTTCATTTTCAAAATTACCTCAAAATCAAATATGACTTGGCACGCATCGTGGTGGGTGCAGAATATCCATTTCCATCTAAATAACAATAATTCGTCAACAGAAATCTTTGTCGGGTCGTCAGAGGGGGTATAGAGGGATTTTTCATTTTCAAAATTTCTTCAAAAATCTAATAAGACTTGGCACGCAACATGGTCGGGTGCAGAATATTCATTACCATCTGGATAACGATAATTTGTCAACAGAAATCATTGTCGGGTCGTTAGAGGGGGTATAGAGGGATTTTTCATTTTCAATATTTCTTCAAAAATCCAATATGACTTGACACGCATCATGGTGGGGTGTAGAATATCCATTTCCATCTGAATAACAATAATTTGTCGACAGAAATCATTGTCGGGTCGTCAGAGGGGGTACAGAGGGATTTTTCATTTTCAAAATTACCTCCAAATGAAATATGACTTGGCACGCATCATGGTGGGGTGCAGAATATCCATTTCCATCTGAATAACAATAATTCGTCAACAGAAATCATTGACGGGTCGTTGGAGGGGGTATAGAGGGATTTTTCATTTTCAAAATTTCTTCAAAAATCTAATATGACTTGGCACGCATCATGGTGGGGTGCAAAATATCCATTGCCATCTGAATAACAATAATTTGTCAACAGAAATCATTGTCGGGCCGTTAGAGGGGGTATAGAGGGATTTTTCATTTTCAAAATTACCTCAAAATCAAATATGACTTGGCACGCAACATGGTGGAGTGCAGAATATTAATTTCCATCTGAATAACAATAATTCGTCAACAGAAATCATTGTCGGGTCGGTTAAAGGGGGTATAGAGGGATTTTTCATTTTCAATATTTCTTCAAAAATCTAATATGACTTGGCACGCATCATGGTGGGATGCAGAATATCCATTATTATCTGAATAACAATAATTCGTCAACAGAACTCATTGTCGGGTCGTTAGAGGGTGTATAGAGGGATTTCTCATTTTCAAAATGACTTCAAAATTCAAATATGACTTGGCAAGCATCATATTGGGGTACAGAATATCCATTTCCATCTCAATAACAATAATTTGTCATCAGAAATCATTGTCGGGTCGTCAGAGGGGGTATAGAGGGATTTATATTTTCAAAATTACCTCAAAAATCTAATATGACTTGGCACGCATCATGGTGGGGTGCAGAATATCCATTTCCATCTGAATAACAATAATTTGTCAACAGAAATCATTGTCGGGTCGTTAGAGGGGGTATAGAGGGATTTTTCATTTTCAATATTTCTTCAAAAATCCAATATGACTTGGCACGCATCATGGTGGGGTGCAAAATATCCATTTCCATCTGAATAACAATAATTTGTCAACAGAAATCATTGTCGGGCCGTTAGAGGGGGTCTAGAGGGATTTTTCATTTTCAAAATTACCTCAAAATCAAATATGACTTGGCACGCAACATGGTGGGGTGCAGAATATTCATTTCCATCTGGATAACAATAATTCGTCAACAGAAATCATTGTCGGGTCGTCAGACGGGGTATAGAGGGATTTTTCATTTCCAATATTTCTTCAAAAATCCAATATGACTTGGCACGCGTCATAGAGGGGTACAGAATATCCATTTCCATCTCAATAACAATAATTTGTTAACATAAATCATTGTCGGGTCGTCAGAGGGGGTATAGAGGGATTTTTCATTTTTAAAATTACCTCAAAATCAAATATGACTTGGCACGCATCATGGTGGGGTGCAGAATATCCATTTCCATCTAAATAACAATAATTCGTCAACAGAAATCATTGTCGGGTCGTCAGAGGGGGTATAGAAGGATTTTTCATTTTCAAAATGACTTCAAAAATCAAATATGACTAGGCACGCATCATAGTGGGGTACAGAATATCCATTTCCATCTCAATAACAATAATTTGTTAACAGAAATCATTGTCGGGTCGTCAGAGGGGGTACAGAGGGGGATTTTTCATTTTCAATATTTCTTCAAAAATCCAATATGACTTGGCACGCATCATGGTGGGGTGCAGAATATCTATTTCCATCTGAATAACAATAATTCGTCAACAGAAATCATTGTCGGGCCGTTAGAGGGGGTATAGAGGGATTTTTCATTTTCAAAATTACCTCAAAATCAAATATGACTTGGCACGCAACATAGTGGGGTGCAGAATATTCATTTCCATCTGAATAACAATAATTCGTCAACAGAAATCATTGTCGGGTCGTTAGAGGGGGTATAGAGGGATTTTTCATTTTCAATATTTCTTCAAAAATCCAATATGACTTGGCACGCATCATAGTGGGGAGCAGAATATCCATTATCATCTGAATAACAATAATTCGTCAACAGAACTCATTGTCGGGTAAAGGGGGTATAGATGGATTTTTCATTTTCAAAATGACTTCAATAATCAAATAGTACTTGGCACGCATCATGGTGGGGTACAGATTATCCATTTCCATCTCAATAACAATAATTTGTCAACAGAAATCAATGTCGGGTCGTCAGAGGGGGTATAGAGTGATTTTACATTTTCAAAATTACCTCAAAATCAAATATGACTTGGCACGCATCATAGTGGGGTGCAGAATATCCATTTCCATCTGAATAACAATGATTCGACAACAGAAATCATTGACGGGTCGTTGGAGGGGGTATAGAGGGATATTTCATTTTCAAAATTTCTTCAAAAATCTAATATGACTTGGCACGCATCATGGTGGTGTGCAAAGTATCCATGTCCATCTGAATAACAATAATTCGTCAACAGAAATCATTGTCGGGTCGTCAGAGGGGGTATAGAGGGATTTTTCATTTTCAATATTTCTTCCAAAATCTTATATGACTTGGCACGCATCATGGTGGGGTGCAGAATATCTATTTCCATCTGAATAACAATAATTCGTCGACAGAAATCATTGTCGGGTCGTTAGAGGGGGTATAGAGGGATTTTTCACTTTCAAAATTACCTAAAAATCAAATATGACTTGGCACGCAACATGGTGGGGTGCAGAATATTCATTTCCATCTGGATAACAATAATTCGTCAACAGAATTCATTGTCGGGTCGTTAGAAGGTGTATAGAGGAATTTTTCATTTTCAATATTTCCTCAAAAATCCAATATGACTTGGCACGCATCATGGTGGGTTGCAGAATATCCATTTCCATCTGAATAACAATAATTCGTCGACAGAAATCATTGTCGGGTCGTCAGAGGGGGTATAGAGGGATTTTTCATTTTCAAAATGACTTCAAAAATCAAATATGACTTGGCACGCATCATAGTGGGGTACAGAATATCCATTTCCATCTCAATAACAATAATTTGTTAACAGAAATCATTGTCGGGTCGTCAGAGTGGGTATGGAGGGATTTTTCATTTTCAAAATTACCTCAAATTCAAATATGACTTGGCACGCATCATGGTGGGGTGCAGAATATCCATTTCCATCTAAATAACAATAATTCGTCAACAGAAATCATTGACGGGTCGTTGGAGGGGGTATAGAGGGATATTTCATTTTCAAAATTTCTTCAAAAATCTAATAAGACTTGGCACGCAACATGGTCGGGTGCAGAATATTCATTACCATCTGGATAACGATAATTCGTCAACAGAAATCATTGTCGGGTCGTTAGAGGGGGTATAGAGGGATTTTTCATTTTCAATATTTCTTCAAAAATCCAATATGACTTGGCACGCATCATGGTGGGGTGCAAAATATCCATTGCCATCTGAATAACAATAATTTGTCAACAGAAATCATTGTCGGGCCGTTAGAGGGGGTATAGAGGGATTTTTCATTTTCAAAATTACCTCAAAATCCAATATGACTTGGCACGCATCATGGTGGGGTGCAAAATATCCATTGCCATCTGAATAACAATAATTTGTCAACAGAAATCATTGTCGGGTCGTTAGAGGGGGTATAGAGGGATTTTTCATTTTCAATATTTCTTCAAAAATTCAATATGACTTGGCACGCATCATGGTGGGGTGCAAAATATCCATTTCCATCTGAATAACAATAATTTGTCAAAAGAAATCATTGTCGGGCCGTTAGAGGGGGTATAGAGGGATTTTTCATTTTCAAAATTACCTCAAAATCAAATATGACTTGGCACGCAACATGGTGGGGTGCAGAATATTCATTTCCATCTGGATAACAATAATTCGTCAACAGAAATCATTGTCGGGTCGTCAGAGGGGATATAGAGGGATTTCTCATTTTCAATATTTCTTCAAAAATCCAATATGACTTGGCACGCGTCATAGAGGGGTACAGAATATCCATTTCCAGCTCAATAACAATAATTTGTTAACATAAATCATTGTCGGGTCGTCAGAGGGGGAATAGAGGGATTTTTCATTTTCAAAATTACCTCAAAATCAAATATGACTTGGCACGCATCATGGTGGGGTGCAGAATATCCATTTCCATCTAAATAACAATAATTCGTCAACAGAAATCATTGTCGGGTCGTCAGAGGGGGTATAGAGGGATTTTTCATTTTCAAAATGACTTCAAAAATCAAATATGACTTGGCACGCATCATAGTGGGGTACAGAATATCCATTTCCATCTCAATAACAATAATTTGTTAACAGAAATCATTTTCGGGTCGTCAGAGGGGGTACAGAGGGGGATTTTTCATTTTCAATATTTCTTCAAAAATCCAATATGACTTGGCACGCATCATGGTGGGGTGCAGAATATCTATTTCCATCTGAATAACAATAATTCGTCAAGAGAAATCATTGTCGGGTCGTCAGAGGGGGTATAGAGGGATTTTTCATTTTCAAAATTACCTCAAAATCAAATATGACTTGGCACGCAACATAGTGGGGTGCAGAATATTCATTTCCATCTGAATAACAATAATTCGTCAACAGAAATCATTGTCGGGTCGTTAGAGGGGGTATAGAGGGACTTTTCATTTTCAATATTTCTTCAAAAATCCAATATGACTTGCCACGCATCATGGTGGGGTGCAGAATATCCATTTCCATCTAAATAACAATAATTCGTCAACAGAAATCATTGTCGGGTCGTCAGAGTGGGTATAGAGGGATTTTTCATTTTCAAAATGACTTCAAAAATCAAATATGACTTGGCACGCATCATAGTGGGGTACAGAATATCCATTTCCATCTCAATAACAATAATTTGATAACAGAAATCATTGTCGGGTCGTCAGAAGGGGTATAGAGGGATTTTTCATTTTCAAAATGACTTCAAAAATCAAATATGACTTGGCACGCATCATAGTGGGGTACAGAATATCCATTCCCATCTCAATAACAATAATTTGTTAACAGAAATCATTGTCGGGTCGTCAGAGGGGGTATGGAGGGATTTTTCATTTTCAAAATTACCTCAAAATCAAATATGACTTGGCACGCAACATGGTGGGGTGCAGAATATTCATTTCCATCTGAATAACAATAATTCGTCAACAGAAATCATTGACGGGTCGTTGGAGGGGGTATAGAGGGATTTTTCATTTTCAAAATTTCTTTAAAATCTAATATGACTTGGCAAGCATCATGGTGGGGTGCAGAATATCCATTTCCATCTGAACAACAATAATTTGTCACCAGAAATTATTGTCGGGTCGTTAGAGGGGGTATAGAGGGATTTTTCATTTTCAATATTTCTTCAAAAATCCAATATGACTTGGCACGCATCATGGTGGGGTGCAAAATATCCATTTCCATCTGATTAACAATAATTTGTCAACAGAAATCATTGTCGGGCCGTTAGAGGGGGTATAGAGGGATTTTTCTTTTTAAAAATTACCTTAAAATCAAATATGACTTGGCACGCAACATGGTGGGGTGCAGAATATTCATTTCCATCTGGATAACAATAATTCGTCAACAGAAATCATTGTCGGGTCGTTAGAGGGTGTATAGAGGGATTTTTCATTTTCAATATTTCTTCAAAAATCCAATATGACTTGGAACGCATCATGGTGGGTTGCAGAATATCCATTTCTATCTGAATAACAATAATTCGTCGACAGAAATCATTGTCGGGTCGTCAGAGGGGGTATAGAGGGATTTTTCATTTTCAAAATGACTTCAAAAATCTAATATGACTTGGCACGCATCATGGTGGGGTGCAAAATATCCATTGCCATCTGAATAACAATAATTTGTCAACAGAAATCATTGTCGGGCCGTTAGAGGGGGTATAGAGGGATTTTTCATTTTCAAAATTACCTCAAAATCAAATATGACTTGGCACGCAACATGGTGGAGTGTAGAATATTAATTTCCATCTAAATAACAATAATTCGTCAACAGTAATCATTGTCGGGTCGGTTAGAGGGGGTATAGAGGGATATTTCATTTTCAATATTTCTTCAAAAATCCAATATGACTTGACACGCATCATGGTGGGGTGCAGAATATCCATTTCCATCTGAATAACAATAATTTGTCGACAGAAATCATTGTCGGGTCGTCAAAGGGGGTACAGAGGGATTTTTCATTTTCAATATTACCTCCAAATGAAATATGACTTGGCACGCATCATGGTGGGGTGCAGAATATCCATTTCCATCTGAATAACAATAATTCGTCAACAGAAATCATTGACGGGTCGTTGGAGGGGGTATAGAGGGATTTTTCATTTTCAAAATTTCTTCAAAAATCTAATATGACTTGGCACGCATCATGGTGGGGTGCAAAATATCCATTGCCATCTGAATAACAATAATTTGTCAACAGAAATCATTGTCGGGCCGTTAGAGGGGGTATAGAGGGATTTTTCATTTTCAAAATTACCTCAAAATCAAATATGACTTGGCACGCAACATGGTGGAGTGCAGAATATTAATTTCCATCTAAATAACAATAATTTGTCAACAGAAATCATTGTCGGGTCGGTTAGAGGGGGTATAGAGGGATTTTTCATTTTCAATATTTCTTCAAAAATCCAATATGACTTGGCACGCATCATGGTGGGGTGCAGAATATCCATTTCCATCTGAATAACAATAATTTGTCAACAGAAATCATTGTCGGGCCGTTAGAGGGGGTATAGAGGAATTTTTCATTTTCAAAATTACCTCAAAATCAAATATGACTTGGCACGCAACATGGTGGAGTGCAGAATATTAATTTCCATCTGAATAACAATAATTCGTCAACAGAAATCATTGTCGGGTCGGTTAGAGGGGGTATAGAGGGATTTTTCATTTTCAATATTTCTTCAAAAATCCAATATGACTTGGCACGCATCATGGTGGGATGCAGAATATCCATTATTATCTGAATAACAATAATTCGTCAACAGAACTCATTGTCGGGTCGTTAGAGGGTGTATAGAGGGATTTCTCATTTTCAAAATGACTTCAAAATTCAAATATGACTTGGCACGCATCATATTGGGGTACAGAATATCTATTTCCATCTCAATAACAATAATTTGTCATCAGGAATCATTATCGGGTCGTCAGAGGGGGTATAGAGGGATTTTTATTTTCAAAATTACCTCAAAAATCTAATATGACTTGGCACGCATCATGGTGGGGTGCAAAGTATCCATGTCCATCTGAATAACAATAAATTGTCGAAAGAAATCATTGTCGGGTCGTCAGAGGGGAAATAGAGGGGGATTTTTCATTTTCAAAATAACCTCAAAATCAAATATGACTTGGCACGCAACATGGTGGAGTGCAGAATATTAATTTCCATCTGAATAACAATAATTCGTCAACAGAAATCATTGTCGGGTCGGTTAGAGGGGGTATAGAGGGATTTTTCATTTTCAATATTTCTTCAAAAATCCAATATGACTTGACACGCATCATGGTGGGATGCAGAATATCCTTTATTATCTGAATAACAATAATTCGTCAACAGAACTCATTGTCGGGTCGTTAGAGGGTGTATAGAGGGATTTCTCATTTTCAAAATGACTTCAAAATTCAAATATGACTTGGCACGCATCATAATGGGGTACAGAATATCCATTTTCATCTCAATAACAACAATTTGTCATCAGAAATCATTGTCGGGTCGTCAGAGGGGGTATAGAGGGATTTTTATTTTCAAAATTACCTCAAAAATCTAATATGACTTGGCACGCATCATGGTGGGGTGCAAAGTATCCATGTCCATCTGAATGACAATAATTCGTCAACAGAAATCATTGTCGGGTCGTCATAGAGGGTATAGAGGGATTTCTCATTTTCAATATTTCTTCAAAAATCTAATATGACTTGGCACGTATCATGGTGGGGTGCAGAATATCTATTTCCATCTAAATAACAATAATTTGTCAACAGAAATCATTGTCGGGTCGTTAGAGGGCGTATAGAGGGATTTCTCATTTTCAATATTTCTTCAAATATCTAATATGACTTGGCACGCATCATGGTGAGGTGCAGAATATCTATTTCCATCTGAATAACAATAATTCGTCGACAGAATTCATTGTCGGGTCGTTAGAGGGGGTATAGAGGGATTTTTCATTTTCAAAATATCTTCAAATATCTAATATGAGTTAGCACGCATCATGGTGGGGTGCAGAATATCCATTTCCATCTGAATAACAATAATTTGTCAACAGAAATCATTGACGGGTCGTTGGAGGGGGAATAGAGGGATTTTTCATTTTCAAAATTTCTTCGAAAATCTAATATGACTTGGCAGGCATCATGGTGGGGTGCAAAGTATCCATGTCCATCTGAATAACAATAAATTGTCGAAAGAAATCATTGTCGGGTCGTCAGAGGGGAAATAGAGGGGGATTTTTCATTTTCAAAATAACCTCAAAATCAAATATGACTTGGCACGCAACATGGTGGAGTGCAGAATATTAATTTCCATCTGAATAACATTAATTCGTCAACAGAAATCATTGTCGGGTCGGTTAGAGGGGGTATAGAGGGATTTTTCATTTTCAATATTTCTTCAAAAATCCAATATGACTTGGCACGCATCATGGTGGGATGCAGAATATCCTTTATTATCTGAATAACAATAATTCGTCAACAGAACTCATTGTCGGGTCGTTAGAGGGTGTATAGAGGGATTTCTCATTTTCAAAATGACTTCAAAATTCAAATATGACTTGGCACGCATCATAATGGGGTACAGAATATCCATTTTCATCTCAATAACAACAATTTGTCATCAGAAATCATTGTCGGGTCGTCAGAGGGGGTATAGAGGGATTTTTATTTTCAAAATTACCTCAAAAATCTAATATGACTTGGCACGCATCATGGTGGGGTGCAGAATATCCATTTCCATCTGAATAACAATAATTCGTCAACAGAAATCATTGTCGGGTCGTTAGAGGGGGTATAGAGGGATTTTTCATTTTCAATATTTCTTCAAAAATCCAATATGACTTGGCACGCATCATGGTGGGGTGCAAAATATCCGTTTCCATCTGAATAACAATAATTTTTCAACAGAAATCATTGTCGGGCCGTTAGAGGGTGTATAGAGGGATTTTTCATTTTCAAAATTACCTCAAAATCAAATATGACTTGGCACGCAACATGGTGGGGTGCAGAATATTCATTTCCATCTGGATAACAATAATTCGTCAACAGAAATCATTGTCGGGTCGTCAGAGGGGGTATAGAGGGATTTTTCATTTTCAATATTTCTTCAAAAATCCAATATGACTTGGCACGCGTCATAGAGGGGTACAGAATATCCATTTCCATCTCAATAACAATAATTTGTTAACATAAATCATTGTCGGGTCGTCAGAGGGGGTATAGAGGGATTTTTCATTTTCAAAATTACCTCAAAATCAAATATGACTTGGCACGCATCATGGTGGGGTGCAGAATATCCATTTCCATCTAAATAACAATAATTCGTCAACAGAAATCATTGTCGGGTCGTCAGAGGGGGTATAGAGGGATTTTTCATTTTCAAAATGACTTCAAAAATCAAATATGACTTGGCACGCATCATAGTGGGGTACAGAAAATCCATTTCCATCTCAATAACAATAATTTTTTAACAGAAATCATTGTCGGGTCGTCAGAGGGGGTACAGAGGGGGATTTTTCATTTTCAATATTTCTTCAAAAATCCAATATGACTTGGCACGCATCATGGTGGGGTGCAGAATATCTATTTCCATCTGAATAACAATAATTCGTCAACAGAAATCATTGTCGGGTCGTTAGAGGGGGTATAGAGGGATTTTTCATTTTCAAAATTACCTCAAAATCAAATATGACTTGGCACGCAACATGGTGGGGTGCAGAATATTCATTTCCATCTGAATAACAATAATTCGTCAACAGAAATCATTGTCGGGTCGTTAGAGGGGGTATAGAGGGATTTTTCATTTTCAAAGTGACTTCAAAAATCAAATATGACTTGGCACGCATCATAGTGGGGTACAGAATATCCATTTCCATCTCAATAACAATAATTTGGTAACAGAAATCATTGTCGGGTCGACAGAGGGGGTATGGAGGGATTTTTCATTTTCAAAATTACCTCAAAATCAAATATGACTTGGCACGCAACATGGTGGGGTGCAGAATATCTATTTCCATCTGAATAACAATAATTCGTCAACAGAAATCATTGTCGGGCCGTTAGAGGGGGTATAGAGGGATTTTTCATTTTCAAAATTACCTCAAAATCAAATATGACTTGGCACGCAACATGGTGGGGTGCAGAATATTCATTTCCATCTGAATAACAATAATTCGTCAACAGAAATCATTGTCGGGTCGTTAGAGGGGGTATAGAGGGATTTTTCATTTTCAAAATGACTTCAAAAATCAAATATGACTTGGCACGCATCATAGTGGGGTACAGAAAATCCATTTCCATCTCAATAACAATAATTTGTTAACAGAAATCATTGTCGGGTCGTCAGAGGGGGTACAGAGGGGGATTTTTCATTTTCAATATTTCTTCAAAAATCCAATATGACTTGGCACGCATCATGGTGGGGTGCAGAATATCCATTTTCATCTAAATAACAATAATTCGTCAACAGAAATCATTGTCGGGTCGTCAGAGGGGGTATAGAGGGATTATTCATTTTCAAAATGACTTCAAAAATCAAATATGACTTGGCACGCATCATAGTGGGGTACAGAATATCCATTTCCATCTCAATAACAATAATTTGTTAACAGAAATCATTGTCGGGTCGTCAGAGGGGGTATAGAGGGATTTTTCATTTTCAAAATGACTTCAAAAATCAAATATGACTTGGCACGCATCATAGTGGGGTACAGAATATCCATTTCCATCTCAATAACAATAATTTGGTAACAGAAATCATTGTCGGGTCGACAGAGGGGGTATGGAGGGATTTTTCATTTTCAAAATTACCTCAAAATCAAATATGACTTGGCACGCAACATGGTGGGGTGCAGAATATTCATTTCCATCTGAATAACAATAATTCGTCAACAGAAATCATTGACGGGTCGTTGGAGGGGGTATAGAGGGATTTTTCATTTTCAAAATTTCTTCAATATTCTAATATGACTTGGCACGCATCATGGTAGGGTACAGAATATTTATTTCCATCTCTATAACAATAATTTTTTAACAGAAATCATTGTCGGGTCATCAGAGGGGGTATAGAGGGATTTTTCATTTTCAAAATTACCTCAAAATCAAATATGACTTGGCACGCATCATAGTGGGGTACAGAATATCCATTTCCATCTCAATAACAATAATTTGGTAACAGAAATCATTGTCGGGTCATCAGAGGGGGTATAGAGGGATTTTTCATTTTCAAAATTACCTCAAAATCAAATATGACTTGGCACGCATCATAGTGGGGTGCAGAATATCCAATCCCATCTGAATAACAATAATTCGTCAACAGAAATCATTGACGGGTCGTTGGAGGGGGTATAGAGGGATTTTTCATTTTCAAAATTTCTTTAAAATCTAATATGACTTGGCAAGCATCATGGTGGGGTGCAGAATATCCATTTCCATCTGAACAACAATAATTTGTCACCAGAAATTATTGTCGGGTCGTTAGAGGGGGTATAGAGGGATTTTTCATTTTCAAAATTTCTTCAATATTCTAATATGACTTGGCACGCATCATGGTAGGGTACAGAATATTTATTTCCATCTCTATAACAATAATTTTTTAACAGAAATCATTGTCGGGTCATCAGAGGGGGTATAGAGGGATTTTTCATTTTCAAAATTACCTCAAAATCAAATATGACTTGGCACGCATCATAGTGGGGTACAGAATATCCATTTCCATCTCAATAACAATAATTTGGTAACAGAAATCATTGTCGGGTCATCAGAGGGGGTATAGAGGGATTTTTCATTTTCAAAATTACCTCAAAATCAAATATGACTTGGCACGCATCATAGTGGGGTGCAGAATATCCATTCCCATCTGAATAACAATAATTCGTCAACAGAAATCATTGACGGGTCGTTGGAGGGGGTATAGAGGGATTATTCATTTTCAAAATTTCTTTAAAATCTAATATGACTTGGCAAGCATCATGGTGGGGTGCAGAATATCCATTTCCATCTGAACAACAATAATTTGTCACCAGAAATTATTGTCGGGTCGTTAGAGGGGGTATAGAGGGATTTTTCATTTTCAATATTTCTTCAAAAATCCAATATTACTTGGCACGCATCATGGTGGGGTGCAAAATATCCATTTCCATCTGAATAACAATAATTTGTCAACAGAAATCATTGTCGGGCCGTTAGAGGGGGTATAGAGGGATTTTTCAATTTCAAAATTACCTCAAAATCAAATATGACTTGGCACGCAACATGGTGGAGTGCAGAATATTAATTTCCATCTAAATAACAATAATTTGTCAACAGAAATCATTGTCGGGTCGGTTAGAGGGGGTATAGAGGGATTTTTCATTTTCAATATTTCTTCAAAAATCCAATATGACTTGGCACGCATCATGGTGGGGTGCAGAATATCCATTTCCATCTGAATAACAATAATTTGTCAACAGAAATCATTGTCGGGCCGTTAGAGGGGGTATAGAGGAATTTTTCATTTTCAAAATTACCTCAAAATCAAATATGACTTGGCACGCAACATGGTGGAGTGCAGAATATTAATTTCCATCTGAATAACAATAATTCGTCAACAGAAATCATTGTCGGGTCGGTTAGAGGGGGTATAGAGGGATTTTTCATTTTCAATATTTCTTCAAAAATCCAATATGACTTGGCACGCATCATGGTGGGATGCAGAATATCCATTATTATCTGAATAACAATAATTCGTCAACAGAACTCATTGTCGGGTCGTTAGAGGGTGTATAGAGGGATTTCTCATTTTCAAAATGACTTCAAAATTCAAATATGACTTGGCACGCATCATATTGGGGTACAGAATATCTATTTCCATCTCAATAACAATAATTTGTCAACAGGAATCATTATCGGGTCGTCAGAGGGGGTATAGAGGGATTTTTATTTTCAAAATTACCTCAAAAATCTAATATGACTTGGCACGCATCATGGTGGGGTGCAAAGTATCCATGTCCATCTGAATAACAATAAATTGTCGAAAGAAATCATTGTCGGGTCGTCAGAGGGGAAATAGAGGGGGATTTTTCATTTTCAAAATAACCTCAAAATCAAATATGACTTGGCACGCAACATGGTGGAGTGCAGAATATTAATTTCCATCTGAATAACAATAATTCGTCAACAGAAATCATTGTCGGGTCGGTTAGAGGGGGTATAGAGGGATTTTTCATTTTCAATATTTCTTCAAAAATCCAATATGACTTGGCACGCATCATGGTGGGATGCAGAATATCCTTTATTATCTGAATAACAATAATTCGTCAACAGAACTCATTGTCGGGTCGTTAGAGGGTGTATAGAGGGATTTCTCATTTTCAAAATGACTTCAAAATTCAAATATGACTTGGCACGCATCATAATGGGGTACAGAATATCCATTTTCATCTCAATAACAACAATTTGTCATCAGAAATCATTGTCGGGTCGTCAGAGGGGGTATAGAGGGATTTTTATTTTCAAAATTACCTCAAAAATCTAATATGACTTGGCACGCATCATGGTGGGGTGCAAAGTATCCATGTCCATCTGAATGACAATAATTCGTCAACAGAAATCATTGTCGGGTCGTCATAGAGGGTATAGAGGGATTTCTCATTTTCAATATTTCTTCAAAAATCTAATATGACTTGGCACGTATCATGGTGGGGTGCAGAATATCTATTTCCATCTAAATAACAATAATTTGTCAACAGAAATCATTGTCGGGTCGTTAGAGGGCGTATAGAGGGATTTCTCATGTTCAATATTTCTTCAAATATCTAATATGACTTGGCACGCATCATGGTGAGGTGCAGAATATCTATTTCCATCTGAATAACAATAATTCGTCGACAGAATTCATTGTCGGGTCGTTAGAGGGGGTATAGAGGGATTTTTCATTTTCAAAATATCTTCAAATATCTAATATGAGTTAGCACGCATCATGGTGGGGTGCAGAATATCCATTTCCATCTGAATAACAATAATTTGTCAACAGAAATCATTGACGGGTCGTTGGAGGGGGAATAGAGGGATTTTTCATTTTCAAAATTTCTTCGAAAATCTAATATGACTTGGCAGGCATCATGGTGGGGTGCAAAGTATCCATGTCCATCTGAATAACAATAAATTGTCGAAAGAAATCATTGTCGGGTCGTCAGAGGGGAAATAGAGGGGGATTTTTCATTTTCAAAATAACCTCAAAATCAAATATGACTTGGCACGCAACATGGTGGAGTGCAGAATATTAATTTCCATCTGAATAACAATAATTCGTCAACAGAAATCATTGTCGGGTCGGTTAGAGGGGGTATAGAGGGATTTTTCATTTTCAATATTTCTTCAAAAATCCAATATGACTTGGCACGCATCATGGTGGGATGCAGAATATCCTTTATTATCTGAATAACAATAATTCGTCAACAGAACTCATTGTCGGGTCGTTAGAGGGTGTATAGAGGGATTTCTCATTTTCAAAATGACTTCAAAATTCAAATATGACTTGGCACGCATCATAATGGGGTACAGAATATCCATTTTCATCTCAATAACAACAATTTGTCATCAGAAATCATTGTCGGGTCGTCAGAGGGGGTATAGAGGGATTTTTATTTTCAAAATTACCTCAAAAATCTAATATGACTTGGCACGCATCATGGTGGGGTGCAGAATATCCATTTCCATCTGAATAACAATAATTCGTCAACAGAAATCATTGTTTGGTCGTTAGAGGGGGTATAGAGGGATTTTTCATTTTCAATATTTCTTCAAAAAGCCAATATGACTTGGCACGCATCATGGTGGGGTGCAAAATATCCGTTTCCATCTGAATAACAATAATTTGTCAACAGAAATCATTGTCGGGCCGTTAGAGGGTGTATAGAGGGATTTTTCATTTTCAAAATTACCTCAAAATCAAATATGACTTGGCACGCAACATGGTGGGGTGCAGAATATTCATTTCCATCTGGATGACAATAATTCGTCAACAGAAATCATTGTCGGGTCGTCAGAGGGGGTATAGAGGGATTTTTCATTTTCAATATTTCTTCAAAAATCCAATATGACTTGGCACGCGTCATAGAGGGGTACAGAATATCCATTTCCATCTCAATAACAATAATTTGTTAACATAAATCATTGTCGGGTCGTCAGAGGGGGTATAGAGGGATTTTTCATTTTCAAAATTACCTCAAAATCAAATATGACTTGGCACGCATCATGGTGGGGTGCAGAATATCCATTTCCATCTAAATAACAATAATTCGTCAACAGAAATCATTGTCGGGTCGTCAGAGGGGGTATAGAGGGATTTTTCATTTTCAAAATGACTTCAAAAATCAAATATGACTTGGCACGCATCATAGTGGGGTACAGAAAATCCATTTCCATCTCAATAACAATAATTTTTTAACAGAAATCATTGTCGGGTCGTCAGAGGGGGTACAGAGGGGGATTTTTCATTTTCAATATTTCTTCAAAAATCCAATATGACTTGGCACGCATCATGGTGGGGTGCAGAATATCTATTTCCATCTGAATAACAATAATTCGTCAACAGAAATCATTGTCGGGTCGTTAGAGGGGGTATAGAGGGATTTTTCATTTTCAAAATTACCTCAAAATCAAATATGACTTGGCACGCAACATGGTGGGGTGCAGAATATTCATTTCCATCTGAATAACAATAATTCGTCAACAGAAATCATTGTCGGGTCGTTAGAGGGGGTATAGAGGGATTTTTCATTTTCAAAGTGACTTCAAAAATCAAATATGACTTGGCACGCATCATAGTGGGGTACAGAATATCCATTTCCATCTCAATAACAATAATTTGGTAACAGAAATCATTGTCAGGTCGACAGAGGGGGTATGGAGGGATTTTTCATTTTCAAAATTACCTCAAAATCAAATATGACTTGGCACGCAACATGGTGGGGTGCAGAATATCTATTTCCATCTGAATAACAATAATTCGTCAACAGAAATCATTGTCGGGCCGTTAGAGGGGGTATAGAGGGATTTTTCATTTTCAAAATTACCTCAAAATCAAATATGACTTGGCACGCAACATGGTGGGGTGCAGAATATTCATTTCCATCTGAATAACAATAATTCGTCAACAGAAATCATTGTCGGGTCGTTAGAGGGGGTATAGAGGGATTTTTCATTTTCAAAATGACTTCAAAAATCAAATATGACTTGGCACGCATCATAGTGGGGTACAGAAAATCCATTTCCATCTCAATAACAATAATTTGTTAACAGAAATCATTGTCGGGTCGTCAGAGGGGGTACAGAGGGGGATTTTTCATTTTCAATATTTCTTCAAAAATCCAATATGACTTGGCACGCATCATGGTGGGGTGCAGAATATCCATTTTCATCTAAATAACAATAATTCGTCAACAGAAATCATTGTCGGGTCGTCAGAGGGGGTATAGAGGGATTATTCATTTTCAAAATGACTTCAAAAATCAAATATGACTTGGCACGCATCATAGTGGGGTACAGAATATCCATTTCCATCTCAATAACAATAATTTGTTAACAGAAATCATTGTCGGGTCGTCAGAGGGGGTATAGAGGGATTTTTCATTTTCAAAATGACTTCAAAAATCAAATATGACTTGGCACGCATCATAGTGGGGTACAGAATATCCATTTCCATCTCAATAACAATAATTTGGTAACAGAAATCATTGTCGGGTCGACAGAGGGGGTATGGAGGGATTTTTCATTTTCAAAATTACCTCAAAATCAAATATGACTTGGCACGCAACATGGTGGGGTGCAGAATATTCATTTCCATCTGAATAACAATAATTCGTCAACAGAAATCATTGACGGGTCGTTGGAGGGGGTATAGAGGGATTTTTCATTTTCAAAATTTCTTCAATATTCTAATATGACTTGGCACGCATCATGGTAGGGTACAGAATATTTATTTCCATCTCTATAACAATAATTTTTTAACAGAAATCATTGTCGGGTCATCAGAGGGGGTATAGAGGGATTTTTCATTTTCAAAATTACCTCAAAATCAAATATGACTTGGCACGCATCATAGTGGGGTACAGAATATCCATTTCCATCTCAATAACAATAATTTGGTAACAGAAATCATTGTCGGGTCATCAGAGGGGGTATAGAGGGATTTTTCATTTTCAAAATTACCTCAAAATCAAATATGACTTGGCACGCATCATAGTGGGGTGCAGAATATCCATTCCCATCTGAATAACAATAATTCGTCAACAGAAATCATTGACGGGTCGTTGGAGGGGGTATAGAGGGATTTTTCATTTTCAAAATTTCTTTAAAATCTAATATGACTTGGCAAGCATCATGGTGGGGTGCAGAATATCCATTTCCATCTGAACAACAATAATTTGTCACCAGAAATTATTGTCGGGTCGTTAGAGGGGGTATAGAGGGATTTTTCATTTTCAATATTTCTTCAAAAATCCAATATAACTTGGCACGCATCATGGTGGGGTGCAAAATATCCATTTCCATCTGAATAACAATAATTTGTCACCAGAAATCATTGTCGGGCCGTTAGAGGGGGTATAGAGGGATTTTTCATTTTCAAAATTACCTTAAAATCAAATATGACTTGGCACGCAACATGGTGGGGTGCAGAATATTCATTTCCATCTGGATAACAATAATTCGTCAACAGAAATCATTGTCGGGTCGTTAGAGGGTGTATAGAGGGATTTTTCATTTTCAATATTTTTTCAAAAATCCAATATGACTTGGCACGCATCATGGTGGGTTGCAGAATATCCATTTCCATCTGAATAACAATAATTCGTCGACAGAAATCATTGTCGGGTCGTCAGAGGGGGTATAGAGGGATTTTTCATTTTCAAAATGACTTCAAAAATCAAATATGACTTGGCACGCGTCATAGTGGGGTACAGAATATCCATTTCCATCTCAATAACATTAATTTGTTAACAGAAATCATTGTCGGGTCGTCAGAGGGGGTATAGAGGGATTTTTCATTTTCAAAATTACCTCAAAATCAAATATGACTTGGCACGCATCATGGTGGGGTGCAGAATATCCATTTCCATCTAAATAACAATAATTCGTCAACAGAAATCTTTGTCGGGTCGTCAGAGGGGGTATAGAGGGATTTTTCATTTTCAAAATTTCTTCAAAAATCTAATAAGACTTGGCACGCAACATGGTCGGGTGCAGAATATTTATTACCATCTGGATAACGATAATTCGTCAACAGAAATCATTGTCGGGTCGTTAGAGGGGGTATAGAGGGATTTTTCATTTTCAATATTTCTTCAAAAATCCAAAATGACTTGACACGCATCATGTTGGGGTGCAGAATATCCATTTCCATCTGAATAACAATAATTTGTCGACAGAAATCATTGTCGGGTCGTCAGAGGGGGTACAGAGAGATTTTTCATTTTCAAAATTACCTCCAAATGAAATATGACTTGGCACGCATCATGGTGGGGTGCAGAATATCCATTTCCATCTGAATAATAATAATTCGTCAACAGAAATCATTGTCGGGTCGTCAGAGGGGGTATAGAGGGATTTTTCATTTTCAAAATGACTTCAAAATTCAAATATGACTTGGCACGCGTCATAGTGGGGTACAGAATATCCATTTCTATCTAAATAACAATAATTTGTTAACAGAAATCATTTTCGGGTCGTCAGAGGGGGTATAGAGGGATTTTTCATTTTCAAAATTACCTCAAAATCAAATATGACTTGGCACGCATCATGGTGGGGTGCAGAATATCCATTTCCATCTAAATAACAATAATTCGTCAACAGAAATCATTGTCGGGTCGTCAGAGGAGGTATAGAGGGATTTTTCATTTCCAAAATTTCTTCAAAAATCTAATAAGACTAGGCACGCAACATGGTCGGGTGCAGAATATTCATTTCCATCTGGATAACGATAATTCGTCAACAGAAATCATTGTCGGGTCGTCAGAGGGGGTATAGAGGGATTTTTCATTTTCAAAATTACCTCAAAATCAAATATGACTTGGCACGCATCATGGTGGGGTGCAGAATATCCATTTCCATCTAAATAACAATAATTCGTCAACAGAAATCATTGTCGGGTCGTCAGAGGGGGTATAGAGGGATTTTTCATTTTCAAAATTTCTTCAAAAATCTAATAAGACTTGGCGCGCAACATGGTCGGGTGCAGAATATTCATTTCCATCTGGATAACGATAATTCGTCAACAGAAATCATTGTCGGGTCGTTAGAGGGGGTATAGAGGGATTTTTCATTTTCAATATTTCTTCAAAAATCCAATATGACTTGGCACGCATCATGGTGGAGTGCAGAATATTAATTTCCATCTGAATAACAATAATTCGTCAACAGAAATCATTGTCGGGCCGTTAGAGGGGGTATAGAGGGATTTTTCATTTTCAAAATTACCTCAAAATTCAAATATGAATTGGCACGCGTCATAGTGGGGTGCAGTATATCCATTTCCATCTGAATAACAATAATTTGTCAACAGAAATCATTGTCGGGCCGTTAGAGGGGGTATAGAGGGATTTTTCATTTTCAAAATTACCTCAAAATCAAATATGACTTGGCACGCAACATGGTGGAGTGCAGAATATTAATTTCCATCTGAATAACAATAATTCGTCAACAGAAATCATTGTCGGGCCGTTAGAGGGGGTATAGAGGGATTTTTCATTTTCAAAATTACCTCAAAATTCAAATATGAATTGGCACGCGTCATGGTGGGGTACAGAATATCCATTTCTATCTAAATAACAATAATTTGTTAACAGAAATCATTGTCGGGTCGTCAGAGGGGGTATAGAGGGATTTTTCATTTTCAAAATTACCTCAAAATCAAATATGACTTGGCACGCGTCATAGTGGGGTACAGAATATCCATTTCCATCTCAATAACATTAATTTGTTAACAGAAATCATTGTCGGGTCGTCAGAGGGGGTATAGAGGGATTTTTCATTTTCAAAATTACCTCAAAATCAAATATGACTTGGCACGCATCATAGTGGGGTGCAGAATATCCATTTCCATCTAAATAACAATAATTCGTCAACAGAAATCTTTGTCGGGTCGTCAGAGGGGGTATAGAGGGATTTTTCATTTTCAATATTTCTTCAAAAATCCAATATGACTTGACACGCATCATGGTGGGGTGCAGAATATCCATTTCCATCTGAATAACAATAATTTGTCGACAGAAATCATTGTCGGGTCGTCAGAGGGGGTACAGAGGGATTTTTCATTTTCAAAATTACCTCCAAATGAAATATGACTTGGCACGCATCATGGTGGGGTGCAGAATATCCATTTCCATCTGAATAACAATAATTCGTCAACAGAAATCATTGTCGTGTCGTTAGAGGGTGTATAGATGGATTTTTCATTTTCAATATTTCTTCAAAAATCCAATATGACTTGGCACGCATCATGGTGGGTTGCAGAATATCCAATTCCATCTGAATAACAATAATTCGTCGACAGCAATCATTGTCGGGTCGTCAGAGGGGGTATAGAGGGATTTTTCATTTTCAAAATGACTTCAAAATTCAAATATGACTTAGCACGCGTCATAGTGGGGTACAGAATATCCATTTCTATCTAAATAACAATAATTTGTTAACAGAAATCATTGTCGGGTCGTCAGAGGGGGTATAGAGGGATTTTTCATTTTCAAAATTACCTCAAAATCAAATATGACTTGGCACGCATCATGGTGGGGTGCAGAATATCCATTTCCATCTAAATAACAATAATTCGTCAACAGAAATCATTGTCGGGTCGTCAGAGGGGGTATAGAGGGATTTTTCATTTCCAAAATTTCTTCAAAAATCTAATAAGACTAGGCACGCAACATGGTCGGGTGCAGAATATTCATTTCCATCTGGATAACGATAATTCGTCAACAGAAATCATTGTCGGGTCGTCAGAGGGGGTATAGAGGGATTTTTCATTTTCAAAATTTCTTCTATAATCTAATATGACTTGGCACGCATCAAGGTGGGGTACAGAATATCCATTTCCATCTCAATAACAATAATTTGTCGACAGAAATCAATTCGGGTCGTCAGAGGGGAAATAGAGGGGGATTTTTCATTTTCAAAATTACCTCAAAATCAAATATGACTTGGCACGCAACATGGTGGAGTGCAGAATATTAATTTCCATCTGAATAACAATAATTCGTCAACAGAAATCAATGTCGGGTCGGTTAGAGGGGGTATAGAGGGATTTTTCATTTTCAATATTTCTTCAAAAATCCAATATGACTTGGCACGCATCATGGTGGGATGCAGAATATCCTTTATTATCTGAATAACAATAATTCGTCAACAGAACTCATTGTCGGGTCGTTAGAGGGTGTATAGAGGGATTTCTCATTTTCAAAATGACTTCAAAATTCAAATATGACTTGGCACGCATCATATTGGGGTACAGAATATCCATTTTCATCTCAATAACAACAATTTGTCATCAGAAATCATTGTCGGGTCGTCAGAGGGGGTATAGAGGGATTTTTATTTTCAAAATTACCTCAAAAATCTAATATGACTTGGCACGCATCATGGTGGGGTGCAGAATATCCATTTCCATCTGAATAACAATAATTTGTCAACAGAAATCATTGTCGGGTCGTTAGAGGGGGTATAGAGGGATTTTTCATTTTCAATATTTCTTCAAAAATCCAATATGACTTGGCACGCATCATGGTGGGGTGCAAAATATCCATTTCCATCTGAATAACAATAATTTGTCAACAGAAATCATTGTCGGGCCGTTAGAGGGGTTATAGAGGGATTTTTCATTTTCAAAATTACCTAAAAATCAAATATGACTTGGCACGCAACATGGTGGGGTGCAGAATATTCATTTCCAACTGGATAACAATAATTCGTCAACAGAAATCATTGTCGGGGTATAGAGGGATTTTTCATTTTCAATATTTCTTCAAAAATCCAATATGACTTGGCACGCGTCATAGAGGGGTACAGAATATCCATTTCCATCTCAATAACAATAATTTGTTAACATAAATCATTGTCGGGTCGTCAGAGGGGGTATAGAGGGATTTTTCATTTTCAAAATTACCTCAAAATCAAATATGACTTGGCACGCATCATGGTGGGGTGCAGAATATCCATTTCCATCTAAATAACAATAATTCGTCAACAGAAATCATTGTCGGGTCGTCAGAGGGGGTATAGAGGGATTTTTCATTTTCAAAATGACTTCAAAAATCAAATATGACTTGACACGCATCATAGTGGGGTACAGAAAATCCATTTCCATCTCAATAACAATAATTTGTTATCAGAAATCATTGTCGGGTCGTCAGAGGGGGTACAGAGGGGGATTTTTCATTTTCAATATTTCTTCAAAAATCCAATATGACTTGGCACGCATCATGGTGGGGTGCAGAATATCTATTTCCATCTGAATAACAATAATTCGTCAACAGAAATCATTGTCGGGTCGTTAGAGGGGGTATAGAGGGATTTTTCATTTTCAAAATTACCTCAAAATCAAATATGACTTGGCACGCAACATGGTGGGGTGCAGAATATTCATTTCCATCTGAATAACAATAATTCGTCAACAGAAATCATTGTCGGGTCGTTAGAGGGGGTATAGAGGGATTTTTCATTTTCAAAATGACTTCAAAAATCAAATATGACTTGGCACGCATCATAGTGGGGTACAGAATATCCATTTCCATCTCAATAACAATAATTTGGTAACAGAAATCATTGTCGGGTCGACAGAGGGGGTATGGAGGGATTTTTCATTTTCAAAATTACCTCAAAATCAAATATGACTTGGCACGCAACATGGTGGGGTGCAGAATATCTATTTCCATCTGAATAACAATAATTCGTCAACAGAAATCATTGTCGGGCCGTTAGAGGGGGTATAGAGGGATTTTTCATTTTCAAAATTACCTCAAAATCAAATATGACTTGGCACGCAACATGGTGGGGTGCAGAATATTCATTTCCATCTGAATAACAATAATTCGTCAACAGAAATCATTGTCGGGTCGTTAGAGGGGGTATAGAGGTATTTTTCATTTTCAAAATGACTTCAAAAATCAAATATGACTTGGCACGCATCATAGTGGGGTACAGAAAATCCATTTCCATCTCAATAACAATAATTTGTTAACAGAAATCATTGTCGGGTCGTCAGAGGGGGTACAGAGGGGGATTTTTCATTTTCAATATTTCTTCAAAAATCCAATATGACTTGGCACGCATCATGGTGGGGTGCAGAATATCCATTTTCATCTAAATAACAATAATTCGTCAACAGAAATCATTGTCGGGTCGTCAGAGGGGGTATAGAGGGATTTTTCATTTTCAAAATGACTTCAAAAATCAAATATGACTTGGCACGCATCATAGTGGGGTACAGAATATCCATTTCCATCTCAATAACAATAATTTGTTAACAGAAATCATTGTCGGGTCGTCAGAGGGGGTATAGAGGGATTTTTCATTTTCAAAATGACTTCAAAAATCAAATATGACTTGGCACGCATCATAGTGGGGTACAGAATATCCATTTCCATCTCAATAACAATAATTTGGTAACAGAAATCATTGTCGGGTCGACAGAGGGGGTATGGAGGGATTTTTCATTTTCAAAATTACCTCAAAATCAAATATGACTTGGCACGCAACATGGTGGGGTGCAGAATATTCATTTCCATCTGAATAACAATAATTCGTCAACAGAAATCATTGACGGGTCGTTGGAGGGGGTATAGAGGGATTTTTCATTTTCAAAATTTCTTCAATATTCTAATATGACTTGGCACGCATCATGGTAGGGTACAGAATATTTATTTCCATCTCTATAACAATAATTTTTTAACAGAAATCATTGTCGGGTCATCAGAGGGGGTATAGAGGGATTTTTCATTTTCAAAATTACCTCAAAATCAAATATGACTTGGCACGCATCATAGTGGGGTACAGAATATCCATTTCCATCTCAATAACAATAATTTGGTAACAGAAATCATTGTCGGGTCATCAGAGGGGGTATAGAGGGATTTTTCATTTTCAAAATTACCTCAAAATCAAATATGACTTGGCACGCATCATAGTGGGGTGCAGAATATCCATTCCCATCTGAATAACAATAATTCGTCAACAGAAATCATTGACGGGTCGTTGGAGGGGGTATAGAGGGATTTTTCATTTTCAAAATTTCTTTAAAATCTAATATGACTTGGCAAGCATCATGGTGGGGTGCAGAATATCCATTTCCATCTGAACAACAATAATTTGTCACCAGAAATTATTGTCGGGTCGTTAGAGGGGGTATAGAGGGATTTTTCATTTTCAATATTTCTTCAAAAATCAAATATAACTTGGCACGCATCATGGTGGGGTGCAAAATATCCATTTCCATCTGAATAACAATAATTTGTCAACAGAAATCATTGTCGGGCCGTTAGAGGGGGTATAGAGGGATTTTTCATTTTCAAAATTACCTTAAAATCAAATATGACTTGGCACGCAACATGGTGGGGTGCAGAATATTCATTTCCATCTGGATAACAATAATTCGTCAACAGAAATCATTGTCGGGTCGTTAGAGGGTGTATAGAGGGATTTTTCATTTTCAATATTTTTTCAAAAATCCAATATGACTTGGCACGCATCATGGTGGGTTGCAGAATATCCATTTCCATCTGAATAACAATAATTCGTCGACAGAAATCATTGTCGGGTCGTCAGAGGGGGTATAGAGGGATTTTTCATTTTCAAAATGACTTCAAAAATCAAATATGACTTGGCACGCGTCATAGTGGGGTACAGAATATCCATTTCCATCTCAATAACATTAATTTGTTAACAGAAATCATTGTCGGGTCGTCAGAGGGGGTATAGAGGGATTTTTCATTTTCAAAATTACCTCAAAATCAAATATGACTTGGCACGCATCATGGTGGGGTGCAGAATATCCATTTCCATCTAAATAACAATAATTCGTCAACAGAAATCTTTGTCGGGTCGTCAGAGGGGGTATAGAGGGATTTTTCATTTTCAAAATTTCTTCAAAAATCTAATAAGACTTGGCACGCAACATGGTCGGGTGCAGAATATTCATTACCATCTGGATAACGATAATTCGTCAACAGAAATCATTGTCGGGTCGTTAGAGGGGGTATAGAGGGATTTTTCATTTTCAATATTTCTTCAAAAATCCAATATGACTTGACACGCATCATGTTGGGGTGCAGAATATCCATTTCCATCTGAATAACAATAATTTGTCGACAGAAATCATTGTCGGGTCGTCAGAGGGGGTACAGAGAGATTTTTCATTTTCAAAATTACCTCCAAATGAAATATGACTTGGCACGCATCATGGTGGGGTGCAGAATATCCATTTCCATCTGAATAATAATAATTCGTCAACAGAAATCATTGTCGGGTCGTCAGAGGGGGTATAGAGGGATTTTTCATTTTCAAAATGACTTCAAAATTCAAATATGACTTGGCACGCGTCATAGTGGGGTACAGAATATCCATTTCTATCTAAATAACAATAATTTGTTAACAGAAATCATTGTCGGGTCGTCAGAGGGGGTATAGAGGGATTTTTCATTTTCAAAATTACCTCAAAATCAAATATGACTTGGCACGCATCATGGTGGGGTGCAGAATATCCATTTCCATCTAAATAACAATAATTCGTCAACAGAAATCATTGTCGGGTCGTCAGAGGAGGTATAGAGGGATTTTTCATTTCCAAAATTTCTTCAAAAATCTAATAAGACTAGGCACGCAACATGGTCGGGTGCAGAATATTCATTTCCATCTGGATAACGATAATTCGTCAACAGAAATCATTGTCGGGTCGTCAGAGGGGGTATAGAGGGATTTTTCATTTTCAAAATTACCTCAAAATCAAATATGACTTGGCACGCATCATGGTGGGGTGCAGAATATCCATTTCCATCTAAATAACAATAATTCGTCAACAGAAATCATTGTCGGGTCGTCAGAGGGGGTATAGAGGGATTTTTCATTTTCAAAATTTCTTCAAAAATCTAATAAGACTTGGCACGCAACATGGTCGGGTGCAGAATATTCATTTCCATCTGGATAACGATAATTCGTCAACAGAAATCATTGTCGGGTCGTTAGAGGGGGTATAGAGGGATTTTTCATTTTCAATATTTCTTCAAAAATCCAATATGACTTGGCACGCATCATGGTGGGGTGCAGTATATCCATTTCCATCTGAATAACAATAATTTGTCAACAGAAATCATTGTCGGGCCGTTAGAGGGGGTATAGAGGGATTTTTCATTTTCAAAATTACCTCAAAATCAAATATGACTTGGCACGCAACATGGTGGAGTGCAGAATATTAATTTCCATCTGAATAACAATAATTCGTCAACAGAAATCAATGTCGGGCCGTTAGAGGGGGTATAGAGGGATTTTTCATTTTCAAAATTACCTCAAAATTCAAATATGAATTGGCACGCGTCATAGTGGGGTACAGAATATCCATTTCTATCTAAATAACAATAATTTGTTAACAGAAATCATTGTCGGGTCGTCAGAGGGGGTATAGAGGGATTTTTCATTTTCAAAATTACCTCAAAATCAAATATGACTTGGCACGCGTCATAGTGGGGTACAGAATATCCATTCCCATCTCAATAACATTAATTTGTTAACAGAAATCATTGTCGGGTCGTCAGAGGGGGTATAGAGGGATTTTTCATTTTCAAAATTACCTCAAAATCAAATATGACTTGGCACGCATCATGGTGGGGTGCAGAATATCCATTTCCATCTAAATAACAATAATTCGTCAACAGAAATCTTTGTCGGGTCGTCAGAGGGGGTATAGAGGGATTTTTCATTTTCAAAATTTCTTCAAAAATCTAATAAGACTTGGCACGCAACATGGTCGGGTGCAGAATATTCATTACCATCTGGATAACGATAATTCGTCAACAGAAATCATTGTCGGGTCGTTAGAGGGGGTATAGAGGGATTTTTCATTTTCAATATTTCTTCAAAAATCCAATATGACTTGACACGCATCATGGTGGGGTGCAGAATATCCATTTCCATCTGAATAACAATAATTTGTCGACAGAAATCATTGTCGGGTCGTCAGAGGGGGTACAGAGGGATTTTTCATTTTCAAAATTACCTCCAAATGAAATATGACTTGGCATGCATCATGGTGGGGTGCAGAATATCCATTTCCATCTGAATAACAATAATTCGTCAACAGAAATCATTGTCGTGTCGTTAGAGGGTGTATAGATGGATTTTTCATTTTCAATATTTCTTCAAAAATCCAATATGACTTGGCACGCATCATGGTGGGTTGCAGAATATCCAATTCCATCTGAATAACAATAATTCGTCGACAGAAATCATTGTCGGGTCGTCAGAGGGGGTATAGAGGGATTTTTCATTTTCAAAATGACTTCAAAATTCAAATATGACTTAGCACGCGTCATAGTGGGGTACAGAATATCCATTTCTATCTAAATAACAATAATTTGTTAACAGAAATCATTGTCGGGTCGTCAGAGGGGGTATAGAGGGATTTTTCATTTTCAAAATTACCTCAAAATCAAATATGACTTGGCACGCATCATGGTGGGGTGCAGAATATCCATTTCCATCTAAATAACAATAATTCGTCAACAGAAATCATTTTCGGGTCGTCAGAGGGGGTATAGAGGGATTTTTCATTTCCAAAATTTCTTCAAAAATCTAATAAGACTAGGCACGCAACATGGTCGGGTGCAGAATATTCATTTCCATCTGGATAACGATAATTCGTCAACAGAAATCATTGTCGGGTCGTCAGAGGGGGTATAGAGGGATTTTTCATTTTCAAAATTTCTTCTATAATCTAATATGACTTGGCACGCATCAAGGTGGGGTACAGAATATCCATTTCCATCTCAATAACAATAATTTGTCGACAGAAATCAATTCGGGTCGTCAGAGGGGAAATAGAGGGGGATTTTTCATTTTCAAAATTACCTCAAAATCAAATATGACTTGGCACGCGTCATAGTGGGGTACAGAATATCCATTTCCATCTCAATAACATTAATTTGTTAACAGAAATCATTGTCGGGTCGTCAGAGGGGGTATAGAGGGATTTTTCATTTTCAAAATTACCTCAAAATCAAATATGACTTGGCACGCATCATGGTGGGGTGCAGAATATCCATTTCCATCTAAATAACAATAATTCGTCAACAGAAATCTTTGTCGGGTCGTCAGAGGGGGTATAGAGGGATTTTTCATTTTCAAAATTTCTTCAAAAATCTAATAAGACTTGGCACGCAACATGGTCGGGTGCAGAATATTCATTACCATCTGGATAACGATAATTCGTCAACAGAAATCATTGTCGGGTCGTTAGAGGGGGTATAGAGGGATTTTTCATTTTCAATATTTCTTCAAAAATCCAATATGACTTGACACGCATCATGGTGGGGTGCAGAATATCCATTTCCATCTGAATAACAATAATTTGTCGACAGAAATCATTGTCGGGTCGTCAGAGGGGGTACAGAGGGATTTTTCATTTTCAAAATTACCTCCAAATGAAATATGACTTGGCACGCATCATGGTGGGGTGCAGAATATCCATTTCCATCTGAATAACAATAATTCGTCAACAGAAATCATTGTCGTGTCGTTAGAGGGTGTATAGATGGATTTTTCATTTTCAATATTTCTTCAAAAATCCAATATGACTTGGCACGCATCATGGTGGGTTGCAGAATATGCAATTCCATCTGAATAACAATAATTCGTCGACAGAAATCATTGTCGGGTCGTCAGAGGGGGTATAGAGGGATTTTTCATTTTCAAAATGACTTCAAAATTCAAATATGACTTAGCACGCGTCATAGTGGGGTACAGAATATCCATTTCTATCTAAATAACAATAATTTGTTAACAGAAATCATTGTCGGGTCGTCAGAGGGGGTATAGAGGGATTTTTCATTTTCAAAATTACCTCAAAATCAAATATGACTTGGCACGCATCATGGTGGGGTGCAGAATATCCATTTCCATCTAAATAACAATAATTCGTCAACAGAAATCATTGTCGGGTCGTCAGAGGGGGTATAGAGGGATTTTTCATTTCCAAAATTTCTTCAAAAATCTAATAAGACTAGGCACGCAACATGGTCGGGTGCAGAATATTCATTTCCATCTGGATAACGATAATTCGTCAACAGAAATCATTGTCGGGTCGTCAGAGGGGGTATAGAGGGATTTTTCATTTTCAAAATTTCTTCTATAATCTAATATGACTTGGCACGCATCAAGGTGGGGTACAGAATATCCATTTCCATCTCAATAACAATAATTTGTCGACAGAAATCAATTCGGGTCGTCAGAGGGGAAATAGAGGGGGATTTTTCATTTTCAAAATTACCTCAAAATCAAATATGACTTGGCACGCAACATGGTGGAGTGCAGAATATTAATTTCCATCTGAATAACAATAATTCGTCAACAGAAATCAATGTCGGGTCGGTTAGAGGGGGTATAGAGGGATTTTTCATTTTCAATATTTCTTCAAAAATCCAATATGACTTGGCACGCATCATGGTGGGATGCAGAATATCCTTTATTATCTGAATAACAATAATTCGTCAACAGAACTCATTGTCGGGTCGTTAGAGGGTGTATAGAGGGATTTCTCATTTTCAAAATGACTTCAAAATTCAAATATGACTTGGCACGCATCATATTGGGGTACAGAATATCCATTTTCATCTTAATAACAACAATTTGTCATCAGAAATCATTGTCGGGTCGTCAGAGGGGGTATAGAGGGATTTTTATTTTCAAAATTACCTCAAAAATCTAATATGACTTGGCACGCATCATGGTGGGGTGCAGAATATCCATTTCCATCTGAATAACAATAATTTGTCAACAGAAATCATTGTCGGGTCGTTAGAGGGGGTATAGAGGGATTTTTCATTTTCAATATTTCTTCAAAAATCCAATATGACTTGGCACGCATCATGGTGGGGTGCAAAATATCCATTTCCATCTGAATAACAATAATTTGTCAACAGAAATCATTGTCGGGCCGTTAGAGGGGGTATAGAGGGATTTTTCATTTTCAAAATTACCTAAAAATCAAATATGACTTGGCACGCAACATGGTGGGGTGCAGAATATTCATTTCCATCTGGATAACAATAATTCGTCAACAGAAATCATTGTCGGGGTATAGAGGGATTTTTCATTTTCAATATTTCTTCAAAAATCCAATATGACTTGGCACGCGTCATAGAGGGGTACAGAATATCCATTTCCATCTCAATAACAATAATTTGTTAACATAAATCATTGTCGGGTCGTCAGAGGGGGTATAGAGGGATTTTTCATTTTCAAAATTACCTCAAAATCAAATATGACTTGGCACGCATCATGGTGGGGTGCAGAATATCCATTTCCATCTAAATAACAATAATTCGTCAACAGAAATCATTGTCGGGTCGTCAGAGGGGGTATAGAGGGATTTTTCATTTTCAAAATGACTTCAAAAATCAAATATGACTTGGCACGCATCATAGTGGGGTACAGAAAATCCATTTCCATCTCAATAACAATAATTTTTTAACAGAAATCATTGTCGGGTCGTCAGAGGGGGTACAGAGGGGGATTTTTCATTTTCAATATTTCTTCAAAAATCCAATATGACTTGGCACGCATCATGGTGGGGTGCAGAATATCTATTTCCATCTGAATAACAATAATTCGTCAACAGAAATCATTGTCGGGCCGTTAGAGGGGGTATAGAGGGATTTTTCATTTTCAAAATTACCTCAAAATCAAATATGACTTGGCACGCAACATGGTGGGGTGCAGAATATTCATTTCCATCTGAATAACAATAATTCGTCAACAGAAATCATTGTCGGGTCGTTAGAGGGGGTATAGAGGGACTTTTCATTTTCAATATTTCTTCAAAAATCCAATATGACTTGGCACGCATCATGGTGGGGTGCAGAATATCCATTTTCATCTAAATAACAATAATTCGTCAACAGAAATCATTGTCGGGTCGTCAGAGGGGGTATAGAGGAATTTTTCATTTTCAAAATGACTTCAAAAATCAAATATGACTTGGCACGCATCATAGTGGGGTACAGAATATCCATTTCCATCTCAATAACAATAATTTGTTAACAGAAATCATTGTCGGGTCGTCAGAGGGGGTATAGAGGGATTTTTCATTTTCAAAATGACTTCAAAAATCAAATATGACTTGGCACGCATCATAGTGGGGTACAGAATATCCATTTCCATCTCAATAACAATAATTTGTTAACAGAAATCATTGTCGGGTCGTCAGAGGGGGTATGGAGGGATTTTTCATTTTCAAAATTACCTCAAAATCAAATATGACTTGGCACGCAACATGGTGGGGTGCAGAATATTCATTTCCATCTGAATAACAATAATTCGTCAACAGAAATCATTGACGGGTCGTTGGAGGGGGTATAGAGGGATTTTTCATTTTCAAAATTTCTTCAATATTCTAATATGACTTGGCACGCATCATGGTAGGGTACAGAATATTTATTTCCATCTCAATAACAATAATTTTTCAACAGAAATCATTGTCGGGTCATCAGAGGGGGTATAGAGGGATTTTTCATTTTCAATATTTCTTCAAAAATCCAATATGACTTGGCACGCATCATGGTGGGGTGCAAAATATCCATTTCCATCTGAATAACAATAATTTGTCAACAGAAATCATTGTCGGGCCGTTAGAGGGGGTATAGAGGGATTTTTCATTTTCAAAATTACCTTAAAATCAAATATGACTTGGCACGCAACATGGTGGGGTGCAGAATATCCATTTCCATCTGAATAACAATAATTCGTCGACAAAAATCATTGTCGGGTCGTCAGAGGGGGTATAGAGGGATTTTTCATTTTCAAAATGACTTCAAAAATCAAATATGACTTGGCACGCGTCATAGTGGGGTACAGAATATCCATTTCCATCTCAATAACATTAATTTGTTAACAGAAATCATTGTCGGGTCGTCAGAGGGGGTATAGAGGGATTTTTCATTTTCAAAATTACCTCAAAATCAAATATGACTTGGCACGCATCATGGTGGGGTGCAGAATATCCATTTCCATCTAAATAACAATAATTCGTCAACAGAAATCTTTGTCGGGTCGTCAGAGGGGGTATAGAGGGATTTTTCATTTTCAATATTTCCTCAAAAATCCAATATGACTTGGCACGCATCATGGTGGGTTGCAGAATATCCATTTCCATCTGAATAACAATAATTCGTCGACAAAAATCATTGTCGGGTCGTCAGAGGGGGTATAGAGGGATTTTTCATTTTCAAAATGACTTCAAAAATCAAATATGACTTGGCACGCGTCATAGTGGGGTACAGAATATCCATTTCCATCTCAATAACATTAATTTGTTAACAGAAATCATTGTCGGGTCGTCAGAGGGGGTATAGAGGGATTTTTCATTTTCAAAATTACCTCAAAATCAAATATGACTTGGCACGCATCATGGTGGGGTGCAGAATATCCATTTCCATCTAAATAACAATAATTCGTCAACAGAAATCTTTGTCGGGTCGTCAGAGGGGGTATAGAGGGATTTTTCATTTTCAAAATTTCTTCAAAAATCTAATAAGACTTGGCACGCAACATGGTCGGGTGCAGAATATTCATTACCATCTGGATAACGATAATTCGTCAACAGAAATCATTGTCGGGTCGTTAGAGGGGGTATAGAGGGATTTTTCATTTTCAATATTTCTTCAAAAATCCAATATGACTTGACACGCATCATGGTGGGGTGCAGAATATCCATTTCCATCTGAATAACAATAATTTGTCGACAGAAATCATTGTCGGGTCGTCAGAGGGGGTACAGAGGGATTTTTCATTTTCAAAATTACCTCCAAATGAAATATGACTTGGCACGCATCATGGTGGGGTGCAGAATATCCATTTCCATCTGAATAACAATAATTCGTCAACAGAAATCATTGTCGGGTCGTCAGAGGGGGTATAGAGGGATTTTTCATTTTCAAAATGACTTCAAAATTCAAATATGACTTGGCACGCGTCATAGTGGGGTACAGAATATCCATTTATATCTAAATAACAATAATTTGTTAACAGAAATCATTGTCGGGTCGTCAGAGGGGGTATAGAGGGATTTTTCATTTTCAAAATTACCACAAAAATCAAATATGACTTGGCACGCATCATGGTGGGGTGCAGAATATCCATTTCCATCTAAATAACAATAATTCGTCAACAGAAATCATTGTCGGGTCGTCAGAGGGGGTATAGAGGGATTTTTCATTTCCAAAATTTCTTCAAAAATCTAATAAGACTAGGCACGCAACATGGTCGGGTGCAGAATATTCATTTCCATCTGGATAACGATAATTCGTCAACAGAAATCATTGTCGGGTCGTCAGAGGGGGTATAGAGGGATTTTTCATTTTCAAAATTACCTCAAAATCAAATATGACTTGGCACGCATCATGGTGGGGTGCAGAATATCCATTTCCATCTAAATAACAATAATTCGTCAACAGAAATCATTGTCGGGTCGTCAGAGGGGGTATAGAGGGATTTTTCATTTTCAAAATTTCTTCAAAAATCTAATAAGACTTGGCACGCAACATGGTCAGGTGCAGAATATTCATTTCCATCTGGATAACGATAATTCGTCAACAGAAATCATTGTCGGGTCGTTAGAGGGGGTATAGAGGGATTTTTCATTTGCAATATTTCTTCAAAAATCCAATATGACTTGGCACGCATCATGGTGGGGTGCAGAATATCCATTTCCATCTGAATAACAATAATTTGTCAACAGAAATCATTGTCGGGCCGTTAGAGGGGGTATAGAGGGATTTTTCATTTTCAAAATTACCTCAAAATCAAATATGACTTGGCACGCAACATGGTGGAGTGCAGAATATTAATTTCCATCTGAATAACAATAATTCGTCAACAGAAATCATTGTCGGGCCGTTAGAGGGGGTATAGAGGGATTTTTCATTTTCAAAATTACCTCAAAATACAAATATGACTTGGCACGCGTCATAGTGGGGTACAGAATATCCATTTCTATTTAAATAACAATAATTTGGTAACAGAAATCATTGTCGGGTCGTCAGAGGGGGTATAGAGGGATTTTTCATTTTCAAAATTACCTCAAAATCAAATATGACTTGGCACGCGTCATAGTGGGGTACAGAATATCCATTTCCATCTCAATAACATTAATTTGTTAACAGAAATCATTGTCGGGTCGTCAGAGGGGGTATAGAGGGATTTTTCATTTTCAAAATTACCTCAAAATCAAATATGACTTGGCACGCATCATGGTGGGGTGCAGAATATCCATTTCCATCTAAATAACAATAATTCGTCAACAGAAATCTTTGTCGGGTCGTCAGAGGGGGTATAGAGGGATTTTTCATTTTCAAAATTTCTTCAAAAATCTAATAAGACTTGGCACGCAACATGGTCGGGTGCAGAATATTCATTACCATCTGGATAACGATAATTCGTCAACAGAAATCATTGTCGGGTCGTTAGAGGGGGTATAGAGGGATTTTTCATTTTCAATATTTCTTCAAAAATCCAATATGACTTGACACGCATCATGGTGGGGTGCAGAATATCCATTTCCATCTGAATAACAATAATTTGTCGACAGAAATCATTGTCGGGTCGTCAGAGGGGGTACAGAGGGATTTTTCATTTTCAAAATTACCTCCAAATGAAATATGACTTGGCACGCATCATGGTGGGGTGCAGAATATCCATTTCCATCTGAATAACAATAATTCGTCAACAGAAATCATTGTCGGGTCGTTAGAGGGTGTATAGATGGATTTTTCATTTTCAATATTTCTTCAAAAATCCAATATGACTTGGCACGCATCATGGTGGGTTGCAGAATATCCAATTCCATCTGAATAACAATAATTCGTCGACAGAAATCATTGTCGGGTCGTCAGAGGGGGTATAGAGGGATTTTTCATTTTCAAAATGACTTCAAAATTCAAATATGACTTAGCACGCGTCATAGTGGGGTACAGAATATCCATTTCTATCTAAATAACAATAATTTGTTAACAGAAATCATTGTCGGGTCGTCAGAGGGTGTATAGAGGGATTTTTCATTTTCAAAATTACCTCAAAATCAAATATGACTTGGCACGCATCATGGTGGGGTGCAGAATATCCATTTCCATCTAAATAACAATAATTCGTCAACAGAAATCATTGTCGGGTCGTCAGAGGGGGTATAGAGGGATTTTTCATTTCCAAAATTTCTTCAAAAATCTAATAAGACTAGGCACGCAACATGGTCGGGTGCAGAATATTCATTTCCATCTGGATAACGATAATTCGTCAACAGAAATCATTGTCGGGTCGTCAGAGGGGGTATAGAGGGATTTTTCATTTTCAAAATTTCTTCTATAATCTAATATGACTTGGCACGCATCAAGGTGGGGTACAGAATATCCATTTCCATCTCAATAACAATAATTTGTCGACAGAAATCAATTCGGGTCGTCAGAGGGGAAATAGAGGGGGATTTTTCATTTTCAAAATTACCTCAAAATCAAATATGACTTGGCACGCAACATGGTGGAGTGCAGAATATTAATTTCCATCTGAATAAAAATAATTCGTCAACAGAAATCAATGTCGGGTCGGTTAGAGGGGGTATAGAGGGATTTTTCATTTTCAATATTTCTTCAAAAATCCAATATGACTTGGCACGCATCATGGTGGGATGCAGAATATCCTTTATTATCTGAATAACAATAATTCGTCAACAGAACTCATTGTCGGGTCGTTAGAGGGTGTATAGAGGGATTTCTCATTTTCAAAATGACTTCAAAATTCAAATATGACTTGGCACGCATCATATTGGGGTACAGAATATCCATTTTCATCTCAATAACAACAATTTGTCATCAGAAATCATTGTCGGGTCGTCAGAGGGGGTATAGAGGGATTTTTATTTTCAAAATTACCTCAAAAATCTAATATGACTTGGCACGCATCATGGTGGGGTGCAGAATATCCATTTCCATCTGAATAACAATAATTTGTCAACAGAAATCATTGTCGGGTCGTTAGAGGGGGTATAGAGGGATTTTTCATTTTCAATATTTCTTCAAAAATCCAATATGACTTGGCACGCATCATGGTGGGGTGCAAAATATCCATTTCCATCTGAATAACAATAATTTGTCAACAGAAATCATTGTTGGGCCGTTAGAGGGGGTATAGAGGGATTTTTCATTTTCAAAATTACCTCAAAATCAAATATGACTTGGCACGCAACATGGTGGGGTGCAGAATATTCATTTCCATCTGGATAACAATAATTCAACAGAAATCATTGTCGGGGTATAGAGGGATTTTTCATTTTCAATATTTCTTCAAAAATCCAATATGACTTGGCATGCGTCATAGAGGGGTACAGAATATCCATTTCCATCTCAATAACAATAATTTGTTAACATAAATCATTGTCGGGTCGTCAGAGGGGGTATAGAGGGATTTTTCATTTTCAAAATTACCTCAAAATCAAATATGACTTGGCACGCATCATGGTGGGGTGCAGAATATCCATTTCCATCTAAATAACAATAATTCGTCAACAGAAATCATTGTCGGGTCGTCAGAGGGGGTATAGAGGGATTTTTCATTTTCAAAATGACTTCAAAAATCAAATATGACTTGGCACGCATCATAGTGGGGTACAGAAAATCCATTTCCATCTCAATAACAATAATTTGTTAACAGAAATCATTGTCGGGTCGTCAGAGGGGGTACAGAGGGGGATTTTTCATTTTCAATATTTCTTCAAAAATCCAATATGACTTGGCACGCATCATGGTGGGGTGCAGAATATCTATTTCCATCTGAATAACAATAATTCGTCAACAGAAATCATTGTCGGGTCGTTAGAGGGGGTATAGAGGGACTTTTCATTTTCAATATTTCTTCAAAAATCCAATATGACTTGGCACGCATCATGGTGGGGTGCAGAATATCCATTTTCATCTAAATAACAATAATTCGTCAACAGAAATCATTGTCGGGTCGTCAGAGGGGGTATAGAGGAATTTTTCATTTTCAAAATGACTTCAAAAATCAAATATGACCTGGCACGCATCATAGTGGGGTACAGAATATCCATTTCCATCTCAATAACAATAATTTGTTAACAGAAATCATTGTCGGGTCGTCAGAGGGGGTATAGAGGGATTTTTCATTTTCAAAATGACTTCAAAAATCAAATATGACTTGGCACGCATCATAGTGGGGTACAGAATATCCATTTCCATCTCAATAACAATAATTTGTTAACAGAAATCATTGTCGGGTCGTCAGAGGGGGTATGGAGGGATTTTTCTTTTTCAAAATTACCTCAAAATCAAATATGACTTGGCACGCAACATGGTGGGGTGCAGAATATTCATTTCCATCTGAATAACAATAATTCGTCAACAGAAATCATTGACGGGTCGTTGGAGGGGGTATAGAGGGATTTTTCATTTTCAAAATTTCTTCAATATTCTAATATGACTTGGCACGCATCATGGTAGGGTGCAGAATATCCATTTTCATCTAAATAACAATAATTCGTCAACAGAAATCATTGTCGGGTCGTCAGAGGGGGTATAGAGGGATTTTTCATTTTCAAAATGACTTCAAAAATCAAATATGACTTGGCACGCATCATAGTGGGGTACAGAATATCCATTTCCATCTCAATAACAATAATTTGTTAACAGAAATCATTGTCGGGTCGTCAGAGGGGGTATGGAGGGATTTTTCATTTTCAAAATTACCTCAAAATCAAATATGACTTGGCACGCAACATGGTGGGGTGCAGAATATTCATTTCCATCTGAATAACAATAATTCGTCAACAGAAATCATTGACGGGTCGATGGAGGGGGTATAGAGGGATTTTTCATTTTCAATATTTCTTCAAAAATCCAATATGACTTGGCACGCATCATGGTGGGGTGCAGAATATCCATTTTCATCTAAATAACAATAATTCGTCAACAGAAATCATTGTCGGGTCGTCAGAGGGGGTATAGAGGAATTTTTCATTTTCAAAATGACTTCAAAAATCAAATATGACTTGGCACGCATCATAGTGGGGTACAGAATATCCATTTCCATCTCAATAACAATAATTTGTTAACAGAAATCATTGTCGGGTCGTCAGAGGGGGTATAGAGGGATTTTTCATTTTCAAAATTACCTCAAAATCAAATATGACTTGGCACGCAACATGGTGGGGTGCAGAATATTCATTTCCATCTGAATAACAATAATTCGTCAACAGAAATCATTGACGGGTCGTTGGAGGGGGTATAGAGGGATTTTTCATTTTCAAAATTTCTTCAATATTCTAATATGACTTGGCACGCATCATGGTAGGGTACAGAATATTTATTTCCATCTCAAAAACAATAATTTTTCAACAGAAATCATTGTCGGGTCGTCAGAGGGGGTATAGAGGAATTTTTCATTTTCAAAATGACTTCAAAAATCAAATATGACTTGGCACGCATCATAGTGGGGTACATAATATCCATTTCCATCTCAATAACAATAATTTGTTAACAGAAATCATTGTCGGGTCGTCAGAGGGGGTATGGAGGGATTTTTCATTTTCAAAATTACCTCAAAATCAAATATGACTTGGCACGCAACATGGTGGGGTGCAGAATATTCATTTCCATCTGAATAACAATAATTCGTCAACAGAAATCATTGACGGGTCGTTGGAGGGGGTATAGAGGGATTTTTCATTTTCAAAATTTCTTCAATATTCTAATATGACTTGGCACGCATCATGGTAGGGTACAGAATATTTATTTCCTTCTCAAAAACAATAATTTTTCAACAGAAATCATTGTCGGGTCATCAGAGGGGGTATAGAGGGATTTTTCATTTTCAAAATTACCTCAAAATCAAATATGACTTGGCACGCATCATAGTGGGGTGCAGAATATCCATTCCCATCTGAATAACAATAATTCGTCAACAGAAATCATTGACGGGTCGTTGGAGGGGGTATAGAGGGATTTTTCATTTTCAAAATTTGTTTGAAATCTAATATGACTTGGCAAGCATCATGGTGGGGTGCAGAATATCCATTTCCATCTGAACAACAATAATTTGTCACCAGAAATTATTGTCGTGTCGTTAGAGGGGGTATAGAGGGATTTTTCATTTTCAATATTTCTTCAAAAATCCAATATGACTTGGCACGCATCATGGTGGGGTGCAAAATATCCATTTCCATCTGAATAACAATAATTTGTCAACAGAAATCATTGTCGGGCCGTTAGAGGGGGTATAGAGGGATTTTTCATTTTCAAAATTACCTTAAAATCAAATATGACTTGGCACGCAACATGGTGGGGTGCAGAATATTCATTTCCATCTGGATAACAATAATTCGTCAACAGAAATCATTGTCGGTTCGTTAGAGGGTGTATAGAGGGATTTTTCATTTTCAATATTTCTTCAAAAATCCAATATGACTTGGCACGCATCATGGTGGGTTGCAGAATATCCATTTCCATCTGAATAACAATAATTCGTCGACAGAAATCATTGTCGGGTCGTCAGAGGGGGTATAGAGGGATTTTTCATTTTCAAAATGACTTCAAAAATCAAATATGACTTGGCACGCGTCATAGTGGGGTACAGAATATCCATTTCCATCTCAATAACATTAATTTGTTAACAGAAATCATTGTCGGGTCGTCAGAGGGGGTATAGAGGGATTTTTCATTTTCAAAATTACCTCAAAATCAAATATGACTTGGCACGCATCATGGTGGGGTGCAGAATATCCATTTCCATCTAAATAACAATAATTCGTCAACAGAAATCTTTGTCGGGTCGTCAGAGGGGTTATAGAGGGATTTTTCATTTTCAAAATTTCTTCAAAAATCCAATAAGACTTGGCACGCAACATGGTCGGGTGCAGAATATTCATTACCATCTGGATAACGATATCCATTCCCATCTGAATAACAATAATTCGTCAACAGAAATCATTGACGGGTCGTTGGAGGGGGTATAGAGGGATTTTTCATTTTCAAAATTTGTTTAAAATCTAATATGACTTGGCAAGCATCATGGTGGGGTGCAGAATATCCATTTCCATCTGAACAACAATAATTTGTCACCAGAAATTATTGTCGTGTCGTTAGAGGGGGTATAGAGGGATTTTTCATTTTCAATATTTCTTCAAAAATCCAATATGACTTGGCACGCATCATGGTGGGGTGCAAAATATCCATTTCCATCTGAATAACAATAATTTGTCAACAGAAATCATTGTCGGGCCGTTAGAGGGGGTATAGAGGGATTTTTCATTTTCAAAATTACCTTAAAATCAAATATGACTTGGCACGCAACATGGTGGGGTGCAGAATATTCATTTCCATCTGGATAACAATAATTCGTCAACAGAAATCATTGTCGGTTCGTTAGAGGGTGTATGGAGGGATTTTTCATTTTCAATATTTCTTCAAAAATCCAATATGACTTGGCACGCATCATGGTGGGTTGCAGAATATCCATTTCCATCTGAATAACAATAATTCGTCGACAGAAATCATTGTCGGGTCGTCAGAGGGGGTATAGAGGGATTTTTCATTTTCAAAATGACTTCAAAAATCAAATATGACTTGGCACGCGTCATAGTGGGGTACAGAATATCCATTTCCATCTCAATAACATTAATTTGTTAACAGAAATCATTGTCGGGTCGTCAGAGGGGGTATAGAGGGATTTTTCATTTTCAAAATTACCTCAAAATCAAATATGACTTGGCACGCATCATGGTGGGGTGCAGAATATCCATTTCCATCTAAATAACAATAATTCGTCAACAGAAATCTTTGTCGGGTCGTCAGAGGGGTTATAGAGGGATTTTTCATTTTCAAAATTTCTTCAAAAATCCAATAAGACTTGGCACGCAACATGGTCGGGTGCAGAATATTCATTACCATCTGGATAACGATAAGTCGTCAACAGAAATCATTGTCGGGTCGTTAGAGGGGGTATAGAGGGATTTTTCATTTTCAAAATTTCTTCAAAAATCTAATATGACTTGGCACGCATCATGGTGGGGTGCAAAATATCCATTGCCATCTGAATAACAATAATTTGTCGACAGAAATCATTGTCGGGCCGTTAGAGGGGGTATAGAGGGATTTTTCATTTTCAAAATTACCTCAAAATCAAATATGACTTGGCACGCAACATAGTGGAGTGCAGAATATTAATTTCCGTCTGAATAACAATAATTCGTCAACAGAAATTATTGTCGGGTCGGTTAGAGGGGGTATAGAGGGATTTTTCATTTTCAATATTTCTTCAAAAATCTAATATGACTTGGCACGCATCATGGTGGGGTGCAGAATATCCATTTCCATCTAAATAACAATAATTCGACAACAGAAATCATTGTCGGACCGTTAGAGGGGGTATAGAGGGATTTTTCATTTTCAAAATTACCTTAAAATCAAATATGACTTGGCACGCAACATGGTGGGGTGCAGAATATCCATTTCCATCTGAATAACAATAATTTGTCGACAGAAATCATTGTCGGGTCGTCAGAGGGGGTACAGAGGGATTTTTCATTTTCAAAATTACCTCCAAATGAAATATGACTTGGCACGCATCATGGTGGGGTGCAGAATATCCATTTCCATCTGAATAACAATAATTCGTCAACAGAAATCATTGACGGGTCGTTGGAGGGGGTATAGAGGGATTTTTCATTTTCAAAATTTCTTCAAAAATCTAATATGACTTGGCACGCATCATGGTGGGGTGCAAAATATCCATTGCCATCTGAATAACAATAATTTGTCAACAGAAATCATTGTCGGGCCGTTAAAGGGGGTATAGAGGGATTTTTCATTTTCAAAATTACCTCAAAATCAAATATGACTTGGCACGCAACATGGTGGAGTGCAGAATATTAATTTCCATCTGAATAACAATAATTCGTCAACAGAAATTATTGTCGGGTCGGTTAGAGGGGGTATAGAGGGATTTTTCATTTTCAATATTTCTTCAAAAATCTAATATGACTTGGCACGCATCATGGTGGGATGCAGAATATCCGTTATTATCTGAATAACAATAATTCGTCAACAGAACTCATTGTCGGGTCGTTAGAGGGTGTATAGAGGGATTTCTCATTTTCAAAATGACTTCAAAATTCAAATATGACTTGGCACGCATCATATTGGGGTACAGAATATCCATTTCCATCTCAATAACAATAATTTGTCATCAGAAATCATTGTCGGGTCGTCAGAGGGGGTATAGAGGGATTTTTCATTTTCAATATTTCTTCAAAAATCTAATATGACTTGGCACGCATCATGGTGGGATGCAGAATATCCATTATTATCTGAATAACAATAATTCGTCAACAGAACTCATTGTCGGGTCGTTAGAGGGTGTATAGAGGGATTTTTCATTTTCAAAATGACTCAAAAATTCAAATATGACTTGGCACGCATCATATTGGGGTACAGAATTTCCATTTCCATCTCAATAACAATAATTTGTCATCAGAAATCATTGTCGGGTCGTCAGAGGGGGTATAGAGGGATTTTTATATTCAAAATTACCTCAAAAATCTAATATGACTTGGCACGCATCATGGTGGGGTGCAGAATATCCATTTCCATCTGAATAACAATAATTTGTCAACAGAAATCATTTTCGGGTCGTTAGAGGGGGTATAGAGGGATTTTTCATTTTCAATATTACCTCAAAATCAAATATGACTTGGCACGCAATATGGTGGGGTGCAGAATATTCATTTCCATCTGGATAACAATAATTCGTCAACAGAAATCATTGTCGGGTCGTCAGAGGGGGTATAGAGGGATTTTTCATTTTCAATATTTCTTCAAAAATCCAATATGACTTGGCACGCGTCATAGAGGGGTACAGAATATCCATTTCCATCTCAATAACAATAACTTGTTAACATAAATCATTGTCGGGTCGTCAGAGGGGGTATAGAGGGATTTTTCATTTTCAAAATTACCTCAAAATCAAATATGACTTGGCACGCATCATGTTGGGGTGCAGAATATCCATTTCCATCTAAATAACAATAATTCGACAACAGAAATCATTGTCGGGTCGTCAGAGGGGGTATAGAGGGATTTTTCATTTTCAAAATGACTTCAAAAATCAAATATGACTTGGCACGCATCATAGTGGGGTACAGAAAATCCATTTCAATCTCAATAACAATAATTTGTTAACAGAAATCATTGTCGGGTCGTCAGAGGGGGTATAGAGGGATTTCTCATTTTAAAAATTTCTTCAAAAATCTAATAAGACTTGGCACGCAACATGGTCGGGTGCAGAATATTCACTACCATCTGGATAACGATAATTCGTCAACAGAAATCATTGTCGGGTCGTTAGAGGGGGTATAGAGGGATTTTTCATTTTCAATATTTCTTCAAAAATCCAATATGACTTGACACGCATCATCGTGGGGTGCAGAATATCCATTTCCATCTGAATAACAATAATTTGTCGACAGAAATCATTGTCGGGTCGTCAGAGGGGGTACAGAGGAATTTTTCATTTTCAAAATTACCTCCAAATGAAATATGACTTGGCACGCATCATGGTGGGGTGCAGAATATCCATTTCCATCTGAATAACAATAATTCGTCAACAGAAATCATTGTCGGTTCGTTAGAGGGTGTATAGAGGGATTTTTCATTTTCAATATTTCTTCAAAAATCCAATATGACTTGGCACGCATCATGGTGGGTTGCAGAATATCCATTTCCATCTGAATAATAATAATTCGTCGACAGAAATCATTGTCGGGTCGTCAGAGGGGGTATAGAGGGATTTTTCATTTTCAAAATGACTTCAAAAATCAAATATGACTTGGCACGCGTCATAGTGGGGTACAGAATATCCATTTCCATCTCAATAACATTAATTTGTTAACAGAAATCATTGTCGGGTCGTCAGAGGGGGTATAGAGGGATTTTTCATTTTCAAAATTACCTCAAAATCAAATATGACTTGGCACGCATCATGGTGGGGTGCAGAATATCCATTTCCATCTAAATAACAATAATTCGTCAACAGAAATCTTTGTCGGGTCGTCAGAGGGGTTATAGAGGGATTTTTCATTTTCAAAATTTCTTCAAAAATCTAATAAGACTTGGCACGCAACATGGTCGGGTGCAGAATATTCATTACCATCTGGATAACGATAATTCGTCAACAGAAATCATTGTCGGGTCGTTAGAGGGGGTATAGGGGGATTTTTCATTTTCAATATTTCTTCAAAAATCCAATATGACTTGACACGCATCATGGTGGGGTGCAGAATATCCATTTCCATCTGAATAACAATAATTTGTCGACAGAAATCATTGTCGGGTCGTCAGAGGGGGTACAGAGGGATTTTTCATTTTCAAAATTACCTCCAAATGAAATATGACTTGGCACGCATCATGGTGTGGTGCAGAATATTCATTTCCATCTGAGTAACAATAATTCGTCAACAGAAATCATTGACGGGTCGTTGGAGGGGGTATAGAGGGATTTTTCATTTTCAAAATTTCTTCAAAAATCTAATATGACTTGGCACGCATCATGGTGGGGTGCAAAATATCCATTGCCATCTGAATAACAATAATTCGTCAACAGAAATCATTGTCGGGCCGTTAGAGGGGGTATAGAGGGATTTTTCATTTTCAAAATTACCTCAAAATCAAATATGACTTGGCACGCAACATAGTGGAGTGCAGAATATTAATTTCCATCTGAATAACAATAATTCGTCAACAGAAATTATTGTCGGGTCGGTTAGAGGGGGTATAGAGGGATTTTTCATTTTCAATATTTCTTCAAAAATCTAATATGACTTGGCACGCATCATGGTGGGGTGCAGAATATCCATTTCCATCTAAATAACAATAATTCGACAACAGAAATCATTGTCGGGTCGTCAGAGGGGGTATAGAGGGATTTTTCATTTTCAAAATGACTTCAAAAATCAAATATGACTTGGCACGCATCATAGTGGGGTACAGAATATCCATTTCAATCTCAATAACAATAATTTGTTAAACGAAATCATTGTCGGGTCGTCAGAGGGGGTATAGAGGGATTTTTCATTTTCAAAATTTCTTCAAAAATCTAATAAGACTTGGCACGCAACATGGTCGGGTGCAGAATATTCATTACCATCTGGATAACGATAATTCGTCAACAGAAATCATTGTCGGGTCGTTAGAGGGGGTATAGAGGGATTTTTCATTTTCAATATTTCTACAAAAATCCAATATGACTTGACACGCATCATGGTGGGGTGCAGAATATCCATTTCCATCTGAATAACAATAATTTGTCGACAGAAATCATTGTCGGGTCGTCAGAGGGGGTACAGAGGAATTTTTCATTTTCAAAATTACCTCCAAATGAAATATGACTTGGCACGCATCATGGTGGGGTGCAGAATATCCATTTCCATATGAATAACAATAATTCGTCAACAGAAATCATTGACGGGTCGTTGGTGGGGGTATAGAGGGATTTTTCATTTTAAAAATTACTTCAAAAATCTAATATGACTTGGCACGCATCATGGTGGGGTGCAAAATATTCATTGCCATCTGAATAACAATAATTTGTCAACAGAAATCATTGTCGGGCCGTTAGAGGGGGTATAGAGGAATTTTTCATTTTCAAAATTACCTCCAAATGAAATATGACTTGGCACGCATCATGGTGGGGTGCAGAATATCCATTTCCATATGAATAACAATAATTCGTCAACAGAAATCATTGACGGGTCGTTGGTGGGGGTATAGAGGGATTTTTCATTTTAAAAATTTCTTCAAAAATCTAATAAGACTTGGCACGCAACATGGTCGGGTGCAGAATATTCATTGCCATCTGAATAACAATAATTTGTCAACAGAAATCATTGTCGGGCCGTTAGAGGGGGTAAAGAGGGATTTTTCATTTTCAAAATTACCTCAAAATCAAATATGACTTGGCACGCAACATGGTGGAGTGCAGAATAATAATTTCCATCTGAATAACAATAATTCGTCAACAGAAATCATTGTCGGGTCGGTTAGAGGGGGTATAGAGGGATTTTTCATTTTCAATATTTCTTCAAAAATCTAATATGACTTGGCACGCATCATGGTGGGATGCAGAATATCCATTATTATCTGAATAACAATAATTCGTCAACAGAACTCATTGTCGGGTCGTTAGAGGGTGTATAGAGTGATTTCTGATTTTCAAAATGACTTAAAAATTCAAATATGACTTGGCACGCATCATGTTGGGGTACAGAATTTCCATTTCCATCTCAATAACAATAATTTGTCATCAGAAATCATTGTCGGGTCGTCAGAGGGGGTATAGAGGGATTTTTATTTTCAAAATTACCTCAAAAATCTAATATGACTTGGCACGCATCATGTTGGGGTGCAGAATATCCATTTCCATCTGAATAACAATAATTTGTCAACAGAAATCATTGTCGGGCCGTTAGAGGGGGTATAGAGGGATTTTTCATTTTCAAAATTACCTTAAAATCAAATATGACTTGGCACGCAACATGGTGGGGTGCAGAATATTCATTTCCATCTGGATAACAATAATTCGTCAACAGAAATCATTGTCGGTTCGTTAGAGGGTGTATAGAGGGATTTTTCATTTTCAATATTTCTTCAAAAATCCAATATGACTTGGCACGCATCATGGTGGGTTGCAGAATATCCATTTCCATCTGAATAACAATAATTCGTCGACAGAAATCATTGTCGGGTCGTCAGAGGGGGTATAGAGGGATTTTTCATTTTCAAAATGACTTCAAAAATCAAATATGACTTGGCACGCGTCATAGTGGGGTACAGAATATCCATTTCCATCTCAATAACATTAATTTGTTAACAGAAATCATTGTCGGGTCGTCAGAGGGGGTATAGAGGGATTTTTCATTTTCAAAATTACCTCAAAATCAAATATGACTTGGCACGCATCATGGTGGGGTGCAGAATATCCATTTCCATCTAAATAACAATAATTCGTCAACAGAAATCTTTGTCGGGTCGTCAGAGGGGTTATAGAGGGATTTTTCATTTTCAAAATTTCTTCAAAAATCTAATAAGACTTGGCACGCAACATGGTCGGGTGCAGAATATTCATTACCATCTGGATAACGATAATTCGTCAACAGAAATCATTGTCGGGTCGTTAGAGGGGGTATAGAGGGATTTTTCATTTTCAATATTTCTTCAAAAATCCAATATGACTTGACACGCATCATGGTGGGGTGCAGAATATCCATTTCCATCTGAATAACAATAATTTGTCGACAGAAATCATTGTCGGGTCGTCAGAGGGGGTACAGAGGGATTTTTCATTTTCAAAATTACCTCCAAATGAAATATGACTTGGCACGCATCATGGTGGGGTGCAGAATATTCATTTCCATCTGAGTAACAATAATTCGTCAACAGAAATCATTGACGGGTCGTTGGAGGGGGTATAGAGGGATTTTTCATTTTCAAAATTTCTTCAAAAATCTAATATGACTTGGCACGCATCATGGTGGGGTGCAAAATATCCATTGCCATCTGAATAACAATAATTCGTCAACAGAAATCATTGTCGGGCCGTTAGAGGGGGTATAGAGGGATTTTTCATTTTCAAAATTACCTCAAAATCAAATATGACTTGGCACGCAACATAGTGGAGTGCAGAATATTAATTTCCGTCTGAATAACAATAATTCGTCAACAGAAATTATTGTCGGGTCGGTTAGAGGGGGTATAGAGGGATTTTTCATTTTCAATATTTCTTCAAAAATCTAATATGACTTGGCACGCATCATGGTGGGGTGCAGAATATCCATTTCCATCTAAATAACAATAATTCGACAACAGAAATCATTGTCGGGCCGTTAGAGGGGGTATAGAGGGATTTTTCATTTTCAAAATTACCTTAAAATCAAATATGACTTGGCACGCAACATGGTGGGGTGCAGAATATCCATTTCCATCTGAATAACAATAATTTGTCGACAGAAATCATTGTCGGGTCGTCAGAGGGGGTACAGAGGGATTTTTCATTTTCAAAATTACCTCCAAAAGAAATATGACTTGGCACGCATCATGGTGGGGTGCAGAATATCCATTTCCATCTGAATAACAATAATTCGTCAACAGAAATCATTGACGGGTCGTTGGAGGGGGTATAGAGGGATTTTTCATTTTCAAAATTTCTTCAAAAATCTAATATGACTTGGCACGCATCATGGTGGGGTGCAAAATATCCATTGCCATCTGAATAACAATAATTTGTCAACAGAAATCATTGTCGGGCCGTTAAAGGGGGTATAGAGGGATTTTTCATTTTCAAAATTACCTCAATATCAAATATGACTTGGCACGCAACATGGTGGAGTGCAGAATATTAATTTCCATCTGAATAACAATAATTCGTCAACAGAAATTATTGTCGGGTCGGTTAGAGGGGGTATAGAGGGATTTTTCATTTTCAATATTTCTTCAAAAATCTAATATGACTTGGCACGCATCATGGTGGGATGCAGAATATCCATTATTATCTGAATAACAATAATTCGTCAACAGAACTCATTGTCGGGTCGTTAGAGGGTGTATAGAGGGATTTCACATTTTCAAAATGACTTCAAAATTCAAATATGACTTGGCACGCATCATATTGGGGTACAGAATATCCATTTCCATCTCAATAACAATAATTTGTCATCAGAAATCATTGTCGGGTCGTCAGAGGGGGTATAGAGGGATTTTTATATTCAAAATTACCTCAAAAATCTAATATGACTTGGCACGCATCATGGTGGGGTGCAGAATATCCATTTCCATCTGAATAACAATAATTTGTCAACAGAAATCATTGTCGGGTCGTTAGAGGGGGTATAGAGGGATTTTTCATTTTCAATATTTCTTCAAAAATCCAATATGACTTGGCACGCATCATGGTGGGGTGCAAAATATCCATTTCCATCTGAATAACAATAATTTGTCAACAGAAATCAATGTCGGGCCGTTAGAGGGGGTATAGAGGGATTTTTCATTTTCAAAATTACCTCAAAATCAAATATGACTTGGCACGCAATATGGTGGGGTGCAGAATATTCATTTCCATCTGGATAACAATAATTCGTCAACAGAAATCATTGTCGGGTCGTCAGAGGGGGTATAGAGGGATTTTTCATTTTCAATATTTCTTCAAAAATCCAATATGAGTTGGCACGCGTCATAGAGGGGTACAGAATATCCATTTCCATCTCAATAACAATAACTTGTTAACATAAATCATTGTCGGGTCGTCAGAGGGGGTATAGAGGGATTTTTCATTTTCAAAATTACCTCAAAATCAAATATGACTTGGCACGCATCATGGTGGGGTGCAGAATATCCATTTCCATCTAAATAACAATAATTCGTCAACAGAAATCTTTGTCGGGTCGTCAGAGGGGTTATAGAGGGATTTTTCATTTTCAAAATTTCTTCAAAAATCTAATAAGACTTGGCACGCAACATGGTCGGGTGCAGAATATTCATTACCATCTGGATAACGATAATTCGTCAACAGAAATCATTGTCGGGTCGTTAGAGGGGGTATAGAGGGATTTTTCATTTTCAATATTTCTTCAAAAATCCAATATGACTTGACACGCATCATGGTGGGGTGCAGAATATCCATTTCCATCTGAATAACAATAATTTGTCGACAGAAATCATTGTCGGGTCGTCAGAGGGGGTACAGAGGGATTTTTCATTTTCAAAATTACCTCCAAATGAAATATGACTTGGCACGCATCATGGTGGGGTGCAGAATATTCATTTCCATCTGAGTAACAATAATTCGTCAACAGAAATCATTGACGGGTCGTTGGAGGGGGTATAGAGGGATTTTTCATTTTCAAAATTTCTTCAAAAATCTAATATGACTTGGCACGCATCATGGTGGGGTGCAAAATATCCATTGCCATCTGAATAACAATAATTCGTCAACAGAAATCATTGTCGGGCCGTTAGAGGGGGTATAGAGGGATTTTTCATTTTCAAAATTACCTCAAAATCAAATATGACTTGGCACGCAACATAGTGGAGTGCAGAATATTAATTTCCGTCTGAATAACAATAATTCGTCAACAGAAATTATTGTCGGGTCGGTTAGAGGGGGTATAGAGGGATTTTTCATTTTCAATATTTCTTCAAAAATCTAATATGACTTGGCACGCATCATGGTGGGGTGCAGAATATCCATTTCCATCTAAATAACAATAATTCGACAACAGAAATCATTGTCGGGCCGTTAGAGGGGGTATAGAGGGATTTTTCATTTTCAAAATTACCTTAAAATCAAATATGACTTGGCACGCAACATGGTGGGGTGCAGAATATCCATTTCCATCTGAATAACAATAATTTGTCGACAGAAATCATTGTCGGGTCGTCAGAGGGGGTACAGAGGGATTTTTCATTTTCAAAATTACCTCCAAAAGAAATATGACTTGGCACGCATCATGGTGGGGTGCAGAATATCCATTTCCATCTGAATAACAATAATTCGTCAACAGAAATCATTGACGGGTCGTTGGAGGGGGTATAGAGGGATTTTTCATTTTCAAAATTTCTTCAAAAATCTAATATGACTTGGCACGCATCATGGTGGGGTGCAAAATATCCATTGCCATCTGAATAACAATAATTTGTCAACAGAAATCATTGTCGGGCCGTTAAAGGGGGTATAGAGGGATTTTTCATTTTCAAAATTACCTCAATATCAAATATGACTTGGCACGCAACATGGTGGAGTGCAGAATATTAATTTCCATCTGAATAACAATAATTCGTCAACAGAAATTATTGTCGGGTCGGTTAGAGGGGGTATAGAGGGATTTTTCATTTTCAATATTTCTTCAAAAATCTAATATGACTTGGCACGCATCATGGTGGGATGCAGAATATCCATTATTATCTGAATAACAATAATTCGTCAACAGAACTCATTGTCGGGTCGTTAGAGGGTGTATAGAGGGATTTCACATTTTCAAAATGACTTCAAAATTCAAATATGACTTGGCACGCATCATATTGGGGTACAGAATATCCATTTCCATCTCAATAACAATAATTTGTCATCAGAAATCATTGTCGGGTCGTCAGAGGGGGTATAGAGGGATTTTTATATTCAAAATTACCTCAAAAATCTAATATGACTTGGCACGCATCATGGTGGGGTGCAGAATATCCATTTCCATCTGAATAACAATAATTTGTCAACAGAAATCATTGTCGGGTCGTTAGAGGGGGTATAGAGGGATTTTTCATTTTCAATATTTCTTCAAAAATCCAATATGACTTGGCACGCATCATGGTGGGGTGCAAAATATCCATTTCCATCTGAATAACAATAATTTGTCAACAGAAATCAATGTCGGGCCGTTAGAGGGGGTATAGAGGGATTTTTCATTTTCAAAATTACCTCAAAATCAAATATGACTTGGCACGCAATATGGTGGGGTGCAGAATATTCATTTCCATCTGGATAACAATAATTCGTCAACAGAAATCATTGTCGGGTCGTCAGAGGGGGTATAGAGGGATTTTTCATTTTCAATATTTCTTCAAAAATCCAATATGAGTTGGCACGCGTCATAGAGGGGTACAGAATATCCATTTCCATCTCAATAACAATAACTTGTTAACATAAATCATTGTCGGGTCGTCAGAGGGGGTATAGAGGGATTTTTCATTTTCAAAATTACCTCAAAATCAAATATGACTTGGCACGCATCATGTTGGGGTGCAGAATATCCATTTCCATCTAAATAACAATAATTCGACAACAGAAATCATTGTCGGGTCGTCAGAGGGGGTATAGAGGGATTTTTCATTTTCAAAATGACTTCAAAAATCAAATATGACTTGGCACGCATCATAGTGGGGTACAGAAAATCCATTTCAATCTCAATAACAATAATTTGTTAACAGAAATCATTGTCGGGTCGTCAGAGGGGGTATAGAGGGATTTTTCATTTTCAAAATTTCTTCAAAAATCTAATAAGACTTGGCACGCAACATGGTCGGGTGCAGAATATTCACTACCATCTGGATAACGATAATTCGTCAACAGAAATCATTGTCGGGTCGTTAGAGGGGGTATAGAGGGATTTTTCATTTTCAATATTTCTTCAAAAATCCAATATGACTTGACACGCATCATCGTGGGGTGCAGAATATCCATTTCCATCTGAATAACAATAATTTGTCGACAGAAATCATTGTCGGGTCGTCAGAGGGGGTACAGAGGAATTTTTCATTTTCAAAATTACCTCCAAATGAAATATGACTTGGCACGCATCATGGTGGGGTGCAGAATATCCATTTCCATCTGAATAACAATAATTCGTCAACAGAAATCATTGACGGGTCGTTGGAGGGGGTATAGAGGGATTTTTCATTTTAAAAATTACTTCAAAAATCTAATATGACTTGGCACGCATCATGGTGGGGTGCAAAATATCCATTGCCATCTGAATAACAATAATTTGTCAACAGAAATCATTGTCGGGCCGTTAGAGGGGGTATAGAGGGATTTTTCATTTTCAAAATTACCTCAAAATCAAATATGACTTGGCACGCAACATGGTGGAGTGCAGAATAATAATTTCCATCTGAATAACAATAATTCGTCAACAGAAATCATTGTCGGGTCGGTTAGAGGGGGTATAGAGGGATTTTTCATTTTCAATATTTCTTCAAAAATCTAATATGACTTGGCACGCATCATGGTGGGATGCAGAATATCCATTATTATCTGAATAACAATAATTCGTCAACAGAACTCATTGTCGGGTCGTTAGAGGGTGTATAGAGGGATTTCTCATTTTCAAAATGACTTCAAAATTCAAATATGACTTGGCACGCATCATATTGGGGTACAGAATATCCATTTTCATCTCAATAACAATAATTTGTCATCAGAAATCATTGTCGGGTCGTCAGAGGGGGTATAGAGGGATTTTTATTTTCAAAATTACCTCAAAAATCTAATATGACTTGGCACGCATCATGGTGGGGTGCAGAATATCCATTTCCATCTGAATAACAATAATTTGTCAACAGAAATCATTGTCGGGCCGTTAGAGGGGGTATAGAGGGATTTTTCATTTTCAAAATTACCTTAAAATCAAATATGACTTGGCACGCAACATGGTGGGTTGCAGAATATTCATTTCCATCTGGATAACAATAATTCGTCAACAGAAATCATTGTCGGTTCGTTAGAGGGTGTATAGAGGGATTTTTCATTTTCAATATTTCTTCAAAAATCCAATATGACTTGGCACGCATCATGGTGGGTTGCAGAATATCCATTTCCATCTGAATAACAATAATTCGTCGACAGAAATCATTGTCGGGTCGTCAGAGGGGGTATAGAGGGATTTTTCATTTTCAAAATGACTTCAAAAATCAAATATGACTTGGCACGCGTCATAGTGGGGTACAGAATATCCATTTCCATCTCAATAACATTAATTTGTTAACAGAAATCATTGTCGGGTCGTCAGAGGGGGTATAGAGGGATTTTTCATTTTCAAAATTACCTCAAAATCAAATATGACTTGGCACGCATCATGGTGGGGTGCAGAATATCCATTTCCATCTAAATAACAATAATTCGTCAACAGAAATCTTTGTCGGGTCGTCAGAGGGGTTATAGAGGGATTTTTCATTTTCAAAATTTCTTCAAAAATCTAATAAGACTTGGCACGCAACATGGTCGGGTGCAGAATATTCATTACCATCTGGATAACGATAATTCGTCAACAGAAATCATTGTCGGGTCGTTAGAGGGGGTATAGAGGGATTTTTCATTTTCAATATTTCTTCAAAAATCCAATATGACTTGACACGCATCATGGTGGGGTGCAGAATATCCATTTCCATCTGAATAACAATAATTTGTCGACAGAAATCATTGTCGGGTCGTCAGAGGGGGTACAGAGGGATTTTTCATTTTCAAAATTACCTCCAAATGAAATATGACTTGGCACGCATCATGGTGTGGTGCAGAATATTCATTTCCATCTGAATAACAATAATTCGTCAACAGAAATCATTGACGGGTCGTTGGAGGGGGTATAGAGGGATTTTTCATTTTCAAAATTTCTTCAAAAATCTAATATGACTTGGCACGCATCATGGTGGGGTGCAAAATATCCATTGCCATCTGAATAACAATAATTCGTCAACAGAAATCATTGTCGGGCCGTTAGAGGGGGTATAGAGGGATTTTTCATTTTCAAAATTACCTCAAAATCAAATATGACTTGGCACGCAACATAGTGGAGTGCAGAATATTAATTTCCATCTGAATAACAATAATTCGTCAACAGAAATTATTGTCGGGTCGGTTAGAGGGGGTATAGAGGGATTTTTCATTTTCAATATTTCTTCAAAAATCTAATATGACTTGGCACGCGTCATAGTGGGGTACAGAATATCCATTTCCATCTCAATAACATTAATTTGTTAACAGAAATCATTGTCGGGTCGTCAGAGGGGGTATAGAGGGATTTTTCATTTTCAAAATTACCTCAAAATCAAATATGACTTGGCACGCATCATGGTGGGGTGCAGAATATCCATTTCCATCTAAATAACAATAATTCGTCAACAGAAATCTTTGTCGGGTCGTCAGAGGGGTTATAGAGGGATTTTTCATTTTCAAAATTTCTTCAAAAATCTAATAAGACTTGGCACGCAACATGGTCGGGTGCAGAATATTCATTACCATCTGGATAACGATAATTCGTCAACAGAAATCATTGTCGGGTCGTTAGAGGGGGTATAGAGGGATTTTTCATTTTCAATATTTCTTCAAAAATCCAATATGACTTGACACGCATCATGGTGGGGTGCAGAATATCCATTTCCATCTGAATAACAATAATTTGTCGACAGAAATCATTGTCGGGTCGTCAGAGGGGGTACAGAGGGATTTTTCATTTTCAAAATTACCTCCAAATGAAATATGACTTGGCACGCATCATGGTGTGGTGCAGAATATTCATTTCCATCTGAATAACAATAATTCGTCAACAGAAATCATTGACGGGTCGTTGGAGGGGGTATAGAGGGATTTTTCATTTTCAAAATTTCTTCAAAAATCTAATATGACTTGGCACGCATCATGGTGGGGTGCAAAATATCCATTGCCATCTGAATAACAATAATTCGTCAACAGAAATCATTGTCGGGCCGTTAGAGGGGGTATAGAGGGATTTTTCATTTTCAAAATTACCTCAAAATCAAATATGACTTGGCACGCAACATAGTGGAGTGCAGAATATTAATTTCCATCTGAATAACAATAATTCGTCAACAGAAATTATTGTCGGGTCGGTTAGAGGGGGTATAGAGGGATTTTTCATTTTCAATATTTCTTCAAAAATCTAATATGACTTGGCACGCATCATGGTGGGGTGCAGAATATCCATTTCCATCTAAATAACAATAATTCGACAACAGAAATCATTGTCGGGTCGTCAGAGGGGGTATAGAGGGATTTTTCATTTTCAAAATGACTTCAAAAATCAAATATGACTTGGCACGCATCATAGTGGGGTACAGAATATCCATTTCAATCTCAATAACAATAATTTGTTAACAGAAATCATTGTCGGGTCGTCAGAGGGGGTATAGAGGGATTTTTCATTTTCAAAATTTCTTCAAAAATCTAATAAGACTTGGCACGCAACATGGTCGGGTGCAGAATATTCATTACCATCTGGATAACGATAATTCGTCAACAGAAATCATTGTCGGGTCGTTAGAGGGGGTATAGAGGGATTTTTCATTTTCAATATTTCTACAAAAATCCAATATGACTTGACACGCATCATGGTGGGGTGCAGAATATCTATTTCCATCTGAATAACAATAATTTGTCGACAGAAATCATTGTCGGGTCGTCAGAGGGGGTACAGAGGAATTTTTCATTTTCAAAATTACCTCCAAATGAAATATGACTTGGCACGCAGCATGGTGGGGTGCAGAATATCCATTTCCATATGAATAACAATAATTCGTCAACAGAAATCATTGACGGGTCGTTGGTGGGGGTATAGAGGGATTTTTCATTTTAAAAATTACTTCAAAAATCTAATATGACTTGGCACGCATCATGGTGGGGTGCAAAATATCCATTGCCATCTGAATAACAATAATTTGTCAACAGAAATTATTGTCGGGCCGTTAGAGGGGGTATAGAGGGATTTTTCATTTTCAAAATTACCTCAAAATCAAATATGACTTGGCACGCATCATGGTGGGGTGCAGAATATCCATTTCCATATGAATAACAATAATTCGTCAACAGAAATCATTGACGGGTCGTTGGTGGGGGTATAGAGGGATTTTTCATTTTAAAAATTACTTCAAAAATCTAATAGGACTTGGCACGCATCATGGTGGGGTGCAAAATATCCATTGCCATCTGAATAACAATAATTTGTCGACAGAAATCATTGTCGGGTCGTCAGAGGGGGTACAGAGGGATTTTTCATTTTCAAAATTACCTCCAAATGAAATATGACTTGGCACGCATCATGGTGTGGTGCAGAATATTCATTTCCATCTGAGTAACAATAATTCGTCAACAGAAATCATTGACGGGTCGTTGGAGGGGGTATAGAGGGATTTTTCATTTTCAAAATTTCTTCAAAAATCTAATATGACTTGGCACGCATCATGGTGGGGTGCAAAATATCCATTGCCATCTGAATAACAATAATTCGTCAACAGAAATCATTGTCGGGCCGTTAGAGGGGGTATAGAGGGATTTTTCATTTTCAAAATTACCTCAAAATCAAATATGACTTGGCACGCAACATAGTGGAGTGCAGAATATTAATTTCCATCTGAATAACAATAATTCGTCAACAGAAATTATTGTCGGGTCGGTTAGAGGGGGTATAGAGGGATTTTTCATTTTCAATATTTCTTCAAAAATCTAATATGACTTGGCACGCATCATGGTGGGGTGCAGAATATCCATTTCCATCTAAATAACAATAATTCGACAACAGAAATCATTGTCGGGTCGTCAGAGGGGGTATAGAGGGATTTTTCATTTTCAAAATGACTTCAAAAATCAAATATGACTTGGCACGCATCATAGTGGGGTACAGAATATCCATTTCAATCTCAATAACAATAATTTGTTAAACGAAATCATTGTCGGGTCGTCAGAGGGGGTATAGAGGGATTTTTCATTTTCAAAATTTCTTCAAAAATCTAATAAGACTTGGCACGCAACATGGTCGGGTGCAGAATATTCATTACCATCTGGATAACGATAATTCGTCAACAGAAATCATTGTCGGGTCGTTAGAGGGGGTATAGAGGGATTTTTCATTTTCAATATTTCTACAAAAATCCAATATGACTTGACACGCATCATGGTGGGGTGCAGAATATCCATTTCCATCTGAATAACAATAATTTGTCGACAGAAATCATTGTCGGGTCGTCAGAGGGGGTACAGAGGAATTTTTCATTTTCAAAATTACCTCCAAATGAAATATGACTTGGCACGCATCATGGTGGGGTGCAGAATATCCATTTCCATATGAATAACAATAATTCGTCAACAGAAATCATTGACGGGTCGTTGGTGGGGGTATAGAGGGATTTTTCATTTTAAAAATTACTTCAAAAATCTAATATGACTTGGCACGCATCATGGTGGGGTGCAAAATATTCATTGCCATCTGAATAACAATAATTTGTCAACAGAAATCATTGTCGGGCCGTTAGAGGGGGTATAGAGGAATTTTTCATTTTCAAAATTACCTCCAAATGAAATATGACTTGGCACGCATCATGGTGGGGTGCAGAATATCCATTTCCATATGAATAACAATAATTCGTCAACAGAAATCATTGACGGGTCGTTGGTGGGGGTATAGAGGGATTTTTCATTTTAAAAATTTCTTCAAAAATCTAATAAGACTTGGCACGCAACATGGTCGGGTGCAGAATATTCATTGCCATCTGAATAACAATAATTTGTCAACAGAAATCATTGTCGGGCCGTTAGAGGGGGTATAGAGGGATTTTTCATTTTCAAAATTACCTCAAAATCAAATATGACTTGGCACGCAACATGGTGGAGTGCAGAATAATAATTTCCATCTGAATAACAATAATTCGTCAACAGAAATCATTGTCGGGTCGGTTAGAGGGGGTATAGAGGGATTTTTCATTTTCAATATTTCTTCAAAAATCTAATATGACTTGGCACGCATCATGGTGGGATGCAGAATATCCATTATTATCTGAATAACAATAATTCGTCAACAGAACTCATTGTCGGGTCGTTAGAGGGTGTATAGAGTGATTTCTGATTTTCAAAATGACTTAAAAATTCAAATATGACTTGGCACGCATCATGTTGGGGTACAGAATTTCCATTTCCATCTCAATAACAATAATTTGTCATCAGAAATCATTGTCGGGTCGTCAGAGGGGGTATAGAGGGATTTTTATTTTCAAAATTACCTCAAAAATCTAATATGACTTGGCACGCATCATGTTGGGGTGCAGAATATCCATTTCCATCTGAATAACAATAATTTGTCAACAGAAATCATTGTCGGGCCGTTAGAGGGGGTATAGAGGGATTTTTCATTTTCAAAATTACCTTAAAATCAAATATGACTTGGCACGCAACATGGTGGGGTGCAGAATATTCATTTCCATCTGGATAACAATAATTCGTCAACAGAAATCATTGTCGGTTCGTTAGAGGGTGTATAGAGGGATTTTTCATTTTCAATATTTCTTCAAAAATCCAATATGACTTGGCACGCATCATGGTGGGTTGCAGAATATCCATTTCCATCTGAATAACAATAATTCGTCGACAGAAATCATTGTCGGGTCGTCAGAGGGGGTATAGAGGGATTTTTCATTTTCAAAATGACTTCAAAAATCAAATATGACTTGGCACGCGTCATAGTGGGGTACAGAATATCCATTTCCATCTCAATAACATTAATTTGTTAACAGAAATCATTGTCGGGTCGTCAGAGGGGGTATAGAGGGATTTTTCATTTTCAAAATTACCTCAAAATCAAATATGACTTGGCACGCATCATGGTGGGGTGCAGAATATCCATTTCCATCTAAATAACAATAATTCGTCAACAGAAATCTTTGTCGGGTCGTCAGAGGGGTTATAGAGGGATTTTTCATTTTCAAAATTTCTTCAAAAATCTAATAAGACTTGGCACGCAACATGGTCGGGTGCAGAATATTCATTACCATCTGGATAACGATAATTCGTCAACAGAAATCATTGTCGGGTCGTTAGAGGGTGTATAGAGTGATTTCTGATTTTCAAAATGACTTAAAAATTCAAATATGACTTGGCACGCATCATGTTGGGGTACAGAATTTCCATTTCCATCTCAATAACAATAATTTGTCATCAGAAATCATTGTCGGGTCGTCAGAGGGGGTATAGAGGGATTTTTATTTTCAAAATTACCTCAAAAATCTAATATGACTTGGCACGCATCATGTTGGGGTGCAGAATATCCATTTCCATCTGAATAACAATAATTTGTCAACAGAAATCATTGTCGGGCCGTTAGAGGGGGTATAGAGGGATTTTTCATTTTCAAAATTACCTTAAAATCAAATATGACTTGGCACGCAACATGGTGGGGTGCAGAATATTCATTTCCATCTGGATAACAATAATTCGTCAACAGAAATCATTGTCGGTTCGTTAGAGGGTGTATAGAGGGATTTTTCATTTTCAATATTTCTTCAAAAATCCAATATGACTTGGCACGCATCATGGTGGGTTGCAGAATATCCATTTCCATCTGAATAACAATAATTCGTCGACAGAAATCATTGTCGGGTCGTCAGAGGGGGTATAGAGGGATTTTTCATTTTCAAAATGACTTCAAAAATCAAATATGACTTGGCACGCGTCATAGTGGGGTACAGAATATCCATTTCCATCTCAATAACATTAATTTGTTAACAGAAATCATTGTCGGGTCGTCAGAGGGGGTATAGAGGGATTTTTCATTTTCAAAATTACCTCAAAATCAAATATGACTTGGCACGCATCATGGTGGGGTGCAGAATATCCATTTCCATCTAAATAACAATAATTCGTCAACAGAAATCTTTGTCGGGTCGTCAGAGGGGTTATAGAGGGATTTTTCATTTTCAAAATTTCTTCAAAAATCTAATAAGACTTGGCACGCAACATGGTCGGGTGCAGAATATTCATTACCATCTGGATAACGATAATTCGTCAACAGAAATCATTGTCGGGTCGTTAGAGGGGGTATAGAGGGATTTTTCATTTTCAATATTTCTTCAAAAATCCAATATGACTTGACACGCATCATGGTGGGGTGCAGAATATCCATTTCCATCTGAATAACAATAATTTGTCGACAGAAATCATTGTCGGGTCGTCAGAGGGGGTACAGAGGGATTTTTCATTTTCAAAATTACCTCCAAATGAAATATGACTTGGCACGCATCATGGTGGGGTGCAGAATATTCATTTCCATCTGAGTAACAATAATTCGTCAACAGAAATCATTGACGGGTCGTTGGAGGGGGTATAGAGGGATTTTTCATTTTCAAAATTTCTTCAAAAATCTAATATGACTTGGCACGCATCATGGTGGGGTGCAAAATATCCATTGCCATCTGAATAACAATAATTCGTCAACAGAAATCATTGTCGGGCCGTTAGAGGGGGTATAGAGGGATTTTTCATTTTCAAAATTACCTCAAAATCAAATATGACTTGGCACGCAACATAGTGGAGTGCAGAATATTAATTTCCGTCTGAATAACAATAATTCGTCAACAGAAATTATTGTCGGGTCGGTTAGAGGGGGTATAGAGGGATTTTTCATTTTCAATATTTCTTCAAAAATCTAATATGACTTGGCACGCATCATGGTGGGGTGCAGAATATCCATTTCCATCTAAATAACAATAATTCGACAACAGAAATCATTGTCGGGCCGTTAGAGGGGGTATAGAGGGATTTTTCATTTTCAAAATTACCTTAAAATCAAATATGACTTGGCACGCAACATGGTGGGGTGCAGAATATCCATTTCCATCTGAATAACAATAATTTGTCGACAGAAATCATTGTCGGGTCGTCAGAGGGGGTACAGAGGGATTTTTCATTTTCAAAATTACCTCCAAAAGAAATATGACTTGGCACGCATCATGGTGGGGTGCAGAATATCCATTTCCATCTGAATAACAATAATTCGTCAACAGAAATCATTGACGGGTCGTTGGAGGGGGTATAGAGGGATTTTTCATTTTCAAAATTTCTTCAAAAATCTAATATGACTTGGCACGCATCATGGTGGGGTGCAAAATATCCATTGCCATCTGAATAACAATAATTTGTCAACAGAAATCATTGTCGGGCCGTTAAAGGGGGTATAGAGGGATTTTTCATTTTCAAAATTACCTCAATATCAAATATGACTTGGCACGCAACATGGTGGAGTGCAGAATATTAATTTCCATCTGAATAACAATAATTCGTCAACAGAAATTATTGTCGGGTCGGTTAGAGGGGGTATAGAGGGATTTTTCATTTTCAATATTTCTTCAAAAATCTAATATGACTTGGCACGCATCATGGTGGGATGCAGAATATCCATTATTATCTGAATAACAATAATTCGTCAACAGAACTCATTGTCGGGTCGTTAGAGGGTGTATAGAGGGATTTCACATTTTCAAAATGACTTCAAAATTCAAATATGACTTGGCACGCATCATATTGGGGTACAGAATATCCATTTCCATCTCAATAACAATAATTTGTCATCAGAAATCATTGTCGGGTCGTCAGAGGGGGTATAGAGGGATTTTTATATTCAAAATTACCTCAAAAATCTAATATGACTTGGCACGCATCATGGTGGGGTGCAGAATATCCATTTCCATCTGAATAACAATAATTTGTCAACAGAAATCATTGTCGGGTCGTTAGAGGGGGTATAGAGGGATTTTTCATTTTCAATATTTCTTCAAAAATCCAATATGACTTGGCACGCATCATGGTGGGGTGCAAAATATCCATTTCCATCTGAATAACAATAATTTGTCAACAGAAATCAATGTCGGGCCGTTAGAGGGGGTATAGAGGGATTTTTCATTTTCAAAATTACCTCAAAATCAAATATGACTTGGCACGCAATATGGTGGGGTGCAGAATATTCATTTCCATCTGGATAACAATAATTCGTCAACAGAAATCATTGTCGGGTCGTCAGAGGGGGTATAGAGGGATTTTTCATTTTCAATATTTCTTCAAAAATCCAATATGAGTTGGCACGCGTCATAGAGGGGTACAGAATATCCATTTCCATCTCAATAACAATAACTTGTTAACATAAATCATTGTCGGGTCGTCAGAGGGGGTATAGAGGGATTTTTCATTTTCAAAATTACCTCAAAATCAAATATGACTTGGCACGCATCATGTTGGGGTGCAGAATATCCATTTCCATCTAAATAACAATAATTCGACAACAGAAATCATTGTCGGGTCGTCAGAGGGGGTATAGAGGGATTTTTCATTTTCAAAATGACTTCAAAAATCAAATATGACTTGGCACGCATCATAGTGGGGTACAGAAAATCCATTTCAATCTCAATAACAATAATTTGTTAACAGAAATCATTGTCGGGTCGTCAGAGGGGGTATAGAGGGATTTTTCATTTTCAAAATTTCTTCAAAAATCTAATAAGACTTGGCACGCAACATGGTCGGGTGCAGAATATTCACTACCATCTGGATAACGATAATTCGTCAACAGAAATCATTGTCGGGTCGTTAGAGGGGGTATAGAGGGATTTTTCATTTTCAATATTTCTTCAAAAATCCAATATGACTTGACACGCATCATCGTGGGGTGCAGAATATCCATTTCCATCTGAATAACAATAATTTGTCGACAGAAATCATTGTCGGGTCGTCAGAGGGGGTACAGAGGAATTTTTCATTTTCAAAATTACCTCCAAATGAAATATGACTTGGCACGCATCATGGTGGGGTGCAGAATATCCATTTCCATCTGAATAACAATAATTCGTCAACAGAAATCATTGACGGGTCGTTGGAGGGGGTATAGAGGGATTTTTCATTTTAAAAATTACTTCAAAAATCTAATATGACTTGGCACGCATCATGGTGGGGTGCAAAATATCCATTGCCATCTGAATAACAATAATTTGTCAACAGAAATCATTGTCGGGCCGTTAGAGGGGGTATAGAGGGATTTTTCATTTTCAAAATTACCTCAAAATCAAATATGACTTGGCACGCAACATGGTGGAGTGCAGAATAATAATTTCCATCTGAATAACAATAATTCGTCAACAGAAATCATTGTCGGGTCGGTTAGAGGGGGTATAGAGGGATTTTTCATTTTCAATATTTCTTCAAAAATCTAATATGACTTGGCACGCATCATGGTGGGATGCAGAATATCCATTATTATCTGAATAACAATAATTCGTCAACAGAACTCATTGTCGGGTCGTTAGAGGGTGTATAGAGGGATTTCTCATTTTCAAAATGACTTCAAAATTCAAATATGACTTGGCACGCATCATATTGGGGTACAGAATATCCATTTTCATCTCAATAACAATAATTTGTCATCAGAAATCATTGTCGGGTCGTCAGAGGGGGTATAGAGGGATTTTTATTTTCAAAATTACCTCAAAAATCTAATATGACTTGGCACGCATCATGGTGGGGTGCAGAATATCCATTTCCATCTGAATAACAATAATTTGTCAACAGAAATCATTGTCGGGCCGTTAGAGGGGGTATAGAGGGATTTTTCATTTTCAAAATTACCTTAAAATCAAATATGACTTGGCACGCAACATGGTGGGTTGCAGAATATTCATTTCCATCTGGATAACAATAATTCGTCAACAGAAATCATTGTCGGTTCGTTAGAGGGTGTATAGAGGGATTTTTCATTTTCAATATTTCTTCAAAAATCCAATATGACTTGGCACGCATCATGGTGGGTTGCAGAATATCCATTTCCATCTGAATAACAATAATTCGTCGACAGAAATCATTGTCGGGTCGTCAGAGGGGGTATAGAGGGATTTTTCATTTTCAAAATGACTTCAAAAATCAAATATGACTTGGCACGCGTCATAGTGGGGTACAGAATATCCATTTCCATCTCAATAACATTAATTTGTTAACAGAAATCATTGTCGGGTCGTCAGAGGGGGTATAGAGGGATTTTTCATTTTCAAAATTACCTCAAAATCAAATATGACTTGGCACGCATCATGGTGGGGTGCAGAATATCCATTTCCATCTAAATAACAATAATTCGTCAACAGAAATCTTTGTCGGGTCGTCAGAGGGGTTATAGAGGGATTTTTCATTTTCAAAATTTCTTCAAAAATCTAATAAGACTTGGCACGCAACATGGTCGGGTGCAGAATATTCATTACCATCTGGATAACGATAATTCGTCAACAGAAATCATTGTCGGGTCGTTAGAGGGGGTATAGAGGGATTTTTCATTTTCAATATTTCTTCAAAAATCCAATATGACTTGACACGCATCATGGTGGGGTGCAGAATATCCATTTCCATCTGAATAACAATAATTTGTCGACAGAAATCATTGTCGGGTCGTCAGAGGGGGTACAGAGGGATTTTTCATTTTCAAAATTACCTCCAAATGAAATATGACTTGGCACGCATCATGGTGTGGTGCAGAATATTCATTTCCATCTGAATAACAATAATTCGTCAACAGAAATCATTGACGGGTCGTTGGAGGGGGTATAGAGGGATTTTTCATTTTCAAAATTTCTTCAAAAATCTAATATGACTTGGCACGCATCATGGTGGGGTGCAAAATATCCATTGCCATCTGAATAACAATAATTCGTCAACAGAAATCATTGTCGGGCCGTTAGAGGGGGTATAGAGGGATTTTTCATTTTCAAAATTACCTCAAAATCAAATATGACTTGGCACGCAACATAGTGGAGTGCAGAATATTAATTTCCATCTGAATAACAATAATTCGTCAACAGAAATTATTGTCGGGTCGGTTAGAGGGGGTATAGAGGGATTTTTCATTTTCAATATTTCTTCAAAAATCTAATATGACTTGGCACGCGTCATAGTGGGGTACAGAATATCCATTTCCATCTCAATAACATTAATTTGTTAACAGAAATCATTGTCGGGTCGTCAGAGGGGGTATAGAGGGATTTTTCATTTTCAAAATTACCTCAAAATCAAATATGACTTGGCACGCATCATGGTGGGGTGCAGAATATCCATTTCCATCTAAATAACAATAATTCGTCAACAGAAATCTTTGTCGGGTCGTCAGAGGGGTTATAGAGGGATTTTTCATTTTCAAAATTTCTTCAAAAATCTAATAAGACTTGGCACGCAACATGGTCGGGTGCAGAATATTCATTACCATCTGGATAACGATAATTCGTCAACAGAAATCATTGTCGGGTCGTTAGAGGGGGTATAGAGGGATTTTTCATTTTCAATATTTCTTCAAAAATCCAATATGACTTGACACGCATCATGGTGGGGTGCAGAATATCCATTTCCATCTGAATAACAATAATTTGTCGACAGAAATCATTGTCGGGTCGTCAGAGGGGGTACAGAGGGATTTTTCATTTTCAAAATTACCTCCAAATGAAATATGACTTGGCACGCATCATGGTGTGGTGCAGAATATTCATTTCCATCTGAATAACAATAATTCGTCAACAGAAATCATTGACGGGTCGTTGGAGGGGGTATAGAGGGATTTTTCATTTTCAAAATTTCTTCAAAAATCTAATATGACTTGGCACGCATCATGGTGGGGTGCAAAATATCCATTGCCATCTGAATAACAATAATTCGTCAACAGAAATCATTGTCGGGCCGTTAGAGGGGGTATAGAGGGATTTTTCATTTTCAAAATTACCTCAAAATCAAATATGACTTGGCACGCAACATAGTGGAGTGCAGAATATTAATTTCCATCTGAATAACAATAATTCGTCAACAGAAATTATTGTCGGGTCGGTTAGAGGGGGTATAGAGGGATTTTTCATTTTCAATATTTCTTCAAAAATCTAATATGACTTGGCACGCATCATGGTGGGGTGCAGAATATCCATTTCCATCTAAATAACAATAATTCGACAACAGAAATCATTGTCGGGTCGTCAGAGGGGGTATAGAGGGATTTTTCATTTTCAAAATGACTTCAAAAATCAAATATGACTTGGCACGCATCATAGTGGGGTACAGAATATCCATTTCAATCTCAATAACAATAATTTGTTAACAGAAATCATTGTCGGGTCGTCAGAGGGGGTATAGAGGGATTTTTCATTTTCAAAATTTCTTCAAAAATCTAATAAGACTTGGCACGCAACATGGTCGGGTGCAGAATATTCATTACCATCTGGATAACGATAATTCGTCAACAGAAATCATTGTCGGGTCGTTAGAGGGGGTATAGAGGGATTTTTCATTTTCAATATTTCTACAAAAATCCAATATGACTTGACACGCATCATGGTGGGGTGCAGAATATCTATTTCCATCTGAATAACAATAATTTGTCGACAGAAATCATTGTCGGGTCGTCAGAGGGGGTACAGAGGAATTTTTCATTTTCAAAATTACCTCCAAATGAAATATGACTTGGCACGCAGCATGGTGGGGTGCAGAATATCCATTTCCATATGAATAACAATAATTCGTCAACAGAAATCATTGACGGGTCGTTGGTGGGGGTATAGAGGGATTTTTCATTTTAAAAATTACTTCAAAAATCTAATATGACTTGGCACGCATCATGGTGGGGTGCAAAATATCCATTGCCATCTGAATAACAATAATTTGTCAACAGAAATTATTGTCGGGCCGTTAGAGGGGGTATAGAGGGATTTTTCATTTTCAAAATTACCTCAAAATCAAATATGACTTGGCACGCATCATGGTGGGGTGCAGAATATCCATTTCCATATGAATAACAATAATTCGTCAACAGAAATCATTGACGGGTCGTTGGTGGGGGTATAGAGGGATTTTTCATTTTAAAAATTACTTCAAAAATCTAATAGGACTTGGCACGCATCATGGTGGGGTGCAAAATATCCATTGCCATCTGAATAACAATAATTTGTCGACAGAAATCATTGTCGGGTCGTCAGAGGGGGTACAGAGGGATTTTTCATTTTCAAAATTACCTCCAAATGAAATATGACTTGGCACGCATCATGGTGTGGTGCAGAATATTCATTTCCATCTGAGTAACAATAATTCGTCAACAGAAATCATTGACGGGTCGTTGGAGGGGGTATAGAGGGATTTTTCATTTTCAAAATTTCTTCAAAAATCTAATATGACTTGGCACGCATCATGGTGGGGTGCAAAATATCCATTGCCATCTGAATAACAATAATTCGTCAACAGAAATCATTGTCGGGCCGTTAGAGGGGGTATAGAGGGATTTTTCATTTTCAAAATTACCTCAAAATCAAATATGACTTGGCACGCAACATAGTGGAGTGCAGAATATTAATTTCCATCTGAATAACAATAATTCGTCAACAGAAATTATTGTCGGGTCGGTTAGAGGGGGTATAGAGGGATTTTTCATTTTCAATATTTCTTCAAAAATCTAATATGACTTGGCACGCATCATGGTGGGGTGCAGAATATCCATTTCCATCTAAATAACAATAATTCGACAACAGAAATCATTGTCGGGTCGTCAGAGGGGGTATAGAGGGATTTTTCATTTTCAAAATGACTTCAAAAATCAAATATGACTTGGCACGCATCATAGTGGGGTACAGAATATCCATTTCAATCTCAATAACAATAATTTGTTAAACGAAATCATTGTCGGGTCGTCAGAGGGGGTATAGAGGGATTTTTCATTTTCAAAATTTCTTCAAAAATCTAATAAGACTTGGCACGCAACATGGTCGGGTGCAGAATATTCATTACCATCTGGATAACGATAATTCGTCAACAGAAATCATTGTCGGGTCGTTAGAGGGGGTATAGAGGGATTTTTCATTTTCAATATTTCTACAAAAATCCAATATGACTTGACACGCATCATGGTGGGGTGCAGAATATCCATTTCCATCTGAATAACAATAATTTGTCGACAGAAATCATTGTCGGGTCGTCAGAGGGGGTACAGAGGAATTTTTCATTTTCAAAATTACCTCCAAATGAAATATGACTTGGCACGCATCATGGTGGGGTGCAGAATATCCATTTCCATATGAATAACAATAATTCGTCAACAGAAATCATTGACGGGTCGTTGGTGGGGGTATAGAGGGATTTTTCATTTTAAAAATTACTTCAAAAATCTAATATGACTTGGCACGCATCATGGTGGGGTGCAAAATATTCATTGCCATCTGAATAACAATAATTTGTCAACAGAAATCATTGTCGGGCCGTTAGAGGGGGTATAGAGGAATTTTTCATTTTCAAAATTACCTCCAAATGAAATATGACTTGGCACGCATCATGGTGGGGTGCAGAATATCCATTTCCATATGAATAACAATAATTCGTCAACAGAAATCATTGACGGGTCGTTGGTGGGGGTATAGAGGGATTTTTCATTTTAAAAATTTCTTCAAAAATCTAATAAGACTTGGCACGCAACATGGTCGGGTGCAGAATATTCATTGCCATCTGAATAACAATAATTTGTCAACAGAAATCATTGTCGGGCCGTTAGAGGGGGTATAGAGGGATTTTTCATTTTCAAAATTACCTCAAAATCAAATATGACTTGGCACGCAACATGGTGGAGTGCAGAATAATAATTTCCATCTGAATAACAATAATTCGTCAACAGAAATCATTGTCGGGTCGGTTAGAGGGGGTATAGAGGGATTTTTCATTTTCAATATTTCTTCAAAAATCTAATATGACTTGGCACGCATCATGGTGGGATGCAGAATATCCATTATTATCTGAATAACAATAATTCGTCAACAGAACTCATTGTCGGGTCGTTAGAGGGTGTATAGAGTGATTTCTGATTTTCAAAATGACTTAAAAATTCAAATATGACTTGGCACGCATCATGTTGGGGTACAGAATTTCCATTTCCATCTCAATAACAATAATTTGTCATCAGAAATCATTGTCGGGTCGTCAGAGGGGGTATAGAGGGATTTTTATTTTCAAAATTACCTCAAAAATCTAATATGACTTGGCACGCATCATGTTGGGGTGCAGAATATCCATTTCCATCTGAATAACAATAATTTGTCAACAGAAATCATTGTCGGGCCGTTAGAGGGGGTATAGAGGGATTTTTCATTTTCAAAATTACCTTAAAATCAAATATGACTTGGCACGCAACATGGTGGGGTGCAGAATATTCATTTCCATCTGGATAACAATAATTCGTCAACAGAAATCATTGTCGGTTCGTTAGAGGGTGTATAGAGGGATTTTTCATTTTCAATATTTCTTCAAAAATCCAATATGACTTGGCACGCATCATGGTGGGTTGCAGAATATCCATTTCCATCTGAATAACAATAATTCGTCGACAGAAATCATTGTCGGGTCGTCAGAGGGGGTATAGAGGGATTTTTCATTTTCAAAATGACTTCAAAAATCAAATATGACTTGGCACGCGTCATAGTGGGGTACAGAATATCCATTTCCATCTCAATAACATTAATTTGTTAACAGAAATCATTGTCGGGTCGTCAGAGGGGGTATAGAGGGATTTTTCATTTTCAAAATTACCTCAAAATCAAATATGACTTGGCACGCATCATGGTGGGGTGCAGAATATCCATTTCCATCTAAATAACAATAATTCGTCAACAGAAATCTTTGTCGGGTCGTCAGAGGGGTTATAGAGGGATTTTTCATTTTCAAAATTTCTTCAAAAATCTAATAAGACTTGGCACGCAACATGGTCGGGTGCAGAATATTCATTACCATCTGGATAACGATAATTCGTCAACAGAAATCATTGTCGGGTCGTTAGAGGGGGTATAGAGGGATTTTTCATTTTCAATATTTCTTCAAAAATCCAATATGACTTGACACGCATCATGGTGGGGTGCAGAATATCCATTTCCATCTGAATAACAATAATTTGTCGACAGAAATCATTGTCGGGTCGTCAGAGGGGGTACAGAGGGATTTTTCATTTTCAAAATTACCTCCAAATGAAATATGACTTGGCACGCATCATGGTGGGGTGCAGAATATTCATTTCCATCTGAGTAACAATAATTCGTCAACAGAAATCATTGACGGGTCGTTGGAGGGGGTATAGAGGGATTTTTCATTTTCAAAATTTCTTCAAAAATCTAATATGACTTGGCACGCATCATGGTGGGGTGCAAAATATCCATTGCCATCTGAATAACAATAATTCGTCAACAGAAATCATTGACGGGTCGTTGGAGGGGGTATAGAGGGATTTTTCATTTTCAAAATTTCTTCAAAAATCTAATATGACTTGGCACGCATCATGGTGGGGTGCAAAATATCCATTGCCATCTGAATAACAATAATTCGTCAACAGAAATCATTGTCGGGCCGTTAGAGGGGGTATAGAGGGATTTTTCATTTTCAAAATTACCTCAAAATCAAATATGACTTGGCACGCAACATAGTGGAGTGCAGAATATTAATTTCCATCTGAATAACAATAATTCGTCAACAGAAATTATTGTCGGGTCGGTTAGAGGGGGTATAGAGGGATTTTTCATTTTCAATATTTCTTCAAAAATCTAATATGACTTGGCACGCATCATGGTGGGGTGCAGAATATCCATTTCCATCTAAATAACAATAATTCGACAACAGAAATCATTGTCGGGTCGTCAGAGGGGGTATAGAGGGATTTTTCATTTTCAAAATGACTTCAAAAATCAAATATGACTTGGCACGCATCATAGTGGGGTACAGAATATCCATTTCAATCTCAATAACAATAATTTGTTAACAGAAATCATTGTCGGGTCGTCAGAGGGGGTATAGAGGGATTTTTCATTTTCAAAATTTCTTCAAAAATCTAATAAGACTTGGCACGCAACATGGTCGGGTGCAGAATATTCATTACCATCTGGATAACGATAATTCGTCAACAGAAATCATTGTCGGGTCGTTAGAGGGGGTATAGAGGGATTTTTCATTTTCAATATTTCTACAAAAATCCAATATGACTTGACACGCATCATGGTGGGGTGCAGAATATCCATTTCCATCTGAATAACAATAATTTGTCGACAGAAATCATTGTCGGGTCGTCAGAGGGGGTACAGAGGAATTTTTCATTTTCAAAATTACCTCCAAATGAAATATGACTTGGCACGCATCATGGTGGGGTGCAGAATATCCATTTCCATATGAATAACAATAATTCGTCAACAGAAATCATTGACGGGTCGTTGGTGGGGGTATAGAGGGATTTTTCATTTTAAAAATTACTTCAAAAATCTAATATGACTTGGCACGCATCATGGTGGGGTGCAAAATATCCATTGCCATCTGAATAACAATAATTTGTCAACAGAAATCATTGTCGGGTCGTCAGAGGGGGTATAGAGGGATTTTTCATTTTCAAAATGACTTCAAAAATCAAATATGACTTGGCACGCATCATAGTGGGGTACAGAATATCCATTTCAATCTCAATAACAATAATTTGTTAACAGAAATCATTGTCGGGTCGTCAGAGGGGGTATAGAGGGATTTTTCATTTTCAAAATTTCTTCAAAAATCTAATAAGACTTGGCACGCAACATGGTCGGGTGCAGAATATTCATTACCATCTGGATAACGATAATTCGTCAACAGAAATCATTGTCGGGTCGTTAGAGGGGGTATAGAGGGATTTTTCATTTTCAATATTTCTACAAAAATCCAATATGACTTGACACGCATCATGGTGGGGTGCAGAATATCCATTTCCATCTGAATAACAATAATTTGTCGACAGAAATCATTGTCGGGTCGTCAGAGGGGGTACAGAGGAATTTTTCATTTTCAAAATTACCTCCAAATGAAATATGACTTGGCACGCATCATGGTGGGGTGCAGAATATCCATTTCCATATGAATAACAATAATTCGTCAACAGAAATCATTGACGGGTCGTTGGTGGGGGTATAGAGGGATTTTTCATTTTAAAAATTACTTCAAAAATCTAATATGACTTGGCACGCATCATGGTGGGGTGCAAAATATTCATTGCCATCTGAATAACAATAATTTGTCAACAGAAATCATTGTCGGGCCGTTAGAGGGGGTATAGAGGAATTTTTCATTTTCAAAATTACCTCCAAATGAAATATGACTTGGCACGCATCATGGTGGGGTGCAGAATATCCATTTCCATATGAATAACAATAATTCGTCAACAGAAATCATTGACGGGTCGTTGGTGGGGGTATAGAGGGATTTTTCATTTTAAAAATTTCTTCAAAAATCTAATAAGACTTGGCACGCAACATGGTCGGGTGCAGAATATTCATTGCCATCTGAATAACAATAATTTGTCAACAGAAATCATTGTCGGGCCGTTAGAGGGGGTATAGAGGGATTTTTCATTTTCAAAATTACCTCAAAATCAAATATGACTTGGCACGCAACATGGTGGAGTGCAGAATAATAATTTCCATCTGAATAACAATAATTCGTCAACAGAAATCATTGTCGGGTCGGTTAGAGGGGGTATAGAGGGATTTTTCATTTTCAATATTTCTTCAAAAATCTAATATGACTTGGCACGCATCATGGTGGGATGCAGAATATCCATTATTATCTGAATAACAATAATTCGTCAACAGAACTCATTGTCGGGTCGTTAGAGGGTGTATAGAGTGATTTCTGATTTTCAAAATGACTTAAAAATTCAAATATGACTTGGCACGCATCATGTTGGGGTACAGAATTTCCATTTCCATCTCAATAACAATAATTTGTCAACAGAAATCATTGTCGGGCCGTTAGAGGGGGTATAGAGGGATTTTTCATTTTCAAAATTACCTTAAAATCAAATATGACTTGGCACGCAACATGGTGGGGTGCAGAATATTCATTTCCATCTGGATAACAATAATTCGTCAACAGAAATCATTGTCGGTTCGTTAGAGGGTGTATAGAGGGATTTTTCATTTTCAATATTTCTTCAAAAATCCAATATGACTTGGCACGCATCATGGTGGGTTGCAGAATATCCATTTCCATCTGAATAACAATAATTCGTCGACAGAAATCATTGTCGGGTCGTCAGAGGGGGTATAGAGGGATTTTTCATTTTCAAAATGACTTCAAAAATCAAATATGACTTGGCACGCGTCATAGTGGGGTACAGAATATCCATTTCCATCTCAATAACATTAATTTGTTAACAGAAATCATTGTCGGGTCGTCAGAGGGGGTATAGAGGGATTTTTCATTTTCAAAATTACCTCAAAATCAAATATGACTTGGCACGCAACATAGTGGAGTGCAGAATATTAATTTCCATCTGAATAACAATAATTCGTCAACAGAAATTATTGTCGGGTCGGTTAGAGGGGGTATAGAGGGATTTTTCATTTTCAATATTTCTTCAAAAATCTAATATGACTTGGCACGCATCATGGTGGGGTGCAGAATATCCATTTCCATCTAAATAACAATAATTCGACAACAGAAATCATTGTCGGGTCGTCAGAGGGGGTATAGAGGGATTTTTCATTTTCAAAATGACTTCAAAAATCAAATATGACTTGGCACGCATCATAGTGGGGTACAGAATATCCATTTCAATCTCAATAACAATAATTTGTTAACAGAAATCATTGTCGGGTCGTCAGAGGGGGTATAGAGGGATTTTTCATTTTCAAAATTTCTTCAAAAATCTAATAAGACTTGGCACGCAACATGATCGGGTGCAGAATATTCATTACCATCTGGATAACGATAATTCGTCAACAGAAATCATTGTCGGGTCGTTAGAGGGGGTATAGAGGGATTTTTCATTTTCAATATTTCTACAAAAATCCAATATGACTTGACACGCATCATGGTGGGGTGCAGAATATCCATTTCCATCTGAATAACAATAATTTGTCGACAGAAATCATTGTCGGGTCGTCAGAGGGGGTACAGAGGAATTTTTCATTTTCAAAATTACCTCCAAATGAAATATGACTTGGCACGCATCATGGTGGGGTGCAGAATATCCATTTCCATATGAATAACAATAATTCGTCAACAGAAATCATTGACGGGTCGTTGGTGGGGGTATAGAGGGATTTTTCATTTTAAAAATTACTTCAAAAATCTAATATGACTTGGCACGCATCATGGTGGGGTGCAAAATATCCATTGCCATCTGAATAACAATAATTTGTCAACAGAAATTATTGTCGGGCCGTTAGAGGGGGTATAGAGGGATTTTTCATTTTCAAAATTACCTCAAAATCAAATATGACTTGGCACGCAACATGGTGGAGTGCAGAATAATAATTTCCATCTGAATAACAATAATTCGTCAACAGAAATCATTGTCGGGTCGGTTAGAGGGGGTATAGAGGGATTTTTCATTTTCAATATTTCTTCAAAAATCTAATATGACTTGGCACGCATCATGGTGGGATGCAGAATATCCATTATTATCTGAATAACAATAATTCGTCAACAGAACTCATTGTCGGGTCGTTAGAGGGTGTATAGAGGGATTTTTCATTTTCAAAATGACTTAAAAATTCAAATATGACTTGGCACGCATCATATTGGGGTACAGAATTTCCATTTCCATCTCAATAACAATAATTTGTCATCAGAAATCATTGTCGGGTCGTCAGAGGGGGTATAGAGGGATTTTTATTTTCAAAATTACCTCAAAAATCTAATATGACTTGGCACGCATCATGTTGGGGTGCAGAATATCCATTTCCATCTGAATAACAATAATTTGTCAACAGAAATCATTGTCGGGCCGTTAGAGGGGGTATAGAGGGATTTTTCATTTTCAAAATTACCTTAAAATCAAATATGACTTGGCACGCAACATGGTGGGGTGCAGAATATTCATTTCCATCTGGATAACAATAATTCGTCAACAGAAATCATTGTCGGTTCGTTAGAGGGTGTATAGAGGGATTTTTCATTTTCAATATTTCTTCAAAAATCCAATATGACTTGGCACGCATCATGGTGGGTTGCAGAATATCCATTTCCATCTGAATAACAATAATTCGTCGACAGAAATCATTGTCGGGTCGTCAGAGGGGGTATAGAGGGATTTTTCATTTTCAAAATGACTTCAAAAATCAAATATGACTTGGCACGCGTCATAGTGGGGTACAGAATATCCATTTCCATCTCAATAACATTAATTTGTTAACAGAAATCATTGTCGGGTCGTCAGAGGGGGTATAGAGGGATTTTTCATTTTCAAAATTACCTCAAAATCAAATATGACTTGGCACGCATCATGGTGGGGTGCAGAATATCCATTTCCATCTAAATAACAATAATTCGTCAACAGAAATCTTTGTCGGGTCGTCAGAGGGGTTATAGAGGGATTTTTCATTTTAAAAATTTCTTCAAAAATCTAATAAGACTTGGCACGCAACATGGTCGGGTGCAGAATATTCATTACCATCTGGATAACGATAATTCGTCATCAGAAATCATTGTCGGGTCGTTAGAGGGGGTATAGAGGGATTTTTCATTTTCAATATTTCTTCAAAAATCCAATATGACTTGACACGCATCATGGTGGGGTGCAGAATATCCATTTCCATCTGAATAACAATAATTTGTCGACAGAAATCATTGTCGGGTCGTCAGAGGGGGTACAGAGGGATTTTTCATTTTCAAAATTACCTCCAAATGTAATATGACTTGGCACGCATCATGGTGGGGTGCAGAATATTCATTTCCATCTGAATAACAATAATTCGTCAACAGAAATCATTGACGGGTCGTTGGAGGGGGTATAGAGGGATTTTTCATTTTCAAAATTTCTTCAAAAATCTAATATGACTTGGCACGCATCATGGTGGGGTGCAAAATATCCATTGCCATCTGAATAACAATAATTCGTCAACAGAAATCATTGTCGGGCCGTTAGAGGGGGTATAGAGGGATTTTTCATTTTCAAAATTACCTCAAAATCAAATATGACTTGACACGCAACATAGTGGAGTGCAGAATATTAATTTCCATCTGAATAACAATAATTCGTCAACAGAAATTATTGTCGGGTCGGTTAGAGGGGGTATAGAGGGATTTTTCATTTTCAATATTTCTTCAAAAATCTAATATGACTTGGCACGCATCATGGTGGGGTGCAGAATATCCATTTCCATCTAAATAACAATAATTCGACAACAGAAATCATTGTCGGGCCGTTAGAGGGGGTATAGAGGGATTTTTCATTTTCAAAATTACCTTAAAATCAAATATGACTTGGCACGCAACATGGTGGGGTGCAGAATATCCATTTCCATCTGAATAACAATAATTTGTCGACAGAAATCATTGTCGGGTCGTCAGAGGGGGTACAGAGGGATTTTTCATTTTCAAAATTACCTCCAAATGAAATATGACTTGGCACGCATCATGGTGGGGTGCAGAATATCCATTTCCATCTGAATAACAATAATTCGTCAACAGAAATCATTGACGGGTCGTTGGAGGGGGTATAGAGGGATTTTTCATTTTCAAAATTTCTTCAAAAATCTAATATGACTTGGCACGCATCATGGTGGGGTGCAAAATATCCATTGCCATCTGAATAACAATAATTTGTCAACAGAAATCATTGTCGGGCCGTTAAAGGGGGTATAGAGGGATTTTTCATTTTCAAAATTACCTCAAAATCAAATATGACTTGGCACGCAACATGGTGGAGTGCAGAATATTAATTTCCATCTGAATAACAATAATTCGTCAACAGAAATTATTGTCGGGTCGGTTAGAGGGGGTATAGAGGGATTTTTCATTTTCAATATTTCTTCAAAAATCTAATATGACTTGGCACGCATCATGGTGGGATGCAGAATATCCATTATTATCTGAATAACAATAATTCGTCAACAGAACTCATTGTCGGGTCGTTAGAGGGTGTATAGAGGGATTTCTCATTTTCAAAATGACTTCAAAATTCAAATATGACTTGGCACGCATCATATTGGGGTACAGAATATCCATTTCCATCTCAATAACAATAATTTGTCATCAGAAATCATTGTCGGGTCGTCAGAGGGGGTATAGAGGGATTTTTATTTTCAAAATTACCTCAAAAATCTAATATGACTTGGCACGCATCATGGTGGGGTGCAGAATATCCATTTCCATCTGAATAACAATAATTTGTCAACAGAAATCATTGTCGGGTCGTTAGAGGGGGTATAGAGGGATTTTTCATTTTCAATATTTCTTCAAAAATCCAATATGACTTGGCACGCATCATGGTGGGGTGCAAAATATCCATTTCCATCTGAATAACAATAATTTGTCAACAGAAATCATTGTCGGGCCGTTAGAGGGGGTATAGAGGGATTTTTCATTTTCAATATTTCTTCAAAAATCCAATATGACTTGGCACGCATCATGGTGGGGTGCAAAATATCCATTTCCATCTGAATAACAATAATTTGTCAACAGAAATCATTGTCGGGTCGTCAGAGGGGGTATAGAGGGATTTTTCATTTTCAATATTTCTTCAAAAATCCAATATGACTTGGCACGCGTCATAGAGGGGTACAGAATATCCATTTCCATCTCAATAACAATAACTTGTTAACATAAATCATTGTCGGGTCGTCAGAGGGGGTATAGAGGGATTTTTCATTTTCAAAATTACCTCAAAATCAAATATGACTTGGCACGCATCATGTTGGGGTGCAGAATATCCATTTCCATCTAAATAACAATAATTCGACAACAGAAATCATTGTCGGGTCGTCAGAGGGGGTATAGAGGGATTTTTCATTTTCAAAATGACTTCAAAAATCAAATATGACTTGGCACGCATCATAGTGGGGTACAGAAAATCCATTTCAATCTCAATAACAATAATTTGTTAACAGAAATCATTGTCGGGTCGTCAGAGGGGGTATAGAGGGATTTTTCATTTTCAAAATTTCTTCAAAAATCTAATAAGACTTGGCACGCAACATGGTCGGGTGCAGAATATTCACTACCATCTGGATAACGATAATTCGTCAACAGAAATCATTGTCGGGTCGTTAGAGGGGGTATAGAGGGATTTTTCATTTTCAATATTTCTTCAAAAATCCAATATGACTTGACACGCATCATAGTGGGGTGCAGAATATCCATTTCCATCTGAATAACAATAATTTGTCGACAGAAATCATTGTCGGGTCGTCAGAGGGGGTACAGAGGAATTTTTCATTTTCAAAATTACCTCAAAATCAAATATGACTTGGCACGCATCATGGTGGGGTGCAGAATATCCATTTCCATCTAAATAACAATAATTCGTCAACAGAAATCTTTGTCGGGTCGTCAGAGGGGTTATAGAGGGATTTTTCATTTTCAAAATTTCTTCAAAAATCTAATAAGACTTGGCACGCAACATGGTCGGGTGCAGAATATTCATTACCATCTGGATAACGATAATTCGTCAACAGAAATCATTGTCGGGTCGTTAGAGGGGGTATAGAGGGATTTTTCATTTTCAAAATTTCTTCAAAAATCTAATAAGACTTGGCACGCAACATGGTCGGGTGCAGAATATTCATTACCATCTGAATAACAATAATTCGACAACAGAAATCATTGTCGGGTCGTCAAAGGGGGTATAGAGGGATTTTTCATTTTCAAAATGACTTCAAAAATCAAATATGACTTGGCACGCATCATAGTGGGGTACAGAATATCCATTTCAATCTCAATAACAATAATTTGTTAACAGAAATCATTGTCGGGTCGTCAGAGGGGGTATAGAGGGATTTTTCATTTTCAAAATTTCTTCAAAAATATAATAAGACTTGGCACGCAACATGGTCGGGTGCAGAATATTCATTACCATCTGAATAACAATAATTTGTCGACAGAAATCATTGTCGGGTCGTCAGAGGGGGTACAGAGGAATTTTTCATTTTCAAAATTACCTCCAAATGAAATATGACTTGGCACGCATCATGGTGGGGTGCAGAATATCCATTTCCATCTGAATAACAATAATTTGTCGACAGAAATCATTGTCGGGTCGTCAGAGGGGGTACAGAGGAATTTTTCATTTTCAAAATTACCTCCAAATGAAATATGACTTGGCACGCATCATGGTGGGGTGCAGAATATCCATTTCCATATGAATAACAATAATTCGTCAACAGAAATCATTGACGGGTCGTTGGTGGGGGTATAGAGGGATTTTTCATTTTAAAAATTACTTCAAAAATCTAATATGACTTGGCACGCATCATGGTGGGGTGCAAAATATCCATTGCCATCTGAATAACAATAATTTGTCAACAGAAATCATTGTCGGGCCGTTAGAGGGGGTATAGAGGGATTTTTCATTTTCAAAATTACCTCAAAATCAAATATGACTTGGCACGCAACATGGTGGAGTGCAGAATAATAATTTCCATCTGAATAACAATAATTCGTCAACAGAACTCATTGTCGGGTCGTTAGAGGGTGTATAGAGGGATTTCTCATTTTCAAAATGACTTAAAAATTCAAATATGACTTGGCACGCATCATATTGGGGTACAGAATTTCCATTTCCATCTCAATAACAATAATTTGTCATCAGAAATCATTGTCGGGTCGTCAGAGGGGGTATAGAGGGATTTTTATTTTCAAAATTACCTCAAAAATCTAATATGACTTGGCACGCATCATGTTGGGGTGCAGAATATCCATTTCCATCTGAATAACAATAATTTGTCAACAGAAATCATTGTCGGGCCGTTAGAGGGGGTATAGAGGGATTTTTCATTTTCAAAATTACCTTAAAATCAAATATGACTTGGCACGCAACATGGTGGGGTGCAGAATATTCATTTCCATCTGGATAACAATAATTCGACAACAGAAATCATTGTCGGTTCGTTAGAGGGTGTATAGAGGGATTTTTCATTTTCAATATTTCTTCAAAAATCCAATATGACTTGGCACGCATCATGGTGGGTTGCAGAATATCCATTTCCATCTGAATAACAATAATTCGTCGACAGAAATCATTGTCGGGTCGTCAGAGGGGGTATAGAGGGATTTTTCATTTTCAAAATGACTTCAAAAATCAAATATGACTTGGCACGCGTCATAGTGGGGTACAGAATATCCACTTCCATCTCAATAACATTAATTTGTTAACAGAAATCATTGTCGGGTCGTCAGAGGGGGTATAGAGGGATTTTTCATTTTCAAAATTACCTCAAAATCAAATATGACTTGGCACGCATCATGGTGGGGTGCAGAATATCCATTTCCATCTAATTAACAATAATTCGTCAACAGAAATCTTTGTCGGGTCGTCAGAGGGGTTATAGAGGGATTTTTCATTTTCAAAATTTCTTCAAAAATCTAATAAGACTTGGCACGCAACGTGGTCGGGTGCAGAATATTCATTACCATCTGGATAACGATAATTCGTCAACAGAAATCATTGTCGGGTCGTTAGAGGGGGTATAGAGGGATTTTTCATTTTCAATATTTCTTCAAAAATCCAATATGACTTGACACGCATCATGGTGGGGTGCAGAATATCCATTTCCATCTGAATAACAATAATTTGTCGAAAGAAATCATTGTCGGGTCGTCAAAGGGGGTACAGAGGGATTTTTCATTTTCAAAATTACCTCCAAATGAAATATGACTTGGCACGCATCATGGTGGGGTGCAGAATATCCATTTCCATCTGAATAACAATAATTCGTCAACAGAAATCATTGACGGGTCGTTGGAGGGGGTATAGAGGGATTTTTCATTTTCAAAATTTCTTCAAAAATCTAATATGACTTGGCACGCATCGTGGTGGGGTGCAAAATATCCATTGCCATCTGAATAACAATAATTTGTCAACAGAAATCATTGTCGGGCCGTTAGAGGGGGTATAGAGGGATTTTTCATTTTCAAAATTACCTCAAAATCAAATATGACTTGGCACGCAACATGGTGGAGTGCAGAATATTAATTTCCATCTGAATAACAATAATTCGTCAACAGAAATTATTGTCGGGTCGGTTAGAGGGGGTATAGAGGGATTTTTCATTTTCAATATTTCTTCAAAAATCTAATATGACTTGGCACGCATCATGGTGGGTTGCAGAATATCCATTTCCATCTGAATAACAATAATTCGTCGACAGAAATCATTGTCGGGTCGTCTGAGGGGGTATAGAGGGATTTTTCATTTTCAAAATGACTTCAAAAATCAAATATGACTTGGCACGCGTCATAGTGGGGTACAGAATATCCATTTCCATCTCAATAACATTAATTTGTTAACAGAAATCATTGTCGGGTCGTCAGAGGGGGTATAGAGGGATTTTTCATTTTCAAAATTACCTCAAAATCAAATATGACTTGGCACGCATCATGGTGGGGTGCAGAATATCCATTTCCATCTAAATAACTATAATTCGTCAACAGAAATCTTTGTCGGGTCGTCAGAGGGGGTATAGAGGGATTTTTCATTTTCAAAATTTCTTCAAAAATCTAATAAGACTTGGCACGCAACATGGTCGGGTGCAGAATATTCATTACCATCTGGATAACGATAATTCGTCAACAGAAATCATTGTCGGGTCGTTAGAGGGGGTATAGAGGGATTTTTCATTTTCAATATTTCTTCAAAAATCCAATATGACTTGACACGCATCATGGTGGGGTGCAGAATATCCATTTCCATCTGAATAACAATAATTTGTCGACAGAAATCATTGTCGGGTCGTCAGAGGGGGTACAGAGGGATTTTTCATTTTCAAAATTACCTCCAAATGAAATATGACTTGGCACGCATCATGGTGGGGTGCAGAATATCCATTTCCATCTGAATAACAATAATTCGTCAACAGAAATCATTGTCGGGTCGTCAGAGGGGGTATAGAGGGATTTTTCATTTTCAAAATGACTTCAAAATTCAAATATGACTTGGCACGCGTCATAGTGGGGTACAGAATATCCATTTCTATCTAAATAACAATAATTTGTTAACAGAAATCATTGTCGGGTCGTCAGAGGGGGTATAGAGGGATTTTTCATTTTCAAAATTACCTCAAAATCAAATATGACTTGGCACGCATCATGGTGGGGTGCAGAATATCCATTTCCATCTAAATTACAATAATTCGTCAACAGAAATCATTGTCGGGTCGTCAGAGAGGGTATAGAGGGATTTTTCATTTCCAAAATTTCTTCAAAAATCTAATAAGACTAGGCACGCAACATGGTCGGGTGCAGAATATTCATTTCCATCTGGATAACGATAATTCGTCAACAGAAATCATTGTCGGGTCGTCAGAGGAGGTTTAGAGGGATTTTTCATTTTCAAAATTACCTCAAAATCAAATATGACTTGGCACGCATCATGGTGGGGTGCAGAATATCCACTTCCATCTAAATAACAATAATTCGTCAACAGAAATCATTGTCGGGTCGTCAGAGGGGGTATAGAGGGATTTTTCATTTTCAAAATTTCTTCAAAAATCTAATAAGACTTGGCACGCAACATGGTCGGGTGCAGAATATTCATTTCCATCTGGATAACGATAATTCGTCAACAGAAATCATTGTCGGGTCGTTAGAGGGAGTATAGAGGGATTTTTCATTTTCAATATTTCTTCAAAAATCCAATATGACTTGGCACGCATCATGGTGGGGTGCAGAATATCCATTTCCATCTGAATAACAATAATTTGTCAACAGAAATCATTGTCGGGCCGTTAGAGGGGGTATAGAGGGATTTTTCATTTTCAAAATTACCTTAAAATCAAATATGACTTGGCACGCAACATGGTGGGGTGCAGAATATTCATTTCCATCTGGATAACAATAATTCGTCAACAGAAATCATTGTCGGTTCGTTAGAGGGTGTATAGAGGGATTTTTCATTTTCAATATTTCTTCAAAAATCCAATATGACTAGGCACGCATCATGGTGGGTTGCAGAATATCCATTTCCATCTGAATAACAATAATTCGTCGACAGAAATCATTGTCGGGTCGTCAGAGGGGGTATAGAGGGATTTTTCATTTTCAAAATGACTTCAAAAAACAAATATGACTTGGCACGCGTCATAGTGGGGTACAGAATATCCATTTCCATCTCAATAACATTAATTTGTTAACAGAAATCATTGTCGGGTCGTCAGAGGGGGTATAGAGGGATTTTTCATTTTCAAAATTACCTCAAAATCAAATATGACTTGGCACGCATCATGGTGGGGTGCAGAATATCCATTTCCATCTAAATAACAATAATTCGTCAACAGAAATCTTTGTCGGGTCGTCAGAGGGGTTATAGAGGGATTTTTCATTTTAAAAATTTCTTCAAAAATCTAATAAGACTTGGCACGCAACATGGTCGGGTGCAGAATATTCATTACCATCTGGATAACGATAATTCGTCAACAGAAATCATTGTCGGGTCGTTAGAGGGGGTATAGAGGGATTTTTCATTTTCAATATTTCTTCAAAAATCCAATATGACTTGACACGCATCATGGTGGGGTGCAGAATATCCATTTCCATCTGAATAACAATAATTTGTCGACAGAAATCATTGTCGGGTCGTCAGAGGGGGTACAGAGGGATTTTTCATTTTCAAAATTACCTCCAAATGTAATATGACTTGGCACGCATCATGGTGGGGTGCAGAATATTCATTTCCATCTGAATAACAATAATTCGTCAACAGAAATCATTGACGGGTCGTTGGAGGGGGTATAGAGGGATTTTTCATTTTCAAAATTTCTTCAAAAATCTAATATGACTTGGCACGCATCATGGTGGGGTGCAAAATATCCATTGCCATCTGAATAACAATAATTCGTCAACAGAAATCATTGTCGGGCCGTTAGAGGGGGTATAGAGGGATTTTTCATTTTCAAAATTACCTCAAAATCAAATATGACTTGACACGCAACATAGTGGAGTGCAGAATATTAATTTCCATCTGAATAACAATAATTCGTCAACAGAAATTATTGTCGGGTCGGTTAGAGGGGGTATAGAGGGATTTTTCATTTTCAATATTTCTTCAAAAATCTAATATGACTTGGCACGCATCATGGTGGGGTGCAGAATATCCATTTCCATCTAAATAACAATAATTCGACAACAGAAATCATTGTCGGGCCGTTAGAGGGGGTATAGAGGGATTTTTCATTTTCAAAATTACCTTAAAATCAAATATGACTTGGCACGCAACATGGTGGGGTGCAGAATATCCATTTCCATCTGAATAACAATAATTTGTCGACAGAAATCATTGTCGGGTCGTCAGAGGGGGTACAGAGGGATTTTTCATTTTCAAAATTACCTCCAAATGAAATATGACTTGGCACGCATCATGGTGGGGTGCAGAATATCCATTTCCATCTGAATAACAATAATTCGTCAACAGAAATCATTGACGGGTCGTTGGAGGGGGTATAGAGGGATTTTTCATTTTCAAAATTTCTTCAAAAATCTAATATGACTTGGCACGCATCATGGTGGGGTGCAAAATATCCATTGCCATCTGAATAACAATAATTTGTCAACAGAAATCATTGTCGGGCCGTTAAAGGGGGTATAGAGGGATTTTTCATTTTCAAAATTACCTCAAAATCAAATATGACTTGGCACGCAACATGGTGGAGTGCAGAATATTAATTTCCATCTGAATAACAATAATTCGTCAACAGAAATTATTGTCGGGTCGGTTAGAGGGGGTATAGAGGGATTTTTCATTTTCAATATTTCTTCAAAAATCTAATATGACTTGGCACGCATCATGGTGGGATGCAGAATATCCATTATTATCTGAATAACAATAATTCGTCAACAGAACTCATTGTCGGGTCGTTAGAGGGTGTATAGAGGGATTTCTCATTTTCAAAATGACTTCAAAATTCAAATATGACTTGGCACGCATCATATTGGGGTACAGAATATCCATTTCCATCTCAATAACAATAATTTGTCATCAGAAATCATTGTCGTGTCGTCAGAGGGGGTATAGAGGGATTTTTATTTTCAAAATTACCTCAAAAATCTAATATGACTTGGCACGCATCATGGTGGGGTGCAGAATATCCATTTCCATCTGAATAACAATAATTTGTCAACAGAAATCATTGTCGGGTCGTTAGAGGGGGTATAGAGGGATTTTTCATTTTCAATATTTCTTCAAAAATCCAATATGACTTGGCACGCATCATGGTGGGGTGCAAAATATCCATTTCCATCTGAATAACAATAATTTGTCAACAGAAATCATTGTCGGGCCGTTAGAGGGGGTATAGAGGGATTTTTCATTTTCAAAATTACCTCAAAATCAAATATGACTTGGCACGCAATATGGTGGGTTGCAGAATATTCATTTCCATCTGGATAACAATAATTCGTCAACAGAAATCATTGTCGGGTCGTCAGAGGGGGTATAGAGGGATTTTTCATTTTCAATATTTCTTCAAAAATCCAATATGACTTGGCACGCGTCATAGAGGGGTACAGAATATCCATTTCCATCTCAATAACAATAACTTGTTAACATAAATCATTGTCGGGTCGTCAGAGGGGGTATAGAGGGATTTTTCATTTTCAAAATTACCTCAAAATCAAATATGACTTGGCACGCATCATGTTGGGGTGCAGAATATCCATTTCCATCTAAATAACAATAATTCGACAACAGAAATCATTGTCGGGTCGTCAGAGGGGGTATAGAGGGATTTTTCATTTTCAAAATGACTTCAAAAATCAAATATGACTTGGCACGCATCATAGTGGGGTACAGAAAATCCATTTCAATCTCAATAACAATAATTTGTTAACAGAAATCATTGTCGGGTCGTCAGAGGGGGTATAGAGGGATTTTTCATTTTCAAAATTTCTTCAAAAATCTAATAAGACTTGGCACGCAACATGGTCGGGTGCAGAATATTCACTACCATCTGGATAACGATAATTCGTCAACAGAAATCATTGTCGGGTCGTTAGAGGGGGTATAGAGGGATTTTTCATTTTCAATATTTCTTCAAAAATCCAATATGACTTGACACGCATCATCGTGGGGTGCAGAATATCCATTTCCATCTGAATAACAATAATTTGTCGACAGAAATCATTGTCGGGTCGTCAGAGGGGGTACAGAGGAATTTTTCATTTTCAAAATTACCTCAAAATCAAATATGACTTGGCACGCATCATGGTGGGGTGCAGAATATCCATTTCCATCTAAATAACAATAATTCGTCAACAGAAATCTTTGTCGGGTCGTCAGAGGGGTTATAGAGGGATTTTTCATTTTCAAAATTTCTTCAAAAATCTAATAAGACTTGGCACGCAACATGGTCGGGTGCAGAATATTCATTACCATCTGGATAACGATAATTCGTCAACAGAAATCATTGTCGGGTCGTTAGAGGGGGTATAGAGGGATTTTTCATTTTCAATATTTCTTCAAAAATCCAATATGACTTGACACGCATCATGGTGGGGTGCAGAATATCCATTTCCATCTGAATAACAATAATTTGTCGACAGAAATCATTGTCGGGTCGTCAGAGGGGGTACAGAGGGATTTTTCATTTTCAAAATTACCTCCAAATGAAATATGACTTGGCACGCATCATGGTGGGGTGCAGAATATTCATTTCCATCTGAATAACAATAATTCGTCGAAAGAAATCATTGTCGGGTCGTCAAAGGGGGTACAGAGGGATTTTTCATTTTCAAAATTACCTCCAAATGAAATATGACTTGGCACGCATCATGGTGGGGTGCAGAATATCCATTTCCATCTGAATAACAATAATTCGTCAACAGAAATCATTGACGGGTCGTTGGAGGGGGTATAGAGGGATTTTTCATTTTCAAAATTTCTTCAAAAATCTAATATGACTTGGCACGCATCGTGGTGGGGTGCAAAATATCCATTGCCATCTGAATAACAATAATTTGTCAACAGAAATCATTGTCGGGCCGTTAGAGGGGGTATAGAGGGATTTTTCATTTTCAAAATGACTTCAAAAATCAAATATGACTTGGCACGCGTCATAGTGGGGTACAGAATATCCATTTCCATCTCAATAACATTAATTTGTTAACAGAAATCATTGTCGGGTCGTCAGAGGGGGTATAGAGGGATTTTTCATTTTCAAAATTACCTCAAAATCAAATATGACTTGGCACGCATCATGGTGGGGTGCAGAATATCCATTTCCATCTAAATAACAATAATTCGTCAACAGAAATCTTTGTCGGGTCGTCAGAGGGGTTATAGAGGGATTTTTCATTTTAAAAATTTCTTCAAAAATCTAATAAGACTTGGCACGCAACGTGGTCGGGTGCAGAATATTCATTACCATCTGGATAACGATAATTCGACAACAGAAATCATTGTCGGGTCGTCAGAGGGGGTATAGAGGGATTTTTCATTTTCAAAATGACTTCAAAAATCAAATATGACTTGGCACGCATCATAGTGGGGTACAGAAAATCCATTTCAATCTCAATAACAATAATTTGTTAACAGAAATCATTGTCGGGTCGTCAGAGGGGGTATAGAGGGATTTTTCATTTTCAAAATTTCTTCAAAAATCTAATATGACTTGGCACGCATCATGGTGGGGTGCAAAATATCCATTGCCATCTGAATAACAATAATTTGTCGACAGAAATCATTGTCGGGCCGTTAGAGGGGGTATAGAGGGATTTTTCATTTTCAAAATTACCTCAAAATCAAATATGACTTGGCACGCAACATAGTGGAGTGCAGAATATTAATTTCCGTCTGAATAACAATAATTCGTCAACAGAAATTATTGTCGGGTCGGTTAGAGGGGGTATAGAGGGATTTTTCATTTTCAATATTTCTTCAAAAATCTAATATGACTTGGCACGCATCATGGTGGGGTGCAGAATATCCATTTCCATCTAAATAACAATAATTCGACAACAGAAATCATTGTCGGACCGTTAGAGGGGGTATAGAGGGATTTTTCATTTTCAAAATTACCTTAAAATCAAATATGACTTGGCACGCAACATGGTGGGGTGCAGAATATCCATTTCCATCTGAATAACAATAATTTGTCGACAGAAATCATTGTCGGGTCGTCAGAGGGGGTACAGAGGGATTTTTCATTTTCAAAATTACCTCCAAATGAAATATGACTTGGCACGCATCATGGTGGGGTGCAGAATATCCATTTCCATCTGAATAACAATAATTCGTCAACAGAAATCATTGACGGGTCGTTGGAGGGGGTATAGAGGGATTTTTCATTTTCAAAATTTCTTCAAAAATCTAATATGACTTGGCACGCATCATGGTGGGGTGCAAAATATCCATTGCCATCTGAATAACAATAATTTGTCAACAGAAATCATTGTCGGGCCGTTAAAGGGGGTATAGAGGGATTTTTCATTTTCAAAATTACCTCAAAATCAAATATGACTTGGCACGCAACATGGTGGAGTGCAGAATATTAATTTCCATCTGAATAACAATAATTCGTCAACAGAAATTATTGTCGGGTCGGTTAGAGGGGGTATAGAGGGATTTTTCATTTTCAATATTTCTTCAAAAATCTAATATGACTTGGCACGCATCATGGTGGGATGCAGAATATCCGTTATTATCTGAATAACAATAATTCGTCAACAGAACTCATTGTCGGGTCGTTAGAGGGTGTATAGAGGGATTTCTCATTTTCAAAATGACTTCAAAATTCAAATATGACTTGGCACGCATCATATTGGGGTACAGAATATCCATTTCCATCTCAATAACAATAATTTGTCATCAGAAATCATTGTCGGGTCGTCAGAGGGGGTATAGAGGGATTTTTCATTTTCAATATTTCTTCAAAAATCTAATATGACTTGGCACGCATCATGGTGGGATGCAGAATATCCATTATTATCTGAATAACAATAATTCGTCAACAGAACTCATTGTCGGGTCGTTAGAGGGTGTATAGAGGGATTTTTCATTTTCAAAATGACTTAAAAATTCAAATATGACTTGGCACGCATCATATTGGGGTACAGAATTTCCATTTCCATCTCAATAACAATAATTTGTCATCAGAAATCATTGTCGGGTCGTCAGAGGGGGTATAGAGGGATTTTTATATTCAAAATTACCTCAAAAATCTAATATGACTTGGCACGCATCATGGTGGGGTGCAGAATATCCATTTCCATCTGAATAACAATAATTTGTCAACAGAAATCATTTTCGGGTCGTTAGAGGGGGTATAGAGGGATTTTTCATTTTCAATATTACCTCAAAATCAAATATGACTTGGCACGCAATATGGTGGGGTGCAGAATATTCATTTCCATCTGGATAACAATAATTCGTCAACAGAAATCATTGTCGGGTCGTCAGAGGGGGTATAGAGGGATTTTTCATTTTCAATATTTCTTCAAAAATCCAATATGACTTGGCACGCGTCATAGAGGGGTACAGAATATCCATTTCCATCTCAATAACAATAACTTGTTAACATAAATCATTGTCGGGTCGTCAGAGGGGGTATAGAGGGATTTTTCATTTTCAAAATTACCTCAAAATCAAATATGACTTGGCACGCATCATGTTGGGGTGCAGAATATCCATTTCCATCTAAATAACAATAATTCGACAACAGAAATCATTGTCGGGTCGTCAGAGGGGGTATAGAGGGATTTTTCATTTTCAAAATGACTTCAAAAATCAAATATGACTTGGCACGCATCATAGTGGGGTACAGAAAATCCATTTCAATCTCAATAACAATAATTTGTTAACAGAAATCATTGTCGGGTCGTCAGAGGGGGTATAGAGGGATTTCTCATTTTCAAAATTTCTTCAAAAATCTAATAAGACTTGGCACGCAACATGGTCGGGTGCAGAATATTCACTACCATCTGGATAACGATAATTCGTCAACAGAAATCATTGTCGGGTCGTTAGAGGGGGTATAGAGGGATTTTTCATTTTCAATATTTCTTCAAAAATCCAATATGACTTGACACGCATCATCGTGGGGTGCAGAATATCCATTTCCATCTGAATAACAATAATTTGTCGACAGAAATCATTGTCGGGTCGTCAGAGGGGGTACAGAGGAATTTTTCATTTTCAAAATTACCTCCAAATGAAATATGACTTGGCACGCATCATGGTGGGGTGCAGAATATCCATTTCCATCTGAATAACAATAATTCGTCAACAGAAATCATTGTCGGTTCGTTAGAGGGTGTATAGAGGGATTTTTCATTTTCAATATTTCTTCAAAAATCCAATATGACTTGGCACGCATCATGGTGGGTTGCAGAATATCCATTTCCATCTGAATAACAATAATTCGTCGACAGAAATCATTGTCGGGTCGTCAGAGGGGGTATAGAGGGATTTTTCATTTTCAAAATGACTTCAAAAATCAAATATGACTTGGCACGCGTCATAGTGGGGTACAGAATATCCATTTCCATCTCAATAACATTAATTTGTTAACAGAAATCATTGTCGGGTCGTCAGAGGGGGTATAGAGGGATTTTTCATTTTCAAAATTACCTCAAAATCAAATATGACTTGGCACGCATCATGGTGGGGTGCAGAATATCCATTTCCATCTAAATAACAATAATTCGTCAACAGAAATCTTTGTCGGGTCGTCAGAGGGGTTATAGAGGGATTTTTCATTTTCAAAATTTCTTCAAAAATCTAATAAGACTTGGCACGCAACATGGTCGGGTGCAGAATATTCATTACCATCTGGATAACGATAATTCGTCAACAGAAATCATTGTCGGGTCGTTAGAGGGGGTATAGAGGGATTTTTCATTTTCAATATTTCTTCAAAAATCCAATATGACTTGACACGCATCATGGTGGGGTGCAGAATATCCATTTCCATCTGAATAACAATAATTTGTCGACAGAAATCATTGTCGGGTCGTCAGAGGGGGTACAGAGGGATTTTTCATTTTCAAAATTACCTCCAAATGAAATATGACTTGGCACGCATCATGGTGTAGTGCAGAATATTCATTTCCATCTGAGTAACAATAATTCGTCAACAGAAATCATTGACGGGTCGTTGGAGGGGGTATAGAGGGATTTTTCATTTTCAAAATTTCTTCAAAAATCTAATATGACTTGGCACGCATCATGGTGGGGTGCAAAATATCCATTGCCATCTGAATAACAATAATTCGTCAACAGAAATCATTGTCGGGCCGTTAGAGGGGGTATAGAGGGATTTTTCATTTTCAAAATTACCTCAAAATCAAATATGACTTGGCACGCAACATAGTGGAGTGCAGAATATTAATTTCCATCTGAATAACAATAATTCGTCAACAGAAATTATTGTCGGGTCGGTTAGAGGGGGTATAGAGGGATTTTTCATTTTCAATATTTCTTCAAAAATCTAATATGACTTGGCACGCATCATGGTGGGGTGCAGAATATCCATTTCCATCTAAATAACAATAATTCGACAACAGAAATCATTGTCGGGTCGTCAGAGGGGGTATAGAGGGATTTTTCATTTTCAAAATGACTTCAAAAATCAAATATGACTTGGCACGCATCATAGTGGGGTACAGAATATCCATTTCAATCTCAATAACAATAATTTGTTAAACGAAATCATTGTCGGGTCGTCAGAGGGGGTATAGAGGGATTTTTCATTTTCAAAATTTCTTCAAAAATCTAATAAGACTTGGCACGCAACATGGTCGGGTGCAGAATATTCATTACCATCTGGATAACGATAATTCGTCAACAGAAATCATTGTCGGGTCGTTAGAGGGGGTATAGAGGGATTTTTCATTTTCAATATTTCTACAAAAATCCAATATGACTTGACACGCATCATGGTGGGGTGCAGAATATCCATTTCCATCTGAATAACAATAATTTGTCGACAGAAATCATTGTCGGGTCGTCAGAGGGGGTACAGAGGAATTTTTCATTTTCAAAATTACCTCCAAATGAAATATGACTTGGCACGCATCATGGTGGGGTGCAGAATATCCATTTCCATATGAATAACAATAATTCGTCAACAGAAATCATTGACGGGTCGTTGGTGGGGGTATAGAGGGATTTTTCATTTTAAAAATTACTTCAAAAATCTAATATGACTTGGCACGCATCATGGTGGGGTGCAAAATATTCATTGCCATCTGAATAACAATAATTTGTCAACAGAAATCATTGTCGGGCCGTTAGAGGGGGTATAGAGGAATTTTTCATTTTCAAAATTACCTCCAAATGAAATATGACTTGGCACGCATCATGGTGGGGTGCAGAATATCCATTTCCATATGAATAACAATAATTCGTCAACAGAAATCATTGACGGGTCGTTGGTGGGGGTATAGTGGGATTTTTCATTTTAAAAATTTCTTCAAAAATCTAATAAGACTTGGCACGCAACATGGTCGGGTGCAGAATATTCATTGCCATCTGAATAACAATAATTTGTCAACAGAAATCATTGTCGGGCCGTTAGAGGGGGTATAGAGGGATTTTTCATTTTCAAAATTACCTCAAAATCAAATATGACTTGGCACGCAACATGGTGGAGTGCAGAATAATAATTTCCATCTGAATAACAATAATTCGTCAACAGAAATCATTGTCGGGTCGGTTAGAGGGGGTATAGAGGGATTTTTCATTTTCAATATTTCTTCAAAAATCTAATATGACTTGGCACGCATCATGGTGGGATGCAGAATATCCATTATTATCTGAATAACAATAATTCGTCAACAGAACTCATTGTCGGGTCGTTAGAGGGTGTATAGAGTGATTTCTGATTTTCAAAATGACTTAAAAATTCAAATATGACTTGGCACGCATCATGTTGGGGTACAGAATTTCCATTTCCATCTCAATAACAATAATTTGTCATCAGAAATCATTGTCGGGTCGTCAGAGGGGGTATAGAGGGATTTTTATTTTCAAAATTACCTCAAAAATCTAATATGACTTGGCACGCATCATGTTGGGGTGCAGAATATCCATTTCCATCTGAATAACAATAATTTGTCAACAGAAATCATTGTCGGGCCGTTAGAGGGGGTATAGAGGGATTTTTCATTTTCAAAATTACCTTAAAATCAAATATGACTTGGCACGCAACATGGTGGGGTGCAGAATATTCATTTCCATCTGGATAACAATAATTCGTCAACAGAAATCATTGTCGGTTCGTTAGAGGGTGTATAGAGGGATTTTTCATTTTCAATATTTCTTCAAAAATCCAATATGACTTGGCACGCATCATGGTGGGTTGCAGAATATCCATTTCCATCTGAATAACAATAATTCGTCGACAGAAATCATTGTCGGGTCGTCAGAGGGGGTATAGAGGGATTTTTCATTTTCAAAATGACTTCAAAAATCAAATATGACTTGGCACGCGTCATAGTGGGGTACAGAATATCCATTTCCATCTCAATAACATTAATTTGTTAACAGAAATCATTGTCGGGTCGTCAGAGGGGGTATAGAGGGATTTTTCATTTTCAAAATTACCTCAAAATCAAATATGACTTGGCACGCATCATGGTGGGGTGCAGAATATCCATTTCCATCTAAATAACAATAATTCGTCAACAGAAATCTTTGTCGGGTCGTCAGAGGGGTTATAGAGGGATTTTTCATTTTCAAAATTTCTTCAAAAATCTAATAAGACTTGGCACGCAACATGGTCGGGTGCAGAATATTCATTACCATCTGGATAACGATAATTCGTCAACAGAAATCATTGTCGGGTCGTTAGAGGGGGTATAGAGGGATTTTTCATTTTCAATATTTCTTCAAAAATCCAATATGACTTGACACGCATCATGGTGGGGTGCAGAATATCCATTTCCATCTGAATAACAATAATTTGTCGACAGAAATCATTGTCGGGTCGTCAGAGGGGGTACAGAGGGATTTTTCATTTTCAAAATTACCTCCAAATGAAATATGACTTGGCACGCATCATGGTGGGGTGCAGAATATTCATTTCCATCTGAGTAACAATAATTCGTCAACAGAAATCATTGACGGGTCGTTGGAGGGGGTATAGAGGGATTTTTCATTTTCAAAATTTCTTCAAAAATCTAATATGACTTGGCACGCATCATGGTGGGGTGCAAAATATCCATTGCCATCTGAATAACAATAATTCGTCAACAGAAATCATTGTCGGGCCGTTAGAGGGGGTATAGAGGGATTTTTCATTTTCAAAATTACCTCAAAATCAAATATGACTTGGCACGCAACATAGTGGAGTGCAGAATATTAATTTCCGTCTGAATAACAATAATTCGTCAACAGAAATTATTGTCGGGTCGGTTAGAGGGGGTATAGAGGGATTTTTCATTTTCAATATTTCTTCAAAAATCTAATATGACTTGGCACGCATCATGGTGGGGTGCAGAATATCCATTTCCATCTAAATAACAATAATTCGACAACAGAAATCATTGTCGGGCCGTTAGAGGGGGTATAGAGGGATTTTTCATTTTCAAAATTACCTTAAAATCAAATATGACTTGGCACGCAACATGGTGGGGTGCAGAATATCCATTTCCATCTGAATAACAATAATTTGTCGACAGAAATCATTGTCGGGTCGTCAGAGGGGGTACAGAGGGATTTTTCATTTTCAAAATTACCTCCAAATGAAATATGACTTGGCACGCATCATGGTGGGGTGCAGAATATCCATTTCCATCTGAATAACAATAATTCGTCAACAGAAATCATTGACGGGTCGTTGGAGGGGGTATAGAGGGATTTTTCATTTTCAAAATTTCTTCAAAAATCTAATATGACTTGGCACGCATCATGGTGGGGTGCAAAATATCCATTGCCATCTGAATAACAATAATTTGTCAACAGAAATCATTGTCGGGCCGTTAAAGGGGGTATAGAGGGATTTTTCATTTTCAAAATTACCTCAATATCAAATATGACTTGGCACGCAACATGGTGGAGTGCAGAATATTAATTTCCATCTGAATAACAATAATTCGTCAACAGAAATTATTGTCGGGTCGGTTAGAGGGGGTATAGAGGGATTTTTCATTTTCAATATTTCTTCAAAAATCTAATATGACTTGGCACGCATCATGGTGGGATGCAGAATATCCATTATTATCTGAATAACAATAATTCGTCAACAGAACTCATTGTCGGGTCGTTAGAGGGTGTATAGAGGGATTTCTCATTTTCAAAATGACTTCAAAATTCAAATATGACTTGGCACGCATCATATTGGGGTACAGAATATCCATTTCCATCTCAATAACAATAATTTGTCATCAGAAATCATTGTCGGGTCGTCAGAGGGGGTATAGAGGGATTTTTATATTCAAAATTACCTCAAAAATCTAATATGACTTGGCACGCATCATGGTGGGGTGCAGAATATCCATTTCCATCTGAATAACAATAATTTGTCAACAGAAATCATTGTCGGGTCGTTAGAGGGGGTATAGAGGGATTTTTCATTTTCAATATTTCTTCAAAAATCCAATATGACTTGGCACGCATCATGGTGGGGTGCAAAATATCCATTTCCATCTGAATAACAATAATTTGTCAACAGAAATCAATGTCGGGCCGTTAGAGGGGGTATAGAGGGATTTTTCATTTTCAAAATTACCTCAAAATCAAATATGACTTGGCACGCAATATGGTGGGGTGCAGAATATTCATTTCCATCTGGATAACAATAATTCGTCAACAGAAATCATTGTCGGGTCGTCAGAGGGGGTATAGAGGGATTTTTCATTTTCAATATTTCTTCAAAAATCCAATATGACTTGGCACGCGTCATAGAGGGGTACAGAATATCCATTTCCATCTCAATAACAATAACTTGTTAACATAAATCATTGTCGGGTCGTCAGAGGGGGTATAGAGGGATTTTTCATTTTCAAAATTACCTCAAAATCAAATATGACTTGGCACGCATCATGTTGGGGTGCAGAATATCCATTTCCATCTAAATAACAATAATTCGACAACAGAAATCATTGTCGGGTCGTCAGAGGGGGTATAGAGGGATTTTTCATTTTCAAAATGACTTCAAAAATCAAATATGACTTGGCACGCATCATAGTGGGGTACAGAAAATCCATTTCAATCTCAATAACAATAATTTGTTAACAGAAATCATTGTCGGGTCGTCAGAGGGGGTATAGAGGGATTTTTCATTTTCAAAATTTCTTCAAAAATCTAATAAGACTTGGCACGCAACATGGTCGGGTGCAGAATATTCACTACCATCTGGATAACGATAATTCGTCAACAGAAATCATTGTCGGGTCGTTAGAGGGGGTATAGAGGGATTTTTCATTTTCAATATTTCTTCAAAAATCCAATATGACTTGACACGCATCATCGTGGGGTGCAGAATATCCATTTCCATCTGAATAACAATAATTTGTCGACAGAAATCATTGTCGGGTCGTCAGAGGGGGTACAGAGGAATTTTTCATTTTCAAAATTACCTCCAAATGAAATATGACTTGGCACGCATCATGGTGGGGTGCAGAATATCCATTTCCATCTGAATAACAATAATTCGTCAACAGAAATCATTGACGGGTCGTTGGAGGGGGTATAGAGGGATTTTTCATTTTAAAAATTACTTCAAAAATCTAATATGACTTGGCACGCATCATGGTGGGGTGCAAAATATCCATTGCCATCTGAATAACAATAATTTGTCAACAGAAATCATTGTCGGGCCGTTAGAGGGGGTATAGAGGGATTTTTCATTTTCAAAATTACCTCAAAATCAAATATGACTTGGCACGCAACATGGTGGAGTGCAGAATAATAATTTCCATCTGAATAACAATAATTCGTCAACAGAAATCATTGTCGGGTCGGTTAGAGGGGGTATAGAGGGATTTTTCATTTTCAATATTTCTTCAAAAATCTAATATGACTTGGCACGCATCATGGTGGGATGCAGAATATCCATTATTATCTGAATAACAATAATTCGTCAACAGAACTCATTGTCGGGTCGTTAGAGGGTGTATAGAGGGATTTCTCATTTTCAAAATGACTTCAAAATTCAAATATGACTTGGCACGCATCATATTGGGGTACAGAATATCCATTTTCATCTCAATAACAATAATTTGTCATCAGAAATCATTGTCGGGTCGTCAGAGGGGGTATAGAGGGATTTTTATTTTCAAAATTACCTCAAAAATCTAATATGACTTGGCACGCATCATGGTGGGGTGCAGAATATCCATTTCCATCTGAATAACAATAATTTGTCAACAGAAATCATTGTCGGGCCGTTAGAGGGGGTATAGAGGGATTTTTCATTTTCAAAATTACCTTAAAATCAAATATGACTTGGCACGCAACATGGTGGGTTGCAGAATATTCATTTCCATCTGGATAACAATAATTCGTCAACAGAAATCATTGTCGGTTCGTTAGAGGGTGTATAGAGGGATTTTTCATTTTCAATATTTCTTCAAAAATCCAATATGACTTGGCACGCATCATGGTGGGTTGCAGAATATCCATTTCCATCTGAATAACAATAATTCGTCGACAGAAATCATTGTCGGGTCGTCAGAGGGGGTATAGAGGGATTTTTCATTTTCAAAATGACTTCAAAAATCAAATATGACTTGGCACGCGTCATAGTGGGGTACAGAATATCCATTTCCATCTCAATAACATTAATTTGTTAACAGAAATCATTGTCGGGTCGTCAGAGGGGGTATAGAGGGATTTTTCATTTTCAAAATTACCTCAAAATCAAATATGACTTGGCACGCATCATGGTGGGGTGCAGAATATCCATTTCCATCTAAATAACAATAATTCGTCAACAGAAATCTTTGTCGGGTCGTCAGAGGGGTTATAGAGGGATTTTTCATTTTCAAAATTTCTTCAAAAATCTAATAAGACTTGGCACGCAACATGGTCGGGTGCAGAATATTCATTACCATCTGGATAACGATAATTCGTCAACAGAAATCATTGTCGGGTCGTTAGAGGGGGTATAGAGGGATTTTTCATTTTCAATATTTCTTCAAAAATCCAATATGACTTGACACGCATCATGGTGGGGTGCAGAATATCCATTTCCATCTGAATAACAATAATTTGTCGACAGAAATCATTGTCGGGTCGTCAGAGGGGGTACAGAGGGATTTTTCATTTTCAAAATTACCTCCAAATGAAATATGACTTGGCACGCATCATGGTGTGGTGCAGAATATTCACTTCCATCTGAATAACAATAATTCGTCAACAGAAATCATTGACGGGTCGTTGGAGGGGGTATAGAGGGATTTTTCATTTTCAAAATTTCTTCAAAAATCTAATATGACTTGGCACGCATCATGGTGGGGTGCAAAATATCCATTGCCATCTGAATAACAATAATTCGTCAACAGAAATCATTGTCGGGCCGTTAGAGGGGGTATAGAGGGATTTTTCATTTTCAAAATTACCTCAAAATCAAATATGACTTGGCACGCAACATAGTGGAGTGCAGAATATTAATTTCCATCTGAATAACAATAATTCGTCAACAGAAATTATTGTCGGGTCGGTTAGAGGGGGTATAGAGGGATTTTTCATTTTCAATATTTCTTCAAAAATCTAATATGACTTGGCACGCGTCATAGTGGGGTACAGAATATCCATTTCCATCTCAATAACATTAATTTGTTAACAGAAATCATTGTCGGGTCGTCAGAGGGGGTATAGAGGGATTTTTCATTTTCAAAATTACCTCAAAATCAAATATGACTTGGCACGCATCATGGTGGGGTGCAGAATATCCATTTCCATCTAAATAACAATAATTCGTCAACAGAAATCTTTGTCGGGTCGTCAGAGGGGTTATAGAGGGATTTTTCATTTTCAAAATTTCTTCAAAAATCTAATAAGACTTGGCACGCAACATGGTCGGGTGCAGAATATTCATTACCATCTGGATAACGATAATTCGTCAACAGAAATCATTGTCGGGTCGTTAGAGGGGGTATAGAGGGATTTTTCATTTTCAATATTTCTTCAAAAATCCAATATGACTTGACACGCATCATGGTGGGGTGCAGAATATCCATTTCCATCTGAATAACAATAATTTGTCGACAGAAATCATTGTCGGGTCGTCAGAGGGGGTACAGAGGGATTTTTCATTTTCAAAATTACCTCCAAATGAAATATGACTTGGCACGCATCATGGTGTGGTGCAGAATATTCATTTCCATCTGAATAACAATAATTCGTCAACAGAAATCATTGACGGGTCGTTGGAGGGGGTATAGAGGGATTTTTCATTTTCAAAATTTCTTCAAAAATCTAATATGACTTGGCACGCATCATGGTGGGGTGCAAAATATCCATTGCCATCTGAATAACAATAATTCGTCAACAGAAATCATTGTCGGGCCGTTAGAGGGGGTATAGAGGGATTTTTCATTTTCAAAATTACCTCAAAATCAAATATGACTTGGCACGCAACATAGTGGAGTGCAGAATATTAATTTCCATCTGAATAACAATAATTCGTCAACAGAAATTATTGTCGGGTCGGTTAGAGGGGGTATAGAGGGATTTTTCATTTTCAATATTTCTTCAAAAATCTAATATGACTTGGCACGCATCATGGTGGGGTGCAGAATATCCATTTCCATCTAAATAACAATAATTCGACAACAGAAATCATTGTCGGGTCGTCAGAGGGGGTATAGAGGGATTTTTCATTTTCAAAATGACTTCAAAAATCAAATATGACTTGGCACGCATCATAGTGGGGTACAGAATATCCATTTCAATCTCAATAACAATAATTTGTTAACAGAAATCATTGTCGGGTCGTCAGAGGGGGTATAGAGGGATTTTTCATTTTCAAAATTTCTTCAAAAATCTAATAAGACTTGGCACGCAACATGGTCGGGTGCAGAATATTCATTACCATCTGGATAACGATAATTCGTCAACAGAAATCATTGTCGGGTCGTTAGAGGGGGTATAGAGGGATTTTTCATTTTCAATATTTCTACAAAAATCCAATATGACTTGACACGCATCATGGTGGGGTGCAGAATATCCATTTCCATCTGAATAACAATAATTTGTCGACAGAAATCATTGTCGGGTCGTCAGAGGGGGTACAGAGGAATTTTTCATTTTCAAAATTACCTCCAAATGAAATATGACTTGGCACGCATCATGGTGGGGTGCAGAATATCCATTTCCATATGAATAACAATAATTCGTCAACAGAAATCATTGACGGGTCGTTGGTGGGGGTATAGAGGGATTTTTCATTTTAAAAATTACTTCAAAAATCTAATATGACTTGGCACGCATCATGGTGGGGTGCAAAATATCCATTGCCATCTGAATAACAATAATTTGTCAACAGAAATTATTGTCGGGCCGTTAGAGGGGGTATAGAGGGATTTTTCATTTTCAAAATTACCTCAAAATCAAATATGACTTGGCACGCAACATGGTGGAGTGCAGAATAATAATTTCCATCTGAATAACAATAATTCGTCAACAGAAATCATTGTCGGGTCGGTTAGAGGGGGTATAGAGGGATTTTTCATTTTCAATATTTCTTCAAAAATCTAATATGACTTGGCACGCATCATGGTGGGATGCAGAATATCCATTATTATCTGAATAACAATAATTCGTCAACAGAACTCATTGTCGGGTCGTTAGAGGGTGTATAGAGGGATTTTTCATTTTCAAAATGACTTAAAAATTCAAATATGACTTGGCACGCATCATATTGGGGTACAGAATTTCCATTTCCATCTCAATAACAATAATTTGTCATCAGAAATCATTGTCGGGTCGTCAGAGGGGGTATAGAGGGATTTTTATTTTCAAAATTACCTCAAAAATCTAATATGACTTGGCACGCATCATGTTGGGGTGCAGAATATCCATTTCCATCTGAATAACAATAATTTGTCAACAGAAATCATTGTCGGGCCGTTAGAGGGGGTATAGAGGGATTTTTCATTTTCAAAATTACCTTAAAATCAAATATGACTTGGCACGCAACATGGTGGGGTGCAGAATATTCATTTCCATCTGGATAACAATAATTCGTCAACAGAAATCATTGTCGGTTCGTTAGAGGGTGTATAGAGGGATTTTTCATTTTCAATATTTCTTCAAAAATCCAATATGACTTGGCACGCATCATGGTGGGTTGCAGAATATCCATTTCCATCTGAATAACAATAATTCGTCGACAGAAATCATTGTCGGGTCGTCAGAGGGGGTATAGAGGGATTTTTCATTTTCAAAATGACTTCAAAAATCAAATATGACTTGGCACGCGTCATAGTGGGGTACAGAATATCCATTTCCATCTCAATAACATTAATTTGTTAACAGAAATCATTGTCGGGTCGTCAGAGGGGGTATAGAGGGATTTTTCATTTTCAAAATTACCTCAAAATCAAATATGACTTGGCACGCATCATGGTGGGGTGCAGAATATCCATTTCCATCTAAATAACAATAATTCGTCAACAGAAATCTTTGTCGGGTCGTCAGAGGGGTTATAGAGGGATTTTTCATTTTAAAAATTTCTTCAAAAATCTAATAAGACTTGGCACGCAACATGGTCGGGTGCAGAATATTCATTACCATCTGGATAACGATAATTCGTCATCAGAAATCATTGTCGGGTCGTTAGAGGGGGTATAGAGGGATTTTTCATTTTCAATATTTCTTCAAAAATCCAATATGACTTGACACGCATCATGGTGGGGTGCAGAATATCCATTTCCATCTGAATAACAATAATTTGTCGACAGAAATCATTGTCGGGTCGTCAGAGGGGGTACAGAGGGATTTTTCATTTTCAAAATTACCTCCAAATGTAATATGACTTGGCACGCATCATGGTGGGGTGCAGAATATTCATTTCCATCTGAATAACAATAATTCGTCAACAGAAATCATTGACGGGTCGTTGGAGGGGGTATAGAGGGATTTTTCATTTTCAAAATTTCTTCAAAAATCTAATATGACTTGGCACGCATCATGGTGGGGTGCAAAATATCCATTGCCATCTGAATAACAATAATTCGTCAACAGAAATCATTGTCGGGCCGTTAGAGGGGGTATAGAGGGATTTTTCATTTTCAAAATTACCTCAAAATCAAATATGACTTGACACGCAACATAGTGGAGTGCAGAATATTAATTTCCATCTGAATAACAATAATTCGTCAACAGAAATTATTGTCGGGTCGGTTAGAGGGGGTATAGAGGGATTTTTCATTTTCAATATTTCTTCAAAAATCTAATATGACTTGGCACGCATCATGGTGGGGTGCAGAATATCCATTTCCATCTAAATAACAATAATTCGACAACAGAAATCATTGTCGGGCCGTTAGAGGGGGTATAGAGGGATTTTTCATTTTCAAAATTACCTTAAAATCAAATATGACTTGGCACGCAACATGGTGGGGTGCAGAATATCCATTTCCATCTGAATAACAATAATTTGTCGACAGAAATCATTGTCGGGTCGTCAGAGGGGGTACAGAGGGATTTTTCATTTTCAAAATTACCTCCAAATGAAATATGACTTGGCACGCATCATGGTGGGGTGCAGAATATCCATTTCCATCTGAATAACAATAATTCGTCAACAGAAATCATTGACGGGTCGTTGGAGGGGGTATAGAGGGATTTTTCATTTTCAAAATTTCTTCAAAAATCTAATATGACTTGGCACGCATCATGGTGGGGTGCAAAATATCCATTGCCATCTGAATAACAATAATTTGTCAACAGAAATCATTGTCGGGCCGTTAAAGGGGGTATAGAGGGATTTTTCATTTTCAAAATTACCTCAAAATCAAATATGACTTGGCACGCAACATGGTGGAGTGCAGAATATTAATTTCCATCTGAATAACAATAATTCGTCAACAGAAATTATTGTCGGGTCGGTTAGAGGGGGTATAGAGGGATTTTTCATTTTCAATATTTCTTCAAAAATCTAATATGACTTGGCACGCATCATGGTGGGATGCAGAATATCCATTATTATCTGAATAACAATAATTCGTCAACAGAACTCATTGTCGGGTCGTTAGAGGGTGTATAGAGGGATTTCTCATTTTCAAAATGACTTCAAAATTCAAATATGACTTGGCACGCATCATATTGGGGTACAGAATATCCATTTCCATCTCAATAACAATAATTTGTCATCAGAAATCATTGTCGGGTCGTCAGAGGGGGTATAGAGGGATTTTTATTTTCAAAATTACCTCAAAAATCTAATATGACTTGGCACGCATCATGGTGGGGTGCAGAATATCCATTTCCATCTGAATAACAATAATTTGTCAACAGAAATCATTGTCGGGTCGTTAGAGGGGGTATAGAGGGATTTTTCATTTTCAATATTTCTTCAAAAATCCAATATGACTTGGCACGCATCATGGTGGGGTGCAAAATATCCATTTCCATCTGAATAACAATAATTTGTCAACAGAAATCATTGTCGGGCCGTTAGAGGGGGTATAGAGGGATTTTTCATTTTCAATATTTCTTCAAAAATCCAATATGACTTGGCACGCATCATGGTGGGGTGCAAAATATCCATTTCCATCTGAATAACAATAATTTGTCAACAGAAATCATTGTCGGGTCGTCAGAGGGGGTATAGAGGGATTTTTCATTTTCAATATTTCTTCAAAAATCCAATATGACTTGGCACGCGTCATAGAGGGGTACAGAATATCCATTTCCATCTCAATAACAATAACTTGTTAACATAAATCATTGTCGGGTCGTCAGAGGGGGTATAGAGGGATTTTTCATTTTCAAAATTACCTCAAAATCAAATATGACTTGGCACGCATCATGTTGGGGTGCAGAATATCCATTTCCATCTAAATAACAATAATTCGACAACAGAAATCATTGTCGGGTCGTCAGAGGGGGTATAGAGGGATTTTTCATTTTCAAAATGACTTCAAAAATCAAATATGACTTGGCACGCATCATAGTGGGGTACAGAAAATCCATTTCAATCTCAATAACAATAATTTGTTAACAGAAATCATTGTCGGGTCGTCAGAGGGGGTATAGAGGGATTTTTCATTTTCAAAATTTCTTCAAAAATCTAATAAGACTTGGCACGCAACATGGTCGGGTGCAGAATATTCACTACCATCTGGATAACGATAATTCGTCAACAGAAATCATTGTCGGGTCGTTAGAGGGGGTATAGAGGGATTTTTCATTTTCAATATTTCTTCAAAAATCCAATATGACTTGACACGCATCATCGTGGGGTGCAGAATATCCATTTCCATCTGAATAACAATAATTTGTCGACAGAAATCATTGTCGGGTCGTCAGAGGGGGTACAGAGGAATTTTTCATTTTCAAAATTACCTCAAAATCAAATATGACTTGGCACGCATCATGGTGGGGTGCAGAATATCCATTTCCATCTAAATAACAATAATTCGTCAACAGAAATCTTTGTCGGGTCGTCAGAGGGGTTATAGAGGGATTTTTCATTTTCAAAATTTCTTCAAAAATCTAATAAGACTTGGCACGCAACATGGTCGGGTGCAGAATATTCATTACCATCTGGATAACGATAATTCGTCAACAGAAATCATTGTCGGGTCGTTAGAGGGGGTATAGAGGGATTTTTCATTTTCAATATTTCTTCAAAAATCTAATATGACTTGGCACGCATCATGGTGGGGTGCAGAATATCCATTTCCATCTAAATAACAATAATTCGACAACAGAAATCATTGTCGGGTCGTCAGAGGGGGTATAGAGGGATTTTTCATTTTCAAAATGACTTCAAAAATCAAATATGACTTGGCACGCATCATAGTGGGGTACAGAATATCCATTTCAATCTCAATAACAATAATTTGTTAACAGAAATCATTGTCGGGTCGTCAGAGGGGGTATAGAGGGATTTTTCATTTTCAAAATTTCTTCAAAAATCTAATAAGACTTGGCACGCAACATGGTCGGGTGCAGAATATTCATTACCATCTGAATAACAATAATTTGTCGACAGAAATCATTGTCGGGTCGTCAGAGGGGGTACAGAGGAATTTTTCATTTTCAAAATTACCTCCAAATGAAATATGACTTGGCACGCATCATGGTGGGGTGCAGAATATCCATTTCCATCTGAATAACAATAATTTGTCGACAGAAATCATTGTCGGGTCGTCAGAGGGGGTACAGAGGAATTTTTCATTTTCAAAATTACCTCCAAATGAAATATGACTTGGCACGCATCATGGTGGGGTGCAGAATATCCATTTCCATATGAATAACAATAATTCGTCAACAGAAATCATTGACGGGTCGTTGGTGGGGGTATAGAGGGATTTTTCATTTTAAAAATTACTTCAAAAATCTAATATGACTTGGCACGCATCATGGTGGGGTGCAAAATATCCATTGCCATCTGAATAACAATAATTTGTCAACAGAAATCATTGTCGGGCCGTTAGAGGGGGTATAGAGGGATTTTTCATTTTCAAAATTACCTCAAAATCAAATATGACTTGGCACGCAACATGGTGGAGTGCAGAATAATAATTTCCATCTGAATAACAATAATTCGTCAACAGAACTCATTGTCGGGTCGTTAGAGGGTGTATAGAGGGATTTCTCATTTTCAAAATGACTTAAAAATTCAAATATGACTTGGCACGCATCATATTGGGGTACAGAATTTCCATTTCCATCTCAATAACAATAATTTGTCATCAGAAATCATTGTCGGGTCGTCAGAGGGGGTATAGAGGGATTTTTATTTTCAAAATTACCTCAAAAATCTAATATGACTTGGCACGCATCATGTTGGGGTGCAGAATATCCATTTCCATCTGAATAACAATAATTTGTCAACAGAAATCATTGTCGGGCCGTTAGAGGGGGTATAGAGGGATTTTTCATTTTCAAAATTACCTTAAAATCAAATATGACTTGGCACGCAACATGGTGGGGTGCAGAATATTCATTTCCATCTGGATAACAATAATTCGTCAACAGAAATCATTGTCGGTTCGTTAGAGGGTGTATAGAGGGATTTTTCATTTTCAATATTTCTTCAAAAATCCAATATGACTTGGCACGCATCATGGTGGGTTGCAGAATATCCATTTCCATCTGAATAACAATAATTCGTCGACAGAAATCATTGTCGGGTCGTCAGAGGGGGTATAGAGGGATTTTTCATTTTCAAAATGACTTCAAAAATCAAATATGACTTGGCACGCGTCATAGTGGGGTACAGAATATCCACTTCCATCTCAATAACATTAATTTGTTAACAGAAATCATTGTCGGGTCGTCAGAGGGGGTATAGAGGGATTTTTCATTTTCAAAATTACCTCAAAATCAAATATGACTTGGCACGCATCATGGTGGGGTGCAGAATATCCATTTCCATCTAATTAACAATAATTCGTCAACAGAAATCTTTGTCGGGTCGTCAGAGGGGTTATAGAGGGATTTTTCATTTTCAAAATTTCTTCAAAAATCTAATAAGACTTGGCACGCAACGTGGTCGGGTGCAGAATATTCATTACCATCTGGATAACGATAATTCGTCAACAGAAATCATTGTCGGGTCGTTAGAGGGGGTATAGAGGGATTTTTCATTTTCAATATTTCTTCAAAAATCCAATATGACTTGACACGCATCATGGTGGGGTGCAGAATATCCATTTCCATCTGAATAACAATAATTTGTCGAAAGAAATCATTGTCGGGTCGTCAAAGGGGGTACAGAGGGATTTTTCATTTTCAAAATTACCTCCAAATGAAATATGACTTGGCACGCATCATGGTGGGGTGCAGAATATCCATTTCCATCTGAATAACAATAATTCGTCAACAGAAATCATTGACGGGTCGTTGGAGGGGGTATAGAGGGATTTTTCATTTTCAAAATTTCTTCAAAAATCTAATATGACTTGGCACGCATCGTGGTGGGGTGCAAAATATCCATTGCCATCTGAATAACAATAATTTGTCAACAGAAATCATTGTCGGGCCGTTAGAGGGGGTATAGAGGGATTTTTCATTTTCAAAATTACCTCAAAATCAAATATGACTTGGCACGCAACATGGTGGAGTGCAGAATATTAATTTCCATCTGAATAACAATAATTCGTCAACAGAAATTATTGTCGGGTCGGTTAGAGGGGGTATAGAGGGATTTTTCATTTTCAATATTTCTTCAAAAATCTAATATGACTTGGCACGCATCATGGTGGGTTGCAGAATATCCATTTCCATCTGAATAACAATAATTCGTCGACAGAAATCATTGTCGGGTCGTCTGAGGGGGTATAGAGGGATTTTTCATTTTCAAAATGACTTCAAAAATCAAATATGACTTGGCACGCGTCATAGTGGGGTACAGAATATCCATTTCCATCTCAATAACATTAATTTGTTAACAGAAATCATTGTCGGGTCGTCAGAGGGGGTATAGAGGGATTTTTCATTTTCAAAATTACCTCAAAATCAAATATGACTTGGCACGCATCATGGTGGGGTGCAGAATATCCATTTCCATCTAAATAACTATAATTCGTCAACAGAAATCTTTGTCGGGTCGTCAGAGGGGGTATAGAGGGATTTTTCATTTTCAAAATTTCTTCAAAAATCTAATAAGACTTGGCACGCAACATGGTCGGGTGCAGAATATTCATTACCATCTGGATGACGATAATTCGTCAACAGAAATCATTGTCGGGTCGTTAGAGGGGGTATAGAGGGATTTTTCATTTTCAATATTTCTTCAAAAATCCAATATGACTTGACACGCATCATGGTGGGGTGCAGAATATCCATTTCCATCTGAATAACAATAATTTGTCGACAGAAATCATTGTCGGGTCGTCAGAGGGGGTACAGAGGGATTTTTCATTTTCAAAATTACCTCCAAATGAAATATGACTTGGCACGCATCATGGTGGGGTGCAGAATATCCATTTCCATCTGAATAACAATAATTCGTCAACAGAAATCATTGTCGGGTCGTCAGAGGGGGTATAGAGGGATTTTTCATTTTCAAAATGACTTCAAAATTCAAATATGACTTGGCACGCGTCATAGTGGGGTACAGAATATCCATTTCTATCTAAATAACAATAATTTGTTAACAGAAATCATTGTCGGGTCGTCAGAGGGGGTATAGAGGGATTTTTCATTTTCAAAATTACCTCAAAATCAAATATGACTTGGCACGCATCATGGTGGGGTGCAGAAAATCCATTTCCATCTAAATTACAATAATTCGTCAACAGAAATCATTGTCGGGTCGTCAGAGAGGGTATAGAGGGATTTTTCATTTCCAAAATTTCTTCAAAAATCTAATAAGACTAGGCACGCAACATGGTCGGGTGCAGAATATTCATTTCCATCTGGATAACGATAATTCGTCAACAGAAATCATTGTCGGGTCGTCAGAGGAGGTTTAGAGGGATTTTTCATTTTCAAAATTACCTCAAAATCAAATATGACTTGGCACGCATCATGGTGGGGTGCAGAATATCCACTTCCATCTAAATAACAACAATTCGTCAACAGAAATCATTGTCGGGTCGTCAGAGGGGGTATAGAGGGATTTTTCATTTTCAAAATTTCTTCAAAAATCTAATAAGACTTGGCACGCAACATGGTCGGGTGCAGAATATTCATTTCCATCTGGATAACGATAATTCGTCAACAGAAATCATTGTCGGGTCGTTAGAGGGAGTATAGAGGGATTTTTCATTTTCAATATTTCTTCAAAAATCCAATATGACTTGGCACGCATCATGGTGGGGTGCAGAATATCCATTTCCATCTGAATAACAATAATTTGTCAACAGAAATCATTGTCGGGCCGTTAGAGGGGGTATAGAGGGATTTTTCATTTTCAAAATTACCTTAAAATCAAATATGACTTGGCACGCAACATGGTGGGGTGCAGAATATTCATTTCCATCTGGATAACAATAATTCGTCAACAGAAATCATTGTCGGTTCGTTAGAGGGTGTATAGAGGGATTTTTCATTTTCAATATTTCTTCAAAAATCCAATATGACTTGGCACGCATCATGGTGGGTTGCAGAATATCCATTTCCATCTGAATAACAATAATTCGTCGACAGAAATCATTGTCGGGTCGTCAGAGGGGGTATAGAGGGATTTTTCATTTTCAAAATGACTTCAAAAAACAAATATGACTTGGCACGCGTCATAGTGGGGTACAGAATATCCATTTCCATCTCAATAACATTAATTTGTTAACAGAAATCATTGTCGGGTCGTCAGAGGGGGTATAGAGGGATTTTTCATTTTCAAAATTACCTCAAAATCAAATATGACTTGGCACGCATCATGGTGGGGTGCAGAATATCCATTTCCATCTAAATAACAATAATTCGTCAACAGAAATCTTTGTCGGGTCGTCAGAGGGGTTATAGAGGGATTTTTCATTTTAAAAATTTCTTCAAAAATCTAATAAGACTTGGCACGCAACATGGTCGGGTGCAGAATATTCATTACTATCTGGATAACGATAATTCGTCAACAGAAATCATTGTCGGGTCGTTAGAGGGGGTATAGAGGGATTTTTCATTTTCAATATTTCTTCAAAAATCCAATATGACTTGACACGCATCATGGTGGGGTGCAGAATATCCATTTCCATCTGAATAACAATAATTTGTCGACAGAAATCATTGTCGGGTCGTCAGAGGGGGTACAGAGGGATTTTTCATTTTCAAAATTACCTCCAAATGTAATATGACTTGGCACGCATCATGGTGGGGTGCAGAATATTCATTTCCATCTGAATAACAATAATTCGTCAACAGAAATCATTGACGGGTCGTTGGAGGGGGTATAGAGGGATTTTTCATTTTCAAAATTTCTTCAAAAATCTAATATGACTTGGCACGCATCATGGTGGGGTGCAAAATATCCATTGCCATCTGAATAACAATAATTCGTCAACAGATATCATTGTCGGGCCGTTAGAGGGGGTATAGAGGGATTTTTCATTTTCAAAATTACCTCAAAATCAAATATGACTTGACACGCAACATAGTGGAGTGCAGAATATTAATTTCCATCTGAATAACAATAATTCGTCAACAGAAATTATTGTCGGGTCGGTTAGAGGGGGTATAGAGGGATTTTTCATTTTCAATATTTCTTCAAAAATCTAATATGACTTGGCACGCATCATGGTGGGGTGCAGAATATCCATTTCCATCTAAATAACAATAATTCGACAACAGAAATCATTGTCGGGCCGTTAGAGGGGGTATAGAGGGATTTTTCATTTTCAAAATTACCTTAAAATCAAATATGACTTGGCACGCAACATGGTGGGGTGCAGAATATCCATTTCCATCTGAATAACAATAATTTGTCGACAGAAATCATTGTCGGGTCGTCAGAGGGGGTACAGAGGGATTTTTCATTTTCAAAATTACCTCCAAATGAAATATGACTTGGCACGCATCATGGTGGGGTGCAGAATATCCATTTCCATCTGAATAACAATAATTCGTCAACAGAAATCATTGACGGGTCGTTGGAGGGGGTATAGAGGGATTTTTCATTTTCAAAATTTCTTCAAAAATCTAATATGACTTGGCACGCATCATGGTGGGGTGCAAAATATCCATTGCCATCTGAATAACAATAATTTGTCAACAGAAATCATTGTCGGGCCGTTAAAGGGGGTATAGAGGGATTTTTCATTTTCAAAATTACCTCAAAATCAAATATGACTTGGCACGCAACATGGTGGAGTGCAGAATATTAATTTCCATCTGAATAACAATAATTCGTCAACAGAAATTATTGTCGGGTCGGTTAGAGGGGGTATAGAGGGATTTTTCATTTTCAATATTTCTTCAAAAATCTAATATGACTTGGCACGCATCATGGTGGGATGCAGAATATCCATTATTATCTGAATAACAATAATTCGTCAACAGAACTCATTGTCGGGTCGTTAGAGGGTGTATAGAGGGATTTCTCATTTTCAAAATGACTTCAAAATTCAAATATGACTTGGCACGCATCATATTGGGGTACAGAATATCCATTTCCATCTCAATAACAATAATTTGTCATCAGAAATCATTGTCGGGTCGTCAGAGGGGGTATAGAGGGATTTTTATTTTCAAAATTACCTCAAAAATCTAATATGACTTGGCACGCATCATGGTGGGGTGCAGAATATCCATTTCCATCTGAATAACAATAATTTGTCAACAGAAATCATTGTCGGGTCGTTAGAGGGGGTATAGAGGGATTTTTCATTTTCAATATTTCTTCAAAAATCCAATATGACTTGGCACGCATCATGGTGGGGTGCAAAATATCCATTTCCATCTGAATAACAATAATTTGTCAACAGAAATCATTGTCGGGCCGTTAGAGGGGGTATAGAGGGATTTTTCATTTTCAAAATTACCTCAAAATCAAATATGACTTGGCACGCAATATGGTGGGTTGCAGAATATTCATTTCCATCTGGATAACAATAATTCGTCAACAGAAATCATTGTCGGGTCGTCAGAGGGGGTATAGAGGGATTTTTCATTTTCAATATTTCTTCAAAAATCCAATATGACTTGGCACGCGTCATAGAGGGGTACAGAATATCCATTTCCATCTCAATAACAATAACTTGTTAACATAAATCATTGTCGGGTCGTCAGAGGGGGTATAGAGGGATTTTTCATTTTCAAAATTACCTCAAAATCAAATATGACTTGGCACGCATCATGTTGGGGTGCAGAATATCCATTTCCATCTAAATAACAATAATTCGACAACAGAAATCATTGTCGGGTCGTCAGAGGGGGTATAGAGGGATTTTTCATTTTCAAAATGACTTCAAAAATCAAATATGACTTGGCACGCATCATAGTGGGGTACAGAAAATCCATTTCAATCTCAATAACAATAATTTGTTAACAGAAATCATTGTCGGGTCGTCAGAGGGGGTATAGAGGGATTTTTCATTTTCAAAATTTCTTCAAAAATCTAATAAGACTTGGCACGCAACATGGTCGGGTGCAGAATATTCACTACCATCTGGATAACGATAATTCGTCAACAGAAATCATTGTCGGGTCGTTAGAGGGGGTATAGAGGGATTTTTCATTTTCAATATTTCTTCAAAAATCCAATATGACTTGACACGCATCATCGTGGGGTGCAGAATATCCATTTCCATCTGAATAACAATAATTTGTCGACAGAAATCATTGTCGGGTCGTCAGAGGGGGTACAGAGGAATTTTTCATTTTCAAAATTACCTCAAAATCAAATATGACTTGGCACGCATCATGGTGGGGTGCAGAATATCCATTTCCATCTAAATAACAATAATTCGTCAACAGAAATCTTTGTCGGGTCGTCAGAGGGGTTATAGAGGGATTTTTCATTTTCAAAATTTCTTCAAAAATCTAATAAGACTTGGCACGCAACATGGTCGGGTGCAGAATATTCATTACCATCTGGATAACGATAATTCGTCAACAGAAATCATTGTCGGGTCGTTAGAGGGGGTATAGAGGGATTTTTCATTTTCAATATTTCTTCAAAAATCCAATATGACTTGACACGCATCATGGTGGGGTGCAGAATATCCATTTCCATCTGAATAACAATAATTTGTCGACAGAAATCATTGTCGGGTCGTCAGAGGGGGTACAGAGGGATTTTTCATTTTCAAAATTACCTCCAAATGAAATATGACTTGGCACGCATCATGGTGGGGTGCAGAATATTCATTTCCATCTGAATAACAATAATTCGTCGAAAGAAATCATTGTCGGGTCGTCAAAGGGGGTACAGAGGGATTTTTCATTTTCAAAATTACCTCCAAATGAAATATGACTTGGCACGCATCATGGTGGGGTGCAGAATATCCATTTCCATCTGAATAACAATAATTCGTCAACAGAAATCATTGACGGGTCGTTGGAGGGGGTATAGAGGGATTTTTCATTTTCAAAATTTCTTCAAAAATCTAATATGACTTGGCACGCATCGTGGTGGGGTGCAAAATATCCATTGCCATCTGAATAACAATAATTTGTCAACAGAAATCATTGTCGGGCCGTTAGAGGGGGTATAGAGGGATTTTTCATTTTCAAAATGACTTCAAAAATCAAATATGACTTGGCACGCGTCATAGTGGGGTACAGAATATCCATTTCCATCTCAATAACATTAATTTGTTAACAGAAATCATTGTCGGGTCGTCAGAGGGGGTATAGAGGGATTTTTCATTTTCAAAATTACCTCAAAATCAAATATGACTTGGCACGCATCATGGTGGGGTGCAGAATATCCATTTCCATCTAAATAACAATAATTCGTCAACAGAAATCTTTGTCGGGTCGTCAGAGGGGTTATAGAGGGATTTTTCATTTTAAAAATTTCTTCAAAAATCTAATAAGACTTGGCACGCAACATGGTCGGGTGCAGAATATTCATTACCATCTGGATAACGATAATTCGTCAACAGAAATCATTGTCGGGTCGTTAGAGGGGGTATAGAGGAATTTTTCATTTTCAATATTTCTTCAAAAATCCAATATGACTTGACACGCATCATGGTGGGGTGCAGAATATCCATTTCCATCTGAATAACAATAATTTGTCGACAGAAATCATTGTCGGGTCGTCAGAGGGGGTACAGAGGGATTTTTCATTTTCAAAATTACCTCCAAATGTAATATGACTTGGCACGCATCATGGTGGGGTGCAGAATATTCATTTCCATCTGAATAACAATAATTCGTCAACAGAAATCATTGACGGGTCGTTGGAGGGGGTATAGAGGGATTTTTCATTTTCAAAATTTCTTCAAAAATCTAATATGACTTGGCACGCATCATGGTGGGGTGCAAAATATCCATTGCCATCTGAATAACAATAATTCGTCAACAGAAATCATTGTCGGGCCGTTAGAGGGGGTATAGAGGGATTTTTCATTTTCAAAATTACCTCAAAATCAAATATGACTTGACACGCAACATAGTGGAGTGCAGAATATTAATTTCCATCTGAATAACAATAATTCGTCAACAGAAATTATTGTCGGGTCGGTTAGAGGGGGTATAGAGGGATTTTTCATTTTCAATATTTCTTCAAAAATCTAATATGACTTGGCACGCATCATGGTGGGGTGCAGAATATCCATTTCCATCTAAATAACAATAATTCGACAACAGAAATCATTGTCGGGCCGTTAGAGGGGGTATAGAGGGATTTTTCATTTTCAAAATTACCTTAAAATCAAATATGACTTGGCACGCAACATGGTGGGGTGCAGAATATCCATTTCCATCTGAATAACAATAATTTGTCGACAGAAATCATTGTCGGGTCGTCAGAGGGGGTACAGAGGGATTTTTCATTTTCAAAATTACCTCCAAATGAAATATGACTTGGCACGCATCATGGTGGGGTGCAGAATATCCATTTCCATCTGAATAACAATAATTCGTCAACAGAAATCATTGACGGGTCGTTGGAGGGGGTATAGAGGGATTTTTCATTTTCAAAATTTCTTCAAAAATCTAATATGACTTGGCACGCATCATGGTGGGGTGCAAAATATCCATTGCCATCTGAATAACAATAATTTGTCAACAGAAATCATTGTCGGGCCGTTAAAGGGGGTATAGAGGGATTTTTCATTTTCAAAATTACCTCAAAATCAAATATGACTTGGCACGCAACATGGTGGAGTGCAGAATATTAATTTCCATCTGAATAACAATAATTCGTCAACAGAAATTATTGTCGGGTCGGTTAGAGGGGGTATAGAGGGATTTTTCATTTTCAATATTTCTTCAAAAATCTAATATGACTTGGCACGCATCATGGTGGGATGCAGAATATCCATTATTATCTGAATAACAATAATTCGTCAACAGAACTCATTGTCGGGTCGTTAGAGGGTGTATAGAGGGATTTCTCATTTTCAAAATGACTTCAAAATTCAAATATGACTTGGCACGCATCATATTGGTGTACAGAATATCCATTTCCATCTCAATAACAATAATTTGTCATCAGAAATCATTGTCGGGTCGTCAGAGGGGGTATAGAGGGATTTTTATTTTCAAAATTACCTCAAAAATCTAATATGACTTGGCACGCATCATGGTGGGGTGCAGAATATCCATTTCCATCTGAATAACAATAATTTGTCAACAGAAATCATTGTCGGGTCGTTAGAGGGGGTATAGAGGGATTTTTCATTTTCAATATTTCTTCAAAAATCCAATATGACTTGGCACGCATCATGGTGGGGTGCAAAATATCCATTTCCATCTGAATAACAATAATTTGTCAACAGAAATCATTGTCGGGCCGTTAGAGGGGGTATAGAGGGATTTTTCATTTTCAAAATTACCTCAAAATCAAATATGACTTGGCACGCAATATGGTGGGGTGCAGAATATTCATTTCCATCTGGATAACAATAATTCGTCAACAGAAATCATTGTCGGGTCGTCAGAGGGGGTATAGAGGGATTTTTCATTTTCAATATTTCTTCAAAAATCCAATATGACTTGGCACGCGTCATAGAGGGGTACAGAATATCCATTTCCATCTCAATAACAATAACTTGTTAACATAAATCATTGTCGGGTCGTCAGAGGGGGTATAGAGGGATTTTTCATTTTCAAAATTACCTCAAAATCAAATATGACTTGGCACGCATCATGTTGGGGTGCAGAATATCCATTTCCATCTAAATAACAATAATTCGACAACAGAAATCATTGTCGGGTCGTCAGAGGGGGTATAGAGGGATTTTTCATTTTCAAAATGACTTCAAAAATCAAATATGACTTGGCACGCATCATAGTGGGGTACAGAAAATCCATTTCAATCTCAATAACAATAATTTGTTAACAGAAATCATTGTCGGGTCGTCAGAGGGGGTATAGAGGGATTTTTCATTTTCAAAATTTCTTCAAAAATCTAATAAGACTTGGCACGCAACATGGTCGGGTGCAGAATATTCACTACCATCTGGATAACGATAATTCGTCAACAGAAATCATTGTCGGGTCGTTAGAGGGGGTATAGAGGGATTTTTCATTTTCAATATTTCTTCAAAAATCCAATATGACTTGACACGCATCATCGTGGGGTGCAGAATATCCATTTCCATCTGAATAACAATAATTTGTCGACAGAAATCATTGTCGGGTCGTCAGAGGGGGTACAGAGGAATTTTTCATTTTCAAAATTACCTCAAAATCAAATATGACTTGGCACGCATCATGGTGGGGTGCAGAATATCCATTTCCATCTAAATAACAATAATTCGTCAACAGAAATCTTTGTCGGGTCGTCAGAGGGGTTATAGAGGGATTTTTCATTTTCAAAATTTCTTCAAAAATCTAATAAGACTTGGCACGCAACATGGTCGGGTGCAGAATATTCATTACCATCTGGATAACGATAATTCGTCAACAGAAATCATTGTCGGGTCGTTAGAGGGGGTATAGAGGGATTTTTCATTTTCAATATTTCTTCAAAAATCCAATATGACTTGACACGCATCATGGTGGGGTGCAGAATATCCATTTCCATCTGAATAACAATAATTTGTCGACAGAAATCATTGTCGGGTCGTCAGAGGGGGTACAGAGGGATTTTTCATTTTCAAAATTACCTCCAAATGAAATATGACTTGGCACGCATCATGGTGGGGTGCAGAATATTCATTTCCATCTGAATAACAATAATTCGTCAACAGAAATCATTGACGGGTCGTTGGAGGGGGTATAGAGGGATTTTTCATTTTCAAAATTTCTTCAAAAATCTAATATGACTTGGCACGCATCATGGTGGGGTGCAAAATATCCATTGCCATCTGAATAACAATAATTCGTCAACAGAAATCATTGTCGGGCCGTTAGAGGGGGTATAGAGGGAATTTTCATTTTCAAAATTACCTCAAAATCAAATATGACTTGGCACGCAACATAGTGGAGTGCAGAATATTAATTTCCATCTGAATAACAATAATTCGTCAACAGAAATTATTGTCGGGTCGGTTAGAGGGGGTATAGAGGGATTTTTCATTTTCAATATTTCTTCAAAAATCTAATATGACTTGGCACGCATCATGGTGGGGTGCAGAATATCCATTTCCATCTAAATAACAATAATTCGACAACAGAAATCATTGTCGGGTCGTCAGAGGGGGTATAGAGGGATTTTTCATTTTCAAAATGACTTCAAAAATCAAATATGACTTGGCACGCATCATAGTGGGGTACAGAATATCCATTTCAATCTCAATAACAATAATTTGTTAACAGAAATCATTGTCGGGTCGTCAGAGGGGGTATAGAGGGATTTTTCATTTTCAAAATTTCTTCAAAAATCTAATAAGACTTGGCACGCAACATGGTCGGGTGCAGAATATTCATTACCATCTGGATAACGATAATTCGTCAACAGAAATCATTGTCGGGTCGTTAGAGGGGGTATAGAGGGATTTTTCATTTTCAATATTTCTACAAAAATCCAATATGACTTGACACGCATCATGGTGGGGTGCAGAATATCCATTTCCATCTGAATAACAATAATTTGTCGACAGAAATCATTGTCGGGTCGTCAGAGGGGGTACAGAGGAATTTTTCATTTTCAAAATTACCTCCAAATGAAATATGACTTGGCACGCATCATGGTGGGGTGCAGAATATCCATTTCCATATGAATAACAATAATTCGTCAACAGAAATCATTGACGGGTCGTTGGTGGGGGTATAGAGGGATTTTTCATTTTAAAAATTACTTCAAAAATCTAATATGACTTGGCACGCATCATGGTGGGGTGCAAAATATCCATTGCCATCTGAATAACAATAATTTGTCAACAGAAATCATTGTCGGGCCGTTAGAGGGGGTATAGAGGGATTTTTCATTTTCAAAATTACCTCAAAATCAAATATGACTTGGCACGCAACATGGTGGAGTGCAGAATAATAATTTCCATCTGAATAACAATAATTCGTCAACAGAAATCATTGTCGGGTCGGTTAGAGGGGGTATAGAGGGATTTTTCATTTTCAATATTTCTTCAAAAATCTAATATGACTTGGCACGCATCATGGTGGGATGCAGAATATCCATTATTATCTGAATAACAATAATTCGTCAACAGAACTCATTGTCGGGTCGTTAGAGGGTGTATAGAGGGATTTCTCATTTTCAAAATGACTTAAAAATTCAAATATGACTTGGCACGCATCAGATTGGGGTACAGAATTTCCATTTCCATCTCAATAACAATAATTTGTCATCAGAAATCATTGTCGGGTCGTCAGAGGGGGTATAGAGGGATTTTTATTTTCAAAATTACCTCAAAAATCTAATATGACTTGGCACGCATCATGTTGGGGTGCAGAATATCCATTTCCATCTGAATAACAATAATTTGTCAACAGAAATCATTGTCGGGCCGTTAGAGGGGGTATAGAGGGATTTTTCATTTTCAAAATTACCTTAAAATCAAATATGACTTGGCACGCAACATGGTGGGGTGCAGAATATTCATTTCCATCTGGATAACAATAATTCGTTAACAGAAATCATTGTCGGTTCGTTAGAGGGTGTATAGAGGGATTTTTCATTTTCAATATTTCTTCAAAAATCCAATATGACTTGGCACGCATCATGGTGGGTTGCAGAATATCCATTTCCATCTGAATAACAATAATTCGTCGACAGAAATCATTGTCGGGTCGTCAGAGGGGGTATAGAGGGATTTTTCATTTTCAAAATGACTTCAAAAATCAAATATGACTTGGCACGCGTCATAGTGGGGTACAGAATATCCACTTCCATCTCAATAACATTAATTTGTTAACAGAAATCATTGTCGGGTCGTCAGAGGGGGTATAGAGGGATTTTTCATTTTCAAAATTACCTCAAAATCAAATATGACTTGGCACGCATCATGGTGGGGTGCAGAATATCCATTTCCATCTAATTAACAATAATTCGTCAACAGAAATCTTTGTCGGGTCGTCAGAGGGGTTATAGAGGGATTTTTCATTTTCAAAATTTCTTCAAAAATCTAATAAGACTTGGCACGCAACGTGGTCGGGTGCAGAATATTCATTACCATCTGGATAACGATAATTCGTCAACAGAAATCATTGTCGGGTCGTTAGAGGGGGTATAGAGGGATTTTTCATTTTCAATATTTCTTCAAAAATCCAATATGACTTGACACGCATCATGGTGGGGTGCAGAATATCCATTTCCATCTGAATAACAATAATTTGTCGAAAGAAATCATTGTCGGGTAGTCAAAGGGGGTACAGAGGGATTTTTCATTTTCAAAATTACCTCCAAATGAAATATGACTTGGCACGCATCATGGTGGGGTGCAGAATATCCATTTCCATCTGAATAACAATAATTCGTCAACAGAAATCATTGACGGGTCGTTGGAGGGGGTATAGAGGGATTTTTCATTTTCAAAATTTCTTCAAAAATCTAATATGACTTGGCACGCATCGTGGTGGGGTGCAAAATATCCATTGCCATCTGAATAACAATAATTTGTCAACAGAAATCATTGTCGGGCCGTTAGAGGGGGTATAGAGGGATTTTTCATTTTCAAAATTACCTCAAAATCAAATATGACTTGGCACGCAACATGGTGGAGTGCAGAATATTAATTTCCATCTGAATAACAATAATTCGTCAACAGAAATTATTGTCGGGTCGGTTAGAGGGGGTATAGAGGGATTTTTCATTTTCAAAATGACTTAAAAATTCAAATATGACGCATCATGGTGGGTTGCAGAATATCCATTTCCATCTGAATAACAATAATTCGTCGACAGAAATCATTGTCGGGTCGTCTGAGGGGGTATAGAGGGATTTTTCATTTTCAATATTTCTTCAAAAATCTAATATGACTTGGCACGCATCATGTTGGGGTGCAGAATATCCATTTCCATCTGAATAACAATAATTTGTCAACAGAAATCATTGTCGGGCCGTTAGAGGGGGTATAGAGGGATTTTTCATTTTCAAAATTACCTTAAAATCAAATATGACTTGGCACGCAACATGGTGGGGTGCAGAATATTCATTTCCATCTGGATAACAATAATTCGTTAACAGAAATCATTGTCGGTTCGTTAGAGGGTGTATAGAGGGATTTTTCATTTTCAATATTTCTTCAAAAATCCAATATGACTTGGCACGCATCATGGTGGGTTGCAGAATATCCATTTCCATCTGAATAACAATAATTCGTCGACAGAAATCATTGTCGGGTCGTCAGAGGGGGTATAGAGGGATTTTTCATTTTCAAAATGACTTCAAAAATCAAATATGACTTGGCACGCGTCATAGTGGGGTACAGAATATCCACTTCCATCTCAATAACATTAATTTGTTAACAGAAATCATTGTCGGGTCGTCAGAGGGGGTATAGAGGGATTTTTCATTTTCAAAATTACCTCAAAATCAAATATGACTTGGCACGCATCATGGTGGGGTGCAGAATATCCATTTCCATCTAATTAACAATAATTCGTCAACAGAAATCTTTGTCGGGTCGTCAGAGGGGTTATAGAGGGATTTTTCATTTTCAAAATTTCTTCAAAAATCTAATAAGACTTGGCACGCAACGTGGTCGGGTGCAGAATATTCATTACCATCTGGATAACGATAATTCGTCAACAGAAATCATTGTCGGGTCGTTAGAGGGGGTATAGAGGGATTTTTCATTTTCAATATTTCTTCAAAAATCCAATATGACTTGACACGCATCATGGTGGGGTGCAGAATATCCATTTCCATCTGAATAACAATAATTTGTCGAAAGAAATCATTGTCGGGTAGTCAAAGGGGGTACAGAGGGATTTTTCATTTTCAAAATTACCTCCAAATGAAATATGACTTGGCACGCATCATGGTGGGGTGCAGAATATCCATTTCCATCTGAATAACAATAATTCGTCAACAGAAATCATTGACGGGTCGTTGGAGGGGGTATAGAGGGATTTTTCATTTTCAAAATTTCTTCAAAAATCTAATATGACTTGGCACGCATCGTGGTGGGGTGCAAAATATCCATTGCCATCTGAATAACAATAATTTGTCAACAGAAATCATTGTCGGGCCGTTAGAGGGGGTATAGAGGGATTTTTCATTTTCAAAATTACCTCAAAATCAAATATGACTTGGCACGCAACATGGTGGAGTGCAGAATATTAATTTCCATCTGAATAACAATAATTCGTCAACAGAAATTATTGTCGGGTCGGTTAGAGGGGGTATAGAGGGATTTTTCATTTTCAATATTTCTTCAAAAATCTAATATGACTTGGCACGCATCATGGTGGGTTGCAGAATATCCATTTCCATCTGAATAACAATAATTCGTCGACAGAAATCATTGTCGGGTCGTCTGAGGGGGTATAGAGGGATTTTTCATTTTCAAAATGACTTCAAAAATCAAATATGACTTGGCACGCGTCATAGTGGGGTACAGAATATCCATTTCCATCTCAATAACATTAATTTGTTAACAGAAATCATTGTCGGGTCGTCAGAGGGGGTATAGAGGGATTTTTCACTTTCAAAATTACCTCAAAATCAAATATGACTTGGCACGCATCATGGTGGGGTGCAGAATATCCATTTCCATCTAAATAACAATAATTCGTCAACAGAAATCTTTGTCGGGTCGTCAGAGGGGGTATAGAGGGATTTTTCATTTTCAAAATTTCTTCAAAAATCTAATAAGACTTGGCACGCAACATGGTCGGGTGCAGAATATTCATTACCATCTGGATAACGATAATTCGTCAACAGAAATCATTGTCGGGTCGTTAGAGGGGGTATAGAGGGATTTTTCATTTTCAATATTTCTTCAAAATCCAATATGACTTGACACGCATCATGGTGGGGTGCAGAATATCCATTTCCATCTGAATAACAATAATTTGTCGACAGAAATCATTGTCGGGTCGTCAGAGGGGGTACAGAGGGATTTTTCATTTTCAAAATTACCTCCAAATGAAATATGACTTGGCACGCATCATGGTGGGGTGCAGAATATCCATTTCCATCTGAATAACAATAATTCGTCAACAGAAATCATTGTCGGGTCGTCAGAGGGGGTATAGAGGGATTTTTCATTTTCAAAATGACTTCAAAATTCAAATATGACTTGGCACGCGTCATAGTGGGGTACAGAATATCCATTTCTATCTAAATAACAATAATTTGTTAACAGAAATCATTGTTCGGTCGTCAGAGGGGGTATAGAGGGATTTTTCATTTTCAAAATTACCTCAAAATCAAATATGACTTGGCACGCATCATGGTGGGGTGCAGAATATCCATTTCCATCTAAATTACAATAATTCGTCAACAGAAATCATTGTCGGGTCGTCAGAGGGGGTATAGAGGGATTTTTCATTTCCAAAATTTCTTCAAAAATCTAATAAGACTAGGCACGCAACATGGTCGGGTGCAGAATATTCATTTCCATCTGGATAACGATAATTCGTCAACAGAAATCATTGTCGGGTCGTCAGAGGGGGTATAGAGGGATTTTTCATTTTCAAAATTACCTCAAAATCAAATATGACTTGGCACGCATCATGGTGGGGTGCAGAATATCCATTTCCATCTAAATAACAATAATTCGTCAACAGAAATCATTGTCGGGTCGTCAGAGGGGGTATAGAGGGATTTTTCATTTTCAAAATTTCTTCAAAAATCTAATAAGACTTGGCACGCAACATGGTCGGGTGCAGAATATTCATTTCCATCTGGATAACGATAATTCGTCAACAGAAATCATTGTCGGGTCGTTAGAGGGAGTATAGAGGGATTTTTCATTTTCAATATTTCTTCAAAAATCCAATATGACTTGGCACGCATCATGGTGGGGTGCAGAATATCCATTTCCATCTGAATAACAATAATTTGTCAACAGAAATCATTGTCGGGCCGTTAGAGGGGGTATAGAGGGATTTTTCATTTTCAAAATTACCTCAAAATCAAATATGACTTGGCACGCAACATGGTGGAGTGCAGAATATTAATTTCCATCTGAATAACAATAATTCGTCAACAGAAATCATTGTCGGGCCGTTAGAGGGGGTATAGAGGGATTTTTCATTTTCAAAATTACCTCAAAATCAAATATGACTTGGCACGCAACATGGTGGAGTGCAGAATATTAATTTCCATCTGAATAACAATAATTCGTCAACAGAAATCATTGTCGGGTCGTCAGAGGGGGTATAGAGGGATTTTTCATTTTCAAAATTACCTCAAAATCAAATATGACTTGGCACGCGTCATAGTGGGGTACAGAATATCCATTTCCATCTCAATAACATTAATTTGTTAACAGAAATCATTGTCGGGTCGTCAGAGGGGGTATAGAGGGATTTTTCATTTTCAAAATTACCTCAAAATCAAATATGACTTGGCACGCATCATGGTGGGGTGCAGAATATCCATTTCCATCTAAATAACAATAATTCGTCAACAGAAATCTTTGTCGGGTCGTCAGAGGGGGTATAGAGGGATTTTTCATTTTCAAAATTTCTTCAAAAATCTAATAAGACTTGGCACGCAACATGGTCGGGTGCAGAATATTCATTACCATCTGGATAACGATAATTCGTCAACAGAAATCATTGTCGGGTCGTTAGAGGGGGTATAGAGGGATTTTTCATTTTCAATATTTCTTCAAAAATCCAATATGACTTGACACGCATCATGGTGGGGTGCAGAATATCCTTTATTATCTGAATAACAATAATTCGTCAACAGAACTCATTGTCGGGTCGTTAGAGGGTGTATAGAGGGATTTCTCATTTTCAAAATGACTTCAAAATTCAAATATGACTTGGCACGCATCATATTGGGGTACAGAATATCCATTTTCATCTCAATAACAACAAATTGTCATCAGAAATCATTGTCGGGTCGTCAGAGGGGGTATAGAGGGATTTTTATTTTCAAAATAACCTCAAAAATCTAATATGACTTGGCACGCATCATGGTGGGGTGCAGAATATCCATTTCCATCTGAATAACAATAATTTGTCAACAGAAATCATTGTCGGGTCGTTAGAGGGGGTATAGAGGGATTTTTCATTTTCAATATTTCTTCAAAAATCCAATATGACTTGGCACGCATCATGGTGGGGTGCAAAATATCCATTTCCATCTGAATAACAATAATTTGTCAACAGAAATCATTGTCGGGCCGTTAGAGGGGGTATAGAGGGATTTTTCATTTTCAAAATTACCTCAAAATCAAATATGACTTGGCACGCAACATGGTGGGGTGCAGAATATTCATTTCCATCTGGATAACAATAATTCGTCAACAGAAATCATTGTCGGGGTATAGAGGGATTTTTCATTTTCAATATTTCTTCAAAAATCCAATATGACTTGGCATGCGTCATAGAGGGGTACAGAATATCCATTTCCATCTCAATAACAATAATTTGTTAACATAAATCATTGTCGGGTCGTCAGAGGGGGTATAGAGGGATTTTTCATTTTCAAAATTACCTCAAAATCAAATATGACTTGGCACGCATCATGGTGGGGTGCAGAATATCCATTTCCATCTAAATAACAATAATTCGTCAACAGAAATCATTGTCAGGTCGTCAGAGGGGGTATATAGGGATTTTTCATTTTCAAAATGACTTCAAAAATCAAATATGACTTGGCACGCATCATGGTGGGGTGCAGAATATCTATTTCCATCTGAATAACAATAATTCGTCAACAGAAATCATTGTCGGGCCGTTAGAGGGGGTATAGAGGGATTTTTCATTTTCAAAATTACCTCAAAATCAAATATGACTTGGCACGCAACATGGCGGGGTGCAGAATATCTATTTCCATCTGAATAACAATAATTCGTCAACAGAAATCATTGTCGGGTCGTTAGAGGGGGTATAGAGGGACTTTTCATTTTCAATATTTCTTCAAAAATCCAATATGACTTGGCACGCATCATGGTGGGGTGCAGAATATCTATTTCCATCTGAATAACAATAATTCGTCAACAGAAATCATTGTCGGGTCGTTAGAGGGGGTATAGAGGGACTTTTCATTTTCAATATTTCTTCAAAAATCCAATATGACTTGGCACGCATCATGGTGGGGTGCAGAATATCCATTTTCATCTAAATAACAATAATTCGTCAACAGAAATCATTGTCGGGTCGTCAGAGGGGGTATAGAGGAATTTTTCATTTTCAAAATGACTTTAAAAATCAAATATGACTTGGCACGCATCATAGTGGGGTACAGAATATCCATTTCCATCTCAATAACAATAATTTGTTAACAGAAATCATTGTCGGGTCGTCAGAGGGGGTATAGAGGGATTTTTCATTTTCAAAATGACTTCAAAAATCAAATATGACTTGGCACGCGTCATAGTGGGGTACAGAATATCCATTTCCATCTCAATAACATTAATTTGTTAACAGAAATCATTGTCGGGTGGTCAGAGGGGGTATAGAGGGATTTTTCATTTTCAAAATTACCTCAAAATCAAATATGACTTGGCACGCATCATGGTGGGGTGCAGAATATCCATTTCCATCTAAATAATAATAATTCGTCAACAGAAATCTTTGTCGGGTCGTCAGAGGGGGTATAGAGGGATTTTTCATTTTCAAAATTTCTTCAAAAATCTAATAAGACTTGGCACGCAACATGGTCGGGTGCAGAATATTCATTACCATCTGGATAACGATAATTCGTCAACAGAAATCATTGTCGGGTCGTTAGAGGGGGTATAGAGGGATTTTTCATTTTCAATATTTCTTCAAAAATCCAATATGACTTGACACGCATCATGGTGGGGTGCAGAATATCCATTTCCATCTGAATAACAATAATTTGTCGACAGAAATCATTGTCGGGTCGTCAGAGGGGGTACAGAGGGATTTTTCATTTTCAAAATTACCTCCAAATGAAATATGACTTGGCACGCATCATGGTGGGGTGCAGAATATCCATTTCCATCTGAATAACAATAATTCGTCAACAGAAATCATTGTCGGGTCGTCAGAGGGGGTATAGAGGGATTTTTCATTTTCAAAATGACTTCAAAATTCAAATATGACTTGGCACGCGTCATAGTGGGGTACAGAATATCCATTTCTATCTAAATAACAATAATTTGTTAACAGAAATCATTGTCGGGTCGTCAGAGGGGGTATAGAGGGATTTTTCATTTTCAAAATTACCTCAAAATCAAATATGACTTGGCACGCATCATGGTGGGGTGCAGAATATCCATTTCCATCTAAATTACAATAATTCGTCAACAGAAATCATTGTCGGGTCGTCAGAGGGGGTATAGAGGGATTTTTCATTTCCAAAATTTCTTCAAAAATCTAATAAGACTAGGCACGCAACATGGTCGGGTGCAGAATATTCATTTCCATCTGGATAACGATAATTCGTCAACAGAAATCATTGTCGGGTCGTCAGAGGGGGTATAGAGGGATTTTTCATTTTCAAAATTACCTCAAAATCAAATATGACTTGGCACGCATCATGGTGGGGTGCAGAATATCCATTTCCATCTAAATAACAATAATTCGTCAACAGAAATCATTGTCGGGTCGTCAGAGGGGGTATAGAGGGATTTTTCATTTTCAAAATTTCTTCAAAAATCTAATAAGACTTGGCACGCAACATGGTCGGGTGCAGAATATTCATTTCCATCTGGATAACGATAATTCGTCAACAGAAATCATTGTCGGGTCGTTAGAGGGAGTATAGAGGGATTTTTCATTTTCAATATTTCTTCAAAAATCCAATATGACTTGGCACGCATCATGGTGGGGTGCAGAATATCCATTTCCATCTGAATAACAATAATTTGTCAACAGAAATCATTGTCGGGCCGTTAGAGGGGGTATAGAGGGATTTTTCATTTTCAAAATTACCTCAAAATCAAATATGACTTGGCACGCAACATGGTGGAGTGCAGAATATTAATTTCCATCTGAATAACAATAATTCGTCAACAGAAATCATTGTCGGGCCGTTAGAGGGGGTATAGAGGGATTTTTCATTTTCAAAATTACCTCAAAATTCAAATATGACTTGGCACGCGTCATAGTGGGGTACAGAATATCTATTTCTATTTAAATAACAATAATTTGTTAACAGAAATCATTGTCGGGTCGTCAGAGGGGGTATAGAGGGATTTTTCATTTTCAAATTTACCTCAAAATCAAATATGACTTGGCACGCGTCATAGTGGGGTACAGAATATCCATTTCCATCTCAATAACATTAATTTGTTAACAGAAATCATTGTCGGGTCGTCAGAGGGGGTATAGAGGGATTTTTCATTTTCAAAATTACCTCAAAATCAAATATGACTTGGCACGCATCATGGTGGGGTGCAGAATATCCATTTCCATCTAAATAACAATAATTCGTCAACAGAAATCTTTGTCGGGTCGTCAGAGGGGGTATAGAGGGATTTTTCATTTTCAAAATTTCTTCAAAAATCTAATAAGACTTGGCACGCAACATGGTCGGGTGCAGAATATTCATTACCATCTGGATAACAATAATTCGTCAACAGAAATCATTGTCGGGTCGTTAGAGGGGGTATAGAGGGATTTTTCATTTTCAATATTTCTTCAAAAATCCAATATGACTTGACACGCATCATGGTGGGGTGCAGAATATCCTTTATTATCTGAATAACAATAATTCGTCAACAGAACTCATTGTCGGGTCGTTAGAGGGTGTATAGAGGGATTTCTCATTTTCAAAATGACTTCAAAATTCAAATATGACTTGGCACGCATCATATTGGGGTACAGAATATCCATTTTCATCTCAATAACAACAAATTGTCATCAGAAATCATTGTCGGGTCGTCAGAGGGGGTATAGAGGGATTTTTATTTTCAAAATTACCTCAAAAATCTAATATGACTTGGCACGCATCATGGTGGGGTGCAGAATATCCATTTCCATCTGAATAACAATAATTTGTCAACAGAAATCATTGTCGGGTCGTTAGAGGGGGTATAGAGGGATTTCTCATTTTCAATATTTCTTCAAAAATCCAATATGACTTGGCACGCATCATGGTGGGGTGCAAAATATCCATTTCCATCTGAATAACAATAATTTGTCAACAGAAATCATTGTCGGGCCGTTAGAGGGGGTATAGAGGGATTTTTCATTTTCAAAATTACCTCAAAATCAAATATGACTTGGCACGCAACATGGTGGGGTGCAGAATATTCATTTCCATCTGGATAACAATAATTCGTCAACAGAAATCATTGTCGGGGTATAGAGGGATTTTTCATTTTCAATATTTCTTCAAAAATCCAATATGACTTGGCATGCGTCATAGAGGGGTACAGAATATCCATTTCCATCTCAATAACAATAATTTGTTAACATAAATCATTGTCGGGTCGTCAGAGGGGGTATAGAGGGATTTTTCATTTTCAAAATTACCTCAAAATCAAATATGACTTGGCACGCATCATAGTGGGGTGCAGAATATCCATTTCCATCTAAATAACAATAATTCGTCAACAGAAATCATTGTCAGGTCGTCAGAGGGGGTATATAGGGATTTTTCATTTTCAAAATGACTTCAAAAATCAAATATGACTTGGCACGCATCATGGTGGGGTGCAGAATATCTATTTCCATCTGAATAACAATAATTCGTCAACAGAAATCATTGTCGGGCCGTTAGAGGGGGTATAGAGGGATTTTTCATTTTCAAAATTACCTCAAAATCAAATATGACTTGGCACGCAACATGGCGGGGTGCAGAATATCTATTTCTATCTGAATAACAATAATTCGTCAACAGAAATCATTGTCGGGTCGTTAGAGGGGGTATAGAGGGACTTTTCATTTTCAATATTTCTTCAAAAATCCAATATGACTTGGCACGCATCATAGTGGGGTGCAGAATATCTATTTCCATCTGAATAACAATAATTCGTCAACAGAAATCATTGTCGGGTCGTTAGAGGGGGTATAGAGGGACTTTTCATTTTCAATATTTCTTCAAAAATCCAATATGACTTGGCACGCATCATGGTGGGGTGCAGAATATCCATTTTCATCTAAATAACAATAATTCGTCAACAGAAATCATTGTCGGGTCGTCAGAGGGGGTATAGAGGAATTTTTCATTTTCAAAATGACTTTAAAAATCAAATATGACTTGGCACGCATCATAGTGGGGTACAGAATATCCATTTCCATCTCAATAACAATAATTTGTTAACAGAAATCATTGTCGGGTCGTCAGAGGGGGTATAGAGGGATTTTTCATTTTCAAAATGACTTCAAAAATCAAATATGACTTGGCACGCATCATAGTGGGGTACAGAATATCCATTTCCATCTCAATAACAATAATTTGTTAACAGAAATCATTGTCGGGTCGTCAGAGGGGGTATGGAGGGATTTTTCATTTTCAAAATTACCTCAAATTCAAATATGACTTGGCACGCAACATGGTGGGGTGCAGAATATTCATTTCCATCTGAATAACAATAATTCGTCAACAGAAATCATTGACGGGTCGTTGGAGGGGGTATAAAGGGATTTTTCATTTTCAAAATTTCTTCAATATTCTAATATGACTTGGCACGCATCATGGTAGGGTACAGAATATTTATTTCCATCTCAAAAACAATAATTTTTCAACAGAAATCATTGTCGGGTCATCAGAGGGGGTATAGAGGGATTTTTCATTTTCAAAATTACCTCAAAATCAAATATGACTTGGCACGCATCATAGTGGGGTGCAGAATATCCATTCCCATCTGAATAACAATAATTCGTCAACAGAAATCATTGACGGGTCGTTGGAGGGGGTATAGAGGGATTTTTCATTTTAAAAATTTCTTTAAAATCTAATATGACTTGGCAAGCATCATGGTGGGGTGCAGAATATCCATTTTCATCTGAACAACAATAATTTGTCACCAGAAATTATTGTCGGGTCGTTAGAGGGGGTATAGAGGGATTTTTCATTTTCAATATTTCTTCAAAAATCCAATATGACTTGGCACGCATCATGGTGGGGTGCAAAATATCCATTTCCATCTGAATAACAATAATTTGTCAACAGAAATCATTGTCGGGCCGTTAGAGGGGGTATAGAGGGATTTTTCATTTTCAAAATTACCTTAAAATCAAATATGACTTGGCACGCAACATGGTGGGGTGCAGAATATTCATTTCCATCTGGATAACAATAATTCGTCAACAGAAATCATTGTCGGTTCGTTAGAGGGTGTATAGAGGGATTTTTCATTTTCAATATTTCTTCAAAAATCCAATATGACTTGGCACGCATCATGGTGGGTTGCAGAATATCCATTTCCATCTGAATAACAATAATTCGTCGACAGAAATCATTGTCGGGTCGTCAGAGAGGGTATAGAGGGATTTTTCATTTTCAAAATTACCTCAAAATCAAATATGACTTGGCACGCATAATGGTGGGGTGCAGAATATCCATTTCCATCTAAATAACAATAATTCGTCAACAGAAATCTTTGTCGGGTCGTCAGAGGGGTTATAGAGGGATTTTTCATTTTCAAAATTTCTTCAAAAATCTAATAAGACTTGGCACGCAACATGGTCGGGTGCAGAATATTCATTACCATCTGGATAACGATAATTCGTCAACAGAAATCATTGTCGGGTCGTTAGAGGGGGTATAGAGGGATTTTTCATTTTCAATATTTCTTCAAAAATCCAATATGACTTGACACGCATCATGGTGGGGTGCAGAATATCCATTTCCATCTGAATAACAATAATTTGTCGACAGAAATCATTGTCGGGTCGTCAGAGGGGGTACAGAGGGATTTTTCATTTTCAAAATTACCTCCAAATGAAATATGACTTGGCACGCATCATGGTGGGGTGCAGAATATCCATTTCCATCTGAATAACATTAACTCGTTAACAGAAATCATTGTCGGGTCGTCAGAGGGGGTATAGAGGGATTTTTCATTTTCAAAATTACCTCAAAATCAAATATGACTTGGCACGCATCATGGTGGGGTGCAGAATATCCATTTCCATCTAAATAACAATAATTCGTCAACAGAAATCTTTGTCGGGTCGTCAGAGGGGTTATAGAGGGATTTTTCATTTTCAAAATTTCTTCAAAAATCTAATAAGACTTGGCACGCAACATGGTCGGGTGCAGAATATTCATTACCATCTGGATAACGATAATTCGTCAACAGAAATCATTGTCGGGTCGTTAGAGGGGGTATAGAGGGATTTTTCATTTTCAATATTTCTTCAAAAATCCAATATGACTTGACACGCATCATGGTGGGGTGCAGAATATCCATTTCCATCTGAATAACAATAATTTGTCGACAGAAATCATTGTCGGGTCGTCAGAGGGGGTACAGAGGGATTTTTCATTTTCAAAATTACCTCCAAATGAAATATGACTTGGCACGCATCATGGTGGGGTGCAGAATATCCATTTCCATCTGAATAACAATAATTCGTCAACAGAAATCATTGACGGGTCGTTGGAGGGGGTATAGAGGGATTTTTCATTTTCAAAATTTCTTCAAAAATCTAATATGACTTGGCACGCATCATGGTGGGGTGCAAAATATCCATTGCCATCTGAATAACAATAATTTGTCAACAGAAATCATTGTCGGGCCGTTAGAGGGGGTATAGAGGGATTTTTCATTTTCAAAATTACCTCAAAATCAAATATGACTTGGCACGCAACATGGTGGAGTGCAGAATATTAATTTCCATCTGAATAACAATAATTCGTCAACAGAAATTATTGTCGGGTCGGTTAGAGGGGGTATAGAGGGATTTTTCATTTTCAATATTTCTTCAAAAATCTAATATGACTTGGCACGCATCATGGTGGGATGCAGAATATCCATTATTATCTGAATAACAATAGTTCGTCAACAGAACTCATTGTCGGGTCGTTAGAGGGTGTATAGAGGGATTTCTCATTTTCAAAATGACTTCAAAATTCAAATATGACTTGGCACGCATCATATTGGGGTACAGAATATCCATTTCCATCTCAATAACAATAATTTGTCATCAGAAATCATTGTCGGGTCGTCAGAGGGGGTATAGAGGGATTTTTATTTTCAAAATTACCTCAAAAATCTAATATGACTTGGCACGCATCATGGTGGGGTGCAGAATATCCATTTCCATCTGAATAACAATAATTTGTCAACAGAAATCATTGTCTGGTCGTTAGAGGGGGTATAGAGGGATTTTTCATTTTCAATATTTCTTCAAAAATCCAATATGACTTGGCACGCATCATGGTGGGGTGCAAAATATCCATTTCCATCTGAATAACAATAATTTGTCAACAGAAATCATTGTCGTCCGTTAGAGGGGGTATAGAGGGATTTTTCATTTTCAAAATTACCTCAAAATCAAATATGACTTGGCACGCAACATGGTGGGGTGCAGAATATTCATTTCCATCTGGATAACAATAATTCGTCAACAGAAATCATTGTCGGGTCGTCAGAGGGGGTATAGAGGGATTTTTCATTTTCAATATTTCTTCAAAAATCCAATATGACTTGGCACGCATCATAGTGGGGTGCAGAATATCCATTTCCATCTAAATAACAATAATTTGACAACAGAAATCATTGTCGGGTCGTCAGAGGGGGTATAGAGGGATTTTTCATTTTCAAAATGACTTCAAAAATCAAATATGACTTGGCACGCATCATAGTGGGGTACAGAAAATCCATTTCAATCTCAATAACAATAATTTGTTAACAGAAATCATTGTCGGGTCGTCAGAGGGGGTATGGAGGGATTTTTCATTTTCAAAATTTCTTCAAATATCTAATAAGACTTGGCACGCAACATGGTCGGGTGCAGAATATTCACTACCATCTGGATAACGATAATTCGTCAACAGAAATCATTTTCGGGTCGTTAGAGGGGGTATAGAGGGATTTTTCATTTTCAATATTTCTTCAAAAATCCAATATGACTTGACACGCATCATCGTGGGGTGCAGAATATCCATTTCCATCTGAATAACAATAATTTGTCGACAGAAATCATTGTCGGGTCGTCAGAGGGGGTACAGAGGAATTTTTCATTTTCAAAATAACCTCCAAATGAAATATGACTTGGCACGCATCATGGTGGGGTGCAGAATATCCATTTCCATCTCAATAACAATAACTTGTTAACATAAATCATTGTCGGGTCGTCAGAGGGGGTATAGAGGGATTTTTCATTTTCAAAATTACCTCAAAATCAAATATGACTTGGCACGCATCATGGTGGGGTGCAGAATATCCATTTCCATCTAAATAACAATAATTTGACAACAGAAATCATTGTCGGGTCGTCAGAGGGGGTATAGAGGGATTTTTCATTTTCAAAATGACTTCAAAAATCAAATATGACTTGGCACGCATCATAGTGGGGTACAGAAAATCCATTTCAATCTCAATAACAATAATTTGTTAACAGAAATCATTGTCGGGTCGTCAGAGGGGGTATGGAGGGATTTTTCATTTTCAAAATTTCTTCAAATATCTAATAAGACTTGGCACGCAACATGGTCGGGTGCAGAATATTCACTACCATCTGGATAACGATAATTCGTCAACAGAAATCATTTTCGGGTCGTTAGAGGGGGTATAGAGGGATTTTTCATTTTCAATATTTCTTCAAAAATCCAATATGACTTGACACGCATCATCGTGGGGTGCAGAATATCCATTTCCATCTGAATAACAATAATTTGTCGACAGAAATCATTGTCGGGTCGTCAGAGGGGGTACAGAGGAATTTTTCATTTTCAAAATAACCTCCAAATGAAATATGACTTGGCACGCATCATGGTGGGGTGCAGAATATCCATTTCCATCTGAATAACAATAATTCGTCAACAGAAATCATTGACGGGTCGTTGGAGGGGGTATAGAGGGATTTTTCATTTTAAAAATTACTTCAAAAATCTAATATGACTTGGCACGCATCATGGTGGGGTGCAAAATATCCATTGCCATCTGAATAACAATAATTTGTCAACAGAAATCATTGTCGGGCCGTTAGAGGGGGTATAGAGGGAGTTTTCATTTTCAAAATTACCTCAAAATCAAATATGACTTGGCACGCAACATGGTGGAGTGCAGAATAATAATTTCCATCTGAATAACAATAATTCGTCAACAGAAATCATTGTCGGGTCGGTTAGAGGGGGTATAGAGGGATTTTTCATTTTCAATATTTCTTCAAAAATCTAATATGACTTGGCACGCATCATGGTGGGATGCAGAATATCCATTATTATCTGAATAACAATAATTCGTCAACAGAACTCATTGTCGGGTCGTTAGAGGGTGTATAGAGGGATTTCTCATTTTCAAAATGACTTCAAAATTCAAATATGACTTGGCACGCATCATATTGGGGTACAGAATATCCATTTCCATCTCAATAACAATAATTTGTCATCAGAAATCATTGTCGGGTCGTCAGAGGGGGTATAGAGGGATTTTTATTTTCAAAATTACCTCAAAAATCTAATATGACTTGGCACGCATCATGGTGGGGTGCAGAATATCCATTTCCATCTGAATAACAATAATTTGTCAACAGAAATCATTGTCGGGCCGTTAGAGGGGGTATAGAGGGATTTTTCATTTTCAAAATTACCTTAAAATCAAATATGACTTGGCACGCAACATGGTGGGTTGCAGAATATTCATTTCCATCTGGATAACAATAATTCGTCAACAGAAATCATTGTCGGTTCGTTAGAGGGTGTATAGAGGGATTTTTCATTTTCAATATTTCTTCAAAAATCCAATATGACTTGGCACGCATCATGGTGGGTTGCAGAATATCCATTTCCATCTGAATAACAATAATTCGTCGACAGAAATCAGTGTCGGGTCGTCAGAGGGGGTATAGAGGGATTTTTCATTTTCAAAATGACTTCAAAAATCAAATATGACTTGGCACGCGTCATAGTGGGGTACAGAATATCCATTTCCATCTCAATAACATTAATTTGTTAACAGAAATCATTGTCGGGTCGTCAGAGGGGGTATAGAGGGATTTTTCATTTTCAAAATTACCTCAAAATCAAATATGACTTGGCACGCATCATGGTGGGGTGCAGAATATCCATTTCCATCTGAATAACAATAATTCGTCGACAGAAATCATTGTCGGTTCGTTAGAGGGTGTATAGAGGGATTTTTCAATTTCAATATTTCTTCAAAAATCCAATATGACTTGGCACGCATCATGGTGGGTTGCAGAATATCCATTTCCATCTGAATAACAATAATTCGTCGACAGAAATCATTGTCGGGTCGTCAGAGGGGGTATAGAGGGATTTTTCATTTTCAAAATGACTTCAAAAATCAAATATGACTTGGCACGCGTCATGGTGGGTTGCAGAATATCCATTTCCATCTGAATAACAATAATTCGTCGACAGAAATCATTGTCGGTTCGTTAGAGGGTGTATAGAGGGATTTTTCATTTTCAATATTTCTTCAAAAATCCAATATGACTTGGCACGCATCATGGTGGGCTGCAGAATATCCATTTCCATCTGAATAACAATAATTCGTCGACAGAAATCATTGTCGGGTCGTCAGAGGGGGTATAGAGGGATTTTTCATTTTCAAAATGACTTCAAAAATCAAATATGACTTGGCACGCGACATAGTGGGGTACAGAATATCCATTTCCATCTCAATAACATTAATTTGTTAACAGAAATCTTTGTCGGGTCGTCAGAGGGGTTATAGAGGGATTTTTCATTTTCAAAATTTCTTCAAAAATCTAATAAGACTTGGCACGCAACATGGTCGGGTGCAGAATATTCATTACCATCTGGATAACGATAATTCGTCAACAGAAATCATTGTCGGGTCGTTAGAGGGGGTATAGAGGGATTTTTCATTTTCAATATTTCTTCAAAAATCCAATATGACTTGACACGCATCATGGTGGGGTGCAGAATATCCATTTCCATCTGAATAACAATAATTTGTCGACAGATATCATTGTCGGGTCGTCAGAGGGGGTACAGAGGGATTTTTCATTTTCAAAATTACCTCCAAATGAAATATGACTTGGCACGCATCATGGTGGGGTGCAGAATATTCATTTCCATCTGAATAACAATAATTCGTCAACAGAAATCATTGACGGGTCGTTGGAGGGGGTATAGAGGGATTTTTCATTTTCAAAATTTCTTCAAAAATCTAATATGACTTGGCACGCATCATGGTGGGGTGCAAAATATCCATTGCCATCTGAATAACAATAATATGTCAACAGAAATCATTGTCGGGCCGTTAGAGGGGGTATAGAGGGATTTTTCATTTTCAAAATTACCTCAAAATCAAATATGACTTGGCACGCAACATAGTGGAGTGCAGAATATTAATTTCCATCTGAATAACAATAATTCGTCAACAGAAATTATTGTCGGGTCGGTTAGAGGGGGTATAGAGGGATTTTTCATTTTCAATATTTCTTCGAAAATCTAATATGACTTGGCACGCATCATGGTGGGGTGCAGAATATCCATTTCCATCTAAATAACAATAATTCGACAACAGAAATCATTGTCGGGTCGTCAGAGGGGGTATAGAGGGATTTTTCATTTTCAAAATGACTTCAAAAATCAAATATGACTTGGCACGCATCATAGTGGGGTACAGAATATCCATTTCAATCTCAATAACAATAATTTGTTAACAGAAATCATTGTCGGGTCGTCAGAGGGGGTATAGAGGGATTTTTCATTTTCAAAATTTCTTCAAAAATCTAATAAGACTTGGCACGCAACATGGTCGGGTGCAGAATATTCATTACCATCTGGATAACGATAATTCGTCAACAGAAATCATTGTCGGGTCGTTAGAGGGGGTATAGAGGGATTTTTCATTTTCAATATTTCTTCAAAAATACAATATGACTTGACACGCATCATGGTGGGGTGCAGAATATCCATTTCCATCTGAATAACAATAATTCGTCAACAGAAATCATTGACGGGTCGTTGGAGGGGGTATAGAGGGATTTTTCATTTTAAAAATTACTTCAAAAATCTAATATGACTTGGCACGCATCATGGTGGGGTGCAAAATATACATTGCCATCTGAATAACAATAATTTGTCAACAGAAATCATTGTCGGGCCGTTAGAGGGGGTATAGAGGGATTTTTCATTTTCAAAATTACCTCAAAATCAAATATGACTTGGCACGCAACATGGTGGAGTGCAGAATAATAATTTCCATCTGAATAACAATAATTCGTCAACAGAAATCATTGTCGGGTCGGTTAGAGGGGGTATAGAGGGATTTTTCATTTTCAATATTTCTTCAAAAATCTAATATGACTTGGCACGCATCATGGTGGGATGCAGAATATCCATTATTATCTGAATAACAATAATTCGTCAACAGAACTCATTGTCGGGTCGTTAGAGGGTGTATAGAGGGATTTCTCATTTTCAAAATGACTTCAAAATTCAAATATGACTTGGCACGCATCATATTGGGGTACAGAATATCCATTTCCATCTCAATAACAATAATTTGTCATCAGAAATCATTGTCGGGTCGTCAGAGGGGGTATAGAGGGATTTTTATTTTCAAAATTACCTCAAAAATCTAATATGACTTGGCACGCATCATGGTGGGGTGCAGAATATCCATTTCCATCTGAATAACAATAATTTGTCAACAGAAATCATTGTCGGGCCGTTAGAGGGGGTATAGAGGGATTTTTCATTTTCAAAATTACCTTAAAATCAAATATGACTTGGCACGCAACATGGTGGGGTGCAGAATATTCATTTCCATCTGGATAACAATAATTCGTCAACAGAAATCATTGTCGGTTCGTTAGAGGGTGTATAGAGGGATTTTTCATTTTCAATATTTCTTCAAAAATCCAATATGACTTGGCACGCATCATAGTGGGTTGCAGAATATCCATTTCCATCTGAATAACAATAATTCGTCGACAGAAATCATTGTCGGGTCGTCAGAGGGGGTATAGAGGGATTTTTCATTTTCAAAATGACTTCAAAAATCAAATATGACTTGGCACGCGTCATAGTGGGGTACAGAATATCCATTTCCATCTCAATAACATTAATTTGTTAACAGAAATCATTGTCGGGTCGTCAGAGGGGGTATAGAGGGATTTTTCATTTTCAAAATTACCTCAAAATCAAATATGACTTGGCACGCATCATGTTGGGGTGCAGAATATCCATTTCCATCTAATTAACAATAATTCGTCAACAGAAATCTTTGTCGGGTCGTCAGAGGGGTTATAGAGGGATTTTTCATTTTCAAAATTTCTTCAAAAATCTAATAAGACTTGGCACGCAACATGGTCGGGTGCAGAATATTCATTACCATCTGGATAACGATAATTCGTCAACAGAAATCATTGTCGGGTCGTTAGAGGGGGTATAGAGGGATTTTTCATTTTCAATATTTCTTCAAAAATCCAATATGACTTGACACGCATCATGGTGGGGTGCAGAATATCCATTTCCATCTGAATAACAATAATTTGTCGAAAGAAATCATTGTCGGGTCGTCAAAGGGGGTACAGAGGGATTTTTCATTTTCAAAATTACCTCCAAATGAAATATGACTTGGCACGCATCATGGTGGGGTGCAGAATATCCATTTCCATCTGAATAACAATAATTCGTCAACATAAATCATTGACGGGTCGTTGGAGGGGGTATAGAGGGATTTTTCATTTCCAAAATTTCTTCAAAAATCTAATATGACTTGGCACGCATCGTGGTGGGGTGCAAAATATCCATTGCCATCTGAATAACAATAATTTGTCAACAGAAATCATTGTCGGGCCGTTAGAGGGGGTATAGAGGGATTTTTCATTTTCAAAATTACCTCAAAATCAAATATGACTTGGCACGCAACATGGTGGAGTGCAGAATATTAATTTCCATCTGAATAACAATAATTCGTCAACAGAAATTATTGTCGGGTCGGTTAGAGGGGGTATAGAGGGATTTTTCATTTTCAATATTTCTTCAAAAATCTAATATGACTTGGCACGCATCATGGTGGGATGCAGAATATCCATTATTATCTGAATAACAATAATTCGTCAACAGAACTCATTGTCGGGTCGTTAGAGGGTGTATAGAGGGATTTCTTATTTTCAAAATGACTTCAAAATTCAAATATGACTTGGCACGCATCATATTGGGGTACAGAATATCCATTTCCATCTCAATAACAATAATTTGTCATCAGAAATCATTGTCGGGTCGTCAGAGGGGGTATAGAGGGATTTTTATTTTCAAAATTACCTCAAAAATCTAATATGACTTGGCACGCATCATGGTGGGGTGCAGAATATCCATTTCCATCTGAATAACAATAATTTGTCAACAGAAATCTTTGTCGGGTCGTTAGAGGGGGTATAGAGGGATTTTTCATTTTCAATATTTCTTCAAAAATCCAATATGACTTGGCACGCATCATGGTGGGGTGCAAAATATCCATTTCCATCTGAATAACAATAATTTGTCAACAGAAATCATTGTCGGGCCGTTAGAGGGGGTATAGAGGGATTTTTCATTTTCAAAATTACCTCAAAATCAAATATGACTTGGCACGCAACATGGTGGGGTGCAGAATATTCATTTCCATCTGGATAACAATAATTCGTCAACAGAAATCATTGTCGGGTCGTCAGAGGGGGCATAGAGGGATTTTTCATTTTCAATATTTCTTCAAAAATCCAATATGACTTGGCACGCGTCATAGAGGGGTACAGAATATCCATTTCCATCTCAATAACAATAATTTGTTAACATAAATCATTGTCGGGTCGTCAGAGGGGGTATAGAGGGATTTTTCATTTTCAAAATTACCTCAAAATCAAATATGACTTGGCACGCATCATAGTGGGGTGCAGAATATCCATTTCCATCTAAATAACAATAATTCGACAACAGAAATCATTGTCGGGTCGTCAGAGGGGGTATAGAGGGATTTTTCATTTTCAAAATGACTTCAAAAATCAAATATGACTTGGCACGCATCATAGTGGGGTACAGAATATCCATTTCAATCTCAATAACAATAATTTGTTAACAGAAATCATTGTCTGGTCGTCAGAGGGGGTATAGAGGGATTTTTCATTTTCAAAATTTCTTCAAAAATCTAATAAGACTTGGCACGCAACATGGTCGGGTGCAGAATATTCATTACCATCTGGATAACGATAATTCGTCAACAGAAATCATTGTCGGGTCGTTAGAGGGGGTATAGAGGGATTTTTCATTTTCAATATTTCTTCAAAAATCCAATATGACTTGGCACGCATCACGGTGGGGTGCAGAATATCTATTTCCATCTGATTAACAATAATTCGTCAACAGAAATCATTGTCGGGCCGTTAGAGGGGGTATAGAGGGATTTTTCATTTTCAAAATTACCTCAAAATCAAATATGACTTGGCACGCAACATGGTGGGGTGCAGAATATTCATTTCCATCTGAATAACAATAATTCGTCAACAGAAATCATTGTCGGGTCGTTTGAGGGGGTATAGAGGGATTTTTCATTTTCAATATTTCTTCAAAAATCCAATATGACTTGGCACGCATCATGGTGGGGAGCAGATTATCCATTATCATCTGAATAACAATAATTCGTCAACAGAACTCATTGTCGGGTAGAGGGGGTATAGATGGATTTTTCATTTTCAAAATGACTTCAATAATCAAATAGTACTTGGCACGCATCATGGTGGGGTACAGAATATCCATTTCCATCTCAATAACAATAATTTGTCAACAGAAATCATTGTCGGGTCGTCAGAGGGGGTATAGAGTGATTTTACATTTTCAAAATTACCTCAAAATCAAATATGACTTGGCACGCATCATAGTGGGGTGCAGAATATCCATTTCCATCTGAATAACAATGATTCGACAACAGAAATCATTGACGGGTCGTTGGAGGGGGTATAGAGGGATATTTCATTTTCAAAATTTCTTCAAAAATCTAATATGACTTGGCACGCATCATGGTGGTGTGCAAAGTATCCATGTCCATCTGAATAACAATAATTCGTCAACAGAAATCATTGTCGGGTCGTCAGAGGGGGTATAGAGGGATTTTTCATTTTCAATTATTTCTTCCAAAATCTAATATGACTTGGCACGCATCATGGTGGGGTGCAGAATATCTATTTCCATCTGAATAACAATAATTCGTCGACAGAAATCATTGTCGGGTCGTTAGAGGGGGTATAGAGGGATTTTTCACTTTCAAAATTACCTAAAAATCAAATATGACTTGGCACGCAACATGGTGGGGTGCAGAATATTCATTTCCATCTGGATAACAATAATTCGTCAACAGAAATCATTGTCGGGTCGTTAGAGGGTGTATAGAGGAATTTTTCATTTTCAATATTTCTTCAAAAATCCAATATGACTTGGCACGCATCATAATGGGTTGCAGAATATCCATTTCCATCTGAATAACAATAATTCGTCGACAGAAATCATTGTCGGTTCGTCAGAGGGGGTATAGAGGGATTTTTCATTTTCAAAATGACTTCAAAAATCAAATATGACTTGGCACGCATCATAGTGGGGTACAGAATATCCATTTCCATCTCAATAACAATAATTTGTCAACAGAAATCATTGTCGGGTCGTCAGAGGGGGTATGGAGGGATTTTTCATTTTCAAAATTACCTCAAAATCAAATATGACTTGGCACGCATCATGGTGGGGTGCAGAATATCCATTTCCATCTAAATAACAATAATTTGTCAACAGAAATCATTGACGGGTCGTTGGAGGGGGTATAGAGGGATTTTTCATTTTCAAAATTTCTTCAAAAATCTAATATGACTTGGCACGCATCATGGTGGGGTGCAAAATATCCATTGCCATCTGGATAATGATAATTCGTCAACAGAAATCATTGTCGGGTCGTTAGAGGGGGTATAGAGGGATTTTTCATTTTCAATATTTCTTCAAAAATCCAATATGACTTGGCACGCATCATGGTGGGGCGCAAAATATCCATTGCCATCTGAATAACAATAATTTGTCAACAGAAATCATTGTCGGGCCGTTAGAGGGGGTATAGAGGGATTTTTCATTTTCAAAATTACCTCAAAATCCAATATGACTTGGCACGCATCATGGTGGGGTGCAAAATATCCATTGCCATCTGAATAACAATAATTTGTCAACAGAAATCATTGTCGGGTCGTTAGAGGGGGTATAGAGGGATTTTTCATTTTCAATATTTCTTCAAAAATCCAATATGACTTGGCACGCATCATGGTGGGGTGCAAAATATCCATTTCCATCTGAATAACAATAATTTGTCCACAGAAATCATTGTCGGGCCGTTAGAGGGGGTATAGAGGGATTTTTCATTTTCAAAATTACCTCAAAATCAAATATGACTTGGCACGCAACATGGTGGGGTGCAGAATATTCATTTCCATCTGGATAACAATAATTCGTCAACAGAAATCATTGTCGGGTCGTCAGAGGGGGTATAGAGGGATTTTTCATTTTCAATATTTCTTCAAAAATCCAATATGACTTGGCACGCGTCATAGAGGGGTACAGAATACCCATTTCCATCTCAATAACAATTATTTGTTAACATAAATCATTGTCGGGTCGTCAGAGGGGGTATAGAGGGATTTTTCATTTTCAAAATTACCTCAAAATCAAATATGACTTGGCACGCATCATGGTGGAGTGCAGAATATCCATTTCCATCTAAATAACAATAATTCGTCAACAGAAATCATTGTCGGGTCGTCAGAGGGGGTATAGAGGGATTTTTTATTTTCAAAATGACTTCAAAAATCAAATACGACTTGGCACGCATCATAGTGGGGTACAGAATATCCATTTCCATCTCAAAAACAATAATTTGTTAACAGAAATCATTTTCGGGTCGTCAGAGGGGGTACAGAGGGGGATTTTTCATTTTCAATATTTCTTCAAAAATCCAATATGACTTGGCACGCATCATGGTGGGGTGCAGAATATCTATTTCCATCTAAATAACAATAATTCGTCAACAGAAATCATTGTCGGGTCGTCAGAGGGGGTATAGAGGGATTTTTCATTTTCAAAATTACCTCAAAATCAAATATGACTTGGCACGCAACATGGTGGGGTGCAGAATATTCATTTCCATCTGAATAACAATAACTCGTCAACAGAAATCATTGTCGGGTCGTTAGAGGGGGTATAGAGGGACTTTTCATTTTCAATATTTCTTCAAAAATCCAATATGACTTGGCACGCATCATGGTGGGGTGCAGAATATCTATTTCCATCTAAATAACAATAATTCGTCAACAGAAATCATTGTCGGGTCGTCAGAGGGGGTATAGAGGGATTTTTCATTTTCAAAATGACTTCAAAAATCAAATATGACTTGGCACGCATCATAGTGGGGTACAGAATATCCATTTCCATCTCAATAACAATAATTTGTTAACAGAAATCATTGTCGGGTCGTCAGAGGGGGTATAGAGGGATTTTTCATTTTCAAAATGACTTCAAAAATCAAATATGACTTGGCACGCATCATAGTGGGGTACAGAATATCCATTCCCATCTCAATAACAATAATTTGTTAACAGAAATCATTGTCGGGTCGTCAGAGGGGGTATGGAGGGATTTTTCATTTTCAAAATTACCTCAAAATCAAATATGACTTGGCACGCAACATGGTGGGGTGCAGAATATTCATTTCCATCTGAATAACAATAATTCGTCAACAGAAATCATTGACGGGTCGTTGGAGGGGGTATAGTGGAATTTTTAATTTTCAAAATTTCTTCAATATTCTAATATGACTTGGCACGCATCATGGTAGGGTACAGAATATCCATTTCCATCTCAATAACAATAATTTTTCAACAGAAATCATTGTCGGGTCATCAGAGGGGGTATAGAGGGATTTTTCATTTTCAAAATTACCTCAAAATCAAATATGACTTGGCACGCATCATAGTGGGGTGCAGAATATCCATTCCCATCTGAATAACAATAATTCGTCAACAGAAATCATTGACGGGTCGTTGGAGGGGGTATAGAGGGATTTTTCATTTTCAAAATTTCTTCAAAATCTAATATGACTTGGCAAGCATCATGGTGGGGTGCAGAATATCCATTTCCATCTGAACAACAATAATTTGTCACCAGAAATTATTGTCGGGTCGTTAGAGGGGGTATAGAGGGATTTTTCATTTTCAATATTTCTTCAAAAATCCAATATGACTTGGCACGCATCATGGTGGGGTGCAAAATATCCATTTCCATCTGAATAACAATAATTTGTCAACAGAAATAATTGTCGGGCCGTTAGAGGGGGTATAGAGGGATTTTTCATTTTCAAAATTACCTTAAAATCAAATATGACTTGGCACGCAACATGGTGGGGTGCAGAATATTCATTTCCATCTGGATAACAATAATTCGTCAACAGAAATCATTGTCGGGTCGTTAGAGGGTGTATAGAGGGATTTTTCATTTTCAATATTTCTTCAAAAATCCAATAAGACTTGGCACGCATCATGGTGGGTTGCAGAATATCCATTTCCATCTGAATAACAATAATTCGTCGACAGAAATCATTGTCGGGTCGTCAGAGGGGGTATAGAGGGATTTTTCATTTTCAAAACTACTTCAAAAATCAAATATGACTTGGCACGCGTCATAGTGGGGTACAGAATATCCATTTCCATCTCAATAACAATAATTTGTTAACAGAAATCATTGTCGGGTCGTCAGAGGGGGTATAGAGGGATTTTTCATTTTCAAAATTACCTCAAAATCAAATATGACTTGGCACGCATCATGGTGGGGTGCAGAATATCCATTTCTATCTAAATAACAATAATTCGTCAACAGAAATCTTTGTCGGGTCGTCAGAGGGGGTATAGAGGGATTTTTCATTTTCAAAATTTCTTCAAAAATCTAATAAGACTTGGCACGCAACATGGTCGGGTGCAGAATATTCATTACCATCTGGATAACGATAATTCGTCAACAGAAATCATTGTCGGGTCGTTAGAGGGGGTATAGAGGGATTTTTCATTTTCAAAATTACCTCCAAATGAAATATGACTTGGCACGCATCATGGTGGGGTGCAAAATATCCATTGCCATCTGAATAACAATAATTTGTCAACAGAAATCATTGTCGGGCCGTTAGAGGGGGTATAGAGGGATTTTTCATTTTCAAAATTACCTCAAAATCAAATATGACATGGCACGCAACATGGTGGAGTGCAGAATATTAATTTCCATCTGAATAACAATAATTCGTCAACAGAAATCATTGTCGGGTCGGTTAGAGGGGGTATAGAGGGATTTTTCATTTTCAATATTTCTTCAAAAATCCAATATGACTTGGCACGCATCATGGTGGGATGCAGAATATCCATTATTATCTGAATAACAATAATTCGTCAACAGAACTCATTGTCGGGTCGTTAGATGGTGTATAGAGGGATTTCTCATTTTCAAAATGACTTCAAAATTCAAATATGACTTGGCACGCATCATATTGGGGTACAGAATATCCATTTCCATCTCAATAACAATAAATTGTCATCAGAAATCATTGTCGGGTCGTCAGAGGGGGTATAGAGGGATTTTTATTTTCAAAATTACCTCAAAAATCTAATATGACTTGGCACGCATCATGGTGGGGTGCAGAATATCCATTTCCATCTGAATAACAATAATTTGTCAACAGAAATCATTGTCGGGCCGTTAGAGGGGGTATAGAGGGATTTTTCATTTTCAAAATTACCTCAAAATCAAATATGACTTGGCACGCAACATGGTGGGGTGCCGAATATTCATTTTCATCTGGATAACAATAATTCGTCAACAGAAATCATTGTCGGGTCGTCAGAGGGGGTATAGAGGGATTTTTCATTTTCAATATTTCTTCAAAAATCCAATATGACTTGGCACGCGTCATAGAGGGGTACAGAATATCCATTTCCATCTCAATAACAATAATTTGTTAACATAAATCATTGTCGGGTCGTCAGAGGGGGTATAGAGGAATTTTTCATTTTCAAAATTTCTTCAATATTCTAATATGACTTGGCACGCATCATGGTAGGGTACAGAATATCCATTTCCATCTCAATAACAATAATTTTTCAACAGAAATCATTGTCGGGTCATCAGAGGGGGTATAGAGGGATTTTTCATTTTCAAAATTACCTCAAAATCAAATATGACTTGTCACGCATCATAGTGGGGTGCAGAATATCCATTACCATCTGAATAACAATAATTCGTCAACAGAAATCATTGACGGGTCGTTGGAGGGGGTATAGAGGGATTTTTCATTTTCAAAATTTCTTTAAAATCTAATATGATTTGGCAAGCATCATGGTGGGGTGCAGAATATCCATTTCCATCTGAACAACAATAATTTGTCACCAGAAATTATTGTCGGGTCGTTAGAGGGGGTATAGAGGGATTTTTCATTTTCAATATTTCTTCAAAAATCCAATATGACTTGGCACGCATCATAGTGGGGTGCAAAATATCCATTTCCATCTGAATAACAATAATTTGTCAACAGAAATCATTGTCGGGCCGTTAGAGGGGGTATAGAGGGATTTTTCATTTTCAAAATTACCTTAAAATCAAATATGACTTGGCACGCAACATGGTGGGGTGCAGAATATTCATTTCCATCTGGATAACAATAATTCGTCAACAGAAATCATTGTCGGGTCGTTAGAGGGTGTATAGAGGGATTTTTCATTTTCAATATTTCTTCAAAAATCCAATAAGACTTGGCACGCAACATGGTGGGTTGCAGAATATCCATTTCCATCTGAATAACAATAATTCGTCGACAGAAATCATTGTCGGGTCGTCAGAGGGGGTATAGAGGGATTTTTCATTTTCAAAATGACTTCAAAAATCAAATATGACTTGGCACGCGTCATAGTGGGGTACAGAATATCCATTTCCATCTCAATAACAATAATTTGTTAACAGAAATCATTGTCGGGTCGTCAGAGGGGGTATAGAGGGATTTTTCATTTTCAAAATTACCTCAAAATCAAATATGACTTGGCACGCATCATGGTGGGGTGCAGAATATCCATATCTATCTAAATAACAATAATTCGTCAACAGAAATCTTTGTCGGGTCGTCAGAGGGGGTATAGAGGGATTTTTCATTTTCAAAATTTCTTCAAAAATCTAATAAGACTTGGCACGCAACATGGTCGGGTGCAGAATATTCATTACCATCTGGATAACGATAATTCGTCAACAGAAATCATTGTCGGGTCGTTAGAGGGGGTATAGAGGGATTTTTCATTTTCAATATTTCTTCAAAAATCCAATATGACTTGACACGCATCATGGTGGGGTGCAGAATATCCATTTCCATCTGAATAACAATAATTTGTCGACAGAAATCATTGTCGGGTCGTCAGAGGGGGTACAGAGGAATTTTTCATTTTCAAAATTACCTCAAAATCAAATATGACTTGGCACGCATCATGGTGGGGTGCAGAATATCCATATCTATCTAAATAACAATAATTCGTCAACAGAAATCTTTGTCGGGTCGTCAGAGGGGGTATAGAGGGATTTATCATTTTCAAAATTTCTTCAAAAATCTAATAAGACTTGGCACGCAACATGGTCGGGTGCAGAAAATTCATTACCATCTGGATAACGATAATTCGTCAACAGAAATCATTGTCGGGTCGTTAGAGGGGGTATAGAGGGATTTTTCATTTTCAAAATTTCTTCAAAAATCTAATATGACTTGGCACGCATCATGGTGGGGTGCAAAATATCTATTGCCATCTGAATAACAATAATTTGTCAACAGAAATCATTGTCGGGCCGTTAGAGGAGGTATAGAGGGATTTTTCATTTTCAAATTTACCTCAAAATCAAATATGACATGACACGCAACATGGTGGAGTGCAGAATATTAATTTCCATCTGAATAACAATAATTCGTCATCAGAAATCATTGTCGGGTCGTCAGAGGGGGTATAGAGGGATTTTTATTTTCAAAATTACCTCAAAAATCTAATATGACTTGGCACGCATCATGGTGGGATGCAGAATATCCATTTCCATCTGAATAACAATAATTTGTCAACAGAAATCATTGTCGGGTCGTTAGAGGGGGTATAGACGGATTTTTCATTTTCAATATTTCTTCAAAAATCCAATATGACTTGGCACGCATCATGGTGGGGTGCAAAATATCCATTTCCATCTGAATAACAATAATTTGTCAACAGAAATCATTGTCGGGCCGTTAGAGGGGGTATAGAGGGATTTTTCATTTTCAAAATTACCTCAAAATCAAATATGACTTGGCACGCAACATGGTGGGGTGCAGAATATTCAATTTCATCTGGATAACAATAATTCGTCAACAGAAATCATTGACGGGTCGTTGGAGGGGGTATAGAGGGATTTTTCATTTTCAAAATTTCTTCAAAAATCTAATAAGACTTGGCACGCAACATGGTCGGGTGCAGAATATTCATTACCATCTGGATAACGATAATTCGTCAACAGAAATCATTGTCGGGTCGTTAGAGGGGGTATAGAGGGATTTTTCATTTTCAATATTTCTTCAAAAATCCAATATGACTTGGCACGCATCATGGTGGGGTGCAAAATATCCATTGCCATCTGAATAACAATAATTTGCCAACAGAAATCATTGTCGGGCCGTTAGAGGGGGTATAGAGGGATTTTTCATTTTCAAAATTACCTCAAAATCAAATATGACTTGGCACGCAACATGGTGGAGTGCAGAATATTAATTTCCATCTGAATAACAATAATTCGTCAACAGAAATCATTGTCGGGTCGGTTAGAGGGGGTATAGAGGGATTTTTCATTTTCAAAATTTCTTCAAAATCTAATATGACTTGGCAAGCATCATGGTGGGGTGCAGAATATCCATTTCCATCTGAACAGCAATAATTTGTCACCAGAAATCATTGTCGGGTCGTTAGAGGGGGTATAGAGGAATTTTTCATTTTCAATATTTCTTCAATATTCTAATATGACTTGGCATGCATCATGGTAGGGTACAGAATATCCATTTCCATCTCAATAACAATAATTTTTCAACAGAAATCATTGTCGGGTCGTCAGAGGGGGTATAGAGGGATTTTTCATTTTCAAAATTACCTCAAAATCAAATATGACTTGGCACGCAACATGGTGGAGTGCAGAATATTAATTTCCATCTGAATAACAATAATTCGTCAACAGAAATCATTGTCGGGCCGTTAGAGGGGGTATAGAGGGATTTTTAATTTTCAAAATTACCTCAAAATTCAAATATGACTTGGCACGCGTCATAGTGGGGTACAGAATATCCATTTCTATTTAAATAACAATAATTTGTTAACAGAAATCATTGTCGGGTCGTCAGAGGGGGTATAGAGGAATTTTTCATTTTCAAAATGACTTCAAAAATCAAATATGACTTGGCACGCATCATAGTGGGGTACAGAATATCCATTTCCATCTCAATAACAATAATTTGTTAACAGAAATCATTGTCGGGTCGTCAGAGGGGGTATAGAGGGATTTTTCATTTTCAAAATGACTTCAAAAATCAAATATGACTTGGCACGCATCATAGTGGGGTACAGAATATAAATTTCCATCTCAATAACAATAATTTGTTAACAGAAATCATTGTCGGGTCGTCAGAGGGGGTATGGAGGGATTTTTCATTTTCAAAATTACCTCAAAATCAAATATGACTTGGCACGCAACATGGTGGGGTGCAGAATATTCATTTCCATCTGAATAACAATAATTCGTCAACAGAAATCATTGACAGGTCGTTGGAGGGGGTATAGAGGGATTTTTCATTTTCAAAATTTCTTCAATATTCTAATATGACTTGGCACGCATCATGGTAGGGTACAGAATATTTATTTCCATCTCAAAAACAATAATTTTTCAACAGAAATCATTGTCGGGTCGTCAGAGGGGGTATAGAGGGATATTTCATTTTCAAAATGACTTCAAAAATCAAATATGACTTGGCACGCATCATAGTGAGGTACAGAATATCCATTTCCATCTCAATAACAATAATTTGTTAACAGAAATCATTGTCGGGTCGTCAGAGGGGGTATAGAGCGATTTTTCATTTTCAAAATTTCTTCAATAATCTAATATGACTTATCACGCATCATGGTAGGGTACAGAATATCCATTTCCATCTCAATAACAATAATCTGTCAACAGAAATCATTGTCGGGTCGTCAGAGGGGGTATAGAGGGGTTTTTCATTTTCAAAATTACCTCAAAATCAAATATGACTTGGCACGCATCATGGTGGGGTGCAGAATATCCATTCCCATCTGAATAACAATAATTCGTCAACAGAAATCATTGTCAGGTCGTCAGAGGGGGTATAGAGGGATTTTTCATTTTCAAAATTACCACAAAATCAAATATGACTTGGCACGCAACATGGTGGGGTGCAGAATATTCATTTCCATCTGAATAACAATAATTCGTCAACAGAAATCATTGACGGGTCGTTAGAGGGGGTATAGAGGGATTTTTCATTTTCAATATTTCTTCAAAAATCCAATATGACTTGGCACGCATCATGGTGGGGTGCAAAATATCCATTTCCATCTGAATAACAATAATTTGTCAACAGAAATCATTGTCGGGCCGTTAGAGGGGGTATAGAGGGATTTTTCATTTTCAAAATTACCTTAAAATCAAATATGACTTGGCACGCAACATGGTGGGGTGCAGAATATTCATTTCCATCTGGATAACAATAATTCGTCAACAGAAATCATTGTCGGTTCGTTAGAGGGTGTATAGAGGGATTTTTCATTTTCAATATTTCTTCAAAAATCCAATATGACTTGGCACGCATCATGGTGGGTTGCAGAATATCCATTTCCATCTGAATAACAATAATTCGTCGACAGAAATCATTGTCGGGTCGTCAGAGGGGGTATAGAGTGATTTTTCATTTTCAAAATGACTTCAAAAATCAAATATGACTTGGCACGCGTCATAGTGGGGTACAGAATATCCATTTCCATCTCAATAACATTAATTTGTTAACAGAAATCATTGTCGGGTCGTCAGAGGGGGTATAGAAGGATTTTTCATTTTCAAAATTACCTCAAAATCAAATATGACTTGGCACGCATCATGGTGGGGTGCAGAATATCCATTTCCATCTAAATAACAATAATTCGTCAACAGAAATCTTTGTCGGGTCGTCAGAGGGGTTATAGAGGGATTTTTCATTTTCAAAATTTCTAACAAATCTAATAAGACTTGGCACGCAACATGGTCGGGTGCAGAATATTCATTACCATCTGGATAACGATAATTCGTCAACAGAAATCATTGTCGGGTCGTTAGAGGGGGTATAGAGGGATTTTTCATTTTCAATATTTCTTCAAAAATCCAATATGACTTGACACGCATCATGGTGGGGTGCAGAATATCCATTTCCATCTGAATAACAATAATTTGTCGACAGAAATCATTGTCGGGTCGTCAGAGGGGGTACAGAGGGATTTTTCATTTTCAAAATTACCTCCAAATGAAATATGACTTGGCACGCATCATGGTGGGGTGCAGAATATCCATTTCCATCTGAATAACAATAATTCGTCAACAGAAATCATTGACGGGTCGTTGGAGGGGGTATAGAGGGATTTTTCATTTTCAAAATTTCTTCAAAAATCTAATATGACTTGGCACGCATCATGGTGGGGTGCAAAATATCCATTGCCATCTGAATAACAATAATTTGTCAACAGAAATCATTGTCGGGCCGTTAGAGGGGGTATAGAGGGATTTTTCATTTTCAAAATTACCTCAAAATCAAATATGACTTGGCACGCAACATGGTGGAGTGCAGAATATTAATTTCCATCTGAATAACAATAATTCGTCAACAGAAATTATTGTCGGGTCGGTTAGAGGGGGTATAGAGGGATTTTTCATTTTCAATATTTCTTCAAAAATCTAATATGACTTGGCACGCATCATGGTGGGATGCAGAATATCCATTATTATCTGAATAACAATAATTCGTCAACAGAACTCATTGTCGGGTCGTTAGAGGGTGTATAGAGGGATTTCTCATTTTCAAAATGACTTCAAAATTCAAATATGACTTGGCACGCATCATATTGGGTTACAGAATATCCATTTCCATCTCAATAACAATAATTTGTCATCAGAAATCATTGTCGGGTCGTCAGAGGGGGTATAGAGGGATTTTTATTTTCAAAATTACCTCAAAAATCTAATATGACTTGGCACGCATCATGGTGGGGTGCAGAATATCCATTTCCATCTGAATAACAATAATTTGTCAACAGAAATCATTGTCGGGTCGTTAGAGGGGGTATAGAGGGATTTTTCATTATCAATATTTCTTCAAAAATCCAATATGACTTGGCACGCATCATGGAGGGGTGCAAAATATCCATTTCCATCTGAATAACAATAATTTGTCAACAGAAATCATTGTCGGGCCGTTAGAGGGGGTATAGAGGGATTTTTCATTTTCAAAATTACCTCAAAATCAAATATGACTTGGCACGCAACATGGTGGGGTGCAGAATATTCATTTCCATCTGGATAACAATAATTCCTCAACAGAAATCATTGTCGGGTCGTCAGAGGGGGTATAGAGGGATTTTTCATTTTCAATATTTCTTCAAAAATCCAATATGACTTGGCACGCGTCATAGAGGGGTACAGAATATCCATTTCCATCTCAATAACAATAACTTGTTAACATAAATCATTGTCGGGTCGTCAGAGGGGGTATAGAGGGATTTTTCATTTTCAAAATTACCTCAAAATCAAATATGACTTGGCACGCATCATGGTGGGGTGCAGAATATCCATTTCCATCTAAATAACAATAATTCGACAACAGAAATCATTGTCGGGTCGTCAGAGGGGGTATAGAGGGATTTTTCATTTTCAAAATGACTTCAAAAATCAAATATGACTTGGCACGCATCATAGTGGGGTACAGAATATCCATTTCCATCTGAATAACAATAATTTGTCGACAGAAATCATTGTCGGGTCGTCAGAGGGGGTACAGAGGAATTTTTCATTTTCAAAATTACCTCCAAATGAAATATGACTTGGCACGCATCATGGTGGGGTGCAGAATATCCATTTCCATCTGAATAACAATAATTCGTCAACAGAAATCATTGACGGGTCGTTGGAGGGGGTATAGAGGGATTTTTCATTTTCAATATTTCTTCAAAAATCTAATATGACTTGGCACGCATCATGGTGGGATGTAGAATATCCATTATTATCTGAATAACAATAATTCGTCAACAGAACTCATTGTCGGGTCGTTAGAGGGTGTATAGAGGGATTTCTCATTTTCAAAATGACTTCAAAATTCAAATATGACTTGGCACGCATCATATTGGGGTACAGAATATCCATTTCCATCTCAATAACAATAATTTGTCATCAGAAATCATTGTCGGGTCGTCAGAGGGGGTATAGAGGGATTTTTATTTTCAAAATTACCTCAAAAATCTAATATGACTTGGCACGCATCATGGTGGGGTGCAGAATATCCATTTCCATCTGAATAACAATAATTTGTCAACAGAAATCATTGTCGGGCCGTTAGAGGGGGTATAGAGGGATTTTTCATTTTCAAAATTACCTTAAAATCAAATATGACTTGGCACGCAACATGGTGGGTTGCAGAATATTCATTTCCATCTGGATAACAATAATTCGTCAACAGAAATCATTGTCGGTTCGTTAGAGGGTGTATAGAGGGATTTTTCATTTTCAATATTTCTTCAAAAATCCAATATGACTTGGCACGCATCATGGTGGGTTGCAGAATATCCATTTCCATCTGAATAACAATAATTCGTCGACAGAAATCATTGTCGGGTCGTCAGAGGGGGTATAGAGGGATTTTTCATTTTCAAAATGACTTCAAAAATCAAATATGACTTGGCACGCGTCATAGTGGGGTACAGAATATCCATTTCCATCTCAATAACATTAATTTGTTAACAGAAATCATTGTCGGGTCGTCAGAGGGGGTATAGAGGGATTTTTCATTTTCGAAATTACCTCAAAATCAAATATGACTTGGCACGCATCATTGTGGGGTGCAGAATATCCATTTCCATCTAATTAACAATAATTCGTCAACAGAAATCTTTGTCGGGTCGTCAGAGGGGTTATAGAGGGATTTTTCATTTTCAAAATTTCTTCAAAAATCTAATAAGACTTGGCACGCAACATGGTCGGGTGCAGAATATTCATTACCATCTGGATAACGATAATTCGTCAACAGAAATCATTGTCGGGTCGTTAGAGGGGGTATAGAGGGATTTTTCATTTTCAATATTTCTTCAAAAATCCAATATGACTTGACACGCATCATGGTGGGGTGCAGAATATCCATTTCCATCTGAATAACAATAATTTGTCGACAGAAATCATTGTCGGGTCGTCAGAGGGGGTACAGAGGGATTTTTCATTTTCAAAATTACCTCCAAATGAAATATGACTTGGCACGCATCATGGTGGGGTGCAGAATATTCATTTCCATCTGAATAACAATAATTCGTCAACAGAAATCATTGACGGGTCGTTGGAGGGGGTATAGAGGGATTTTTCATTTTCAAAATTTCTTCAAAAATCTAATATGACTTGGCACGCATCATGGTGGGGTGCAAAATATCCATTGCCATCTGAATAACATTAATTTGTCAACAGAAATCATTGTCGGGCCGTTAGAGGGGGTATAGAGGGATTTTTCATTTTCAAAATTACCTCAAAATCAAATATGACTTGGCACGCAACATAGTGGAGTGCAGAATATTAATTTCCGTCTGAATAACAATAATTCGTCAACAGAAATTATTGTCGGGTCGGTTAGAGGGGGTATAAAGGGATTTTTCATTTTCAATATTTCTTCAAAAATCTAATATGACTTGGCACGCAACATGGTGGGGTGCAGAATATTCATTTCCATCTGAATAACAATAATTCGTCAACAGAAATCATTGACGGGTCGTTGGAGGGGGTATAGAGGGATTTTTCATTTTCAAAATTTCTTCAATATTCTAATATGACTTGGCACGCATCATGGTAGGGTACAGAATATTTATTTCCATCTCAAAAACAATAATTTTTCAACAGAAATCATTGTCGGGTCATCAGAGGGGGTATAGAGGGATTTTTCATTTTCAAAATTACCTCAAAATCAAATATGACTTTGCACGCATCATAGTGGGGTGCAGAATATCCATTCCCATCTGAATAACAATAATTCGTCAACAGAAATCATTGACGGGTCGTTGGAGGGGGTATAGAGGGATTTTTCATTTTCAAAATTTCTTTAAAATCTAATATGACTTGGCAAGCATCATGGTGGGGTGCAGAATATCCATTTCCATCTGAACAACAATAATTTGTCACCAGAAATTATTGTCGGGTCGTTAGAGGGGGTATAGAGGGATTTTTCATTTTCAATATTTCTTCAAAAATCCAATATGACTTGGCACGCATCATGGTGGGGTGCAAAATATCCATTTCCATCTGAATAACAATAATTTGTCAACAGAAATCATTGTCGGGCCGTTAGAGGGGGTATAGAGGGATTTTTCATTTTCAAAATTACCTTAAAATCAAATATGACTTGGCACGCAACATGGTAGGGTGCAGAATATTCATTTCCATCTGGATAACAATAATTCGTCAACAGAAATCATTGTCGGTTCGTTAGAGGGTGTATAGAGGGATTTTTCATTTTCAATATTTCTTCAAAAATCCAATATGACTTGGCACGCATCATGGTGGGTTGCAGAATATCCATTTCCATCTGAATAACAATAATTCGTCGACAGAAATCATTGTCGGGTCGTCAGAGGGGGTATAGAGGGATTTTTCATTTTCAAAATGACTTCAAAAATCAAATATGACTTGGCACGCGTCATAGTGGGGTACAGAATATCCATTTCCATCTCAATAACATTAATTTGTTAACAGAAATCATTGTCGGGTCGTCAGAGGGGGTATAGAGGGATTTTTCATTTTCAAAATTACCTCAAAATCAAATATGACTTGGCACGCATCATGGTGGGGTGCAGAATATCCATTTCCATCTAAATAACAATAATTCGTCAACAGAAATCTTTGTCGGGTCGTCAGAGGGGTTATAGAGGGATTTTTCATTTTCAAAATTTCTAAAAAATCTAATAAGACTTGGCACGCAACATGGTCGGGTGCAGAATATTCATTACCATCTGGATAACGATAATTCGTCAACAGAAATCATTGTCGGGTCGTTAGAGGGGGTATAGAGGGATTTTTCATTTTCAATATTTCTTCAAAAATCCAATATGACTTGACACGCATCATGGTGGGGTGCAGAATATCCATTTCCATCTGAATAACAATAATTTGTCGACAGAAATCATTGTCGGGTCGTCAGAGGGGGTACAGAGGGATTTTTCATTTTCAAAATTACCTCCAAATGAAATATGACTTGGCACGCATCATGGTGGGGTGCAGAATATCCATTTCCATCTGAATAACAATAATTCGTCAACAGAAATCATTGACGGGTCGTTGGAGGGGGTATAGAGGGATTTTTCATTTTCAAAATTTCTTCAAAAATCTAATATGACTTGGCACGCATCATGGTGGGGTGCAAAATATCCATTGCCATCTGAATAACAATAATTTGTCAACAGAAATCATTGTCGGGCCGTTAGAGGGGGTATAGAGGGATTTTTCATTTTCAAAATTACCTCAAAATCAAATATGACTTGGCACGCAACATGGTGGAGTGCAGAATATTAATTTCCATCTGAATAACAATAATTCGTCAACAGAAATTATTGTCGGGTCGGTTAGAGGGGGTATAGAGGGATTTTTCATTTTCAATATTTCTTCAAAAATCTAATATGACTTGGCACGCATCATGGTGGGATGCAGAATATCCATTATTATCTGAATAACAATAATTCGTCAACAGAACTCATTGTCGGGTCGTTAGAGGGTGTATAGAGGGATTTCTCATTTTCAAAATGACTTCAAAATTCAAATATGACTTGGCACGCATCATATTGGGGTACAGAATATCCATTTCCATCTCAATAACAATAATTTGTCATCAGAAATCATTGTCGGGTCGTCAGAGGGGGTATAGAGGGATTTTTATTTTCAAAATTACCTCAAAAATCTAATATGACTTGGCACGCATCATGGTGGGGTGCAGAATATCCATTTCCATCTGAATAACAATAATTTGTCAACAGAAATCATTGTCGGGTCGTTAGAGGGGGTATAGAGGGATTTTTCATTTTCAATATTTCTTCAAAAATCCAATATGACTTGGCACGCATCATGGTGGAGTGCAAAATATCCATTTCCATCTGAATAACAATAATTTGTCAACAGAAATCATTGTCGGGCCGTTAGAGGGGGTATAGAGCGATTTTTCATTTTCAAAATTACCTCAAAATCAAATATGACTTGGCACGCAACATGGTGGGGTGCAGAATATTCATTTCCATCTGGATAACAATAATTCCTCAACAGAAATCATTGTCGGGTCGTCAGAGGGGGTATAGAGGGATTTTTCATTTTCAATATTTCTTCAAAAATCCAATATGACCTGGCACGCGTCATAGAGGGGTACAGAATATCCATTTCCATCTCAATAACAATAACTTGTTAACATAAATCATTGTCGGGTCGTCAGAGGGGGTATAGAGGGATTTTTCATTTTCAAAATTACCTCAAAATCAAATATGACTTGGCACGCATCATGGTGGGGTGCAGAATATCCATTTCCATCTAAATAACAATAATTCGACAACAGAAATCATTGTCGGGTCGTCAGAGGGGGTATAGAGGGATTTTTCATTTTCAAAATGACTTCAAAAATCAAATATGACTTGGCACGCATCATAGTGGGGTACAGAATATCCATTTCCATCTGAATAACAATAATTTGTCGACAGAAATCATTGTCGGGTCGTCAGAGGGGGTACAGAGGAATTTTTCATTTTCAAAATTACCTCCAAATGAAATATGACTTGGCACGCATCATGGTGGGGTGCAGAATATCCATTTCCATCTGAATAACAATAATTCGTCAACAGAAATCATTGACGGGTCGTTGGAGGGGGTATAGAGGGATTTTTCATTTTAAAAATTACTTCAAAAATCTAATATGACTTGGCACGCATCATGGTGGGGTGCAAAATATCCATTGCCATCTGAATAACAATAATTTGTCAACAGAAATCATTGTCGGGCCGTTAGAGGGGGTATAGAGGGATTTTTCATTTTCAAAATTACCTCAAAATCAAATATGACTTGGCACGCAACATGGTGGAGTGCAGAATAATAATTTCCATCTGAATAACAATAATTCGTCAACAGAAATCATTGTCGGGTCGGTTAGAGGGGGTATAGAGGGATTTTGCATTTTCAATATTTCTTCAAAAATCTAATATGACTTGGCACGCATCATGGTGGGATGCAGAATATCCATTATTATCTGAATAACAATAATTCGTCAACAGAACTCATTGTCGGGTCGTTAGAGGGTGTATCGAGGGATTTCTCATTTTCAAAATGACTTCAAAATTCAAATATGACTTGGCACGCATCATATTGGGGTACAGAATATCCATTTCCATCTCAATAACAATAATTTGTCATCAGAAATCATTGTCGGGTCGTCAGAGGGGGTATAGAGGGATTTTTATTTTCAAAATTACCTCAAAAATCTAATATGACTTGGCACGCATCATGGTGGGGTGCAGAATATCCATTTCCATCTGAATAACAATAATTTGTCAACAGAAATCATTGTCGGGCCGTTAGAGGGGGTATAGAGGGATTTTTCATTTTCAAAATTACCTTAAAATCAAATATGACTTGGCACGCAACATGGTGGGTTGCAGAATATTCATTTCCATCTGGATAACAATAATTCGTCAACAGAAATCATTGTCGGTTCGTTAGAGGGTGTATAGAGGGATTTTTCATTTTCAATATTTCTTCAAAAATCCAATATGACTTGGCACGCATCATGGTGGGTTGCAGAATATCCATTTCCATCTGAATAACAATAATTCGTCGACAGAAATCATTGTCGGGTCGTCAGAGGGGGTATAGAGGGATTTTTCATTTTCAAAATGACTTCAAAAATCAAATATGACTTGGCACGCGTCATAGTGGGGTACAGAATATCCATTTCCATCTCAATAACATTAATTTGTTAACAGAAATCATTGTCGGGTCGTCAGAGGGGGTATAGAGGGATTTTTCATTTTCAAAATTACCTCAAAATCAAATATGACTTGGCACGCATCATTGTGGGGTGCAGAATATCCATTTCCATCTAAATAACAATAATTCGTCAACAGAAATCTTTGTCGGGTCGTCAGAGGGGTTATAGAGGGATTTTTCATTTTCAAAATTTCTTCAAAAATCTAATAAGACTTGGCACGCAACATGGTTGGGTGCAGAATATTCATTACCATCTGGATAACGATAATTCGTCAACAGAAATCATTGTCGGGTCGTTAGAGGGGGTATAGAGGGATTTTTCATTTTCAATATTTCTTCAAAAATCCAATATGACTTGACACGCATCATGGTGGGGTGCAGAATATCCATTTCCATCTGAATAACAATAATTTGTCGACAGAAATCATTGTCGGGTCGTCAGAGGGGGTACAGAGGGATTTTTCATTTTCAAAGTTACCTCCAAATGAAATATGACTTGGCACGCATCATGGTGGGGTGCAGAATATTCATTTCCATCTGAATAACAATAATTCGTCAACAGAAATCATTGACGGGTCGTTGGAGGGGGTATAGAGGGATTTTTCATTTTCAAAATTTCTTCAAAAATCTAATATGACTTGGCACGCATCATGGTGGGGTGCAAAATATCCATTGCCATCTGAATAACAATAATTTGTCAACAGAAATCATTGTCGGGCCGTTAGAGGGGGTATAGAGGGATTTTTCATTTTCAAAATTACCCCAAAATCAAATATGACTTGGCACGCAACATAGTGGAGTGCAGAATATTAATTTCCATCTGAATAACAATAATTCGTCAACAGAAATTATTGTCGGGTCGGTTAGAGGGGGTATAAAGGGATTTTTCATTTTCAATATTTCTTCAAAAATCTAATATGACTTGGCACGCATCATGGTGGGGTGCAGAATATCCATTTCCATCTAAATAACAATAATTCGACAACAGAAATCATTGTCGGGTCGTCAGAGGGGGTATAGAGGGATTTTTCATTTTCAAAATGACTTCAAACATCAAAAATGACTTGGCACGCATCATAGTGGGGTACAGAATATCCATTTCAATCTCAATAACAATAATTTGTTAACAGAAATCATTGTCGGGTCGTCAGAGGGGGTATAGAGGGATTTTTCATTTTCAAAATTTCTTCAAAAATCTAATAAGACTTGGCACGCAACATGGTCGGGTGCAGAATATTCATTACCATCTGTATAAAGATAATTCGTCAACAGAAATCATTGTCGGGTCGTTAGAGGGGGTATAGAGGGATTTTTTATTTTCAAAATGACTTCAAAAATCAAATATGACTTGGCACGCATCATAGTGGGGTACAGAATATCCATTTCCATCTCTAAAACAATAATTTGTTAACAGAAATCATTTTCGGGTCGTCAGAGGGGGTACAGAGGGGGATTTTTCATTTTCAATATTTCTTCAAAAATCCAATATGACTTGGCACGCATCATGGTGGGGTGCAGAATATCTATTTCCATCTGAATAACAATAATTCGTCAACAGAAATCATTGTCGGGCCGTTAGAGGGGGTATAGAGGGATTTTTCATTTTCAAAATTACCTCAAAATCAAATATGACTTGGCACGCAACATGGTGGGGTGCAGAATATTCATTTTCATCTGAATAACGATAATTCGTCAACAGAAATCATTGTCGGGTCGTTAGAGGTGGTATAGAGGGACTTTTCATTTTCAATATTTCTTCAAAAATCCAATATGACTTGGCACGCATCATGGTGGGGTGCAGAATATCTATTTCCATCTAAATAACAATAATTCGTCAACAGAAATCATTGTCGCGTCGTCAGAGGGGGTATAGAGGGATTTTTCATTTTCAAAATGACTTCAAAAATCAAATATGACTTGGCACGCATCATAGTGGGGTACAGAATATCCATTTCCATCTCAATAACAATAATTTGTTAACAGAAATCATTGTCGGGTCGTCAGAGGGGGTATAGAGGGATTTTTCATTTTCAAAATGACTTCAAAAATCAAATATGACTTGGCACGCATCATAGTGGGGTACAGAATATCCATTCCCATCTCAATAACAATAATTTGTTAACAGAAATCATTGTCGGGTCGTCAGAGGGGGTATGGAGGGATTTTTCATTTTCAAAATTACCTCAAAATCAAATATGACTTGGCACGCAACATGGTGGGGTGCAGAATATTCATTTCCATCTGAATAACAATAATTCGTCAACAGAAATCATTGACGGGTCGTTGGAGGGGGTATAGAGGAATTTTTAATTTTCAAAATTTCTTCAATATTCTAATATGACTTGGCACGCATCATGGTAGGGTACAGAATATCCATTTCCATCTCAATAACAATAATTTTTCAACAGAAATCATTGTCGGGTCATCAGAGGGGGTATAGAGGGATTTTTCATTTTCAAAATTACCTCAAAATCAAATATGACTTGGCACGCATCATAGTGGGGTGCAGAATATCCATTCCCATCTGAATAACAATAATTCGTCAACAGAAATCATTGACGGGTCGTTGGAGGGGGTATAGAGGGATTTTTCATTTTCAAAATTTCTTCAAAATCTAATATGACTTGGCAAGCATCATGGTGGGGTGCAGAATATCCATTTCCATCTGAACAACAATAATTTGTCACCAGAAATTATTGTCGGGTCGTTAGAGGGGGTATAGAGGGATTTTTCATTTTCAATATTTCTTCAAAAATCCAATATGACTTGGCACGCATCATGGTGGGGTGCAAAATATCCATCTCCATCTGAATAACAATAATTTGTCCACAGAAATCATTGTCGGGCCGTTAGAGGGGGTATAGAGGGATTTTTCATTTTCAAAATTACCTCAAAATCAAATATGACTTGGCACGCAACATGGTGGGGTGCAGAATATTCATTTCCATCTGGATAACAATAATTCGTCAACAGAAATCATTGTCGGGTCGTCAGAGGGGGTATAGAGGGATTTTTCATTTTCAATATTTCTTCAAAAATCCAATATGACTTGGCACGCGTCATAGAGGGGTACAGAATACCCATTTCCATCTCAATAACAATGATTTGTTAACATAAATCATTGTCGGGTCGTCAGAGGGGGTATAGAGGGATTTTTCATTTTCAAAATTACCTCAAAATCAAATATGACTTGGCACGCATCATGGTGGAGTGCAGAATATCCATTTCCATCTAAATAACAATAATTCGTCAACAGAAATCATTGTCGGGTCGTCAGAGGGGGTATAGAGGGATTTTTTATTTTCAAAATGACTTCAAAAATCAAATATGACTTGGCACGCATCATAGTGGGGTACAGAATATCCATTTCCATCTCAAAAACAATAATTTGTTAACAGAAATCATTTTCGGGTCGTCAGAGGGGGTACAGAGGGGGATTTTTCATTTTCAATATTTCTTCAAAAATCCAATATGACTTGGCACGCATCATGGTGGGGTGCAGAATATCTATTTCCATCTGAATAACAATAATTCGTCAACAGAAATCATTGTCGGGCCGTTAGAGGGGGTATAGAGGGATTTTTCATTTTCAAAATTACCTCAAAATCAAATATGACTTGGCACGCAACATGGTGGGGTGCAGAATATTCATTTTCATCTGAATAACAATAATTGGTCAACAGAAATCATTGTCGGGTCGTTAGAGGTGGTATAGAGGGACTTTTCATTTTCAATATTTCTTCAAAAATCCAATATGACTTGGCACGCATCATGGTGGGGTGCAGAATATCTATTTCCATCTAAATAACAATAATTCGTCAACAGAAATCATTGTCGGGTCGTCAGAGGGGGTATAGAGGGATTTTTCATTTTCAAAATGACTTCAAAAATCAAATATGACTTGGCACGCATCATAGTGGGGTACAGAATATCCATTTCCATCTCAATAACAATAATTTGTTAACAGAAATCATTGTCGTGTCGTCAGAGGGGGTATAGAGGGATTTTTCATTTTCAAAATGACTTCAAAAATCAAATATGACTTGGCACTCATCATAGTGGGGTACAGAATATCCATTCCCATCTCAATAACAATAATTTGTTAACAGAAATCATTGTCGGGTCGTCAGAGGGGGTATGGAGGGATTTTTCATTTTCCAAATTACCTCAAAATCAAATATGACTTGGCACGCAACATGGTGGGGTGCAGAATATTCATTTCCATCTGAATAACAATAATTCGTCAACAGAAATCATTGACGGGTCGTTGGAGGGGGTATAGAGGAATTTTTAATTTTCAAAATTTCTTCAATATTCTAATATGACTTGGCACGCATCATGGTAGGGTACAGAATATCCATTTCCATCTCAATAACAATAATTTTTCAACAGAAATCATTGTCGGGTCATCAGAGGGGGTATAGAGGGATTTTTCATTTTCAAAATTACCTCAAAATCAAATATGACTTGGCACGCATCATAGTGGGGTGCAGAATATCCATTCCCATCTGAATAACAATAATTCGTCAACAGAAATCATTGACGGGTCGTTGGAGGGGGTATAGAGGGATTTTTCATTTTCAAAATGACTTCAAAAATCAAATATGACTTGGCACGCATCATAGTGGGGTACAGAATATCCATTCCCATCTCAATAACAATAATTTGTTAACAGAAATCATTGTCGGGTCGTCAGAGGGGGTATGGAGGGATTTTTCATTTTCCAAATTACCTCAAAATCAAATATGACTTGGCACGCAACATGGTGGGGTGCAGAATATTCATTTCCATCTGAATAACAATAATTCGTCAACAGAAATCATTGACGGGTCGTTGGAGGGGGTATAGAGGAATTTTTAATTTTCAAAATTTCTTCAATATTCTAATATGACTTGGCACGCATCATGGTAGGGTACAGAATATCCATTTCCATCTCAATAACAATAATTTGTCACCAGAAATTATTGTCGGGTCGTTAGAGGGGGTATAGAGGGATTTTTCATTTTCAATATTTCTTCAAAAATCCAATATGACTTGGCACGCATCATGGTGGGGTGCAAAATATCCATTTCCATCTGAATAACAATAATTTGTCAACAGAAATCATTGTCGGGCCGTTAGAGGGGGTATAGAGGGATTTTTCATTTTCAAAATTACCTTAAAATCAAATATGACTTGGCACGCAACATGGTGGGGTGCAGAATATTCATTTCCATCTGGATAACAATAATTCGTCAACAGAAATCATTGTCGGGTCGTTAGAGGGTGTATAGAGGGATTTTTCATTTTCAATATTTCTTCAAAAATCCAATAAGACTTGGCACGCATCATGGTGGGTTGCAGAATATCCATTTCCATCTGAATAACAATAATTCGTCGACAGAAATCATTGTCGGGTCGTCAGAGGGGGTATAGAGGGATTTTTCATTTTCAAAACCACTTCAAAAATCAAATATGACTTGGCACGCGTCATAGTGGGGTACAGAATATCCATTTCCATCTCAATAACAATAATTTGTTAACAGAAATCATTGTCGGGTCGTCAGAGGGGGTATAGAGGGATTTTTCATTTTCAAAATTACCTCAAAATCAAATATGACTTGGCACGCATCATGGTGGGGTGCAGAATATCCATTTCTATCTAAATAACAATAATTCGTCAACAGAAATCATTGTCGGGTCGTTAGAGGGTGTATAGAGGGATTTTTCATTTTCAATATTTCTTCAAAAATCCAATAAGACTTGGCACGCATCATGGTGGGTTGCAGAATATCCATTTCCATCTGAATAACAATAATTCGTCGACAGAAATCATTGTCGGGTCGTCAGAGGGGGTATAGAGGGATTTTTCATTTTCAAAACTACTTCAAAAATCAAATATGACTTGGCACGCGTCATAGTGGGGTACAGAAAATCCATTTCCATCTCAATAACAATAATTTGTTAACAGAAATCATTGTCGGGTCGTCAGAGGGGGTATAGAGGGATTTTTCATTTTCAAAATTACCTCAAAATCAAATATGACTTGGCACGCATCATGGTGGGGTGCAGAATATCCATTTCTATCTAAATAACAATAATTCGTCAACAGAAATCTTTGTCGGGTCGTCAGAGGGGGTATAGAGGGATTTTTCATTTTCAAAATTTCTTCAAAAATCTAATAAGACTTGGCACGCAACATGGTCGGGTGCAGAATATTCATTACCATCTGGATAACGATAATTCGTCAACAGAAATCATTGTCGGGTCGTTAGAGGGGGTATAGAGGGATTTTTCATTTTCAAAATTACCTCCAAATGAAATATGACTTGGCACGCATCATGGTGGGGTGCAGAATATCCATTTCCATCTGAATAACAATAATTCGTCAACAGAAATCATTGACGGGTCGTTGGAGGGGGTATAGAGGGATTTTTCATTTTAAAAATTTCTTCAAAAATCTAATATGACTTGGCACGCATCATGGTGGGGTGCAAAATATCCATTTCCATCTAAATAACAATAATTCGTCAACAGAAATTATTGTCGGGTCGGTTAGAGGGGGTATAAAGGGATTTTTCATTTTCAATATTTCTTCAAAAATCTAATATGACTTGGCACGCATCATGGTGGGGTGCAGAATATCCATTTCCATCTAAATAACAATAATTCGACAACAGAAATCATTGTCGGGTCGTCAGAGGGGGTATAGAGGGATTTTTCATTTTCAAAATGACTTCAAACATCAAATATGACTTGGCACGCATCATAGTGGGGTACAGAATATCCATTTCAATCTCAATAACAATAATTTGTTAACAGAAATCATTGTCGGGTCGTCAGAGGGGGTATAGAGGGATTTATCATTTTCAAAATTTCTTCAAAAATCTAATAAGACTTGGCACGCAACATGGTCGGGTGCAGAATATTCATTACCATCTGTATAACGATAATTCGTCAACAGAAATCATTGTCGGGTCGTTAGAGGGGGTATAGAGGGATTTTTTATTTTCAAAATGACTTCAAAAATCAAATATGACTTGGCACGCATCATAGTGGGGTACAGAATATCCATTTCCATCTCAAAAACAATAATTTGTTAACAGAAATCATTTTCGGGTCGTCAGAGGGGGTACAGAGGGGGATTTTTCATTTTCAATATTTCTTCAAAAATCCAATATGACTTGGCACGCATCATGGTGGGGTGCAGAATATCTATTTCCATCTGAATAACAATAATTCGTCAACAGAAATCATTGTCGGGCCGTTAGAGGGGGTATAGAGGGATTTTTCATTTTCAAAATTACCTCAAAATCAAATATGACTTGGCACGCAACATGTTGGGGTGCAAAATATTCATTTTCATCTGAATAACAATAATTCGTCAACAGAAATCATTGTCGGGTCGTTAGAGGTGGTATAGAGGGACTTTTCATTTTCAATATTTCTTCAAAAATCCAATATGACTTGGCACGCATCATGGTGGGATGCAGAATATCTATTTCCATCTAAATAACAATAATTCGTCAACAGAAATCATTGTCGGGTCGTCAGAGGGGGTATAGAGGGATTTTTCATTTTCAAAATGACTTCAAAAATCAAATATGACTTGGCACGCATCATAGTGGGGTACAGAATATCCATTTCCATCTCAATAACAATAATTTGTTAACAGAAATCATTGTCGGGTCGTCAGAGGGGGTATAGAGGGATTTTTCATTTTCAAAATGAATTCAAAAATCAAATATGACTTGGCACGCATCATAGTGGGGTACAGAATATCCATTTCCATCTGAATAACAATAATTCGTCAACAGAAATCATTGACGGGTCGTTGGAGGGGGTATAGAGGGATTTTTCATTTTCAAAATTTCTTCAAAAATCTAATATGACTTGGCACGCAACATGGTGGGGTGCAGAATATTCATTTCCATCTGAATAACAATAATTCGTCAACAGAAATCATTGACGGGTCGTTGGAGGGGGTATAGAGGAATTTTTAATTTTCAAAATTTCTTCAATATTCTAATATGACTTGGCACGCATCATGGTAGGGTACAGAATATCCATTTCCATCTCAATAACAATAATTTTTCAACAGAAATCATTGTCGGGTCATCAGAGGGGGTATAGAGGGATTTTTCATTTTCAATATTTCTTCAAAAATCCAATATGACTTGGCACGCATCATGGTGGGGTGCAGAATATCTATTTCCATCTGAATAACAATAATTCGTCAACAGAAATCATTGTCGGGCCGTTAGAGGGGGTATAGAGGGATTTTTCATTTTCAAAATTTCTTCAAAATCTAATATGACTTGGCAAGCATCATGGTGGGGTGCAGAATATCCATTTCCATCTGAACAACAATAATTTGTCACCAGAAATTATTGTCGGGTCGTTAGAGGGGGTATAGAGGGATTTTTCATTTTCAATATTTCTTCAAAAATCCAATATGACTTGGCACGCATCATGGTGGGGTGCAAAATATCCATCTCCATCTGAATAACAATAATTTGTCCACAGAAATCATTGTCGGGCCGTTAGAGGGGGTATAGAGGGATTTTTCATTTTCAAAATTACCTCAAAATCAAATATGACTTGGCACGCAACATGGTGGGGTGCAGAATATTCATTTCCATCTGGATAACAATAATTCGTCAACAGAAATCATTGTCGGGTCGTTAGAGGGTGTATAGAGGGATTTCTCATTTTCAAAATGACTTCAAAATTCAAATATGACTTGGCACGCATCATATTGGGGTACAGAATATCCATTTCCATCTCAATAACAATAATTTGTCATCAGAAATCATTGTCGGGTCGTCAGAGGGGGTATAGAGGGATTTTTATTTTCAAAATTACCTCAAAAATCTAATATGACTTGGCACGCATCATGGTGGGGTGCAGAATATCCATTTCCATCTGAATAACAATAATTTGTCAACAGAAATCATTGTCTGGTCGTTAGAGGGGGTATAGAGGGATTTTTCATTTTCAATATTTCTTCAAAAATCCAATATGACTTGGCACGCATCATGGTGGGGTGCAGAATATTCATTTCCATCTGGATAACAATAATTCGTCAACAGAAATCATTGTCGGGTCGTCAGAGGGGGTATAGAGGGATTTTTCATTTTCAATATTTCTTCAAAAATCCAATATGACTTGGCACGCATCATAGTGGGGTGCAGAATATCCATTTCCATCTAAATAACAATAATTTGACAACAGAAATCATTGTCGGGTCGTCAGAGGGGGTATAGAGGGATTTTTCATTTTCAATATTTCTTCAAAAATCCAATATGACTTGGCACGCGTCATAGAGGGGTACAGAATACCCATTTCCATCTCAATAACAATGATTTGTTAACATAAATCATTGTCGGGTCGTCAGAGGGGGTATAGAGGGATTTTTCATTTTCAAAATTACCTCTAAATCAAATATGACTTGGCACGCATCATGGTGGAGTGCAGAATATCCATTTCCATCTAAATAACAATAATTCGTCAACAGAAATCATTGTCGGGTCGTCAGAGGGGGTATAGAGGGATTTTTTATTTTCAAAATGACTTCAAAAATCAAATATGACTTGGCACGCATCATAGTGGGGTACAGAATATCCATTTCCATCTCAAAAACAATAATTTGTTAACAGAAATCATTTTCGGGTCGTCAGAGGGGGTACAGAGGGGGATTTTTCATTTTCAATATTTCTTCAAAAATCCAATATGACTTGGCACGCATCATGGTGGGGTGCAGAATATCTATTTCCATCTGAATAACAATAATTCGTCAACAGAAATCATTGTCGGGCCGTTAGAGGGGGTATAGAGGGATTTTTCATTTTCAAAATTACCTCAAAATCAAATATGACTTGGCACGCATCATTGTGGGGTGCAGAATATCCATTTCCATCTAAATAACAATAATTCGTCAACAGAAATCTTTGTCGGGTCGTCAGAGGGGTTATAGAGGGATTTTTCATTTTCAAAATTTCTTCAAAAATCTAATAAGACTTGGCACGCAACATGGTCGGGTGCAGAATATTCATTACCATCTGGATAACGATAATTCGTCAACAGAAATCATTGTCGGGTCGTTAGAGGGGGTATAGAGGGATTTTTCATTTTCAATATTTCTTCAAAAATCCAATATGACTTGACACGCATCATGGTGGGGTGTAGAATATCCATTTCCATCTGAATAACAATAATTTGTCGACAGAAATCATTGTCGGGTCGTCAGAGGGGGTACAGAGGGATTTTTCATTTTCAAAATTACCTCCAAATGAAATATGACCTGGCACGCATCATGGTGGGGTGCAGAATATTCATTTCCATCTGAATAACAATAATTCGTCAACAGAAATCATTGACGGGTCGTTGGAGGGGGTATAGAGGGATTTTTCATTTTCAAAATTTCTTCAAAAATCTAATATGACTTGGCACGCATCATGGTGGGGTGCAAAATATCCATTGCCATCTGAATAACAATAATTTGTCAACAGAAATCATTGTCGGGCCGTTAGAGGGGGTATAGAGGGATTTTTCATTTTCAAAATTACCTCAAAATCAAATATGACTTGGCACGCAACATAGTGGAGTGCAGAATATTAATTTCCATCTGAATAACAATAATTCGTCAACAGAAATTATTGTCGGGTCGGTTAGAGGGGGTATAAAGGGATTTTTCATTTTCAATATTTCTTCAAAAATCTAATATGACTTGGCACGCATCATGGTGGGGTGCAGAATATCCATTTCCATCTAAATAACAATAATTCGACAACAGAAATCATTGTCGGGTCGTCAGAGGGGGTATAGAGGGATTTTTCATTTTCAAAATGACTTCAAACATCAAATATGACTTGGCACGCATCATAGTGGGGTACAGAATATCCATTTCAATCTCAATAACAATAATTTGTTAACAGAAATCATTGTCGGGTCGTCAGAGGGGGTATAGAGGGATTTTTCATTTTCAAAATTTCTTCAAAAATCTAATAAGACTTGGCACGCAACATGGTCGGGTGCAGAATATTCATTACCATCTGTATAACGATAATTCGTCAACAGAAATCATTGTCGGGTCGTTAGAGGGGGTATAGAGGGATTTTTTATTTTCAAAATGACTTCAAAAATCAAATATGACTTGGCACGCATCATAGTGGGGTACAGAATATCCATTTCCATCTCAAAAACAATAATTTGTTAACAGAAATCATTTTCGGGTCGTCAGAGGGGGTACAGAGGGGGATTTTTCATTTTCAATATTTCTTCAAAAATCCAATATGACTTGGCACGCATCATGGTGGGGTGCAGAATATCTATTTCCATCTGAATAACAATAATTCGTCAACAGAAATCATTGTCGGGCCGTTAGAGGGGGTATAGAGGGATTTTTCATTTTCAAAATTACCTCAAAATCAAATATGACTTGGCACGCAACATGGTGGGGTGCAGAATATTCATTTTCATCTGAATAACAATAATTCGTCAACAGAAATCATTGTCGGGTCGTTAGAGCTGGTATAGAGGGACTTTTCATTTTCAATATTTCTTCAAAAATCCAATATGACTTGGCACGCATCATGGTGGGGTGCAGAATATCTATTTCCATCTAAATAACAATAATTCGTCAACAGAAATCATTGTCGGGTCGTCAGAGGGGGTATAGAGGGATTTTTCATTTTCAAAATGACTTCAAAAATCAAATATGACTTGGCACGCATCATAGTGGGGTACAGAATATCCATTTCCATCTCAATAACAATAATTTGTTAACAGAAATCATTGTCGGGTCGTCAGAGGGGGTATAGAGGGATTTTTCATTTTCAAAATGACTTCAAAAATCAATTATGACTTGGCACGCATCATAGTGGGGTACAGAATATCCATTCCCATCTCAATAACAATAATTTGTTAACAGAAATCATTGTCGGGTCGTCAGAGGGGGTATGGAGGGATTTTTCATTTTCAAAATTACCTCAAAATCAAATATGACTTGGCACGCAACATGGTGGGGTGCAGAATATTCATTTCCATCTGAATAACAATAATTCGTCAACAGAAATCATTGACGGGTCGTTGGAGGGGGTATAGAGGAATTTTTAATTTTCAAAATTTCTTCAATATTCTAATATGACTTGGCACGCATCATGGTAGGGTACAGAATATCCATTTCCATCTCAATAACAATAATTTTTCAACAGAAATCATTGTCGGGTCATCAGAGGGGGTATAGAGGGATTTTTCATTTTCAAAATTACCTCAAAATCAAATATGACTTGGCACGCATCATAGTGGGGTGCAGAATATCCATTCCCATCTGAATAACAATAATTCGTCAACAGAAATCATTGACGGGTCGTTGGAGGGGGTATAGAGGGATTTTTCATTTTCAAAATTTCTTCAAAATCTAATATGACTTGGCAAGCATCATGGTGGTGTGCAGAATATCCATTTCCATCTGAACAACAATAATTTGTCACCAGAAATTATTGTCGGGTCGTTAGAGGGGGTATAGAGGGATTTTTCATTTTCAATATTTCTTCAAAAATCCAATATGACTTGGCACGCATCATGGTGGGGTGCAAAATATCCATCTCCATCTGAATAACAATAATTTGTCCACAGAAATCATTGTCGGGCCGTTAGAGGGGGTATAGAGGGATTTTTCATTTTCAAAATTACCTCAAAATCAAATATGACTTGGCACGCAACATGGTGGGGTGCAGAATATTCATTTCCATCTGGATAACAATAATTCGTCAACAGAAATCATTGTCGGGTCGTCAGAGGGGGTATAGAGGGATTTTTCATTTTCAATATTTCTTCAAAAATCCAATATGACTTGGCACGCGTCATAGAGGGGTACAGAATAACCATTTCCATCTCAATAACAATGATTTGTTAACATAAATCATTGTCGGGTCGTCAGAGGGGGTATAGAGGGATTTTTCATTTTCAAAATTACCTCAAAATCAAATATGACTTGGCACGCATCATGGTGGAGTGCAGAATATCCATTTCCATCCAAATAACAATAATTCGTCAACAGAAATCATTGTCGGGTCGTCAGAGGGGGTATAGAGGGATTTTTTATTTTCAAAATGACTTCAAAAATCAAATATGACTTGGCACGCATCATAGTGGGGTACAGAATATCCATTTCCATCTCAAAAACAATAATTTGTTAACAGAAATCATTTTCGGGTCGTCAGAGGGGGTACAGAGGGGGATTTTTCATTTTCAATATTTCTTCAAAAATCCAATATGACTTGGCACGCATCATGGTGGGGTGCAGAATATCTATTTCCATCTGAATAACAATAATTCGTCAACAGAAATCATTGTCGGGCCGTTAGAGGGGGTATAGAGGGATTTTTCATTTTCAAAATTACCTCAAAATCAAATATGACTTGGCACGCAACATGGTGGGGTGCAGAATATTCATTTTCATCTGAATAACAATAATTCGTCAACAGAAATCATTGTCGGGTCGTTAGAGGTGGTATAGAGGGACTTTTCATTTTCAATATTTCTTCAAAAATCCAATATGACTTGGCACGCATCATGGTGGGGTGCAGAATATCTATTTCCATCTAAATAACAATAATTCGTCAACAGAAATCATTGTCGGGTCGTCAGAGGGGGTATAGAGGGATTTTTCATTTTCAAAATGACTTCAAAAATCAAATATGACTTGGCACGCATCATAGTGGGGTACAGAATATCCATTTCCATCTCAATAACAATAATTTGTTAACAGAAATCATTGTCGTGTCGTCAGAGGGGGTATAGAGGGATTTTTCATTTTCAAAATGACTTCAAAAATCAAATATGACTTGGCATGCATCATAGTGGGGTACAGAATATCCATTCCCATCTCAATAACAATAATTTGTTAACAGAAATCATTGTCGGGTCGTCAGAGGGGGTATGGAGGGATTTTTCATTTTCAAAATTAACTCAAAATCAAATATGACTTGGCACGCAACATGGTGGGGTGCAGAATATTCATTTCCATCTGAATAACAATAATTCGTCAACAGAAATCATTGACGGGTCGTTGGAGGGGGTATAGAGGAATTTTTAATTTTCAAAATTTCTTCAATATTCTAATATGACTTGGCACGCATCATGGTAGGGTACAGAATATCCATTTCCATCTCAATAACAATAATTTTTCAACAGAAATCATTGTCGGGTCATCAGAGGGGGTATAGAGGGATTTTTCATTTTCAAAATTACCTCAAAATCAAATATGACTTGGCACGCATCATAGTGGGGTGCAGAATATCCATTCCCATCTGAATAACAATAATTCGTCAACAGAAATCATTGACGGGTCGTTGGAGGGGGTATAGAGGGATTTTTCATTTTCAAAATTTCTTCAAAATCTAATATGACTTGGCAAGCATCATGGTGGGGTGCAGAATATCCATTTCCATCTGAACAACAATAATTTGTCACCAGAAATTATTGTCGGGTCGTTAGAGGGGGTATAGAGGGATTTTTCATTTTCAATATTTCTTCAAAAATCCAATATGACTTGGCACGCATCATGGTGGGGTGCAAAATATCCATTTCCATCTGAATAACAATAATTTGTCAACAGAAATCATTGTCGGGCCGTTAGAGGGGGTATAGAGGGATTTTTCATTTTCAAAATTACCTTAAAATCAAATATGACTTGGCACGCAACATGGTGGGGTGCAGAATATTCATTTCCATCTGGATAACAATAATTCGTCAACAGAAATCATTGTCGGGTCGTTAGAGGGTGTATAGAGGGATTTTTCATTTTCAATATTTCTTCAAAAATCCAATAAGACTTGGCACGCATCATGGTGGGTTGCAGAATATCCATTTCCATCTGAATAACAATAATTCGTCGACAGAAATCATTGTCGGGTCGTCAGAGGGGGTATAGAGGGATTTTTCATTTTCAAAACTACTTCAAAAATCAAATATGACTTGGCACGCGTCATAGTGGGGTACAGAATATCCATTTCCATCTCAATAACAATAATTTGTTAACAGAAATCATTGTCGGGTCGTCAGAGGGGGTATAGAGGGATTTTTCATTTTCAAAATTACCTCAAAATCAAATATGACTTGGCACGCATCATGGTGGGGTGCAGAATATCCATTTCTATCTAAATAACAATAATTCGTCAACAGAAATCATTGTCGGGTCGTTAGAGGGTGTATAGAGGGATTTTTCATTTTCAATATTTCTTCAAAAATCCAATAAGACTTGGCACGCATCATGGTGGGTTGCAGAATATCCATTTCCATCTGAATAACAATAATTCGTCGACAGAAATCATTGTCGGGTCGTCAGAGGGGGTATAGAGGGATTTTTCATTTTCAAAACTACTTCAAAAATCAAATATGACTTGGCACGCGTCATAGTGGGGTACAGAAAATCCATTTCCATCTCAATAACAATAATTTGTTAACAGAAATCATTGTCGGGTCGTCAGAGGGGGTATAGAGGGATTTTTCATTTTCAAAATTACCTCAAAATCAAATATGACTTGGCACGCATCATGGTGGGGTGCAGAATATCCATTTCTATCTAAATAACAATAATTCGTCAACAGAAATCTTTGTCGGGTCGTCAGAGGGGGTATAGAGGGATATTTCATTTTCAAAATTTCTTCAAAAATCTAATAAGACTTGGCACGCAACATGGTCGGGTGCAGAATATTCATTACCATCTGGATAACGATAATTCGTCAACAGAAATCATTGTCGGGTCGTTAGAGGGGGTATAGAGGGATTTTTCATTTTCAAAATTACCTCCAAATGAAATATAACTTGGCACGCATCATGGTGGGGTGCAGAATATCCATTTCCATCTGAATAACAATAATTCGTCAACAGAAATCATTGACGGGTCGTTGGAGGGGGTATAGAGGGATTTTTCATTTTAAAAATTTCTTCAAAAATCTAATATGACTTGGCACGCATCATGGTGGGGTGCAAAATATCCATTGCCATCTGAATAACAATAATTTGTCAACAGAAATCATTGTCGGGCCGTTAGAGGGGGTATAGAGGGATTTTTCATTTTCAAAATTACCTCAAAATCAAATATGACATGGCACGCAACATGGTGGAGTGCAGAATATTAATTTCCATCTGAATAACAATAATTCGTCAACAGAAATCATTGTCGGGTCGGTTAGAGGGGGTATAGAGGGATTTTTCATTTTCAATATTTCTTCAAAAATCCAATATGACTTGGCACGCATCATGGTGGGATGCAGAATATCCATTATTATCTGAATAACAATAATTCGTCAACAGAACTCATTGTCGGGTCGTTAGAGGGTGTATAGAGGGATTTCTCATTTTCAAAATGACTTCAAAATTCAAATATGACTTGGCACGCATCATATTGGGGTACAGAATATCCATTTCCATCTCAATAACAATAATTTGTCATCAGAAATCATTGTCGGGTCGTCAGAAGGGGTATAGAGGGATTTTTATTTTCAAAATTACCTCAAAAATCTAATATGACTTGGCACGCATCATGGTGGGGTGCAGAATATCCATTTCCATCTGAATAACAATAATTTGTCAACAGAAATCATTGTCGGGTCGTTAGAGGGGGTATAGAGGGATTTTTCATTTTCAATATTTCTTCAAAAATCCAATATGACTTGGCACGCATCATGGTGGGGTGCAAAATATCCATTTCCATCTGAATAACAATAATTTGTCAACAGAAATCATTGTCGGGCCGTTAGAGGGGGTATAGAGGGATTTTTCATTTTCAAAATTACCTCAAAATCAAATATGACTTGGCACGCAACATGGTGGGGTGCAGAATATTCATTTTCATCTGGATAACAATAATTCGTCAATAGAAATCATTGTCGGGTCGTCAGAGGGGGTATAGAGGGATTTTTCATTTTCAATATTTCTTCAAAAATCCAATATAACTTGGCACGCGTCATAGAGGGGTACAGAATATCCATTTCCATCTCAATAACAATAATTTTTCAACAGAAATCATTGTCGGGTCATCAGAGGGGGTATAGAGGGATTTTTCATTTTCAAAATTACCTCAAAATCAAATATGACTTGTCACGCATCATAGTGGGGTGCAGAATATCCATTACCATCTGAATAACAATAATTCGTCAACAGAAATCATTGACGGGTCGTTGGAGGGGGTATAGAGGGATTTTTCATTTTCAAAATTTCTTTAAAATCTAATATGACTTGGCAAGCATCATGGTGGGGTGCAGAATATCCATTTCCATCTGAACAACAATAATTTGTCACCAGAAATTATTGTCGGGTCGTTAGAGGGGGTATAGAGGGATTTTTCATTTTCAATATTTCTTCAAAAATCCAATATGACTTGGCACGCATCATTATGGGGTGCAAAATATCCATTTCCATCTGAATAACAATAATTTGTCAACAGAAATCATTGTCGGGCCGTTAGAGGGGGTATAGAGGGATTTTTCATTCAAAAATCCAATAAGTCTTGGCACGCAACATGGTGGGTTGCAGAATATCCATTTCCATCTGAATAACAATAATTCGTCGACAGAAATCATTGTCGGGTCGTCAGAGGGGGTATAGAGGGATTTTTCATTTTCAAAATGACTTCAAAAATCAAATATGACTTGGCACGCGTCATAGTGGGGTGCAAAATATCCATTGCCATCTGAATAACAATAATTTGTCAACACAAATCATTGTCGGGCCGTTAGAGGAGGTATAGAGGGATTTTTCATTTTCAAAATTACCTCAAAATCAAATATGACATGGCACGCAACATGGTGGAGTGCAGAATATTAATTTCCATCTGAATAACAATAATTCGTCATCAGAAATCTTTGTCGGGTCGTCAGAGGGGGTATAGAGGGATTTTTCATTTTCAAAATTTCTTCAAAAATCTAATAAGACTTGGCACGCAACATGGTCGGGTGCAGAATATTCATTACCATCTGGATAACGATAATTCGTCAACAGAAATCATTGTCGGGTCGTTAGAGGGGGTATAGAGGGATTTTTCATTTTCAAAATTACCTCCAAATGAAATATAACTTGGCACGCATCATGGTGGGGTGCAGAATATCCATTTCCATCTGAATAACAATAATTCGTCAACAGAAATCATTGACGGGTCGTTGGAGGGGGTATAGAGGGATTTTTCATTTTAAAAATTTCTTCAAAAATCTAATATGACTTGGCACGCATCATGGTGGGGTGCAAAATATCCATTGCCATCTGAATAACAATAATTTGTCAACAGAAATCATTGTCGGGCCGTTAGAGGGGGTATAGAGGGATTTTTCATTTTCAAAATTACCTCAAAATCAAATATGACATGGCACGCAACATGGTGGAGTGCAGAATATTAATTTCCATCTGAATAACAATAATTCGTCAACAGAAATCATTGTCGGGTCGGTTAGAGGGGGTATAGAGGGATTTTTCATTTTCAATATTTCTTCAAAAATCCAATATGACTTGGCACGCATCATGGTGGGATGCAGAATATCCATTATTATCTGAATAACAATAATTCGTCAACAGAACTCATTGTCGGGTCGTTAGAGGGTGTATAGAGGGATTTCTCATTTTCAAAATGACTTCAAAATTCAAATATGACTTGGCACGCATCATATTGGGGTACAGAATATCCATTTCCATCTCAATAACAATAATTTGTCATCAGAAATCATTGTCGGGTCGTCAGAAGGGGTATAGAGGGATTTTTATTTTCAAAATTACCTCAAAAATCTAATATGACTTGGCACGCATCATGGTGGGGTGCAGAATATCCATTTCCATCTGAATAACAATAATTTGTCAACAGAAATCATTGTCGGGTCGTTAGAGGGGGTATAGAGGGATTTTTCATTTTCAATATTTCTTCAAAAATCCAATATGACTTGGCACGCATCATGGTGGGGTGCAAAATATCCATTTCCATCTGAATAACAATAATTTGTCAACAGAAATCATTGTCGGGCCGTTAGAGGGGGTATAGAGGGATTTTTCATTTTCAAAATTACCTCAAAATCAAATATGACTTGGCACGCAACATGGTGGGGTGCAGAATATTCATTTTCATCTGGATAACAATAATTCGTCAATAGAAATCATTGTCGGGTCGTCAGAGGGGGTATAGAGGGATTTTTCATTTTCAATATTTCTTCAAAAATCCAATATAACTTGGCACGCGTCATAGAGGGGTACAGAATATCCATTTCCATCTCAATAACAATAATTTTTCAACAGAAATCATTGTCGGGTCATCAGAGGGGGTATAGAGGGATTTTTCATTTTCAAAATTACCTCAAAATCAAATATGACTTGTCACGCATCATAGTGGGGTGCAGAATATCCATTACCATCTGAATAACAATAATTCGTCAACAGAAATCATTGACGGGTCGTTGGAGGGGGTATAGAGGGATTTTTCATTTTCAAAATTTCTTTAAAATCTAATATGACTTGGCAAGCATCATGGTGGGGTGCAGAATATCCATTTCCATCTGAACAACAATAATTTGTCACCAGAAATTATTGTCGGGTCGTTAGAGGGGGTATAGAGGGATTTTTCATTTTCAATATTTCTTCAAAAATCCAATATGACTTGGCACGCATCATTATGGGGTGCAAAATATCCATTTCCATCTGAATAACAATAATTTGTCAACAGAAATCATTGTCGGGCCGTTAGAGGGGGTATAGAGGGATTTTTCATTTTCAAAATTACCTTAAAATCAAATATGACTTGGCACGCAACATGGTGGGGTGCAGAATATTCATTTCCATCTGGATAACAATAATTTGTCAACAGAAATCATTGTCGGGTCGTTAGAGGGGGTATAGAGGGATTTCTAATTTTCAAAATTACCTCAAAATCAAATATGACTTGGCACGCAACATGGTGGGGTGCAGAATATTCATTTCCATCTGGATAACAATAATTCGTCAACAGAAATCTTTGTCGGGTCGTCAGAGGGGGTATAGAGGGATTTTTCATTTTCAATATTTCTTCAAAAATCCAATAAGTCTTGGCACGCAACATGGTGGGTTGCAGAATATCCATTTCCATCTGAATAACAATAATTCGTCGACAGAAATCATTGTCGGGTCGTCAGAGGGGGTATAGAGGGATTTTTCATTTTCAAAATGACTTCAAAAATCAAATATGACTTGGCACGCGTCATAGTGGGGTACAGAATATCCATTTCCATCTCAATAACAATAATTTGTTAACAGAAATCATTGTCGGGTCGTTAGAGGGTGTATAGAGGTATTTTTCATTTTCAATATTTCTTCAAAAATCCAATAAGACTTGGCACGCAACATGGTGGGTTGCAGAATATCCATTTCCATCTGAATAACAATAATTCGTCGACAGAAATCATTGTCGGGTCGTCAGAAGGGGTATAGAGGGATTTTTCATTTTCAAAATGACTTCTAAAATCAAATATGACTTGGCACGCGTCATAGTGGGGTACAGAATATCCATTTCCATCTCAATAACAATAATCTGTTAACAGAAATCATTGTCGGGTCGTCAGAGGGGGTATAGAGGGATTTTTCATTTTCAAAATTACCTCAAAATCAAATATGACTTGGCACGCATCATGGTGGGGTGCAGAATATCCATTTCTATCTAAATAACAATAATTCGTCAACAGAAATCTTTGTCGGGTCGTCAGAGGGGGTATAGAGGGATTTTTCATTTTCAAAATTTCTTCAAAAATCTAATAAGACTTGGCACGCAACATGGTCGGGTGCAGAATATTCATTACCATCTGGATAACGATAATTCGTCAACAGAAATTATTGTCGGGTCGTTAGAGGGGGTATAGAGGGATTTTTCATTTTCAATATTTCTTCAAAAATCCAATATGACTTGACACGCATCATGGTGGGGTGCAGAATATCCATTTCCATCTGAATAACAATAATTTGTCGACAGAAATCATTGTCGTGTCGTCAGAGGGGGTACAGAGGAATTTTTCATTTTCAAAATTACCTCCAAATGAAATATGACTTGGCACGCATCATGGTGGGGTGCAGAATATCCATTTCCATCTGAATAACAATAATTCGTCAACAGAAATCATTGACGGGTCGTTGGAGGGGGTATAGAGGGATTTTTCATTTTCAAAATTTCTTCAAAAATCTAATATGACTTGGCACGCATCATGGTGGGGTGCAAAATATCCATTGCCATCTGAATAACAATAATTTGTCAACACAAATCATTGTCGGGCCGTTAGAGGAGGTATAGAGGGATTTTTCATTTTCAAAATTACCTCAAAATCAAATATGACATGGCACGCAACATGGTGGAGTGCAGAATATTAATTTCCATCTGAATAACAATAATTCGTCATCAGAAATCATTGTCGGGTCGTCAGAGGGGGTATAGAGGGATTTTTATTTTCAAAATTACCTCAAAAATCTAATATGACTTGGCACGCGTCATGGTGGGATGCAGAATATCCATTTCCATCTGAATAACAATAATTTGTCAACAGAAATCATTGTCGGGTGGTTAGAGGGGGTATAGACGGATTTTTCATTTTCAATATTTCTTCAAAAATCCAATATGACTTGGCACGCATCATGGTGGGGTGCAAAATATCCATTTCCATCTGAATAACAATAATTTGTCAACAGAAATCATTGTCGGGTCGTTAGAGGGGGTATAGAGGGATTTTTCATTTTCAATATTTCTTCAAAAATCCAATATGACTTGGCACGCATCATGGTGGGGTGCAAAATATCCATTTCCATCTGAATAACAATAATTTGTCAACAGAAATCATTGTCGGGCCGTTAGAGGGGGTATAGAGGGATTTTTCATTTTCAAAATTACCTTAAAATCAAATATGACTTGGCACGCAACATGGTAGGGTGCAGAATATTCATTTCCATCTGGATAACAATAATTCGTCAACAGAAATCATTGTCGGTTCGTTAGAGGGTGTATAGAGGGATTTTTCATTTTCAATATTTCTTCAAAAATCCAATATGACTTGGCACGCATCATGGTGGGTTGCAGAATATCCAATTCCATCTGAATAACAATAATTCGTCGACAGAAATCATTGTCGGGTCGTCAGAGGGGGTATAGAGGGATTTTTCATTTTCAAAATGACTTCAAAAATCAAATATGACTTGGCACGCGTCATAGTGGGGTACAGAATATCCATTTCCATCTCAATAACATTAATTTGTTAACAGAAATCATTGTCGGGTCGTCAGAGGGGGTATAGAGGGATTTTTCATTTTCAAAATTACCTCAAAATCAAATATGACTTGGCACGCATCATGGTGGGGTGCAGAATATCCATTTCCATCTAAATAACAATAATTCGTCAACAGAAATCTTTGTCGGGTCGTCAGAGGGGTTATAGAGGGATTTTTCATTTTCACAATTTCTAAAAAATCTAATAAGACTTGGCACGCAACATGGTCGGGTGCAGAATATTCATTACCATCTGGATAACGATAATTCGTCAACAGAAATCATTGTCGGGTCGTTAGAGGGGGTATAGAGGGATTTTTCATTTTCAATATTTCTTCAAAAATCCAATATGACTTGACACGCATCATGGTGGGGTGCAGAATATCCATTTCCATCTGAATAACAATAATTTGTCGACAGAAATCATTGTCGGGTCGTCAGAGGGGGTACAGAGGGATTTTTCATTTTCAAAATTACCTCCAAATGAAATATGACTTGGCACGCATCATGGTGGGGTGCAGAATATCCATTTCCATCTGAATAACAATAATTCGTCAACAGAAATCATTGACGGGTCGTTGGAGGGGGTATAGAGGGATTTTTCATTTTCAAAATTTCTTCAAAAATCTAATATGACTTGGCACGCATCATGGTGGGGTGCAAAATATCCATTGCCATCTGAATAACAATAATTTGTCAACAGAAATCATTGTCGGGCCGTTAGAGGGGGTATAGAGGGATTTTTCATTTTCAAAATTACCTCAAAATCAAATATGACTTGGCACGCAACATGGTGGAGTGCAGAATATTAATTTCCATCTGAATAACAATAATTCGTCAACAGAAATTATTGTCGGGTCGGTTAGAGGGGGTATAGAGGGATTTTTCATTTTCAATATTTCTTCAAAAATCTAATATGACTTGGCACGCATCATGGTGGGATGCAGAATATCCATTATTATCTGAATAACAATAATTCGTCAACAGAACTCATTGTCGGGTCGTTAGAGGGTGTATAGAGGGATTTCTCATTTTCAAAATGACTTCAAAATTCAAATATGACTTGGCACGCATCATATTGGGGTACAGAATATCCATTTCCATCTCAATAACAATAATTTGTCATCAGAAATCATTGTCGGGTCGTCAGAGGGGGTATAGAGGGATTTTTATTTTCAAAATTACCTCAAAAATCTAATATGACTTGGCACGCATCATGGTGGGATGCAGAATATCCATTATTATCTGAATAACAATAATTCGTCAACAGAACTCATTGTCGGGTCGTTAGAGGGTGTATAGAGGGATTTCTCATTTTCAAAATGACTTCAAAATTCAAATATGACTTGGCACGCATCATATTGGGGTACAGAATATCCATTTCCATCTCAATAACAATAATTTGTCATCAGAAATCATTGTCGGGTCGTCAGAGGGGGTATAGAGGGATTTTTATTTTCAAAATTACCTCAAAAATCTAATATGACTTGGCACGCATCATGGTGGGGTGCAGAATATCCATTTCCATCTGAATAACAATAATTTGTCAACAGAAATCATTGTCGGGTCGTTAGAGGGGGTATAGAGGGATTTTTCATTTTCAATATTTCTTCAAAAATCCAATATGACTTGGCACGCATCATGGTGGGGTGCAAAATATCCATTTCCATCTGAATAACAATAATTTGTCAACAGAAATCATTGTCGGGCCGTTAGAGGGGGTATAGAGGGATTTTTCATTTTCAAAATTACCTCAAAATCAAATATGACTTGGCACGCAACATGGTGGGGTGCAGAATATTCATTTTCATCTGGATAACAATAATTCGTCAATAGAAATCATTGTCGGGTCGTCAGAGGGGGTATAGAGGGATTTTTCATTTTCAATATTTCTTCAAAAATCCAATATAACTTGGCACGCGTCATAGAGGGGTACAGAATATCCATTTCCATCTCAATAACAATAATTTGTTAACATAAATCATTGTCGGGTCGTCAGAGGGGGTATAGAGGAATTTTTCATTTTCAAAATTTCTTCAATATTCTAATATGACTTGGCACGCATCATGGTAGGGTACAGAATATCCATTTCCATCTCAATAACAATAATTTTTCAACAGAAATCATTGTCGGGTCATCAGAGGGGGTATAGAGGGATTTTTCATTTTCAAAATTACCTCAAAATCAAATATGACTTGTCACGCATCATAGTGGGGTGCAGAATATCCATTACCATCTGAATAACAATAATTCGTCAACAGAAATCATTGACGGGTCGTTGGAGGGGGTATAGAGGGATTTTTCATTTTCAAAATTTCTTTAAAATCTAATATGACTTGGCAAGCATCATGGTGGGGTGCCGAATATTCATTTCCATCTGGATAACAATAATTCGTCAACAGAAATCTTTGTCGGGTCGTCAGAGGGGGTATAGAGGGATTTTTCATTTTCAATATTTCTTCAAAAATCCAATAAGACTTGTCACGCAACATGGTGGGTTGCAGAATATCCATTTCCATCTGAATAACAATAATTCGTCGACAGAAATCATTGTCGGGTCGTCAGAGGGGGTATAGAGGGATTTTTCATTTTCAAAATGACTTCAAAAATCAAATATGACTTGGCACGCGTCATAGTGGGGTACAGAATATCCATTTCCATCTCAATAACAATAATTTGTTAACAGAAATCATTGTCGGGTCGTTAGAGGGTGTATAGAGGGATTTTTCATTTTCAATATTTCTTCAAAAATCCAATAAGACTTGGCACGCAACATGGTGGGTTGCAGAATATCCATTTCCATCTGAATAACAATAATTCGTCGACAGAAATCATTGTCGGGTCGTCAGAAGGGGTATAGAGGGATTTTTCATTTTCAAAATGACTTCAAAAATCAAATATGACTTGGCACGCGTCATAGTGGGGTACAGAATATCCATTTCCATCTCAATAACAATAATCTGTTAACAGAAATCATTGTCGGGTCGTCAGAGGGGGTATAGAGGGATTTTTCATTTTCAAAATTACCTCAAAATCAAATATGACTTGGCACGCATCATGGTGGGGTGCAGAATATCCATTTCTATCTAAATAACAATAATTCGTCAACAGAAATCTTTGTCGGGTCGTCAGAGGGGGTATAGAGGGATTTTTCATTTTCAAAATTTCTTCAAAAATCTAATAAGACTTGGCACGCAACATGGTCGGGTGCAGAATATTCATTACCATCTGGATAACGATAATTCGTCAACAGAAATCATTGTCGGGTCGTTAGAGGGGGTATAGAGGGATTTTTCATTTTCAATATTTCTTCAAAAATCCAATATGACTTGACACGCATCATGGTGGGGTGCAGAATATCCATTTCCATCTGAATAACAATAATTTGTCGACAGAAATCATTGTCGTGTCGTCAGAGGGGGTACAGAGGAATTTTTCATTTTCAAAATTACCTCCAAATGAAATATGACTTGGCACGCATCATGGTGGGGTGCAGAATATCCATTTCCATCTGAATAACAATAATTCGTCAACAGAAATCATTGACGGGTCGTTGGAGGGGGTATAGAGGGATTTTTCATTTTCAAAATTTCTTCAAAAATCTAATATGACTTGGCACGCATCATGGTGGGGTGCAAAATATCCATTGCCATCTGAATAACAATAATTTGTCAACACAAATCATTGTCGGGCCGTTAGAGGAGGTATAGAGGGATTTTTCATTTTCAAAATTACCTCAAAATCAAATATGACATGGCACGCAAAATGGTGGAGTGCAGAATATTAATTTCCATCTGAATAACAATAATTCGTCATCAGAAATCATTGTCGGGTCGTCAGAGGGGGTATAGAGGGATTTTTATTTTCAAAATTACCTCAAAAATCTAATATGACTTGGCACGCGTCATGGTGGGATGCAGAATATCCATTTCCATCTGAATAACAATAATTTGTCAACAGAAATCATTGTCGGGTCGTTAGAGGGGGTATAGACGGATTTTTCATTTTCAATATTTCTTCAAAAATCCAATATGACTTGGCACGCATCATGGTGGGGTGCAAAATATCCATTTCCATCTGAATAACAATAATTTGTCAACAGAAATCATTGTCGGGTCGTTAGAGGGGGTATAGAGGGATTTTTCATTTTCAATATTTCTTCAAAAATCCAATATGACTTGGCACGCATCATGGTGGGGTGCAAAATATCCATTTCCATCTGAATAACAATAATTTGTCAACAGAAATCATTGTCGGGCCGTTAGAGGGGGTATAGAGGGATTTTTCATTTTCAAAATTACCTTAAAATCAAATATGACTTGGCACGCAACATGGTAGGGTGCAGAATATTCATTTCCATCTGGATAACAATAATTCGTCAACAGAAATCATTGTCGGTTCGTTAGAGGGTGTATAGAGGGATTTTTCATTTTCAATATTTCTTCAAAAATCCAATATGACTTGGCACGCATCATGGTGGGTTGCAGAATATCCATTTCCATCTGAATAACAATAATTCGTCGACAGAAATCATTGTCGGGTCGTCAGAGGGGGTATAGAGGGATTTTTCATTTTCAAAATGACTTCAAAAATCAAATATGACTTGGCACGCGTCATAGTGGGGTACAGAATATCCATTTCCATCTCAATAACATTAATTTGTTAACAGAAATCATTGTCGGGTCGTCAGAGGGGGTATAGAGGGATTTTTCATTTTCAAAATTACCTCAAAATCAAATATGACTTGGCACGCATCATGGTGGGGTGCAGAATATCCATTTCCATCTAAATAACAATAATTCGTCAACAGAAATCTTTGTCGGGTCGTCAGAGGGGTTATAGAGGGATTTTTCATTTTCAAAATTTCTAAAAAATCTAATAAGACTTGGCACGCAACATGGTCGGGTGCAGAATATTCATTACCATCTGGATAACGATAATTCGTCAACAGAAATCATTGTCGGGTCGTTAGAGGGGGTATAGAGGGATTTTTCATTTTCAATATTTCTTCAAAAATCCAATATGACTTGACACGCATCATGGTGGGGTGCAGAATATCCATTTCCATCTGAATAACAATAATTTGTCGACAGAAATCATTGTCGGGTCGTCAGAGGGGGTACAGAGGGATTTTTCATTTTCAAAATTACCTCCAAATGAAATATGACTTGGCACGCATCATGGTGGGGTGCAGAATATCCATTTCCATCTGAATAACAATAATTCGTCAACAGAAATCATTGACGGGTCGTTGGAGGGGGTATAGAGGGATTTTTCATTTTCAAAATTTCTTCAAAAATCTAATATGACTTGGCACGCATCATGGTGGGGTGCAAAATATCCATTGCCATCTGAATAACAATAATTTGTCAACAGAAATCATTGTCCGGCCGTTAGAGGGGGTATAGAGGGATTTTTCATTTTCAAAATGACTTCAAAATTCAAATATGACTTGGCACGCATCATATTGGGGTACAGAATATCCATTTTCATCTCAATAACAATAATTTGTCATCAGAAATCATTGTCGGGTCGTCAGAGGGGGTATAGAGGGATTTTTATTTTCAAAATTACCTCAAAAATCTAATATGACTTGGCACGCATCATGGTGGGGTGCAGAATATCCATTTCCATCTGAATAACAATAATTTGTCAACAGAAATCATTGTCGGGTCGTTAGAGGGGGTATAGAGGGATTTTTCATTTTCAATATTTCTTCAAAAATCCAATATGACTTGGCACGCATCATGGTGGGGTGCAAAATATCCATTTCCATCTGAATAACAATAATTTGTCAACAGAAATCATTGTCGGGCCGTTAGAGGGGGTATAGAGGGATTTTTCATTTTCAAAATTACCTCAAAATCAAATATGACTTGGCACGCAACATGGTGGGGTGCAGAATATTCATTTCCATCTGGATAACAATAATTCCTCAACAGAAATCATTGTCGGGTCGTCAGAGGGGGTATAGAGGGATTTTTCATTTTCAATATTTCTTCAAAAATCCAATATGACCTGGCACGCGTCATAGAGGGGTACAGAATATCCATTTCCATCTCAATAACAATAACTTGTTAACATAAATCATTGTCGGGTCGTCAGAGGGGGTATAGAGGGATTTTTCATTTTCAAAATTACCTCAAAATCAAATATGACTTGGCACGCATCATGGTGGGGTGCAGAATATCCATTTCCATCTAAATAACAATAATTCGACAACAGAAATCATTGTCGGGTCGTCAGAGGGGGTATAGAGGGATTTTTCATTTTCAAAATGACTTCAAAAATCAAATATGACTTGGCACGCATCATAGTGGGGTACAGAATATCCATTTCCATCTGAATAACAATAATTTGTCGACAGAAATCATTGTCGGGTCGTCAGAGGGGGTACAGAGGAATTTTTCATTTTCAAAATTACCTCCAAATGAAATATGACTTGGCACGCATCATGGTGGGGTGCAGAATATCCATTTCCATCTGAATAACAATAATTCGTCAACAGAAATCATTGACGGGTCGTTGGAGGGGGTATAGAGGGATTTTTCATTTTAAAAATTACTTCAAAAATCTAATATGACTTGGCACGCATCATGGTGGGGTGCAAAATATCCATTGCCATCTGAATAACAATAATTTGTCAACAGAAATCATTGTCGGGCCGTTAGAGGGGGTATAGAGGGATTTTTCATTTTCAAAATTACCTCAAAATCAAATATGACTTGGCACGCAACATGGTGGAGTGCAGAATAATAATTTCCATCTGAATAACAATAATTCGTCAACAGAAATCATTGTCGGGTCGGTTAGAGGGGGTATAGAGGGATTTTGCATTTTCAATATTTCTTCAAAAATCTAATATGACTTGGCACGCATCATGGTGGGATGCAGAATATCCATTATTATCTGAATAACAATAATTCGTCAACAGAACTCATTGTCGGGTCGTTAGAGGGTGTATAGAGGGATTTCTCATTTTCAAAATGACTTCAAAATTCAAATATGACTTGGCACGCATCATATTGGGGTACAGAATATCCATTTCCATCTCAATAACAATAATTTGTCATCAGAAATCATTGTCGGGTCGTCAGAGGGGGTATAGAGGGATTTTTATTTTCAAAATTACCTCAAAAATCTAATATGACTTGGCACGCATCATGGTGGGGTGCAGAATATCCATTTCCATCTGAATAACAATAATTTGTCAACAGAAATCATTGTCGGGCCGTTAGAGGGGGTATAGAGGGATTTTTCATTTTCAATATTTCTTCAAAAATCCAATATGACTTGGCACGCATCATGGTGGGTTGCAGAATATCCATTTCCATCTGAATAACAATAATTCGTCGACAGAAATCATTGTCGGGTCGTCAGAGGGGGTATAGAGGGATTTTTCATTTTCAAAATGACTTCAAAAATCAAATATGACTTGGCACGCGTCATAGTGGGGTACAGAATATCCATTTCTATCTCAATAACATTAATTTGTTAACAGAAATCATTGTCGGGTCGTCAGAGGGGGTATAGAGGGATTTTTCATTTTCAAAATTACCTCAAAATCAAATATGACTTGGCACGCATCATTGTGGGGTGCAGAATATCCATTTCCATCTAAATAACAATAATTCGTCAACAGAAATCTTTGTCGGGTCGTCAGAGGGGTTATAGAGGGATTTTTCATTTTCAAAATTTCTTCAAAAATCTAATAAGACTTGGCACGCAACATGGTCGGGTGCAGAATATTCATTACCATCTGGATAACGATAATTCGTCAACAGAAATCATTGTCGGGTCGTTAGAGGGGGTATAGAGGGATTTTTCATTTTCAATATTTCTTCAAAAATCCAATATGACTTGACACGCATCATGGTGGGGTGCAGAATATCCATTTCCATCTGAATAACAATAATTTGTCGACAGAAATCATTGTCGGGTCGTCAGAGGGGGTACAGAGGGATTTTTCATTTTCAAAATTACCTCCAAATGAAATATGACTTGGCACGCATCATGGTGGGGTGCAGAATATTCATTTCCATCTGAATAACAATAATTCGTCAACAGAAATCATTGACGGGTCGTTGGAGGGGGTATAGAGGGATTTTTCATTTTCAAAATTTCTTCAAAAATCTAATATGACTTGGCACGCATCATGGTGGGGTGCAAAATATCCAATGCCATCTGAATAACAATAATTTGTCAACAGAAATCATTGTCGGGCCGTTAGAGGGGGTATAGAGGGATTTTTCATTTTCAAAATTACCTCAAAATCAAATATGACTCTGCACGCAACATAGTGGAGTGCAGAATATTAATTTCCATCTGAATAACAATAATTCGTCAACAGAAATTATTGTCGGGTCGGTTAGAGGGGGTATAAAGGGATTTTTCATTTTCAATATTTCTTCAAAAATCTAATATGACTTGGCACGCATCATGGTGGGGTGCAGAATATCCATTTCCATCTAAATAACAATAATTCGACAACAGAAATCATTGTCGGGTCGTCAGAGGGGGTATAGAGGGATTTTTCATTTTCAAAATGACTTCAAACATCAAATATGACTTGGCACGCATCATAGTGGGGTACAGAATATCCATTTCAATCTCAATAACAATAATTTGTTAACAGAAATCATTGTCGGGTCGTCAGAGGGGGTATAGAGGGATTTTTCATTTTCAAAATTTCTTCAAAAATCTAATAAGACTTGGCACGCAACATGGTCGGGTGCAGAATATTCATTACCATCTGTATAACGATAATTCGTCAACAGAAATCATTGTCGGGTCGTTAGAGGGGGTATAGAGGGATTTTTTATTTTCAAAATGACTTCAAAAATCAAATATGACTTGGCACGCATCATAGTGGGGTACAGAATATCCATTTCCATCTCAAAAACAATAATTTGTTAACAGAAATCATTTTCGGGTCGTCAGAGGGGGTACAGAGGGGGATTTTTCATTTTCAATATTTCTTCAAAAATCCAATATGACTTGGCACGCATCATGGTGGGGTGCAGAATATCTATTTCCATCTGAATAACAATAATTCGTCAACAGAAATCATTGTCGGGCCGTTAGAGGGGGTATAGAGGGATTTTTCATTTTCAAAATTACCTCAAAATCAAATATGACTTGGCACGCAACATGGTGGGGTGCAGAATATTCATTTTCATCTGAATAACAATAATTCGTCAACAGAAATCATTGTCGGGTCGTTAGAAGTGGTATAGAGGGACTTTTCATTTTCAATATTTCTTCAAAAATCCAATATGACTTGGCACGCATCATGGTGGGGTGCAGAATATCTATTTCCATCTAAATAACAATAATTCGTCAACAGAAATCATTGTCGGGTCGTCAGAGGGGGTATAGAGGGATTTTTCATTTTCAAAATGACTTCAAAAATCAAATATGACTTGGCACGCATCATAGTGGGGTACAGAATATCCATTTCCATCTCAGTAACAATAATTTGTTAACAGAAATCATTGTCGGGTCGTCAGAGGGGGTATAGAGGGATTTTTCATTTTCAAAATGACTTCAAAAATCAAATATGACTTGGCACGCATCATAGTGGGGTACAGAATATCCATTCCCATCTCAATAACAATAATTTGTTAACAGAAATCATTGTCGGGTCGTCAGAGGGGGTATGAAGGGATTTTTCATTTTCAAAATTACCTCAAAATCAAATATGACTTGGCACGCAACATGGTGGGGTGCAGAATATTCATTTCCATCTGAATAACAATAATTCAACAGAAATCATTGACGGGTCGTTGGAGGGGGTATAGAGGAATTTTCAATTTTCAAAATTTCTTCAATATTCTAATATGACTTGGCACGCATCATGGTAGGGTACAGAATATCCATTTCCATCTCAATAACAATAATTTTTCAACAGAAATCATTGTCGGGTCATCAGAGGGGGTATAGAGGGATTTTTCATTTTCAAAATTACCTCAAAATCAAATATGACTTGGCACGCATCATAGTGGGGTGCAGAATATCCATTCCCATCTGAATAACAATAATTCGTCAACAGAAATCATTGACGGGTCGTTGGAGGGGGTATAGAGGGATTTTTCATTTTCAAAATTTCTTCAAAATCTAATATGACTTGGCAAGCATCATGGTGGGGTGCAGAATATCCATTTCCATCTGAACAACAATAATTTGTCACCAGAAATTATTGTCGGGTCGTTAGAGGGGGTATAGAGGGATTTTTCATTTTCAATATTTCTTCAAAAATCCAATATGACTTGGCACGCATCATGGTGGGGTGCAAAATATCCATCTCCATCTGAATAACAATAATTTGTCCACAGAAATCATTGTCGGGCCGTTAGAGGGGGTATAGAGGGATTTTTCATTTTCAAAATTACCTCAAAATCAAATATGACTTGGCACGCAACATGGTGGGGTGCAGAATATTCATTTCCATCTGGATAACAATAATTCGTCAACAGAAATCATTGTCGGGTCGTCAGAGGGGGTATAGAGGGATTTTTCATTTTCAATATTTCTTCAAAAATCCAATATGACTTGGCACGCGTCATAGAGGGGTACAGAATACCCATTTCCATCTCAATAACAATGATTTGTTAACATAAATCATTGTCGGGTCGTCAGAGGGGGTATAGAGGGATTTTTCATTTTCAAAATTACCTCAAAATCAAATATGACTTGGCACGCATCATGGTGGAGTGCAGAATATCCATTTCCATCTAAATAACAATAATTCGTCAACAGAAATCATTGTCGGGTCGTCAGAGGGGGTATAGAGGGATTTTTTATTTTCAAAATGACTTCAAAAATCAAATATGACTTGGCACGCATCATAGTGGGGTACAGAATATCCATTTCCATCTCAAAAACAATAATTTGTTAACAGAAATCATTTTCGGGTCGTCAGAGGGGGTACAGAGGGGGATTTTTCATTTTCAATATTTCTTCAAAAATCCAATATGACTTGGCACGCATCATGGTGGGGTGCAGAATATCTATTTCCATCTGAATAACAATAATTCGTCAACAGAAATCATTGTCGGGCCGTTAGAGGGGGTATAGAGGGATTTTTCATTTTCAAAATTACCTCAAAATCAAATATGACTTGGCACGCAACATGGTGGGGTGCAGAATATTCATTTTCATCTGAATAACAATAATTCGTCAACAGAAATCATTGTCGGGTCGTTAGAGGTGGTATAGAGGGACTTTTCATTTTCAATATTTCTTCAAAAATCCAATATGACTTGGCACGCATCATGGTGGGGTGCAGAATATCTATTTCCATCTAAATAACAATAATTCGTCAACAGAAATCATTGTCGGGTCGTCAGAGGGGGTATAGAGGGATTTTTCATTTTCAAAATGACTTCAAAAATCAAATATGACTTGGCACGCATCATAGTGGGGTACAGAATATCCATTTCCATCTCAATAACAATAATTTGTTAACAGAAATCATTGTCGGGTCGTCAGAGGGGGTATAGAGGGATTTTTCATTTTCAAAATGACTTCAAAAATCAAATATGACTTGGCACGCATCATAGTGGGGTACAGAATATCCATTCCCATCTCAATAACAATAATTTGTTAACAGAAATCATTGTCGGGTCGTCAGAGGGGGTATGGAGGGATTTTTCATTTTCAAAATTACCTCAAAATCAAATATGACTTGGCACGCAACATAGTGGGGTGCAGAATATTCATTTCCATCTGAATAACAATAATTCGTCAACAGAAATCATTGACGGGTCGTTGGAGGGGGTATAGAGGAATTTTTAATTTTCAAAATTTCTTCAATATTCTAATATGACTTGGCACGCATCATGGTAGGGTACAGAATATCCATTTCCATCTCAATAACAATAATTTTTCAACAGAAATCATTGTCGGGTCATCAGAGGGGGTATAGAGGGATTTTTCATTTTCAAAATTACCTCAAAATCAAATATGACTTGGCACGCATCATAGTGGGGTGCAGAATATCCATTCCCATCTGAATAACAATAATTCGTCAACAGAAATCATTGACGGGTCGTTGGAGGGGGTATAGAGGGATTTTTCATTTTCAAAATTTCTTCAAAATCTAATATGACTTGGCAAGCATCATGGTGGGGTGCAGAATATCCATTTCCATCTGAACAACAATAATTTGTCACCAGAAATTATTGTCGGGTCGTTAGAGGGGGTATAGAGGGATTTTTCATTTTCAATATTTCTTCAAAAATCCAATATGACTTGGCACGCATCATGGTGGGGTGCAAAATATCCATTTCCATCTGAATAACAATAATTTGTCAACAGAAATCATTGTCGGGCCGTTAGAGGGGGTATAGAGGGATTTTTCATTTTCAAAATTACCTTAAAATCAAATATGACTTGGCACGCAACATGGTGGGGTGCAGAATATTCATTTCCATCTGGATAACAATAATTCGTCAACAGAAATCATTGTCGGGTCGTTAGAGGGTGTATAGAGGGATTTTTCATTTTCAATATTTCTTCAAAAATCCAATAAGACTTGGCACGCATCATGGTGGGTTGCAGAATATCCATTTCCATCTGAATAACAATAATTCGTCGACAGAAATCATTGTCGGGTCGTCAGAGGGGGTATAGAGGGATTTTTCATTTTCAAAACTACTTCAAAAATCAAATATGACTTGGCACGCGTCATAGTGGGGTACAGAATATCCATTTCCATCTCAATAACAATAATTTGTTAACAGAAATCATTGTCGGGTCGTCAGAGGGGGTATAGAGGGATTTTTCATTTTCAAAATTACCTCAAAATCAAATATGACTTGGCACGCATCATGGTGGGGTGCAGAATATCCATTTCTATCTAAATAACAATAATTCGTCAACAGAAATCATTGTCGGGTCGTTAGAGGGTGTATAGAGGGATTTTTCATTTTCAATATTTCTTCAAAAATCCAATAAGACTTGGCACGCATCATGGTGGGTTGCAGAATATCCATTTCCATCTGAATAACAATAATTCGTCGACAGAAATCATTGTCGGGTCGTCAGAGGGGGTATAGAGGGATTTTTCATTTTCAAAACTACTTCAAAAATCAAATATGACTTTGCACGCATCATGGTGGGGTGCAGAATATCCATTTCTATCTAAATAACAATAATTCGTCAACAGAAATCTTTGTCGGGTCGTCAGAGGGGGTATAGAGGGATTTTTCATTTTCAAAATTTCTTCAAAAATCTAATAAGACTTGGCACGCAACATGGTCGGGTGCAGAATATTCATTACCATCTGGATAACGATAATTCGTCAACAGAAATCATTGTCGGGTCGTTAGAGGGGGTATAGAGGGATTTTTCATTTTCAAAATTACCTCCAAATGAAATATGACTTGGCACGCATCATGGTGGGGTGCAGAATATCCATTTCCATCTGAATAACAATAATTCGTCAACAGAAATCATTGACGGGTCGTTGGAGGGGGTATAGAGGGATTTTTCATTTTAAAAATTTCTTCAAAAATCTAATATGACTTGGCACGCATCATGGTGGGGTGCAAAATATCCATTGCCATCTGAATAACAATAATTTGTCAACAGAAATCATTGTCGGGCCGTTAGAGGGGGTATAGAGGGATTTTTCATTTTCAAAATTACCTCAAAATCAAATATGACATGGCACGCAACATGGTGGAGTGCAGAATATTAATTTCCATCTGAATAACAATAATTCGTCAACAGAAATCATTGTCGGGTCGGTTAGAGGGGGTATAGAGGGATTTTTCATTTTCAATATTTCTTCAAAAATTTTAATATGACTTGGCACGCATCATGGTGGGATGCAGAATATCCATTATTATCTGAATAACAATAATTCGTCAACAGAACTCATTGTCGGGTCGTTAGAGGGTGTATAGAGGGATTTCTCATTTTCAAAATGACTTCAAAATTCAAATATGACTTGGCACGCATCATATTGGGGTACAGAATATCCATTTCCATCTCAATAACAATAATTTGTCATCAGAAATCATTGTCGGGTCGTCAGAGGGGGTATAGAGGGATTTTTATTTTCAAAATTACCTCAAAAATCTAATATGACTTGGCACGCATCATGGTGGGGTGCAGAATATCCATTTCCATCTGAATAACAATAATTTGTCAACAGAAATCATTGTCGGGTCGATAGAGGGGGTATAGAGGGATTTTTCATTTTCAATATTTCTTCAAAAATCCAATATGACTTGGCACGCATCATGGTGGGGTGCAAAATATCCATTTCCATCTGAATAACAATAATTTGTCAACAGAAATCATTGTCGGGCCGTTAGAGGGGGTATAGAGGGATTTTTCATTTTCAAAATTACCTCAAAATCAAATATGACTTGGCACGCAACATGGTGGGGTGCAGAATATTCATTTTCATCTGGATAACAATAATTCGTCAATAGAAATCATTGTCGGGTCGTCAGAGGGGGTATAGAGGGATTTTTCATTTTCAATATTTCTTCAAAAATCCAATATAACTTGGCACGCGTCATAGAGGGGTACAGAATATCCATTTCCATCTCAATAACAATAATTTGTTAACATAAATCATTGTCGGGTCGTCAGAGGGGGTATAGAGGAATTTTTCATTTTCAAAATTTCTTCAATATTCAAATATGACTTGGCACGCATCATGGTAGGGTACAGAATATCCATTTCCATCTCAATAACAATAATTTTTCAACAGAAATCATTGTCGGGTCATCAGAGGGGGTATAGAGGGATTTTTCATTTTCAAAATTACCTCAAAATCAAATATGACTTGTCACGCATCATAGTGGGGTGCAGAATATCCATTACCATCTGAATAACAATAATTCGTCAACAGAAATCATTGACGGGTCGTTGGAGGGGGTATAGAGGGATTTTTCATTTTCAAAATTTCTTTAAAATCTAATATGACTTGGCAAGCATCATGGTGGGGTGCAGAATATCCATTTCCATCTGAACAACAATAATTTGTCACCAGAAATTATTGTCGGGTCGTTAGAGGGGGTATAGAGGGATTTTTCATTTTCAATATTTCTTCAAAAATCCAATATGACTTGGCACGCATCATTATGGGGTGCAAAATATCCATTTCCATCTGAATAACAATAATTTGTCAACAGAAATCATTGTCGGGCCGTTAGAGGGGGTATAGAGGGATTTTTCATTTTCAAAATTACCTTAAAATCAAATATGACTTGGCACGCAACATGGTGGGGTGCAGAATATTCATTTCCATCTGGATAACAATAATTTGTCAACAGAAATCATTGTCGGGTCGTTAGAGGGGGTATAGAGGGATTTCTCATTTTCAAAATTACCTCAAAATCAAATATGACTTGGCACGCAACATGGTGGGGTGCAGAATATTCATTTCCATCTGGATAACAATAATTCGTCAACAGAAATCTTTTTCGGGTCGTCAGAGGGGGTATAGAGGGATTTTTCATTTTCAATATTTCTTCAAAAATCCAATAAGACTTGGCACGCAACATGGTGGGTTGCAGAATATCCATTTCCATCTGAATAACAATAATTCGTCGACAGAAATCATTGTCGGGTCGTCAGAGGGGGTATAGAGGGATTTTTCATTTTCAAAATGACTTCAAAAATCAAATATGACTTGGCACGCGTCATAGTGGGGTACAGAATATCCATTTCCATCTCAATAACAATAATTTGTTAACAGAAATCATTGTCGGGTCGTTAGAGGGTGTATAGAGGGATTTCTCATTTTCAATATTTCTTCAAAAATCCAATAAGACTTGGCACGCAACATGGTGGGTTGCAGAATATCCATTTCCATCTGAATAACAATAATTCGTCGACAGAAATCATTGTCGGGTCGTCAGAAGGGGTATAGAGGGATTTTTCATTTTCAAAATGACTTCAAAAATCAAATATGACTTGGCACGCGTCAAAGTGGGGTACAGAATATCCATTTCCATCTCAATAACAATAATTTGTTAACAGAAATCATTGTCAGGGTCGTCAGAGGGGGTATAGAGGGATTTTTCATTTTCAAAATTACCTCAAAATCAAATATGACTTGGCACGCATCATGGTGGGGTGCAGAATATCCATTTCTATCTAAATAACAATAATTCGTCAACAGAAATCTTTGTCGGGTCGTCAGAGGGGGTATAGAGGGATTTTTCATTTTCAAAATTTCTTCAAAAATCTAATAAGACTTGGCACGCAACATGGTCGGGTGCAGAATATTCATTACCATCTGGATAACGATAATTCGTCAACAGAAATCATTGTCGGGTCGTTAGAGGGGGTATAGAGGGATTTTTCATTTTCAATATTTCTTCAAAAATCCAATATGACTTGACACGCATCATGGTGGGGTGCAGAATATCCATTTCCATCTGAATAACAATAATTTGTCGACAGAAATCATTGTCGTGTCGTCAGAGGGGGTACAGAGGAATTTTTCATTTTCAAAATTACCTCCAAATGAAATATGACTTAGCACGCATCATGGTGGGGTGCAGAATATCCATTTCCATCTGAATAACAATAATTCGTCAACAGAAATCATTGACGGGTCGTTGGAGGGGGTATAGAGGGATTCTTCATTTTCAAAATTTCTTCAAAAATCTAATATGACTTGGCACGCATCATGGTGGGGTGCAAAATATCCATTGCCATCTGAATAACAATAATTTGTCAACACAAATCATTGTCGGGCCGTTAGAGGAGGTATAGAGGGATTTTTCATTTTCAAAATTACCTCAAAATCAAATATGACATGGCACGCAACATGGTGGAGTGCAGAATATTAATTTCCATCTGAATAACAATAATTCGTCATCAGAAATCATTGTCGGGTCGTCAGAGGGGGTATAGAGGGATTTTTATTTTCAAAATTACCTCAAAAATCTAATATGACTTGGCACGCGTCATGGTGGGATGCAAAATATCCATTTCCATCTGAATAACAATAATTTGTCAACAGAAATCATTGTCGGGTCGTTAGAGGGGGTATAGACGGATTTTTCATTTTCAATATTTCTTCAAAAATCCAATATGACTTGGCACGCATCATGGTGGGGTGCAAAATATCCATTTCCATCTGAATAACAATAATTTGTCAACAGAAATCATTGTCGGGCCGTTAGAGGGGGTATAGAGGGATTTTTCATTTTCAAAATTACCTCAAAATCAAATATGACTTGGCACGCAACATGGTGGGGTGCAGAATATTCAATTTCATCTGGATAACAATAATTCGTCAACAGAAATCATTGACGGGTCGTTGGAGGGGGTATAGAGGGATTTTTCATTTTCAAAATTTCTTCAAAAATCTAATAAGACTTGGCACGCAACATGGTCGGGTGCAGAATATTCATTACCATCTGGATAACGATAATTCGTCAACAGAAATCATTGTCGGGTCGTTAGAGGGGGTATAGAGGGATTTTTCATTTTCAATATTTCTTCAAAAATCCAATATGACTTGGCACGCATCATGGTGGGGTGCAAAATATCCATTGCCATCTGAATAACAATAATTTGCCAACAGAAATCATTGTCGGGCCGTTAGAGGGGGTATAGAGGGATTTTTCATTTTCAAAATTACCTCAAAATCAAATATGACTTGGCACGCAACATGGTGGAGTGCAGAATATTAATTTCCATCTGAATAACAATAATTCGTCAACAGAAATCATTGTCGGGTCGGTTAGAGGGGGTATAGAGGGATTTTTCATTTTCAAAATTTCTTCAAAATCTAATATGACTTGGCAAGCATCATGGTGGGGTGCAGAATATCAATTTCCATCTGAACAGCAATAATTTGTCACCAGAAATCATTGTCGGGTCGTTAGAGGGGGTATAGAGGGATTTTTCATTTTCAATATTTCTTCAATATTCTAATATGACTTGGCATGCATCATGGTAGGGTACAGAATATCCATTTCCATCTCAATAACAATAATTTTTCAACAGAAATCATTGTCGGGTCGTCAGAGGGGGTATAGAGGGATTTTTCATTTTCAAAATTACCTCAAAATCAAATATGACTTGGCACGCATCATAGTGGGGTGCAGAATATCCATTCCCATCTGAATAACAATGATTCGACAACAGAAATCATTGACGGGTCGTTGGAGGGGGTATAGAGGGATATTTCATTTTCAAAATTTCTTCAAAAATCTAATATGACTTGGCACGCATCATGTTGGTGTGCAGAATATCCATTTCCATCTGAACAACAATAATTTGTATTCAGAAATCATTGTCGGGTCGTTAGAGGGGGTATAGAGGGATATTTCATTTTCAAAATTTCTTCAAAAATCTAATATGACTTGGCACGCATCATGGTGGAGTGCAAAATATCCATTTCCATCTGAATAACAATAATTTGTCAACAGAAATCATTGTCGGGCCGTTAGAGGGGGTATAGAGGGATTTTTCATTTTCAATATTTCTTCAAAAATCCAATATGACTTGGCACGCATCATGGTGGGGTGCAAAATATCCATTGCCATCTGAATAACAATAATTTGCCAACAGAAATCATTGTCGGGCCGTTAGAGGGGGTATAGAGGGATTTTTCATTTTCAAAATTACCTCAAAATCAAATATGACTTGGCACGCAACATGGTGGAGTGCAGAATATTAATTTCCATCTGAATAACAATAATTCGTCAACAGAAATCATTGTCGGGTCGGTTAGAGGGGGTATAGAGGGATTTTTCATTTTCAAAATTTCTTCAAAATCTAATATGACTTGGCAAGCATCATGGTGGGGTGCAGAATATCAATTTCCATCTGAACAGCAATAATTTGTCACCAGAAATCATTGTCGGGTCGTTAGAGGGGGTATAGAGGGATTTTTCATTTTCAATATTTCTTCAATATTCTAATATGACTTGGCATGCATCATGGTAGGGTACAGAATATCCATTTCCATCTCAATAACAATAATTTTTCAACAGAAATCATTGTCGGGTCGTCAGAGGGGGTATAGAGGGATTTTTCATTTTCAAAATTACCTCAAAATCAAATATGACTTGGCACGCATCATAGTGGGGTGCAGAATATCCATTCCCATCTGAATAACAATGATTCGACAACAGAAATCATTGACGGGTCGTTGGAGGGGGTATAGAGGGATATTTCATTTTCAAAATTTCTTCAAAAATCTAATATGACTTGGCACGCATCATGTTGGTGTGCAGAATATCCATTTCCATCTGAACAACAATAATTTGTATTCAGAAATCATTGTCGGGTCGTTAGAGGGGGTATAGAGGGATATTTCATTTTCAAAATTTCTTCAAAAATCTAATATGACTTGGCACGCATCATGGTGGAGTGCAAAATATCCATTTCCATCTGAATAACAATAATTTGTCAACAGAAATCATTGTCGGGTCGTCAGAGGGGGTATAGAGGAATTTTTCATTTTCAAAATTTCTTCAAAAATCTAATAAGACTTGGCACGCAACATGGTCGGGTGCAGAATATTCATTACCATCTGGATAACGATAATTTGTCAACAGAAATCATTGTCGGGTCGTTAGAGAGGGTATAGAGGGATTTTTCATTTTCAATATTTCTTCAAAAATCCAATATGACTTGGCACGCATCATGGTGGGGTGCAAAATATCCATTGCCATCTGAATAACAATAATTTGTCAACAGAAATCATTGTCGGGCCGTTAGAGGGGGTATAGAGGGATTTTTCATTTTCAAAATTACCTCAAAATCAAATATGACTTGGCACGCAACATGGTGGAGTGCAGAATATTAATTTCCATCTGAATAACAATAATTCGTCAACAGAAATCATTGTCGGGTAAGTTAGAGGGGGTATAGAGGGATTTTTCATTTTCAATATTTCTTCAAAAATCCAATATGACTTGGCACGCATCATGGTGGGATGCAGAATATCCATTATTATCTGAATAACAATAATTCGTCAACAGAACTCATTGTCGGGTCGTTAGAGGGTGTATAGAGGGATTTCTCATTTTCAAAATGACTTCAAAATTCAAATATGACTTGGCACGCATCATAATGGGGTACAGAATATCCATTTCCATCTTAATAACAATAATTTGTCATCAGAAATCATTGTCGGGTCGTCAGAGGGGGTATAGAGGGATTTTTATTTTCAAAATTACCTCAAAAATCTAATATGACTAGGCACGCATCATGGTGGGGTGCAGAATATCCATTTCCATCTGAATAACAATAATTTGTCAACAGAAATCATTGTCGGGTCGTCAAAGGGGGTATAGAGGGACTTTTCATTTTCAAAATGACTTCAAAAATCAAATATGACTTGGCACGCATCATAGTGGGGTACAGAATATCCATTTCCATCTGAATAACAGTAATTTGTTAACAGAAATCATTGTTGGGTCGTCAGAGGGGGTATAGAGGGATTTTTCATTTTCAAAATTACCTCAAAATCATATATGACTTGGCACGCATCATAGTGGGTTGCAGAATATCCATTTCCATCTGAATAACAATAATTCGTAAACAGAAATCATTGACGGGTCGTTGGAGGGGGTATAGAGGGATTATTCATTTTCAAAATTTCTTCAAAAATCTAATATGACTTGGCAAGCATCATGGTGGGGTGCAGAATATCCATTTCCATCTGAATAACAATAATTCGTCGACAGAAATCATTGTTGGGTCGTCAGAGGGGGTATAGAGGGATATTTCATTTTCAAAATTTCTTCAAAAATCTAATATGACTTGGCACGCATCATTGTCCCGACTTGTATCGACTTGTCCCGACTTGTTCTGACTTGTCCCGACTTGTTTCTACTTATTCCAAATTGTCTTGACTTGTCCCGACTTTTCCCGACTTGTCCCGATTTGTCCCGACTTTTACCGACTTGTACCGACTTGTTCTGGAATGTCCAAACTTGTCTCGACTTGTACCGACTTGTCTCGACTTGTCTCGACTTGTCCCGACTTGTTCCGACTTGTCCCGAATTGTCCCGACTTGTTTCGACTTGTTTCGACTTGCCCTGACTTGCCCTGACTTGTCCTGACTTGTCACGACTTGTTCCGTTTTGTCCCGACTTGTCCCGACTTGTCCCGACTTGTCCCGACTTGTCCCGACTTGTCCCGACTTGTCCTGACTTGTCCCGACTTGTTTCTACTTATTCCAAATTGTCTTGACTTGTCCCGACTTTTCCCGACTTGTCCCGATTTGTCCCGACTTTTACCGACTTGTACCGACTTGTCCCGGATTGTCCAAACTTGTCTCGACTTGTACCGACTTGTCTCGACTTGTCTCGACTTGTCCCGACTTGTTCCGACTTGTCCCGAATTGTCCCGACTTGTTTCGACTTGTTTCGACTTGCCCTGACTTGTCCTGACTTGTCACGACTTGTTCCGTTTTGTCCCGACTTGTCCTGACAGGTCCCGACTTGTCCGGGCTTGTCCTGGCTTGTTTCGACTTGTCCCGACTTGTCCCGACTTGTCCCGACTTGTCCCGACTTGTCCCGGAATGTCCAAATTTGTACCGACTTGTCCCGACATGTACCGACTTGTCCCGACTTGTCCCGGATTGTCCAAACTTGTCTCGACCAGTCCCGACATGTCCCGACTTGTCCCGACTTGTCCCGACTTGTCCCGACTTGTACCGACTTGTCCCGACTTGTCCCGGATTGTCCAAAATTGTCCCGACTTGTATCGACTTGTCTCGACTTGTCCCGACTTGTCCCGACTTGTCCTGACTTGTCCCGACTTGTTTCTACTTATTCCAAATTGTCGTGACTTGTCCCGACTTGTACCGACTTGTCCCGACTTGTCCCGACTTGTACTGACTTTTCCCGACTTGTCCCGGATTGTCCAAACTTGTCTCGACTTGTTCCGACTTGTCCTGACTTGTCCCGACTTGTTTCGACTTGTCCCGACTTGTCTCGACTTGTCCCGACTTGTCCTGACTTGTCCCGACTTGTATCGACTTGTCCTGACTTGTCACGACTTGTGCCGACTTGTCCCGACTTGTCCCAACTTGTCCCGACTTGTCCCGACTTGTCCAGACTTGTCCTGACTTGTCCTGACTTGTCCCGACTTGTCCCGACTCGTCTCTACTTGTTCTGACTTGTCACGTCTTGTTCCGACTTGTCCTGATTTGTCCAGACTTGTCCCGACTTGTCCCGACTTGTTCTGACTTGTTCTAACTTGTAACGTCATGTCTCGACTTGTCCTGACTTGTTCCGACTTGGCCCGACTTGTCCCGACTTGTCCCCACTTGTTCCGACTTGTCCCGACTTGTCCTGACTTGTCCCGACTTGTATCGACTTGTCCTGACTTGTCACGACTTGTACCGACTTGTCCCGACTTGTCCCAACTTGACCCGACTTGTCCAGACTTGTGCTGACTTGTCCCGACTTGTCCAGACTTGTCCCGACTTGTCCTGACTTGTCCCGACTTGTCCCGACTCGTCTCGACTTGTTCTGACTTGTCACGTCTTGTCCCGACTTGTCCCGACTTGTCCAGACTTGTCCCGACTTGTCCCGACTTCTTCTGACTAGTTCTAACTTGTAACGTCATGTCTCGACTTGTTCCGACTTTGCCCGACTTGTACCGACTTGTCCCGACTTGTCCCGACTTGTCCCGACTTGTCCCGACTTGTCCCGACTTGTCCCGACTTGTCCCGACTTGTCCCGACTTGTCCAGACTTGTCCCGACTTGTCCTGACTTGTCCCGACTTGTTCTGACTTGTCCCGACTTGTATAGACTTGTCCCGACTTGTGCCGACTTGTCCCGACTTGTACCGACTTGTCCAGACTTGTTCCGACTTGTCCTGACTTGTACCGACTTGTCCCGACTCGTCTCGACTTGTTCTGACTTGTCACGTCTTGTTCCGACTTGTCCCGGCTTGTCCAGACTTGTCCCGACTTGTTCTGACTTGTTCTAACTTGTAACGTCATGTCTCGACTTGTTCCGACTTGGCCCGACTTGTCCCGACTTGTCCCCACTTGTTCCGACTTGTCCCGAATTGTCCCGACTTGTCCTGACCTGTCCCGACTTTTACCGACTTGTCCCATTTTGTCCCAACTTGTCCCGACTTGTCCCGACCTGTCCCGACTTTTCCCGACTTGTCCCGACTTGTCCCGACTTGTCCTAACTTGCCCCGACTTGTCCATACTTGTCCCGACTTGTCCCGAATTGTTCTGACTTGTTTTAACTTGAAACGTCATGTCTCGACTTGTTCTGACTTGTTCTGACTTGTTCCGACTTGTACCGACTTGTCCCGACTTGTCCCGACTTGTCCCGACTTGTCCCGACTTGTCCCGACTTGTCCAGACTTGTCCCGACTTGTCCTGACTTGTCCCGACTTGTCCCGACTCGTCTAGACTTTTTCTGACTTGTCACGTCTTGTCCCGACTTGTCCCGACTTGTCCAGACTTGTCCTGACTTGTACCGACTTGTCCCGACTTGTCCAGACTTGTCCTGACTTGTCCTGACTTGTCCCGACTTGTCCCGAATCGTCTCGACTTGTTCTGACTTGTCACGTCTTGTTCCGACTTGTCCCGACTTGTCCAGACTTGTCCCGACTTGTCCCGACTTGTTCTGACTTGTTCTAACTTGTAACGTCATGTCTCGACTTGTCCTGACTTGTTCCGACTTGTCCCGAATTGTCCCGACTTGTCCCCACTTGTTCCGACTTGTCCCGAATTGTCCCGACTTGTCCTTACCTGTCCCGACTTTTACCGACTTGTCCCATTTTGTCCCGACTTGTCCCGACTTGTCCCGACCTGTCCCGACTTTTCCCGACTTGTCCCGACTTGTCCTAACTTACTCCGACTTGTCCATATTTGTCCCGACTTGACCCGACTTGTTCTGACTTCTTCTAACTTGTAACGTCATGTCTCGACTTGTCCTGACTTGTTCCGACTTGGCCCGACTTGTACCGACTTGTCCCGACTTGTCCCGACTTGTCCCGACTTGTCCCGACTTGTCCAGACTTGTCCCGACTTGTCCTGACTTGTCCCGACTTGTCCCGACTCGTCTAGACTTTTTCTGACTTGTCACGTCTTGTCCCGACTTGTCCCGGTTTGTCCAGACTTGTCCCGACTTGTCCTGACTTGTCCCGACTTGTCCCGACTCGTCTAGACTTTTTCTGACTTGTCACGTCTTGTCCCGACTTGTCCCGACTTGTCCAGACTTGTCCCGACTTGTACCGACTTGTCGTGACTTGTCCCGACTTGTACCGACTTGTCCCGTCTTGTCCCGACTTGTCCCGACTTGTACTGACTTTTCCCGACTTGTCCCGGATTGTCCAAACTTGTCCCGACTTGTTCCGACTTGTCCTGACTTGTCCCGACTTGTTTCGACTTGTCCCGACTTGTCTCGACTTGTCCCGACTTGTCCTGACTTGTCCCGACTTGTATCGACTTGTCCTGACTTGTCACGACTTGTACCGACTTGTCCAACTTGTCCAAACTTGTCCCGACTTGTCCAGACTTGTCCTGACTTGTCCCGACTTGTTTCGACTTGTCCCGACTTGTATCGACTTGTCCTGACTTGTCACGACTTGTACCGACTTGTCCCGACTTGTTTCAACTTGTTTCGACTTGTCCCGACTTGTCCCGACTTAAACCGAATTGTCCAAATTTGTACCGACTTGTACCGACTTGTCGTGACTTGTTCCGACTTGTACCGACTTGTCCCGACTTGTCCCGACTTGTCCCGACTTGTACTGACTTTTCCCGACTTGTCCCGGATTGTCCAAACTTGTCCCGACTTGTTCCGACTTGTCCTGACTTGTCCCGACTTGTTTCGACTTGTCTTGACTTGTCTCGACTTGTCCCGACTTGTCCTGACTTGTCCCGACTTGTATCGACTTGTCCTGACTTGTCACGACTTGTACCGACTTGTCCAACTTGTCCAAACTTGTCCCGACTTGTCCAGACTTGTCCTGACTTGTCCCGACTTGTCCAGACTTGTCCCGACCTGTCCTGACTTGTCTTGACTTGCCCCGACTCGTCTCGACTTGTTCTGACTTGTCACGTCTTGTCCCGACTTGTTCCGACTTGTCCAGACTTGTCCCGACTTGTCCCGACTTGTTCTGACTTGTTCTAACTTGTAACGTCATGTCTCGACTTGTCCTGACTTGTTCCGACTTGGCCCGACTTGTACCGACTTGTCCCGACTTGTCCCGACTTGTCCCGACTTGTTCTGACTTGTTCTAACTTGTAACGTCATCTCTCGACTTGTCCTGACTTGTTCCGACTTGGCCCGACTTGTCCCGACTTGTCCCAACTTGTCCCGACTCGTCCCGACTTGTCCAGACTTGTCCTGACTTGTCCCGACTTGTCCCGACTTGTCCCGACCAGTCCCGACTTTTCCCGACTTGTCCCGACTTGTCCCGACTTGTCCCGACTTGTCCTAACTTGCCCCGACTTGTCCATACTTGTCCCGACTTGTTCCGACTTGTTCTGACTTGTTCTAACTTGTAACGTCATGTCTCGACTTGTCCTGACTTGTTCCGACTTGGCCCGACTTGTACCGACTTGTCCCGACTTGTCCCGACTTGTCCCGACTTGTTCTGACTTGTTCTAACTTGTAACGTCATGTCTCGACTTGTCCTGACTTGTTCCGACTTGGCCCGACTTGTCCCGACTTGTCCCCACTTGTTCCGACTTGTCCCGACTTGTCCTGACTTGTCCCGACTTGTATCGACTTGTCCTGACTTGTCACGACTTGTACCGACTTGTCCCGACTTGTCCCAACTTGACCCGACTTGTCCAGACTTGTGCTGACTTGTCCCGACTTGTCCAGACTTGTCCCGACTTGTCCTGACTTGTCCCGACTTGTCCCGACTCGTCTCGACTTGTTCTGACTTGTCACGTCTTGTCCCGACTTGTCCCGACTTGTCCAGACTTGTCCCGACTTGTCCCGACTTCTTCTGACTAGTTCTAACTTGTAACGTCATGTCTCGACTTGTTCCGACTTTGCCCGACTTGTACCGACTTGTCCCGACTTGTCCCGACTTGTCCCGACTTGTCCCGACTTGTCCCGACTTGTCCCGACTTGTCCCGACTTGTCCAGACTTGTCCCGACTTGTCCTGACTTGTCCCGACTTGTTCTGACTTGTCCCGACTTGTATAGACTTGTCCCGACTTGTGCCGACTTGTCCCGACTTGTACCGACTTGTCCAGACTTGTTCCGACTTGTCCTGACTTGTACCGACTTGTCCCGACTCGTCTCGACTTGTTCTGACTTGTCACGTCTTGTTCCGACTTGTCCCGGCTTGTCCAGACTTGTCCCGACTTGTTCTGACTTGTTCTAACTTGTAACGTCATGTCTCGACTTGTTCCGACTTGGCCCGACTTGTCCCGACTTGTCCCCACTTGTTCCGACTTGTCCCGAATTGTCCCGACTTGTCCTGACCTGTCCCGACTTTTACCGACTTGTCCCATTTTGTCCCAACTTGTCCCGACTTGTCCCGACCTGTCCCGACTTTTCCCGACTTGTCCCGACTTGTCCCGACTTGTCCTAACTTTCCCCGACTTGTCCATACTTGTCCCGACTTGTCCCGAATTGTTCTGACTTGTTTTAACTTGAAACGTCATGTCTCGACTTGTTCTGACTTGTTCTGACTTGTTCCGACTTGTACCGACTTGTCCCGACTTGTCCCGACTTGTCCCGACTTGTCCCGACTTGTCCCGACTTGTCCCGACTTGTCCAGACTTGTCCCGACTTGTCCTGACTTGTCCCGACTTGTCCCGACTCGTCTAGACTTTTTCTGACTTGTCACGTCTTGTCCCGACTTGTCCCGACTTGTCCAGACTTGTCCTGACTTGTACCGACTTGTCCCGACTTGTCCAGACTTGTCCTGACTTGTCCTGACTTGTCCCGACTTGTCCCGAATCGTCTCGACTTGTTCTGACTTGTCACGTCTTGTTCCGACTTGTCCCGACTTGTCCAGACTTGTCCCGACTTGTCCCGACTTGTTCTGACTTGTTCTAACTTGTAACGTCATGTCTCGACTTGTCCTGACTTGTTCCGACTTGTACCGAATTGTCCCGACTTGTCCCCACTTGTTCCGACTTGTCCCGAATTGTCCCGACTTGTCCTTACCTGTCCCGACTTTTACCGACTTGTCCCATTTTGTCCCGACTTGTCCCGACTTGTCCCGACCTGTCCCGACTTTTCCCGACTTGTCCCGACTTGTCCTAACTTACTCCGACTTGTCCATATTTGTCCCGACTTGACCCGACTTGTTCTGACTTCTTCTAACTTGTAACGTCATGTCTCGACTTGTCCTGACTTGTTCCGACTTGGCCCGACTTGTACCGACTTGTCCCGACTTGTCCCGACTTGTCCCGACTTGTCCCGACTTGTCCAGACTTGTCCCGACTTGTCCTGACTTGTCCCGACTTGTCCTGACTTGTCCCGACTTGTCCCGACTCGTCTAGACTTTTTCTGACTTGTCACGTCTTGTCCCGACTTGTCCCGGTTTGTCCAGACTTGTCCCGACTTGTCCTGACTTGTCCCGACTTGTCCCGACTCGTCTAGACTTTTTCTGACTTGTCACGTCTTGTCCCGACTTGTCCCGACTTGTCCAGACTTGTCCCGACTTGTACCGACTTGTCGTGACTTGTCCCGACTTGTACCGACTTGTCCCGTCTTGTCCCGACTTGTCCCGACTTGTACTGACTTTTCCCGACTTGTCCCGGATTGTCCAAACTTGTCCCGACTTGTTCCGACTTGTCCTGACTTGTCCCGACTTGTTTCGACTTGTCCCGACTTGTCTCGACTTGTCCCGACTTGTCCTGACTTGTCCCGACTTGTATCGACTTGTCCTGACTTGTCACGACTTGTACCGACTTGTCCAACTTGTCCAAACTTGTCCCGACTTGTCCAGACTTGTCCTGACTTGTCCCGACTTGTTTCGACTTGTCCCGACTTGTATCGACTTGTCCTGACTTGTCACGACTTGTACCGACTTGTCCCGACTTGTTTCAACTTGTTTCGACTTGTCCCGACTTGTCCCGACTTAAACCGAATTGTCCAAATTTGTACCGACTTGTACCGACTTGTCGTGACTTGTTCCGACTTGTACCGACTTGTCCCGACTTGTCCCGACTTGTCCCGACTTGTACTGACTTTTCCCGACTTGTCCCGGATTGTCCAAACTTGTCCCGACTTGTTCCGACTTGTCCTGACTTGTCCCGACTTGTTTCGACTTGTCTTGACTTGTCTCGACTTGTCCCGACTTGTCCTGACTTGTCCCGACTTGTTCTGACTTGTTCTAACTTGTAACGTCATCTCTCGACTTGTCCTGACTTGTTCCGACTTGGCCCGACTTGTCCCGACTTGTCCCAACTTGTCCCGACTCGTCCCGACTTGTCCAGACTTGTCCTGACTTGTCCCGACTTGTCCCGACTTGTCCCGACCAGTCCCGACTTTTCCCGACTTGTCCCGACTTGTCCCGACTTGTCCCGACTTGTCCTAACTTGCCCCGACTTGTCCATACTTGTCCCGACTTGTTCCGACTTGTTCTGACTTGTTCTAACTTGTAACGTCATGTCTCGACTTGTCCTGACTTGTTCCGACTTGGCCCGACTTGTACCGACTTGTCCCGACTTGTCCCGACTTGTCCCGACTTGTTCTGACTTGTTCTAACTTGTAACGTCATGTCTCGACTTGTCCTGACTTGTTCCGACTTGGCCCGACTTGTCCCGACTTGTCCCCACTTGTTCCGACTTGTCCCGACTTGTCCTGACTTGTCCCGACTTGTATCGACTTGTCCTGACTTGTCACGACTTGTACCGACTTGTCCCGACTTGTCCCAACTTGACCCGACTTGTCCAGACTTGTGCTGACTTGTCCCGACTTGTCCAGACTTGTCCCGACTTGTCCTGACTTGTCCCGACTTGTCCCGACTCGTCTCGACTTGTTCTGACTTGTCACGTCTTGTCCCGACTTGTCCCGACTTGTCCAGACTTGTCCCGACTTGTCCCGACTTCTTCTGACTAGTTCTAACTTGTAACGTCATGTCTCGACTTGTTCCGACTTTGCCCGACTTGTACCGACTTGTCCCGACTTGTCCCGACTTGTCCCGACTTGTCCCGACTTGTCCCGACTTGTCCCGACTTGTCCCGACTTGTCCAGACTTGTCCCGACTTGTCCTGACTTGTCCCGACTTGTTCTGACTTGTCCCGACTTGTATAGACTTGTCCCGACTTGTGCCGACTTGTCCCGACTTGTACCGACTTGTCCAGACTTGTTCCGACTTGTCCTGACTTGTACCGACTTGTCCCGACTCGTCTCGACTTGTTCTGACTTGTCACGTCTTGTTCCGACTTGTCCCGGCTTGTCCAGACTTGTCCCGACTTGTTCTGACTTGTTCTAACTTGTAACGTCATGTCTCGACTTGTTCCGACTTGGCCCGACTTGTCCCGACTTGTCCCCACTTGTTCCGACTTGTCCCGAATTGTCCCGACTTGTCCTGACCTGTCCCGACTTTTACCGACTTGTCCCATTTTGTCCCAACTTGTCCCGACTTGTCCCGACCTGTCCCGACTTTTCCCGACTTGTCCCGACTTGTCCCGACTTGTCCTAACTTTCCCCGACTTGTCCATACTTGTCCCGACTTGTCCCGAATTGTTCTGACTTGTTTTAACTTGAAACGTCATGTCTCGACTTGTTCTGACTTGTTCTGACTTGTTCCGACTTGTACCGACTTGTCCCGACTTGTCCCGACTTGTCCCGACTTGTCCCGACTTGTCCCGACTTGTCCCGACTTGTCCAGACTTGTCCCGACTTGTCCTGACTTGTCCCGACTTGTCCCGACTCGTCTAGACTTTTTCTGACTTGTCACGTCTTGTCCCGACTTGTCCCGACTTGTCCAGACTTGTCCTGACTTGTACCGACTTGTCCCGACTTGTCCAGACTTGTCCTGACTTGTCCTGACTTGTCCCGACTTGTCCCGAATCGTCTCGACTTGTTCTGACTTGTCACGTCTTGTTCCGACTTGTCCCGACTTGTCCAGACTTGTCCCGACTTGTCCCGACTTGTTCTGACTTGTTCTAACTTGTAACGTCATGTCTCGACTTGTCCTGACTTGTTCCGACTTGTCCCGAATTGTCCCGACTTGTCCCCACTTGTTCCGACTTGTCCCGAATTGTCCCGACTTGTCCTTACCTGTCCCGACTTTTACCGACTTGTCCCATTTTGTCCCGACTTGTCCCGACTTGTCCCGACCTGTCCCGACTTTTCCCGACTTGTCCCGACTTGTCCTAACTTACTCCGACTTGTCCATATTTGTCCCGACTTGACCCGACTTGTTCTGACTTCTTCTAACTTGTAACGTCATGTCTCGACTTGTCCTGACTTGTTCCGACTTGGCCCGACTTGTACCGACTTGTCCCGACTTGTCCCGACTTGTCCCGACTTGTCCCGACTTGTCCAGACTTGTCCCGACTTGTCCTGACTTGTCCCGACTTGTCCTGACTTGTCCCGACTTGTCCCGACTCGTCTAGACTTTTTCTGACTTGTCACGTCTTGTCCCGACTTGTCCCGGTTTGTCCAGACTTGTCCCGACTTGTCCTGACTTGTCCCGACTTGTCCCGACTCGTCTAGACTTTTTCTGACTTGTCACGTCTTGTCCCGACTTGTCCCGACTTGTCCAGACTTGTCCCGACTTGTACCGACTTGTCGTGACTTGTCCCGACTTGTACCGACTTGTCCCGTCTTGTCCCGACTTGTCCCGACTTGTACTGACTTTTCCCGACTTGTCCCGGATTGTCCAAACTTGTCCCGACTTGTTCCGACTTGTCCTGACTTGTCCCGACTTGTTTCGACTTGTCCCGACTTGTCTCGACTTGTCCCGACTTGTCCTGACTTGTCCCGACTTGTATCGACTTGTCCTGACTTGTCACGACTTGTACCGACTTGTCCAACTTGTCCAAACTTGTCCCGACTTGTCCAGACTTGTCCTGACTTGTCCCGACTTGTTTCGACTTGTCCCGACTTGTATCGACTTGTCCTGACTTGTCACGACTTGTACCGACTTGTCCCGACTTGTTTCAACTTGTTTCGACTTGTCCCGACTTGTCCCGACTTAAACCGAATTGTCCAAATTTGTACCGACTTGTACCGACTTGTCGTGACTTGTTCCGACTTGTACCGACTTGTCCCGACTTGTCCCGACTTGTCCCGACTTGTACTGACTTTTCCCGACTTGTCCCGGATTGTCCAAACTTGTCCCGACTTGTTCCGACTTGTCCTGACTTGTCCCGACTTGTTTCGACTTGTCTTGACTTGTCTCGACTTGTCCCGACTTGTCCTGACTTGTCCCGACTTGTATCGACTTGTCCTGACTTGTCACGACTTGTACCGACTTGTCCAACTTGTCCAAACTTGTCCCGACTTGTCCAGACTTGTCCTGACTTGTCCCGACTTGTCCAGACTTGTCCCGACCTGTCCTGACTTGTCTTGACTTGCCCCGACTCGTCTCGACTTGTTCTGACTTGTCACGTCTTGTCCCGACTTGTTCCGACTTGTCCAGACTTGTCCCGACTTGTCCCGACTTGTTCTGACTTGTTCTAACTTGTAACGTCATGTCTCGACTTGTCCTGACTTGTTCCGACTTGGCCCGACTTGTACCGACTTGTCCCGACTTGTCCCGACTTGTCCCGACTTGTTCTGACTTGTTCTAACTTGTAACGTCATCTCTCGACTTGTCCTGACTTGTTCCGACTTGGCCCGACTTGTCCCGACTTGTCCCAACTTGTCCCGACTCGTCCCGACTTGTCCAGACTTGTCCTGACTTGTCCCGACTTGTCCCGACTTGTCCCGACCAGTCCCGACTTTTCCCGACTTGTCCCGACTTGTCCCGACTTGTCCCGACTTGTCCTAACTTGCCCCGACTTGTCCATACTTGTCCCGACTTGTTCCGACTTGTTCTGACTTGTTCTAACTTGTAACGTCATGTCTCGACTTGTCCTGACTTGTTCCGACTTGGCCCGACTTGTACCGACTTGTCCCGACTTGTCCCGACTTGTCCCGACCAGTCCCGACTTTTCCCGACTTGTCCCGACTTGTCCCGACTTGTCCCGACTTGTCCTAACTTGCCCCGACTTGTCCATACTTGTCCCGACTTGTTCCGACTTGTTCTGACTTGTTCTAACTTGTAACGTCATGTCTCGACTTGTCCTGACTTGTTCCGACTTGGCCCGACTTGTACCGACTTGTCCCGACTTGTCCCGACTTGTCCCGACTTGTTCTGACTTGTTCTAACTTGTAACGTCATCTCTCGACTTGTCCTGACTTGTTCCGACTTGGCCCGACTTGTCCCGACTTGTCCCAACTTGTCCCGACTCGTCCCGACTTGTCCAGACTTGTCCTGACTTGTCCCGACTTGTCCCGACTTGTCCCGACCAGTCCCGACTTTTCCCGACTTGTCCCGACTTGTCCCGACTTGTCCTAACTTGCCCCGACTTGTCCATACTTGTCCCGACTTGTTCCGACTTGTTCTGACTTGTTCTAACTTGTAACGTCATGTCCCGACTTGTCCTGACTTGTTCCGACTTGTACCAACTTGTCCCGGCTTGTACCGACCTGTCACGACTTGTACCAACTTGTCCCGACTTGTCCCGACTTTTCCTGGATTGTCCAAATTTGTCCCGACTTGTCCCGACTTGTCTTGACTTGTACCGACTTGTACCGACTTGTACCAACTTTTCCCGATTATTCCCGACTTGTTTCGACTTGTCCCGTCTTGTTTCGACTTGTCCCGACGTGTCCAGACTTGTCCCGACTTGTCCCCACTTGTTCTGACTTGTTCTAACTTGTAACGTCATGTCTCGACTTGTCCTGACTTGTTCCGACTTGGCCCGACTTGTACCGACTTGTCCCGACTTGTCCCGACTTGTCCCGACTTGTCCCGACTTGTCCTGACTTGTCCCGACTTGTCCCGACTTGTTCAGACTTGTCCAAACTTGTCCTGACTTGTCCCGACTCGTCTAGACTTTTTCTGACTTGTCACGTCTTGTTCCCGACTTATCCCGACTTGTCCCGACTTGTCCCGACTTGTCCCGACTTGTCCCGACTTGTCCCGACTTGTCCCGACTTGTCCCGACTTGTCCCGACTTGTCCAGACTTGTCTCGACTTGTCCTGACTTGTCCCGACTCGTCTCGACTCGTCTCGACTTGTTTTGTCTTGTCACGTCTTGTCCCGACTTGTCCAGACTTGTCCCGACTTGTCCCGACTTGTTCTGACTTGTTCTAACTTGTAACGTCATGTCTCGACTTGTCCTGACTTGTTCCGCCTTGGCCCGACTTGTACCGACTTGTCCCGACTTGTCCCGACTTGCCCCGAATTGTCCAAACTTGTCCCGACTTGTACCGACTTGTCGTGACTTGTCCCGAATTGTACCGACTTGTCCCGAATTGTACTGACTTTTCCCGACTTGTCCCGGATTGTCCAAACTTGTCCCGACATGTTCCGACTTGCCCTGACTTGTCCCGACTTGTTTCGACTTGTCCCGACTTGTCTCGACTTGTCCCGACTTGTCCTGACTTGTCCCGACTTGTATCAACTTGTCCTGACTTGTCACGACTTGTGCTGACTTGTCCCGACTTGTCCCAACTTGTCCCGACTTGTCCAGACTTGTCCTGACTTGTCCCGACTTGTCCAGACTTGTCCCGACTTGTCCCGACTCGTCTCAACTTTTTCTGACTTGTCACGTCTTGTCCCGACTTGTCCCGATTTGTACAGACTTGTCCCGACTTGTACCGACTTGTCCTGACTTGTCCCGACTCGTCTCTACTTGTTCTGACTTGTCACGTCTTGTTCCGACTTGTCCCGACTTGTCCAGACTTGTCCCGACTTGTCCCGACTTGTTCTGACTTATTCTAACTTGTATCGTCATGTCTCGACTTGTCCTGACTTGTTCCGACTTGGCCCGACTTGTCCCGACTTGTCCCGACTTGTCCCCACTTGTTCCGACTTGTCCCGAATTGTCCCGACTTGTCCTGACCTGTCCCGACTTTCACCGACTTGTCCCATTTTGTCCCGACTTGTCCTGACTCGTCCCGACCTGTCTCGACTTTTCCCGACTTGTCCCGACTTGTCCTAACTTGCCCCGACTTGTCCATACTTGTCCCGACTTGTTCCGACTTGTCAATTTCAGTTCGAACAAAAATTGATTGTCACACTTGTTTTGGTTCATAAATCTGGTTGGATTGATGAAAAATCGTAAAGCTTATTTTCTCAAAACTGTTTAAATTTTGGCTAAAATTAAAATTCAAATTTTTTGTTTTCAAAATTTTTGTAGCTTTCACTTTTTCAAAATATCCCGGCTAGTCTCGATTTGTCTCGGCTTTTCCCGACTTGTCTCGACTTGTCCCGACTTGTCCCGACTTGTCCCGACTTGTACCGACTTGTCTTGACTAGAACCAACTTGACCCGACTTGTTCTGACATGTCACGTCTTGTCCCGACTTGTCCCAACTTGCTCCGAATTGTCCAAACTTGTCCCGACTTGTACCGACTTGTCCCGACTTGTACTGACTTGTCCCGACTTGTCCAGGATTGTCCAAACTTGTCCCGAATTGTACTGACTCGTCCCGACTTGTACCGACTTGTCCCGGATTGTCCAAACTAGTCCCGACTTGTACCGACTTGTCCCGACTTGTCCCGACTTGTCCCGACTTGTCCCGGATTGTTTTAACTTGTCCCGACTTGTACCGACTTGTCCCGACTTGTCCCCACATGTACCGACTTGTTCCGACTTGTCCCGGATTGTCGAAACTTGTCCCGACTTGTACCGACTTGTCCTGACTTGTCCTGACTTGTTTCGACTTTTCCCGACTCAACTCGACTTGTCCCGACTTGTCCTGACTTGTCCTGACTTGTTTCGACTTGTCCCGACTCAACTCGACTTGTCCCGAATTGTCCTGACTTGTCCTGACTTGTCCCGACTTGTCTTGACTTGTCCCGATATGTCCCGACTTGTCCCGACTTGTCCTGACTTATCCCGACTTGTCCCGACTTGTTCTTACTTGTCTCGACTTGTCCCGACTTGTCCTGACTTGTCCCGACTTGTATCGACTTGTCGTGACTTGTCCTGACTTGTACCGACTTGTCCCGACTTGTCCCGACTTGTACTGACTTTTCCCGACTTGTGCCGGATTGTCCAAACTTGTCCCGACTTGTTCCGACTTGTCCTGACTTGTCCCGACTTGTTTCGACTTGTCCCGACTTGTCTCGACTTGTCCCGACTTGTCCTGACTTGTCCCGACTTGTATCGACTTGTCCTGACTTGTCACGACTTGTACCGACTTGTCCCGACTTGTCCCGACTTGTCCAGACTTGTCCTGACTTGTCCCGACTTGTCCAGACTTATCCAGACTTGTCCCGACTTGTCCCGACTTGCTCTGACTTGTTCTAACTCGTAACGTCATGTCTCGACTTGTCCTGACTTGTTCCGACTTGGCCCGACTTGTCCCGACTTGTCCCGACTTGTACCGACTTGTTCCGACTGGTCCCGGATTGTCCAAACTTGCCCCGACTTGTCCCAACTTTTCCCGACTTGTCCCGACTTGTACCGACTTGTCCCGACTTTTCCCGGTTTGTTCAAATTTGTCCCGACTTGTCCCGACTTGTCCCCACTTGTCCCGACTTGTCCCGACTTGTTTCGACTTGTCCTGACTTGTCACGACTTGTTCCGACTTGTCCCGACTTGTCCTGACTGGTCCCGACTTGTCCGGGCTTGTCCTGGCTTGTTTCGAATCGTCCCGACTTGTCCTGACTTGTCCCGACTTGTCCCGACTTGTCCCGACTTGTCCCGACTTGTCCCGACTTGTCCTGACTTGTCCCGACTTGTTTCTACTTATTCCAAATTGTCCTGACTTGTTTCGACTTGTCCCGAATTGTCTCGACTAGTCCCGACTTGTCCTGACTTGTCCCCACTTGTCCCGACATGTCCCGACTTGTTCTGACTTGTCCCGGATTGTCCAACTATGTCCCGACTTGTTCCGACTTGTCGTGACTTGTCCTGACTTGTCCCGACTTGTCCCGACTTGTTCCGACTTGTTCCGACTTGTACCGACTTGTCCCGACTTGTCCCGACATGTCCTGACTTGTCTCGACTTGTACCGACTTGTCCCGACTTGTCCCGAATTGTCCAAACTTGTCCCGACTTGTACCGACTTGTCCAGACTTGTCCTGAATTGTCCCGACTTGTTCCGACTTGTCCCGACTTGTCTTGACTTGTACCGACTTGTCCCGACTTGTTCTGACTTGTCACGTCTTTTCCCGACTTGTCCCGACTTGTCCTGACTTGTCACGACTTGTCTCGACTTGTACCGACTTGTCCCGACTTGTCCAAACTTGTCCCGACTTGTACCGACTTGTCCCGACTTGTACCGACTTGTCCCGACTTGTTCCGAATTGTCCAAACTTGTCCCGACTTGTACCGACTTGTCCCGACTTGTCCCGACTTGTACCGACTTGTCCCGGATTGTCCAAACTTGTCCCGACTTGTCCCAACTTTTCCCGACTTGTCCCGACTTGTACCGACTTGTCCCGACTTTTCCCGGTTTGTCCAAATTTGTCCCGACTTGTCCCGACTTGTCCCAACTTGTTTCGACTTGTCCTGACTTGTCACGACTTGTTCCGACTTGTCCCGACTTGTCCTGACTGGTCCCGACTTGTCCGGGCTTGTCCCGGCTTGTTTCGACTCGTCCCGACTTGTCCCGACTTGTTTCGACTTGTCCCGACTTGTCCCGACTTGTCCCGACTTGTCCTGACTTGTCCCGACTTGTTTCTACTTATTCCAAATTGTCTTGACTTGTTTCGACTTGTCCCGAATTGTCTCGACTTGTCCCGACTTGTCCTGACTGGTCCCGACTTGTACCGACTTGTCCCGACTTGTTCCGACTTGTCCCGAATTGACCCGACTTGTCCCCACTTGTCCCGACATGTCCCGACTTGTTCCGACTTGTCCCGAATTGACCCGACTTGTACCGACTTGTCCCGACTTGTCCCGGATTGTCCAAACTTGTCCCGACTTGTACCGACTTGTCCCGACTTGTCCCGACTTGTCCCGAATTGTCCTGACTTGTCCCGACTTGTCCCGACTTGTCCCGACTTGTCCCAACTTGTCCTGACTTGTCACATTTGTTATGGTTCATAATTTATGTTGGATTGACAAAAAATCTGAAAGCTCATTCCCGACCCGACCCGACCCGACCTAATTGCGAATAGAGTCCAAGACGATAAGATGAATAATAGTGCCATAACATTGACTCGATTTGACCTCGTAAAGTGAATTTTTTTTTCAGAAAAAAAAAATTAAATTTCTTGCCGTTATGAAAAATTTTGGTGAGATGATTCGATACCAAAATATTCATAAATGGACTAACTTCAATATTTTCTTTGCGAAAAAAGGAATTTTCCAAGATTTTTTTTTCAAAAATTTTTTATTTCAAATTGTGTTTAATGAGATCCTTTTTTGTGTCTTCCTGAATAGAAATTGGATTGTGAAAGTTGTTTCAGTTCACAATTCTGATAAAATTAAAAAAAATCTGAAAAAAAAATATCATTTGAAATTTTTTGATAATTGAATTTTTGCTGAAATATTCGAAACAAATATTAAAATCTTTTGTTTTTTTTTGTAATTTTGATTTTTTTTTCACAAACTACTTCAAAGAAGTCCAAATAAAATTCCAAGAAGAAAGTCTGGGTGAAGAAGTCCAGGTGGAAATTCCATGTAAAATGTCCAAATGAAATCAGGATAAAATGTCTGGGTAAGGAGCCCAGGTGAAAAGTCCAGAATTATTTGATATTCAAAATGATTCTATTAAAAAATATATTTACAATAATATTTTCCTCGGCCCGACCCAAAAGTCCCGACTTGTTCCGACTTGTCTTGTCCCGACTTTTCCCGACTTGTCGTGACTTGTCCAGACTTGTCCCGACTTTTACCGACTTGTCCCGACTTGTACCGACTTGTCCCGACTTGTATCGACTTGTCCCGACCTGTCCCGACTTTTCCGGACTTGTCCCGACTTGTCCCGATTTGTACCGACTTGTCCCGACTTGTCCTGACTTGTCCCGACTTGTCCCGACTTGTCCCGACATGTCCTGACTTGTCTCGACTTGTACCGACTTGTCCCGACTTGTCCCGAATTGTCCAAACTTGTCCCGAGTTGTACCGACTTGTCCAGACTTGTCCTGAATTGTCCCGACTTGTTCCGACTTGTCCCGACTTGTTTCGACTTGTCCCGACGTGTCCAGACTTGTCCCGACTTGTCCCCACTTGTTCTGACTTGTTCTAACTTGTAACGTCATGTCTCGACTTGTCCTGACTTGTTCCGACTTGGCCCGACTTGTACCGACTTGTCCCGACTTGTCCCGACTTGTCCCGACTTGTCCCGACTTGTCCTGACTTGTCCCGACTTGTCCCGACTTGTTCAGACTTGTCCCGACTTGTCCTGACTTGTCCCGACTCGTCTAGACTTTTTCTGACTTGTCACGTCTTGTTCCCGACTTATCCCGACTTGTCCCGACTTGTCCCGAATTGTCCCGACTTGTCCAGACTTGTCTCGACTTGTCCTGACTTGTCCCGACTCGTCTCGACTCGTCTCGACTTGTTTTGTCTTGTCACGTCTTGTCCCGACTTGTCCCGACTTGTCCAGACTTGTCCCGACTTGTCCCGACTTGTTCTGACTTGTTCTAACTTGTAACGTCATGTCTCGACTTGTCCTGACTTGTTCCGACTTGGCCCGACTTGTACCGACTTGTACCGACTTGTACCAACTTTTCCCGATTTGTCCCGACTTGTTTCGACTTGTCCCGTCTTGTTTCGACTTGTTCCGTCTTGTCTCTTCTTGTCCCGGATTGTCCAAACATGTACCGACTTGTACCGACTTGTCCCGACTTGTTTCGACTTGTCCCGACTTGTCTCGACTTGTTTCGACTTGTCCCGACTTGTCCCGACTTGCCCCGAATTGTCCAAACTTGTTTCGACTTGTCCAGACTTGTCCCGACTTGCCCCGAATTGTCCAAACTTGTCCCGACTTGTCCCGACTTGTCCTGACTTATCCCGACTTGTCCCGACTTGTTCTTACTTGTCACGTCTGGTCCCGACTTGTCCTGACTTGTACCGACTCGTCCCGACTTGTCACGATTTTTCCCGACTTTTCCCGACTTGTTTCGACTTGTCCCGACTTGTCGTCCCGGATTGTCCAAACTTATACCGACTTGTCCCGACTTGTACCGACTTGTCCCGACTTGTTTCGACATGTTTCGACTTGTCCCGACTTGTCCCGACTTGCCCCGAATTGTCCAAACTTGTTTCGACTTGTTTCGACTTGTCCCGACTTGTCCCGACTTGCCCCGAATTGACCAAACTTGTCCCGACTTGTCCCGACTTGTCCCGACTTGTCCCGACCTGTCCCGACTTTTCCCGACTTGTCCCGACTTGTCCTAACTTACTCCGACTTGTCCATACTTGTCCCGACTTGTCCCGACTTGTTCTGACTTCTTCTAACTTGTAACGTCAGGTCTCGACTTGTCCTGACTTGTTCCGACTTGGCCCGACTTGTACCGACTTGTCCCGACTTGTCCCGACTTGTCCCGACTTGTCCAGACTTGTCCCGACTTGTCCTGACTTGTCCCGACTTGTCCTGACTTATCCCGACTTGTATCGACTTGTCCTGACTTGTCACGACTTGTACCGACTTGTCCCGACTTGTTTCAACTTGTTTCGACTTGTCCCGACTTAAACCGAATTGTCCAAACTTGTCCCGACTTGTACCGACTTGTCGTGACTTGTTCCGACTTGTACCGACTTGTCCCGACTCGTCCCGACTTGTCCCGACTTGTACTGACTTTTCCCGACTTGTCCCGGATTGTCCAAACTTGTCCCGACTTGTTCCGACTTGTCCTGACTTGTCCCGACTTGTTTCGACTTGTCTTGACTTGTCTCGACTTGTCCCGACTTGTCCTGACTTGTCCCGACTTGCATCGACTTGTCCTGACTTGTCACGACTTGTACCGACTTGTCCAACTTGTCCAAACTTGTCCCGACTTGTCCAGACTTGTCCTGACTTGTCCCGACTTGTCCAGACTTGTCCCGACCTGTCCTGACTTGTCTTGACTTGCCCCGACTCGTCTCGACTTGTTCTGACTTGTCACGTCTTGTCCCGACTTGTTCCGACTTGTCCAGACTTGTCCCGACTTGTCCTGACTTGTCTCGACATGTCCCGACTCGTCTAGACTTTTTCTGACTTGTCACGTCTTGTCCTGACTTGTCCCGACTTGTCCAGACTTTTCCCGACTTGTACCGACTTGTCCCGACTTGTCCCGACTTGTCCAGACTTGTCCCGACTTGTCCTGACTTGTCCCGACTTGTCCCGACTCGTCTCGACTTGTTCTGACTTGTCACGTCTTGTTACGAATTGTCCTGATTTGTCCAGACTTGTCCCGACTTGTCCCGACTTGTTCTGACTTGTTATAACTTGTAACGTCATGTCTCGACTTGTCCTGACTTGTTCCGACTTGGCCCGACTTGTCCCGACTTTTCCCCACTTGTTCCGACTTGTCCCGAATTGTCCCGACTTGTCCTGACCTGTCCCGACTTTTACCGACTTGTCATATTTTGTCCCGACTTGTCCCGACTTGTCCCGACCTGTCCCGACTTTTCCCGACTTGTCCCGACTTGTCCCGACTTGTCCTAACTTGCCCCGACTTGTCCATACTTGTCCCGACTTGTTCCGACTTGTCAATTTCAGTTCGAACAAAAATTGACTGTCACACTTGTTTTGGTTCATAATTTTGGTTGGATTGACAAAAAATCGTAAAGCTTATTTTCTCAAAACTGTTTGAATTTTGGCTAAAATGAAAATTCAAATTTTTTGTTTTCAAAATTTTTGTAGCTTTCACGTTTTCAAAATTTCCCGGCTAGTCTCGATTTGTCTCGGCTTTTCCCGACTTGTCCCGACTTGTCCCGACTTGTCTCGACTTGTCCCGACTTGTCCCGACTTGTCCTGACTTGTCCCGACTTGTCCCGACTTGTACTGACTTGTCATGACTAGAACCAACTTGACCCGACTTGTTCTGACATGTCACGTCTTGTCCCGACTTGTCCCGACTTGCTCCGAATTGTCCAAACTTGTCCCGACTTGTACCGACTTGTCCCGACTTGTACTGACTTGTCCCGACTTGTCCAGGATTGTCCAAACTTGTCCCGAATTGCACTGACTTGTCCCGACTTGTACCGACTTGTCCCGACTTGTCCCGGATTGTCCAAACTAGTCCCGACTTGTACCGACTTGTCCCGACTTGTCCCGACTTGTCCCGACTTGTCACGGATTGTTCCAACTTGTCCCGACTTGTACCGACTTGTCCCCACTTGCACCGACTTGTCCTGACTTGTCCTGACTTGTTTCGACTTGTCCCGACTCAACTCGACTTGTCCCGAATTGTCCTGACTTGTCCTGACTTGTCCCGACTTGTCTTGACTTGTCCCGATATGTCCCGACTTGTCCCGACTTGTCCTGACTTATCCCGACTTGTCCCGACTTGTTCTTACTTGTCTCGACTTGTCCCGACTTGTCCTGACTTATCCCGACTTGTTTCGACTTGTCCCGACTTGTCTTGACTTGTCCCGACTTGTCCTGACTTGTCCCGACTTGTATCGACTTGTCCTGACTTGTCATGACTTGTACCGACTTGTCCCGACTTGTCCCAACTTGTCCCGACTTGTACAGACTTGTCCTGACTTGTCCCGACTTGTCCAGACTTATCCAGACTTGTCCCGACTTGTCCCGACTTGTTCTGACTTGTTCTAACTCGTAACGTCATGTCCCGACTTGTCCTGACCTGTCCCGACTTTTACCGACTTGTCCCATTTTGTCCCGACTTGTCCTGACTCGTCCCGACCTGTCTCGACTTTTCCCGACTCGTCCCGACTTGTCCTAACTTGCCCCGACTTGTCCATACTTGTCCCGACTTGTTCCGACTTGTCAATTTCAGTTCGAACAAAAATTGATTGTTACACTTGTTTTGGTTCATGAATCTGGTTGGATTGACGAAAAATCGTAAAGGTTATTTTCTCAAAACTGTTTAAATTTTGGCTAAAATTAAAATTCAAATTTTTTGTTTTCAAAATTTTTGTAGCTTTCACTTTTTCAAAATATCCCGGCTAGTCTCGATTTGTCTCGGCTTTTCCCGACTTGTCCCGACTTGTCCCGACTTGTCTCGACTTGTCCCGACTTGTCCCGACTTGTCCTGACTTGTCCCGACTTGTCCCGACTTGTACCGACTTGTCTTGACTAGAACCAACTTGACCCGACTTGTTCTGACATGTCACGTCTTGTCCCGACTTGTCCCGACTTGCTCCGAATTGTCACGTCTTGTTCCGACTTGTCCTGATTTGTCCAGACTTGTCCCGACTTGTCCCGACTTGTTCTGACTTGTTATAACTTGTAACGTCATGTCTCGACTTGTCCTGACTTGTTCCGACTTGGCCCGACTTGTCCCGACTTGTCCCCACTTGTTCCGACTTGTCCCGAATTGTCCCGACTTGTCCTGACCTGTCCCGACTTTTACCGACTTGTCATATTTTGTCCCGACTTGTCCCGACTTGTCCCGACCTGTCCCGACTTTTCCCGACTTGTCCCGACTTGTCCCGACTTGTCCTAACTTGCCCCGACTTGTCCATACTTGTCCCGACTTGTTCCGACTTGTCAATTTCAGTTCGAACAAAAATTGACTGTCACACTTGTTTTGGTTCATAATTTTGGTTGGATTGACAAAAAATCGTAAAGCTTATTTTCTCAAAACTGTTTAAATTTTGGCTAAAATAAAAATTCAAATTTTTTATTTTCAAAATTTTTGTAGCTTTCACTTTTTCAAAATATCCAGGCTAGTCTCGATTTGTCTCGGCTTTTCCCGACTTGTCCCGACTTGTCCCGACTTGTCTCGACTTGTCCCGACTTGTCCCGACTTGTCCTGACTTGTCCCGACTTGTCCCGACTTGTACCGACTTGTCTTGACTAGAACCAACTTGACCCGACTTGTTCTGACATGTCACGTCTTGTCCCGACTTGTCCCGACTTGCTCCGAATTGTCACGTCTTGTTCCGACTTGTCCTGATTTGTCCAGACTTGTCCCGACTTGTCCCGACTTGTTCTGACTTGTTATAACTTGTAACGTCATGTCTCGACTTGTCCTGACTTGTTCCGACTTGGCCCGACTTGTCCCGACTTGTCCCCACTTGTTCCGACTTGTCCCGAATTGTCCCGACTTGTCCTGACCTGTCCCGACTTTTACCGACTTGTCATATTTTGTCCCGACTTGTCCCGACTTGTCCCGACCTGTCCCGACTTTTCCCGACTTGTCCCGACTTGTCCTAACTTGCCCCGACTTGTCCATACTTGTCCCGACTTGTTCCGACTTGTCAATATCAGTTCGAACAAAAATTGACTGTCACACTTGTTTTGGTTCATAATTTTGGTTGGATTGATAAAAAATCGTAAAGCTTATTTTCTCAAAACTGTTTAAATTTTGGCTAAAATAAAAATTCAAATTTTTTGTTTTCAAAATTTTTGTAGCTTTCACTTTTTCAAAATATCCCGGCTAGTCTCGATTTGTCTCGGCTTTTCCCGACTTGTCCCGACTTGTCCCGACTTGTCTCGACTTGTCCCGACTTGTCCCGACTTGTCCTGACTTATCCCGACTTGTCCCGACTTGTTCTTACTTGTCTCGACTTGTCCCGACTTGTCCTGACTTATCCCGACTTGTTTCGACTTGTCCCGACTTGTCTTGACTTGTCCCGACTTGTCCTGACTTGTCCCGACTTGTATCGACTTGTCCTGACTTGTCATGACTTGTACCGACTTGTCCCGACTTGTCCCAACTTGTCCCGACTTGTACAGACTTGTTCTGACTTGTCCCGACTTGTCCAGACTTATCCAGACTTGTCCCGACTTGTCCCGACTTGTTCTGACTTGTTCTAACTCGTAACGTCATGTCCCGACTTGTCCTGACCTGTCCCGACTTTTACCGACTTGTCCCATTTTGTCCCGACTTGTCCTGACTCGTCCCGACCTGTCTCGACTTTTCTCGACTCGTCCCGACTTGTCCTAACTTGCCCCGACTTGTCCATACTTGTCCCGACTTGTTCCGACTTGTCAATTTCAGTTCGAACAAAAATTGATTGTTACACTTGTTTTGGTTCATGAATCTGGTTGGATTGACGAAAAATCGTAAAGCTTATTTTCTCAAAACTGTTTAAATTTTGGCTAAAATTAAAATTCAAATTTTTTGTTTTCAAAATTTTTGTAGCTTTCACTTTTTCAAAATATCCCGGCTAGTCTCGATTTGTCTCGGCTTTTCCCGACTTGTCCCGACTTGTCCCGACTTGTCTCGACTTGTCCCGACTTGTCCCGACTTGTCCTGACTTGTCCCGACTTGTCCCGACTTGTACCGACTTGTCTTGACTAGAACCAACTTGACCCGACTTGTTCTGACATGTCACGTCTTGTCCCGACTTGTCCCGACTTGCTCCGAATTGTCACGTCTTGTTCCGACTTGTCCTGATTTGTCCAGACTTGTCCCGACTTGTCCCGACTTGTTCTGACTTGTTATAACTTGTAACGTCATGTCTCGACTTGTCCTGACTTGTTCCGACTTGGCCCGACTTGTCCCGACTTGTCCCCACTTGTTCCGACTTGTCCCGAATTGTCCCGACTTGTCCTGACCTGTCCCGACTTTTACCGACTTGTCATATTTTGTCCCGACTTGTCCCGACTTGTCCCGACCTGTCCCGACTTTTCCCGACTTGTCCCGACTTGTCCCGACTTGTCCCGACTTGTCCTAACTTGCCCCGACTTGTCCATACTTGTCCCGACTTGTTCCGACTTGTCAATTTCAGTTCGAACAAAAATTGACTGTCACACTTGTTTTGGTTCATAATTTTGGTTGGATTGACAAAAAATCGTAAAGCTTATTTTCTCAAAACTGTTTAAATTTTGGCTAAAATAAAAATTCAAATTTTTTATTTTCAAAATTTTTGTAGCTTTCACTTTTTCAAAATATCCAGGCTAGTCTCGATTTGTCTCGGCTTTTCCCGACTTGTCCCGACTTGTCCCGACTTGTCTCGACTTGTCCCGACTTGTCCCGACTTGTCCTGACTTGTCCCGACTTGTCCCGACTTGTACCGACTTGTCTTGACTAGAACCAACTTGACCCGACTTGTTCTGACATGTCACGTCTTGTCCCGACTTGTCCCGACTTGCTCCGAATTGTCACGTCTTGTTCCGACTTGTCCTGATTTGTCCAGACTTGTCCCGACTTGTCCCGACTTGTTCTGACTTGTTATAACTTGTAACGTCATGTCTCGACTTGTCCTGACTTGTTCCGACTTGGCCCGACTTGTCCCCACTTGTTCCGACTTGTCCCGAATTGTCCCGACTTGTCCTGACCTGTCCCGACTTTTACCGACTTGTCATATTTTGTCCCGACTTGTCCCGACTTGTCCCGACCTGTCCCGACTTTTCCCGACTTGTCCCGACTTGTCCTAACTTGCCCCGACTTGTCCATACTTGTCCCGACTTGTTCCGACTTGTCAATATCAGTTCGAACAAAAATTGACTGTCACACTTGTTTTGGTTCATAATTTTGGTTGGATTGATAAAAAATCGTAAAGCTTATTTTCTCAAAACTGTTTAAATTTTGGCTAAAATAAAAATTCAAATTTTTTGTTTTCAAAATTTTTGTAGCTTTCACTTTTTCAAAATATCCCGGCTAGTCTCGATTTGTCTCGGCTTTTCCCGACTTGTCCCGACTTGTCCCGACTTGTCTCGACTTGTCCCGACTTGTCCCGACTTGTCCTGACTTATCCCGACTTGTCCCGACTTGTTCTTACTTGTATCGACTTGTCCCGACTTGTCCTGACTTATCCCGACTTGTTTCGACTTGTCCCGACTTGTCTTGACTTGTCCCGACTTGTCCTGACTTGTCCCGACTTGTATCGACTTGTCCTGACTTGTCATGACTTGTACCGACTTGTCCCGACTTGTCCCAACTTGTCCCGACTTGTACAGACTTGTCCTGACTTGTCCCGACTTGTCCAGACTTATCCAGACTTGTCCCGACTTGTCCCGACTTGTTCTGACTTGTTCTAACTCGTAACGTCATGTCCCGACTTGTCCTGACCTGTCCCGACTTTTACCGACTTGTCCCATTTTGTCCCGACTTGTCCTGACTCGTCCCGACCTGTCTCGACTTTTCCCGACTCGTCCCGACTTGTCCTAACTTGCCCCGACTTGTCCATACTTGTCCCGACTTGTTCCGACTTGTCAATTTCAGTTCGAACAAAAATTGATTGTTACACTTGTTTTGGTTCATGAATCTGGTTGGATTGACGAAAAATCGTAAAGCTTATTTTCTCAAAACTGTTTAAATTTTGGCTAAAATTAAAATTCAAATTTTTGTTTTCAAAATTTTTGTAGCTTTCACTTTTTCAAAATATCCCGGCTAGTCTCGATTTGTCTCGGCTTTTCCCGACTTGTCCCGACTTGTCCCGACTTGTCTCGACTTGTCCCGACTTGTCCCGACTTGTCCTGACTTGTCCCGACTTGTCCCGACTTGTACCGACTTGTCTTGACTAGAACCAACTTGACCCGACTTGTTCTGACATGTCACGTCTTGTCCCGACTTGTCCCGACTTGCTCCGAATTGTCACGTCTTGTTCCGACTTGTCCTGATTTGTCCAGACTTGTCCCGACTTGTCCCGACTTGTTCTGACTTGTTATAACTTGTAACGTCATGTCTCGACTTGTCCTGACTTGTTCCGACTTGGCCCGACTTGTCCCGACTTGTCCCCACTTGTTCCGACTTGTCCCGAATTGTCCCGACTTGTCCTGACCTGTCCCGACTTTTACCGACTTGTCATATTTTGTCCCGACTTGTCCCGACTTGTCCCGACCTGTCCCGACTTTTCCCGACTTGTCCCGACTTGTCCCGACTTGTCCTAACTTGCCCCGACTTGTCCATACTTGTCCCGACTTGTTCCGACTTGTCAATTTCAGTTCGAACAAAAATTGACTGTCACACTTGTTTTGGTTCATAATTTTGGTTGGATTGACAAAAAATCGTAAAGCTTATTTTCTCAAAACTGTTTAAATTTTGGCTAAAATAAAAATTCAAATTTTTTATTTTCAAAATTTTTGTAGCTTTCACTTTTTCAAAATATCCAGGCTAGTCTCGATTTGTCTCGGCTTTTCCCGACTTGTCCCGACTTGTCCCGACTTGTCTCGACTTGTCCCGACTTGTCCCGACTTGTCCTGACTTGTCCCGACTTGTCCCGACTTGTACCGACTTGTCTTGACTAGAACCAACTTGACCCGACTTGTTCTGACATGTCACGTCTTGTCCCGACTTGTCCCGACTTGCTCCGAATTGTCACGTCTTGTTCCGACTTGTCCTGATTTGTCCAGACTTGTCCCGACTTGTCCCGACTTGTTCTGACTTGTTATAACTTGTAACGTCATGTCTCGACTTGTCCTGACTTGTTCCGACTTGGCCCGACTTGTCCCGACTTGTCCCCACTTGTTCCGACTTGTCCCGAATTGTCCCGACTTGTCCTGACCTGTCCCGACTTTTACCGACTTGTCATATTTTGTCCCGACTTGTCCCGACTTGTCCCGACCTGTCCCGACTTTTCCCGACTTGTCCCGACTTGTCCTAACTTGCCCCGACTTGTCCATACTTGTCCCGACATGTTCCGACTTGTCAATATCAGTTCGAACAAAAATTGACTGTCACACTTGTTTTGGTTCATAATTTTGGTTGGATTGATGAAAAATCGTAAAGCTTATTTTCTCAAAACTGTTTAAATTTTGGCTAAAATAAAAATTCAAATTTTTTGTTTTCAAAATTTTTGTAGCTTTCACTTTTTCAAAATATCCCGGCTAGTCTCGATTTGTCTCGGCTTTTCCCGACTTGTCCCGACTTGTCCCGACTTGTCTCGACTTGTCCCGACTTGTCCCGACTTGTCCTGACTTGTCCCGACTTGTCCCGACTTGTCATGACTAGAACCAACTTGACCCGACTTGTTCTGACATGTCACGTCTTGTCCCGACTTGTCCCGACTTGCTCCGAATTGTCCAAACTTGTCCCGACTTGTACCGACTTGTCCCGACTTGTACTGACTTGTCCAGGAATGTCCAAACTTGTCCCGAATTGTACTGACTTGTCCCGACTTTTACCAACTTGTCCCGACTTGTCCCGGGTTGTCCAAACTAGTCCCGACTTGTACCGACTTGTCCCGACTTGTCCCGACTTGTCCCGACTTGTCACGGATTGTTCCAACTTGTCCCGACTTGTACCGACTTGTCCCCACTTGTACCGACTTGTCCTGACTTGTCCTGACTTGTTTCGACTTGTCCCGACTCAACTCGACTTGTCCCGAATTGTCCTGACTTGTCCTGACTTGTCCCGACTTGTCTTGACTCGTCCCGATATGTCCCGACTTGTCCCGACTTGTCCTGACTTATCCCGACTTGTCCCGACTTGTTCTTACTTGTCTCGACTTGTCCCGACTTGTCCTGACTTGTCCCGACTTGTATCGACTTGTCGTGACTTGTCCTGACTTGTACCGACTTGTCCCGACTTGTCCCGACTTGTACTGACTTTTCCCGACTTGTGCCGGATTGTCCAAACTTGTCCCGACTTGTTCCGACTTGTCCTGACTTGTCCCGACTTGTTTCGACTTGTCCCGACTTGTCTCGACTTGTCCCGACTTGTCCTGACTTGTCCCGACTTGTATCGACTTGTCCTGACTTGTCACGACTTGTACCGACTTGTCCCGACTTGTCCCAACTTGTCCCGACTTGTCCAGACTTGTCCTGACTTGTCCCGACTTGTCCAGATTTATCCAGACTTGTCCCGACTTGTCCCGACTTGTTCTGACTTGTTCTAACTCGTAACGTCATGTCTCGACTTGTCCTGACTTGTTCCGACTTGGCCCGACTTGTCCCGACTTGTCCCGACTTGTACCGACTTGTTCCGACTGGTCCCGGATTGTCCAAACTTGTCCCGACTTGTCCCAACTTTTCCCGACTTGTCCTGACTTGTCCCGACTTGTCCCGACTTGTCCCGACTTGTCCCCACTTGTCCCGACTTGTCCCGACTTGTTTCGACTTGTCCTGACTTGTCACGACTTGTTTCGACTTGTCCCGACTTGTCCTGACTTGTCCCGACTTGTCCCGACTTGTCCCGACTTGTCCCGACTTGTCCTGACTTGTCCCGACTTGTTTCTACTTATTCCAAATTGTCCTGACTTGTTTCGACTTGTCCCGAATTGTCTCGACTAGTCCCGACTTGTTCTGACTTGTCCCCACTTGTCCCGACATGTCCCGACTTGTTCTGACTTGTCCCGGATTGTCCAACTATGTCCCGACTTGTTCCGACTTGTCGAGACTTGTCCTGACTTGTCCCGACTTGTCCCGACTTGTTCCGACTTGTTCCGACTTGTACCGACTTGTCCCGACTTGTCCCGACATGTCCTGACTTGTCTCGACTTGTACCGACTTGTCCCGACTTGTCCCGAATTGTCCAAACTTGTCCCGACTTGTACCGACTTGTCCAGACTTGTCCTGAATTGTCCCGACTTGTTCCGACTTGTCCCGACTTGTCTCGACTTGTACCGACTTGTCCCGACTTGTCCAAACTTGTCCCGACTTGTACCGACTTGTCCCGACTTGTACCGACTTGTCCCGACTTGTTCCGAATTGTCCAAACTTGTCCCGACTTGTCCCAACTTTTCCCGACTTGTCCAGACTTGTACCGACTTGTCCCGGATTGTCCAAACTTGTCCCGACTTGTCCCGACTTGTTTCGACTTGTCCTGACTTGTCCCGACTTGTCCCGACTTGTCCCGACTTGTCCCAACTTGTCCTGACTTGTCCTGACTTGTCCCGACTTGTTTCTACTTATTCCAAATTGTCTTGACTTGTTTCGACTTGTCCCGAATTGTCTCGACTTGTCCCGACTTGTCCTGACTTGTCCCGACTTGTACTGACTTGTCCCGACTTGTTCCGACTTGTCCCCACCTGTCGCGACTTGTCCCGTCTTTTCCCGACATGTCCCGATTTGTCCCGACTTTTACCGACTTGTCCCGACTTGTCCCGACTTGTCCCGGATTGTCCAAACTTGTCCCGACTTGTCCCGACTTGTTTCGACTTGTCCTGACTGGTCCCGACTTGTCCGGGCTTGTCCCGGCTTGTTTCGACTCGTCCCGACTTGTCCCGACTTGTCCCGACTTGTCCCGACTTGTCCCGACTTGTCCTGACTTGTCCTGACTTGTCCCGACTTGTTTCTACTTATTCCAAATTGTCTTGACTTGTTTCGACTTGTCCCGAATTGTCTCGACTTGTCCCGACTTGTCCTGACTTGTCCCGACTTGTCCCAACTTTTCCCGACTTGTCCCGACTTGTACCGACTTGTCCCGGATTGTCCAAACTTGTCCCGACTTGTCCCGACTTGTTTCGACTTGTCCTGACTGGTCCCGACTTGTCCGGGCTTGTCCCGGCTTGTTTCGACTCGTCCCGACTTGTCCCGACTTGTCCCGACTTGTCCCGACTTGTCCTGACTTGTCCTGACTTGTCCCGACTTGTTTCTATTTATTCCAAATTGTCTTGACTTGTTTCGACTTGTCCCGAATTGTGTCGACTTGTCCCGACTTGTCCTGACTTGTCCCGACTTGTACTGACTTGTCCCGACTTGTTCCGACTTGTCCCCACCTGTCGCGACTTGTCCCGTCTTTTCCCGACTTGTCCCGATTTGTCCCGACTTTTACCGACTTGTCCCGACTTGTCCCGACTTGTACCGACTTGTCCCGGATTGTCCAAACTTGTCCCGACTTGTCCCAACTTTTACCGACTTGTACCGACTTGTACCGGAATGTCCAAACTTGTCCAGACTTGTCCCGACTTGTACCGACTTGTCCCGACTTGTCCCGGATTGTCCAACTTTGTCCCGACTTGTCCCGACTTGTTTCGACTTGTCCCCACTTGTCCCGACTTGTCCCAACTTGTTTCGACTTGTCCTGACTTGTCACGACTTGTTCCGACTTGTCCCGACTTGTCCTGACTGGTCCCGACTTGTCCGGGCTTATCCCGGCTTGTTTCGACTCGTCCCGACTTGTCCCGACTTGTCCCGACTTGTCCCGACTTGTCCCGACTTGTCCTGACTTGTCCTGACTTGTCCCGACTTGTTTCTACTTATTCCAAATTGTCTTGACTTGTTTCGACTTGTCCCGAATTGTCTCGACTTGTCCCGACTTGTCCTGACTTGTCCCGACTTGTACCGACTTGTCCCGACTTGTTTCAACTTGTTTCGACTTGTCCCGACTTGTCCCGACTTAAACCGAATTGTCCAAACTTGTCCCGACTTGTACCGACTTGTCGTGACTTGTTCCGACTTGTACCGACTTGTCCCGACTTGTCCCGACTTGTCCCGACTTGTACTGACTTTTCCCGACTTGTCCCGGATTGTCCAAACTTGTCCCGACTTGTTCCGACTTGTCCTGACTTGTCCCGACTTGTTTCGACTTGTCTTGACTTGTCTCGACTTGTCCCGACTTGTCCTGACTTGTCCCGACTTGCATCGACTTGTCCTGACTTGTCAGGACTTGTACCGACTTGTCCAACTTGTCCAAACTTGTCCCGACTTGTCCAGACTTGTCCTGACTTGTCCCGACTTGTCCAGACTTGTCCCGACCTGTCCTGACTTGTCTTGACTTGCCCCGACTCGTCTCGACTTGTTCTGACTTGTCACGTCTTGTCCCGACTTGTTCCGACTTGTCCAGACTTGTCCCGACTTGTCCCGACTTGTTCTGACTTGTTCTAACTTGTATCGTCATGTCTCGACTTGTCCTGACTTGTTCCGACTTGGCCCGACTTGTACCGACTTGTCCCGACTTGTCCCGACTTGTTCTGACTTGTTCTAACTTGTAACGTCATCTCTCGACTTGTCCTGACTTGTTCCGACTTGACCCGACTTGTCCCGACTTGTCCCGACTTGTCCCGACTCGTCCCGACTTGTCCAGACTTGTCCTGACTTGTCCCGACTTGTCCCGACTTGTCCCGACCTGTCCCGACTTTTCCCGACTTGTCCCGACTTGTCCCGACTTGTCCTAACTTGCCCCGACTTGTTCATACTTGTCCCGACTTGTCCCGACTTGTTCTGACTTGTTCTAACTTGTAACGTCATGTCTCGACTTGTCCTGACTTGTTCCGACTTGGCCCGACTTGTACCGACTTGTCCCGACTTGTCCTGACTTGTTCCGACTTGTACCAACTTGTCCCGGCTTGTACCGACCTGTCACGACTTGTACCAACTTGTCCCGACTTGTCCCGACTTGTCCCGACTTTTCCTGGATTGTCCAAATTTGTCCCGACTTGTCCCGACTTGTCATGACTTGTACCGACTTGTACCGACTTGTACCAACTTTTCCCGATTATTCCCGACTTGTTTCGACTTGTCCCGTCTTGTTTCGACTTGTCCCGACGTGTCCAGACTTTTCCCGACTTGTCCCCACTTGTTCTGACTTGTTCTAACTTGTAACGTCATGTCTCGACTTGTCCTGACTTGTTCCGACTTGGCCCGACTTGTACCGACTTGTCCCGACTTGTCCCGACTTGTCCCGACTTGTTCTAACTTGTAACGTCATGTCCCGACTTGTCCCGACTTGTTCAGACTTGTCCCGACTTGTCCTGACTTGTCCCGACTCGTCTAGACTTTTTCTGACTTGTCACGTCTTGTTCCCGACTTATCCCGACTTGTCCCGACTTGTCCCGAATTGTCCCGACTTGTCCAGACTTGTCTCGACTTGTCCTGACTTGTCCCGACTCGTCTCGACTCGTCTCGAATTGTTTTGTCTTGTCACGTAACGTCATGTCTCGACTTGTCCTGACTTGTTCCGACTTGGCCCGACTTGTACCGACTTGTACCAACTTTTCCCGATTTGTCCCGACTTGTTTCGACTTGTCCCGTCTTGTTTCGACTTGTCCCGTCTTGTCTCTTCTTGTCCCGGATTGTCCAAACATGTACCGACTTGTCCCGACTTGTACCGACTTGTCCCGACTTGTTTCGACTTGTCCCGACTTGTCTCAACTTGTTTCGACTTGTCCCGACTTGTCCCGACTTGCCCCGAATTGTCCAAACTTGTTTCGACTTGTCCAGACTTGTCCCGACTTGCCCCGAATTGTCCAAACTTGTCCCGACTTGTCCCGACTTGTCCTGACTTATCCCGACTTGTCCCGACTTGTTCTTACTTGTCACGTCTTGTCCCGACTTGTCCTGACTTGTACCGACTCGTCCTGACTTGTCACGATTTTTCCCGACTTGTTTCGACTTGTCCCGACTTGTCGTCCCGGATTGTCCAAACTTATACCGACTTGTCCCGACTTGTACCGACTTGTCCCGACTTGTTTCGACATGTTTCGACTTGTCCCGACTTGTCCCGACTTGCCCCGAATTGTCCAAACTTGTTTCGACTTGTTTCGACTTGTCCCGACTTGTCCCGACTTGCCCCGAATTGACCAAACTTGTCCCGACTTGTCCCGACTTGTCCCGACTTGTCCCGACTTGTCCCGACTTGTCCCGACCTGTCCCGACTTTTCCCGACTTGTCCCGACTTGTCCTAACTTACTCCGACTTGTCCATACTTGTCCCGACTTGTCCCGTCTTGTTCTGACTTCTTCTAACTTGTAACGTCATGTCTCGACTTGTCCTGACTTGTTCCGACTTGGCCCGACTTGTACCGACTTGTCCCGACTTGTCCCGACTTGTCCCGACTTGTCCCGACTTGTCCAGACTTGTCCCGACTTGTCCTGACTTGTCCCGACTTGTCCCGACTCGTCTAGACTTTTTATGACTTGTCACGTCTTGTCCCGACTTGTCCCGACTTGTCCAGACTTGTCCCGACTTGTCCTGACTTGTCCCGACTTGTCCTGACTTGTCCCGACTTGTACTGACTTGTCCCGACTTGTTCCGACTTGTCCCCACCTGTCGCGACTTGTCCCGTCTTTTCCCGACTTGTCCCGATTTGTCCCGACTTTTACCGACTTGTCCCGACTTGTCCCGACTTGTACCGACTTGTCCCGGATTGTCCAAACTTGTCCCGACTTGTCCCAACTTTTACCGACTTGTACCGACTTGTACCGGAATGTCCAAACTTGTCCAGACTTGTCCCGACTTGTACCGACTTGTCCCGACTTGTCCCGGATTGTCCAACTTTGTCCCGACTTGTCCCGACTTGTTTCGACTTGTCCCCACTTGTCCCGACTTGTCCCAACTTGTTTCGACTTGTCCTGACTTGTCACGACTTGTTCCGACTTGTCCCGACTTGTCCTGACTGGTCCCGACTTGTCCGGGCTTGTCCCGGCTTGTTTCGACTCGTCCCGACTTGTCCCGACTTGTCCCGACTTGTCCCGACTTGTCCCGACTTGTCCTGACTTGTCCTGACTTGTCCCGAATTGTTTCTACTTATTCCAAATTGTCTTGACTTGTTTCGACTTGTCCCGAATTGTCTAGACTTGTCCCGACTTGTCCTGACTTGTCCCGACATGTACCGACTTGTCCCGACTTGTTTCAACTTGTTTCGACTTGTCCCGACTTGTCCCGACTTAAACCGAATTGTCCAAACTTGTCCCGACTTGTACCGACTTGTCGTGACTTGTTCCGACTTGTACCGACTTGTCCCGACTTGTCCCGACTTGTACTGACTTTTCCCGACTTGTCCCGGATTGTCCAAACTTGTCCCGACTTGTTCCGACTTGTCCTGACTTGTCCCGACTTGTTTCGACTTGTCTTGACTTGTCTCGACTTGTCCCGACTTGTCCTGACTTGTCCCGACTTGCATCGACTTGTCCTGACTTGTCACGACTTGTACCGACTTGTCCAACTTGTCCAAACTTGTCCCGACTTGTCCAGACTTGTCCTGACTTGTCCCGACTTGTCCAGACTTGTCCCGACCTGTCCTGACTTGTCTTGACTTGCCCCGACTCGTCTCGACTTGTTCTGACTTGTCACGTCTTGTCCCGACTTGTTCCGACTTGTCCAGACTTGTCCCGACTTGTCCCGACTTGTTCTGACTTGTTCTAACTTGTAACGTCATGTCTCGACTTGTCCTGACTTGTTCCGACTTGGCCCGACTTGTACCGACTTGTCCCGACTTGTCCCGACTTGTCCCGACTTGTTCTGACTTGTTCTAACTTGTAACGTCATCTCTCGACTTGTCCTGACTTGTTCCGACTTGGCCCGACTTGTCCCGACTTGTCCCGACTTGTCCCGACTCGTCCCGACTTGTCCAGACTTGTCCTGACTTGTCCCGACTTGTCCCGACTTGTCCCGACCAGTCCCGACTTTTCCCGACTTGTCCCGACTTGTCCCGACTTGTCCTAACTTGCCCCGACTTGTCCATACTTGTCCCGACTTGTCCCGACTTGTTCTGACTTGTTCTAACTTGTAACGTCATGTCTCGACTTGTCCTGACTTGTTCCGACTTGGCCCGACTTGTACCGACTTGTCCCGACTTGTCCTGACTTGTTCCGACTTGTACCAACTTGTCCCGGCTTGTACCGACCTGTCACGACTTGTACCAACTTGTCCCGACTTGTCCCGACTTTTCCTGGATTGTCCAAATTTGTCCCGACTTGTCCCGACTTGTCATGACTTGTACCGACTTGTACCGACTTGTACCAAATTTTCCCGATTATTCCCGACTTGTTTCGACTTGTCCCGTCTTGTTTCGACTTGTCCCGACGTGTCCAGACTTGTCCCGACTTGTCCCCACTTGTTCTGACTTGTTCTAACTTGTAACGTCATGTCTCGACTTGTCCTGACTTGTTCCGACTTGGCCCGACTTGTACCGACTTGTCCCGACTTGTCCCGACTTGTCCCGACTTGTCCCGACTTGTCCTGACTTGTCCCGACTTGTCCCGACTTGTTCAGACTTGTCCCGACTTGTCCTGACTTGTCCCGACTCGTCTAGACTTTTTCTGACTTGTCACGTCTTGTTCCCGACTTATCCCGACTTGTCCCGACTTGTCCCGAATTGTCCCGACTTGTCCAGACTTGTCTCGACTTGTCCTGACTTGTCCCGACTCGTCTCGACTCGTCTCGACTTGTTTTGTCTTGTCACGTCTTGTCCCGACTTGTCCCGACTTGTCCAGACTTGTCCCGACTTGTCCCGACTTGTTCTGACTTGTTCTAACTTGTAACGTCATGTCTCGACTTGTCCTGACTTGTTCCGACTTGGCCCGACTTGTACCGACTTGTACCGACTTGTACCAACTTTTCCCGATTTGTCCCGACTTGTTTCGACTTGTCCCGTCTTGTTTCGACTTGTCCCGTCTTGTCTCTTCTTGTCCCGGATTGTCCAAACATGTACCGACTTGTCCCGACTTGTACCGACTTGTCCCGACTTGTTTCGACTTGTCCCGACTTGTCTCGCCTTGTTTCGACTTGTCCCGACTTGTCCCGACTTGCCCCGAATTGTCCAAACTTGTTTCGACTTGTCCAGACTTGTCCCGACTTGCCCCGAATTGTCCAAACTTGTCCCGACTTGTACCGACTTGTCCTGACTTATCCCGACTTGTCCCGACTTGTTCTTACTTGTCACGTCTTGTCCCGACTTGTCCTGACTTGTACCGACTCGTCCTGACTTGTCACGATTTTTCCCGACTTTTCCCGACTTGTTTCGACTTGTCCCGACTTGTCGTCCCGGATTGTCCAAACTTATACCGACTTGTCCCGACTTGTACCGACTTGTCCCGACTTGTTTCGACATGTTTCGACTTGTCCCGACTTGCCCCGAATTGTCCAAACTTGTTTCGACTTGTTTCGACTTGTCCCGACTTGTCCCGACTTGCCCCGAATTGACCAAACTTGTCCCGACTTGTCCCGACTTGTCCCGACTTGTCCCGACCTGTCCCGACTTGTTCTGACTTCTTCTAACTTGTAACGTCATGTCTCGACTTGTCCTGACTTGTTCCGACTTGGCCCGACTTGTACCGACTTGTCCCGACTTGTCCCGACTTGTCCTAACTTACTCCGACTTGTCCATACTTGTCCCGACTTGTCCCGACTTGTTCTGACTTCTTCTAACTTGTAACGTCATGTCTCGACTTGTCCTGACTTGTTCCGACTTGGCCCGACTTGTACCGACTTGTCCCGACTTGTCCCGACTTGTCCCGACTTGTCCCGACTTGTCCAGACTTGTCCCGACTTGTCCTGACTTGTCCCGACTTGTCCCGACTCGTCTAGACTTTTTCTGACTTGTCACGTCTTGTCCCGACTTGTCCCGACTTGTCCAGACTTGTCCCGACTTGTCCTGACTTGTCCCGACTTGTCCCGACTCGTCTAGACTTTTTCTGACTTGTCACGTCTTGTCCCGACTTGTCCCGACTTGTCCAGACTTGTCCCGACTTGTACCGACTTGTCGTGACTTGTCCCGACTTGTACCGACTTGTCCCGACTTGTCCCGACTTGTCCCGACTTGTACTGACTTTTCCCGACTTGTCCCGGATTGTCCAAACTTGTCCCGACTTGTTCCGACTTGTCCTGACTTGTCCCGACTTGTTTCGACTTGTCCCGACTTGTCTCGACTTGTCCCGACTTGTCCTGACTTGTCCCGACTTGTATCGACTTGTCCTGACTTGTCACGACCTGTACCGACTTGTCCCGACTTGTTTCAACTTGTTTCGACTTGTCCCGACTCAAACCGAATTGTCCAAACTTGTCCCGACTTGTACCGACTTGTCGTGACTTGTTCCGACTTGTACCGACTTGTCCAGACTTGTCCCGACTTGTCCCGACTTGTTCTGACTTGTTCTAACTTGTAACGTCATGTCTCGACTTGTCCTGACTTGTTCCGACTTGGCCCGACTTGTACCGACTTGTACCGACTTGTACCAACTTTTCCCGATTTGTCCCGACTTGTTTCGACTTGTCCCGTCTTGTTTCGACTTGTCCCGTCTTGTCTCTTCTTGTCCCGGATTGTCCAAACATGTACCGACTTGTCCCGACTTGTACCGACTTGTCCCGACTTGTTTCGAATTGTCCCGACTTGTCTCGACTTGTTTCGACTTGTCCCGACTTGTCCCGACTTGCCCCGAATTGTCCAAACTTGTTTCGACTTGTCCAGACTTGTCCCGACTTGCCCCGAATTGTCCAAACTTGTCCCGACTTGTACCGACTTGTCCTGACTTATCCCGACTTGTCCCGACTTGTTCTTACTTGTCACGTCTTGTCCCGACTTGTCCTGACTTGTACCGACTCGTCCTGACTTGTCACGATTTTTCCCGACTTTTCCCGACTTGTTTCGACTTGTCCCGACTTGTCGTCCCGGATTGTCCAAACTTATACCGACTTGTCCCGACTTGTACCGACTTGTCCCGACTTGTTTCGACATGTTTCGACTTGTCCCGACTTGCCCCGAATTGTCCAAACTTGTTTCGACTTGTTTCGACTTGTCCCGACTTGTCCCGACTTGCCCCGAATTGACCAAACTTGTCCCGACTTGTCCCGACTTGTCCCGACTTGTCCCGACCTGTCCCGACTTTTCCCGACTTGTCCCGACTTGTCCTAACTTACTCCGACTTGTCCATACTTGTCCCGACTTGTCCCGACTTGTTCTGACTTCTTCTAACTTGTAACGTCATGTCTCGACTTGTCCTGACTTGTTCCGACTTGGCCCGACTTGTACCGACTTGTCCCGACTTGTCCCGACTTGTCCCGACTTGTCCCGACTTGTCCAGACTTGTCCCGACTTGTCCTGACTTGTCCCGACTTGTCCCGACTCGTCTAGACTTTTTCTGACTTGTCACGTCTTGTCCCGACTTGTCCCGACTTGTCCAGACTTGTCCCGACTTGTCCCGACTTGTCCTGACTTGTCCCGACTTGTCCCGACTCGTCTAGACTTTTTCTGACTTGTCACGTCTTGTCCCGACTTGTCCCGACTTGTCCAGACTTGTCCCGACTTGTACCGACTTGTCGTGACTTGTCCCGACTTGTACCGACTTGTCCCGACTTGTCCCGACTTGTCCCGACTTGTACTGACTTTTCCCGACTTGTCCCGGATTGTCCAAACTTGTCCCGACTTGTTCCGACTTGTCCTGACTTGTCCCGACTTGTTTCGACTTGTCCCGACTTGTCTCGACTTGTCCCGACTTGTCCTGACTTGTCCCGACTTGTATCGACTTGTCCTGACTTGTCACGACTTGTACCGACTTGTCCCGACTTGTTTCAACTTGTTTCGACTTGTCCCGACTTAAACCGAATTGTCCAAACTTGTCCCGACTTGTACCGACTTGTCGTGACTTGTTCCGACTTGTACCGACTTGTCCCGACTTGTCCCGACTTGTCCCGACTTGTACTGACTTTTCCCGACTTGTCCCGGATTGTCCAAACTTGTCCCGACTTGTTCCGACTTGTCCTGACTTGTCCCGACTTGTTTCGACTTGTCTTGACTTGTCTCGACTTGTCCCGACTTGTCCTGACTTGTCCCGACTTGCATCGACTTGTCCTGACTTGTCACGACTTGTACCGACATGTCCAACTTGTCCAAACTTGTCCCGACTTGTCCAGACTTGTCCTGACTTGTCCCGACTTGTCCAGACTTGTCCCGACCTGTCCTGACTTGTCTTGACTTGCCCCGACTCGTCTCCACTTGTTCTGACTTGTCACGTCTTGTCCCGACTTGTTCCGACTTGTCCAGACTTGTCCCGACTTGTCCTGACTTGTCCCGACTTGTCCAGACTTGTCCCGACTTGTCCTGACTTGTCCCGACTTGTCCCGACTCGTCTCGACTCGTTCTGACTTGTCACGTCTTGTTCCGACTTGTCCTGATTTGTCCAGACTTGTCCCGACTTGTCCCGACTTGTTCTGACTTGTCCCGACTTGTCCCGACTCGTCTAGACTTTTTCTGACTTGTCACGTCTTGTCCCGACTTGTCCCGACTTGTCCAGACTTTTCCCGACTTGTACCGACTTGTCCCGACTTGTCCCGACTTGTCCAGACTTGTCCCGACTTGTCCTGACTTGTCCCGACTTGTCCCGACTCGTCTCGACTTGTTCTGACTTGTCACGTCTTGTTCCGACTTGTCCTGATTTGTCCAGACTTGTCCCGACTTGTCCCGACTTGTTCTGACTTGTTATAACTTGTAACGTCATGTCTCGACTTGTCCTGACTTGTTCCGACTTGGCCCGACTTGTCCCGACTTGTCCCCACTTGTTCCGACTTGTCCCGAATTGTCCCGACTTGTCCTGACCTGTCCCGACTTTTACCGACTTGTCATATTTTGTCCCGACTTGTCCCGACTTGTCCCGACCTGTCCCGACTTTTCCCGACTTGTCCCGACTTGTCCCGACTTGTCCTAACTTGCCCCGACTTGTCCATACTTGTCCCGACTTGTTCCGACTTGTCAATTTCAGTTCGAACAAAAATTGACTGTCACACTTGTTTTGGTTCATAATTTTGGTTGGATTGACAAAAAATCGTAAAGCTTATTTTCTCAAAACTGTTTAAATTTTGGCTAAAATAAAAATTCAAATTTTTTGTTTTCAAAATTTTTGTAGCTTTCACGTTTTCAAAATATCCCGGCTAGTCTCGATTTGTCTCGGCTTTTCCCGACTTGTCCCGACTTGTCCCGACTTGTCTAGACTTGTCCTGACTTGTCCCGACTTGTCCTGACTTGTCCCGACTTGTCCCGACTTGTACTGACTTGTCATGACTAGAACCAACTTGACCCGACTTGTTCTGACATGTCACGTCTTGTCCCGACTTGTCCCGACTTGCTCCGAATTGTCCAAACTTGTCCCGACTTGTACCGACTTGTCCCGACTTGTACTGACTTGTCCCGACTTGTCCAGGATTGTCCAAACTTGTCCCGAATTGCATTGACTTGTCCCGACTTGTACCGACTTGTCCCGACTTGTCCCGGATTGTCCAAACTAGTCCCGACTTGTACCGACTTGTCCCGACTTGTCCCGACTTGTCCCGACTTGTCACGGATTGTTCCAACTTGTCCCGACTTGTACCGACTTGTCCCCACTTGCACCGACTTGTCCTGACTTGTCCTGACTTGTTTCGACTTGTCCCGACTCAAGTCGACTTGTCCCGAATTGTCCTGACTTGTCCTGACTTGTCCCGACTTGTCTTGACTTGTCCCGATATGTCCCGACTTGTCCCGACTTGTCCTGACTTATCCCGACTTGTCCCGACTTGTTCTTACTTGTCTCGACTTGTCCCGACTTGTCCTGACTTGTCCCGACTTGTTTCGACTTGTCCCGACTTGTCTTGACTTGTCCCGACTTGTCCTGACTTGTCCCGACTTGTATCGACTTGTCCTGACTTGTCATGACTTGTACCGACTTGTCCCGACTTGTCCCAACTTGTCCCGACTTGTACAGACTTGTCCTGACTTGTCCCGACTTGTCCAGACTTATCCAGACTTGTCCCGACTTGTCCCGACTTGTTCTGACTTGTTCTAACTCGTAACGTCATGTCCCGACTTGTCCTGACCTGTCCCGACTTTTACCGACTTGTCCCATTTTGTCCCGACTTGTCCTGACTCGTCCCGACCTGTCTCGACTTTTCCCGACTCGTCCCGACTTGTCCTAACTTGCCCCGACTTGTCCATACTTGTCCCGACTTGTTCCGACTTGTCAATTTCAGTTCGAACAAAAATTGATTGTTACACTTGTTTTGGTTCATAAATCTGGTTGGATTGACGAAAAATCGTAAAGCTTATTTTCTCAAAACTGTTTAAATTTTGGCTAAAATTAAAATTCAAATTTTTTGTTTTCAAAATTTTTGTAGCTTTCACTTTTTCAAAATATCCCGGCTAGTCTCGATTTGTCTCGGCTTTTCCCGACTTGTCCCGACTTGTCCCGACTTGTCTCGACTTGTCCCGACTTGTCCCGACTTGTCCTGACTTGTCCCGACTTGTCCCGACTTGTACCGACTTGTCTTGACTAGAACCAACTTGACCCGACTTGTTCTGACATGTCACGTCTTGTCCCGACTTGTCCCGACTTGCTCCGAATTGTCACGTCTTGTTCCGACTTGTCCTGATTTGTCCAGACTTGTCTCGACTTGTCCCGACTTGTTCTGACTTGTTATAACTTGTAACGTCATGTCTCGACTTGTCCTGACTTGTTCCGACTTGGCCCGACTTGTCCCGACTTGTCCCCACTTGTTCCGACTTGTCCCGAATTGTCCCGACTTGTCCTGACCTGTCCCGACTTTTACCGACTTGTCATATTTTGTCCCGACTTGTCCCGACTTGTCCCGACCTGTCCCGACTTTTCCCGACTTGTCCCGATTTGTCCCGACTTGTCCTAACTTGCCCCGACTTGTCCATACTTGTCCCGACTTGTTCCGACTTGTCAATATCAGTTCGAACAAAAATTGACTGTCACACTTGTTTTGGTTCATAATTTTGGTTGGATTGACAAAAAATCGTAAAGCTTATTTTCTCAAAACTGTTTAAATTTTGGCTAAAATAAAAATTCAAATTTTTTGTTTTCAAAATTTTTGTAGCTTTCACTTTTTCAGAATATCCCGGCTAGTCTCGATTTGTCTCGGCTTTTCCCGACTTGTCCCGACTTGTACCGACTTGTCTCGACTTGTCCCGACTTGTCCCGACTTGTCCTGACTTGTCCCGACTTGTCCCGACTTGTACCGACTTGTCATGACTAGAACCAACTTGACCCGACTTGTTCTGACATGTCACGTCTTGTCCCGACTTGTCCCGACTTGATCCGAATTGTCCAAACTTGTCCCGACTTGTACCGACTTGTCCCGACTTGTACTGACTTGTCCAGGAATGTCCAAACTTGTCCCGAATTGTACTGACTTGTCCCGACTTTTACCAACTTGTCCCGACTTGTCCCGGATTGTCCAAACTAGTCCCGACTTGTACCGACTTGTCCCGACTTGTCCCGACTTGTCCCGACTTGTCACGGATTGTTCCAACTTGTCCCGACTTGTACCGACTTGTCCCCACTTGTACCGACTTGTCCTGACTTGTCCTGACTTGTTTCGACTTGTCCCAACTCAACTCGACTTGTCCCGAATTGTCCTGACTTGTCCTGACTTGTCCCGACTTGTCTTGACTTGTCCCGATATGTCCCGACTTGTCCCGACTTGTCCTGACTTATCCCGACTTGTCCCGACTTGTTCTTACTTGTCTCAACTTGTCCCGACTTGTCCTGACTTGTCCCGACTTGTATCGACTTGTCGTGACTTGTCCTGACTTGTACCGACTTGTCCCGACTTGTCCCGACTTGTACTGACTTTTCCCGACTTGTGCCGGATTGTCCAAACTTGTCCCGACTTGTTCCGACTTGTCCTGACTTGTCCCGACTTGTTTCGACTTGTCCCGACTTGTCTCGACTTGTCCCGACTTGTCCTGACTTGTCCCGACTTGTATCGACTTGTCCTGACTTGTCACGACTTGTACCGACTTGTCCCGACTTGTCCCAACTTGTCCCGACTTGTCCAGACTTGTCCTGACTTGTCCCGACTTGTCCAGATTTATCCAGACTTGTCCCGACTTGTCCCGACTTGTTCTGACTTGTTCTAACTCGTAACGTCATGTCTCGACTTGTCCTGACTTGTTCCGACTTGGCCCGACTTGTCCCGACTTGTCCCGACTTGTACCGACTTGTTCCGACTGGTCCCGGATTGTCCAAACTTGTCCCGACTTGTCCCAACTTTTCCCGACTTGTCCCGACTTGTACCGACTTGTCCCGACTTTTCCCGGTTTGTTCAAATTTGTCCCGACTTGTCCCGACTTGGCCCGACTTGTCCCCACTTGTCCCGACTTGTCCCGAATTGTTTCGACTTGTCCTGACTTGTCACGACTTGTTCCGACTTGTCCCGACTTGTACTGACTGGTCCCGACTTGTCCGGGCTTGTCCTGGCTTGTTTCGACTCGTCCCGACTTGTCCTGACTTGTCCCGACTTGTCCCGACTTGTCCCGACTTGTCCCGACTTGTCCTGACTTGTCCCGACTTGTTTCTACTTATTCCAAATTGTCCTGACTTGTTTCGACTTGTCCCGAATTGTCTCGACTAGTCCCGACTTGTTCTGACTTGTCCCCACTTGTCCCGACATGTCCCGACTTGTTCTGACTTGTCCCGGATTGTCCAACTATGTCCCGACTTGTTCCGACTTGTCGTGACTTGTCCTGACTTGTCCCGACTTGTCCCGACTTGTTCCGACTTGTCCCGACTTGTCCCGACATGTCCTGACTTGTCTCGACTTGTACCGACTTGTCCCGACTTGTCCCGAATTGTCCAAACTTGTCCCGACTTGTACCGACTTGTCCAGACTTGTCCTGAATTGTCCCGACTTGTTCCGACTTGTCCCGACTTGTCTCGACTTGTACCGACTTGTCCCGACTTGTCCAAACTTGTCCCGACTTGTACCGACTTGTCCCGAATTGTACCGACTTGTCCCGACTTGTTCCGAATTGTCCAAACTTGTCCCGACTTGTCCCAACTTTTCCCGACTTGTCCCGACTTGTACCGACTTGTCCCGGATTGTCCAAACTTGTCCCGACTTGTCCCGACTTGTTTCGACTTGTCCTGACTTGTCCCGACTTGTCCCGACTTGTCCCAACTTGTCCTGACTTGTCCTGACTTGTCCCGACTTGTTTCTACTTATTCCAAATTGTCTTGACTTGTTTCGACTTGTCCCGAATTGTCTCGACTTGTCCCGACTTGTCCTGACTTGTCCCGACTTGTACTGACTTGTCCCGACTTGTTCCGACTTGTCCCCACCTGTCGCGACTTGTCCCGTCTTTTCCCGACTTGTCCCGATTTGTCCCGACTTTTACCGACTTGTCCCGACTTGTCCCGACTTGTCCCGGATTGTCCAAACTTGTCCCGACTTGTCCCGACTTGTTTCGACTTGTCCTGACTGGTCCCGACTTGTCCGGGCTTGTCCCGGCTTGTTTCGACTCGTCCCGACTTGTCCCGACTTGTCCCGACTTGTCCCGACTTGTCCCGACTTGTCCTGACTTGTCCTGACTTGTCCCGACTTGTTTCTACTTATTCCAAATTGTCTTGACTTGTTTCGACTTGTCCCGAATTGTCTCGACTTGTCCCGACTTGTCCTGACTTGTCCCGACTTGTCCCAACTTTTCCCGACTTGTCCCGACTTGTACCGACTTGTCCCGGATTGTCCAAACTTGTCCCGACTTGTCCCGACTTGTTTCGACTTGTCCTGACTGGTCCCGACTTGTCCGGGCTTGTCCCGGCTTGTTTCGACTCGTCCCGACTTGTCCCGACTTGTCCCGACTTGTCCCGACTTGTCCCGACTTGTCCTGACTTGTCCTGACTTGTCCCGACTTGTTTCTACTTATTCCAAATTGTCTTGACTTGTTTCGACTTGTCCCGAATTGTCTCGACTTGTCCCGACTTGTCCTGACTTGTCCCGACTTGTACTGACTTGTCCCGACTTGTTCCGACTTGTCCCCACCTGTCGCGACTTGTCCCGTCTTTTCCCGACTTGTCCCGATTTGTCCCGACTTTTACCGACTTGTCCCGACTTGTCCCGACTTGTACCGACTTGTCCCGGATTGTCCAAACTTGTCCCGACTTGTCCCAACTTTTACCGACATGTACCGACTTGTACCGGAATGTCCAAACTTGTCCAGACTTGTCCCGACTTGTACCGACTTGTCCCGACTTGTCCCGGATTGTCCAACTTTGTCCCGACTTGTCCCGACTTGTTTCGACTTGTCCCCACTTGTCCCGACTTGTCCCAACTTGTTTCGACTTGTCCTGACTTGTCACGACTTGTTCCGACTTGTCCCGACTTGTCCTGACTGGTCCCGACTTGTCCGGGCTTGTCCCGGCTTGTCCCGACTTGTCCTAACTTGCCCCGACTTGTCCATACTTGTCCCGACTTGTCCCGAATTGTTCTGACTTGTTTTAACTTGAAACGTCATGTCTCGACTTGTTCTGACTTGTTCTGACTTGTTCCGACTTGTACCGACTTGTCCCGACTTGTCCCGACTTGTCCCGACTTGTCCCGACTTGTCCCGACTTGTCCAGACTTGTCCCGACTTGTCCTGACTTGTCCCGACTTGTCCCGACCTGTCCCGACTTGTCCCGACTTGTTCCGACTAGCCCCGACTTGTACCGACTTGTCCCGTCTGGTCCCGGATTGTCCAAACTTGTCCCGACTTGTATCGACTTGTCTCGATTTGTCCCGACTTGTCCCGACTTGTCCCGACTTGTCCCGACTTGTCCCGACTTGTCCCGACTTGTCCCGACTTGTCCCGACTTGTCCCGACTTGTCCTGACTTGTCCCGACTTGTTTCTACTTATTCCAAATTGTCTTGACTTGTTCCGACTTTTCCCGACTTGTCCCGATTTGTCCCGACTTTTACCGACTTGTACCGACTTGTTCTGGAATGTCCAAACTTGTCTCGACTTGTACCGACTTGTCTCGACTTGTCTCGACTTGTCCCGACTTGTCCCGACTTGTCCCGACTTGTACCGACTTGTCCCGACTTGTACCGACTTGTCCCGACTTGTCCCAGATTGTCCAAACTTGTCCCGACTTGTATCGACTTGTCTCGATTTGTCCCGACTTGTCCCGACTTGTCCCGACTTGTCCCGACTTGTCCCGACTTGTCCCGACTTGTTCTGACTTGTCCCGACTTGTTTCTACTTATTCCAAATTGTCTTGACTTGTCCCGACTTTTCCCGACTTGTCCCGATTTGTCCCGACTTTTACCGACTTGTACCGACTTGTTCTGGAATGTCCAAACTTGTCTCGACTTGTACCGACTTGTCTCGACTTGTCTCGACTTGTCCCGACTTGTTCCGACTTGTCCCGAATTGTCCCGACTTGTTTCGACTTGTTTCGACTTGCCCTGACTTGTCCTGACTTGTCACGACTTGTTCCGTTTTGTCCCGACTTGTCCCGACTTGTCCCGACTTGTCCCGACTTGTCCCGACTTGTCCTGACTTGTCCCGACTTGTTTCTACTTATTCCAAATTGTCTTGACTTGTCCCGACTTTTCCCGACTTGTCCCGATTTGTCCCGACTTTTACCGACTTGTACCGACTTGTCCCGGATTGTCCAAACTTGTCTCGACTTGTACCGACTTGTCTCGACTTGTCTCGACTTGTCCCGACTTGTTCCGACTTGTCCCGAATTGTCCCGACTTGTTTCGACTTGTTTCGACTTGCCCTGACTTGTCCTGACTTGTCACGACTTGTTCCGTTTTGTCCCGACTTGTCCTGACAGGTCCCGACTTGTCCGGGCTTGTCCTGGCTTGTTTCGACTTGTCCCGACTTGTCCCGACTTGTCCCGACTTGTCCCGACTTGTCCCGGAATGTCCAAATTTGTACCGACTTGTCCCGACATGTACCGACTTGTCCCGACTTGTCCCGGATTGTCCAAACTTGTCTCGACCAGTCCCGACATGTCCCGGATTGTCCATACTTGTTCAGACTTGTTCCGACTTGTACCGACTTGTCCCGACACGTCCCGGATTGTCCAAACTTGTCCCGACTTGTATCGACTTGTCCCGACTTGTCCCGACTTGTCCCGACTTGTCCTGACTTGTCCCGACTTGTTTCTACTTATTCCAAATTGTCTTGACTTGTTTCGACTTGTCCCGACTTGTCTCGACTTGTCCCGACTTGTCCTGACTTGTCCCCACTTGTCCCGACTTGTCCCGACTTGTTCTGACTTGTCCCGGATTGTCCAAGTTTGACCCGACTTGTTCCGACTTGTCCCGAATTGTCCCGACTTGTACCGACTTGTCCCGGATTGTCCAAACTTGTCCCGACTTGTACCGACTTGTCCCGACTTGTCCCGAATTGTCCCGACTTGTCCCGACTTGTCCCAACTTGTCCTGACTTGTCACATTTGTTATGGTTCATAATTTATGTTGGACTGACAAATAATCTGAAAGCTCATTCCCGACCCGACCCGACCCGATCTAATTGCGAATAGAGTCCAAGACGATAAGATGAATATTAGTGCCATAACATTGACTCGATTTGACCTTGTGAAGTGAATTTTTTTTTTCAGAAAAAAAAAATTAAATTTCTTGCCGTTATGAAAAATTTTGGAGAGATGATTCGATACCAAAATATTCAGAAATGGACTGACTTCAATATTTTCTTTGTGGAAAATGAAATTTTCCAAGTTTTTTTTTTTTTTCAAAAATTTTTTATTTCAAATTCTGTGTTTATTGAGATACTTTTTCCTTGAAACGACCCAAAAGTCCCGACTTGTTCCGACTTGTCTTGTCCCGACTTGTCTCTTCTTGTCCCGGATTGTCCAAACATGTACCGACTTGTCCCGACTTGTACCGACTTGTCCTGACTTGATCCGACTTGTCGCGACTTGTCTGGACTTGTTCCAGATTGTCCAAACTTGTACCGACTTGTCCCGACTTGTCCCGGATTGTCCAAAATTGTCCCGACTTGTATCGACTTGTCTCGACTTGTCCCGACTTGTCCCGACTTGTCCTGACTTGTCCCGGATTGTCCAAAATTGTCCCGACTTGTATCGACTTGTCTCGACTTGTCCCGACTTGTCCCGACTTGTCCTGACTTGTCCCGACTTGTTTCTACTTATTCCAAATTGTCTTGACTTGTTTCGACTTGTCCCGACTTGTCTCGACTTGTCCCGACTTGTCCTGACTTGTACCGACTTGTCCCGACTTGTCCCGAATTGTCCCGACTTGTCCCGACTTGTTCCGACTTGTCCCGACTTGTACCGAATTGTCCCGACTGGTCCCGGATTGTCCAAACTTGTCCCGACTTGTATCGACTTGTCCCGATTTGTCCCGACTCGTACCGACTTGTCCCGACTTGTACCGACTTGTCCCGACTTGTCCCAGATTGTCCAAACTTGTCCCGACTTGTATCGACTTGTCTCGACTTGTCCCGACTTGTCCCGACTTGTCCCGACTTGTCCTGACTTGTCCCGACTTGTTTCTACTTATTCCAAATTGTCTTGACTTGTCCCGACTTTTCCCGACTTGTCCCGATTTGTCCCGATTTGTCCCGACTTTTACCTACTTGTACCGACTTGCACTGGAATGTCCAAACTTGTCCCGACTTGTCCCGAATTGTCCAAACTTGTCTCGACTTGTACCGACTTGTCTCGACTTGTCTCGACTTGTCCCGACTTGTTCCGACTTGTCCCGAATTGTCCCGACTTGTTTCGACTTGTTTCGACTTGTCCTGACTTGTCACGACTTGTTCCGACTTGTCCCGACTTGTCCTGACTGGTCCCGACTTGTCCGGGCTTGTCCTGGCTTGTTTCGACTTGTCCCGACTTGTCCCGACTTGTCCCGACTTGTCCCGACTTGTCCCGACTTGTCCCGGAATGTCCAAATTTGTACCGACTTGTCCCGACTTGTACCGACTTGTCCCGACTTGTCCCGGATTGTCCAAACTTGTCTCGACCAGTCCCGACATGTCCCGGATTGTCCATACTTGTTCTGACTTGTCCCGACTTGTCCTGACTGGTCCCGACTTGTCCGGGATTGTTCCGGCTTGTTTCGACTTGTCCGGACTTGTCCCGGAATGTCCAAACTTGTCCCGACTTGTCCCGACTTGTACCGTCTTGTCCCGACTTGTCCCGGATTGTCCAAACTTGTCTCGACTTGTCCCGACATGTCCCGGATTGTCCATAACTGTCCCGACTTGTCCCGACTTGTCTCGTCTTGTACCGACTTGTCCCGACTTGTCCCGACCTGTCCCGACTTGTCCCGACTTGTTCCGACTAGCCCCGACTTGTACCGACTTTTCCCGTCTGGTCCCGGATTGTCCAAACTTGTCCCGACTTGTATCGACTTGTCTCGATTTGTCCCGACTTGTCCCGACTTGTCCCGACTTGTCCCGACTTGTCCTGACTTGTCCCGACTTGTTTCTACTTATTCCAAATTGTCTTGACTTGTTCCGACTTTTCCCGACTTGTCCCGATTTGTCCCGACTTTTACCGACTTGTACCGACTTGTTCTGGAATGTCCAAACTTGTCTCGACATGTACCGACTTGTCTCGACTTGTCTCGACTTGTCCCGACTTGTCCCGACTTGTCCCGACTTGTACCGACTTGTCCCGACTTGTACCGACTTGTCCCGACTTGTCCCAGATTGTCCAAACTTGTCCCGACTTGTATCGACTTGTCTCGATTTGTCCCGACTTGTCCCGACTTGTCCCGACTTGTCCCGACTTGTCCCGACTTGTCCCGACTTGTCCCGACTTGTTCTGACTTGTCCCGACTTGTTTCTACTTATTCCAAATTGTCTTGACTTGTCCCGACTTTTCCCGACTTGTCCTGATTTGTCCCGACTTTTACCGACTTGTACCGACTTGTTCTGGAATGTCCAAACTTGTCTCGACTTGTACCGACTTGTCTCGACTTGTCTCGACTTGTCCCGACTTGTTCCGACTTGTCCCGAATTGTCCCGACTTGTTTCGACTTGTTTCGACTTGCCCTGACTTGTCCTGACTTGTCACGACTTGTTCCGTTTTGTCCCGACTTGTCCCGACTTGTCCCGACTTGTCCCGACTTGTCCCGACTTGTCCTGACTTGTCCCGACTTGTTTCTACTTATTCCAAATTGTCTTGACTTGTCCCGACTTTTCCCGACTTGTCCCGATTTGTCCCGACTTTTACCGACTTGTACCGACTTGTCCCGGATTGTCCAAACTTGTCTCGACTTGTACCGACTTGTCTCGACTTGTCTCGACTTGTCCCGACTTGTTCCGACTTGTCCCGAATTGTCCCGACTTGTTTCGACTTGTTTCGACTTGTTTCGACTTGCCCTGACTTGTCCTGACTTGTCACGACTTGTTCCGTTTTGTCCCGACTTGTCCTGACAGGTCCCGACTTGTCCGGGCTTGTCCTGGCTTGTTTCGACTTGTCCCGACTTGTCCCGACTTGTCCCGACTTGTCCCGACTTGTCCCGGAATGTCCAAATTTGTACCGACTTGTCCCGACATGTACCGACTTGTCCCGACTTGTCCCGGATTGTCCAAACTTGTCTCGACCAGTCCCGACATGTCCCGGATTGTCCATACTTGTTCCGACTTGTTCCGACTTGTACCGACTTGTCCCGACAGGTCCCGGATTGTCCAAACTTGTCCCGACTTGTATCGACTTGTCCCGACTTGTCCCGACTTGTCCCGACTTGTCCCGACTTGTACCGACTTGTCCCGACTTGTCCCGGATTGTCCAAAATTGTCCCGACTTGTATCGACTTGTCTCGACTTGTCCCGACTTGTCCTGACTTGTCCCGACTTGTTTCTACTTATTCCAAATTGTCTTGACTTGTTTCGACTTGTCCCGACTTGTCTCGACTTGTCCCGACTTGTCCTGACTTGTCCCCACTTGTCCCGACTTGTCCCGACTTGTTCTGACTTGTCCCGGATTGTCCAAGTTTGACCCGACTTGTTCCGACTTGTCCCGAATTGTCCCGACTTGTACCGACTTGTCCCGGATTGTCCAAACTTGTCCCGACTTGTACCGACTTGTCCCGACTTGTCCCGAATTGTCCCGACTTGTCCCGACTTGTCCCAACTTGTCCTGACTTGTCACATTTGTTATGGTTCATAATTTATGTTGGACTGACAAATAATCTGAAAGCTCATTCCCGACCCGACCCGACCCGATCTAATTGCGAATAGAGTCCAAGACGATAAGATGAATATTAGTGCCATAACATTGACTCGATTTGACCTTGTGAAGTGAATTTTTTTTTTTCAGAAAAAAAAAATTAAAAATCTTGCCGTTATGAAAAATTTTGGAGAGATGATTCGATACCAAAATATTCAGAAATGGACTGACTTCAATATTTTCTTTGTGGAAAATGAAATTTTCCAAGTTTTTTTTTTTTTTCAAAAATTTTTTATTTCAAATTCTGTGTTTATTGAGATACTTTTTCCTTGACACGACCCAAAAGTCCCGACTTGTTCCGACTGGTCTTGTCCCGACTTGTCTCTTCTTGTCCCGGATTGTCCAAACATGTACCGACTTGTCCCGACTTGTACCGACTTGTCCTGACTTGATCCGACTTGTCGCGACTTGTCTGGACTTGTTCCAGATTGTCCAAACTTGTACCGACTTGTCCCGACTTGTCCCGGATTGTCCAAAATTGTCCCGACTTGCATCGACTTGTCTCGACTTGTCCCGACTTGTCCCGACTTGTCCTGACTTGTCCCGACTTGTTTCTACTTATTCCAAATTGTCTTGACTTGTTTCGACTTGTCCCGACTTGTCTCGACTTGTCCCGACTTGTCCTGACTTGTCCCCACTTGTCCCGACTTGTCCCGACTTGTTCTGACTTGTCCCGGATTGTCCAAGTTTGACCCGACTTGTTCCGAATTGTCCCGAATTGTCCCGACTTGTACCGACTTGTCCCGGATTGTCCAAACTTGTCCCGACTTGTACCGACTTGTCCAGACTTGTCCCGAATTGTCCCGACCTGTCCCGACTTGTTCCGACTTGTCCCGACTTGTACCGAATTGTCCCGACTGGTCCCGGATTGTCCAAACTTGTCCCGACTTGTATCGACTTGTCCCTATTTGTCCCGACTCGTACCGACTTGTCCCGACTTGTACCGACTTGTCCCGACTTGTCCCAGATTGTCCAAACTTGTCCCGACTTGTATCGACTTGTCTCGACTTGTCCCGACTTGTCCCGACTTGTCCCGACTTGTCCCGACTTGTCCTGACTTGTCCCGACTTGTTTCTACTTATTCCAAATTGTCTTGACTTGTCCCGACTTTTCCCGACTTGTCCCGATTTGTCCCGATTTGTCCCGACTTTTACCTACTTGTACCGACTTGCACTGGAATGTCCAAACTTGTCCCGACTTGTCCCGGATTGTCCAAACTTGTCTCGACTTGTACCGACTTGTCTCGACTTGTCTCGACTTGTCCCGACTTGTTCCGACTTGTCCCGAATTGTCCCGACTTGTTTCGACTTGTTTCGACTTGTCCTGACTTGTCACGACTTGTTCCGACTTGTCCCGACTTGTCCTGACTGGTCCCGACTTGTCCGGGCTTGTCCTGGCTTGTTTCGACTTGTCCCGACTTGTCCCGACTTGTCCCGACTTGTCCCGGAATGTCCAAATTTGTACCGACTTGTCCCGACTTGTACCGACTTGTCCCGACTTGTCCCGGATTGTCCAAACTTGTCTCGACCAGTCCCGACATGTCCCGGATTGTCCATACTTGTTCCGACTTGTACCGACTTGTCCTGACTGGTCCCGGATTGTCCAAACTTGTCCCGACTTGTATCGACTTGTCCCGACTTGTCCCGACTTGTCCCGACTTGTCCCGACTTGTCCCGACTTGTCCCGACTTGTCCCGGATTGTCCAAAATTTTCCCGACTTGTATCGACTTGTCTCGACTTGTCCCGACTTGTCCCGACTTGTCCCGACTCGTCCAGACTTGTCCCGACTTGTCCCGACTTGTCCTGACTTGTCCCGACTTGTTTCTACTTATTCCAAATTGTCTTGACTTGTCCAGAATTGTCCCGAATAGTCCCGGAATGTCCAAATTTGTACCGACTTGTCCCGACTTGTACCAACTTGTCCCGACTTGTCCCGGATTGTCCAAACTTGTCTCGACCAGTCCCGACATGTCCCGGATTGTCCATACTTGTTCCGACTTGTACCGACTTGTCCTGACTGGTCCCGGATTGTCCAAACTTGTCCCGACTTGTCCCGACTTGTCCCGACTTGTCCCGACTTGTCCCGACTTGTACCGACTTGTCCCGACTTGTCCCGACTTGTCCCGACTTGTCCCGACTTGTCCCGAATTGTCCAAACTTGTCCCGAATTGTACCGACTAGTCGTGACTTGTCCCGACTTGTACCGACTTGTCCTGACTTGTCCCGACTTGTCCCGACTTGTCCCGGAATGTCCAAATTTGTACCGACTTGTCCCGACTTGTACCGACTTGTCCCGACTTGTCCCGGATTGTCCAAACTTGTCTCGACCAGTCCCGACATGTCCCGGATTGTCCATACTTGTTCCGACTTGTACCGACTTGTCCTGACTGGTCCCGGATTGTCCAAACTTGTCCCGACTTGTATCGACTTGTCCCGACTTGTCCCGACTTGTCCCGACTTGTCCCGACTTGTCCCGACTTGTCCCGACTTGTCCCGAATTGTCCAAATTTGTCCCGACTTGTACCGACTTGTCGTGACTTGTCCCGACTTGTACCGACTTGTCCCGACTTGTCCCGACTTGTACTGACTTTTCCCGGATTGTCCAAACTTGTCTCGACTTGTTCCGACTTGTCCTGACTTGTCCCGACTTGTTTCGACTTGTCTCGACTTGTCCCGACTTGTCCTGACTTGTCCCGACTTGTATCGACTTGTCCTGACTTGTCACGACTTGTGCCGACTTGTCCCAACTTGTCCCGACTTGTCCCGACTTGTCCAGACTTGTCCTGACTTGTCCTGACTTGTCCCGACTTGTCCCGACTCGTCTCTACTTGTTCTGACTTGTCACGTCTTGTTCCGACTTGTCCTGATTTGTCCAGACTTGTCCCGACTTGTCCCGACTTGTTCTGACTTGTTCTAACTTGTAACGTCATGTCTCGACTTGTCCTGACTTGTTCCGACTTGGCCCGACTTGTCCCGACTTGTCCCGACTTGTGCTGACTTGTCCCGACTTGTTCAGACTTGTCCCGACTTGTCCTGACTTGTCCCGACTTGTCCCGACTCGTCTCGACTTGTTCTGACTTGTCACGTCTTGTCCCGACTTGTCCCGACTTGTCCAGACTTGTCCCGACTTGTCCCGACTTCTTCTGACTAGTTCTAACTTGTAACGTCATGTCTCGACTTGTCCTGAATTGTTCCGACTTTGCCCGACTTGTACCGACTTGTCCCGACTTGTCCCGACTTGTCCCGACTTGTCCCGACTTGTCCCGACTTGTCCCGACTTGTCCAGACTTGTCCCGACTTGTCCCGACTTGTCCCGACTCGTCTAGACTTTTTCTGACTTGTCACGTCTTGTCCCGACTTATTCTGACTTGTCCCGACTTGTCCAGACTTGTCCCGACTTGTGCCGACTTGTCCCGACTTGTCCCGACTTGTCCAGACTTGTTCCGACTTGTCCTGACTTGTCCCGACTTGTCCCGACTCGTCTCGACTTGTTCTGACTTGTCACGTCTTGTTCCGACTTGTCCCGGCTTGTCCAGACTTGTCCCGACTTGTTCTGACTTGTTCTAACTTGTAACGTCATGTCTCGACTTGTTCCGACTTGGCCCGACTTGTCCCGACTTGTCCCCACTTGTTCCGACTTGTCCCGAATTGTCCCGACTTGTCCTGACCTGTCCCGACTTTTACCGACTTGTCCCATTTTGTCCCAACTTGTCCCGACTTGTCCCGACCTGTCCCGACTTTTCCCGACTTGTCCCGACTTGTCCCGACTTGTCCTAACTTGCCCCGACTTGTCCATACTTGTCCCGACTTGTCCCGAATTGTTCTGACTTGTTTTAACTTGAAACGTCATGTCTCGACTTGTTCTGACTTGTTCTGACTTGTTCCGACTTGTACCGACTTGTCCCGACTTGTCCCGACTTGTCCCGACTTGTCCAGACTTGTCCCGACTTGTCCTGACTTGTCCCGACTTGTCCCGACCTGTCCCGACTTGTCCCGACTTGTTCCGACTAGCCCCGACTTGTACCGACTTGTCCCGTCTGGTCCCGGATTGTCCAAACTTGTCCCGACTTGTATCGACTTGTCTCGATTTGTCCCGACTTGTCCCGACTTGTCCCGACTTGTCCCGACTTGTCCCGACTTGTCCCGACTTGTCCTGACTTGTCCCGACTTGTTTCTACTTATTCCAAATTGTCTTGACTTGTTCCGACTTTTCCCGACTTGTCCCGATTTGTCCCGACTTTTACCGACTTGTACCGACTTGTTCTGGAATGTCCAAACTTGTCTCGACTTGTACCGACTTGTCTCGACTTGTCTCGACTTGTCCCGACTTGTCCCGACTTGTCCCGACTTGTACCGACTTGTCCCGACTTGTACCGACTTGTCCCGACTTGTCCCAGATTGTCCAAACTTGTCCCGACTTGTATCGACTTGTCTCGATTTGTCCCGACTTGTCCCGACTTGTCCCGACTTGTCCCGACTTGTCCCGACTTGTCCCGACTTGTTCTGACTTGTCCCGACTTGTTTCTACTTATTCCAAATTGTCTTGACTTGTCCCGACTTTTCCCGACTTGTCCCGATTTGTCCCGACTTTTACCGACTTGTACCGACTTGTTCTGGAATGTCCAAACTTGTCTCGACTTGTACCGACTTGTCTCGACTTGTCTCGACTTGTCCCGACTTGTTCCGACTTGTCCCGAATTGTCCCGACTTGTTTCGACTTGTTTCGACTTGCCCTGACTTGTCCTGACTTGTCACGACTTGTTCCGTTTTGTCCCGACTTGTCCCGACTTGTCCCGACTTGTCCCGACTTGTCCCGAATTGTCCTGACTTGTCCCGACTTGTTTCTACTTATTCCAAATTGTCTTGACTTGTCCCGACTTTTCCCGACTTGTCCCGATTTGTCCCGACTTTTACCGACTTGTCCCGGATTGTCCAAACTTGTCTCGACTTGTACCGACTTGTCTCGACTTGTCTCGACTTGTCCCGACTTGTTCCGACTTGTCCTGACTTGTCACGACTTGTTCCGTTTTGTCCCGACTTGTCCTGACAGGTCCCGACTTGTCCGGGCTTGTCCTGGCTTGTTTCGACTTGTCCCGACTTGTCCCGACTTGTCCCGACTTTTCCCGACTTGTCCCGGAATGTCCAAATTTGTACCGACTTGTCCCGACATGTACCGACTTGTCCCGACTTGTCCCGGATTGTCCAAACTTGTCTCGACCAGTCTCGACATGTCCCGGATTGTCCATACTTGTTCCGACTTGTTCCGACTTGTACCGACTTGTCCCGACAGGTCCCGGATTGTCCAAACTTGTCCCGACTTGTATCGACTTGTCCCGACTTGTCCCGACTTGTCCCGACTTGTCCCGACTTGTACCGACTTGTCCCGACTTGTCCCGGATTGTCCAAAATTGTCCCGACTTGTATCGACTTGTCTCGACTTGTCCCGACTTGTCCCGACTTGTCCTGACTTGTCCCGACTTGTTTCTACTTATTCCAAATTGTCTTGACTTGTTTCGACTTGTCCCGACTTGTCTCGACTTGTCCCGACTTGTCCTGACTTGTCCCCACTTGTCCCGACTTGTCCCGACTTGTTCTGACTTGTCCCGGATTGTCCAAGTTTGACCCGACTTGTTCCGACTTGTCCCGAATTGTCCCGACTTGTACCGACTTGTCCCGGATTGTCCAAACTTGTCCCGACTTGTACCGACTTGTCCCGACTTGTCCCGAATTGTCCCGACTTGTCCCGACTTGTCCCAACTTGTCCTGACTTGTCACATTTGTTATGGTTCATAATTTATGTTGGACTGACAAATAATCTGAAAGCTCATTCCCGACCCGACCCGACCCGATCTAATTGCGAATAGAGTCCAAGACGATAAGATGAATATTAGTGCCATAACATTGACTCGATTTGACCTTGTGAAGTGAATTTTTTTTTCAGAAAAAAAAAATTAAATTTCTTGCCGTTATGAAAAATTTTGGAGAGATGATTCGATACCAAAATATTCAGAAATGGACTGACTTCAATATTTTCTTTGTGGAAAATGAAATTTTCCAATTTTTTTTTTTTTTCAAAAATTTTCTATTTCAAATTCTGTGTTTATTGAGATACTTTTTCCTTGGCACGACCCAAAAGTCCCGACTTGTTTCGACTTGTCTTGTCCCGACTTGTCTCTTCTTGTCCCGGATTGTCCAAACATGTACCGACTTGTCCCGACTTGTCCCAACTTGTCCTGACTTGTCACATTTGTTATGGTTCATAATTTATGTTGGACTGACAAATAATCTGAAAGCTCATTCCCGACCCGACCCGACCCGATCTAATTGCGAATAGAGTCCAAGACGATAAGATGAATATTAGTGCCATAACATTGACTCGATTTGACCTTGAGAAGTGAATTTTTTTTTTTCAGAAAAAAAAAATTAAAAATCTTGCCGTTATGAAAAATTTTGGAGAGATGATTCGATACCAAAATATTCAGAAATGGACTGACTTCAATATTTTCTTTGTGGAAAATGAAATTTTCCAAGTTTTTTTTTTTTTTCAAAAATTTTTTATTTCAAATTCTGTGTTTATTGAGATACTTTTTCCTTGACACGACCCAAAAGTCCCGACTTGTTCCGACTGGTCTTGTCCCGACTTGTCTCTTCTTGTCCCGGATTGTCCAAACATGTACCGACTTGTCCCGACTTGTACCGACTTGTCCTGACTTGATCCGACTTGTCGCGACTTGTCTGGACTTGTTCCAGATTGTCCAAACTTGTACCGACTTGTCCCGACTTGTCCCGGATTGTCCAAAATTGTCCCGACTTGCATCGACTTGTCTCGACTTGTCCCGACTTGTCCCGACTTGTCCTGACTTGTCCCGACTTGTTTCTACTTATTCCAAATTGTCTTGACTTGTTTCGACTTGTCCCGACTTGTCTCGACTTGTCCCGACTTGTCCTGACTTGTCCCCACTTGTCCCGACTTGTCCCGACTTGTCCCGACTTGTTCTGACTTGTCCCGGATTGTCCAAGTTTGACCCGACTTGTTCCGAATTGTCCCGAATTGTCCCGACTTGTACCGACTTGTCCCGGATTGTCCAAACTTGTCCCGACTTGTACCGACTTGTCCAGACTTGTCCCGAATTGTCCCGACTTGTCCCGACTTGTTCCGACTTGTCCCGACTTGTACCGAATTGTCCCGACTGGTCCCGGATTGTCCAAACTTGTCCCGACTTGTATCGACTTGTCCCGATTTGTCCCGACTCGTACCGACTTGTCCCGACTTGTACCGACTTGTCCCGACTTGTCCCAGATTGTCCAAACTTGTCCCGACTTGTATCGACTTGTCTCGACTTGTCCCGACTTGTCCCGACTTGTCCCGACTTGTCCCGACTTGTCCTGACTTGTTTCGACTTGTTTCTACTTATTCCAAATTGTCTTGACTTGTCCCGACTTTTCCCGACTTGTCCCGATTTGTCCCGATTTGTCCCGACTTTTACCTACTTGTACCGACTTGCACTGGAATGTCCAAACTTGTCCCGACTTGTCCCGGATTGTCCAAACTTGTCTCGACTTGTACCGACTTGTCTCGACTTGTCTCGACTTGTCCCGACTTGTTCCGACTTGTCCCGAATTGTCCCGACTTGTTTCGACTTGTTTCGACTTGTCCTGACTTGTCACGACTTGTTCCGACTTGTCCCGACTTGTCCTGACTGGTCCCGACTTGTCCGGGCTTGTCCTGGCTTGTTTCGACTTGTCCCGACTTGTCCCGACTTGTCCCGACTTGTCCCGGAATGTCCAAATTTGTACCGACTTGTCCCGACTTGTACCGACTTGTCCCGACTTGTCCCGGATTGTCCAAACTTGTCTCGACCAGTCCCGACATGTCCCGGATTGTCCATACTTGTTCCGACTTGTACCGACTTGTCCTGACTGGTCCCGGATTGTCCAAACTTGTCCCGACTTGTATCGACTTGTCCCGACTTGTCCCGACTTGTCCCGACTTGTCCCGACTTGTCCCGACTTGTCCCGACTTGTCCCGGATTGTCCAAAATTTTCCCGACTTGTATCGACTTGTCTCGACTTGTCCCGACTTGTCCCGACTTGTCCCGACTCGTCCAGACTTGTCCCGACTTGTCCCGACTTGTCCTGACTTGTCCCGACTTGTTTCTACTTATTCCAAATTGTCTTGACTTGTCCAGAATTGTCCCGAATAGTCCCGGAATGTCCAAATTTGTACCGACTTGTCCCGACTTGTACCAACTTGTCCCGACTTGTCCCGGATTGTCCAAACTTGTCTCGACCAGTCCCGACATGTCCCGGATTGTCCATACTTGTTCCGACTTGTACCGACTTGTCCTGACTGGTCCCGGATTGTCCAAACTTGTCCCGACTTGTCCCGACTTGTCCCGACTTGTCCCGACTTGTCCCGACTTGTACCGACTTGTCCCGACTTGTCCCGACTTGTCCCGACTTGTCCCGACTTGTCCCGACTTGTCCCGACTTGTACCGACTTGTCCCGACTTGTACCGACTTGTCCCGACTTGTCCCGGATTGTCCAAACTTGTCTCGACCAGTCCCGACATGTCCCGGATTGTCCATACTTGTTCCGACTTGTACCGACTTGTCCTGACTGGTCCCGGATTGTCCAAACTTGTCCCGACTTGTATCGACTTGTCCCGACTTGTCCCGACTTGTCCCGACTTGTCCCGACTTGTCCCGACTTGTCCCGAATTGTCCAAATTTGTCCCGACTTGTACCGACTTGTCGTGACTTGTCCCGACTTGTACCGACTTTTCCCGACTTGTCCCGACTTGTACTGACTTTTCCCGGATTGTCCAAACTTGTCTCGACTTGTTCCGACTTGTCCTGACTTGTCCCGACTTGTTTCGACTTGTCCCGACTTGTCTCGACTTGTCCCGACTTGTCCTGACTTGTCCCGACTTGTATCGACTTGTCCTGACTTGTCACGACTTGTGCCGACTTGTCCCAACTTGTCCCGACTTGTCCCGACTTGTCCAGACTTGTCCTGACTTGTCCTGACTTGTCCCGACTTGTCCCGACTCGTCTCTACTTGTTCTGACTTGTCACGTCTTGTTCCGACTTGTCCTGATTTGTCCAGACTTGTCCCGACTTGTCCCGACTTGTTCTGACTTGTTCTAACTTGTAACGTCATGTCTCGACTTGTCCTGACTTGTTCCGACTTGGCCCGACTTGTCCCGACTTGTCCCGACTTGTGCTGACTTGTCCCGACTTGTTCAGACTTGTCCCGACTTGTCCTGACTTGTCCCGACTTGTCCCGACTCGTCTCGACTTGTTCTGACTTGTCACGTCTTGTCCCGACTTGTCCCGACTTGTCCAGACTTGTCCCGACTTGTCCCGACTTCTTCTGACTAGTTCTAACTTGTAACGTCATGTCTCGACTTGTCCTGAATTGTTCCGACTTTGCCCGACTTGTACCGACTTGTCCCGACTTGTCCCGACTTGTCCCGACTTGTCCCGACTTGTCCCGACTTGTCCCGACTTGTCCAGACTTGTCCCGACTTGTCCCGACTTGTCCCGACTCGTCTAGACTTTTTCTGACTTGTCACGTCTTGTCCCGACTTATTCTGACTTGTCCCGACTTGTCCAGACTTGTCCCGACTTGTGCCGACTTGTCCCGACTTGTCCCGACTTGTCCAGACTTGTTCCGACTTGTCCTGACTTGTCCCGACTTGTCCCGACTCGTCTCGACTTGTTCTGACTTGTCACGTCTTGTTCCGACTTGTCCCGGCTTGTCCAGACTTGTCCCGACTTGTTCTGACTTGTTCTAACTTGTAACGTCATGTCTCGACTTGTTCCGACTTGGCCCGACTTGTCCCGACTTGTCCCCACTTGTTCCGACTTGTCCCGAATTGTCCCGACTTGTCCTGACCTGTCCCGACTTTTACCGACTTGTCCCATTTTGTCCCAACTTGTCCCGACTTGTCCCGACCTGTCCCGACTTTTCCCGACTTGTCCCGACTTGTCCCGACTTGTCCTAACTTGCCCCGACTTGTCCATACTTGTCCCGACTTGTCCCGAATTGTTCTGACTTGTTTTAACTTGAAACGTCATGTCTCGACTTGTTCTGACTTGTTCTGACTTGTTCCGACTTGTACCGACTTGTCCCGACTTGTCCCGACTTGTCCCGACTTGTCCAGACTTGTCCCGACTTGTCCTGACTTGTCCCGACTTGTCCCGACCTGTCCCGACTTGTCCCGACTTGTTCCGACTAGCCCCGACTTGTACCGACTTGTCCCGTCTGGTCCCGGATTGTCCAAACTTGTCCCGACTTGTATCGACTTGTCTCGATTTGTCCCGACTTGTCCCGACTTGTCCCGACTTGTCCCGACTTGTCCCGACTTGTCCCGACTTGTCCTGACTTGTCCCGACTTGTTTCTACTTATTCCAAATTGTCTTGACTTGTTCCGACTTTTCCCGACTTGTCCCGATTTGTCCCGACTTTTACCGACTTGTACCGACTTGTTCTGGAATGTCCAAACTTGTCTCGACTTGTACCGACTTGTCTCGACTTGTCTCGACTTGTCCCGACTTGTCCCGACTTGTCCCGACTTGTACCGACTTGTCCCGACTTGTACCGACTTGTCCCGACTTGTCCCAGATTGTCCAAACTTGTCCCGACTTGTATCGACTTGTCTCGATTTGTCCCGACTTGTCCCGACTTGTCCCGACTTGTCCCGACTTGTCCCGACTTGTCCCGACTTGTTCTGACTTGTCCCGACTTGTTTCTACTTATTCCAAATTGTCTTGACTTGTCCCGACTTTTCCCGACTTGTCCCGATTTGTCCCGACTTTTACCGACTTGTACCGACTTGTTCTGGAATGTCCAAACTTGTCTCGACTTGTACCGACTTGTCTCGACTTGTCTCGACTTGTCCCGACTTGTTCCGACTTGTCCCGAATTGTCCCGACTTGTTTCGACTTGTTTCGACTTGCCCTGACTTGTCCTGACTTGTCACGACTTGTTCCGTTTTGTCCCGACTTGTCCCGACTTGTCCCGACTTGTCCCGACTTGTCCCGACTTGTCCCGACTTGTCCTGACTTGTCCCGACTTGTTTCTACTTATTCCAAATTGTCTTGACTTGTCCCGACTTTTCCCGACTTGTCCCGATTTGTCCCGACTTTTACCGACTTGTCCCGGATTGTCCAAACTTGTCTCGACTTGTACCGACTTGTCTCGACTTGTCTCGACTTGTCCCGACTTGTTCCGACTTGTCCTGACTTGTCACGACTTGTTCCGTTTTGTCCCGACTTGTCCTGACAGGTCCCGACTTGTCCGGGCTTGTCCTGGCTTGTTTCGACTTGTCCCGACTTGTCCCGACTTGTCCCGACTTTTCCCGACTTGTCCCGGAATGTCCAAATTTGTACCGACTTGTCCCGACATGTACCGACTTGTCCCGACTTGTCCCGGATTGTCCAAACTTGTCTCGACCAGTCTCGACATGTCCCGGATTGTCCATACTTGTTCCGACTTGTTCCGACTTGTACCGACTTGTCCCGACAGGTCCCGGATTGTCCAAATTTGTCCCGACTTGTATCGACTTGTCCCGACTTGTCCCGACTTGTCCCGACTTGTCCCGACTTGTACCGACTTGTCCCGACTTGTCCCGGATTGTCCAAAATTGTCCCGACTTGTATCGACTTGTCTCGACTTGTCCCGACTTGTCCCGACTTGTCCTGACTTGTCCCGACTTGTTTCTACTTATTCCAAATTGTCTTGACTTGTTTCGACTTGTCCCGACTTGTCTCGACTTGTCCCGACTTGTCCTGACTTGTCCCCACTTGTCCCGACTTGTCCCGACTTGTTCTGACTTGTCCCGGATTGTCCAAGTTTGACCCGACTTGTTCCGACTTGTCCCGAATTGTCCCGACTTGTACCGACTTGTCCCGGATTGTCCAAACTTGTCCCGACTTGTACCGACTTGTCCCGACTTGTCCCGAATTGTCCCGACTTGTCCCGACTTGTCCCAACTTGTCCTGACTTGTCACATTTGTTATGGTTCATAATTTATGTTGGACTGACAAATAATCTGAAAGCTCATTCCCGACCCGACCCGACCCGATCTAATTGCGAATAGAGTCCAAGACGATAAGATGAATATTAGTGCCATAACATTGACTCGATTTGACCTTGTGAAGTGAATTTTTTTTTCAGAAAAAAAAAATTAAATTTCTTGCCGTTATGAAAAATTTTGGAGAGATGATTCGATACCAAAATATTCAGAAATGGACTGACTTCAATATTTTCTTTGTGGAAAATGAAATTTTCCAATTTTTTTTTTTTTTTCAAAAATTTTTTATTTCAAATTCTGTGTTTATTGAGATACTTTTTCCTTGACACGACCCAAAAGTCCCGACTTGTTCCGACTTGTCTTGTCCCGACTTGTCTCTTCTTGTCCCGGATTGTCCAAACATGTACCGACTTGTCCCGACTTGTACCGACTTGTCCTGACTTGATCCGACTTGTCGCGACTTGTCTGGACTTGTTCCAGATTGTCCAAACTTGTACCGACTTGTCCCGACTTGTCCCGGATTGTCCAAAATTGTCCCGACTTGTATCGACTTGTCTCGACTTGTCCCGACTTGTCCCGACTTGTCCTGACTTGTCCCGACTTGTTTCTACTTATTCCAAATTGTCTTGACTTGTTTCGACTTGTCCCGACTTGTCTCGACTTGTCCCGACTTGTCCTGACTTGTCCCCACTTGTCCCGACTTGTCCCGACTTGTTATGACTTGTCCCGGATTGTCCAAGTTTGACCCGACTTGTTCCGACTTGTCCCGAATTGTCCCGACTTGTACCGACTTGTCCCGGATTGTCCAAACTTGTCCCGACTTGTACCGACTTGTCCCGACTTGTCCCGAATTGTCCCGACTTGTTCCGACTTGTTCCGACTTGTCCCGACTTGTACCGAATTGTCCCGACTGGTCCCGGATTGTCCAAACTTGTCCCGACTTGTATCGACTTGTCCCGATTTGTCCCGACTCGTACCGACTTGTCCCGACTTGTACCGACTTGTCCCGACTTGTCCCAGATTGTCCAAACTTGTCCCGACTTGTATCGACTTGTCTCGACTTGTCCCGACTTGTCCCGACTTGTCCCGACTTGTCCTGACTTGTCCCGACTTGTTTCTACTTATTCCAAATTGTCTTGACTTGTCCCGACTTTTTCCGACTTGTCCCGATTTGTCCCGATTTGTCCCGACTTTTACCTACTTGTACCGACTTGCACTGGAATGTCCAAACTTGTCCCGACTTGTCCCGGATTGTCCAAACTTGTCTCGACTTGTACCGACTTGTCTCGACTTGTCTCGACTTGTCCCGACTTGTTCCGACTTGTCCCGAATTGTCCCGACTTGTTTCGACTTGTTTCGACTTGTCCTGACTTGTCACGACTTGTTCCGACTTGTCCCGACTTGTCCTGACTGGTCCCGACTTGTCCGGGCTTGTCCTGGCTTGTTTCGACTTGTCCCGACTTGTCCCGACTTGTCCCGGAATGTCCAAATTTGTACCGACTTGTCCCGACTTTACCGACTTGTCCCGACTTGTCCCAGATTGTCCAAACTTGTCCCGACTTGTATCGACTTGTCCCGACTTGTCCCGACTTGTCCCGACTTGTCCCGACTTGTCCCGACTTGTCCCGACTTGTCCCAGATTGTCCAAAATTTTCCCGACTTGTATCGACTTGTCTCGACTTGTCCCGACTTGTCCCGACTTGTCCCGACTCGTCCAGACTTGTCCCGACTTGTCCCGACTTGTCCTGACTTGTCCCGACTTGTTTCTACTTATTCCAAATTGTCTTGACTTGTCCAGAATTGTCCCGAATAGTCCCGGAATGTCCAAATTTGTACCGACTTGTCCCGACTTGTACCAACTTGTCCCGACTTGTCCCGGATTGTCCAAACTTGTCTCGACCAGTCCCGACATGTCCCGGATTGTCCATACTTGTTCCGACTTGTACCGACTTGTCCTGACTGGTCCCGGAACCTCCAAACTTGTCCCGACTTGTCCCGACTTGTCCCGACTTGTCCCGACTTGTCCCGACTTGTACCGACTTGTCCCGACTTGTCCCGACTTGTCCCGACTTGTCCCGACTTGTCCCGAATTGTCCAAACTTGTCCCGACTTGTACCGACTAGTCGTGACTTGTCCCGACTTGTACCGACTTGTCCCGACTTGTCCCGACTTGTCCCGACTTGTCCCGACTTGTCCCGGAATGTCCAAATTTGTACCGACTTGTCCCGACTTGTACCGACTTGTCCCGACTTGTCCCGGATTGTCCAAACTTGTCTCGACCAGTCCCGACATGTCCCGGATTGTCCATACTTGTTCCGACTTGTACCGACTTGTCCTGACTGGTCCCGGATTGTCCAAACTTGTCCCGACTTGTATCGACTTGTCCCGACTTGTCCCGACTTGTCCCGACCTGTCCCGACTTGTCCCGACTTGTCCCGAATTGTCCAAATTTGTCCCGACTTGTACCGACTTGTCGTGACTTGTCCCGACTTGTACCGACTTGTCCCGACTTGTCCCGACTTGTACTGACTTTTCCCGACTTGTCCCGGATTGTCCAAACTTGTCTCGACTTGTTCCGACTTGTCCTGACTTGTCCCGACTTGTTTCGACTTGTCCCGACTTGTCTCGACTTGTCTTGACTTGTCCTGACTTGTCCCGACTTGTATCGACTTGTCCTGACTTGTCACGACTTGTGCCGACTTGTCCTGACTTGTCCCGACTTGTCCCGACTCGTCTAGACTTTTTCTGACTTGTCACGTCTTGTCCCGACTTGTCCCGACTTGTCCAGACTTGTCCTGACTTGTACCGACTTGTCCCGACTTGTCCCGACTTGTCCAGACTTGTCCTGACTTGTCCTGACTTGTCCCGACTTGTCCCGAATCGTCTCGACTTTTTCTGACTTGTCACGTCTTATTCCGACTTGTCCCGACTTGTCCAGACTTGTCCCGACTTGTCCCGACTTGTTCTGACTTGTTCTAACTTGTAACGTCATGTCTCGACTTGTCCTGACTTGTTCCGTCTTGTCCCGAATTGTCCCGACTTGTCCCCACTTGTTCCGACTTGTCCCGAATTGTCCCGACTTGTCCTGACCTGTCCCGACTTTTACCGACTTGTCCCATTTTGTCCCGACTTGTCCCGACTTGTCTCGACCTGTCCCGACTTTTCCCGACTTGTCCCGACTTGTCCTAACTTACTCCGACTTGTCCATACTTGTCCCGACTTGACCCGACTTGTTCTGACTTCTTCTAACTTTTAACGTCATGTCTCGACTTGTCCTGACTTGTTCCGACTTGGCCCGACTTGTACCGACTTGTCCCGACTTGTCCCGACTTGTCCTGACTTGTCCAGACTTGTCCCGACTTGTCCTGACTTGTCCCGACTTGTCCCGACTCGTCTAGACTTTTTCTGACTTGTCACGTCTTGTCCCGACTTGTCCCGACTTGTCCCGACCTGTCCCGACTTGTCCCGACTTGTACTGACTTTTCCCGACTTGTCCCGGATTGTCCAAACTTGTCCCGACTTGTTCCGACTTGTCCTGACTTGTCCCGACTTGTTTCGACTTGTCCCGACTTGTCTCGACGTGTCCCGACTTGTCCTGACTTGTCCCGACTTGTATCGACTTGTCCTGACTTGTCACGACTTGTACCGACTTGTCCAACTTGTCCAAACTTGTCCCGACTTGTCCAGACTTGTCCTGACTTGTCCCGACTTGTTTCGACTTGTCCCGACTTGTATCGACTTGTCCTGACTTGTCACGACTTGTACCGACTTGTTTCAACTTGTTTCGACTTGTCCCGACTTGTCCCGACTTAAACCGAATTGTCCAAATTTGTCCCGACTTGTACCGACTTGTCGTGACTTGTTCCGACTTGTACCGACTTGTCCCGACTTGTCCCGACTTGTACTGACTTTTCCCGACTTGTCCCGGATTGTCCAAACTTGTCCCGACTTGTTCCGACTTGTCCTGACTTGTCCCGACTTGTTTTGACTTGTCTTGACTTGTCTCGACTTGTCCCGACTTGTCCTGACTTGTCCCGACTTGTATCGACTTGTCCTGACATGTCACGACTTGTACCGACTTGTCCAACTTGTCCAAACTTGTCCCGACTTGTCCAGACTTGTCCTGACTTGTCCCGACTTGTCCAGACTTGTCCCGACCTGTCCTGACTTGTCTTGACTTGCCCCGACTCGTCTTGACTTGTTCTGACTTGTCACGTCTTGTCCCGACTTGTTCCGACTTGTCCAGACTTGTCCCGACTTGTCCCGACTTGTTCTGACTTGTTCTAACTTGTAACGTCATGTCTCGACTTGTCCTGACTTGTTCCGACTTGGCCCGACTTGTACCGACTTGTCCCGACTTGTCCCGACTTGTCCCGACTTGTTCTGACTTGTTCTAACTTGTAACGTCATCTCTCGACTTGTCCTGACTTGTTCCGACTTGGCCCGACTTGTCCCGACTTGTCCCGACTTGTCCCGACTCGTCCCGACTTGTCCAGACTTGTCCTGACTTGTCCCGACTTGTCCCGACTTGTCCCGACCAGTCCCGACTTTTCCCGACTTGTCCCGACTTGTCCCGACTTGTCCTAACTTGCCCCGACTTGTCCATACTTGTCCCGACTTGTCCCGACTTGTTCTGACTTGTTCTAACTTGTAACGTCATGTCTCGACTTGTCCTGACTTGTTCCGACTTGGCCCGACTTGTACCGACTTGTCCCGACTTGTCCTGACTTGTTCCGACTTGTAACAACTTGTTCCGGCTTGTACCGACCTGTCACGACTTGTACCAACTTGTCCCGACTTATCCCGACTTTTCCTGGATTGTCCAAATTTGTCCCGACTTGTCCCGACATGTCTTGACTTGTACCGACTTGTACCGACTTGTACCAACTTTTCCCGATTATTCCCGACTTGTTTCGACTTGTCCCGTCTTGTTTCGACTTGTCCCGACGTGTCCAGACTTGTCCCGACTTGTCCCCACTTGTTCTGACTTGTTCTAACTTGTAACGTCATGTCTCGACTTGTCCTGACTTGTTTCGACTTGGCCCGACTTGTACCGACTTGTCCCGACTTGTCCCGACTTGTCCAGACTTGTCCCGACTTGTCCTGACTTGTCCCGACTTGTCCCGACTTGTTCAGACTTGTCCAAACTTGTGCTGACTTGTCCCGACTCGTCCAGACTTGTCTCGACTTGTCCTGACTTGTCCCGACTCGTCTCGACTCGTATCGACTTGTTTTGTCTTGTCACGTCTTGTCCCGACTTGTCCAGACTTGTCCCGACTTGTCCCGACTTGTTCTGACTTGTTCTAACTTGTAACGTCATGTCTCGACTTGTCCTGACTTGTTCCGCCTTGGCCCGACTTGTACCGACTTGTCCCGACTTGTCCCGACTTGCCCCGAATTGTCCAAACTTGTCCCGACTTGTACCGACTTGTCGTGACTTGTCCCGAATTGTACCGACTTGTCCCGAATTGTACTGACTTTTCCCGACTTGTCCCGGATTGTCCAAACTTGTACCGACATGTTCCGACTTGCCCTGACTTGTCCCGACTTGTTTCGACTTGTCCCGACTTGTCTCGACTTGTCCCGACTTGTCCTGACTTGTCCCGACTTGTATCAACTTGTCATGACTTGTCACGACTTGTGCTGACTTGTCCCGACTTGTCCCAACTTGTCCCGACTTGTCCAGACTTGTCCTGACTTGTCCCGACTTGTACAGACTTGTCCCGACTTGTCCCGACTCGTCTCAACTTGTTCTGACTTGTCACGTCTTGTCCCGACTTGTCCCGACTTGTCCAGACTTGTCCCGACTTGTCCCGACTTGTTCTGACTTGTTCTGACTTGTCACGTCTTGTCCCGACTTGTCACGACTTGTCCCGACTTGTCCCGACTTGTCCAGACTTGTCCCGACTTGTCCTGACTTGTCCCGACTTGTCCCGACTCGTCTAGACTTTTTCTGACTTGTCACGTCTTGTCCCGACTTGTCCCGATTTGTCCAGACTTGTCCCGACTTGTACCGACTTGTCCCGACTTGTCCCGACTCGTCTCTACTTGTTCTGACTTGTCACGTCTTGTTCCGACTTGTCCCGACTTGTCCAGACTTGTCCCGACTTGTCCCGACTTGTTCTGACTTGTTCTAACTTGTAACGTCATGTCTCGACTTGTCCTGACTTGTTCCGACTTGGCCCGACTTGTCCCGACTTGTCCCGACTTGTCCCCACTTGTTCCGAATTGTCCCGAATTGTCCCGACTTGTCCTGACCTGTCCCGACTTTCACCGACTTGTCCCATTTTGTCCCGACTTGTCCTGACTCGTCCCGACCTGTCTCGACTTTTCCCGACTTGTCCCGACTTGTCCTAACTTGCCCCGACTTGTCCATACTTGTCCCGACTTGTTCCGACTTGTCAATTTCAGTTCGAACAAAAATTGATTGTCACACTTGTTTTGGTTCATAAATCTGGTTGGATTGATGAAAAATCGTAAAGCTTATTTTCTCAAAACTGTTTAAATTTTGGCTAAAATTAAAATTCAAATTTTTTGTTTTCAAAATTTTTGTAGCTTTCACTTTTTCAAAATATCCCGGCTAGTCTCGATTTGTCTCGGCTTTTCCCGACTTGTCTCGACTTGTCCCGACTTGTCCCGACTTGTCCCGACTTGTCCCGACTTGTACCGACTTGTCTTGACTAGAACCAACTTGACCCGACTTGTTCTGACATGTCACGTCTTGTCCCGACTTGTCCCAACTTGCTCCGAATTGTCCAAACTTGTCCCGACTTGTACCGACTTGTCCCGACTTGTACTGACTTGTCCCGACTTGTCCAGGATTGTCCAAACTTGTCCCGAATTGTACTGACTCTTCCCGACTTGTACCGACTTGTCCCGACTTGTCCCGGATTGTCCAAACTAGTCCCGACTTGTACCGACTTGTCCCGACTTGTCCCGACTTGTCCCGACTTGTCCCGACTTGTCCCGGATTGTTTTAACTTGTCCCGACTTGTACCGACTTGTCCCGACTTGTCCCCACATGTACCGACTTGTTCCGACTTGTCCCGGATTGTCGAAACTTGTCCCGACTTGTACCGACTTGTCCTGACTTGTCCTGACTTGTTTCGACTTTTCCCGACTCAACTCGACTTGTCCCGACTTGTCCTGACTTGTCATGACTTGTCCCGACTTGTCCTGACTTATCCCGACTTGTCCCGACTTGTTCTTACTTGTCACGTCTTGTCCCGACTTGTCCTGACTTGTACCGACTCGTCCTGACTTATCACGATTTTTCCCGACATTTCCCGACTTATTTCGACTTGTCCCGACTTGTCGTCCCGAATTGTCCAAACTTATACCGACATGTCCCGACTTGTCCCGACTTGTCCAGGATTGTCCTAACTTGTCCCGACTTGTCCCGACTTGTTCCGACTTGTCCTGACTTGTTCCGACTTGTACCAACTTGTCCCGACTTGTCCCGACTTGTCCCGCCTTTTCCTGGATTGTCCAAATTTGTCCCGACTTGTCCCGACTTGTCTTGACTTGTACCGACTTGTACCGACTTGTACCAACTTTTCCCGATTTGTCCCGACTTGTTTCGACTTGTCCCGTCTTGTTTCGACTTGTCCTGTCTTGTCTCTTCTTGTCCCGGATTGTCCAAACATGTACCGACTTGTCCCGACTTATACCGACTTGTCCCGACTTGTTTCGACTTGTCCCGACTTGTCTCGACTTGTCCCAGATTGTCCAAACTTGTCCCGACTTGTACCGACTTGTCCCGACTTGTTCGGACTTGTCCCAACTTGCCCCGGATTGTCCAAACTTGTCCCGACTTGTACCGACTTGTCCCGACTTGTACCGACTTGTACCGACTAGACCCTTACTTGTCCCGAATTGTCCAAACTTCTCCCGACTTGTTCCGACTTGTCCTGACTTGTCCCGACTTGTTTCGACTTGTCCCGACTTGTCTCGACTTGTCCCGACTTGTCCTGACTTGTCCCGACTTGTATCGACTTGTCCTGACTTGTCACGACTTGTACCGACTTGTCCCGACTTGTCCCAACTTGTCCCGACTTGTCCAGACTTGTCCTGACTTGTCCCGACTTGTCCAGACTTGTCCAGACTTGTCCCGACTTGTACCGACTTGTTCTGACTTGTTCTAACTTGTAACGTCATGTCTCGACTTGTCCTGACTTGTTCCGACTTATCCCGACTAGTATCGACTTGTCCCGACTTGTCCCGACTTGTCCCGACTTGTCCCGACTTGTCCCGACTTGTCCCGACTTGTCCAGACTTGTCCCGACTTGTCCTGACTTGTCCCGACTTGTCTCGACTCGTCTCGACTTGTTCTGACTTGTCACGTCTTGTCCCGACTTGTCCCGACTTGTCCCGACTTGTCCAGACTTGTCCCGAGTTGTCCCGACTTGTTCTGACTTGTTCTAACTTGTAACGTCATGTCTCGACTTGTCCTGACTTGTCACGACTTGTACCGACTTGTCCCGACTTGTCCCGACCTGTCCCGACTTTTCCCGACTTGTCCCGACTTGTCCCGACTTGTCCTAACTTGCCCCGACTTGTCCATACTTGTCCCGACTTGTCCCGAATTGTTCTGACTTGTTTTAACTTGAAACGTCATGTCTCGACTTGTTCTGACTTGTTCTGACTTGTTCCGACTTGTACCGACTTGTCCCGACTTGTCCCGACTTGTCCCGACTTGTCCCGACTTGTCCCGACTTGTCCAGACTTGTCCCGACTTGTCCTGACTTGTCCCGACTTGTCCCGACTCGTCTAGACTTTTTCTGACTTGTCACGTCTTGTCCCGACTTGTCCCGACTTGTCCAGACTTGTCCTGACTTGTACCGACTTGTCCCGACTTGTCCCGACTTGTCCAGACTTGTCTTGACTTGTCCTGACTTGTCCCGACTTGTCCCGAATCGTCTCGACTTGTTCTGACTTGTCACGTCTTGTTCCGACTTGTCCCGACTTGTCCAGACTTGTCCCGACTTGTCCCGACTTGTCCCGACTTGTCCTGACTTGTCTCGACTTGTCCCGACTCGTCTAGACTTTTTCTGACTTGTCACGTCTTGTCCCGACTTGTCCCGACTTGTCCAGACTTGTCCTGACTTGTACCGACTTGTCCCGACTTGTCTTGACTTGTCCAGACTTGTCCTGACTTGTCCTGACTTGTCCCGAATCGTCTCGACTTGTTCTGACTTGTCACGTCTTGTTCCGACTTGTCCCGACTTGTCCAGACTTGTCCTGACTTGTACCGACTTGTCCCGACTTGTCCCGACTTGTCCAGAATTGTCCTGACTTGTCCTGACTTGTCCTGACTTGTCCCGACTTGTCCCGAATCGTCTCGACTTGTTCTGACTGGTCACGTCTTGTTCCGACTTGTCTCGACTTGTCCCGACTTGTCCTGACTTGTCCCCACTTGTCCCGACTTGTCCCGACTTGTTCTGACTTGTCCCGGATTGTCCAAGTTTGACCCGACTTGTTCCGACTTGTCCCGAATTGTCCCGACTTGTACCGACTTGTCCCGGATTGTCCAAACTTGTCCCGACTTGTACCGACTTGTCCCGACTTGTCCCGACTTGTCCCAACTTGTCCTGACTTGTCACATTTGTTATGGTTCATAATTTATGTTGGACTGACAAATAATCTGAAAGCTCATTCCCGACCCGACCCGACCCGATCTAATTGCGAATAGAGTCCAAGACGATAAGATGAATATTAGTGCCATAACATTGACTCGATTTGACCTTGTGAAGTGAATTTTTTTTTTTCAGAAAAAAAAAATTAAATTTCTTGCCGTTATGAAAAATTTTGGAGATGATTCGATACCAAAATATTCAGAAATGGACTGACTTCAATATTTTCTTTGTGGAAAATGAAATTTTCCAAGTTTTTTTTTTTTTCAAAAATTTTTTATTTCAAATTCTGTGTTTATTGAGATACTTTTTCCTTGACACGACCCAAAAGTCCCGACTTGTTCCGACTTGTCTTGTCCCGACTTGTCTCTTCTTGTCCCGGATTGTCCAAACATGTACCGACTTGTCCCGACTTGTACCGACTTGTCCTGACTTGATCCGACTTGTCGCGACTTGTCTGGACTTGTTCCAGATTGTCCAAACTTGTACCGACTTGTCCCGACTTGTCCCGGATTGTCCAAAATTGTCCCGACTTGTATCGACTTGTCTCGACTTGTCCCGACTTGTCCCGACTTGTCCTGACTTGTCCCGACTTGTTTCTACTTATTCCAAATTGTCTTGACTTGTTTCGACTTGTCCCGACTTGTCTCGACTTGTCCCGACTTGTCCTGACTTGTCCCCACTTGTCCCGACTTGTCCCGACTTGTTCTGACTTGTCCCGGATTGTCCAAGTTTGACCCGACTTGTTCCGACTTGTCCCGAATTGTCCCGACTTGTACCGACTTGTCCCGGATTGTCCAAACTTGTCCCGACTTGTACCGACTTGTCCCGACTTGTCCCGAATTGTCCCGACTTGTCCCGACTTGTTCCGACTTGTCCCGACTTGTACCGAATTGTCCCGACTGGTCCCGGATTGTCCAAACTTGTCCCGACTTGTATCGACTTGTCCCGACTTGTCCCGATTTGTCCCGACTCGTACCGACTTGTCCCGACTTGTACCGACTTGTCCCGACTTGTCCCAGATTGTCCAAACTTGTCCCGACTTGTATCGACTTGTCTCGACTTGTCCCGACTTGTCCCGACTTGTCCCGACTTGTCCCGACTTGTCCTGACTTGTCCCGACTTGTTTCTACTTATTCCAAATTGTCTTGACTTGTCCCGACTTTTCCCGACTTGTCCCGATTTGTCCCGACTTTTACCTACTTGTACCGACTTGTACTGGAATGTCCAAACTTGTCCCGACTTGTCCCGGATTGTCCAAACTTGTCTCGACTTGTACCGACTTGTCTCGACTTGTCTCGACTTGTCCCGACTTGTTCCGACTTGTCCCGAATTGTCCCGACTTGTTTCGACTTGTTTCGACTTGTCCTGACTTGTCACGACTTGTTCCGACTTGTCCCGACTTGTCCTGACTGGTCCCGACTTGTCCGGGCTTGTCCTGGCTTGTTTCGACTTGTCCCGACTTGTCCCGACTTGTCCCGGAATGTCCAAATTTGTACCGACTTGTCCCGACTTGTACCGACTTGTCCCGACTTGTCCCGGATTGTCCAAACTTGTCTCGACCAGTCCCGACATGTCCCGGATTGTCCATACTTGTTCCGACTTGTACCGACTTGTCCTGACTGGTCCCGGATTGTCCAAACTTGTCCTGACTTGTATCGACTTGTCCCGACTTGTCCCGACTTGTCCCGACTTGTCATGACTTGTCCCGACTTGTCCCGACTTGTCCCGACTTGTCCCGAATTGTCCAAAATTTTCCCGACTTGTCCTGACTTGTCCCGACTTGTTTCTACTTATTCCAAATTGTCTTGACTTGTCCAGAATTGTCCCGAATAGTCCCGGAATGTCCAAATTTGTACCGACTTGTCCCGACTTGTACCAACTTGTCCCGACTTGTCCCGGATTGTCCAAACTTGTCTCGACCAGTCCCGACATGTCCTGGATTGTCCATACTTGTTCCGACTTGTACCGACTTGTCCTGACTGGTCCCGGATTGTCCAAACTTGTCCCGACTTGTCCCGACTTGTCCCGACTTGTCCCGACTTGTCCCGACTTGTCCCGACTTGTACCGACTTGTCCCGACTTGTCCCGACTTGTCCCGACTTGTCCCGAATTGTCCAAACTTGTCCCGACTTGTACCGACTAGTCGTGACTTGTCCCGACTTGTACCGACTTGTCCCGACTTGTCCCGACTTGTCCCGACTTGTCCCGGAATGTCCAAATTTGTACCGACTTGTCCCGACTTGTACCGACTTGTCCCGACTTGTCCCGGATTGTCCAAACTTGTCTCGACCAGTCCCGACATGTCCCGGATTGTCCATACTTGTTCCGACTTGTACCGACTTGTCCTGACTGGTCCCGGATTGTCCAAACTTGTCCCGACTTGTATCGACTTGTCCCGACTTGTCCCGACTTGTCCCGACTTGTCCCGACTTGTCCCGACTTGTCCCGAATTGTCCAAATTTGTCCCGACTTGTACCGACTTGTCGTGACTTGTCCCGACTTGTACCGACTTGTCCCGACTTGTCCCGACTTGTACTGACTTTTCCCGACTTGTCCCGGATTGTCCAAACTTGTCTCGACTTGTTCCGACTTGTCCAGACTTGTCTCGACTTGTTTCGACTTGTCCCGACTTGTCTCGACTTGTCCCGACTTGTCCTGACTTGTCCCGACTTGTCCCGACTTGTCCTGACTTGTCACGACTTGTGCCGACTTGTCCCGACTTGTCCCAACTTGTCCCGACTTGTCCCGACTTGTCCAGACTTGTCCTGACTTGTCCTGACTTGTCCCGACTTGTCCCGACTCGTCTCTACTTGTTCTGACTTGTCACGTCTTGTTCCGACTTGTCCTGATTTGTCCAGACTTGTCCCGACTTGTCCCGACTTGTTCTGACTTGTTCTAACTTGTAACGTCATGTCTCGACTTGGCCTGACTTGTCCCGACTTGTATCGACTTGTCCTGACTTGTCACGACTTGTGCCGACTTGTCCCGACTTGTCCCAACTTGTCCCGACTTGTCCCGACTTGTCCAGACTTGTCCTGACTTGTCCTGACTTGTCCCGACTTGTCCCGACTCGTCTCTACTTGTTCTGAGTTGTCACGTCTTGTTCCGACTTGTCCTGATTTGTCCCGACTTGTCCCGACTTGTCCCGACTTGTCCAGACTTGTCCCGACTTGTCCTGACTTGTCCCGACTTGTCCCGACTCGTCTAGACTTTTTCTGACTTGTCACGTCTTGTCCCGACTTGTTCTGACTTGTCCCGACTCGTCCAGACTTGTCCCGACTTGTCCCGACTTGTCCCGACTTGTCCTGACTTGTCCCGACTTGTTTCTACTTATTCCAAATTGTCTTGACTTGTCCAGAATTGTCCCGAATAGTCCCGGAATGTCCAAATTTGTACCGACTTGTCCCGACTTGTACCAACTTGTCCCGACTTGTCCCGGATTGTCCAAACTTGTCTCGACCAGTCCCGACATGTCCCGGATTGTCCATACTTGTTCCGACTTGTACCGACTTGTCCTGACTGGTCCCGGATTGTCCAAACTTGTCCCGACTTGTCCCGACTTGTCCCGACTTGTCCCGACTTGTACCGACTTGTCCCGACTTGTCCCGACTTGTCCCGAATTGTCCAAACTTGTCCCGACTTGTACCGACTAGTCGTGACTTGTCCCGACTTGTACCGACTTGTCCCGGAATGTCCAAATTTGTACCGACTTGTCCCGACTTGTACCGACTTGTCCCGACTTGTCCCGGATTGTCCAAACTTGTCTCGACCAGTCCCGACATGTCCCGGATTGTCCATACTTGTTCCGACTTGTACCGACTTGTCCTGACTGGTCCCGGATTGTCCAAACTTGTCCCGACTTGTATCGACTTGTCCCGACTTGTCCCGACTTGTCCCGACTTGTCCCGACTTGTCCCGACTTGTTCCGAATTGTCCAAATTTGTCCCGACTTGTACCGACTTGTCGTGACTTGTCCCGACTTGTACCGACTTGTCCCGACTTGTCCCGACTTGTACTGACTTTTCCCGACTTGTCCCGGATTGTCCAAACTTGTCTCGACTTGTTCCGACTTGTCCTGACTTGTCCCGACTTGTTTCGACTTGTCCCGACTTGTCTCGACTTGTCCCGACTTGTCCTAACATGTCCCGACTTGTATCGACTTGTCCTGACTTGTCACGACTTGTGCCGACTTGTCCCGACTTGTCCCAACTTGTCCCGACTTGTCCCGACTTGTCCAGACTTGTCCTGACTTGTCCTGACTTGTCCCGACTTGTCCCGACTCGTCTCTACTTGTTCTGACTTGTCACGTCTTGTTCCGACTTGTCCTGATTTGTCCAGACTTGTCCCGACTTGTCCCGACTTGTTCTGACTTGTTCTAAATTGTAACGTCATGTCTCGACTTGTCCTGACTTGTCCCGACTTGTATCGACTTGTCCTGACTTGTCACGACTTGTGCCGACTTGTCCCGACTTGTCCCAACTTGTCCCGACTTGTCCCGACTTGTCCAGACTTGTCCTGACTTGTCCTGACTTGTCCCGACTTGTCCCGACTTGTCTCTACTTGTTCTGACTTGTCACGTCTTGTTCCGACTTGTCCTGATTTGTCCCGACTTGTCCCGACTTGTCCCGACTTGTCCAGACTTGTCCCGACTTGTCCTGACTTGTTCCGACTTGTCCCGACTTGTCCCGACTCGTCTAGACTTTTTCTGACTTGTCACGTCTTGTCCCGACTTGTTCTGACTTGTCCCGACTTGTCCAGACTTGTCCCGACTTGTGCCGACTTGTCCCGACTTGTCCCGACTTGTCCAGACTTGTTCCGACTTGTCCTGACTTGTCCCGACTTGTCCCGACTCGTCTCGACTTGTTCTGACTTGTCACGTCTTGTTCCGACTTGTCCCGGCTTGTCCAGACTTGTCCCGACTTGTTCTGACTTGTTCTAACTTGTAACGTCATGTCTCGACTTGTTCCGACTTGGCCCGACTTGTCCCGACTTGTCCCCACTTGTTCCGACTTGTCCCGAATTGTCCCGACTTGTCCTGACCTGTCCCGACTTTTACCGACTTGTCCCATTTTGTCCCAACTTGTCCCGACTTGTCCCGACCTGTCCCGACTTTTCCCGACTTGTCCCGACTTGTCCCGACTTGTCCTAACTTGCCCCGACTTGTCCATACTTGTCCCGACTTGTCCCGAATTGTTCTGACTTGTTTTAACTTGAAACGTCATGTCTCGACTTGTTCTGACTTGTTCTGACTTGTTCCGACTTGTACCGACTTGTCCCGACTTGTCCCGACTTGTCCCGACTTGTCCCGACTTGTCCAGACTTGTCCCGACTTGTCCTGACTTGTCCCGACTTGTCCCGACTTGTCCTGACTCGTCTAGACTTTTTCTGACTTGTCACGTCTTGTCCCGACTTGTCCCGACTTGTCCAGACTTGTCCTGACTTGTACCGACTTGTCCCGACTTGTCCAGACTTGTCCCGACTTGTCCCGACTTGTTCTGACTTGTTCTAACTTGTAACGTCATGTCTCGACTTGTCCTGACTTGTTCCGACTTGGCCCGAATTGTCCCGACTTGTTCTGACTTGTTCTAACTTGTAACGTCATGTCTCGACTTGTCCTGACTTGTTCCGACTTGGCCCGAATTGTCCCGACTTGTCCCCACTTGTTCCGACTCGTCCCGAATTGTCCCGACTTGTCCTGACCTGTCCCGACTTTTACCGACTTGTCCCATTTTGTCCCGACTTGTCCCGACTTGTCCCGACCTGTCCCGACTTGTTCTGACTTCTTCTAACTTGTTACGTCATGTCTCGACTTGTCCTGACTTGTTCCGACTTGGCCCGACTTGTACCGACTTGTCATGACTTGTCCCGACTTGTCCCGACTTGTCCAGACTTGTCCCGACTTGTCCTGACTTGTCCCGACTTGTCCCGACTCGTCTAGACTTTTTCTGACTTGTCACGTCTTGTCCCGACTTGTCCCGACTTGTCCAGACTTGTCCCGACTTGTCCTGACTTGTCCCGACTTGTCCCGACTCGTCTAGACTTTTTCTGACTTGTCACGTCTTGTCCCGACTTGTCCCGACTTGTCCAGACTTGTCCCGACTTGTACCGACTTGTCGTGACTTGTCCCGACTTGTACCGACTTGTCCCGACTTGTCCCGACTTGTCCCGACTTGGACTGACTTTTCCCGACTTGTCCCGGATTCTCCAAACTTGTCCCGACTTGTCCTGACTTGTCCCGACTTGTTTCGACTTGTCCCGACTTGTCTCGACTTGTCCCGACTTGTCCTGACTTGTCCCGACTTGTATCGACTTGTCCTGACTTGTCACGACTTGTACCGACTTGTCCCGACTTGTTTCAACTTGTTTCGACTTGTCCCGACTTAAACCGAATTGTCCAAACTTGTCCCGACTTGTACCGACTTGTCGTGACTTGTTCCGACTTGTACCGACTTGTCCCGACCTGTCCCGACTTGTCCCGACTTGTACTGACTTTTCCCGACTTGTCCCGGATTGTCCAAACTTGTCCCGACTTGTTCCGACTTGTCCTGACTTGTCCCGACTTGTTTCGACTTGTCTTGACTTGTCTCGACTTGTCCCGACTTGTCCTGACTTGTCCCGACTTGCATCGACTTGTCCTGACTTGTCACGACTTGTACCGACTTGTTCAACTTGTCCAAACTTGTCCCGACTTGTCCAGACTTGTCCTGACTTGTCCCGACTTGTCCAGACTTGTCCCGACCTGTCCTGACTTGTCTTGACTTGCCCCGAATCGTCTCGACTTGTTCTGACTTGTCACGTCTTGTCCCGACTTGTTCCGACTTGTCCAGACTTGTCCCGACTTGTCCTGACTTGTCCCGACTTGTCCCGACTCGTCTAGACTTTTTCTGACTTGTCACGTCTTGTCCCGACTTGTCCCGACTTGTCCAGACTTGTCCCGACTTGTACCGACTTGTCCCGACTTGTCCCGACTTGTACAGACTTGTCCCGACTTGTCCTGACTTGTCCCGACTTGTCCTGACTCGTCTCGACTTGTTCTGACTTGTCACGTCTTGTTCCGACTTGTCCTGATTTGTCCAGACTTGTCCCGACTTGTCCCGACTTGTTCTGACTTGTTATAACTTGTTACGTCATGTCTCGACTTGTCCTGACTTGTCCCGACTTGTCCCCACTTGTTCCGACTTGTCCCGAATTGTCCCGACTTGTCCTGACCTGTCCCGACTTTTACCGACTTGTCATAATTTGTCCCGACTTGTCCCGACTTGTCCCGACCTGTCCCGACTTTTCCCGACTTGTCCCGACTTGTCCCGACTTGTCCTAACTTGCCCCGACTTGTCCATACTTGTCCCGACTTGTTCCGACTTGTCAATTTCAGTTCGAACAAAAATTGACTGTCACACTCGTTTTGGTTCATAATTTTGGTTGGATTGACAAAAAATCGTGAAGCTTATTTTCTCAAAACTGTTTAAATTTTGGCTAAAATAAAAATTCAAATTTTATGTTTTCAAAATTTTTGTAGCTTTCACTTTTTCAAAATATCCCGGCTAGTCTCGATTTGTCTCGGCTTTTCCCGACTTGTCCCGACTTGTCCCGACTTGTCTAGACTTGTCCCGACTTGTCCCGACTTGTCCTGACTTGTCCCGACTTGTACTGACTTGTCATGACTAGAACCAACTTGACCCGACTTGTTCTGACATGTCACGTCTTGTCCCGACTTGTCCCGACTTGCTCCGATTTGTCCAAACTTGTCCCGACTTGTACCGACTTGTCCCGACTTGTACTGACTTGTCCCGACTTGTCCAGGATTGTCCAAACTTGTCCCGAATTGCACTGACTTGTCCCGACTTGTACCGACTTGTCCCGACTTGTCCCGGATTGTCCAAACTAGTCCCGACTTGTACCGACTTGTCCCGACTTGTCCCGACTTGTCCCGACTTGTCCCGACTTGTCACGAGTTGTTCCAACTTGTCCCGACTTGTACCGACTTGTCCCCACTTGTACCGACTTGTCCTGACTTGTCCTGACTTGTTTCGACTTGTCCCGACTCAACTCGACTTGTCCCGAATTGTCCTGACTTGTCCTGACTTGTCCCGACTTGTCTTGACTTGTCCCGACTTGTCCCGACTTGTCCCGACCTGTCCCGACTTTTCCCGACTTGTCCCGACTTGTCCCGACTTGTCCTAACTTGCCCCGACTTGTCCATACTTGTCCCGACTTTTTCCGACTTGTCAATTTCAGTTCGAACAAAAATTGACTGTCACACTTGTTTTGGTTCATACTTTAGGTTGGATTGACAAAAAATCGTAAAGCTTATTTTCTCAAAACTGTTTAAATTTTGGCTAAAATAAAAATTCAAATTTTTTGTTTTCAAAATTTTTGTAGCTTTCTCTTTTTCAAAATATCCCGGCTAGTCTCGATTTGTCTCGGCTTTTCCCGACTTGTCCCGACTTGTCCCGACTTGTCTCGATTTGTCCCGACTTGTCCCGACTTGTCCTGACTTGTCCCGACTTGTCCCGACTTTTACTGACTTGTCATGACTAGAACCAACTTGACCCGACTTGTTCTGACATGTCACGTCTTGTCCCGACTTGTCCCGACTTGCTCCGAATTGTCCAAACTTGTCCCGACTTGTACCGACTTGTCCAGACTTGTCCCGACTTGTCCTGACTTGTCCCGACTTGTCCCGACTCGTCTAGACTTTTTCTGACTTGTCACGTCTTGTCCCGACTTGTCCCGACTTGTCCAGACTTGTCCCGACTTGTACCGACTTGTCCCGACTTGTCCCGACTTGTACAGACTTGTCCCGACTTGTCCTGACTTGTCCCGACTTGTCCTGACTCGTCTCGACTTGTTCTGACTTGTCACGTCTTGTTCCGACTTGTCCTGATTTGTCCAGACTTGTCCCGACTTGTCCCGACTTGTTCTGACTTGTTATAACTTGTTACGTCATGTCTCGACTTGTCCTGACTTGTCCCGACTTGTCCCCACTTGTTCCGACTTGTCCCGAATTGTCCCGACTTGTCCTGACCTGTCCCGACTTTTACCGACTTGTCATAATTTGTCCCGACTTGTCCCGACTTGTCCCGACCTGTCCCGACTTTTCCCGACTTGTCCCGACTTGTCCCGACTTGTCCTAACTTGCCCCGACTTGTCCATACTTGTCCCGACTTGTTCCGACTTGTCAATTTCAGTTCGAACAAAAATTGACTGTCACACTCGTTTTGGTTCATAATTTTGGTTGGATTGACAAAAAATCGTGAAGCTTATTTTCTCAAAACTGTTTAAATTTTGGCTAAAATAAAAATTCAAATTTTATGTTTTCAAAATTTTTGTAGCTTTCACTTTTTCAAAATATCCCGGCTAGTCTCGATTTGTCTCGGCTTTTCCCGACTTGTCCCGACTTGTCCCGACTTGTCTAGACTTGTCCCGACTTGTCCCGACTTGTCCTGACTTGTCCCGACTTGTACTGACTTGTCATGACTAGAACCAACTTGACCCGACTTGTTCTGACATGTCACGTCTTGTCCCGACTTGTCCCGACTTGCTCCGAATTGTCCAAACTTGTCCCGACTTGTACCGACTTGTCCCGACTTGTACTGACTTGTCCCGACTTGTCCAGGATTGTCCAAACTTGTCCCGAATTGCACTGACTTGTCCCGACTTGTACCGACTTGTCCCGACTTGTCCCGGATTGTCCAAACTAGTCCCGACTTGTACCGACTTGTCCCGACTTGTCCCGACTTGTCCCGACTTGTCCCGACTTGTCACGAGTTGTTCCAACTTGTCCCGACTTGTACCGACTTGTCCCCACTTGTACCGACTTGTCCTGACTTGTCCTGACTTGTTTCGACTTGTCCCGACTCAACTCGACTTGTCCCGAATTGTCCTGACTTGTCCTGACTTGTCCCGACTTGTCTTGACTTGTCCCGACTTGTCCCGACTTGTCCCGACCTGTCCCGACTTTTCCCGACTTGTCCCGACTTGTCCCGACTTGTCCTAACTTGCCCCGACTTGTCCATACTTGTCCCGACTTTTTCCGACTTGTCAATTTCAGTTCGAACAAAAATTGACTGTCACACTTGTTTTGGTTCATACTTTAGGTTGGATTGACAAAAAATCGTAAAGCTTATTTTCTCAAAACTGTTTAAATTTTGGCTAAAATAAAAATTCAAATTTTTTGTTTTCAAAATTTTTGTAGCTTTCTCTTTTTCAAAATATCCCGGCTAGTCTCGATTTGTCTCGGCTTTTCCCGACTTGTCCCGACTTGTCCCGACTTGTCTCGACTTGTCCCGACTTGTCCCGACTTGTCCTGACTTGTCCCGACTTGTCCCGACTTTTACTGACTTGTCATGACTAGAACCAACTTGACCCGACTTGTTCTGACATGTCACGTCTTGTCCCGACTTGTCCCGACTTGCTCCGAATTGTCCAAACTTGTCCCGACTTGTACCGACTTGTCCCGACTTGTACTGACTTGTCCCGACTTGTCCAGGATTGTCCAAACTTGTCCCGAATTGCACTGACTTGTCCCGACTTGTACCGACTTGTCCCGACTTGTCCCGGATTGTCCAAACTAGTCCCGACTTGTACCGACTTGTCCCGACTTGTCCCGACTTGTCCCGACTTGTCCCGACTTGTCCCGAATTGTCCAAACTTGTCTCGACCAGTCCCGACATGTCCCGGATTGTCCATACTTGTTCCGACTTGTACCGACTTGTCCTGACTGGTCCCGGAACCTCCAAACTTGTCCCGACTTGTCCCGACTTGTCCCGACTTGTCCCGACTTGTCCCGACTTGTACCGACTTGTCCCGACTTGTCCCGACTTGTCCCGACTTGTCCCGACTTGTCCCGAATTGTCCAAACTTGTCCCGACTTGTACCGACTAGTCGTGACTTGTCCCGACTTGTACCGACTTGTCCCGACTTGTCCCGACTTGTCCCGACTTGTCCCGGAATGTCCAAATTTGTACCGACTTGTCCCGACTTGTACCGACTTGTCCCGACTTGTCCCGGATTGTCCAAACTTGTCTCGACCAGTCCCGACATGTCCCGGATTGTCCATACTTGTTCCGACTTGTACCGACTTGTCCTGACTGGTCCCGGAACCTCCAAACTTGTCCCGACTTGTCCCGACTTGTCCCGACTTGTCCCGACTTGTCCCGACTTGTACCGACTTGTCCCGACTTGTCCCGACTTGTCCCGACTTGTCCCGACTTGTCCCGAATTGTCCAAACTTGTCCCGACTTGTACCGACTAGTCGTGACTTGTCCCGACTTGTACCGACTTGTCCCGACTTGTCCCGACTTGTCCCGACTTGTCCCGGAATGTCCAAATTTGTACCGACTTGTCCCGACTTGTACCGACTTGTCCCGACTTGTCCCGGATTGTCCAAACTTGTCTCGACCAGTCCCGACATGTCCCGGATTGTCCATACTTGTTCCGACTTGTACCGACTTGTCCTGACTGGTCCCGGATTGTCCAAACTTGTCCCGACTTGTATCGACTTGTCCCGACTTGTCCCGACTTGTCCCGACCTGTCCCGACTTGTCCCGACTTGTCCCGAATTGTCCAAATTTGTCCCGACTTGTACCGACTTGTCGTGACTTGTCCCGACTTGTACCGACTTGTCCCGACTTGTCCCGACTTGTACTGACTTTTCCCGACTTGTCCCGGATTGTCCAAACTTGTCTCGACTTGTTCCGACTTGTCCTGACTTGTCCCGACTTGTTTCGACTTGTCCCGACTTGTCTCGACTTGTCTTGACTTGTCCTGACTTGTCCCGACTTGTATCGACTTGTCCTGACTTGTCACGACTTGTGCCGACTTGTCCTGACTTGTCCCGACTTGTCCCGACTCGTCTAGACTTTTTCTGACTTGTCACGTCTTGTCCCGACTTGTCCCGACTTGTCCAGACTTGTCCTGACTTGTACCGACTTGTCCCGACTTGTCCCGACTTGTCCAGACTTGTCCTGACTTGTCCTGACTTGTCCCGACTTGTCCCGAATCGTCTCGACTTTTTCTGACTTGTCACGTCTTGTTCCGACTTGTCCCGACTTGTCCAGACTTGTCCCGACTTGTCCCGACTTGTTCTGACTTGTTCTAACTTGTAACGTCATGTCTCGACTTGTCCTGACTTGTTCCGTCTTGTCCCGAATTGTCCCGACTTGTCCCCACTTGTTCCGACTTGTCCCGAATTGTCCCGACTTGTCCTGACCTGTCCCGACTTTTACCGACTTGTCCCATTTTGTCCCGACTTGTCCCGACTTGTCTCGACCTGTCCCGACTTTTCCCGACTTGTCCCGACTTGTCCTAACTTACTCCGACTTGTCCATACTTGTCCCGACTTGACCCGACTTGTTCTGACTTCTTCTAACTTTTAACGTCATGTCTCGACTTGTCCTGACTTGTTCCGACTTGGCCCGACTTGTACCGACTTGTCCCGACTTGTCCCGACTTGTCCTGACTTGTCCAGACTTGTCCCGACTTGTCCTGACTTGTCCCGACTTGTCCCGACTCGTCTAGACTTTTTCTGACTTGTCACGTCTTGTCCCGACTTGTCCCGACTTGTCCCGACCTGTCCCGACTTGTTCCGACTTGTACTGACTTTTCCCGACTTGTCCCGGATTGTCCAAACTTGTCCCGACTTGTTCCGACTTGTCCTGACTTGTCCCGACTTGTTTCGACTTGTCCCGACTTGTCTCGACTTGTCCCGACTTGTCCTGACTTGTCCCGACTTGTATCGACTTGTCCTGACTTGTCACGACTTGTACCGACTTGTCCAACTTGTCCAAACTTGTCCCGACTTGTCCAGACTTGTCCTGACTTGTCCCGACTTGTTTCGACTTGTCCCGACTTGTATCGACTTGTCCTGACTTGTCACGACTTGTACCGACTTGTTTCAACTTGTTTCGACTTGTCCCGACTTGTCCCGACTTAAACCGAATTGTCCAAATTTGTCCCGACTTGTACCGACTTGTCGTGACTTGTTCCGACTTGTACCGACTTGTCCCGACTTGTCCCGACTTGTACTGACTTTTCCCGACTTGTCCCGGATTGTCCAAACTTGTCCCGACTTGTTCCGACTTGTCCTGACTTGTCCCGACTTGTTTTGACTTGTCTTGACTTGTCTCGACTTGTCCCGACTTGTCCTGACTTGTCCCGACTTGTATCGACTTGTCCTGACATGTCACGACTTGTACCGACTTGTCCAACTTGTCCAAACTTGTCCCGACTTGTCCAGACTTGTCCTGACTTGTCCCGACTTGTCCAGACTTGTCCCGACCTGTCCTGACTTGTCTTGACTTGCCCCGACTCGTCTTGACTTGTTCTGACTTGTCACGTCTTGTCCCGACTTGTTCCGACTTGTCCAGACTTGTCCCGACTTGTCCCGACTTGTTCTGACTTGTTCTAACTTGTAACGTCATGTCTCGACTTGTCCTGACTTGTTCCGACTTGGCCCGACTTGTACCGACTTGTCCCGACTTGTCCCGACTTGTCCCGACTTGTTCTGACTTGTTCTAACTTGTAACGTCATCTCTCGACTTGTCCTGACTTGTTCCGACTTGGCCCGACTTGTCCCGACTTGTCCCGACTTGTCCCGACTCGTCCCGACTTGTCCAGACTTGTCCTGACTTGTCCCGACTTGTCCCGACTTGTCCCGACCAGTCCCGACTTTTCCCGACTTGTCCCGACTTGTCCCGACTTGTCCTAACTTGCCCCGACTTGTCCATACTTGTCCCGACTTGTCCCGACTTGTTCTGACTTGTTCTAACTTGTAACGTCATGTCTCGACTTGTCCTGACTTGTTCCGACTTGGCCCGACTTGTACCGACTTGTCCCGACTTGTCCTGACTTGTTCCGACTTGTAACAACTTGTTCCGGCTTGTACCGACCTGTCACGACTTGTACCAACTTGTCCCGACTTATCCCGACTTTTCCTGGATTGTCCAAATTTGTCCCGACTTGTCCCGACTTGTCTTGACTTGTACCGACTTGTACCGACTTGTACCAACTTTTCCCGATTATTCCCGACTTGTTTCGACTTGTCCCGTCTTGTTTCGACTTGTCCCGACGTGTCCAGACTTGTCCCGACTTGTCCCCACTTGTTCTGACTTGTTCTAACTTGTAACGTCATGTCTCGACTTGTCCTGACTTGTTTCGACTTGGCCCGACTTGTACCGACTTGTCCCGACTTGTCCCGACTTGTCCAGACTTGTCCCGACTTGTCCTGACTTGTCCCGACTTGTCCCGACTTGTTCAGACTTGTCCAAACTTGTGCTGACTTGTCCCGACTCGTCCAGACTTGTCTCGACTTGTCCTGACTTGTCCCGACTCGTCTCGACTCGTATCGACTTGTTTTGTCTTGTCACGTCTTGTCCCGACTTGTCCAGACTTGTCCCGACTTGTCCCGACTTGTTCTGACTTGTTCTAACTTGTAACGTCATGTCTCGACTTGTCCTGACTTGTTCCGCCTTGGCCCGACTTGTACCGACTTGTCCCGACTTGTCCCGACTTGCCCCGAATTGTCCAAACTTGTCCCGACTTGTACCGACTTGTCGTGACTTGTCCCGAATTGTACCGACTTGTCCCGAATTGTACTGACTTTTCCCGACTTGTCCCGGATTGTCCAAACTTGTACCGACATGTTCCGACTTGCCCTGACTTGTCCCGACTTGTTTCGACTTGTCCCGACTTGTCTCGACTTGTCCCGACTTGTCCTGACTTGTCCCGACTTGTATCAACTTGTCATGACTTGTCACGACTTGTGCTGACTTGTCCCGACTTGTCCCAACTTGTCCCGACTTGTCCAGACTTGTCCTGACTTGTCCCGACTTGTACAGACTTGTCCCGACTTGTCCCGACTCGTCTCAACTTGTTCTGACTTGTCACGTCTTGTCCCGACTTGTCCCGACTTGTCCAGACTTGTCCCGACTTGTCCCGACTTGTTCTGACTTGTTCTGACTTGTCACGTCTTGTCCCGACTTGTCACGACTTGTCCCGACTTGTCCCGACTTGTCCAGACTTGTCCCGACTTGTCCTGACTTGTCCCGACTTGTCCCGACTCGTCTAGACTTTTTCTGACTTGTCACGTCTTGTCCCGACTTGTCCCGATTTGTCCAGACTTGTCCCGACTTGTACCGACTTGTCCCGACTTGTCCCGACTCGTCTCTACTTGTTCTGACTTGTCACGTCTTGTTCCGACTTGTCCCGACTTGTCCAGACTTGTCCCGACTTGTCCCGACTTGTTCTGACTTGTTCTAACTTGTAACGTCATGTCTCGACTTGTCCTGACTTGTTCCGACTTGGCCCGACTTGTCCCGACTTGTCCCGACTTGTCCCCACTTGTTCCGAATTGTCCCGAATTGTCCCGACTTGTCCTGACCTGTCCCGACTTTCACCGACTTGTCCCATTTTGTCCCGACTTGTCCTGACTCGTCCCGACCTGTCTCGACTTTTCCCGACTTGTCCCGACTTGTCCTAACTTGCCCCGACTTGTCCATACTTGTCCCGACTTGTTCCGACTTGTCAATTTCAGTTCGAACAAAAATTGATTGTCACACTTGTTTTGGTTCATAAATCTGGTTGGATTGATGAAAAATCGTAAAGCTTATTTTCTCAAAACTGTTTAAATTTTGGCTAAAATTAAAATTCAAATTTTTTGTTTTCAAAATTTTTGTAGCTTTCACTTTTTCAAAATATCCCGGCTAGTCTCGATTTGTCTCGGCTTTTCCCGACTTGTCTCGACTTGTCCCGACTTGTCCCGACTTGTCCCGACTTGTCCCGACTTGTACCGACTTGTCTTGACTAGAACCAACTTGACCCGACTTGTTCTGACATGTCACGTCTTGTCCCGACTTGTCCCAACTTGCTCCGAATTGTCCAAACTTGTCCCGACTTGTACCGACTTGTCCCGACTTGTACTGACTTGTCCCGACTTGTCCAGGATTGTCCAAACTTGTCCCGAATTGTACTGACTCTTCCCGACTTGTACCGACTTGTCCCGACTTGTCCCGGATTGTCCAAACTAGTCCCGACTTGTACCGACTTGTCCCGACTTGTCCCGACTTGTCCCGACTTGTCCCGACTTGTCCCGGATTGTTTTAACTTGTCCCGACTTGTACCGACTTGTCCCGACTTGTCCCCACATGTACCGACTTGTTCCGACTTGTCCCGGATTGTCGAAACTTGTCCCGACTTGTACCGACTTGTCCTGACTTGTCCTGACTTGTTTCGACTTTTCCCGACTCAACTCGACTTGTCCCGACTTGTCCTGACTTGTCATGACTTGTCCCGACTTGTCCTGACTTATCCCGACTTGTCCCGACTTGTTCTTACTTGTCACGTCTTGTCCCGACTTGTCCTGACTTGTACCGACTCGTCCTGACTTATCACGATTTTTCCCGACATTTCCCGACTTATTTCGACTTGTCCCGACTTGTCGTCCCGAATTGTCCAAACTTATACCGACATGTCCCGACTTGTCCCGACTTGTCCAGGATTGTCCTAACTTGTCCCGACTTGTCCCGACTTGTCCCGACTTGTCCCGACTTGTTCCGACTTGTCCTGACTTGTTCCGACTTGTACCAACTTGTCCCGACTTGTCCCGACTTGTCCCGCCTTTTCCTGGATTGTCCAAATTTGTCCCGACTTGTCCCGACTTGTCTTGACTTGTACCGACTTGTACCGACTTGTACCAACTTTTCCCGATTTGTCCCGACTTGTTTCGACTTGTCCCGTCTTGTTTCGACTTGTCCTGTCTTGTCTCTTCTTGTCCCGGATTGTCCAAACATGTACCGACTTGTCCCGACTTATACCGACTTGTCCCGACTTGTTTCGACTTGTCCCGACTTGTCTCGACTTGTCCCAGATTGTCCAAACTTGTCCCGACTTGTACCGACTTGTCCCGACTTGTTCCGACTTGTCCCAACTTGCCCCGGATTGTCCAAACTTGTCCCGACTTGTACCGACTTGTCCCGACTTGTACCGACTTGTACCGACTAGACCCTTACTTGTCCCGAATTGTCCAAACTTCTCCCGACTTGTTCCGACTTGTCCTGACTTGTCCCGACTTGTTTCGACTTGTCCCGACTTGTCTCGACTTGTCCCGACTTGTCCTGACTTGTCCCGACTTGTATCGACTTGTCCTGACTTGTCACGACTTGTACCGACTTGTCCCGACTTGTCCCAACTTGTCCCGACTTGTCCAGACTTGTCCTGACTTGTCCCGACTTGTCCAGACTTGTCCAGACTTGTCCCGACTTGTACCGACTTGTTCTGACTTGTTCTAACTTGTAACGTCATGTCTCGACTTGTCCTGACTTGTTCCGACTTATCCCGACTAGTATCGACTTGTCCCGACTTGTCCCGACTTGTCCCGACTTGTCCCGACTTGTCCCGACTTGTCCCGACTTGTCCAGACTTGTCCCGACTTGTCCTGACTTGTCCCGACTTGTCTCGACTCGTCTCGACTTGTTCTGACTTGTCACGTCTTGTCCCGACTTGTCCCGACTTGTCCCGACTTGTCCAGACTTGTCCCGAGTTGTCCCGACTTGTTCTGACTTGTTCTAACTTGTAACGTCATGTCTCGACTTGTCCTGACTTGTCACGACTTGTACCGACTTGTCCCGACTTGTCCCGACCTGTCCCGACTTTTCCCGACTTGTCCCGACTTGTCCCGACTTGTCCTAACTTGCCCCGACTTGTCCATACTTGTCCCGACTTGTCCCGAATTGTTCTGACTTGTTTTAACTTGAAACGTCATGTCTCGACTTGTTCTGACTTGTTCTGACTTGTTCCGACTTGTACCGACTTGTCCCGACTTGTCCCGACTTGTCCCGACTTGTCCCGACTTGTCCAGACTTGTCCCGACTTGTCCTGACTTGTCCCGACTTGTCCCGACTCGTCTAGACTTTTTCTGACTTGTCACGTCTTGTCCCGACTTGTCCCGACTTGTCCAGACTTGTCCTGACTTGTACCGACTTGTCCCGACTTGTCCCGACTTGTCCAGACTTGTCTTGACTTGTCCTGACTTGTCCCGACTTGTCCCGAATCGTCTCGACTTGTTCTGACTTGTCACGTCTTGTTCCGACTTGTCCCGACTTGTCCAGACTTGTCCCGACTTGTCCCGACTTGTCCCGACTTGTCCTGACTTGTCTCGACTTGTCCCGACTCGTCTAGACTTTTTCTGACTTGTCACGTCTTGTCCCGACTTGTCCCGACTTGTCCAGACTTGTCCTGACTTGTACCGACTTGTCCCGACTTGTCTTGACTTGTCCAGACTTGTCCTGACTTGTCCTGACTTGTCCCGACTTGTCCCGAATCGTCTCGACTTGTTCTGACTTGTCACGTCTTGTTCCGACTTGTCCCGACTTGTCCAGACTTGTCCTGACTTGTACCGACTTGTCCCGACTTGTCCCGACTTGTCCAGAATTGTCCTGACTTGTCCTGACTTGTCCTGACTTGTCCCGACTTGTCCCGAATCGTCTCGACTTGTTCTGACTGGTCACGTCTTGTTCCGACTTGTCTCGACTTGTCCCGACTTGTCCTGACTTGTCCCCACTTGTCCCGACTTGTCCCGACTTGTTCTGACTTGTCCCGGATTGTCCAAGTTTGACCCGACTTGTTCCGACTTGTCCCGAATTGTCCCGACTTGTACCGACTTGTCCCGGATTGTCCAAACTTGTCCCGACTTGTACCGACTTGTCCCGACTTGTCCCGACTTGTCCCAACTTGTCCTGACTTGTCACATTTGTTATGGTTCATAATTTATGTTGGACTGACAAATAATCTGAAAGCTCATTCCCGACCCGACCCGACCCGATCTAATTGCGAATAGAGTCCAAGACGATAAGATGAATATTAGTGCCATAACATTGACTCGATTTGACCTTGTGAAGTGAATTTTTTTTTTTCAGAAAAAAAAAATTAAATTTCTTGCCGTTATGAAAAATTTTGGAGAAGATTCGATACCAAAATATTCAGAAATGGACTGACTTCAATATTTTCTTTGTGGAAAATGAAATTTTCCAAGTTTTTTTTTTTTTCAAAAATTTTTTATTTCAAATTCTGTGTTTATTGAGATACTTTTTCCTTGACACGACCCAAAAGTCCCGACTTGTTCCGACTTGTCTTGTCCCGACTTGTCTCTTCTTGTCCCGGATTGTCCAAACATGTACCGACTTGTCCCGACTTGTACCGACTTGTCCTGACTTGATCCGACTTGTCGCGACTTGTCTGGACTTGTTCCAGATTGTCCAAACTTGTACCGACTTGTCCCGACTTGTCCCGGATTGTCCAAAATTGTCCCGACTTGTATCGACTTGTCTCGACTTGTCCCGACTTGTCCCGACTTGTCCTGACTTGTCCCGACTTGTTTCTACTTATTCCAAATTGTCTCGACTTGTTTCGACTTGTCCCGACTTGTCTCGACTTGTCCCGACTTGTCCTGACTTGTCCCCACTTGTCCCGACTTGTCCCGACTTGTTCTGACTTGTCCCGGATTGTCCAAGTTTGACCCGACTTGTTCCGACTTGTCCCGAATTGTCCCGACTTGTACCGACTTGTCCCGGATTGTCCAAACTTGTCCCGACTTGTACCGACTTGTCCCGACTTGTCCCGAATTGTCCCGACTTGTCCCGACTTGTTCCGACTTGTCCCGACTTGTACCGAATTGTCCCGACTGGTCCCGGATTGTCCAAACTTGTCCCGACTTGTATCGACTTGTCCCGACTTGTCCCGATTTGTCCCGACTCGTACCGACTTGTCCCGACTTGTACCGACTTGTCCCGACTTGTCCCAGATTGTCCAAACTTGTCCCGACTTGTATCGACTTGTCTCGACTTGTCCCGACTTGTCCCGACTTGTCCCGACTTGTCCCGACTTGTCCTGACTTGTCCCGACTTGTTTCTACTTATTCCAAATTGTCTTGACTTGTCCCGACTTTTCCCGACTTGTCCCGATTTGTCCCGACTTTTACCTACTTGTACCGACTTGTACTGGAATGTCCAAACTTGTCCCGACTTGTCCCGGATTGTCCAAACTTGTCTCGACTTGTACCGACTTGTCTCGACTTGTCTCGACTTGTCCCGACTTGTTCCGACTTGTCCCGAATTGTCCCGACTTGTTTCGACTTGTTTCGACTTGTCCTGACTTGTCACGACTTGTTCCGACTTGTCCCGACTTGTCCTGACTGGTCCCGACTTGTCCGGGCTTGTCCTGGCTTGTTTCGACTTGTCCCGACTTGTCCCGACTTGTCCCGGAATGTCCAAATTTGTACCGACTTGTCCCGACTTGTACCGACTTGTCCCGACTTGTCCCGGATTGTCCAAACTTGTCTCGACCAGTCCCGACATGTCCCGGATTGTCCATACTTGTTCCGACTTGTACCGACTTGTCCTGACTGGTCCCGGATTGTCCAAACTTGTCCTGACTTGTATCGACTTGTCCCGACTTGTCCCGACTTGTCCCGACTTGTCATGACTTGTCCCGACTTGTCCCGACTTGTCCCGACTTGTCCCGAATTGTCCAAAATTTTCCCGACTTGTCCTGACTTGTCCCGACTTGTTTCTACTTATTCCAAATTGTCTTGACTTGTCCAGAATTGTCCCGAATAGTCCCGGAATGTCCAAATTTGTACCGACTTGTCCCGACTTGTACCAACTTGTCCCGACTTGTCCCGGATTGTCCAAACTTGTCTCGACCAGTCCCGACATGTCCTGGATTGTCCATACTTGTTCCGACTTGTACCGACTTGTCCTGACTGGTCCCGGATTGTCCAAACTTGTCCCGACTTGTCCCGACTTGTCCCGACTTGTCCCGACTTGTCCCGACTTGTCCCGACTTGTACCGACTTGTCCCGACTTGTCCCGACTTGTCCCGAATTGTCCAAACTTGTCCCGACTTGTACCGACTAGTCGTGACTTGTCCCGACTTGTACCGACTTGTCCCGACTTGTCCCGACTTGTCCCGACTTGTCCCGGAATGTCCAAATTTGTACCGACTTGTCCCGACTTGTACCGACTTGTCCCGACTTGTCCCGGATTGTCCAAACTTGTCTCGACCAGTCCCGACATGTCCCGGATTGTCCATACTTGTTCCGACTTGTACCGACTTGTCCTGACTGGTCCCGGATTGTCCAAACTTGTCCCGACTTGTATCGACTTGTCCCGACTTGTCCCGACTTGTCCCGACTTGTCCCGACTTGTCCCGACTTGTCCCGAATTGTCCAAATTTGTCCCGACTTGTACCGACTTGTCGTGACTTGTCCCGACTTGTACCGACTTGTCCCGACTTGTCCCGACTTGTACTGACTTTTCCCGACTTGTCCCGGATTGTCCAAACTTGTCTCGACTTGTTCCGACTTGTCCAGACTTGTCTCGACTTGTTTCGACTTGTCCCGACTTGTCTCGACTTGTCCCGACTTGTCCTGACTTGTCCCGACTTGTCCCGACTTGTCCTGACTTGTCACGACTTGTGCCGACTTGTCCCGACTTGTCCCAACTTGTCCCGACTTGTCCCGACTTGTCCAGACTTGTCCTGACTTGTCCTGACTTGTCCCGACTTGTCCCGACTCGTCTCTACTTGTTCTGACTTGTCACGTCTTGTTCCGACTTGTCCTGATTTGTCCAGACTTGTCCCGACTTGTCCCGACTTGTTCTGACTTGTTCTAACTTGTAACGTCATGTCTCGACTTGGCCTGACTTGTCCCGACTTGTATCGACTTGTCCTGACTTGTCACGACTTGTGCCGACTTGTCCCGACTTGTCCCAACTTGTCCCGACTTGTCCCGACTTGTCCAGACTTGTCCTGACTTGTCCTGACTTGTCCCGACTTGTCCCGACTCGTCTCTACTTGTTCTGAGTTGTCACGTCTTGTTCCGACTTGTCCTGATTTGTCCCGACTTGTCCCGACTTGTCCCGACTTGTCCAGACTTGTCCCGACTTGTCCTGACTTGTCCCGACTTGTCCCGACTCGTCTAGACTTTTTCTGACTTGTCACGTCTTGTCCCGACTTGTTCTGACTTGTCCCGACTCGTCCAGACTTGTCCCGACTTGTCCCGACTTGTCCCGACTTGTCCTGACTTGTCCCGACTTGTTTCTACTTATTCCAAATTGTCTTGACTTGTCCAGAATTGTCCCGAATAGTCCCGGAATGTCCAAATTTGTACCGACTTGTCCCGACTTGTACCAACTTGTCCCGACTTGTCCCGGATTGTCCAAACTTGTCTCGACCAGTCCCGACATGTCCCGGATTGTCCATACTTGTTCCGACTTGTACCGACTTGTCCTGACTGGTCCCGGATTGTCCAAACTTGTCCCGACTTGTCCCGACTTGTCCCGACTTGTCCCGACTTGTACCGACTTGTCCCGACTTGTCCCGACTTGTCCCGAATTGTCCAAACTTGTCCCGACTTGTACCGACTAGTCGTGACTTGTCCCGACTTGTACCGACTTGTCCCGGAATGTCCAAATTTGTACCGACTTGTCCCGACTTGTACCGACTTGTCCCGACTTGTCCCGGATTGTCCAAACTTGTCTCGACCAGTCCCGACATGTCCCGGATTGTCCATACTTGTTCCGACTTGTACCGACTTGTCCTGACTGGTCCCGGATTGTCCAAACTTGTCCCGACTTGTATCGACTTGTCCCGACTTGTCCCGACTTGTCCCGACTTGTCCCGACTTGTCCCGACTTGTTCCGAATTGTCCAAATTTGTCCCGACTTGTACCGACTTGTCGTGACTTGTCCCGACTTGTACCGACTTGTCCCGACTTGTCCCGACTTGTACTGACTTTTCCCGACTTGTCCCGGATTGTCCAAACTTGTCTCGACTTGTTCCGACTTGTCCTGACTTGTCCCGACTTGTTTCGACTTGTCCCGACTTGTCTCGACTTGTCCCGACTTGTCCTAACATGTCCCGACTTGTATCGACTTGTCCTGACTTGTCACGACTTGTGCCGACTTGTCCCGACTTGTCCCAACTTGTCCCGACTTGTCCCGACTTGTCCAGACTTGTCCTGACTTGTCCTGACTTGTCCCGACTTGTCCCGACTCGTCTCTACTTGTTCTGACTTGTCACGTCTTGTTCCGACTTGTCCTGATTTGTCCAGACTTGTCCCGACTTGTCCCGACTTGTTCTGACTTGTTCTAAATTGTAACGTCATGTCTCGACTTGTCCTGACTTGTCCCGACTTGTATCGACTTGTCCTGACTTGTCACGACTTGTGCCGACTTGTCCCGACTTGTCCCAACTTGTCCCGACTTGTCCCGACTTGTATAGACTTGTCCTGACTTGTCCTGACTTGTCCCGACTTGTCCCGACTTGTCTCTACTTGTTCTGACTTGTCACGTCTTGTTCCGACTTGTCCTGATTTGTCCCGACTTGTCCCGACTTGTCCCGACTTGTCCAGACTTGTCCCGACTTGTCCTGACTTGTTCCGACTTGTCCCGACTTGTCCCGACTCGTCTAGACTTTTTCTGACTTGTCACGTCTTGTCCCGACTTGTTCTGACTTGTCCCGACTTGTCCAGACTTGTCCCGACTTGTGCCGACTTGTCCCGACTTGTCCCGACTTGTCCAGACTTGTTCCGACTTGTCCTGACTTGTCCCGACTTGTCCCGACTCGTCTCGACTTGTTCTGACTTGTCACGTCTTGTTCCGACTTGTCCCGGCTTGTCCAGACTTGTCCCGACTTGTTCTGACTTGTTCTAACTTGTAACGTCATGTCTCGACTTGTTCCGACTTGGCCCGACTTGTCCCGACTTGTCCCCACTTGTTCCGACTTGTCCCGAATTGTCCCGACTTGTCCTGACCTGTCCCGACTTTTACCGACTTGTCCCATTTTGTCCCAACTTGTCCCGACTTGTCCCGACCTGTCCCGACTTTTCCCGACTTGTCCCGACTTGTCCCGACTTGTCCTAACTTGCCCCGACTTGTCCATACTTGTCCCGACTTGTCCCGAATTGTTCTGACTTGTTTTAACTTGAAACGTCATGTCTCGACTTGTTCTGACTTGTTCTGACTTGTTCCGACTTGTACCGACTTGTCCCGACTTGTCCCGACTTGTCCCGACTTGTCCCGACTTGTCCAGACTTGTCCCGACTTGTCCTGACTTGTCCCGACTTGTCCCGACTTGTCCTGACTCGTCTAGACTTTTTCTGACTTGTCACGTCTTGTCCCGACTTGTCCCGACTTGTCCAGACTTGTCCTGACTTGTACCGACTTGTCCCGACTTGTCCAGACTTGTCCCGACTTGTCCCGACTTGTTCTGACTTGTTCTAACTTGTAACGTCATGTCTCGACTTGTCCTGACTTGTTCCGACTTGGCCCGAATTGTCCCGACTTGTTCTGACTTGTTCTAACTTGTAACGTCATGTCTCGACTTGTCCTGACTTGTTCCGACTTGGCCCGAATTGTCCCGACTTGTCCCCACTTGTTCCGACTCGTCCCGAATTGTCCCGACTTGTCCTGACCTGTCCCGACTTTTACCGACTTGTCCCATTTTGTCCCGACTTGTCCCGACTTGTCCCGACCTGTCCCGACTTGTTCTGACTTCTTCTAACTTGTAACGTCATGTCTCGACTTGTCCTGACTTGTTCCGACTTGGCCCGACTTTTACCGACTTGTCATGACTTGTCCCGACTTGTCCCGACTTGTCCAGACTTGTCCCGACTTGTCCTGACTTGTCCCGACTTGTCCCGACTCGTCTAGACTTTTTCTGACTTGTCACGTCTTGTCCCGACTTGTCCCGACTTGTCCAGACTTGTCCCGACTTGTCCTGACTTGTCCCGACTTGTCCCGACTCGTCTAGACTTTTTCTGACTTGTCACGTCTTGTCCCGACTTGTCCCGACTTGTCCAGACTTGTCCCGACTTGTACCGACTTGTCGTGACTTGTCCCGACTTGTACCGACTTGTCCCGACTTGTCCCGACTTGTCCCGACTTGGACTGACTTTTCCCGACTTGTCCCGGATTCTCCAAACTTGTCCCGACTTGTCCTGACTTGTCCCGACTTGTTTCGACTTGTCCCGACTTGTCTCGACTTGTCCCGACTTGTCCTGACTTGTCCCGACTTGTATCGACTTGTCCTGACTTGTCACGACTTGTACCGACTTGTCCCGACTTGTTTCAACTTGTTTCGACTTGTCCCGACTTAAACCGAATTGTCCAAACTTGTCCCGACTTGTACCGACTTGTCGTGACTTGTTCCGACTTGTACCGACTTGTCCCGACCTGTCCCGACTTGTCCCGACTTGTACTGACTTTTCCCGACTTGTCCCGGATTGTCCAAACTTGTCCCGACTTGTTCCGACTTGTCCTGACTTGTCCCGACTTGTTTCGACTTGTCTTGACTTGTCTCGACTTGTCCCGACTTGTCCTGACTTGTCCCGACTTGCATCGACTTGTCCTGACTTGTCACGACTTGTACCGACTTGTCCAACTTGTCCAAACTTGTCCCGACTTGTCCAGACTTGTCCTGACTTGTCCCGACTTGTCCAGACTTGTCCCGACCTGTCCTGACTTGTCTTGACTTGCCCCGAATCGTCTCGACTTGTTCTGACTTGTCACGTCTTGTCCCGACTTGTTCCGACTTGTCCAGACTTGTCCCGACTTGTCCTGACTTGTCCCGACTTGTCCCGACTCGTCTAGACTTTTTCTGACTTGTCACGTCTTGTCCCGACTTGTCCCGACTTGTCCAGACTTGTCCCGACTTGTACCGACTTGTCCCGACTTGTCCCGACTTGTACAGACTTGTCCCGACTTGTCCTGACTTGTCCCGACTTGTCCTGACTCGTCTCGACTTGTTCTGACTTGTCACGTCTTGTTCCGACTTGTCCTGATTTGTCCAGACTTGTCCCGACTTGTCCCGACTTGTTCTGACTTGTTATAACTTGTTACGTCATGTCTCGACTTGTCCTGACTTGTCCCGACTTGTCCCCACTTGTTCCGACTTGTCCCGAATTGTCCCGACTTGTCCTGACCTGTCCCGACTTTTACCGACTTGTCATAATTTGTCCCGACTTGTCCCGACTTGTCCCGACCTGTCCCGACTTTTCCCGACTTGTCCCGACTTGTCCCGACTTGTCCTAACTTGCCCCGACTTGTCCATACTTGTCCCGACTTGTTCCGACTTGTCAATTTCAGTTCGAACAAAAATTGACTGTCACACTCGTTTTGGTTCATAATTTTGGTTGCATTGACAAAAAATCGTGAAGCTTATTTTCTCAAAACTGTTTAAATTTTGGCTAAAATAAAAATTCAAATTTTATGTTTTCAAAATTTTTGTAGCTTTCACTTTTTCAAAATATCCCGGCTAGTCTCGATTTGTCTCGGCTTTTCCCGACTTGTCCCGACTTGTCCCGACTTGTCTAGACTTGTCCCGACTTGTCCCGACTTGTCCTGACTTGTCCCGACTTGTACTGACTTGTCATGACTAGAACCAACTTGACCCGACTTGTTCTGACATGTCACGTCTTGTCCCGACTTGTCCCGACTTGCTCCGATTTGTCCAAACTTGTCCCGACTTGTACCGACTTGTCCCGACTTGTACTGACTTGTCCCGACTTGTCCAGGATTGTCCAAACTTGTCCCGAATTGCACTGACTTGTCCCGACTTGTACCGACTTGTCCCGACTTGTCCCGGATTGTCCAAACTAGTCCCGACTTGTACCGACTTGTCCCGACTTGTCCCGACTTGTCCCGACTTGTCCCGACTTGTCACGAGTTGTTCCAACTTGTCCCGACTTGTACCGACTTGTCCCCACTTGTACCGACTTGTCCTGACTTGTCCTGACTTGTTTCGACTTGTCCCGACTCAACTCGACTTGTCCCGAATTGTCCTGACTTGTCCTGACTTGTCCCGACTTGTCTTGACTTGTCCCGACTTGTCCCGACTTGTCCCGACCTGTCCCGACTTTTCCCGACTTGTCCCGACTTGTCCCGACTTGTCCTAACTTGCCCCGACTTGTCCATACTTGTCCCGACTTTTTCCGACTTGTCAATTTCAGTTCGAACAAAAATTGACTGTCACACTTGTTTTGGTTCATACTTTAGGTTGGATTGACAAAAAATCGTAAAGCTTATTTTCTCAAAACTGTTTAAATTTTGGCTAAAATAAAAATTCAAATTTTTTGTTTTCAAAATTTTTGTAGCTTTCTCTTTTTCAAAATATCCCGGCTAGTCTCGATTTGTCTCGGCTTTTCCCGACTTGTCCCGACTTGTCCCGACTTGTCTCGACTTGTCCCGACTTGTCCCGACTTGTCCTGACTTGTCCCGACTTGTCCCGACTTTTACTGACTTGTCATGACTAGAACCAACTTGACCCGACTTGTTCTGACATGTCACGTCTTGTCCCGACTTGTCCCGACTTGCTCCGAATTGTCCAAACTTGTCCCGACTTGTACCGACTTGTCCAGACTTGTCCCGACTTGTCCTGACTTGTCCCGACTTGTCCCGACTCGTCTAGACTTTTTCTGACTTGTCACGTCTTGTCCCGACTTGTCCCGACTTGTCCAGACTTGTCCCGACTTGTACCGACTTGTCCCGACTTGTCCCGACTTGTACAGACTTGTCCCGACTTGTCCTGACTTGTCCCGACTTGTCCTGACTCGTCTCGACTTGTTCTGACTTGTCACGTCTTGTTCCGACTTGTCCTGATTTGTCCAGACTTGTCCCGACTTGTCCCGACTTGTTCTGACTTGTTATAACTTGTTACGTCATGTCTCGACTTGTCCTGACTTGTCCCGACTTGTCCCCACTTGTTCCGACTTGTCCCGAATTGTCCCGACTTGTCCTGACCTGTCCCGACTTTTACCGACTTGTCATAATTTGTCCCGACTTGTCCCGACTTGTCCCGACCTGTCCCGACTTTTCCCGACTTGTCCCGACTTGTCCCGACTTGTCCTAACTTGCCCCGACTTGTCCATACTTGTCCCGACTTGTTCCGACTTGTCAATTTCAGTTCGAACAAAAATTGACTGTCACACTCGTTTTGGTTCATAATTTTGGTTGGATTGACAAAAAATCGTGAAGCTTATTTTCTCAAAACTGTTTAAATTTTGGCTAAAATAAAAATTCAAATTTTATGTTTTCAAAATTTTTGTAGCTTTCACTTTTTCAAAATATCCCGGCTAGTCTCGATTTGTCTCGGCTTTTCCCGACTTGTCCCGACTTGTCCCGACTTGTCTAGACTTGTCCCGACTTGTCCCGACTTGTCCTGACTTGTCCCGACTTGTACTGACTTGTCATGACTAGAACCAACTTGACCCGACTTGTTCTGACATGTCACGTCTTGTCCCGACTTGTCCCGACTTGCTCCGAATTGTCCAAACTTGTCCCGACTTGTACCGACTTGTCCCGACTTGTACTGACTTGTCCCGACTTGTCCAGGATTGTCCAAACTTGTCCCGAATTGCACTGACTTGTCCCGACTTGTACCGACTTGTCCCGACTTGTCCCGGATTGTCCAAACTAGTCCCGACTTGTACCGACTTGTCCCGACTTGTCCCGACTTGTCCCGACTTGTCCCGACTTGTCACGAGTTGTTCCAACTTGTCCCGACTTGTACCGACTTGTCCCCACTTGTACCGACTTGTCCTGACTTGTCCTGACTTGTTTCGACTTGTCCCGACTCAACTCGACTTGTCCCGAATTGTCCTGACTTGTCCTGACTTGTCCCGACTTGTCTTGACTTGTCCCGACTTGTCCCGACTTGTCCCGACCTGTCCCGACTTTTCCCGACTTGTCCCGACTTGTCCCGACTTGTCCTAACTTGCCCCGACTTGTCCATACTTGTCCCGACTTTTTCCGACTTGTCAATTTCAGTTCGAACAAAAATTGACTGTCACACTTGTTTTGGTTCATACTTTAGGTTGGATTGACAAAAAATCGTAAAGCTTATTTTCTCAAAACTGTTTAAATTTTGGCTAAAATAAAAATTCAAATTTTTTGTTTTCAAAATTTTTGTAGCTTTCTCTTTTTCAAAATATCCCGGCTAGTCTCGATTTGTCTCGGCTTTTCCCGACTTGTCCCGACTTGTCCCGACTTGTCTCGACTTGTCCCGACTTGTCCCGACTTGTCCTGACTTGTCCCGACTTGTCCCGACTTTTACTGACTTGTCATGACTAGAACCAACTTGACCCGACTTGTTCTGACATGTCACGTCTTGTCCCGACTTGTCCCGACTTGCTCCGAATTGTCCAAACTTGTCCCGACTTGTACCGACTTGTCCCGACTTGTACTGACTTGTCCCGACTTGTCCAGGATTGTCCAAACTTGTCCCGAATTGCACTGACTTGTCCCGACTTGTACCGACTTGTCCCGACTTGTCCCGGATTGTCCAAACTAGTCCCGACTTGTACCGACTTGTCCCGACTTGTCCCGACTTGTCCCGACTTGTCCCGACTTGTCCCGAATTGTCCAAACTTGTCTCGACCAGTCCCGACATGTCCCGGATTGTCCATACTTGTTCCGACTTGTACCGACTTGTCCTGACTGGTCCCGGAACCTCCAAACTTGTCCCGACTTGTCCCGACTTGTCCCGACTTGTCCCGACTTGTCCCGACTTGTACCGACTTGTCCCGACTTGTCCCGACTTGTCCCGACTTGTCCCGACTTGTCCCGAATTGTCCAAACTTGTCCCGACTTGTACCGACTAGTCGTGACTTGTCCCGACTTGTACCGACTTGTCCCGACTTGTCCCGACTTGTCCCGACTTGTCCCGGAATGTCCAAATTTGTACCGACTTGTCCCGACTTGTACCGACTTGTCCCGACTTGTCCCGGATTGTCCAAACTTGTCTCGACCAGTCCCGACATGTCCCGGATTGTCCATACTTGTTCCGACTTGTACCGACTTGTCCTGACTGGTCCCGGAACCTCCAAACTTGTCCCGACTTGTCCCGACTTGTCCCGACTTGTCCCGACTTGTCCCGACTTGTACCGACTTGTCCCGACTTGTCCCGACTTGTCCCGACTTGTCCCGACTTGTCCCGAATTGTCCAAACTTGTCCCGACTTGTACCGACTAGTCGTGACTTGTCCCGACTTGTACCGACTTGTCCCGACTTGTCCCGACTTGTCCCGACTTGTCCCGGAATGTCCAAATTTGTACCGACTTGTCCCGACTTGTACCGACTTGTCCCGACTTGTCCCGGATTGTCCAAACTTGTCTCGACCAGTCCCGACATGTCCCGGATTGTCCATACTTGTTCCGACTTGTACCGACTTGTCCTGACTGGTCCCGGATTGTCCAAACTTGTCCCGACTTGTATCGACTTGTCCCGACTTGTCCCGACTTGTCCCGACCTGTCCCGACTTGTCCCGACTTGTCCCGAATTGTCCAAATTTGTCCCGACTTGTACCGACTTGTCGTGACTTGTCCCGACTTGTACCGACTTGTCCCGACTTGTCCCGACTTGTACTGACTTTTCCCGACTTGTCCCGGATTGTCCAAACTTGTCTCGACTTGTTCCGACTTGTCCTGACTTGTCCCGACTTGTTTCGACTTGTCCCGACTTGTCTCGACTTGTCTTGACTTGTCCTGACTTGTCCCGACTTGTATCGACTTGTCCTGACTTGTCACGACTTGTGCCGACTTGTCCTGACTTGTCCCGACTTGTCCCGACTCGTCTAGACTTTTTCTGACTTGTCACGTCTTGTCCCGACTTGTCCCGACTTGTCCAGACTTGTCCTGACTTGTACCGACTTGTCCCGACTTGTCCCGACTTGTCCAGACTTGTCCTGACTTGTCCTGACTTGTCCCGACTTGTCCCGAATCGTCTCGACTTTTTCTGACTTGTCACGTCTTGTTCCGACTTGTCCCGACTTGTCCAGACTTGTCCCGACTTGTCCCGACTTGTTCTGACTTGTTCTAACTTGTAACGTCATGTCTCGACTTGTCCTGACTTGTTCCGTCTTGTCCCGAATTGTCCCGACTTGTCCCCACTTGTTCCGACTTGTCCCGAATTGTCCCGACTTGTCCTGACCTGTCCCGACTTTTACCGACTTGTCCCATTTTGTCCCGACTTGTCCCGACTTGTCTCGACCTGTCCCGACTTTTCCCGACTTGTCCCGACTTGTCCTAACTTACTCCGACTTGTCCATACTTGTCCCGACTTGACCCGACTTGTTCTGACTTCTTCTAACTTTTAACGTCATGTCTCGACTTGTCCTGACTTGTTCCGACTTGGCCCGACTTGTACCGACTTGTCCCGACTTGTCCCGACTTGTCCTGACTTGTCCAGACTTGTCCCGACTTGTCCTGACTTGTCCCGACTTGTCCCGACTCGTCTAGACTTTTTCTGACTTGTCACGTCTTGTCCCGACTTGTCCCGACTTGTCCCGACCTGTCCCGACTTGTCCCGACTTGTACTGACTTTTCCCGACTTGTCCCGGATTGTCCAAACTTGTCCCGACTTGTTCCGACTTGTCCTGACTTGTCCCGACTTGTTTCGACTTGTCCCGACTTGTCTCGACTTGTCCCGACTTGTCCTGACTTGTCCCGACTTGTATCGACTTGTCCTGACTTGTCACGACTTGTACCGACTTGTCCAACTTGTCCAAACTTGTCCCGACTTGTCCAGACTTGTCCTGACTTGTCCCGACTTGTTTCGACTTGTCCCGACTTGTATCGACTTGTCCTGACTTGTCACGACTTGTACCGACTTGTTTCAACTTGTTTCGACTTGTCCCGACTTGTCCCGACTTAAACCGAATTGTCCAAATTTGTCCCGACTTGTCCCGACTTGTACTGACTTTTCCCGACTTGTCCCGGATTGTCCAAACTTGTCCCGACTTGTTCCGACTTGTCCTGACTTGTCCCGACTTGTTTCGACTTGTCCCGACTTGTCTCGACTTGTCCCGACTTGTCCTGACTTGTCCCGACTTGTATCGACTTGTCCTGACTTGTCACGACTTGTACCGACTTGTCCAACTTGTCCAAACTTGTCCCGACTTGTCCAGACTTGTCCTGACTTGTCCCGACTTGTCCAGACTTGTCCCGACTTGTCCTGACTTGTCCCGACTTGTCTCGACTCGTCTCGACTTGTCCTGACTTGTCCCGACTTGTCCAGACTTGTCCAGACTTGTCCCGACTTGTCCCGACTTGTTCTGTCTTGTTCTAACTTGTAACGTCATGTCTCGACTTGTCCTGACTTGTTCCGACTTATCCCGACTTATCCCGACTTGTACCGACTTTTCCCGACTTGTCCCGACTTGTCCCGACTTGTCCCGACTTGTCCCGACTTGTCCAGACTTGTCCCGAGTTGTCCCGACTTGTTCTGTCTTGTTCTAACTTGTAACGTCATGTCTCGACTTGTCCTGACTTGTTCCGACTTATCCCGACTTATCCCGACTTGTACCGACTTTTCCCGACTTGTCCCGACTTGTCCCGACTTGTCCCGACTTGTCCCAACTTGTCCAGACTTGTCCTGACTGGTCCCGACTTGTACAGACTTGTCCTGACTTGTCCCGGATTGTCCAAACTTGTCCCGACTTGTTCCGACTTGTCCTGACTTGTCCCGACTTGTCTCGACTTGTCCCGACTTGTCCTGACTTGTCCCGACATGTATCGACTTGTCCTGACTTGTCACGACTTGTACTGACTTGTCCCGACTTGTCCTGACTTGTCCCGACTTGTCCCGACTCGTCTCGACTTGTTCTGACTTGTCTCGACTTGTCTCGACTTGTCCCGACTTGTCCTGACTTGTCCCGACATGTATCGACTTGTCCTGACTTGTCACGACTTGTACTGACTTGTCCCGACTTGTCCCAACTTGTCCCGACTTGTCCAGACTTGTCCTGACTTGTCCCGACTTGTCCAGACTTGTCCAGACTTGTCCCGGATTGTCCAAACTTGTCCCGACTTGTTCTGACTTGTTCTAACTTGTAACGTCATGTCTCGACTTGTCCTGACTTGTTCCGACTTGGCCCGACTTGTACCGACTTGTCCCGACTTGTCTCGACTTGTCCCGACTTGTCCCGACTTGTCCTGACTTGTCCCGACTTGTCCCGACTTGTACCGACTTGTCTTGACTAGAACCAACTTGACCCGACTTGTTCTGACATGTCACGTCTTGTCCCGACTTGTCCCGACTTGCTCCGAATTGTCACGTCTTGTTCCGACTTGTCCTGATTTGTCCAGACTTGTCCCGACTTGTCCCGACTTGTCCCGACTTGTCCTGACTTGTCCCGACTTGTCCAGACTTGTCCCGACTTGTCCTGACTTGTCCCGACTCGTCCCGACTTGTCCCGACTTGTCCCGACTTGTCCCGACTCGTCCAGACTTGTCCCGACTTGTCCTGACTTGTCCCGACTTGTCCCGACTCGTCTCGACTCGTTCTGACTTGTCACGTCTTGTTTCGACTTGTCCAGACTTGTCCCGACTTGTACCGACTTGTCCCGACTTGTCCCGACTTGTCCAGACTTGTCCCGACTTGTCCTGACTTGCCCCGACTTGTCCCGACTCGTCTCGACTTGTTCTGACTTGTCACGTCTTGTTCCGACTTGTCCCGACTTGTCCAGACTTGTCCCGACTTGTACCGACTTGTCCCGACTTGTCCCGACTTGTCCAGACTTGTCCCGACTTGTCCTGACTTGTCCCGACTTGTCCCGACTCGTCTCGACTTGTTCTGACTTGTCACGTCTTGTTCCGACTTGTCCCGACTTGTCCAGACTTGTCCCGACTTGTCCCGACTTGTCCCGACTTGTTCTGACTTGTTCTAACTTGGAACGTCATGTCTCGACTTGTCCTGACTTGTTCCGACTTGGCCCGACTTGTCCCGACTTGTCCCCACTTGTTCCGACTTGTCCCGAATTGTCCCGACTTGTCCTGACCTGTCCCGACTTTTACCGACTTGTCCCATTTTGTCCCGACTTGTCCCGACTTGTCCCGACCTGTCCCGACTTTTACCGACTTGTCCCGACTTGTCACGACTTATCCTAACTTGCTCCGACTTGTCCATACTTGTCCCGACTTGTCCCGACTTGTTCTGACTTGTTCTAACTTGTAACGTCTTGTCTTGACTTGTCCTGACTTGTTCCGACTTGGCCCGACTTGTACCGACTTGTCCCGACTTGTCCCGACTTGTCCCGACTTGTCCCGACTTGTCCCGACTTGTCATGACATGTCCAGACTTGTCCCGACTTGTCCTGACTTGTCCCGACTTGTCCCGACTAATCTAGACTTTTTCTGACTTGTCACGTCTTGTCCCGACTTGTCCCGACTTGACCAGACTTGTCCCGACTTGTACCGACTTGTCGTGACTTGTCCCGACTTGTACCGACTTGTCCCGACTGGTACTGACTTTTCCCGACTTGTCCCGGATTGTCCAAACTTGTCCCGACTTGTTCCGACTTGTCCTGACTTGTCCCGACTTGTTTCGACTTGTCCCGACTTGTCTCAACTTGTCCCGACTTGTCCTGACTTGTCACGACTCGTACCGACTTGTCCCGACTTGTTTCAACTTGTTTCGACTTGTCCCGACTTGTCCCGACTTGCCCCGAATTGTACCAACTTGTCCCGACTTGTCCCGACTTGTCCCGACTTTTCCTGGATTGTCCAAATTTGTCCCGACTTGTCCCGACTTGTCTTGACATGTACCGACTTGTACCGACTTGTACCGACTTGTACCAACTTTTCCCGATTTGTCCCGACTTGTTTCGACTTGTCCCGTCTTGTTTCGACTTGTCCCGTCTTGTCTCTTCTTGTCCCGGATTGTCCAAACATGTCCCGACTTGTCCCGACTTGTCCCCACTTGTCCCGACATGTCCCGACTTGTTCTGACTTGTCCCGGATTGTCCAACTATGTCCCGACTTGTTCCTACTTGTCCCGAATTGACCCGACTTGTACCGACTTGTCCCGACTTGTCCCGGATTGTCCAAACTTGTCCCGACTTGTACCGACTTGTCCCGACTTGTCCCGACTTGTCCCGACTAGTCCCGAATTGTCCCGACTTGTCCCGACTTGTCTTGACTTGTCCCCACTTGTCCCGACTTGTCCCAACTTGTCCTGACTTGTCACATTTGTTATGGTTCATAATTTATGTTGGATTGACAAAAAATCTGAAAGCTCATTCCCGACCCGACCCGACCCGACCTAATTGCGAATAGAGTCCAAGACGATAAGATGAATATTAGTGCCATAACATTGACTCGATTTGACCTTGTGAAGTGAATTTTTATTTCAGAAAAAAAAAATTAAATTTCTTGCCGTTATGAAAAATTTTGGTGAGATGATTCGATACCAAAATATTCATAAATGGACTAACTTCAATATTTTCTTTGCGAAAAAAGGAATTTTCCAAGATTTTTTTTTCAAAAATTTTTTATTTTAAATTGTGTTTAATGAGATACTTTTTTGTTTCTTCCTGAATAGAAATTGGATTGTGAAAGTTGTTTCAGTTCACAATTCTGATGAAATTAAAAAAAATCTGAAAAAAAAATATCATTTGAAATTTTTTGATAATTGAATTTTTGCTGAAATATTCGAAACAAATATTAAAATCTTTTGTTTTTTTTTGTAATTTTGATTTTTTTTCACAAACTACTTCAAAGAAGTCCAAATAAAATTCCAAGAAGACAGTCTGGATGAAGAAGTCTAGGTGGAAATTCCATGTAAAATGTCCAAATGAAATCAGGATAAAATGTCTGGGTAAGGAGCCCAGGTGAAAAGTCCAGAATTATTTGAAATTCAAAATGATTCTATTAAAAAATATATTTACAATAATATTTTCCTCGACCCGACCCAAAAGTCCCGACTTGTTCCGACTTGTCTTGTCCCGACTTTTCCCGATTTGTCGTGACTTGTCGTGACTTGTCCCGACTTTTCCCGACTTGTCCCGACTTGTACCGACTTGTCCCGACTTGTATCGACTTGTCCCGACCTGTCCCGACTTTTCCTGACTTGTCCCGACTTGTCCCGATTTGTACCGACTTGTCCCGACTTGTCCCGACTTGTCCCGACATGTCCTGACTTGTCTCGACTTGTACCGACTTGTCCCGACTTGTCCCGAATTGTCCAAACTTGTCCCGAGTTGTACCGACTTGTCCAGACTTGTCCTGAATTGTCCCGACTTGTTCCGACTTGTCCCGACTTGTCTTGACTTGTACCGACTTGTCCCAACTTGTCCTGACTTGTCACATCTGTTATGGTTCATAATATATGTTGGATTGACAAATAATCTGAAAGCTCATTCCCGACCCGACCCGACCCGACCTAATTGCGAATAGAGTCCAAGACGATAAGATGAATATTAGTGCCATAACATTGACTCGATTTGACCTTGTGAAGTGAATTTTTTTTTTCAGAAAAAAAAAATTAAATTTCTTGCCGTTATGAAAAATTTTGGAGAGATGATTTGATACCAAAATATTCAGAAATGGACTGACTTCAATATTTTCTTTGTGGAAAAAGAAATTTTCCAAGATTTTTTTTTTTCAAAAACTTTTTATTTCAAATTCTGTGTTTATTGAATTACTTTTTTGTTTCTTCCTGAATGGAAATTGGATTTTGAAAGTTGTTTCAGTTCACAATTTTGATAAAATTAAAAAAAATCTGAAATAAAAATATTTTTTGAAATTTTTTGAATATTGAATTTTTGCTGAAATATTCGAAACAAATATTAAAATCTTTTGTTTTTTTTTGTAATTTTGATTTTTTTTCACAAACTACTTCAAAGAAGTCCAAATAAAATTCCAAAAAGAAAGTCTGGGTGAAGAAGTCCAAGTGGAAATTCCGTCTTGTCCCGGCTTGTCCCGAAATATCCAAACTTGTCCTGACTTGTCCTGACTTGTCCTGACTTGTCCCGACTTGTCCCGTCTTGTCCAGAGTTGTCCCGACTTGTCCCGACTTGTCCAGAGTTGTCCCGACTTGTCCTGACTTGTCCTGACTTGTCACGTCATGTCCCGACTTGTCCTGACTTGTTCCGACTTGTCCCGACTTGTCCCGACTTGTCCCGACTTGTCCCGACTTGTCCCCACTTGTCGCGACTTGTCCCGTCTTTTCCCGACTTGTCCCGACTTTTACCGACTTGTACCGACTTGTACCGGATTGTCCAAACTTGTCTCGACTTTTACCGACTTGTCTCGACTTGTCCCGACTTGTTCCGACTTGTCCCGACTTGTTTCGACTTGTCCTGTCTTGTCCTGACTTGTCACGACTTGTTCTGACTTGTTCCGACTTGTCCTGACTGGTCCCGACTTGTCCGGGATTGTCCCGGCTTGTTTCCACTTGTCCGGACTTGTCCCGGAATGTCCAAACTTGTCCCGACTTGTCCCGACTTGTACCGTCTTGTCCCGACTTGTCCCGGATTGTCCAAACTTGTCTCGATTTGTCCCGACATGTCCCGGATTGTCCATAACTGTCCTGACTTGTCCCGACTTGTCTCGTCTTGTACCGACTTGTCCCGACTTGTCCCGACTTGTCCCGACTTGTTCCGACTTGTCCCGACTTGTACCGAATTGTCCCGACTGGTCCCGGATTGTCCAAACTTGTCCCGACTTGTATCGACTTGTCCCGACTTGTCCCGGATTGTCCAAACTTGTCTCGACCAGTCCCGACATGTCCCGGATTGTCCATACTTGTTCAGACTTGTTCCGACTTGTACCGACTTGTCCCGACACGTCCCGGATTGTCCAAACTTGTTCCGACTTGTATCGACTTGTCCCGACTTGTCCCGACTTGTCCCGACTTGTCCTGACTTGTCCCGACTTGTTTCTACTTATTCCAAATTGTCTTGACTTGTTTCGACTTGTCCCGACTTGTCTCGACTTGTCCCGACTTGTCCTGACTTGTCCCCACTTGTCCCGACTTGTCCCGACTTGTTCTGACTTGTCCCGGATTGTCCAAGTTTGACCCGACTTGTTCCGACTTGTCCCGAATTGTCCCGACTTGTACCGACTTGTCCCGGATTGTCCAAACTTGTCCCGACTTGTACCGACTTGTCCCGACTTGTCCCGAATTGTCCCGACTTGTCCCGACTTGTCCCAACTTGTCCTGACTTGTCACATTTGTTATGGTTCATAATTTATGTTGGACTGACAAATAATCTGAAAGCTCATTCCCGACCCGACCAGACCCGATCTAATTGCGAATAGAGTCCAAGACGATAAGATGAATATTAGTGCCATAACATTGACTCGATTTGACCTTGTGAAGTGAATTTTTTTTTTCAGAAAAAAAAAATTAAATTTCTTGCCGTTATGAAAAATTTTGGAGAGATGATTCGATACCAAAATATTCAGAAATGGACTGACTTCAATATTTTCTTTGTGGAAAATGAAATTTTCCAAGTTTTTTTTTTTTTTCAAAAATTTTTTATTTCAAATTCTGTGTTTATTGAGATACTTTTTCCTTGACACGACCCAAAAGTCCCGACTTGTTCCGACTTGTCTTGTCCCGACTTGTCTCTTCTTGTCCCGGATTGTCCAAACATGTACCGACTTGTCCCGACTTGTACCGACTTGTCCTGACTTGATCCGACTTGTCGCGACTTGTCTGGACTTGTTCCAGATTGTCCAAACTTGTACCGACTTGTCCCGACTTGTCCCGGATTGTCCAAAATTGTCCCGACTTGCATCGACTTGTCTCGACTTGTCCCGACTTGTCCCGACTTGTCCTGACTTGTCCCGACTTGTTTCAACTTATTCCAAATTGTCTTGACTTGTTTCGACTTGTCCCGACTTGTCTCGACTTGTCCCGACTTGTCCTGACTTGTCCCCACTTGTCCCGACTTGTCCCGACTTGTTCTGACTTGTCCCGGATTGTCCAAGTTTGACCCGACTTGTTCCGAATTGTCCCGAATTGTCCCGACTTGTACCGACTTGTCCCGGATTGTCCAAACTTGTCCCGCCTTGTACCGACTTGTCCCGACTTGTCCCGAATGGTCCCGACTTGTCCCGACTTGTTCCGACTTGTCCCGACTTGTACCGAATTGTCCCGACTGGTCCCGGATTGTCCAAACTTGTCCCGACTTGTATCGACTTGTCCCGATTTGTCCCGACTCGTACCGACTTGTCCCGACTTGTACCGACTTGTCCCGACTTGTCCCAGATTGTCCAAACTTGTCCCGACTTGTATCGACTTGTCTCGACTTGTCCCGACTTGTCCCGACTTGTCCCGACTTGTCCCGACTTGTCCTGACTTGTCCCGACTTGTTTCTACTTATTCCAAATTGTCTTGACTTGTCCCGACTTTTCCCGACTTGTCCCGATTTGTCCCGATTTGTCCCGACTTTTACCTACTTGTACCGACTTGCACTGGAATGTCCAAACTTGTCCCGACTTGTCCCGGATTGTCCAAACTTGTCTCGACTTGTACCGACTTGTCTCGACTTGTCTCGACTTGTCCCGACTTGTTCCGACTTGTCCCGAATTGTCCCGACTTGTTTCGACTAGTTTCGACTTGTCCTGACTTGTCACGACTTGTTCCGACTTGTCCCGACTTGTCCTGACTGGTCCCGACTTGTCCGGGCTTGTCCTGGCTTGTTTCGACTTGTCCCGACTTGTCCCGACTTGTCCCGGAATGTCCAAATTTGTACCGACTTGTCCCGACTTGTACCGACTTGTCCCGACTTGTCCCGGATTGTCCAAACTTGTCTCGACCAGTCCCGACATGTCCCGGATTGTCCATACTTGTTCCGACTTGTACCGACTTGTCCTGACTGGTCCCGGATTGTCCAAACTTGTCCCGACTTGTATCGACTTGTCCCGACTTGTCCCGACTTGTCCCGACTTGTCCCGACTTGTCCCGACTTGTCCCGACTTGTCCCGGATTGTCCAAAATTTTCCCGACTTGTATCGACTTGTCTCGACTTGTCCCGACTTGTCCCGACTTGTCCCGACTCGTCCAGACTTGTCCCGACTTGTCCCGACTTGTCCTGACTTGTCCCGACTTGTTTCTACTTATTCCAAATTGTCTTGACTTGTCCAGAATTGTCCCGAATAGTCCCGGAATGTCCAAATTTGTACCGACTTGTCCCGACTTGTACCAACTTGTCCCGACTTGTCCCGGATTGTCCAAACTTGTCTCGACCAGTCCCGACATGTCCCGGATTGTCCATACTTGTTCCGACTTGTACCGACTTGTCCTGACTGGTCCCGGATTGTCCAAACTTGTCCCGACTTGTCCCGACTTGTCCCGACTTGTCCCGACTTGTCCCGACTTGTACCGACTTGTCCCGACTTGTCCCGACTTGTCCCGACTTGTCCCGACTTGTCCCGAATTGTCCAAACTTGTCCCGACTTGTACCGACTAGTCGTGACTTGTCCCGACTTGTACCGACTTGTCCCGACTTGTCCCGACTTGTCCCGACTTGTCCCGACTTGTCCCGGAATGTCCAAATTTGTACCGACTTGTCCCGACTTGTACCGACTTGTCCCGACTTGTCCCGGATTGTCCAAACTTGTCTCGACCAGTCCCGACATGTCCCGGATTGTCCATACTTGTTCCGACTTGTACCGACTTGTCCTGACTGGTCCCGGATTGTCCAAACTTGTCCCGACTTGTATCGACTTGTCCCGACTTGTCCCGACTTGTCCCGACTTGTCCCGACTTGTCCCGACTTGTCCCGACTTGTCCCGACTTGTCCCGAATTGTCCAAATTTGTCCCGACTTGTACCGACTTGTCGTGACTTGTCCCGACTTGTACCGACTTGTCCCGACTTGTTCCGACTTGTACTGACTTTTCCCGGATTGTCCAAACTTGTCTCGACTTGTTCCGACTTGTCCTGACTTGTCCCGACTTGTTTCGACTTGTCCCGACTTGTCTCGACTTGTCCCGACTTGTCCTGACTTGTCCCGACTTGTATCGACTTGTCCTGACTTGTCACGACTTGTGCCGACTTGTCCCAACTTGTCCCGACTTGTCCCGACTTGTCCAGACTTGTCCTGACTTGTCCTGACTTGTCCCGACTTGTCCCGACTCGTCTCTACTTGTTCTGACTTGTCACGTCTTGTTCCGACTTGTCCTGATTTGTCCAGACTTGTCCCGACTTGTCCCGACTTGTTCTGACTTGTTCTAACTTGTAACGTCATGTCTCGACTTGTCCTGACTTGTTCCGACTTGGCCCGACTTGTCCCGACTTGTCCCCACTTGTTCCGACTTGTCCCGACTTGTCCTGACTTGTCCCGACTTGTATCGACTTGTCCTGACTTGTCACGACTTGTACCGACTTGTCCCGACTTGTCCCAACTTGAACCGACTTGTCCAGACTTGTGCTGACTTGTCCCGACTTGTTCAGACTTGTCCCGACTTGTCCTGACTTGTCCCGACTTGTCCCGACTCGTCTCGACTTGTTCTGACTTGTCACGTCTTGTCCCGACTTGTCCCGACTTGTCCAGACTTGTCCCGACTTGTCCCGACTTCTTCTGACTAGTTCTAACTTGTAACGTCATGTCTCGACTTGTCCTGAATTGTTCCGACTTTGCCCGACTTGTACCGACTTGTCCCGACTTGTCCCGACTCGTCCCGACTTGTCCCGACTTGTCCCGACTTGTCCCGACTTGTCCAGACTTGTCCCGACTTGTCCCGACTTGTCCCGACTCGTCTAGACTTTTTCTGACTTGTCACGTCTTGTCCCGACTTATTCTGACTTGTCCCGACTTGTCCAGACTTGTCCCGACTTGTGCCGACTTGTCCCGACTTGTCCCGACTTGTCCAGACTTGTTCCGACTTGTCCTGACTTGTCCCGACTTGTCCCGACTCGTCTCGACATGTTCTGACTTGTCACGTCTTGTTCCGACTTGTCCCGGCTTGTCCAGACTTGTCCCGACTTGTTCTGACTTGTTCTAACTTGTAACGTCATGTCTCGACTTGTTCCGACTTGGCCCGACTTGTCCCGACTTGTCCCCACTTGTTCCGACTTGTCCCGAATTGTCCCGACTTGTCCTGACCTGTCCCGACTTTTACCGACTTGTCCCATTTTGTCCCAACTTGTCCCGACTTGTCCCGACCTGTCCCGACTTTTCCCGACTTGTCCCGACTTGTCCCGACTTGTCCTAACTTGCCCCGACTTGTCCATACTTGTCCCGACTTGTCCCGAATTGTTCTGACTTGTTTTAACTTGAAACGTCATGTCTCGACTTGTTCTGACTTGTTCTGACTTGTTCCGACTTGTACCGACTTGTCCCGACTTGTCCCGACTTGTCCCGACTTGTCCCGACTTGTCCCGTCTGGTCCCGGATTGTCCAAACTTGTCCCGACTTGTATCGACTTGTCTCGATTTGTCCCGACTTGTCCCGACTTGTCCCGACTTGTCCCGACTTGTCCCGACTTGTCCCGACTTGTCCTGACTTGTCCCGACTTGTTTCTACTTATTCCAAATTGTCTTGACTTGTTCCGACTTTTCCCGACTTGTCCCGATTTGTCCCGACTTTTACCGACTTGTACCGACTTGTTCTGGAATGTCCAAACTTGTCTCGACTTGTACCGACTTGTCTCGACTTGTCGCGACTTGTCCCGACTTGTCCCGACTTGTCCCGACTTGTACCGACTTGTCCCGACTTGTACCGACTTGTCCCGACTTGTCCCAGATTGTCCAAACTTGTCCCGACTTGTATCGACTTGTCTCGATTTGTCCCGACTTGTCCCGACTTGTCCCGACTTGTCCCGACTTGTCCCGACTTGTCCCGACTTGTTCTGACTTGTCCCGACTTGTTTCTACTTATTCCAAATTGTCTTGACTTGTCCCGACTTTTCCCGACTTGTCCCGATTTGTCCCGACTTTTACCGACTTGTACCGACTTGTTCTGGAATGTCCAAACTTGTCTCGACTTGTACCGACTTGTCTCGACTTGTCTCGACTTGTCCCGACTTGTTTCGACTTGTCCCGAATTGTCCCGACTTGTTTCGACTTGTTTCGACTTGCCCTGACTTGTCCTGACTTGTCACGACTTGTTCCGTTTTGTCCCGACTTGTCCCGACTTGTCCCGACTTGTCCCGACTTGTCCCGACTTGTCCCGACTTGTCCTGACTTGTCCCGACTTGTTTCTACTTATTCCAAATTGTCTTGACTTGTCCCGACTTTTCCCGACTTGTCCCGATTTGTCCCGACTTTTACCGACTTGTCCCGGATTGTCCAAACTTGTCTCGACTTGTACCGACTTGTCTCGACTTGTCTCGACTTGTCCCGACTTGTTCCGACTTGTCCTGACTTGTCACGACTTGTTCCGTTTTGTCCCGACTTGTCCTGACAGGTCCCGACTTGTCCGGGCTTGTCCTGGCTTGTTTCGACTTGTCCCGACTTGTCCCGACTTGTCCCGACTTTTCCCGACTTGTCCCGGAATGTCCAAATTTGTACCGACTTGTCCCGACATGTACCGACTTGTCCCGACTTGTCCCGGATTGTCCAAACTTGTCTCGACCAGTCTCGACATGTCCCGGATTGTCCATACTTGTTCCGACTTGTTCCGACTTGTACCGACTTGTCCCGACAGGTCCCGGATTGTCCAAACTTGTCCCGACTTGTATCGACTTGTCCCGACTTGTCCCGACTTGTTCCGACTTGTCCCGACTTGTACCGAATTGTCCCGACTGGTCCCGGATTGTCCAAACTTGTCCCGACTTGTATCGACTTGTCCCGATTTGTCCCGACTCGTACCGACTTGTCCCGACTTGTACCGACTTGTCCCGACTTGTCCCAGATTGTCCAAACTTGTCCCGACTTGTATCGACTTGTCTCGACTTATCCCGACTTGTCCCGACTTGTCCCGACTTGTCCTGACTTGTCCCGACTTGTTTCTACTTATTCCAAATTGTCTTGACTTGTCCCGACTTTTTCCGACTTGTCCCGATTTGTCCCGATTTGTCCCGACTTTTACCTACTTGTACCGACTTGCACTGGAATGTCCAAACTTGTCCCGACTTGTCCCGGATTGTCCAAACTTGTCTCGACTTGTACCGACTTGTCTCGACTTGTCTCGACTTGTCCCGACTTGTTTCGACTTGTCCTGACTTGTCACGACTTGTTCCGACTTGTCCCGACTTGTCCTGACTGGTCCCGACTTGTCCGGGCTTGTCCTGGCTTGTTTCGACTTGTCCCGACTTGTCCCGACTTGTCCCGGAATGTCCAAATTTGTACCGACTTGTCCCGACTTGTACCGACTTGTCCCGACTTGTCCCGGATTGTCCAAACTTGTCTCGACCAGTCCCGACATGTCCCGGATTGTCCATACTTGTTACGACTTGTACCGACTTGTCCTGACTGGTCCCGGATTGTCCAAACTTGTCCCGACTTGTATCGACTTGTCCCGACTTGTCCCGACTTGTCCCGACTTGTCCCGACTTGTCCCGACTTGTCCCGACTTGTCCCGGATTGTCCAAAATTTTCCCGACTTGTATCGACTTGTCTCGACTTGTCCCGACTTGTCCCGACTTGTCCCGACTCGTCCAGACTTGTCCCGACTTGTCCCGACTTGTCCTGACTTGTCCCGACTTGTTTCTACTTATTCCAAATTGTCTTGACTTGTCCAGAATTGTCCCGAATAGTCCCGGAATGTCCAAATTTGTACCGACTTGTCCCGACTTGTACCAACTTTTCCCGACTTGTCCCGGATTGTCCAAACTTGTCTCGACCAGTACCGACATGTCCCGGATTGTCCATACTTGTTCCGACTTGTACCGACTTGTCCTGACTGGTCCCGGAACCTCCAAACTTGTCCCGACTTGTCCCGACTTGTCCCGACTTGTCCCGACTTGTCCCGACTTGTACCGACTTGTCCCGACTTGTCCCGACTTGTCCCGACTTGTCCCGACTTGTCCCGAATTGTCCAAACTTGTCCCGACTTGTACCGACTAGTCGTGACTTGTCCCGACTTGTACCGACTTGTCCCGACTTGTCCCGACTTGTCCCGACTTGTCCCGGAATGTCCAAATTTGTACCGACTTGTCCCGACTTGTACCGACTTGTCCCGACTTGTCCCGGATTGTCCAAACTTGTCTCGACCAGTCCCGACATGTCCCGGATTGTCCATACTTGTTCCGACTTGTACCGACTTGTCCTGACTGGTCCCGGATTGTCCAAACTTGTCCCGACTTGTATCGACTTGTCCCGACTTGTCCCGACTTGTCCCGACCTGTCCCGACTTGTCCCGACTTGTCCCGAATTGTCCAAATTTGTCCCGACTTGTACCGACTTGTCGTGACTTGTCCCGACTTGTACCGACTTGTCCCGACTTGTCCCGACTTGTACTGACTTTTCCCGACTTGTCCCGGATTGTCCAAACTTGTCTCGACTTGTTCCGACTTGTCCTGACTTGTCCCGACTTGTTTCGACTTGTCCCGACTTGTCTCGACTTGTCCCGACTTGTCCTGACTTGTCCCGACTTGTATCGACTTGTCCTGACTTGTCACGACTTGTGCCGACTTGTCCCGACTTGTCCCAACTTGTCCCGACTTGTCCCGACTTGTCCAGACTTGTCCTGACTTGTCCTGACTTGTCCCGACTTGTCCCGACTCGTCTCTACTTGTTCTGAATTGTCACGTCTTGTTCCGACTTGTCCTGATTTGTCCAGACTTGTCCCGACTTGTCCCGACTTGTTCTGACTTGTTCTAACTTGTAACGTCATGTCTCGACTTGTCCTGACTTGTTCCGACTTGGCCCGACTTGTCCCGACTTGTCCCCACTTGTTCCGACTTGTCCCGACTTGTCCTGACTTGTCCCGACTTGTATCGACTTGTCCTGACTTGTCACGACTTGTACCGACTTGTCCCGACTTGTCCCAACTTGACCCGACTTGTCCAGACTTGTGCTGACTTGTCCCGACTTGTCCAGACTTGTCCCGACTTGTCCTGACTTGTCCCGACTTGTCCCGACTCGTCTCGACTTGTTCTGACTTGTCACGTCTTGTCCCGACTTGTCCCGACTTGTCCAGACTTGTCCCGACTTGTCCCGACTTCTTCTGACTAGTTCTAACTTGTAACGTCATGTCTCGACTTGTCCTGAATTGTTCCGACTTTGCCCGACTTGTACCGACTTGTCCCGACTTGTCCCGACTTGTCCCGACTTGTCCCGACTTGTCCCGACTTGTCCTGACTTGTCCCGACTTGTCCCGACTTGTCCCGACTCGTCTAGACTTTTTCTGACTTGTCACGTCTTGTCCCGACTTGTTCTGACTTGTCCCGACTTGTCCAGACTTGTCCCGACTTGTGCCGACTTGTCCCGACTTGTCCCGACTTGTCCAGACTTGTTCCGACTTGTCCTGACTTGTCCCGACTTGTCCCGACTCGTCTCGACTTGTTCTGACTTGTCACGTCTTGTTCCGACTTGTCCCGGCTTGTCCAGACTTGTCCCGACTTGTTCTGACTTGTTCTAACTTGTAACGTCATGTCTCGACTTGTTCCGACTTGGCCCGACTTGTCCCGACTTGTCCCCACTTGTTCCGACTTTTCCCGAATTGTCCCGACTTGTCCTGACCTGTCCCGACTTTTACCGACTTGTCCCATTTTGTCCCAACTTGTCCCGACTTGTCCCGACCTGTCCCGACTTTTCCCGACTTGTCCCGACTTGTCCCGACTTGTCCTAACTTGCCCCGACTTGTCCATACTTGTCCTGACTTGTCCCGAATTGTTCTGACTTGTTTTAACTTGAAACGTCATGTCTCGACTTGTTCTGACTTGTTCTGACTTGTTCCGACTTGTACCGACTTGTCCCGACTTGTCCCGACTTGTCCCGACTTGTCCCGACTTGTCCCGACTTGTCCAGACTTGTCCCGACTTGTCCTGACTTGTCCCGACTTGTCCCGACTCGTCTAGACTTTTTCTGACTTGTCACGTCTTGTCCCGACTTGTCCCGACTTGTCCAGACTTGTCCTGACTTGTACCGACTTGTCCCGACTTGTCCCGACTTGTCCAGACTTGTCCTGACTTGTCCTGACTTGTCCCGACTTGTCCCGAATCGTCTCGACTTGTTCTGACTTGTCACGTCTTGTTCCGACTTGTCCCGACTTGTCCAGACTTGTCCCGACTTGTCCCGACTTGTTCTGACTTGTTCTAACTTGTAACGTCATGTCTCGACTTGTCCTGACTTGTTCCGACTTGTCCCGAATTGTCCCGACTTGTCCCCACTTGTTCCGACTTGTCCCGAATTGTCCCGACTTGTCCTGACCTGTCCCGACTTTTACCGACTTGTCCCATTTTGTCCCGACTTGTCCCGACTTGTCTCGACCTGTCCCGACTTTTCCCGACTTGTCCCGACTTGTCCTAACTTACTCCGACTTGTCCATACTTGTCCCGACTTGACCCGACTTGTTCTGACTTCTTCTAACTTTTAACGTCATGTCTCGACTTGTCCTGACTTGTTCCGACTTGGCCCGACTTGTACCGACTTGTCCCGACTTGTCCCGACTTGTCCTGACTTGTCCAGACTTGTCCCGACTTGTCCTGACTTGTCCCGACTTGTCCCGACTCGTCTAGACTTTTTCTGACTTGTCACGTCTTGTCCCGACTTGTCCCGACTTGTCCAGACTTGTCCCGACTTGTCCTGACTTGTCCCGACTTGTCCCGACTCGTCTAGACTTTTTCTGACTTGTCACGTCTTGTCCCGACTTGTCCCGACTTGTCCAGACTTGTCCCGACTTGTACCGACTTGTCGTGACTTGTCCCGACTTGTACCGACTTGTCCCGACCTGTCCCGACTTGTCCCGACTTGTACTGACTTTTCCCGACTTGTCCCGGATTGTCCAAACTTGTCCCGACTTGTTCCGACTTGTCCTGACTTGTCCCGACTTGTTTCGACTTGTCCCGACTTGTCTCGACTTGTCCCGACTTGTCCTGACTTGTCCCGACTTGTATCGACTTGTCCTGACTTGTCACGACTTGTACCGACTTGTCCAACTTGTCCAAACTTGTCCCGACTTGTCCAGACTTGTCCTGACTTGTCCCGACTTGTTTCGACTTGTCCCGACTTGTATCGACTTGTCCTGACTTGTCACGACTTGTACCGACTTGTTTCAACTTGTTTCGACTTGTCCCGACTTGTCCCGACTTAAACCGAATTGTCCAAATTTGTCCCGACTTGTACCGACTTGTCGTGACTTGTTCCGACTTGTACCGACTTGTCCCGACTTGTCCCGACTTGTACTGACTTTTCCCGACTTGTCCCGGATTGTCCAAACTTGTCCCGACTTGTTCCGACTTGTCCTGACTTGTCCCGACTTGTTTCGACTTGTCTTGACTTGTCTCGACTTGTCCCGACTTGTCCTGACTTGTCCCGACTTGTATCGACTTGTCCTGACTTGTCACGACTTGTACCGACTTGTCCAACTTGTCCAAACTTGTCCCGACTTGTCCAGACTTGTCCTGACTTGTCCCGACTTGTCCAGACTTGTCCCGACCTGTCCTGACTTGTCTTGACTTGCCCCGACTCGTCTTGACTTGTTCTGACTTGTCACGTCTTGTCCCGACTTGTTCCGACTTGTCCAGACTTGTCCCGACTTGTCCCGACTTGTTCTGACTTGTTCTAACTTGTAACGTCATGTCTCGACTTGTCCTGACTTGTTCCGACTTGGCCCGACTTGTACCGACTTGTCCCGACTTGTCCCGACTTGTCCCGACTTGTTCTGACTTGTTCTAACTTGTAACGTCATCTCTCGACTTGTCCTGACTTGTTCCGACTTGGCCCGACTTGTCCCGACTTGTCCCGACTTGTCCCGACTCGTCCCGACTTGTCCAGACTTGTCCTGACTTGTCCCGACTTGTCCCGACTTGTCCCGACCAGTCCCGACTTTTCCCGACTTGTCCCGACTTGTCCCGACTTGTCCTAACTTGCCCCGACTTGTCCATACTTGTCCCGACTTGTCCCGACTTGTTCTGACTTGTTCTAACTTGTAACGTCATGTCTCGACTTGTCCTGACTTGTTCCGACTTGGCCCGACTTGTACCGACTTGTCCCGACTTGTCCTGACTTGTTCCGACTTGTACCAACTTGTTCCGGCTTGTACCGACCTGTCACGACTTGTACCAACTTGTCCCGACTTGTCCCGACTTTTCCTGGATTGTCCAAATTTGTCCCGACTTGTCCCGACTTGTCTTGACTTGTACCGACTTGTACCGACTTGTACCAACTTTTCCCGATTATTCCCGACTTGTTTCGACTTGTCCCGTCTTGTTTCGACTTGTCCCGACGTGTCCAGACTTGTCCCGACTTGTCCCCACTTGTTCTGACTTGTTCTAACTTGTAACGTCATGTCTCGACTTGTCCTGACTTGTTTCGACTTGGCCCGACTTGTACCGACTTGTCCCGACTTGTCCCGACTTGTCCAGACTTGTCCCGACTTGTCCTGACTTGTCCCGACTTGTCCCGACTTGTTCAGACTTGTCCAAACTTGTGCTGACTTGTCCCGACTCGTCTAGACTTTTTCTGACTTGTCACGTCTTGTTCCCGACTTATCCCGACTTGTCCCGACTTGTCCCGACTTGTCCCGACTTGTCCCGACTTGTCCAGACTTGTCTCGACTTGTCCTGACTTGTCCCGACTCGTCTCGACTCGTCTCGACTTGTTTTGTCTTGTCACGTCTTGTCCCGACTTGTCCAGACTTGTCCCGACTTGTCCCGACTTGTTCTGACTTGTTCTAACTTGTAACGTCATGTCTCGACTTGTCCTGACTTGTTCCGCCTTGGCCCGACTTGTACCGACTTGTCCCGACTTGTCCCGACTTGCCCCGAATTGTCCAAACTTGTCCCGACTTGTACCGACTTGTCGTGACTTGTCCCGAATTGTACCGACTTGTCCCGAATTGTACTGACTTTTCCCGACTTGTCCCGGATTGTCCAAACTTGTCCCGACATGTTCCGACTTGCCCTGACTTGTCCCGACTTGTTTCGACTTGTCCCGACTTGTCTCGACTTGTCCCGACTTGTCCTGACTTGTCCCGACTTGTATCAACTTGTCCTGACTTGTCACGACTTGTGCTGACTTGTCCCGACTTGTCCCAACTTGTCCCGACTTGTCCAGACTTGTCCTGACTTGTCCCGACTTGTACAGACTTGTCCCGACTTGTCCCGACTCCTCTCAACTTGTTCTGACTTGTCACGTCTTGTCCCGACTTGTCCCGACTTGTCCAGACTTGTCCCAACTTGTCCCGACTTGTTCTGACTTGTTCTGACTTGTCACGTCTTGTCCCGACTTGTCACGACTTGTCCCGACTTGTCCCGACTTGTCCCGACTTGTCCCGACTTGTCCAGACTTGTCCCGACTTGTCCTGACTTGTCCCGACTTGTCCCGACTCGTCTAGACTTTTTCTGACTTGTCACGTCTTGTCCCGACTTGTCCCGATTTGTCCAGACTTGTCCCGACTTGTACCGACTTGTCCCGACTTGTCCCGACTCGTCTCTACTTGTTCTGACTTGTCACGTCTTGTTCCGACTTGTCCCGACTTGTCCAGACTTGTCCCGACTTGTCCCGAGTTGTTCTGACTTGTTCTAACTTGTAACGTCATGTCTCGACTTGTCCTGACTTGTTCCGACTTGGCCCGACTTGTCCCGACTTGTCCCGACTTGTCCCCACTTGTTCCGACTTGTCCCGAATTGTCCCGACTTGTCCTGACCTGTCCCGACTTTCACCGACTTGTCCCATTTTGTCCCGACTTGTCCTGACTCGTCCCGACCTGTCTCGACTTTTCCCGACTTGTCCCGACTTGTCCTAACTTGCCCCGACTTGTCCATACTTGTCCCGACTTGTTCCGACTTGTCAATTTCAGTTCGAACAAAAATTGATTGTCACACTTGTTTTGGTTCATAAATCTGGTTGGATTGATGAAAAATCGTAAAGCTTATTTTCTCAAAACTGTTTAAATTTTGGCTAAAATTAAAATTCAAATTTTTTGTTTTCAAAATTTTTGTAGCTTTCACTTTTTCAAAATATCCCGGCTAGTCTCGATTTGTCTCGGCTTTTCCCGACTTGTCTCGACTTGTCCCGACTTGTCCCGACTTGTCCCGACTTGTCCCGACTTGTACCGACTTGTCTTGACTAGAACCAACTTGACCCGACTTGTTCTGACATGTCACGTCTTGTCCCGACTTGTCCCAACTTGCTCCGAATTGTCCAAACTTGTCCCGACTTGTACCGACTTGTCCCGACTTGTACTGACTTGTCCCGACTTGTCCAGGATTGTCCAAACTTGTCCCGAATTGTACTGCCTCGTCCCGACTTGTACCGACTTGTCCCGACTTGTCCCGGATTGTCCAAACTAGTCCCGACTTGTACCGACTTGTCCCGACTTGTCCCGACTTGTCCCGACTTGTCCCGGATTGTTTTAACTTGTCCCGACTTGTACCGACTTGTCCCGACTTGTCCCCACATGTACCGACTTGTTCCGACTTGTCCCGGATTGTCGAAACTTGTCCCGACTTGTACCGACTTGTCCTGACTTGTCCTGACTTGTTTCGACTTTTCCCGACTCAACTCGACTTGTCCCGACTTGTCCTGACTTGTCCTGACTTGTCCCGACTTGTCCTGACTTATCCCGACTTGTCCCGACTTGTTCTTACTTGTCACGTCTTGTCCCGACTTGTCCTGACTTGTACCGACTCGTCCTGACTTATCACGATTTTTCCCGACATTTCCCGACTTATTTCGACTTGTCCCGACTTGTCGTCCCGAATTGTCCAAACTTATACCGACATGTCCCGACTTGTCCCGACTTGTCCAGGATTGTCCTAACTTGTCCCGACTTGTCCCGACTTGTCCCGACTTGTCCCGACTTGTTCCGACTTGTCCTGACTTGTTCCGACTTGTACCAACTTGTCCCGACTTGTCCCGACTTTTCCTGGATTGTCCAAATTTGTCCCGACTTGTCCCGACTTGTCTTGACTTGTACCGACTTGTACCGACTTGTACCAACTTTTCCCGATTTGTCCCGACTTGTTTCGACTTGTCCCGTCTTGTTTCGACTTGTCCTGTCTTGTCTCTTCTTGTCCCGGATTGTCCAAACATGTACCGACTTGTCCCGACTTATACCGACTTGTCCCGACTTGTTTCGACTTGTCCCGACTTGTCTCGACTTGTCCCAGATTGTCCAAACTTGTCCCGACTTGTACCGACTTGTCCCGACTTGTTCCGACTTGTCCCAACTTGCCCCGGATTGTCCAAACTTGTCCCGACTTGTACCGACTTGTCCCGACTTGTACCGACTTGTACCGACTAGACCCTTACTTGTCCCGAATTGTCCAAACTTCTCCCGACTTGTTCCGACTTGTCCTGACTTGTCCCGACTTGTTTCGACTTGTCCCGACTTGTCTCGACTTGTCCCGACTTGTCCTGACTTGTCCCGACTTGTATCGACTTGTCCTGACTTGTCACGACTTGTACCGACTTGTCCCGACTTGTCCCAACTTGTCCCGACTTGTCCAGACTTGTCCTGACTTGTCCCGACTTGTCCAGACTTGTCCAGACTTGTCCCGACTTGTACCGACTTGTTCTGACTTGTTCTAACTTGTAACGTCATGTCTCGACTTGTCCTGACTTGTTCCGACTTATCCCGACTTGTATCGACTTGTCCCGACTTGTCCCGACTTGTCCCGACTTGTCCCGACTTGTCCCGACTTGTCCCGACTTGTCCAGACTTGTCCCGACTTGTCCTGACTTGTCCCGACTTGTCTCGACTCGTCTCGACTTGTTCTGACTTGTCACGTCTTGTCCCGACTTGTCCCGACTTGTCCCGACTTGTCCAGACTTGTCCCGAGTTGTCCCGACTTGTTCTGACTTGTTCTAACTTGTAACGTCATGTCTCGACTTGTCCTGACTTGTCACGACTTGTACCGACTTGTCCCGACTTGTCCCGACCTGTCCCGACTTTTCCCGACTTGTCCCGACTTGTCCCGACTTGTCCTAACTTGCCCCGACTTGTCCATACTTGTCCCGACTTGTCCCGAATTGTTCTGACTTGTTTTAACTTGAAACGTCATGTCTCGACTTGTTCTGACTTGTTCTGACTTGTTCCGACTTGTACCGACTTGTCCCGACTTGTCCCGACTTGTCCCGACTTGTCCCGACTTGTCCCGACTTGTCCAGACTTGTCCCGACTTGTCCTGACTTGTCCCGACTTGTCCCGACTCGTCTAGACTTTTTCTGACTTGTCACGTCTTGTCCCGACTTGTCCCGACTTGTCCAGACTTGTCCTGACTTGTACCGACTTGTCCCGACTTGTCCCGACTTGTCCAGACTTGTCCTGACTTGTCCTGACTTGTCCCGACTTGTCCCGAATCGTCTCGACTTGTTCTGACTTGTCACGTCTTGTTCCGACTTGTCCAGACTTGTCCTGACTTGTCCTGACTTGTCCCGACTTGTCCCGAATCGTCTCGACTTGTTCTGACTTGTCACGTCTTGTTCCGACTTGTCCCGACTTGTCCAGACTTGTCCCGACTTGTCCCGACTTGTCCCGACTTGTCCTGACTTGTCCCGACTTGTCCCGACTCGTCTAGACTTTTTCTGACTTGTCACGTCTTGTCCCGACTTGTCCCGACTTGTCCAGACTTGTCCTGACTTGTACCGACTTGTCCCGACTTGTCTTGACTTGTCCAGACTTGTCCTGACTTGTCCTGACTTGTCCCGACTTGTCCCGAATCGTCTCGACTTGTTCTGAATTGTCACGTCTTGTTCCGACTTGTCCCGACTTGTCCAGACTTGTCCTGACTTGTACCGACTTGTCCCGACTTGTCCCGACTTGTCCAGAATTGTCCTGACTTGTCCTGACTTGTCCTGACTTGTCCCGACTTGTCCCGAATCGTCTCGACTTGTTCTGACTGGTCACGTCTTGTTCCGACTTGTCTCGACTTGTCCCGACTTGTCCTGACTTGTCCCCACTTGTCCCGACTTGTCCCGACTTGTTCTGACTTGTCCCGGATTGTCCAAGTTTGACCCGACTTGTTCCGACTTGTCCCGAATTGTCCCGACTTGTACCGACTTGTCCCGGATTGTCCAAACTTGTCCCGACTTGTACCGACTTGTCCCGACTTGTCCCGACTTGTCCCAACTTGTCCTGACTTGTCACATTTGTTATGGTTCATAATTTATGTTGGACTGACAAATAATCTGAAAGCTCATTCCCGACCCGACCCGACCCGATCTAATTGCGAATAGAGTCCAAGACGATAAGATGAATATTAGTGCCATAACATTGACTCGATTTGACCTTGTGAAGTGAATTTTTTTTTTTCAGAAAAAAAAAATTAAATTTCTTGCCGTTATGAAAAATTTTGGAGAGATGATTCGATACCAAAATATTCAGAAATGGACTGACTTCAATATTTTCTTTGTGGAAAATGAAATTTTCCAAGTTTTTTTTTTTTTTCAAAAATTTTTTATTTCAAATTCTGTGTTTATTGAGATACTTTTTCCTTGACACGACCCAAAAGTCCCGACTTGTTCCGACTTGTCTTGTCCCGACTTGTCTCTTCTTGTCCCGGATTGTCCAAACATGTACCGACTTGTCCCGACTTGTACCGACTTGTCCTGACTTGATCCGACTTGTCGCGACTTGTCTGGACTTGTTCCAGATTGTCCAAACTTGTACCGACTTGTCCCGACTTGTCCCGGATTGTCCAAAATTGTCCCGACTTGTATCGACTTGTCTCGACTTGTCCCGACTTGTCCCGACTTGTCCTGACTTGTCCCGACTTGTTTCTACTTATTCCAAATTGTCTTGACTTGTTTCGACTTGTCCCGACTTGTCTCGACTTGTCCCGACTTGTCCTGACATGTCCCCACTTGTCCCGACTTGTCCCGACTTGTTCTGACTTGTCCCGGATTGTCCAAGTTTGACCCGACTTGTTCCGTCTTGTCCCGAATTGTCCCGACTTGTACCGACTTGTCCCGGATTGTCCAAACTTGTCCCGACTTGTACCGACTTGTCCCGACTTGTCCCGAATTGTCCCGACTTGTCCCGACTTGTTCCGACTTGTCCCGACTTGTACCGAATTGTCCCGACTGGTCCCGGATTGTCCAAACTTGTCCCGACTTGTATCGACTTGTCCCGACTTGTCCCGATTTGTCCCGACTCGTACCGACTTGTCCCGACTTGTACCGACTTGTCCCGACTTGTCCCAGATTGTCCAAACTTGTCCCGACTTGTATCGACTTGTCTCGACTTGTCCCGACTTGTCCCGACTTGTCCCGACTTGTCCCGACTTGTCCTGACTTGTCCCGACTTGTTTCTACTTATTCCAAATTGTCTTGACTTGTCCCGACTTTTCCCGACTTGTCCCGATTTGTCCCGACTTTTACCTACTTGTACCGACTTGTACTGGAATGTCCAAACTTGTCCCGACTTGTCCCGGATTGTCCAAACTTGTCTCGACTTGTACCGACTTGTCTCGACTTGTCTCGACTTGTCCCGACTTGTTCCGACTTTTCCCGAATTGTCCCGACTTGTTTCGACTTGTTTCGACTTGTCCTGACTTGTCACGACTTTTTCCGACTTGTCCCGACTTGTCCTGACTGGTCCCGACTTGTCCGGGCTTGTCCTGGCTTGTTTCGACTTGTCCCGACTTGTCCCGACTTGTCCCGGAATGTCCAAATTTGTACCGACTTGTCCCGACTTGTACCGACTTGTCCCGACTTGTCCCGGATTGTCCAAACTTGTCTCGACCAGTCCCGACATGTCCCGGATTGTCCATACTTGTTCCGACTTGTACCGACTTGTCCTGACTGGTCCCGGATTGTCCAAACTTGTCCTGACTTGTATCGACTTGTCCCGACTTGTCCCGACTTGTCCCGACTTGTCATGACTTGTCCCGACTTGTCCCGACTTGTCCCGACTTGTCCCGAATTGTCCAAAATTTTCCCGACTTGTATCGACTTGTCTCGACTTGTCCCGACTTGTCCCGACTTGTCCCGACTCGTCCAGACTTGTCCCGACTTGTCCCGACTTGTCCTGACTTGTCCCGACTTGTTTCTACTTATTCCAAATTGTCTTGACTTGTCCAGAATTGTCCCGAATAGTCCCGGAATGTCCAAATTTGTACCGACTTGTCCCGACTTGTACCAACTTGTCCCGACTTGTGCCGGATTGTCCAAACTTGTCTCGACCAGTCCCGACATGTCCCGGATTGTCCATACTTGTTCCGACTTGTACCGACTTGTCCTGACTGGTCCCGGATTGTCAAAACTTGTCCCGACTTGTCCCGACTTGTCCCGACTTGTCCCGACTTGTCCCGACTTGTACCGACTTGTCCCGACTTGTCCCGACTTGTCCCGAATTGTCCAAACTTGTCCCGACTTGTACCGACTAGTCGTGACTTGTCCCGACTTGTACCGACTTGTCCCGACTTGTCCCGACTTGTCCCGACTTGTCCCGGAATGTCCAAATTTGTACCGACTTGTCCCGACTTGTACCGACTTGTCCCGACTTGTCCCGGATTGTCCAAACTTGTCTCGACCAGTCCCGACATGTCCCGGATTGTCCATACTTGTTCCGACTTGTACCGACTTGTCCTGACTGGTCCCGGATTGTCCAAACTTGTCCCGACTTGTATCGACTTGTCCCGACTTGTCCCGACTTGTCCCGACTTGTCCCGACTTGTCCCGACTTGTCCCGACTTGTCCCGAATTGTCCAAATTTGTCCCGACTTGTACCGACTTGTCATGACTTGTCCCGACTTGTACCGACTTGTCCCGACTTGTCCCGACTTGTACTGACTTTTCCCGACTTGTCCCGGATTGTCCAAACTTGTCTCGACTTGTTCCGACTTGTCCAGACTTGTCTCGACTTGTTTCGACTTGTCCCGACTTGTCTCGACTTGTCCCGACTTGTCCTGACTTGTCCCGACTTGTCCCGACTTGTCCTGACTTGTCACGACTTGTGCCGACTTGTCCCGACTTGTCCCAACTTGTCCCGACTTGTCCCGACTTGTCCAGACTTGTCCTGACTTGTCCTGACTTGTCCCGACTTGTCCCGACTCGTCTCTACTTGTTCTGACTTGTCACGTCTTGTTCCGACTTGTCCTGATTTGTCCAGACTTGTCCCGACTTGTCCCGACTTGTTCTGACTTGTTCTAACTTGTAACGTCATGTCTCGACTTGGCCTGACTTGTCCCGACTTGTATCGACTTGTCCTGACTTGTCACGACTTGTGCCGACTTGTCCCGACTTGTCCCAACTTGTCCCGACTTGTCCCGACTTGTCCAGACTTGTCCTGACTTGTCCTGACTTGTCCCGACTTGTCCCGACTCGTCTCTACTTGTTCTGAGTTGTCACGTCTTGTTCCGACTTGTCCTGATTTGTCCCGACTTGTCCCGACTTGTCCCGACTTGTCCAGACTTGTCCCGACTTGTCCTGACTTGTCCCGACTTGTCCCGACTCGTCTAGACTTTTTCTGACTTGTCACGTCTTGTCCCGACTTGTTCTGACTTGTCCCGACTCGTCCAGACTTGTCCCGACTTGTCCCGACTTGTCCCGACTTGTCCTGACTTGTCCCGACTTGTTTCTACTTATTCCAAATTGTCTTGACTTGTCCAGAATTGTCCCGAATAGTCCCGGAATGTCCAAATTTGTACCGACTTGTCCCGACTTGTACCAACTTGTCCCGACTTGTCCCGGATTGTCCAAACTTGTCTCGACCAGTCCCGACATGTCCCGGATTGTCCATACTTGTTCCGACTTGTACCGACTTGTCCTGACTGGTCCCGGATTGTCCAAACTTGTCCCGACTTGTCCCGACTTGTCCCGACTTGTCCCGACTTGTCCCGACTTGTACCGACTTGTCCCGACTTGTCCCGACTTGTCCCGAATTGTCCAAACTTGTCCCGACTTGTACCGACTAGTCGTGACTTGTCCCGACTTGTACCGACTTGTCCCGGAATGTCCAAATTTGTACCGACTTGTCCCGACTTGTACCGACTTGTCCCGACTTGTCCCGGATTGTCCAAACTTGTCTCGACCAGTCCCGACATGTCCCGGATTGTCCATACTTGTTCCGACTTGTACCGACTTGTCCTGACTGGTCCCGGATTGTCCAAACTTGTCCCGACGTGTATCGACTTGTCCCGACTTGTCCCGACTTGTCCCGACTTGTCCCGACTTGTCCCGAATTGTCCAAATTTGTCCCGACTTGTACCGACTTGTCGTGACTTGTCCCGACTTGTACCGACTTGTCCCGACTTGTCCCGACTTGTACTGACTTTTCCCGACTTGTCCCGGATTGTCCAAACTTGTCTCGACTTGTTCCGACTTGTCCTGACTTGTCCCGACTTGTTTCGACTTGTCCCGACTTGTCTCGACTTGTCCCGACTTGTCCTAACATGTCCCGACTTGTATCGACTTGTCCTGACTTGTCACGACTTGTGCCGACTTGTCCCGACTTTTCCCAACTTGTCCCGACTTGTCCCGACTTGTCCAGACTTGTCCTGACTTGTCCTGACTTGTCCCGACTTGTCCCGACTCGTCTCTACTTGTTCTGACTTGTCACGTCTTGTTCCGACTTGTCCTGATTTGTCCAGACTTGTCCCGACTTGTCCCGACTTGTTCTGACTTGTTCTAAATTGTAACGTCATGTCTCGACTTGTCCTGACTTGTCCCGACTTGTATCGACTTGTCCTGACTTGTCACGACTTGTGCCGACTTGTCCCGACTTGTCCCGACTTGTCCCAACTTGTCCCGACTTGTCCCGACTTGTCCAGACTTGTCCTGACTTGTCCTGACTTGTCCCGACTTGTCCCGACTTGTCTCTACTTGTTCTGACTTGTCACGTCTTGTTCCGACTTGTCCTGATTTGTCCCGACTTGTCCCGACTTGTCCCGACTTGTCCAGACTTGTCCCGACTTGTCCTGACTTGTTCCGACTTGTCCCGACTTGTCCCGACTCGTCTAGACTTTTTCTGACTTGTCACGTCTTGTCCCGACTTGTTCTGACTTGTCCCGACTTGTCCAGACTTGTCCCGACTTGTGCCGACTTGTCCCGACTTGTCCCGACTTGTCCAGACTTGTTCCGACTTGTCCTGACTTGTCCCGACTTGTCCCGACTCGTCTCGACTTGTTCTGACTTGTCACGTCTTGTTCCGACTTGTCCCGGCTTGTCCAGACTTGTCCCGACTTGTTCTGACTTGTTCTAACTTGTAACGTCATGTCTCGACTTGTTCCGACTTGGCCCGACTTGTCCCGACTTGTCCCCACTTGTTCCGACTTGTCCCGAATTGTCCCGACTTGTCCTGACCTGTCCCGACTTTTACCGACTTGTCCCATTTTGTCCCAACTTGTCCCGACTTGTCCCGACCTGTCCCGACTTTTCCCGACTTGTCCCGACTTGTCCCGACTTGTCCTAACTTGCCCCGACTTGTCCATACTTGTCCCGACTTGTCCCGAATTGTTCTGACTTGTTTTAACTTGAAACGTCATGTCTCGACTTGTTCTGACTTGTTCTGACATGTTCCGACTTGTACCGACTTGTCCCGACTTGTCCCGACTTGTCCCGACTTGTCCCGACTTGTCCCGACTTGTCCAGACTTGTCCCGACTTGTCCTGACTTGTCCCGACTTGTCCCGACTTGTCCTGACTCGTCTAGACTTTTTCTGACTTGTCACGTCTTGTCCCGACTTGTCCCGACTTGTCCAGACTTGTCCTGACTTGTACCGACTTGTCCCGACTTGTCCAGACTTGTCCCGACTTGTCCCGACTTGTTCTGACTTGTTCTAACTTGTAACGTCATGTCTCGACTTGTCCTGACTTGTTCCGACTTGGCCCGAATTGTCCCGACTTGTTCTGACTTGTTCTAACTTGTAACGTCATGTCTCGACTTGTCCTGACTTGTTCCGACTTGGCCCGAATTGTCCCGACTTGTCCCCACTTGTTCCGACTCGTCCCGAATTGTCCCGACTTGTCCTGACCTGTCCCGACTTTTACCGACTTGTCCCATTTTGTCCCGACTTGTCCCGACTTGTCCCGACCTGTCCCGACTTTTCCCGACTTGTCCCGACTTGTCCTAACTTACTCCGACTTGTCCATACTTGTCCTGACTTGTCCCGACTTGTTCTGACTTCTTCTAACTTGTAACGTCATGTCTCGACTTGTCCTGACTTGTTCCGACTTGGCCCGACTTGTACCGACTTGTCCCGACTTGTCCCGACTTGTCCCGACTTGTCCAGACTTGTCCCGACTTGTCCTGACTTGTCCCGACTTGTCCCGACTCGTCTAGACTTTTTCTGACTTGTCACGTCTTGTCCCGACTTGTCCCGACTTGTCCAGACTTGTCCCGACTTGTCCTGACTTGTCCCGACTTGTCCCGACTCGTCTAGACTTTTTCTGACTTGTCACGTCTTGTCCCGACTTGTCCCGACTTGTCCAGACTTGTCCCGACTTGTACCGACTTGTCGTGACTTGTCCCGACTTGTACCGACTTGTCCCGACTTGTCCCGACTTGGACTGACTTTTCCCGACTTGTCCCGGATTCTCCAAACTTGTCCCGACTTGTCCTGACTTGTCCCGACTTGTTTCGACTTGTCCCGACTTGTCTCGACTTGTCCCGACTTGTCCTGACTTGTCCCGACTTGTATCGACTTGTCCTGACTTGTCACGACTTGTACCGACTTGTCCCGACTTGTTTCAACTTGTTTCGACTTGTCCCGACTTAAACCGAATTGTCCAAACTTGTCCCGACTTGTACCGACTTGTCGTGACTTGTTCCGACTTGTACCGACTTGTCCCGACCTGTCCCGACTTGTCCCGACTTGTACTGACTTTTCCCGACTTGTCCCGGATTGTCCAAACTTGTCCCGACTTGTCCCGACTTGTTCCGACTTGTCCTGACTTGTCCCGACTTGTTTCGACTTGTCTTGACTTGTCTCGACTTGTCCCGACTTGTCCTGACTTGCATCGACTTGTCCTGACTTGTCACGACTTGTACCGACTTGTCCAACTTGTCCAAACTTGTCCCGACTTGTCCAGACTTGTCCTGACTTGTCCCGACTTGTCCAGACTTGTCCCGACCTGTCCTGACTTGTCTTGACTTGCCCCGAATCGTCTCGACTTGTTCTGACTTGTCACGTCTTGTCCCGACTTGTTCCGACTTGTCCAGACTTGTCCCGACTTGTCCTGACTTGTCCCGACTTGTCCCGACTCGTCTAGACTTTTTCTGACTTGTCACGTCTTGTCCCGACTTGTCCCGACTTGTCCAGACTTGTCCCGACTTGTACCGACTTGTCCCGACTTGTCCCGACTTGTACAGACTTGTCCCGACTTGTCCTGACTTGTCCCGACTTGTCCCGACTCGTCTCGACTTGTTCTGACTTGTCACGTCTTGTTCCGACTTGTCCTGATTTGTCCAGACTTGTCCCGACTTGTCCCGACTTGTTCTGACTTGTTATAACTTGTTACGTCATGTCTCGACTTGTCCTGACTTGTCCCGACTTGTCCCCACTTGTTCCGACTTGTCCCGAATTGTCCCGACTTGTCCTGACCTGTCCCGACTTTTACCGACTTGTCATAATTTGTCCCGACTTGTCCCGACTTGTCCCGACCTGTCCCGACTTTTCCCGACTTGTCCCGACTTGTCCCGACTTGTCCTAACTTGCCCCGACTTGTCCATACTTGTCCCGACTTGTTCCGACTTGTCAATTTCAGTTCGAACAAAAATTGACTGTCACACTTGTTTTGGTTCATAATTTTGGTTGGATTGACAAAAAATCGTGAAGCTTATTTTCTCAAAACTGTTTAAATTTTGGCTAAAATAAAAATTCAAATTTTATGTTTTCAAAATTTTTGTAGCTTTCACTTTTTCAAAATATCCCGGCTAGTCTCGATTTGTCTCGGCTTTTCCCGACTTGTCCCGACTTGTCCCGACTTGTCTAGACTTGTCCCGACTTGTCCCGACTTGTCCTGACTTGTCCCGACTTGTACTGACTTGTCATGACTAGAACCAACTTGACCCGACTTGTTCTGACATGTCACGTCTTGTCCCGACTTGTCCCGACTTGCTCCGAATTGTCCAAACTTGTCCCGACTTGTACCGACTTGTCCCGACTTGTACTGACTTGTCCCGACTTGTCCAGGATTGTCCAAACTTGTCCCGAATTGCACTGACTTGTCCCGACTTGTACCGACTTGTCCCGACTTGTCCCGGATTGTCCAAACTAGTCCCGACTTGTACCGACTTGTCCCGACTTGTCCCGACTTGTCCCGACTTGTCCCGACTTGTCACGAGTTGTTCCAACTTGTCCCGACTTGTACCGACTTGTCCCCACTTGTACCGACTTGTCCTGACTTGTCCTGACTTGTTTCGACTTGTCCCGACTCAACTCGACTTGTCCCGAATTGTCCTGACTTGTCCTGACTTGTCCCGACTTGTCTTGACTTGTCCCGACTTGTCCCGACTTGTCCCGACCTGTCCCGACTTTTCCCGACTTGTCCCGACTTGTCCCGACTTGTCCTAACTTGCCCCGACTTGTCCATACTTGTCCCGACTTTTTCCGACTTGTCAATTTCAGTTCGAACAAAAATTGACTGTCACACTTGTTTTGGTTCATAATTTTGGTTGGATTGACAAAAAATCGTAAAGCTTATTTTCTCAAAACTGTTTAAATTTTGGCTAAAATAAAAATTCAAATTTTTTGTTTTCAAAATTTTTGTAGCTTTCTCTTTTTCAAAATATCCCGGCTAGTCTCGATTTGTCTCGGCTTTTCCCGACTTGTCCCGACTTGTCCCGACTTGTCTCGACTTGTCCCGACTTGTCCCGACTTGTCCTGACTTGTCCCGACTTGTCCCGACTTTTACTGACTTGTCATGACTAGAACCAACTTGACCCGACTTGTTCTGACATGTCACGTCTTGTCCCGACTTGTCCCGACTTGCTCCGAATTGTCCAAACTTGTCCCGACTTGTACCGACTTGTCCCGACTTGTACTGACTTGTCCCGACTTGTCCAGGATTGTCCAAACTTGTCCCGAATTGCACTGACTTGTCCCGACTTGTACCGACTTGTCCCGACTTGTCCCGGATTGTCCAAACTAGTCCCGACTTGTACCGACTTGTCCCGACTTGTCCCGACTTGTCCCGACTTGTCACGGATTGTTCCAACTTGTCCCGACTTGTACCGACTTGTTCCCACTTGTACCGACTTGTCCTGACTTGTCCTGACTTGTTTCGACTTGTCCCGACTCAACTCGACTTGTCCCGAATTGTCCTGACTTGTCCTGACTTGTCCCGACTTGTCTTGACTTGTCCCGATATGTCCCGACTTGTCCCGACTTGTCCTGACTTATCCCGACTTGTCCCGACTTGTTCTTACTTGTCTCGACTTGTCCCGACTTGTCCTGACTTGTCCCGACTTGTTTCGACTTGTCCCGACTTGTCTTGACTTGTCCCGACTTGTCCTGACTTGTCCCGACTTGTATCGACTTGTCCTGACTTGTCATGACTTGTACCGACTTGTCCCGACTTGTCCCAACTTGTCCCGACTTGTACAGACTTGTCCTGACTTGTCCCGACTTGTCCAGACTTATCCAGACTTGTCCCGACTTGTCCCGACTTGTTCTGACTTGTTCTAACTCGTAACTTCATGTCCCGACTTGTCCTGACCTGTCCCGACTTTTACCGACTTGTCCCATTTTGTCCCGACTTGTCCTGACTCGTCCCGACCTGTCTCGACTTTTCCCGACTCGTCCCGACTTGTCCTAACTTGCCCCGACTTGTCCATACTTGTCCCGACTTGTTCCGACTTGTCAATTTCAGTTCGAACAAAAATTGATTGTTACACTTGTTTTGGTTCATAAATCTGGTTGGATTGACGAAAAATCGTAAAGCTTATTTTCTCAAAACTGTTTAAATTTTGGCTAAAATTAAAATTCAAATTTTTTGTTTTCAAAATTTTTGTAGCTTTCACTTTTTCAAAATATCCCGGCTAGTCTCGATTTGTCTCGGCTTTTCCCGACTTGTCTCGACTTGTCCCGACTTGTCCCGACTTGTCCCGACTTGTCCCGACTTGTACCGACTTGTCTTGACTAGAACCAACTTGACCCGACTTGTTCTGACATGTCACGTCTTGTCCCGACTTGTCCCAACTTGCTCCGAATTGTCCAAACTTGTCCCGACTTGTACCGACTTGTCCCGACTTGTACTGACTTGTCCCGACTTGTCCAGGATTGTCCAAACTTGTCCCGAATTGCACTGACTCGTCCCGACTTGTACCGACTTGTCCCGACTTGTCCCGGATTGTCCAAACTAGTCCCGACTTGTACCGACTTGTCCCGACTTGTCCCGACTTGTCCCGACTTGTCCCGGATTGTTTTAACTTGTCCCGACTTGTACCGACTTGTCCCGACTTGTCCCCACATGTACCGACTTGTTCCGACTTGTCCCGGATTGTCGAAACTTGTCCCGACTTGTACCGACTTGTCCTGACTTGTCCTGACTTGTTTCGACTTTTCCCGACTCAACTCGACTTGTCCTGACTTGTCCTGACTTGTCCTGACTTGTCCCGACTTGTCATGACTTATCCCGACTTGTCCCGACTTGTTCTTACTTGTCACGTCTTGTCCCGACTTGTCCTGACTTGTACCGACTCGTCCTGACTTATCACGATTTTTCCCGACTTTTCCCGACTTGTTTCGACTTGTCCCGACTTGTCGTCCCGGATTGTCCAAACTTATACCGACATGTCCCGACTTGTACCGACTTGTCCCGACTTGCTCCGAATTGTCCAAACTTGTCCCGACTTGTACCGACTTGTCCCGACTTTTACCGACTTGTCCCGACTTGTCCAGGATTGTCCTAACTTGTCCTGACTTGTCCCGACTTGTCCCGACTTGTCCCGACTTGTTCCGACTTGTCCTGACTTGTTCCGACTTGTACCAACTTGTCCCGACTTGTACCGACCTGTCACGACTTGTACCAACTTGTCCCGACTTGTCCCGACTTGTCCCGACTTTTCCTGGATTGTCCAAATTTGTCCCGACTTGTACCAACTTTTCCCGATTTGTCCCGACTTGTTTCGACTTGTCCCGTCTTGTTTCGACTTGTCCTGTCTTGTCTCTTCTTGTCCCGGATTGTCCAAACATGTACCGACTTGTCCCGACTTATACCGACTTGTCCCGACTTGTTTCGACTTGTCCCGACTTGTCTCGACTTGTCCCAGATTTTCCAAACTTGTCCCGACTTGTACCGACTTGTCCCGACTTGTACCGACTTGTACCGACTAGACCCTTACTTGTCCCGAATTGTCCAAACTTCTCCCGACTTGTTCCGACTTGTCCTGACTTGTCCCGACTTGTTTCGACTTGTCCCGACTTGTCTCGACTTGTCCCGACTTGTCCTGACTTGTCCCGACTTGTATCGACTTGTCCTGACTTGTCACGACTTGTACCGACTTGTCCCGACTTGTCCCAACTTGTCCCGACTTGTCCAGACTTGTCCTGACTTGTCCCGACTTGTCCAGACTTGTTCAGACTTGTCCCGACTTGTCCCGACTTGTTCTGACTTGTTCTAACTTGTAACGTCATGTCTCGACTTGTCCTGACTTGTTCCGACTTATCCCGACTTATCCCGACTTGTACCGACTTGTCCCGACTTGTCCCGACTTGTCCCGACTTGTCCCGACTTGTCCAGACTTGTCCCGACTTGTCCTGACTTGTCCCGACTTGTCTCGACTCGTCTCGACTTGTCCTGACTTGTCCCGACTTGTCCAGACTTGTCCAGACTTGTCCCGACTTGTCCCGACTTGTTCTGTCTTGTTCTAACTTGTAACGTCATGTCTCGACTTGTCCTGACTTGTTCCGACTTATCCCGACTTATCCCGACTTGTACCGACTTTTCCCGACTTGTCCCGACTTGTCCCGACTTGTCCCGACTTGTCCCGACTTGTCCCGACTTGTCCAGACTTGTCCCGAGTTGTCCCGACTTGTTCTGACTTGTTCTAACATGTAACGTCATGTCTCGACTTGTCCTGACTTGTCACGACTTGTACCGACTTGTCCCGACTTGTCCCAACTTGTCCAGACTTGTCCTGACTGGTCCCGACTTGTACAGACTTGTCCTGACTTGTCCCGGATTGTCCAAACTTGTCCCGACTTGTTCCGACTTGTCCTGACTTGTCCCGACTAGTTTCGACTTGTCCCGACTTGTCTCGACTTGTCTCGACTTGTCCCGACTTGTCCTGACTTGTCCCGACATGTATCGACTTGTCCTGACTTGTCACGACTTGTACTGACTTGTCCCGACTTGTCCTGACTTGTCCCGACTTGTCCCGACTCGTCTCGACTTGTTCTGACTTGTCTCGACTTGTCTCGACTTGTCCCGACTTGTCCTGACTTGTCCCGACATGTATCGACTTGTCCTGACTTGTCACGACTTGTACTGACTTGTCCCGACTTGTCCCAACTTGTCCCGACTTGTCCAGACTTGTCCTGACTTGTCCCGACTTGTCCAGACTTGTCCAGACTTGTCCCGGATTGTCCAAACTTGTCCCGACTTGTTCTGACTTGTTCTAACTTGTAACGTCATGTCTCGACTTGTCCTGACTTGTTCCGACTTGGCCCGACTTGTACCGACTTGTCCCGACTTGTCCCGACTTGTCCCGACTTGTCCCGACTTGTCCCGACTTGTCCAGACTTGTCCCGACTTGTCCTGACTTGTCCCGACTTGTCCCGACTCGTCTAGACTTTTTCTGACTTGTCACGTCTTGTCCCGACTTGTCCCGACTTGTCCAGACTTGTCCCGACTTGTACCGACTTGTCCCGACTTGTCCCGACTTGTCCAGACTTGTCCCGACTTGTCCTGACTTGTCCCGACTTGTCCCGACTCGTCTCGACTTGTTCTGACTTGTCACGTCTTGTTCCGACTTGTCCTGATTTGTCCAGACTTGTCCCGACTTGTCCCGACTTGTTCTGACTTGTTATAACTTGTAACGTCATGTCTCGACTTGTCCTGACTTGTTCCGACTTGGCCCGACTTGTCCCGACTTGTCCCCACTTGTTCCGACTTTTCCCGACTTGTCCCGACTTGTCCCGACTTGTCCCGACTTGTCCTAACTTGCCCCGACTTGTCCATACTTGTCCCGACTTGTTCCGACTTGTCAATTTCAGTTCGAACAAAAATTGACTGTCACACTTGTTTTGGTTCATAATTTTGGTTGGATTGACAAAAAATCGTAAAGCTTATTTTCTCAAAACTGTTTAAATTTTGGCTAAAATTAAAATTCAAATTTTTTGTTTTCAAAATTTTTGTAGCTTTCACTTTTTCAAAATATCCCGGCTAGTCTCGATTTGTCTCGGCTTTTCCCGACTTGTCCCGACTTGTCCCGACTTGTCTCGACTTGTCCCGACTTGTCCCGACTTGTCCTGACTTGTCCCGACTTGTCTCGACTTGTCCCGACTTGTCCCGACTTGTCCTGACTTGTCCCGACTTGTCCCGACTTGTACCGACTTGTCTTGACTAGAACCAACTTGACCCGACTTGTTCTGACATGTCACGTCTTGTCCCGACTTGTCCCGACTTGCTCCGAATTGTCACGTCTTGTTCCGACTTGTCCTGATTTGTCCAGACTTGTCCCGACTTGTCCCGACTTGTTCTGACTTGTTATAACTTGTAACGTCATGTCTCGACTTGTCCTGACTTGTTCCGACTTGGCCCGACTTGTCCCGACTTGTCCCCACTTGTTCCGACTTGTCCCGAATTGTCCCGACCTGTCCCGACTTTTCCCGACTTGTCCCGACTTGTCCTAACTTGCCCCGACTTGTCCATACTTGTCCCGACTTGTTCCGACTTGTCAATTTCAGTTCGAACAAAAATTGACTGTCACACTTGTTTTGGTTCATAATTTTGGTTAGATTGACAAAAACTCGTAAAGCTTATTTTCTCAAAACTGTTTAAATTTTGGCTAAAATAAAAATTCAAATTTTTTGTTTTCAAAATTTTTGTAGCTTTCACTTTTTCAAAATATCCCGGCTAGTCTCGATTTGTCTCGGCTTTTCTCGACTTGTCCCGACTTGTCCCGACTTGTCTCGACTTGTCCCGACTTGTCCCGACTTGTCCTGACTTGTCCCGACTTGTCCCGACTTGTACCTACTTGTCATGACTAGAACCAACTTGACCCGACTTGTTCTGACATGTCACGTCTTGTCCCGACTTGTCCCGACTTGCTCCGAATTGTCCAAACTTGTCCCGACTTGTACCGACTTGTCCCGACTTGTACTGACTTGTCCCGACTTGTCCAGGATTGTCCAAACTTGTCCCGAATTGTACTGACTTGTCCCGACTTTTACCAACTTGTCCCGACTTGTCCCGGATTGTCCAAACTAGTCCCGACTTGTACCGACTTGTCCCGACTTGTCCCGACTTGTCACGGATTGTTCCAACTTGTCCCGACTTGTACCGACTTGTCCCCACTTGTACCGACTTGTCCTGACTTGTCCTGACTTGTTTCGACTTGTCCCGACTCAACTCGACTTGTCCCGAATTGTCCTGACTTGTCCTGACTTGTCCCGACTTGTCTTGACTTGTCCCGATATGTCCCGACTTGTCCCGACTTGTCCTGACTTATCCCGACTTGTCCCGACTTGTTCTTACTTGTCTCGACTTGTCCCGACTTGTCCTGACTTGTCCCGACTTGTATCGACTTGTCGTGACTTGTCCTGACTTGTACCGACTTGTCCCGACTTGTCCCGACTTGAACTGACTTTTCCCGACTTGTGCCGGATTGTCCAAACTTGTCCCGACTTGTTCCGACTTGTCCTGACTTGTCCCGACTTGTTTCGACTTGTCCCGACTTGTCTCGACTTGTCCCGACTTGTCCTGACTTGTCCCGACTTGTATCGACTTGTCCTGACTTGTCACGACTTGTACCGACTTGTCCCGACTTGTCCCAACTTGTCCCGACTTGTCCAGACTTGTCCTGACTTGTCCCGACTTGTCCAGACTTATCCAGACTTGTCCCGACTTGTCCCGACTTGTTCTGACTTGTTCTAACTCGTAACGTCATGTCTCGACTTGTCCTGACTTGTTCCGACTTGGCCCGACTTGTACCGACTTGTCCCGACTTGTCCCGACTTGTCCCGACTTGTCCCGACTTGTCCCGACTTGTCCCGACTTGTCCAGACTTGTCCCGACTTGTCCCGACTTGTTCTGACTTGCTCTAACTTGTAACGTCATGTCTCGACTTGTCCTGACTTGTTCCGACTTGGCCCGACTTGTACCGACTTGTCCTGACTTGTCACGACTTGTACCGACTTGTCCCGACTTGTCCCAACTTGTCCCGACTTGTCCAGACTTGTCCTGACTTGTCCCGACTTGTCCAGACTTATCCAGACTTGTCCCGACTTGTCCCGACTTGTTCTGACTTGTTCTAACTCGTAACGTCATGTCTCGACTTGTCCTGACTTGTCCCGACTTGTCCTGACTTGTCCCGACTTGTCTCGACTCGTCTCGACTTGTTCTGACTTGTCACGTCTTGTCCCGACTTGTCCCGACTTGTCCAGACTTGTCCCGACTTGTCCCGACTTGTTCTGACTTGCTCTAACTTGTAACGTCATGTTTCGACTTGTCCTGACTTGTTCCGACTTGGCCCGACTTGTACCGACTTGTCCCGACTTGTCCCGACTTGTCCCGACTTGTCCCGACTTGTCCTGACTTGTCCCGACTTGTTTCTACTTATTCCAATTTGTCTTGACTTGTCCCGACTTTTCCCGACTTGTCCCGATTTGTCCCGACTTTTACCTACTTGTACCGACTTGTACTGGAATGTCCAAACTTGTCCCGACTTGTCCCGGATTGTCCAAACTTGTCTCGACTTGTACCGACTTGTCTCGACTTGTCTCGACTTGTCCCGACTTGTTCCGACTTGTCCCGAATTGTCCCGACATGTTTCGACTTGTTTCGACTTGTCCTGACTTGTCACGACTTGTTCCGACTTGTCCCGACTTGTCCTGACTGGTCCCGACTTGTCCGGGCTTGTCCTGGCTTGTTTCGACTTGTCCCGACTTGTCCCGGAATGTCCAAATTTGTACCGACTTGTCCCGAATTGTCCCGACTTGTTTCGACTTGTTTCGACTTGTCCTGACTTGTCACGACTTGTTCCGACTTGTCCCGACTTGTCCTGACTGGTCCCGACTTGTCCGGGCTTGTCCTGGCTTGTTTCGACTTGTCCCGACTTGTCCCGACTTGTCCCGACTTGTCCCGGAGTGTCCAAATTTGTAACGACTTGTCCCGACTTGTACCGACTTGTCCTGACTGGTCCCGGATTGTCCAAACTTGTCCCGACTTGTATCGACTTGTCCCGACTTGTCTCGACTTGTCCCGACTTGTCCCGACTTGTCCCGACTTGTCCCGACTTGTCCCGACTTGTCCCGACTTGTCCCGAATTGTCCCGGATTGTCCAAAATTTTCCCGACTTGTATCGACTTGTCTCGACTTGTCCCGACTTGTCCCGACTTGTCCCGACTCGTCCAGACTTGTCCCGACTTGTCCTGACTTGTCCCGACTTGTTTCTACTTATTCCAAATTGTCTTGACTTGTCCAGAATTGTCCCGAATAGTCCCGGAATGTCCAAATTTGTACCGACTTGTCCCGACTTGTACCGACTTGTCCCGACTTGTCCCGGATTGTCCAAACTTGTCTCGACCAGTCCCGACATGTCCCGGATTGTCCATACTTGTTCCGACTTGAACCGACTTGTCCTGACTGGTCCCGGATTGTCCAAACTTGTCCCGACTTGTATCGACTTGTCCCGACTTGTCCAGACTTGTCCCGACTTGTCCCGACTTGTCCCGACTTGTACCGACTTGTCCCGACTTGTCCCGACTTGTCCCGAATTGTCCAAACTTGTCCCGACTTGTACCGACTTGTCGTGACTTGTCCCGACTTGTACCGACTTGTCCCGACTTGTCCCGACTTGTCCCGACTTGTCCCGACTTGTCCCGACTTGTACCAACTTGTCCCGACTTGTCCCGACTTTTCCTGGATTGTCCAAATTTGTCCCGACTTGTCCCGACTTGTCCCGACTTGTCTTGACTTGTACCGACTTGTACCGACTTGTACCGACTTGTACCAACTTTTCCCGATTTGTCCCGACTTGTTTCGACTTGTCCCGTCTTGTTTCGACTTGTCCCGTCTTGTCTCTTCTTGTCCCGGATTGTCCAAACATGTACCGACTTGTCCCGACTTGTACCGACTTGTCCCGACTTGTTTCGACTTGTCCCGACTTGTCTCGACTTGTTTCGACTTGTCCCGACTTGTCCCGACTTGCCCCGAATTGTCCAAACTTGTTTCGACTTGTCCAGACTTGTCCCGACTTGCCCCGAATTGTCCAAACTTGTCCCGACTTGTCCCGACTTGCCCGACTTGTCCCGACTTGTCCCGACTTGTCCTGACTTATCCCGACTTGTCCCGACTTGTTCTTACTTGTCACGTCTTGTCCCGACTTGTCCTGACTTGTACCGACTCGTCCTGACTTGTCACGATTTTTCCCGACTTTTCCCGACTTGTTTCGACTTGTCCCGACTTGTCGTCCCGGATTGTCCAAACTTATACCGACTTGTCCCGACTTGTACCGACTTGTCCCGACTTGTTTCGACATGTTTCGACTTGTCCCGACTTGTCCCGACTTGCCTCGAATTGTCCAAACTTGTTTCGACTTGTTTCGACTTGTCCCGACTTGTCCCGACTTGCCCCGAATTGACCAAACTTGTCCCGACTTGTCCCGACTTGTCCCGACTTGTCCCGACTTGTCCCGACTTGTCCCGACTTGTCCCGACTTGTCCTGACTTGTCCCGACTTGTATCGACTTGTCCTGACTTGTCACGACTTGTACCGACTTGTCCCGACTTGTCCAGACTTGTCCCGACTTGTCCTGACTTGTCCCGACTTGTCCCGACTCGTCTCGACTTGTTCTGACTTGTCACGTCTTGTCCCGACTTGTCCCGACTTGTCCAGACTTGTCCCGACTTGTCCCGACTTGTTCTGAATTGTTCTAACTTGTAACGTCATGTCTCGACTTGTCCTGACTTGTTCCGACTTGGCCCGACTTGTACCGACTTGTCCCGACTTGTCCCGACTTGTCCCGACTTGTCCCGACTTGTCCCGACTTGTCCCGACTTGTCCCGACTTGTCCTGACTTGTCCCGACTTGTCCAGACTTGTCCCGACTTGTCCTGACTTGTCCCGACTCGTCCCGACTTGTCCCGACTTGTCCCGACTTGTCCCGACTTGTCCAGACTTGTCCCGACTTGTCCTGACTTGTCCCGACTTGTACCGACTTGTCCCGACTTGTCCCGACTTGTCCAGACTTGTCCCGACTTGTCCTGACTTGCCCCGACTTGTCCCGACTCGTCTCGACTTGTTCTGACTTGTCACGTCTTGTTCCGACTTGTCCCGACTTGTCCAGACTTGTCCCGACTTGTACCGACTTGTCCCGACTTGTCCCGACTTGTCCAGACTTGTCCCGACTTGTCCTGACTTGTCCCGACTTGTCCCGACTCGTCTCGACTTGTTCTGACTTGTCACGTCTTGTTCCGACTTGTCCCGACTTGTCCAGACTTGTCCCGACTTGTCCCGACTTGTTCTGACTTGTTCTAACTTGGAACGTCATGTCTCGACTTGTCCTGACTTGTTCCGACTTGGCCCGACTTGTCCCGACTTGTCCCCACTTGTTCCGACTTGTCCCGAATTGTCCCGACTTGTCCTGACCTGTCCCGACTTTTACCGACTTGTCCCATTTTGTCCCGACTTGTCCCGACTTGTCCCGACCTGTCCCGACTTTTACCGACTTGTCCCGACTTGTCACGACTTATCCTAACTTGCTCCGACTTGTCCATACTTGTCCCGACTTGTCCCGACTTGTTCTGACTTGTTCTAACTTGTAACGTCTTGTCTTGACTTGTCCTGACTTGTTCCGACTTGGCCCGACTTGTACCGACTTGTCCCGACTTGTCCCGACTTGTCCCGACTTGTCCCGACTTGTCATGATATGTCTAGACTTGTCCCGACTTGTCCTGACTTGTCCCGACTTGTCCCGACTAATCTAGACTTTTTCTGACTTGTCACGTCTTGTCCCGACTTGTCCCGACTTGTCCAGACTTGTCCCGACTTGTACCGACTTGTCGTGACTTGTCCCGACTTGTACCGACTTGTCCCGACTGGTACTGACTTTTCCCGACTTGTCCCGGTTTGTCCAAACTTGTCCCGACTTGTTCCGACTTGTCCTGACTTGTCCCGACTTGTTTCGACTTGTCCCGACTTGTCTCAACTTGTCCCGACTTGTCCTGACTTGTCACGACTCGTACCGACTTGTCCCGACTTGTTTCAACTTGTTTCGACTTGTCCCGACTTGTCCCGACTTGCCCCGAATTGTACCAACTTGTCCCGACTTGTCCCGACTTGTCCCGACTTTTCCTGGATTGTCCAAATTTGTCCCGACTTGTCCCGACTTGTCTTGACATGTACCGACTTGTACCGACTTGTACCGACTTGTACCAACTTTTCCCGATTTGTCCCGACTTGTCCAGACTTGTCCCGACTTGTCCTGACTTGCCCCGACTTGTCCCGACTCGTCTCGACTCGTTCTGACTTGTCACGTCTTGTTTCGACTTGTCCAGACTTGTCCCGACTTGTACCGACTTGTCCCGACTTGTCCCGACTTGTCCAGACTTGTCCCGACTTGTCCTGACTTGCCCCGACTTGTCCCGACTCGTCTCGACTTGTTCTGACTTGTCACGTCTTGTTCCGACTTGTCCCGACTTGTCCAGACTTGTCCCGACTTGTACCGACTTGTCCCGACTTGTCCCGACTTGTCCAGACTTGTCCCGACTTGTCCTGGCTTGTCCCGACTTGTCCCGACTCGTCTCGACTTGTTCTGACTTGTCACGTCTTGTTCCGACTTGTCCCGACTTGTCCAGACTTGTCCCGACTTGTCCCGACTTGTTCTGACTTGTTCTAACTTGGAACGTCATGTCTCGACTTGTCCTGACTTGTTCCGACTTGGCCCGACTTGTCCCGACTTGTCCCCACTTGTTCCGACTTGTCCCGAATTGTCCCGACTTGTCCTGACCTGTCCCGACTTTTACCGACTTGTCCCATTTTGTCCCGACTTGTCCCGACTTGTCCCGACCTGTCCCGACTTTTACCGACTTGTCCCGACTTGTCACGACTTATCCTAACTTGCTCCGACTTGTCCATACTTGTCCCGACTTGTCCCGACTTGTTCTGACTTGTTCTAACTTGTAACGTCTTGTCTTGACTTGTCCTGACTTGTCCCGACTTGTCCTGACTTGTCCCGACTTGTCCCGACTAATCTAGACTTTTTCTGACTTGTCACGTCTTGTCCCGACTTGTCCCGACTTGTCCAGACTTGTCCCGACTTGTACCGACTTGTCGTGACTTGTCCCGACTTGTACCGACTTGTCCCGACTGGTACTGACTTTTCCCGACTTGTCCCGGATTGTCCAAACTTGTCCCGACTTGTTCCGACTTGTCCTGACTTGTCCCGACTTGTTTCGACTTGTCCCGACTTGTCTCAACTTGTCCCGACTTGTCCTGACTTGTCACGACTCGTACCGACTTGTCCCGACTTGTTTCAACTTGTTTCGACTTGTCCCGACTTGTCCCGACTTGCCCCGAATTGTACCAACTTGTCCCGACTTGTCCCGACTTGTCCCGACTTGTCCCGACTTTTCCTGGATTGTCCAAATTTGTCCCGACTTGTCCCGACTTGTCTTGACATGTACCGACTTGTACCGACTTGTACCGACTTGTACCAACTTTTCCCGATTTGTCCCGACTTGTTTCGACTTGTCCCGTCTTGTTTCGACTTGTCCCGTCTTGTCTCTTCTTGTCCCGGATTGTCCAAACATGTCCCGACTTGTCCCGACTTGTCCCCACTTGTCCCGACATGTCCCGACTTGTTCTGACTTGTCCCGGATTGTCCAACTATGTCCCGACTTGTTCCTACTTGTCCCGAATTGACCCGACTTGTACCGACTTGTCCCGACTTGTCCCGGATTGTCCAAACTTGTCCCGACTTGTACCGACTTGTCCCGACTTGTCCCGACTTGTCCCGACTAGTCCCGAATTGTCCCGACTTGTCCCGACTTGTCTTGACTTGTCCCCACTTGTCCCGACTTGTCCCAACTTGTCCTGACTTGTCACATTTGTTATGGTTCATAATTTATGTTGGATTGACAAAAAATCTGAAAGCTCATTCCCGACCCGACCCGACCCGACCTAATTGCGAATAGAGTCCAAGACGATAAGATGAATATTAGTGCCATAACATTGACTCGATTTGACCTTGTGAAGTGAATTTTTATTTCAGAAAAAAAAAATTAAATTTCTTGCCGTTATGAAAAATTTTGGTGAGATGATTCGATACCAAAATATTCATAAATGGACTAACTTCAATATTTTCTTTGCGAAAAAAGGAATTTTCCAAGATTTTTTTTTCAAAAATTTTTTATTTTAAATTGTGTTTAATGAGATACTTTTTTGTTTCTTCCTGAATAGAAATTGGATTGTGAAAGTTGTTTCAGTTCACAATTCTGATAAAATTAAAAAAAATCTGAAAAAAAAATATCATTTGAAATTTTTTGATAATTGAATTTTTGCTGAAATATTCGAAACAAATATTAAAATCTTTTGTTTTTTTTTGTAATTTTGATTTTTTTTTCACAAACTACTTCAAAGAAGTCCAAATAAAATTCCAAGAAGACAGGATGGATGAAGAAGTCTAGGTGGAAATTCCATGTAAAATGTCCAAATGAAATCAGGATAAAATGTCTGGGTAAGGAGCCCAGGTGAAAAGTCCAGAATTATTTGAAATTCAAAATGATTCTATTAAAAAATATATTTACAATAATATTTTCCTCGACCCGACCCAAAAGTCCCGACTTGTTCCGACTTGTCTTGTCCCGACTTTTCCCGACTTGTCGTGACTTGTCGTGACTTGTCCCGACTTTTCCCGACTTGTCCCGACTTGTACCGACTTGTCCCGACTTGTATCGACTTGTCCCGACCTGTCCCGACTTTTCCTGACTTGTCCCGACTTGTCCCGATTTGTACCGACTTGTCCCGACTTGTCCCGACTTGTCCCGACATGTCCTGACTTGTCTCGACTTGTACCGACTTGTCCCGACTTGTCCCGAATTGTCCAAACTTGTCCCGAGTTGTACCGACTTGTCCAGACTTGTCCTGAATTGTCCCGACTTGTTCCGACTTGTCCCGACTTGTCTTGACTTGTACCGACTTGTCCCAACTTGTCCTGACTTGTCACATCTGTTATGGTTCATAATATATGTTGGATTGACAAATAATCTGAAAGCTCATTCCCGACCCGACCCGACCCGACCTAATTGCGAATAGAGTCCAAGACGATAAGATGAATATTAGTGCCATAACATTGACTCGATTTGACCTTGTGAAGTGAATTTTTTTTTTCAGAAAAAAAAAATTAAATTTCTTGCCGTTATGAAAAATTTTGGAGAGATGATTTGATACCAAAATATTCAGAAATGGACTGACTTCAATATTTTCTTTGTGGAAAAAGAAATTTTCCAAGATTTTTTTTTTTCAAAAACTTTTTATTTCAAATTCTGTGTTTATTGAATTACTTTTTTGTTTCTTCCTGAATGGAAATTGGATTTTGAAAGTTGTTTCAGTTCACAATTTTGATAAAATTAAAAAAAATCTGAAATAAAAATATTTTTTGAAATTTTTTGATTATTGAATTTTTGCTGAAATATTCGAAACAAATATTAAAATCTTTTGTTTTTTTTTGTAATTTTGATTTTTTTTCACAAACTACTTCAAAGAAGTCCAAATAAAATTCCAAAAAGAAAGTCTGGGTGAAGAAGTCCAAGTGGAAATTCCGTCTTGTCCCGGCTTGTCCCGAAATATCCAAACTTGTCCTGACTTGTCCTGACTTGTCCTGACTTGTCCCGACTTGTCCCGTCTTGTCCAGAGTTGTCCCGACTTGTCCCGACTTGTCCAGAGTTGTCCCGACTTGTCCTGACTTGTCCTGACTTGTCACGTCATGTCCCGACTTGTCCTGACTTGTTCCGACTTGTCCCGACTTGTCCCGACTTGTCCCGACTTGTCCCGACTTGTCCCCACTTGTCGCGACTTGTCCCGTCTTTTCCCGACTTGTCCCGACTTTTACCGACTTGTACCGACTTGTACCGGATTGTCCAAACTTGTCTCGACTTTTACCGACTTGTCTCGACTTGTCCCGACTTGTTCCGACTTGTCCCGACTTGTTTCGACTTGTCCTGTCTTGTCCTGACTTGTCACGACTTGTTCTGACTTGTTCCGACTTGTCCTGACTGGTCCCGACTTGTCCGGGATTGTCCCGGCTTGTTTCCACTTGTCCGGACTTGTCCCGGAATGTCCAAACTTGTCCCGACTTGTCCCGACTTGTACCGTCTTGTCCCGACTTGTCCCGGATTGTCCAAACTTGTCTCGATTTGTCCCGACATGTCCCGGATTGTCCATAACTGTCCTGACTTGTCCCGACTTGTCTCGTCTTGTACCGACTTGTCCCGACTTGTCCCGACTTGTCCCGACTTGTTCCGACTTGTCCCGACTTGTACCGAATTGTCCCGACTGGTCCCGGATTGTCCAAATTTGTCCCGACTTGTATCGACTTGTCCCGACTTGTCCCGATTTGTCCCGACTCGTACCGACTTGTCCCGACTTGTCCCGACTTGTCCCGACTTGTCCCGACTTGTCCCAGATTGTCCAAACTTGTCCCGACTTGTATCGACTTGTCTCGACTTGTCCCGACTTGTCCCGACTTATCCCGACTTGTCCCGACTTGTCCTGACTTGTCCCGAATTGTTTCTACTTATTCCAAATTGTCTTGACTTGTCCCGACTTTTCCCGACTTGTCCCGATTTGTCCCGACTTTTACCTACTTGTACCGACTTGTACTGGAATGTCCAAACTTGTCCCGACTTGTCCCGGATTGTCCAAACTTGTCTCGACTTGTACCGACTTGTCTCGACTTGTCTCGACTTGTCTCGACTTGTCCCGACTTGTTCCGACTTGTCCCGAATTGTCCCGACTTGTTTCGACTTGTTTCGACTTGTCCTGACTTGTCACGACTTGTTCCGACTTGTCCCGACTTGTCCTGACTGGTCCCGACTTGTCCGGGCTTGTCCTGGCTTGTTTCGACTTGTCCCGACTTGTCCCGACTTGTCCCGACTTGTCCCAGAATGTCCAAATTTGTACCGACTTGTCCCGACTTGTACCGACTTGTCCCGACTTGTCCCGGATTGTCCAAAATTGTCTCGACCAGTCCCGACATGTCCCGGATTGTCCATACTTGTTCCGACTTGTACCGACTTGTCCTGACTGGTCCCGGATTGTCCAAACTTGTCCCGACTTGTATCGACTTGTCCCGACTTGTCCCGACTTGTCCCGACTTGTCCCGACTTGTCCCGGATTGTCCAAAATTTTCCCGACTTGTATCGACTTGTCTCGACTTGTCCCGACTTGTCCCGACTTGTCCCGACTCGTCCAGACTTGTCCCGACTTGTCCCGACTTGTCCTGACTTGTCCCGACTTGTTTCTACTTATTCCAAATTGTCTTGACTTGTCCAGAATTGTCCCGAATAGTCCCGGAATGTCCAAATTTGTACCGACTTGTCCCGACTTGTACCAACTTGTCCCGACTTGTCCCGGATTGTCCAAACTTGTCTCGACCAGTCCCGACATGTCCCGGATTGTCCATACTTGTTCCGACTTGTACCGACTTGTCCTGACTGGTCCCGGATTGTCCAAACTTGTCCCGACTTGTCCCGACTTGTCCCGACTTGTCCCGACTTGTCCCGACTTGTACCGACTTGTCCCGACTTGTCCCGACTTGTCCCGACTTGTCCCGAATTGTCCAAACTTGTCCCGACTTGTACCGACTTGTCGTGACTTGTCCCGACTTGTCGTGACTTGTCCCGACTTGTACCGACTTGTCCCGAATTGTTTCGACTTGTCCCGACTTGTACCGACTTGTCCCGACTTGTACCGACTTGTCCCGACTTGTCCCGGATTGTCCAAACTTGTCTCGACCAGTCCCGACATGTCCCGGATTGTCCATACTTGTTCCGACTTGTACCGACTTGTCCTGACTGGTCCCGGATTGTCCAAACTTGTCCCGACTTGTATCGACTTGTCCCGACTTGTCCCGACTTGTCCCGACTTGTCCCGACTTGTCCCGACTTGTCCCGACTTGTCCCGAATTGTCCAAATTTGTCCTGACTTGTACCGACTTGTCGTGACTTGTCCCGACTTGTACCGACTTGTCCCGACTTGTCCCGACTTGTACTGACTTTTCCCGACTTGTCCCGGATTGTCCAAACTTGTCTCGACTTGTTCCGACTTGTCCTGACTTGTCCCGACTTGTTTCGACTTGTCCCGACTTGTCTCGACTTGTCCCGACTTGTCCTGACTTGTCCCGACTTGTATCGACTTGTCCTGACTTGTCACGACTTGTGCCGACTTGTCCCGACTTGTCCCAACTTGTCCCGACTTGTCCCGACTTGTCCAGATTTGTCCTGACTTGTCCTGACTTGTCCCGACTTGTCCCGACTCGTCTCTACTTGTTCTGACTTGTCACGTCTTGTTCCGACTTGTCCCGACTTGTCCCGACTTGTCCCGACTTGTCCCGACTTGTTCCGACTTGTCCCGACTTGTTTCGACTTGTCCTGTCTTGTCCTGACTTGTCACGACTTGTTCTGACTTGTTCCGACTTGTCCTGACTGGTCCCGACTTGTCCGGGATTGTCCCGGCTTGTTTCCACTTGTCCGGACTTGTCCCGGAATGTCCAAACTTGTCCCGACTTGTCCCGACTTGTACCGTCTTGTCCCGACTTGTCCCGGATTGTCCAAACTTGTCTCGATTTGTCCCGACATGTCCCGGATTGTCCATAACTGTCCTGACTTGTCCCGACTTGTCTCGTCTTGTACCGACTTGTCCCGACTTGTCCCGACTTGTCCCGACTTGTTCCGACTTGTCCCGACTTGTACCGAATTGTCCCGACTGGTCCCGGATTGTCCAAACTTGTCCCGACTTGTATCGACTTGTCCCGACTTGTCCCGATTTGTCCCGACTCGTACCGACTTGTCCCGACTTGTCCCGACTTGTCCCGACTTGTCCCAGATTGTCCAAACTTGTCCCGACTTGTATCGACTTGTCTCGACTTGTCCCGACTTGTCCCGACTTATCCCGACTTGTCCCGACTTGTCCTGACTTGTCCCGAATTGTTTCTACTTATTCCAAATTGTCTTGACTTGTCCCGACTTTTCCCGACTTGTCCCGATTTGTCCCGACTTTTACCTACTTGTACCGACTTGTACTGGAATGTCCAAACTTGTCCCGACTTGTCCCGGATTGTCCAAACTTGTCTCGACTTGTACCGACTTGTCTCGACTTGTCTCGACTTGTCTCGACTTGTCCCGACTTGTTCCGACTTGTCCCGAATTGTCCCGACTTGTTTCGACTTGTTTCGACTTGTCCTGACTTGTCACGACTTGTTCCGACTTGTCCCGACTTGTCCTGACTGGTCCCGACTTGTCCGGGCTTGTCCTGGCTTGTTTCGACTTGTCCCGACTTGTCCCGACTTGTCCCGACTTGTCCCAGAATGTCCAAATTTGTACCGACTTGTCCCGACTTGTACCGACTTGTCCCGACTTGTCCCGGATTGTCCAAAATTGTCTCTACCAGTCCCGACATGTCCCGGATTGTCCATACTTGTTCCGACTTGTACCGACTTGTCCTGACTGGTCCCGGATTGTCCAAACTTGTCCCGACTTGTATCGACTTGTCCCGACTTGTCCCGACTTGTCCCGACTTGTCCCGACTTGTCCCGACTTGTCCCGGATTGTCCAAAATTTTCCCGACTTGTATCGACTTGTCTCGACTTGTCCCGACTTGTCCCGACTTGTCCCGACTCGTCCAGACTTGTCCCGACTTGTCCCGACTTGTCCTGACTTGTCCCGACTTGTTTCTACTTATTCCAAATTGTCTTGACTTGTCCAGAATTGTCCCGAATAGTCCCGGAATGTCCAAATTTGTACCGACTTGTCCCGACTTGTACCAACTTGTCCCGACTTGTCCCGGATTGTCCAAACTTGTCTCGACCAGTCCCGACATGTCCCGGATTGTCCATACTTGTTCCGACTTGTACCGACTTGTCCTGACTGGTCCCGGATTGTCCAAACTTGTCCCGACTTGTCCCGACTTGTCCCGACTTGTCCCGACTTGTCCCGACTTGTACCGACTTGTCCCGACTTGTCCCGACTTGTCCCGACTTGTCCCGAATTGTCCAAACTTGTCCCGACTTGTACCGACTTGTCGTGACTTGTCCCGACTTGTACCGACTTGTCCCGAATTGTTTCGACTTGTCCCGACTTGTACCGACTTGTCCCGACTTGTACCGACTTGTCCCGACTTGTCCCGGATTGTCCAAACTTGTCTCGACCAGTCCCGACATGTCCCGGATTGTCCATACTTGTTCCGACTTGTACCGACTTGTCCTGACTGGTCCCGGATTGTCCAAACTTGTCCCGACTTGTATCGACTTGTCCCGACTTGTCCCGACTTGTCCCGACTTGTCCCGACTTGTCCCGACTTGTCCCGACTTGTCCCGACTTGTCCTGAATTGTCCAAATTTGTCCCGACTTGTACCGACTTGTCGTGACTTGTCCCGACTTGTACCGACTTGTCCCGACTTGTCCCGACTTGTACTGACTTTTCCCGACTTGTCCCGGATTGTCCAAACTTGTCTCGACTTGTTCCGACTTGTCCTGACTTGTCCCGACTTGTTTCGACTTGTCCCGACTTGTCTCGACTTGTCCCGACTTGTCCTGACTTGTCCCGACTTGTATCGACTTGTCCTGACTTGTCACGACTTGTGCCGACTTGTCCCGACTTGTCCCAACTTGTCCCGACTTGTCCCGACTTGTCCAGACTTGTCCTGACTTGTCCTGACTTGTCCCGACTTGTCCCGACTCGTCTCTACTTGTTCTGACTTGTCACGTCTTGTTCCGACTTGTCCCGATTTGTCCAGACTTGTCCCGACTTGTCCCGACTTGTTCTGACTTGTTCTAACTTGTAACGTCATGTCTCGACTTGTCCTGACTTGTTCCGACTTGGCCCGACTTGTCCCGACTTGTCCCCACTTGTTCCGACTTGTCCCGACTTGTCCCGACTTGTCCTGACTTGTCCCGACTTGTATCGACTTGTCCTGACTTGTCACGACTTGTACCGACTTGTCCCGACTTGTCCCAACTTGTCCCGACTTGTCCAGACTTGTGCTGACTTGTCCCGACTTGTCCAGACTTGTCCCGACTTGTCCTGACTTGTCCCGACTTGTCCCGACTTGTCTCGACTTGTTCTGACTTGTCACGTCTTGTCCCGACTTGTCCAGACTTGTCCCGACTTGTCCCGACTTGTTCTGACTAGTTCTAATTTGTAACGTCATGTCTCGACTTGTCCTGACTTGTTCCGACTTTTCCCGACTTGTACCGACTTGTCCCGACTTGTCCCGACTTGTCCCGACTTGTCCCGACTTGTCCCGACTTGTCCCGACTTGTCCCGACTTGTCCAGACTTGTCCCGACTTGTCCTGACTTGTCCCGACTTGTCCCGACTTGTCCCGACTCGTCTAGATTTTTTCTGACTTGTCACGTCTTGTCCCGACTTGTTCTGACTTGTCCCGACTTGTCCAGACTTGTCCCGACTTGTGCCGACTTGTCCCGACTTGTCCCGACTTGTCCAGACTTGTTCCGACTTGTCCTGACTTGTCCCGACTTGTCCCGACTCGTCTCGACTTGTTCTGACTTGTCACGTCTTGTTCCGACTTGTCCCGATTTGTCCAGACTTGTCCCGACTTGTCCCGACTTGTTCTGACTTGTTCTAACTTGTAACGTCATGTCTCGACTTGTCCTGACTTGTTCCGACTTGGCCCGACTTGTCCCGACTTGTCCCCACTTGTTCCGACTTGTCCCGACTTGTCCCGACTTGTCCTGACTTGTCCCGACTTGTATCGACTTGTCCTGACTTGTCACGACTTGTACCGACTTGTCCCGACTTGTCCCAACTTGTCCCGACTTGTCCAGACTTGTGCTGACTTGTCCCGACTTGTCCAGACTTGTCCCGACTTGTCCTGACTTGTCCCGACTTGTCCCGACTTGTCTCGACTTGTTCTGACTTGTCACGTCTTGTCCCGACTTGTCCCGACTTGTCCAGACTTGTCCCGACTTGTCCTGACTTGTTCTGACTAGTTCTAATTTGTAACGTCATGTCTCGACTTGTCCTGACTTGTTCCGACTCTGCCCGACTTGTACCGACTTGTCCCGACTTGTCCCGACTTGTCCCGACTTGTCCCGACTTGTCCCGACTTGTCCCGACTTGTCCCGACTTGTCCAGACTTGTCCCGACTTGTCCTGACTTGTCCCGACTTGTCCCGACTTGTCCCGACTCGTCTAGATTTTTTCTGACTTGTCACGTCTTGTCCCGACTTGTCCTGACTTGTCCCGACTTGTCCAGACTTGTCCCGACTTGTGCCGACTTGTCCCGACTTGTCCCGACTTGTCCAGACTTGTTCCGACTTGTCCTGACTTGTCCCGACTTGTCCCGACTCGTCTCGACTTGTTCTGACTTGTCACGTCTTGTTCCGACTTGTCCCGGCTTGTCCAGACTTGTCCCGACTTGTTCTGACTTGTTCTAACTTGTAACGTCATGTCTCGACTTGTTCCGACTTGGCCCGACTTGTCCCGACTTGTCCCCACTTGTTCCGACTTGTCCCGAATTGTCCCGACTTGTCCTGACCTGTCCCGACTTTTACCGACTTGTCCCATTTTGTCCCAACTTGTCCCGACTTGTCCCGACCTGTCCCGACTTTTCCCGACTTGTCCCGACTTGTCCTAACTTGCCCCGACTTGTCCATACTTGTCCCGACTTGTCCCGAATTGTTCTGACTTGTTTTAACTAGAAACGTCATGTCTCGACTTGTTCTGACTTGTTCTGACTTGTTCCGTCTTGTACCGACTTGTCCCGACTTGTCCCGACTTGTCCCGACTTGTCCCGACTTGTCCCGACTTGTCCAGACTTGTCCCGACTTGTCCTGACTTGTCCCGACTTGTCCCGACTCGTCTAGACTTTTTCTGACTTGTCACGTCTTGTCCCGACTTGTCCCGACTTGTCCAGACTTGTCCCGACTTGTACCGACTTGTCCCGACTTGTCCCGACTTGTCCAGACTTGTCCTGACTTGTCCTGACTTGTCCCGACTTGTCCCGACTCGTCTCGACTTGTTCTGACTTGTCACGTCTTGTTCCGACTTGTCCCGACTTGTCCAGACTTGTCCCGACTTGTCCCGACTTGTTCTGACTTGTTCTAACTTGTAACGTCATGTCTCGACTTGTCCTGACTTGTTCCGACTTGGCCCGAATTGTCCCGACTTGTCCCCACTTGTTCCGACTTGTCCCGAATTGTCCCGACTTTTCCTGACCTGTCCCGACTTTTACCGACTTGTCCCATTTTGTCCCGACTTGTCCCGACCTGTCCCGACTTTTCCCGACTTGTCCCGACTTGTCCTAACTTACTCCGACTTGTCCATACTTGTCCCGACTTGTCCCGACTTGTTCTGACTTCTTCTAACTTGTAACGTCATGTCTCGACTTGTCCTGACTTGTTCCGACTTGGCCCGACTTGTACCGACTTGTCCCGACTTGTCCCGACTTGTCCAGACTTGTCCCGACTTGTCCTGACTTGTCCCGACTTGTCCCGACTCGTCTAGACTTTTTCTGACTTGTCACGTCTTGTCCCGACTTGTCCCGACTTGTCCAGACTTGTCCCGACTTGTCCTGACTTGTCCCGACTTGTCCCGACTTGTCCCGAATTGTACCGACTTGTCGTGACTTGTCCCGACTTGTACCGACTTGTCCCGACTTGTCCCGACTTGTACTGACTTGTCCCGACTTGTACCGACTTGTCGTGACTTGTCCCGACTTGTACCGACTTGTCCCGACTTGTCCCGACTTGTCCCGACTTGTACTGACTTTTCCCGACTTGTCCCGGATTGTCCAAACTTGTCCCGACTTGTTCCGACTTGTCCTGACTTGTCCCGACTTGTACCGACTTGTCGTGACTTGTCCCGACTTGTACCGACTTGTCCCGACTTGTCCCGACTTGTACTGACTTTTCCCGACTTGTCCCGGATTGTCCAAACTTGTCCCGACTTGTTCCGACTTGTCCTGACTTGTCCCGACTTGTTTCGACTTGTCCCGACTTGTCTCGACTTGTCCCGACTTGTCCTGACTTGTCCCGACTTGTATCGACTTGTCCTGACTTGTCACGACTTGTACCGACTTGTCCCGACTTGTTTCAACTTGTTTCGACTTGTCCCGACTTGTCCCGACTTAAACCGAATTGTCCAAACTTGTCCCGACTTGTACCGACTTGTCGTGACTTGTTCCGACTTGTCCATACTTGTCCCGACTTGTCCCGACTTGTACTGAATTTTCCCGACTTGTCCCGGATTGTCCAAACTTGTCCCGACTTGTTCCGACTTGTCCTGACTTGTCCCGAATTGTTTCGACTTGTCTTGACTTGTCTCGACTTGTCCCGACTTGTCCTGACTTGTCCCGACTTGCATCGACTTGTCCTGACTTGTCACGACTTGTACCGACTTGTCCAACTTGTCCAAACTTGTCCCGACTTGTCCAGACTTGTCCTGACTTGTCCCGACTTGTCCAGACTTGTCCCGACCTGTCCTGACTTGTCTTGACTTGCCCCGACTCGTCTCGACTTGTTCTGACTTGTCACGTCTTGTCCCGACTTGTTCCGACTTGTCCAGACTTGTCCCGACTTGTCCCGACTTGTTCTGACTTGTTCTAACTTGTAACGTCATGTCTCGACTTGTCCTGACTTGTTCCGACTTGGCCCGACTTGTACCGACTTGTCCCGACTTGTCCCGACTTGTCCCGACTTGTTCTGACTTGTTCTAACTTGTAACGTCATCTCTCGACTTGTCCTGACTTGTTCCGACTTGGCCCGACTTGTCCCGACTTGTCCCGCCTTGTCCCGACTCGTCCCGACTTGTCCAGACTTGTCCTGACTTGTCCCGACTTGTCCCGACTTGTCCCGACCAGTCCCGACTTTTCCCGACTTGTCCCGACTTGTCCCGACTTGTCCTAACTTGCCCCGACTTGTCCATACTTGTCCCGACTTGTCCCGACTTGTTCTGACTTGTTCTAACTTGTAACGTCATGTCTCGACTTGTCCTGACTTGTTCCGACTTGGCCCGACTTGTACCGACTTTTCCTGGATTGTCCAAATTTGTCCCGACTTGTCCCGACTTGTCCTGACTTGTTCCGACTTGGCCCGACTTGTACCGACTTTTCCTGGATTGTCCAAATTTGTCCCGACTTGTCCCGACTTGTTCTGACTTGTTCTAACTTGTAACGTCATGTCTCGACTTGTCCTGACTTGTTCCGACTTGGCCCGACTTGTACCGACTTGTCCCGACTTGTCCCGACTTGTCCCGACTTGTTCTGACTTGTTCTAACTTGTAACGTCATCTCTCGACTTGTCCTGACTTGTTCCGACTTGGCCCGACTTGTCCCGACTTGTCCCGACTTGTCCCGACTCGTCCCGACTTGTCCAGACTTGTCCTGACTTGTCCCGACTTGTCCCGACTTGTCCCGACCAGTCCCGACTTTTCCCGATTTGTCCCGACTTGTCCCGACTTGTCCTAACTTGCCCCGACTTGTCCATACTTGTCCCGACTTGTCCCGACTTGTTCTGACTTGTTCTAACTTGTAACGTCATGTCTCGACTTGTCCTGACTTGTTCCGACTTGTCCCGACTCGTCCCGACTTGTCCAGACTTGTCCTGACTTGTCCCGACTTGTCCCGACTTGTCCCGACCAGTCCCGACTTTTCCCGATTTGTCCCGACTTGTCCAGACTTGTCCTGACTTGTCCCGACTTGTCCCGACTTGTCCCGACCAGTCCCGACTTTTCCCGATTTGTCCCGACTTGTCCCGACTTGTCCTAACTTGCCCCGACTTGTCCATACTTGTCCCGACTTGTCCCGACTTGTTCTGACTTGTTCTAACTTGTAACGTCATGTCTCGACTTGTCCTGACTTGTTCCGACTTGTCCCGACTCGTCCCGACTTGTCCAGACTTGTCCTAACTTGCCCCGACTTGTCCATACTTGTCCCGACTTGTCCCGACTTGTTCTGACTTGTTCTAACTTGTAACGTCATGTCTCGACTTGTCCCGACTTGTCCCGACTTGTCCCGACTCGTCCCGACTTGTCCAGACTTGTCCTGACTTGTCCCGACTTGTCCCGACTTGTCCCGACCAGTCCCGACTTTTCCCGATTTGTCCCGACTTGTCCCGACTTGTCCTAACTTGCCCCGACTTGTCCATACTTGTCCCGACTTGTCCCGACTTGTCCCGACTTGTCCCGACTCGTCCCGACTTGTACCGACTTGTCCCGACTTGTCCCGACTTGTCCCGACTTGTCCCGACTTGTCCTGACTTGTTCCGACTTGTACCAACTTGTCCCGGCTTGTACCGACCTGTCACGACTTGTACCAACTTGTCCCGACTTGTCCCGACTTGTCCCGACTTTTCCTGGATTGTCCAAATTTGTCCCGACTTGTCCCGACTTGTCATGACTTGTACCGACTTGTACCGACTTGTACCAACTTTTCCCGATTATTCCCGACTTGTTTCGACTTGTCCCGTCTTGTTTCGACTTGTCCCGACGTGTCCAGACTTGTCCCGACTTGTCCCCACTTGTTCTGACTTGTTCTAACTTGTAACGTCATGTCTCGACTTGTCCTGACTTGTTCCGACTTGGCCCGACTTGTACCGACTTGTCCCGACTTGTTCAGACTTGTCCCGACTTGTCCTGACTTGTCCCGACTCGTCTAGACTTTTTCTGACTTGTCACGTCTTGTTCCCGACTTATCCCGACTTGTCCCGACTTGTCCCGAATTGTCCCGACTTGTCCAGACTTGTCTCGACTTGTCCTGACTTGTCCCGACTCGTCTCGACTCGTCTCGACTTGTTTTGTCTTGTCACGTCTTGTCCCGACTTGTCCCGACTTGTCCAGACTTGTCCCGACTTGTCCCGACTTGTTCTGACTTGTTCTAACTTGTAACGTCATGTCTCGACTTGTCCTGACTTGTTCCGACTTGGCTCGACTTGTACCGACTTGTACCGACTTGTACCAACTTTTCCCGATTTGTCCCGACTTGTTTCGACTTGTCCCGTCTTGTTTCGACTTGTCCCGTCTTGTCTCTTCTTGTCCCGGATTGTCCAAACATGTACCGACTTGTCCCGACTTGTACCGACTTGTCCCGACTTGTTTCGACTTGTCCCGACTTGTCTCGACTTGTTTCGACTTGTCCCGACTTGTCCCGACTTGCCCCGAATTGTCCAAACTTGTTTCGACTTGTCCAGACTTGTCCCGACTTGCCCCGAATTGTCCAAACTTGTCCCGACTTGTCCCGACTTGTCCTGACTTATCCCGACTTGTCCCGACTTGTTCTTACTTGTCACGTCTTGTCCCGACTTGTCCTGACTTGTACCGACTCGTCCTGACTTGTCACGATTTTTCCCGACTTTTCCCGACTTGTTTCGACTTGTCCCGACTTGTCGTCCCGGATTGTCCAAACTTATACCGACTTGTCCCGACTTGTACCGACTTGTCCCGACTTGTTTCGACATGTTTCGACTTGTCCCGACTTGTCCCGACTTGCCCCGAATTGTCCAAACTTGTTTCGACTTGTTTCGACTTGTCCCGACTTGTCCCGACTTGCCCCGAATTGACCAAACTTGTCCCGACTTGTCCCGACTTGTCCCGACTTGTCCCGACTTGTCCCGACCTGTCCCGACTTTTCCCGACTTGTCCCGACTTGTCCTAACTTACTCCGACTTGTCCATACTTGTCCCGACTTGTCCCGACTTGTTCTGACTTCTTCTAACTTGTAACGTCATGTCTCGACTTGTCCTGACTTGTTCCGACTTGGCCCGACTTGTACCGACTTGTCCCGACTTGTCCCGACTTGTCCTGACTTGTCCCGACTTGTCCCGACTCGTCTAGACTTTTTCTGACTTGTCACGTCTTGTCCAGACTTGTCCCGACTTGTCCCGACTTGCCCCGAATTGACCAAACTTGTCCCGACTTGTCCCGACTTGTCCCGACTTGTCCCGACTTGTCCCGACCTGTCCCGACTTTTCTTGACTTGTCCCGACTTGTCCTAACTTACTCCGACTTGTCCATACTTGTCCCGACTTGTCCCGACTTGTTCTGACTTCTTCTAACTTGTAACGTCATGTCTCGACTTGTCCTGACTTGTTCCGACTTGGCCCGACTTGTACCGACTTGTCCCGACTTGTCCCGACTTGTCCTGACTTGTCCCGACTTGTCCCGACTCGTCTAGACTTTTTCTGACTTGTCACGTCTTGTCCCGACTTGTCCCGACTTGTCCAGACTTGTCCCGACTTGTCCTGACTTGTCCCGACTTGTCCCGACTCGTCTAGACTTTTTCTGACTTGTCACGTCTTGTCCCGACTTGTCCCGACTTGTCCAGACTTGTCCCGACTTGTACCGACTTGTCGTGACTTGTCCCGACTTGTACCGACTTGTCCCGACTTGTCCCGACTTGTCCCGACTTGTACTGACTTTTCCCGACTTGTCCCGGATTGTCCAAACTTGTCCCGACTTGTTCCGACTTGTCCTGACTTGTCCCGACTTGTTTCGACTTGTCCCGACTTGTCTCGACTTGTCCCGACTTGTCCTGACTTGTCCCGACTTGTATCGACTTGTCCTGACTTGTCACGACTTGTACCGACTTGTCCCGACTTGTTTCAACTTGTTTCGACTTGTCCCGACTTAAACCGAATTGTCCAAACTTGTCCCGACTTGTACCGACTTGTCGTGACTTGTTCCGACTTGTACCGACTTGTCCCGACTTGTACCGACTTGTCCCGACTTGTACTGACTTTTCCCGACTTGTCCCGGATTGTCCAAACTTGTCCCGACTTGTTCCGACTTGTCCTGACTTGTCCCGACTTGTTTCGACTTGTCTTGACTTGTCTCGACTTGTCCCGACTTGTCCTGACTTGTCCCGACTTGCATCGACTTGTCCTGACTTGTCACGACTTGTACCGACTTGTCCAACTTGTCCAAACTTGTCCCGACTTGTCCAGACTTGTCCTGACTTGTCCCGACTTGTCCAGACTTGTCCCGACCTGTCCTGACTTGTCTTGACTTGCCCCGACTCGTCTCGACTTGTTCTGACTTGTCACGTCTTGTCCCGACTTGTTCCGACTTGTCCAGACTTGTCCCGACTTGTCCTGACTTGTCCCGACATGTCCCGACTCGTCTAGACTTTTTCTGACTTGTCACGTCTTGTCCCGACTTGTCCCGACTTGTCCAGACTTTTCCCGACTTGTACCGACTTGTCCCGACTTGTCCCGACTTGTCCAGACTTGTCCCGACTTGTCCTGACTTGTCCCGACTTGTCCCGACTCGTCTCGACTTGTTCTGACTTGTCACGTCTTGTTCCGAATTGTCCTGATTTGTCCAGACTTGTCCCGACTTGTCCCGACTTGTTCTGACTTGTTATAACTTGTAACGTCATGTCTCGACTTGTCCTGACTTGTTCCGACTTGGCCCGACTTGTCCCGACTTGTCCCCACTTGTTCCGACTTGTCCCGAATTGTCCCGACTTGTCCTGACCTGTCCCGACTTTTACCGACTTGTCATATTTTGTCCCGACTTGTCCCGACTTGTCCCGACCTGTCCCGACTTTTCCCGACTTGTCCCGACTTGTCCCGACTTGTCCTAACTTGCCCCGACTTGTCCATACTTGTCCCGACTTGTTCCGACTTGTCAATTTCAGTTCGAACAAAAATTGACTGTCACACTTGATTTGGTTCATAATTTTGGTTGGATTGACAAAAAATCGTAAAGCTTATTTTCTCAAAACTGTTTAAATTTTGGCTAAAATAAAAATTCAAATTTTTTGTTTTCAAAATTTTTGTAGCTTTCACGTTTTCAAAATATCCCGGCTAGTCTCGATTTGTCTCGGCTTTTCCCGACTTGTCCCGACTTGTCCCGACTTGTCTCGACTTGTCCCGACTTGTCCCGACTTGTCCTGACTTGTCCCGACTTGTCCCGACTTGTACTGACTTGTCATGACTAGAACCAACTTGACCCGACTTGTTCTGACATGTCACGTCTTGTCCCGACTTGTCCCGACTTGCTCCGAATTGTCCAAACTTGTCCCGACTTGTACCGACTTGTCCCGACTTGTACTGACTTGTCCCGACTTGTCCAGGATTGTCCAAACTTGTCCCGAATTGCACTGACTTGTCCCGACTTGTACCGACTTGTCCCGACTTGTCCCGGATTGTCCAAACTAGTCCCGACTTGTACCGACTTGTCCCGACTTGTCCCGACTTGTCCCGACTTGTCACGGATTGTTCCAACTTGTCCCGACTTGTACCGACTTGTCCCCACTTGCACCGACTTGTCCTGACTTGTCCTGACTTGTTTCGACTTGTCCCGACTCAACTCGACTTGTCCCGAATTGTCCTGACTTGTCCTGACTTGTCCCGACTTGTCTTGACTTGTCCCGATATGTCCCGACTTGTCCCGACTTGTCCTGACTTATCCCGACTTGTCCCGACTTGTTCTTACTTGTCTCGACTTGTCCCGACTTGTCCTGACTTATCCCGACTTGTTTCGACTTGTCCCGACTTGTCTTGACTTGTCCCGACTTGTCCTGACTTGTCCCGACTTGTATCGACTTGTCCTGACTTGTCATGACTTGTACCGACTTGTCCCGACTTGTCCCAACTTGTCCCGACTTGTACAGACTTGTCCTGACTTGTCCCGACTTGTCCAGACTTATCCAGACTTGTCCCGACTTGTCCCGACTTGTTCTGACTTGTTCTAACTCGTAACGTCATGTCCCGACTTGTCCTGATCTGTCCCGACTTTTACCGACTTGTCCCATTTTGTCCCGACTTGTCCTGACTCGTCCCGACCTGTCTCGACTTTTCCCGACTCGTCCCGACTTGTCCTAACTTGCCCCGACTTGTCCATACTTGTCCCGACTTGTTCCGACTTGTCAATTTCAGTTCGAACAAAAATTGATTGTTACACTTGTTTTGGTTCATGAATCTGGTTGGATTGACGAAAAATCGTAAAGCTTATTTTCTCAAAACTGTTTAAATTTTGGCTAAAATTAAAATTCAAATTTTTTGTTTTCAAATTTTTGTAGCTTTCACTTTTTCAAAATATCCCGGCTAGTCTCGATTTGTCTCGGCTTTTCCCGACTTGTCCCGACTTGTCCCGACTTGTCTCGACTTGTCCCGACTTGTCCCGACTTGTCCTGACTTGTCCCGACTTGTCCCGACTTGTACCGACTTGTCTTGACTAAAACCAACTTGACCCGACTTGTTCTGACATGTCACGTCTTGTCCCGACTTGTCCCGACTTGCTCCGAATTGTCACGTCTTGTTCCGACTTGTCCTGATTTGTCCAGACTTGTCCCGACTTATCCCGACTTGTTCTGACTTGTTATAAATTGTAACGTCATGTCTCGACTTGTCCTGACTTGTTCCGACTTGGCCCGACTTGTCCCGACTTGTCCCCACTTGTTCCGACTTGTCCCGAATTGTCCCGACTTGTCCTAACTTGCCCCGACTTGTCCATACTTGTCCCGACTTGTTCCGACTTGTCAATTTCAGTTCGAACAAAAATTGACTGTCACACTTGTTTTGGTTCATAATTTTGGTTGGATTGACAAAAAATCGTAAAGCTTATTTTCTCAAAACTGTTTAAATTTTGGCTAAAATAAAAATTCAAATTTTTTATTTTCAAAATTTTTGTAGCTTTCACTTTTTCAAAATATCCAGGCTAGTCTCGATTTGTCTCGGCTTTTCTCGACTTGTCCCGACTTGTCCCGACTTGTCTCGACTTGTCCCGACTTGTCCCGACTTGTCCTGACTTGTCCCGACTTGTCCCGACTTGTACCGACTTGTCTTGACTAGAACCAACTTGACCCGACTTGTTCTGACATGTCACGTCTTGTCCCGACTTGTCCTGACTTGCTCCGAATTGTCACGTCTTGTTCCGACTTGTCCTGATTTGTCCAGACTTGTCCCGACTTGTCCCGACTTGTTCTGACTTGTTATAACTTGTAACGTCATGTCTCGACTTGTCCTGACTTGTTCCGACTTGGCCCGACTTGTCCCGACTTGTCCCCACTTGTTCCGACTTGTCCCGAATTGTCCCGACTTGTCCTGACCTGTCCCGACTTTTACCGACTTGTCATATTTTGTCCCGACTTGTCCCGACTTGTCCCGACCTGTCCCGACTTTTCCCGACTTGTCCCGACTTGTCCCGACTTGTCCTAACTTGCCCCGACTTGTCCATACTTGTCCCGACTTGTTCCGACTTGTCAATTTCAGTTCGAACAAAAATTGACTGTCACACTTGTTTTGGTTCATAATTTTGGTTGGATTGACAAAAAATCGTAAAGCTTATTTTCTCAAAACTGTTTAAATTTTGGCTAAAATAAAAATTCAAATTTTTTATTTTCAAAATTTTTGTAGCTTTCACTTTTTCAAAATATCCAGGCTAGTCTCGATTTGTCTCGGCTTTTCCCGACTTGTCCCGACTTGTCCCGACTTGTCTCGACTTGTCCCGACTTGTCCCGACTTGTCCTGACTTGTCCCGACTTGTCCCGACTTGTACCGACTTGTCTTGACTAGAACCAACTTGACCCGACTTGTTCTGACATGTCACGTCTTGTCCCGACTTGTCCTGACTTGCTCCGAATTGTCACGTCTTGTTCCGACTTGTCCTGATTTGTCCAGACTTGTCCCGACTTGTCCCGACTTGTTCTGACTTGTTATAACTTGTAACGTCATGTCTCGACTTGTCCTGACTTGTTCCGACTTGGCCCGACTTGTCCCGACTTGTCCTCACTTGTTCCGACTTGTCCCGAATTGTCCCGACTTGTCCTGACCTGTCCCGACTTTTACCGACTTGTCATATTTTGTCCCGACTTGTCCCGACTTGTCCCGACCTGTCCCGACTTTTCCCGACTTGTCCCGACTTGTCCTAACTTGCCCCGACTTGTCCATACTTGTCCCGACTTGTTCCGACTTGTCAATATCAGTTCGAACAAAAATTGACTGTCACACTTGTTTTGGTTCATAATTTTGGTTGGATTGATAAAAAATCGTAAAGCTTATTTTCTCAAAACTGTTTAAATTTTGGCTAAAATAAAAATTCAAATTTTTTGTTTTCAAAATTTTTGTAGCTTTCACTTTTTCAAAATATCCCGGCTAGTCTCGATTTGTCTCGGCTTTTCCCGACTTGTCCCGACTTGTCCCGACTTGTCTCGACTTGTCCCGACTTGTCCCGACTTGTCCTGACTTGTCCCGACTTGTCCCGACTTGTACCGACTTGTCATGACTAGAACCAACTTGACCCGACTTGTTCTGACATGTCACGTCTTGTCCCGACTTGTCCCGACTTGCTCCGAATTGTCCAAACTTGTCCCGACTTGTACCGACTTGTCCCGACTTGTACTGACTTGTCCAGGAATGTCCAAACTTGTCCCGAATTGTACTGACTTGTCCCGACTTTTACCAACTTGTCCCGACTTGTCCCGGGTTGTCCAAACTAGTCCCGACTTGTACCGACTTGTCCCGACTTGTCCCGACTTGTCCCGACTTGTCACGGATTGTTCCAACTTGTCCCGACCTGTACCGACTTGTCCCCACTTGTACCGACTTGTCCTGACTTGTCCTGACTTGTTTCGACTTGTCCCGACTCAACTCGACTTGTCCCGAATTGTCCTGACTTGTCCTGACTTGTCCCGACTTGTCTTGACTTGTCCCGATATGTCCCGACTTGTCCCGACTTGTCCTGACTTATCCCGACTTGTCCCGACTTGTTCTTACTTGTCTCGACTTGTCCCGCATTGTCCTGACTTGTCCCGACTTGTATCGACTTGTCGTGACTTGTCCCGACTTGTACTGACTTTTCCCGACTTGTGCCGGATTGTCCAAACTTGTCCCGACTTGTTCCGACTTGTCCTGACTTGTCCCGACTTGTTTCGACTTGTCCCGACTTGTCTCGACTTGTCCCGACTTGTCCTGACTTGTCCCGACTTGTATCGACTTGTCCTGACTTGTCACGACTTGTACCGACTTGTCCCGACTTGTCCCAACTTGTCCCGACTTGTCCAGACTTGTCCTGACTTGTCCCGACTTGTCCAGATTTATCCAGACTTGTCCCGACTTGTCCCGACTTGTTCTGACTTGTTCTAACTCGTAACGTCATGTCTCGACTTGTCCTAACTTGTTCCGACTTGGCCCGACTTGTCCCGACTTGTCCCGACTTGTACCGACTTGTTCCGACTGGTCCCGGATTGTCCAAACTTGTCCCGACTTGTTCCAACTTTTCCCGACTTGTCCTGACTTGTCCCGACTTGTCCCGACTTGTCCCGACTTGTCCCCACTTGTCCCGACTTGTCCCGACTTGTTTCGACTTGTCCTGACTTGTCACGACTTGTTTCGACTTGTCCCGACTTGTCCTGACTTGTCCCGACTTGTCCCGACTTGTCCCGACTTGTCCCGACTTGTCCTGACTTGTCCCGACTTGTTTCTACTTATTCCAAATTGTCCTGACTTGTTTCGACTTGTCCCGAATTGTCTCGACTAGTCCCGACTTGTTCTGACTTGTCCCCACTTGTCCCGACATGTCCCGACTTGTTCTGACTTGTCCCGGATTGTCCAACTATGTCCCGACTTGTTCCAACTTGTCGTGACTTGTCCTGACTTGTCCCGACTTGTCCCGACTTGTTCCGACTTGTTCCGACTTGTACCGACTTGTCCCGACTTGTCCCGACATGTCCTGACTTGTCTCGACTTGTACCGACTTGTCCCGACTTGTCCCGAATTGTCCAAACTTGTCCCGACTTGTACCGACTTGTCCAGACTTGTCCTGAATTGTCCCGACTTGTTCCGACTTGTCCCGACTTGTCTCGACTTGTACCGACTTGTCCCGACTTGTCCAAACTTGTCCCGACTTGTACCGACTTGTCCCGACTTGTACCGACTTGTCCCGACTTGTTCCGAATTGTCCAAACTTGTCCCGACTTGTCCCAACTTTTCCCGACTTGTCCCGACTTGTACCGACTTGTCCCGGATTGTCCAAACTTGTCCCGACTTGTCCCGACTTGTTTCGACTTGTCCTGACTTGTCCCGACTTGTCCCGACTTGTCCCGACTTGTCCCAACTTGTCCTGACTTGTCCTGACTTGTCCCGACTTGTTTCTACTTATTCCAAATTGTCTTGACTTGTTTCGACTTGTCCCGAATTGTCTCGACTTGTCCCGACTTGTCCTGACTTGTCCCGACTTGTACTGACTTGTCCCGACTTGTTCCGACTTGTCCCCACCTGTCGCGACTTGTCCCGTCTTTTCCTGACTTGTCCCGATTTGTCCCGACTTTTACCGACTTGTCACGACTTGTCCCGACTTGTCCCGGATTGTCCAAACTTGTCCCGACTTGTCCCGACTTGTTTCGACTTGTCCTGACTGGTCCCGACTTGTCCGGGCTTGTCCCGGCTTGTTTCGACTCGTCCCGACTTGTCCCGACTTGTCCCGACTTGTCCCGACTTGTCCCGACTTGTCCTGACTTGTCCTGACTTGTCCCGACTTGTTTCTACTTATTCCAAATTGTCTTGACTTGTTTCGACTTGTCCCGAATTGTCTCGACTTGTCCCGACTTGTCCTGACTTGTCCCGACTTGTCCCAACTTTTCCCGACTTGTCCCGACTTGTACCGACTTGTCCCGGATTGTCCAAACTTGTCCCGACTTGTCCCGACTTGTTTCGACTTGTCCTGACTGGTCCCGACTTGTCCGGGCTTGTCCCGGCTTGTTTCGACTCGTCCCGACTTGTCCCGACTTGTCCCGACTTGTCCCGACTTGTCCTGACTTGTCCTGACTTGTCCCGACTTGTTTCTATTTATTCCAAATTGTCTTGACTTGTTTCGACTTGTCCCGACTTGTCCCGACTTGTTCCGACTTGTTCCGACTTGTACCAACTTGTCCCGACTTGTACCGACCTGTCACGACTTGTACCAACTTGTCCCGACTTGTCCCGACTTGTCCCGACTTTTCCTGGATTGTCCAAATTTGTCCCGACTTGTACCAACTTTTCCCGATTTGTCCCGACTTGTTTCGACTTGTCCCGTCTTGTTTCGACTTGTCCTGTCTTGTCTCTTCTTGTCCCGGATTGTCCAAACATGTACCGACTTGTCTCGACTTATACCGACTTGTCCCGACTTGTTTCGACTTGTCCCGACTTGTCTCGACTTGTCCCAGATTTTCCAAACTTGTCCCGACTTGTACCGACTTGTCCCGACTTGTACCGACTTGTACCGACTAGACCCTTGTCCCGAATTGTCCAAACTTCTCTCGACTTGTTCCGACTTGTCCTGACTTGTCCCGACTTGTTTCGACTTGTCCCCACTTGTCTCGACTTGTCCCGACTTGTCCTGACTTGTCCCGACTTGTATCGACTTGTCCTGACTTGTCACGACTTGTACCGACTTGTCCCGACTTGTCCCAACTTGTCCCGACTTGTCCAGACTTGTCCTGACTTGTCCCGACTTGTCCAGACTTGTTCAGACTTGTCCCGACTTGTCCCGACTTGTTCTGACTTGTTCTAACTTGTAACGTCATGTCTCGACTTGTCCTGACTTGTTCCGACTTATCCCGACTTATCCCGACTTGTACCGACTTGTCCCGACTTGTCCCGACTTGTCCCGACTTGTCCCGACTTGTCCCGACTTGTCCAGACTTGTCCCGACTTGTCCTGACTTGTCCCGACTTGTCTCGACTCGTCCCGACTTGTCCCAACTTGTCCTGACTTGTCCTGACTTGTCCCGACTTGTTTCTACTTATTCCAAATTGTCTTGACTTGTTTCGACTTGTCCCGAATTGTCTCGACTTGTCCCGACTTGTCCCGACTTGTCCCGACTTGTCTCGACTTGTTCTGACTTGTCACGTCTTGTCCCGACTTGTCCAGACTTGTCCCGACTTGTCCCGACTTGTTCTGACTAGTTCTAATTTGTAACGTCATGTCTCGACTTGTCCTGACTTGTTCCGACTTTTCCCGACTTGTACCGACTTGTCCCGACTTGTCCCGACTTGTCCCGACTTGTCCCGACTTGTCCCGACTTGTCCCGACTTGTCCCGACTTGTCCAGACTTGTCCCGACTTGTCCTGACTTGTCCCGACTTGTCCCGACTTGTCCCGACTCGTCTAGATTTTTTCTGACTTGTCACGTCTTGTCCCGACTTGTTCTGACTTGTCCCGACTTGTCCAGACTTGTCCCGACTTGTGCCGACTTGTCCCGACTTGTCCCGACTTGTCCAGACTTGTTCCGACTTGTCCTGACTTGTCCCGACTTGTCCCGACTCGTCTCGACTTGTTCTGACTTGTCACGTCTTGTTCCGACTTGTCCCGATTTGTCCAGACTTGTCCCGACTTGTCCCGACTTGTTCTGACTTGTTCTAACTTGTAACGTCATGTCTCGACTTGTCCTGACTTGTTCCGACTTGGCCCGACTTGTCCCGACTTGTCCCCACTTGTTCCGACTTGTCCCGACTTGTCCCGACTTGTCCTGACTTGTCCCGACTTGTATCGACTTGTCCTGACTTGTCACGACTTGTACCGACTTGTCCCGACTTGTCCCAACTTGTCCCGACTTGTCCAGACTTGTGCTGACTTGTCCCGACTTGTCCAGACTTGTCCCGACTTGTCCTGACTTGTCCCGACTTGTCCCGACTTGTCTCGACTTGTTCTGACTTGTCACGTCTTGTCCCGACTTGTCCCGACTTGTCCAGACTTGTCCCGACTTGTCCTGACTTGTTCTGACTAGTTCTAATTTGTAACGTCATGTCTCGACTTGTCCTGACTTGTTCCGACTCTGCCCGACTTGTACCGACTTGTCCCGACTTGTCCCGACTTGTCCCGACTTGTCCCGACTTGTCCCGACTTGTCCCGACTTGTCCCGACTTGTCCAGACTTGTCCCGACTTGTCCTGACTTGTCCCGACTTGTCCCGACTTGTCCCGACTCGTCTAGATTTTTTCTGACTTGTCACGTCTTGTCCCGACTTGTCCTGACTTGTCCCGACTTGTCCAGACTTGTCCCGACTTGTGCCGACTTGTCCCGACTTGTCCCGACTTGTCCAGACTTGTTCCGACTTGTCCTGACTTGTCCCGACTTGTCCCGACTCGTCTCGACTTGTTCTGACTTGTCACGTCTTGTTCCGACTTGTCCCGGCTTGTCCAGACTTGTCCCGACTTGTTCTGACTTGTTCTAACTTGTAACGTCATGTCTCGACTTGTTCCGACTTGGCCCGACTTGTCCCGACTTGTCCCCACTTGTTCCGACTTGTCCCGAATTGTCCCGACTTGTCCTGACCTGTCCCGACTTTTACCGACTTGTCCCATTTTGTCCCAACTTGTCCCGACTTGTCCCGACCTGTCCCGACTTTTCCCGACTTGTCCCGACTTGTCCTAACTTGCCCCGACTTGTCCATACTTGTCCCGACTTGTCCCGAATTGTTCTGACTTGTTTTAACTAGAAACGTCATGTCTCGACTTGTTCTGACTTGTTCTGACTTGTTCCGTCTTGTACCGACTTGTCCCGACTTGTCCCGACTTGTCCCGACTTGTCCCGACTTGTCCCGACTTGTCCAGACTTGTCCCGACTTGTCCTGACTTGTCCCGACTTGTCCCGACTCGTCTAGACTTTTTCTGACTTGTCACGTCTTGTCCCGACTTGTCCCGACTTGTCCAGACTTGTCCCGACTTGTACCGACTTGTCCCGACTTGTCCCGACTTGTCCAGACTTGTCCTGACTTGTCCTGACTTGTCCCGACTTGTCCCGACTCGTCTCGACTTGTTCTGACTTGTCACGTCTTGTTCCGACTTGTCCCGACTTGTCCAGACTTGTCCCGACTTGTCCCGACTTGTTCTGACTTGTTCTAACTTGTAACGTCATGTCTCGACTTGTCCTGACTTGTTCCGACTTGGCCCGAATTGTCCCGACTTGTCCCCACTTGTTCCGACTTGTCCCGAATTGTCCCGACTTTTCCTGACCTGTCCCGACTTTTACCGACTTGTCCCATTTTGTCCCGACTTGTCCCGACCTGTCCCGACTTTTCCCGACTTGTCCCGACTTGTCCTAACTTACTCCGACTTGTCCATACTTGTCCCGACTTGTCCCGACTTGTTCTGACTTCTTCTAACTTGTAACGTCATGTCTCGACTTGTCCTGACTTGTTCCGACTTGGCCCGACTTGTACCGACTTGTCCCGACTTGTCCCGACTTGTCCAGACTTGTCCCGACTTGTCCTGACTTGTCCCGACTTGTCCCGACTCGTCTAGACTTTTTCTGACTTGTCACGTCTTGTCCCGACTTGTCCCGACTTGTCCAGACTTGTCCCGACTTGTCCTGACTTGTCCCGACTTGTCCCGACTTGTCCCGAATTGTACCGACTTGTCGTGACTTGTCCCGACTTGTACCGACTTGTCCCGACTTGTCCCGACTTGTACTGACTTGTCCCGACTTGTACCGACTTGTCGTGACTTGTCCCGACTTGTACCGACTTGTCCCGACTTGTCCCGACTTGTCCCGACTTGTACTGACTTTTCCCGACTTGTCCCGGATTGTCCAAACTTGTCCCGACTTGTTCCGACTTGTCCTGACTTGTCCCGACTTGTACCGACTTGTCGTGACTTGTCCCGACTTGTACCGACTTGTCCCGACTTGTCCCGACTTGTACTGACTTTTCCCGACTTGTCCCGGATTGTCCAAACTTGTCCCGACTTGTTCCGACTTGTCCTGACTTGTCCCGACTTGTTTCGACTTGTCCCGACTTGTCTCGACTTGTCCCGACTTGTCCTGACTTGTCCCGACTTGTATCGACTTGTCCTGACTTGTCACGACTTGTACCGACTTGTCCCGACTTGTTTCAACTTGTTTCGACTTGTCCCGACTTGTCCCGACTTAAACCGAATTGTCCAAACTTGTCCCGACTTGTACCGACTTGTCGTGACTTGTTCCGACTTGTCCATACTTGTCCCGACTTGTCCCGACTTGTACTGAATTTTCCCGACTTGTCCCGGATTGTCCAAACTTGTCCCGACTTGTTCCGACTTGTCCTGACTTGTCCCGAATTGTTTCGACTTGTCTTGACTTGTCTCGACTTGTCCCGACTTGTCCTGACTTGTCCCGACTTGCATCGACTTGTCCTGACTTGTCACGACTTGTACCGACTTGTCCAACTTGTCCAAACTTGTCCCGACTTGTCCAGACTTGTCCTGACTTGTCCCGACTTGTCCAGACTTGTCCCGACCTGTCCTGACTTGTCTTGACTTGCCCCGACTCGTCTCGACTTGTTCTGACTTGTCACGTCTTGTCCCGACTTGTTCCGACTTGTCCAGACTTGTCCCGACTTGTCCCGACTTGTTCTGACTTGTTCTAACTTGTAACGTCATGTCTCGACTTGTCCTGACTTGTTCCGACTTGGCCCGACTTGTACCGACTTGTCCCGACTTGTCCCGACTTGTCCCGACTTGTTCTGACTTGTTCTAACTTGTAACGTCATCTCTCGACTTGTCCTGACTTGTTCCGACTTGGCCCGACTTGTCCCGACTTGTCCCGCCTTGTCCCGACTCGTCCCGACTTGTCCAGACTTGTCCTGACTTGTCCCGACTTGTCCCGACTTGTCCCGACCAGTCCCGACTTTTCCCGACTTGTCCCGACTTGTCCCGACTTGTCCTAACTTGCCCCGACTTGTCCATACTTGTCCCGACTTGTCCCGACTTGTTCTGACTTGTTCTAACTTGTAACGTCATGTCTCGACTTGTCCTGACTTGTTCCGACTTGGCCCGACTTGTACCGACTTTTCCTGGATTGTCCAAATTTGTCCCGACTTGTCCCGACTTGTCCTGACTTGTTCCGACTTGGCCCGACTTGTACCGACTTTTCCTGGATTGTCCAAATTTGTCCCGACTTGTCCCGACTTGTTCTGACTTGTTCTAACTTGTAACGTCATGTCTCGACTTGTCCTGACTTGTTCCGACTTGGCCCGACTTGTACCGACTTGTCCCGACTTGTCCCGACTTGTCCCGACTTGTTCTGACTTGTTCTAACTTGTAACGTCATCTCTCGACTTGTCCTGACTTGTTCCGACTTGGCCCGACTTGTCCCGACTTGTCCCGACTTGTCCCGACTCGTCCCGACTTGTCCAGACTTGTCCTGACTTGTCCCGACTTGTCCCGACTTGTCCCGACCAGTCCCGACTTTTCCCGATTTGTCCCGACTTGTCCCGACTTGTCCTAACTTGCCCCGACTTGTCCATACTTGTCCCGACTTGTCCCGACTTGTTCTGACTTGTTCTAACTTGTAACGTCATGTCTCGACTTGTCCTGACTTGTTCCGACTTGTCCCGACTCGTCCCGACTTGTCCAGACTTGTCCTGACTTGTCCCGACTTGTCCCGACTTGTCCCGACCAGTCCCGACTTTTCCCGATTTGTCCCGACTTGTCCAGACTTGTCCTGACTTGTCCCGACTTGTCCCGACTTGTCCCGACCAGTCCCGACTTTTCCCGATTTGTCCCGACTTGTCCCGACTTGTCCTAACTTGCCCCGACTTGTCCATACTTGTCCCGACTTGTCCCGACTTGTTCTGACTTGTTCTAACTTGTAACGTCATGTCTCGACTTGTCCTGACTTGTTCCGACTTGTCCCGACTCGTCCCGACTTGTCCAGACTTGTCCTAACTTGCCCCGACTTGTCCATACTTGTCCCGACTTGTCCCGACTTGTTCTGACTTGTTCTAACTTGTAACGTCATGTCTCGACTTGTCCCGACTTGTCCCGACTTGTCCCGACTCGTCCCGACTTGTCCAGACTTGTCCTGACTTGTCCCGACTTGTCCCGACTTGTCCCGACCAGTCCCGACTTTTCCCGATTTGTCCCGACTTGTCCCGACTTGTCCTAACTTGCCCCGACTTGTCCATACTTGTCCCGACTTGTCCCGACTTGTCCCGACTTGTCCCGACTCGTCCCGACTTGTACCGACTTGTCCCGACTTGTCCCGACTTGTCCCGACTTGTCCCGACTTGTCCTGACTTGTTCCGACTTGTACCAACTTGTCCCGGCTTGTACCGACCTGTCACGACTTGTACCAACTTGTCCCGACTTGTCCCGACTTGTCCCGACTTTTCCTGGATTGTCCAAATTTGTCCCGACTTGTCCCGACTTGTCATGACTTGTACCGACTTGTACCGACTTGTACCAACTTTTCCCGATTATTCCCGACTTGTTTCGACTTGTCCCGTCTTGTTTCGACTTGTCCCGACGTGTCCAGACTTGTCCCGACTTGTCCCCACTTGTTCTGACTTGTTCTAACTTGTAACGTCATGTCTCGACTTGTCCTGACTTGTTCCGACTTGGCCCGACTTGTACCGACTTGTCCCGACTTGTTCAGACTTGTCCCGACTTGTCCTGACTTGTCCCGACTCGTCTAGACTTTTTCTGACTTGTCACGTCTTGTTCCCGACTTATCCCGACTTGTCCCGACTTGTCCCGAATTGTCCCGACTTGTCCAGACTTGTCTCGACTTGTCCTGACTTGTCCCGACTCGTCTCGACTCGTCTCGACTTGTTTTGTCTTGTCACGTCTTGTCCCGACTTGTCCCGACTTGTCCAGACTTGTCCCGACTTGTCCCGACTTGTTCTGACTTGTTCTAACTTGTAACGTCATGTCTCGACTTGTCCTGACTTGTTCCGACTTGGCCCGACTTGTACCGACTTGTACCGACTTGTACCAACTTTTCCCGATTTGTCCCGACTTGTTTCGACTTGTCCCGTCTTGTTTCGACTTGTCCCGTCTTGTCTCTTCTTGTCCCGGATTGTCCAAACATGTACCGACTTGTCCCGACTTGTACCGACTTGTCCCGACTTGTTTCGACTTGTCCCGACTTGTCTCGACTTGTTTCGACTTGTCCCGACTTGTCCCGACTTGCCCCGAATTGTCCAAACTTGTTTCGACTTGTCCAGACTTGTCCCGACTTGCCCCGAATTGTCCAAACTTGTCCCGACTTGTCCCGACTTGTCCTGACTTATCCCGACTTGTCCCGACTTGTTCTTACTTGTCACGTCTTGTCCCGACTTGTCCTGACTTGTACCGACTCGTCCTGACTTGTCACGATTTTTCCCGACTTTTCCCGACTTGTTTCGACTTGTCCCGACTTGTCGTCCCGGATTGTCCAAACTTATACCGACTTGTCCCGACTTGTACCGACTTGTCCCGACTTGTTTCGACATGTTTCGACTTGTCCCGACTTGTCCCGACTTGCCCCGAATTGTCCAAACTTGTTTCGACTTGTTTCGACTTGTCCCGACTTGTCCCGACTTGCCCCGAATTGACCAAACTTGTCCCGACTTGTCCCGACTTGTCCCGACTTGTCCCGACTTGTCCCGACCTGTCCCGACTTTTCCCGACTTGTCCCGACTTGTCCTAACTTACTCCGACTTGTCCATACTTGTCCCGACTTGTCCCGACTTGTTCTGACTTCTTCTAACTTGTAACGTCATGTCTCGACTTGTCCTGACTTGTTCCGACTTGGCCCGACTTGTACCGACTTGTCCCGACTTGTCCCGACTTGTCCTGACTTGTCCCGACTTGTCCCGACTCGTCTAGACTTTTTCTGACTTGTCACGTCTTGTCCAGACTTGTCCCGACTTGTCCCGACTTGCCCCGAATTGACCAAACTTGTCCCGACTTGTCCCGACTTGTCCCGACTTGTCCCGACTTGTCCCGACCTGTCCCGACTTTTCTTGACTTGTCCCGACTTGTCCTAACTTACTCCGACTTGTCCATACTTGTCCCGACTTGTCCCGACTTGTTCTGACTTCTTCTAACTTGTAACGTCATGTCTCGACTTGTCCTGACTTGTTCCGACTTGGCCCGACTTGTACCGACTTGTCCCGACTTGTCCCGACTTGTCCTGACTTGTCCCGACTTGTCCCGACTCGTCTAGACTTTTTCTGACTTGTCACGTCTTGTCCCGACTTGTCCCGACTTGTCCAGACTTGTCCCGACTTGTCCTGACTTGTCCCGACTTGTCCCGACTCGTCTAGACTTTTTCTGACTTGTCACGTCTTGTCCCGACTTGTCCCGACTTGTCCAGACTTGTCCCGACTTGTACCGACTTGTCGTGACTTGTCCCGACTTGTACCGACTTGTCCCGACTTGTCCCGACTTGTCCCGACTTGTACTGACTTTTCCCGACTTGTCCCGGATTGTCCAAACTTGTCCCGACTTGTTCCGACTTGTCCTGACTTGTCCCGACTTGTTTCGACTTGTCCCGACTTGTCTCGACTTGTCCCGACTTGTCCTGACTTGTCCCGACTTGTATCGACTTGTCCTGACTTGTCACGACTTGTACCGACTTGTCCCGACTTGTTTCAACTTGTTTCGACTTGTCCCGACTTAAACCGAATTGTCCAAACTTGTCCCGACTTGTACCGACTTGTCGTGACTTGTTCCGACTTGTACCGACTTGTCCCGACTTGTACCGACTTGTCCCGACTTGTACTGACTTTTCCCGACTTGTCCCGGATTGTCCAAACTTGTCCCGACTTGTTCCGACTTGTCCTGACTTGTCCCGACTTGTTTCGACTTGTCTTGACTTGTCTCGACTTGTCCCGACTTGTCCTGACTTGTCCCGACTTGCATCGACTTGTCCTGACTTGTCACGACTTGTACCGACTTGTCCAACTTGTCCAAACTTGTCCCGACTTGTCCAGACTTGTCCTGACTTGTCCCGACTTGTCCAGACTTGTCCCGACCTGTCCTGACTTGTCTTGACTTGCCCCGACTCGTCTCGACTTGTTCTGACTTGTCACGTCTTGTCCCGACTTGTTCCGACTTGTCCAGACTTGTCCCGACTTGTCCTGACTTGTCCCGACATGTCCCGACTCGTCTAGACTTTTTCTGACTTGTCACGTCTTGTCCCGACTTGTCCCGACTTGTCCAGACTTTTCCCGACTTGTACCGACTTGTCCCGACTTGTCCCGACTTGTCCAGACTTGTCCCGACTTGTCCTGACTTGTCCCGACTTGTCCCGACTCGTCTCGACTTGTTCTGACTTGTCACGTCTTGTTCCGAATTGTCCTGATTTGTCCAGACTTGTCCCGACTTGTCCCGACTTGTTCTGACTTGTTATAACTTGTAACGTCATGTCTCGACTTGTCCTGACTTGTTCCGACTTGGCCCGACTTGTCCCGACTTGTCCCCACTTGTTCCGACTTGTCCCGAATTGTCCCGACTTGTCCTGACCTGTCCCGACTTTTACCGACTTGTCATATTTTGTCCCGACTTGTCCCGACTTGTCCCGACCTGTCCCGACTTTTCCCGACTTGTCCCGACTTGTCCCGACTTGTCCTAACTTGCCCCGACTTGTCCATACTTGTCCCGACTTGTTCCGACTTGTCAATTTCAGTTCGAACAAAAATTGACTGTCACACTTGATTTGGTTCATAATTTTGGTTGGATTGACAAAAAATCGTAAAGCTTATTTTCTCAAAACTGTTTAAATTTTGGCTAAAATAAAAATTCAAATTTTTTGTTTTCAAAATTTTTGTAGCTTTCACGTTTTCAAAATATCCCGGCTAGTCTCGATTTGTCTCGGCTTTTCCCGACTTGTCCCGACTTGTCCCGACTTGTCTCGACTTGTCCCGACTTGTCCCGACTTGTCCTGACTTGTCCCGACTTGTCCCGACTTGTACTGACTTGTCATGACTAGAACCAACTTGACCCGACTTGTTCTGACATGTCACGTCTTGTCCCGACTTGTCCCGACTTGCTCCGAATTGTCCAAACTTGTCCCGACTTGTACCGACTTGTCCCGACTTGTACTGACTTGTCCCGACTTGTCCAGGATTGTCCAAACTTGTCCCGAATTGCACTGACTTGTCCCGACTTGTACCGACTTGTCCCGACTTGTCCCGGATTGTCCAAACTAGTCCCGACTTGTACCGACTTGTCCCGACTTGTCCCGACTTGTCCCGACTTGTCACGGATTGTTCCAACTTGTCCCGACTTGTACCGACTTGTCCCCACTTGCACCGACTTGTCCTGACTTGTCCTGACTTGTTTCGACTTGTCCCGACTCAACTCGACTTGTCCCGAATTGTCCTGACTTGTCCTGACTTGTCCCGACTTGTCTTGACTTGTCCCGATATGTCCCGACTTGTCCCGACTTGTCCTGACTTATCCCGACTTGTCCCGACTTGTTCTTACTTGTCTCGACTTGTCCCGACTTGTCCTGACTTATCCCGACTTGTTTCGACTTGTCCCGACTTGTCTTGACTTGTCCCGACTTGTCCTGACTTGTCCCGACTTGTATCGACTTGTCCTGACTTGTCATGACTTGTACCGACTTGTCCCGACTTGTCCCAACTTGTCCCGACTTGTACAGACTTGTCCTGACTTGTCCCGACTTGTCCAGACTTATCCAGACTTGTCCCGACTTGTCCCGACTTGTTCTGACTTGTTCTAACTCGTAACGTCATGTCCCGACTTGTCCTGATCTGTCCCGACTTTTACCGACTTGTCCCATTTTGTCCCGACTTGTCCTGACTCGTCCCGACCTGTCTCGACTTTTCCCGACTCGTCCCGACTTGTCCTAACTTGCCCCGACTTGTCCATACTTGTCCCGACTTGTTCCGACTTGTCAATTTCAGTTCGAACAAAAATTGATTGTTACACTTGTTTTGGTTCATGAATCTGGTTGGATTGACGAAAAATCGTAAAGCTTATTTTCTCAAAACTGTTTAAATTTTGGCTAAAATTAAAATTCAAATTTTTTGTTTTCAAATTTTTGTAGCTTTCACTTTTTCAAAATATCCCGGCTAGTCTCGATTTGTCTCGGCTTTTCCCGACTTGTCCCGACTTGTCCCGACTTGTCTCGACTTGTCCCGACTTGTCCCGACTTGTCCTGACTTGTCCCGACTTGTCCCGACTTGTACCGACTTGTCTTGACTAAAACCAACTTGACCCGACTTGTTCTGACATGTCACGTCTTGTCCCGACTTGTCCCGACTTGCTCCGAATTGTCACGTCTTGTTCCGACTTGTCCTGATTTGTCCAGACTTGTCCCGACTTATCCCGACTTGTTCTGACTTGTTATAAATTGTAACGTCATGTCTCGACTTGTCCTGACTTGTTCCGACTTGGCCCGACTTGTCCCGACTTGTCCCCACTTGTTCCGACTTGTCCCGAATTGTCCCGACTTGTCCTAACTTGCCCCGACTTGTCCATACTTGTCCCGACTTGTTCCGACTTGTCAATTTCAGTTCGAACAAAAATTGACTGTCACACTTGTTTTGGTTCATAATTTTGGTTGGATTGACAAAAAATCGTAAAGCTTATTTTCTCAAAACTGTTTAAATTTTGGCTAAAATAAAAATTCAAATTTTTTATTTTCAAAATTTTTGTAGCTTTCACTTTTTCAAAATATCCAGGCTAGTCTCGATTTGTCTCGGCTTTTCTCGACTTGTCCCGACTTGTCCCGACTTGTCTCGACTTGTCCCGACTTGTCCCGACTTGTCCTGACTTGTCCCGACTTGTCCCGACTTGTACCGACTTGTCTTGACTAGAACCAACTTGACCCGACTTGTTCTGACATGTCACGTCTTGTCCCGACTTGTCCTGACTTGCTCCGAATTGTCACGTCTTGTTCCGACTTGTCCTGATTTGTCCAGACTTGTCCCGACTTGTCCCGACTTGTTCTGACTTGTTATAACTTGTAACGTCATGTCTCGACTTGTCCTGACTTGTTCCGACTTGGCCCGACTTGTCCCGACTTGTCCCCACTTGTTCCGACTTGTCCCGAATTGTCCCGACTTGTCCTGACCTGTCCCGACTTTTACCGACTTGTCATATTTTGTCCCGACTTGTCCCGACTTGTCCCGACCTGTCCCGACTTTTCCCGACTTGTCCCGACTTGTCCCGACTTGTCCTAACTTGCCCCGACTTGTCCATACTTGTCCCGACTTGTTCCGACTTGTCAATTTCAGTTCGAACAAAAATTGACTGTCACACTTGTTTTGGTTCATAATTTTGGTTGGATTGACAAAAAATCGTAAAGCTTATTTTCTCAAAACTGTTTAAATTTTGGCTAAAATAAAAATTCAAATTTTTTATTTTCAAAATTTTTGTAGCTTTCACTTTTTCAAAATATCCAGGCTAGTCTCGATTTGTCTCGGCTTTTCCCGACTTGTCCCGACTTGTCCCGACTTGTCTCGACTTGTCCCGACTTGTCCCGACTTGTCCTGACTTGTCCCGACTTGTCCCGACTTGTACCGACTTGTCTTGACTAGAACCAACTTGACCCGACTTGTTCTGACATGTCACGTCTTGTCCCGACTTGTCCTGACTTGCTCCGAATTGTCACGTCTTGTTCCGACTTGTCCTGATTTGTCCAGACTTGTCCCGACTTGTCCCGACTTGTTCTGACTTGTTATAACTTGTAACGTCATGTCTCGACTTGTCCTGACTTGTTCCGACTTGGCCCGACTTGTCCCGACTTGTCCTCACTTGTTCCGACTTGTCCCGAATTGTCCCGACTTGTCCTGACCTGTCCCGACTTTTACCGACTTGTCATATTTTGTCCCGACTTGTCCCGACTTGTCCCGACCTGTCCCGACTTTTCCCGACTTGTCCCGACTTGTCCTAACTTGCCCCGACTTGTCCATACTTGTCCCGACTTGTTCCGACTTGTCAATATCAGTTCGAACAAAAATTGACTGTCACACTTGTTTTGGTTCATAATTTTGGTTGGATTGATAAAAAATCGTAAAGCTTATTTTCTCAAAACTGTTTAAATTTTGGCTAAAATAAAAATTCAAATTTTTTGTTTTCAAAATTTTTGTAGCTTTCACTTTTTCAAAATATCCCGGCTAGTCTCGATTTGTCTCGGCTTTTCCCGACTTGTCCCGACTTGTCCCGACTTGTCTCGACTTGTCCCGACTTGTCCCGACTTGTCCTGACTTGTCCCGACTTGTCCCGACTTGTACCGACTTGTCATGACTAGAACCAACTTGACCCGACTTGTTCTGACATGTCACGTCTTGTCCCGACTTGTCCCGACTTGCTCCGAATTGTCCAAACTTGTCCCGACTTGTACCGACTTGTCCCGACTTGTACTGACTTGTCCAGGAATGTCCAAACTTGTCCCGAATTGTACTGACTTGTCCCGACTTTTACCAACTTGTCCCGACTTGTCCCGGGTTGTCCAAACTAGTCCCGACTTGTACCGACTTGTCCCGACTTGTCCCGACTTGTCCCGACTTGTCACGGATTGTTCCAACTTGTCCCGACCTGTACCGACTTGTCCCCACTTGTACCGACTTGTCCTGACTTGTCCTGACTTGTTTCGACTTGTCCCGACTCAACTCGACTTGTCCCGAATTGTCCTGACTTGTCCTGACTTGTCCCGACTTGTCTTGACTTGTCCCGATATGTCCCGACTTGTCCCGACTTGTCCTGACTTATCCCGACTTGTCCCGACTTGTTCTTACTTGTCTCGACTTGTCCCGCATTGTCCTGACTTGTCCCGACTTGTATCGACTTGTCGTGACTTGTCCCGACTTGTACTGACTTTTCCCGACTTGTGCCGGATTGTCCAAACTTGTCCCGACTTGTTCCGACTTGTCCTGACTTGTCCCGACTTGTTTCGACTTGTCCCGACTTGTCTCGACTTGTCCCGACTTGTCCTGACTTGTCCCGACTTGTATCGACTTGTCCTGACTTGTCACGACTTGTACCGACTTGTCCCGACTTGTCCCAACTTGTCCCGACTTGTCCAGACTTGTCCTGACTTGTCCCGACTTGTCCAGATTTATCCAGACTTGTCCCGACTTGTCCCGACTTGTTCTGACTTGTTCTAACTCGTAACGTCATGTCTCGACTTGTCCTAACTTGTTCCGACTTGGCCCGACTTGTCCCGACTTGTCCCGACTTGTACCGACTTGTTCCGACTGGTCCCGGATTGTCCAAACTTGTCCCGACTTGTTCCAACTTTTCCCGACTTGTCCTGACTTGTCCCGACTTGTCCCGACTTGTCCCGACTTGTCCCCACTTGTCCCGACTTGTCCCGACTTGTTTCGACTTGTCCTGACTTGTCACGACTTGTTTCGACTTGTCCCGACTTGTCCTGACTTGTCCCGACTTGTCCCGACTTGTCCCGACTTGTCCCGACTTGTCCTGACTTGTCCCGACTTGTTTCTACTTATTCCAAATTGTCCTGACTTGTTTCGACTTGTCCCGAATTGTCTCGACTAGTCCCGACTTGTTCTGACTTGTCCCCACTTGTCCCGACATGTCCCGACTTGTTCTGACTTGTCCCGGATTGTCCAACTATGTCCCGACTTGTTCCAACTTGTCGTGACTTGTCCTGACTTGTCCCGACTTGTCCCGACTTGTTCCGACTTGTTCCGACTTGTACCGACTTGTCCCGACTTGTCCCGACATGTCCTGACTTGTCTCGACTTGTACCGACTTGTCCCGACTTGTCCCGAATTGTCCAAACTTGTCCCGACTTGTACCGACTTGTCCAGACTTGTCCTGAATTGTCCCGACTTGTTCCGACTTGTCCCGACTTGTCTCGACTTGTACCGACTTGTCCCGACTTGTCCAAACTTGTCCCGACTTGTACCGACTTGTCCCGACTTGTACCGACTTGTCCCGACTTGTTCCGAATTGTCCAAACTTGTCCCGACTTGTCCCAACTTTTCCCGACTTGTCCCGACTTGTACCGACTTGTCCCGGATTGTCCAAACTTGTCCCGACTTGTCCCGACTTGTTTCGACTTGTCCTGACTTGTCCCGACTTGTCCCGACTTGTCCCGACTTGTCCCAACTTGTCCTGACTTGTCCTGACTTGTCCCGACTTGTTTCTACTTATTCCAAATTGTCTTGACTTGTTTCGACTTGTCCCGAATTGTCTCGACTTGTCCCGACTTGTCCTGACTTGTCCCGACTTGTACTGACTTGTCCCGACTTGTTCCGACTTGTCCCCACCTGTCGCGACTTGTCCCGTCTTTTCCTGACTTGTCCCGATTTGTCCCGACTTTTACCGACTTGTCACGACTTGTCCCGACTTGTCCCGGATTGTCCAAACTTGTCCCGACTTGTCCCGACTTGTTTCGACTTGTCCTGACTGGTCCCGACTTGTCCGGGCTTGTCCCGGCTTGTTTCGACTCGTCCCGACTTGTCCCGACTTGTCCCGACTTGTCCCGACTTGTCCCGACTTGTCCTGACTTGTCCTGACTTGTCCCGACTTGTTTCTACTTATTCCAAATTGTCTTGACTTGTTTCGACTTGTCCCGAATTGTCTCGACTTGTCCCGACTTGTCCTGACTTGTCCCGACTTGTCCCAACTTTTCCCGACTTGTCCCGACTTGTACCGACTTGTCCCGGATTGTCCAAACTTGTCCCGACTTGTCCCGACTTGTTTCGACTTGTCCTGACTGGTCCCGACTTGTCCGGGCTTGTCCCGGCTTGTTTCGACTCGTCCCGACTTGTCCCGACTTGTCCCGACTTGTCCCGACTTGTCCTGACTTGTCCTGACTTGTCCCGACTTGTTTCTATTTATTCCAAATTGTCTTGACTTGTTTCGACTTGTCCCGACTTGTCCCGACTTGTTCCGACTTGTTCCGACTTGTACCAACTTGTCCCGACTTGTACCGACCTGTCACGACTTGTACCAACTTGTCCCGACTTGTCCCGACTTGTCCCGACTTTTCCTGGATTGTCCAAATTTGTCCCGACTTGTACCAACTTTTCCCGATTTGTCCCGACTTGTTTCGACTTGTCCCGTCTTGTTTCGACTTGTCCTGTCTTGTCTCTTCTTGTCCCGGATTGTCCAAACATGTACCGACTTGTCTCGACTTATACCGACTTGTCCCGACTTGTTTCGACTTGTCCCGACTTGTCTCGACTTGTCCCAGATTTTCCAAACTTGTCCCGACTTGTACCGACTTGTCCCGACTTGTACCGACTTGTACCGACTAGACCCTTGTCCCGAATTGTCCAAACTTCTCTCGACTTGTTCCGACTTGTCCTGACTTGTCCCGACTTGTTTCGACTTGTCCCCACTTGTCTCGACTTGTCCCGACTTGTCCTGACTTGTCCCGACTTGTATCGACTTGTCCTGACTTGTCACGACTTGTACCGACTTGTCCCGACTTGTCCCAACTTGTCCCGACTTGTCCAGACTTGTCCTGACTTGTCCCGACTTGTCCAGACTTGTTCAGACTTGTCCCGACTTGTCCCGACTTGTTCTGACTTGTTCTAACTTGTAACGTCATGTCTCGACTTGTCCTGACTTGTTCCGACTTATCCCGACTTATCCCGACTTGTACCGACTTGTCCCGACTTGTCCCGACTTGTCCCGACTTGTCCCGACTTGTCCCGACTTGTCCAGACTTGTCCCGACTTGTCCTGACTTGTCCCGACTTGTCTCGACTCGTCTCGACTTGTCCTGACTTGTCCCGACTTGTCCAGACTTGTCCAGACTTGTCCCGACTTGTCCCGACTTGTTCTGTCTTGTTCTAACTTGTAACGTCATGTCTCGACTTGTCCTGACTTGTTCCGACTTATCCCGACTTATCCCGACTTGTACCGACTTTTCCCGACTTGTCCCGACTTGTCCCGACTTGTCCCGACTTGTCCCGACTTGTCCCGACTTGTCCCGACTTGTCCAGACTTGTCCCGAGTTGTCCCGACTTGTTCTGACTTGTTCTAACTTGTAACGTCATGTCTCGACTTGTCCTGACTTGTCACGACTTGTACCGACTTGTTCCGACTTGTCCCAACTTGTCCAGACTTGTCCTGACTGGTCCCGACTTGTACAGACTTGTCCTGACTTGTCCCGGATTGTCCAAACTTGTCCCGACTTGTTCCGACTTGTCCTGACTTGTCCCGACTAGTTTCGACTTGTCCCGACTTGTCTCGACTTGTCTCGACTTGTCCCGACTTGTCCTGACTTGTCCCGACATGTATCGACTTGTCCTGACTTGTCACGACTTGTACTGACTTGTCCCGACTTGTCCTGACTTGTCCCGACTTGTCCCGACTCGTCTCGACTTGTTCTGACTTGTCTCGACTTGTCTCGACTTGTCCCGACTTGTCCTGACTTGTCCCGACATGTATCGACTTGTCCTGACTTGTCACGACTTGTACTGACTTGTCCCGACTTGTCCCAACTTGTCCCGACTTGTCCAGACTTGTCCTGACTTGTCCCGACTTGTCCAGACTTGTCCAGACTTGTCCCGGATTGTCCAAACTTGTCCCGACTTGTTCTGACTTGTTCTAACTTGTAACGTCATGTCTCGACTTGTCCTGACTTGTTCCGACTTGGCCCGACTTGTACCGACTTGTCCCGACTTGTCCCGACTTGTCCCGACTTGTCCCGACTTGTCCCGACTTGTCCAGACTTGTCCCGACTTGTCCTGACTTGTCCCGACTTGTCCCGACTCGTCTAGACTTTTTCTGACTTGTCACGTCTTGTCCCGACTTGTCCCGACTTGTCCAGACTTGTCCCGACTTGTACCGACTTGTCCCGACTTGTCCCGACTTGTCCAGACTTGTCCCGACTTGTCCTGACTTGTCCCGACTTGTCCCGACTCGTCTCGACTTGTTCTGACTTGTCACGTCTTGTTCCGACTTGTCCTGATTTGTCCAGACTTGTCCCGACTTGTCCCGACTTGTTCTGACTTGTTATAACTTGTAACGTCATGTCTCGACTTGTCCTGACTTGTTCCGACTTGGCCCGACTTGTCCCGACTTGTCCCCACTTGTTCCGACTTTTCCCGACTTGTCCCGACTTGTCCCGACTTGTCCTAACTTGCCCCGACTTGTCCATACTTGTCCCGACTTGTTCCGACTTGTCAATTTCAGTTCGAACAAAAATTGACTGTCACACTTGTTTTGGTTCATAATTTTGGTTGGATTGACAAAAAATCGTAAAGCTTATTTTCTCAAAACTGTTTAAATTTTGGCTAAAATTAAAATTCAAATTTTTTGTTTTCAAAATTTTTGTAGCTTTCACTTTTTGAAAATATCCCGGCTAGTCTCGATTTGTCTCGGCTTTTCCCGACTTGTCCCGACTTGTCCCGACTTGTCTCGACTTGTCCCGACTTGTCCCGACTTGTCCTGACTTGTCCCGACTTGTCCCGACTTGTACCGACTTGTCTTGACTAGAACCAACTTGACCCGACTTGTTCTGACATGTCACGTCTTGTCCCGACTTGTCCCGACTTGCTCCGAATTGTCACGCCTTGTTCCGACTTGTCCTGATTTGTCCAGACTTGTCCCGACTTGTCCCGACTTGTTCTGACTTGTTATAACTTGTAACGTCATGTCTCGACTTGTCCTGACTTGTTCCGACTTGGCCCGACTTGTCCCGACTTGTCCCCACTTGTTCCGACTTGTCCCGACTTGTCCTGACTTGTCCCGACTTGTCCCGACTCGTCTCGACTTGTTCTGACTTGTCACGTCTTGTTCCGACTTGTCCTGATTTGTCCAGACTTGTCCCGACTTGTCCCGACTTGTTCTGACTTGTTATAACTTGTAACGTCATGTCTCGACTTGTCCTGACTTGTTCCGACTTGGCCCGACTTGTCCCGACTTGTCCCCACTTGTTCCGACTTTTCCCGACTTGTCCCGACTTGTCCCGACTTGTCCCGACTTGTCCTAACTTGCCCCGACTTGTCCATACTTGTCCCGACTTGTTCCGACTTGTCAATTTCAGTTCGAACAAAAATTGACTGTCACACTTGTTTTGGTTCATAATTTTGGTTGGATTGACAAAAAATCGTAAAGCTTATTTTCTCAAAACTGTTTAAATTTTGGCTAAAATTAAAATTCAAATTTTTTGTTTTCAAAATTTTTGTAGCTTTCACTTTTTCAAAATATCCCGGCTAGTCTCGATTTGTCTCGGCTTTTCCCGACTTGTCCCGACTTGTCCCGACTTGTCTCGACTTGTCCCGACTTGTCCCGACTTGTCCTGACTTGTCCCGACTTGTCCCGACTTGTACCGACTTGTCTTGACTAGAACCAACTTGACCCGACTTGTTCTGACATGTCACGTCTTGTCCCGACTTGTCCCGACTTGCTCCGAATTGTCACGTCTTGTTCCGACTTGTCCTGATTTGTCCAGACTTGTCCCGACTTGTCCCGACTTGTTCTGACTTGTTATAACTTGTAACGTCATGTCTCGACTTGTCCTGACTTGTTCCGACTTGGCCCGACTTGTCCCGACTTGTCCCCACTTGTTCCGACTTGTCCCGAATTGTCCCGACCTGTCCCGACTTTTCCCGACTTGTCCCGACTTGTCCTAACTTGCCCCGACTTGTCCATACTTGTCCCGACTTGTTCCGACTTGTCAATTTCAGTTCGAACAAAAATTGACTGTCACACTTGTTTTGGTTCATAATTTTGGTTGGATTGACAAAAACTCGTAAAGCTTATTTTCTCAAAACTGTTTAAATTTTGGCTAAAATAAAAATTCAAATTTTTTGTTTTCAAAATTTTTGTAGCTTTCACTTTTTCAAAATATCCCGGCTAGTCTCGATTTGTCTCGGCTTTTCTCGACTTGTCCCGACTTGTCCCGACTTGTCTCGACTTGTCCCGACTTGTCCCGACTTGTCCTGACTTGTCCCGACTTGTCCCGACTTGTACCGACTTGTCATGACTAGAACCAACTTGACCCGACTTGTTCTGACATGTCACGTCTTGTCCCGACTTGTCCCGACTTGCTCCGAATTGTCCAAACTTGTCCCGACTTGTACCGACTTGTCCCGACTTGTACTGACTTGTCCCGACTTGTCCAGGATTGTCCAAACTTGTCCCGAATTGTACTGACTTGTCCCGACTTTTACCAACTTGTCCCGACTTGTCCCGGATTGTCCAAACTAGTCCCGACTTGTACCGACTTGTCCCGACTTGTCCCGACTTGTCACGGATTGTTCCAACTTGTCCCGACTTGTACCGACTTGTCCCCACCTGTACCGACTTGTCCTGACTTGTCCTGACTTGTTTCGACTTGTCCCGACTCAACTCGACTTGTCCCGAATTGTCCTGACTTGTCCTGACTTGTCCCGACTTGTCTTGACTTGTCCCGATATGTCCCGACTTGTCCCGACTTGTCCTGACTTATCCCGACTTGTCCCGACTTGTTCTTACTTGTCTCGACTTGTCCCGACTTGTCCTGACTTGTCCCGACTTGTTTCGACTTGTCCCGACTTGTCTCGACTTGTCCCGACTTGTCCTGACTTGTCCCGACTTGTATCGACTTGTCCTGACTTGTCACGACTTGTACCGACTTGTCCCGACTTGTCCCAACTTGTCCCGACTTGTCCAGACTTGTCCTGACTTGTCCCGACTTGTCCAGACTTATCCAGACTTGTCCCGACTTGTCCCGACTTGTTCTGACTTGTTCTAACTCGTAACGTCATGTCTCGACTTGTCCTGACTTGTTCCGACTTGGCCCGACTTGTACCGACTTGTCCCGACTTGTCCCGACTTGTCCCGACTTGTCCCGACTTGTCCCGACTTGTCCCGACTTGTCCAGACTTGTCCCGACTTGTCCTGACTTGTCTCGACTCGTCTCGACTTGTTCTGACTTGTCACGTCTTGTCCCGACTTGTCCCGACTTGTCCAGACTTGTCCCGACTTGTCCCGACTTGTTCTGACTTGCTCTAACTTGTAACGTCATGTCTCGACTTGTCCTGACTTGTTCCGACTTGGCCCGACTTGTACCGACTTGTCCCGACTTGTCCCGACTTGTCCCGACTTGTCCCGACTTGTCCTGACTTGTTCTGACTTGTTTCTACTTATTCCAAATTGTCTTGACTTGTCCCGACTTTTCCCGACTTGTCCCGATTTGTCCCGACTTTTACCTACTTGTACCGACTTGTACTGGAATGTCCAAACTTGTCCCGACTTGTCCCGGATTGTCCAAACTTGTCTCGACTTGTACCGACTTGTCTCGACTTGTCTCGACTTGTCCCGACTTGTTCCGACTTGTCCCGAATTGTCCCGACTTGTTTCGACTTGTTTCGACTTGTCCTGACTTGTCACGACTTGTTCCGACTTGTCCCGACTTGTCCTGACTGGTCCCGACTTGTCCGGGCTTGTCCTGGCTTGTTTCGACTTGTCCCGACTTGTCCCGGAATGTCCAAATTTGTACCGACTTGTCCCGAATTGTCCCGACTTGTTTCGACTTGTTTCGACTTGTCCTGACTTGTCACGACTTGTTCCGACTTGTCCCGACTTGTCCTGACTGGTCCCGACTTGTCCGGGCTTGTCCTGGCTTGTTTCGACTTGTCCCGACTTGTCCCGACTTGTCCCGACTTGTCCCGGAGTGTCCAAATTTGTAACGACTTGTCCCGACTTGTACCGACTTGTCCTGACTGGTCCCGGATTGTCCAAACTTGTCCCGACTTGTATCGACTTGTCCCGACTTGTCTCGACTTGTCCCGACTTGTCCCGACTTGTCCCGACTTGTCCCGACTTGTCCCGACTTGTCCCGACTTGTCCCGAATTGTCCCGGATTGTCCAAAATTTTCCCGACTTGTATCGACTTGTCTCGACTTGTCCCGACTTGTCCCGACTTGTCCCGACTCGTCCAGACTTGTCCCGACTTGTCCTGACTTGTCCCGACTTGTTTCTACTTATTCCAAATTGTCTTGACTTGTCCAGAATTGTCCCGAATAGTCCCGGAATGTCCAAATTTGTACCGACTTGTCCCGACTTGTACCGACTTGTCCCGACTTGTCCCGGATTGTCCAAACTTGTCTCGACCAGTCCCGACATGTCCCGGATTGTCCATACTTGTTCCGACTTGAACCGACTTGTCCTGAGATAGTCCCGGAATGTCCAAATTTGTACCGACTTGTCCCGACTTGTACCGACTTGTCCCGACTTGTCCCGGATTGTCCAAACTTGTCTCGACCAGTCCCGACATGTCCCGGATTGTCCTAACTTGCCCCGACTTGTCCATACTTGTCCCGACTTGTTCCGACTTGTCAATTTCAGTTCGAACAAAAATTGACTGTCACACTTGTTTTGGTTCATAATTTTGGTTGGATTGACAAAAACTCGTAAAGCTTATTTTCTCAAAACTGTTTAAATTTTGGCTAAAATAAAAATTCAAATTTTTTGTTTTCAAAATTTTTGTAGCTTTCACTTTTTCAAAATATCCCGGCTAGTCTCGATTTGTCTCGGCTTTTCTCGACTTGTCCCGACTTGTCCCGACTTGTCTCGACTTGTCCCGACTTGTCCCGACTTGTCCTGACTTGTCCCGACTTGTCCCGACTTGTACCGACTTGTCATGACTAGAACCAACTTGACCCGACTTGTTCTGACATGTCACGTCTTGTCCCGACTTGTCCCGACTTGCTCCGAATTGTCCAAACTTGTCCCGACTTGTACCGACTTGTCCCGACTTGTACTGACTTGTCCCGACTTGTCCAGGATTGTCCAAACTTGTCCCGAATTGTACTGACTTGTCCCGACTTTTACCAACTTGTCCCGACTTGTCCCGGATTGTCCAAACTAGTCCCGACTTGTACCGACTTGTCCCGACTTGTCCCGACTTGTCACGGATTGTTCCAACTTGTCCCGACTTGTACCGACTTGTCCCCACCTGTACCGACTTGTCCTGACTTGTCCTGACTTGTTTCGACTTGTCCCGACTCAACTCGACTTGTCCCGAATTGTCCTGACTTGTCCTGACTTGTCCCGACTTGTCTTGACTTGTCCCGATATGTCCCGACTTGTCCCGACTTGTCCTGACTTATCCCGACTTGTCCCGACTTGTTCTTACTTGTCTCGACTTGTCCCGACTTGTCCTGACTTGTCCCGACTTGTTTCGACTTGTCCCGACTTGTCTCGACTTGTCCCGACTTGTCCTGACTTGTCCCGACTTGTATCGACTTGTCCTGACTTGTCACGACTTGTACCGACTTGTCCCGACTTGTCCCAACTTGTCCCGACTTGTCCAGACTTAACCTGACTTGTCCCGACTTGTCCAGACTTATCCAGACTTGTCCCGACTTGTCCCGACTTGTTCTGACTTGTTCTAACTCGTAACGTCATGTCTCGACTTGTCCTGACTTGTTCCGACTTGGCCCGACTTGTACCGACTTGTCCCGACTTGTCCCGACTTGTCCCGACTTGTCCCGACTTGTCCCGACTTGTCCCGACTTGTCCAGACTTGTCCCGACTTGTCCTGACTTGTCTCGACTCGTCTCGACTTGTTCTGACTTGTCACGTCTTGTCCCGACTTGTCCCGACTTGTCCAGACTTGTCCCGACTTGTCCCGACTTGTTCTGACTTGCTCTAACTTGTAACGTCATGTCTCGACTTGTCCTGACTTGTTCCGACTTGGCCCGACTTGTACCGACTTGTCCCGACTTGTCCCGACTTGTCCCGACTTGTCCCGACTTGTCCTGACTTGTTCTGACTTGTTTCTACTTATTCCAAATTGTCTTGACTTGTCCCGACTTTTCCCGACTTGTCCCGATTTGTCCCGACTTTTACCTACTTGTACCGACTTGTACTGGAATGTCCAAACTTGTCCCGACTTGTCCCGGATTGTCCAAACTTGTCTCGACTTGTACCGACTTGTCTCGACTTGTCTCGACTTGTCCCGACTTGTTCCGACTTGTCCCGAATTGTCCCGACTTGTTTCGACTTGTTTCGACTTGTCCTGACTTGTCACGACTTGTTCCGACTTGTCCCGACTTGTCCTGACTGGTCCCGACTTGTCCGGGCTTGTCCTGGCTTGTTTCGACTTGTCCCGACTTGTCCCGGAATGTCCAAATTTGTACCGACTTGTCCCGAATTGTCCCGACTTGTTTCGACTTGTTTCGACTTGTCCTGACTTGTCACGACTTGTTCCGACTTGTCCCGACTTGTCCTGACTGGTCCCGACTTGTCCGGGCTTGTCCTGGCTTGTTTCGACTTGTCCCGACTTGTCCCGACTTGTCCCGACTTGTCCCGGAGTGTCCAAATTTGTAACGACTTGTCCCGACTTGTACCGACTTGTCCTGACTGGTCCCGGATTGTCCAAACTTGTCCCGACTTGTATCGACTTGTCCCGACTTGTCTCGACTTGTCCCGACTTGTCCCGACTTGTCCCGACTTGTCCCGACTTGTCCCGACTTGTCCCGACTTGTCCCGAATTGTCCCGGATTGTCCAAAATTTTCCCGACTTGTATCGACTTGTCTCGACTTGTCCCGACTTGTCCCGACTTGTCCCGACTCGTCCAGACTTGTCCCGACTTGTCCTGACTTGTCCCGACTTGTTTCTACTTATTCCAAATTGTCTTGACTTGTCCAGAATTGTCCCGAATAGTCCCGGAATGTCCAAATTTGTACCGACTTGTCCCGACTTGTACCGACTTGTCCCGACTTGTCCCGGATTGTCCAAACTTGTCTCGACCAGTCCCGACATGTCCCGGATTGTCCATACTTGTTCCGACTTGAACCGACTTGTCCTGACTGGTCCCGGATTGTCCAAACTTGTCCCGACTTGTATCGACTTGTCCCGACTTGTCCAGACTTGTCCCGACTTGTCCCGACTTGTCCCGACTTGTACCGACTTGTCCCGACTTGTCCCGACTTGTCCCGAATTGTCCAAACTTGTCCCGACTTGTACCGACTTGTCGTGACTTGTCCCGACTTGTACCGACTTGTCCCGACTTGTCCCGACTTGTCCCGACTTGTCCCGACTTGTCCCGACTTGTACCAACTTGTCCCGACTTGTCCCGACTTTTCCTGGATTGTCCAAATTTGTCCCGACTTGTCCCGACTTGTCTTGACTTGTACCGACTTGTACCGACTTGTACCGACTTGTACCAACTTTTCCCGATTTGTCCCGACTTGTTTCGACTTGTCCCGTCTTGTTTCGACTTGTCCCGTCTTGTCTCTTCTTGTCCCGGATTGTCCAAACATGTACCGACTTGTCCCGACTTGTACCGACTTGTCCCGACTTGTTTCGACTTGACCCGACTTGTCTCGACTTGTTTCGACTTGTCCCGACTTGTCCCGACTTGCCCCGAATTGTCCAAACTTGTTTCGACTTGTCCAGACTTGTCCCGACTTGCCCCGAATTGTCCAAACTTGTCCCGACTTGTCCCGACTTGCCCGACTTGTCCCGACTTGTCCCGACTTGTCCTGACTTATCCCGACTTGTCCCGACTTGTTCTTACTTGTCACGTCTTGTCCCAACTTGTCCTGACTTGTACCGACTCGTCCTGACTTGTCACGATTTTTCCCGACTTTTCCCGACTTGTTTCGACTTGTCCCGACTTGTCGTCCCGGATTGTCCAAACTTATACCGACTTGTCCCGACTTGTACCGACTTGTCCCGACTTGTTTCGACATGTTTCGACTTGTCCCGACTTGTCCCGACTTGCCTCGAATTGTACAAACTTGTTTCGACTTGTTTCGACTTGTCCCGACTTGTCCCGACTTGCCCCGAATTGACCAAACTTGTCCCGACTTGTCCCGACTTGTCCCGACTTGTCCCGACTTGTCCCGACTTGTCCCGACTTGTCCCGACTTGTCCTGACTTGTCCCGACTTGTATCGACTTGTCCTGACTTGTCACGACTTGTACCGACTTGTCCCGACTTGTCCAGACTTGTCCCGACTTGTCCTGACTTGTCCCGACTTGTCCCGACTCGTCTCGACTTGTTCTGACTTGTCACGTCTTGTCCCGACTTGTCCCGACTTGTCCAGACTTGTCCCGACTTGTCCCGACTTGTTCTGAATTGTTCTAACTTGTAACGTCATGTCTCGACTTGTCCTGACTTGTTCCGACTTGGCCCGACTTGTACCGACTTGTCCCGACTTGTCCCGACTTGTCCCGACTTGTCCCGACTTGTCCCGACTTGTCCCGACTTGTCCTGACTTGTCCCGACTTGTCCAGACTTGTCCCGACTTGTCCTGACTTGTCCCGACTCGTCCCGACTTGTCCCGACTTGTCCCGACTTGTCCCGACTTGTCCCGACTTGTCCCGACTTGTCCTGACTTGTCCCGACTTGTCCCGACTCGTCTCGACTCGTTCTGACTTGTCACGTCTTGTTTCGACTTGTCCCGACTTGTCCCGACTTGTCCAGACTTGTCCCGACTTGTCCTGACTTGCCCCGACTTGTCCCGACTCGTCTCGACTTGTTCTGACTTGTCACGTCTTGTTCCGACTTGTCCCGACTTGTCCAGACTTGTCCCGACTTGTACCGACTTGTCCCGACTTGTCCCGACTTGTCCAGACTTGTCCCGACTTGTCCTGACTTGTCCCGACTTGTCCCGACTCGTCTCGACTTGTTCTGACTTGTCACGTCTTGTTCCGACTTGTCCCGACTTGTCCAGACTTGTCCCGACTTGTCCCGACTTGTTCTGACTTGTTCTAACTTGGAACGTCATGTCTCGACTTGTCCTGACTTGTTCCGACTTGGCCCGACTTGTCCCGACTTGTCCCCACTTGTTCCGACTTGTCCCGAATTGTCCCGACTTGTCCTGACCTGTCCCGACTTTTACCGACTTGTCCCATTTTGTCCCGACTTGTCCCGACTTGTCCCGACCTGTCCCGACTTTTACCGACTTGTCCCGACTTGTCACGACTTATCCTAACTTGCTCCGACTTGTCCATACTTGTCCCGACTTGTCCCGACTTGTTCTGACTTGTTCTAACTTGTAACGTCTTGTCTTGACTTGTCCTGACTTGTTCCGACTTGGCCCGACTTGTACCGACTTGTCCCGACTTGTCCCGACTTGTCCCGACTTGTCATGACATGTCCAGACTTGTCCCGACTTGTCCTGACTTGTCCCGACTTGTCCCGACTAATCTAGACTTTTTCTGACTTGTCACGTCTTGTCCCGACTTGTCCCGACTTGTCCAGACTTGTCCCGACTTGTACCGACTTGTCGTGACTTGTCCCGACTTGTACCGACTTGTCCCGACTGGTACTGACTTTTCCCGACTTGTCCCGGATTGTCCAAACTTGTCCCGACTTGTTCCGACTTGTCCTGACTTGTCCCGACTTGTTTCGACTTGTCCCGACTTGTCTCAACTTGTCCCGACTTGTCCTGACTTGTCACGACTCGTACCGACTTGTCCCGACTTGTTTCAACTTGTTTCGACTTGTCCCGACTTGTCCCGACTTGCCCCGAATTGTCCAAACTTGTCCCGACTTGTACCGACTTGTCGTGACTTGTTCCGACTTGTACCGACTTGTCCCGACTTGTACTGACTTTTCCCAACTTGTCCCGGATTGTCCAAACTTGTCCCGACTTGTCCCGACTTGTCTCGACTTGTCCTGACTTATCCCGACTTGTCCCGACTTGTTCTTACTTGTCACGTCTTGTCCCGACTTGTCCTGACTTGTACCGACTCGTCCTGACTTGTCACGGTTTTTCCCGACTTTTCCCGACTTGTTTCGACTTGTCCCGACTTGTCGTCCCGGATTGTCCAAACTTATACCGACTTGTCCCGACTTGTCCCGACTTGTACCAACTTGTCCCGACTTGTCCCGACTTGTCCCGACTTTTCCTGGATTGTCCAAATTTGTCCCGACTTGTCCCGACTTGTCTTGACATGTACCGACTTGTACCGACTTGTACCGACTTGTACCAACTTTTCCCGATTTGTCCCGACTTGTTTCGACTTGTCCCGTCTTGTCTCTTCTTGTCCCGGATTGTCCAAACATGTCCCGACTTGTCCCGACTTGTCCCCACTTGTCCCGACATGTCCCGACTTGTTCTGACTTGTCCCGGATTGTCCAACTATGTCCCGACTTGTTCCTACTTGTCCCGAATTGACCCGACTTGTACCGACTTGTCCCGACTTGTCCCGGATTGTCCAAACTTGTCCCGACTTGTACCGACTTGTCCCGACTTGTCCCGACTTGTCCCGACTAGTCCCGAATTGTCCCGACTTGTCCTGACTTGTCTTGACTTGTCCCCACTTGTCCCGACTTGTCCCAACTTGTCCTGACTTGTCACATTTGTTATGGTTCATAATTTATGTTGGATTGACAAAAAATCTGAAAGCTCATTCCCGACCCGACTCGACCCGACCTAATTGCGAATAGAGTCCAAGACGATAAGATGAATATTAGTGCCATAACATTGACTCGATTTGACCTTGTGAAGTGAATTTTTATTTCAGAAAAAAAAAATTAAATTTCTTGCCGTTATGAAAAATTTTGGTGAGATGATTCGATACCAAAATATTCATAAATGGACTAACTTCAATATTTTCTTTGCGAAAAAAGGAATTTTCCAAGATTTTTTTTTCAAAATTTTTTTATTTTAAATTGTGTTTAATGAGATACTTTTTTGTTTCTTCCTGAATAGAAATTGGATTGTGAAAGTTGTTTCAGTTCACAATTCTGATAAAATTAAAAAAAATCTGAAAAAAAAATATCATTTGAAATTTTTTGATAATTGAATTTTTGCTGAAATATTCGAAACAAATATTAAAATCTTTTGTTTTTTTTTGTAATTTTGATTTTTTTTCACAAACTACTTCAAAGAAGTCCAAATAAAATTCCAAGAAGACAGTCTGGATGAAGAAGTCTAGGTGGAAATTCCATGTAAAATGTCCAAATGAAATCAGGATAAAATGTCTGGGTAAGGAGCCCAGGTGAAAAGTCCAGAATTATTTGAAATTCAAAATGATTCTATTAAAAAATATATTTACAATAATATTTTCCTCGACCCGACCCAAAAGTCCCGACTTGTTCCGACTTGTCTTGTCCCGACTTTTCCCGACTTGTCGTGACTTGTCGTGACTTGTCCCGACTTTTCCCGACTTGTCCCGACTTGTACCGACTTGTCCCGACTTGTATCGACTTGTCCCGACCTGTCCCGACTTTTCCTGACTTGTCCCGACTTGTCCCGATTTGTACCGACTTGTCCCGACTTGTCCCGACATGTCCTGACTTGTCTCGACTTGTACCGACTTGTCCCGACTTGTCCCGAATTGTCCAAACTTGTCCCGAGTTGTACCGACTTGTCCAGACTTGTCCTGAATTGTCCCGACTTGTTCCGACTTGTCCCGACTTGTCTTGACTTGTACCGACTTGTCCCAACTTGTCCTGACTTGTCACATCTGTTATGGTTCATAATATATGTTGGATTGACAAATAATCTGAAAGCTCATTCCCGACCCGACCCGACCCGACCTAATTGCGAATAGAGTCCAAGACGATAAGATGAATATTAGTGCCATAACATTGACTCGATTTGACCTTGTGAAGGGAATTTTTTTTTTCAGAAAAAAAAAATTAAATTTCTTGCCGTTATGAAAAATTTTGGAGAGATGATTTGATACCAAAATATTCAGAAATGGACTGACTTCAATATTTTCTTTGTGGAAAAAGAAATTTTCCAAGATTTTTTTTTTTCAAAAACTTTTTATTTCAAATTCTGTGTTTATTGAATTACTTTTTTGTTTCTTCCTGAATGGATATTGGATTTTGAAAGTTGTTTCAGTTCACAATTTTGATAAAATTAAAAAAAATCTGAAATAAAAATATTTTTTGAAATTTTTTGATTATTGAATTTTTGCTGAAATATTCGAAACAAATATTAAAATCTTTTGTTTTTTTTTGTAATTTTGATTTTTTTTCACAAACTAATAATCGTAAAGCTTATTTTCTCAAAATTGTTTAAATTTTGGCTAAAATAAAAATTCAAATTTTTTATTTTCAAAATTTTTGTAGCTTTCACTTTTTCAAAATATCCAGGCTAGTCTCGATTTGTCTCGGCTTTTCCCGACTTGTCCCGACTTGTCCCGACTTGTCTCGACTTGTCCCGACTTGTCCCGACTTGTCCTGACTTGTCCCGACTTGTCCCGACTTGTACCGACTTGTCTTGACTAGAACCAACTTGTCCCGACTTGTCCTGACTTGCTCCGAATTGTCACGTCTTGTTCCGACTTGTCCTGATTTGTCCAGACTTGTCCCGACTTGTCCCGACTTGTTCTGACTTGTTATAACTTGTAACGTCATGTCTCGACTTGTCCTGACTTGTTCCGACTTGGCCCGACTTGTCCCGACTTGTCCCCACTTGTTCCGACTTGTCCCGAATTGTCCCGACTTGTCCTGACCTGTCCCGACTTTTACCGACTTGTCATATTTTGTCCCGACTTGTCCCGACTTGTCCCGACCTGTCCCGACTTTTCCCGACTTGTCCCGACTTGTCCTAACTTGCCCCGACTTGTCCATGCTGGTCCCGACTTGTTCCGACTTGTCAATATCAGTTCGAACAAAAATTGACTGTCACACTTGTTTTGGTTCATAATTTTGGTTGGATTGATAAAAAATCGTAAAGCTTATTTTCTCAAAACTGTTTAAATTTTGGCTAAAATAAAAATTCAAATTTTTTGTTTTCAAAATTTTTGTAGCTTTCACTTTTTCAAAATATCCCGGCTAGTCTCGATTTGTCTCGGCTTTTCCCGACTTGTCCCGACTTGTCCCGACTTGTCTCGACTTGTCCCGACTTGTTCTGACTTGTTATAACTTGTAACGTCATGTCTCGACTTGTCCTGACTTGTTCCGACTTGGCCCGACTTGTCCCGACTTGTCCCCACTTGTTCCGACTTGTCCCGAATTGTCCCGACTTGTCCTGACCTGTCCCGACTTTTACCGACTTGTCATATTTTGTCCCGACTTGTCCCGACTTGTCCCGACCTGTCCCGACTTTTCCCGACTTGTCCCGACTTGTCCTAACTTGCCCCGACTTGTCCATGCTGGTCCCGACTTGTTCCGACTTGTCAATATCAGTTCGAACAAAAATTGACTGTCACACTTGTTTTGGTTCATAATTTTGGTTGGATTGATAAAAAATCGTAAAGCTTATTTTCTCAAAACTGTTTAAATTTTGGCTAAAATAAAAATTCAAATTTTTTGTTTTCAAAATTTTTGTAGCTTTCACTTTTTCAAAATATCCCGGCTAGTCTCGATTTGTCTCGGCTTTTCCCGACTTGTCCCGACTTGTCCCGACTTGTCTCGACTTGTCCCGACTTGTCCCGACTTGTCCTGACTTGTCCCGACTTGTCCCGACTTGTACCGACTTGTCATGACTAGAACCAACTTGACCCGACTTGTTCTGACATGTCACGTCTTGTCCCGACTTGTCCCGACTTGCTCCGAATTGTCCAAACTTGTCCCGACTTGTACCGACTTGTCCCGACTTGTACTGACTTGTCCAGGAATGTCCAAACTTGTCCCGAATTGTACTGACTTGTCCCGACTTTTACCAACTTGTCCCGACTTGTCCCGGGTTGTCCAAACTAGTCCCGACTTGTACCGACTTGTCCCGACTTGTCCCGACTTGTCCCGACTTGTCACGGATTGTTCCAACTTGTCCCGACTTGTACCGACTTGTCCCCACTTGTACCGACTTGTCCTGACTTGTCCTGACTTGTTTCGACTTGTCCCGACTCAACTCGACTTGTTCCAACTTTTCCCGACTTGTCCTGACTTGTCCCGACTTGTCCCGACTTGTCCCGACTTGTCCCCACTTGTCCCGACTTGTCCCGACTTGTTTCGACTTGTCCTGACTTGTCACGACTTGTTTCGACTTGTCCCGACTTGTCCTGACTTGTCCCGACTTGTCCCGACTTGTCCCGACTTGTCCCGACTTGTCCTGACTTGTCCCGACTTGTTTCTACTTATTCCAAATTGTCCTGACTTGTTTCGACTTGTCCCGAATTGTCTCGACTAGTCCCGACTTGTTCTGACTTGTCCCCACTTGTCCCGACATGTCCCGACTTGTTCTGACTTGTCCCGGATTGTCCAACTATGTCCCGACTTGTTCCGACTTGTCGTGACTTGTCCTGACTTGTCCCGACTTGTCCCGACTTGTTCCGACTTGTTCCGACTTGTACCGACTTGTCCCGACTTGTCCCGACATGTCCTGACTTGTCTCGACTTGTACCGACATGTCCCGACTTGTCCCGAATTGTCCAAACTTGTCCCGACTTGTACCGACTTGTCCAGACTTGTCCTGAATTGTCCCGACTTGTTCCGACTTGTCCCGACTTGTCTCGACTTGTACCGACTTGTCCCGACTTGTCCAAACTTGTCCCGACTTGTACCGACTTGTCCCGACTTGTACCGACTTGTCCCGACTTGTTCCGAATTGTCCAAACTTGTCCCGACTTGTCCCAACTTTTCCCGACTTGTCCCGACTTGTACCGACTTGTCCCAGATTGTCCAAACTTGTCCCGACTTGTCCCGACTTGTTTCGACTTGTCCTGACTTGTCCCGACTTGTCCCGACTTGTCCCGACTTGTCCCAACTTGTCCTGACTTGTCCTGACTTGTCCCGACTTGTTTCTACTTATTCCAAATTGTCTTGACTTGTTTCGACTTGTCCCGAATTGTCTCGACTTGTCCCGACTTGTCCTGACTTGTCCCGACTTGTACTGACTTGTCCCGACTTGTTCCGACTTGTCCCCACCTGTCGCGACTTGTCCCGTCTTTTCCCGACTTGTCCCGATTTGTCCCGACTTTTACCGACTTGTCCCGACTTGTCCCGACTTGTCCCGGATTGTCCAAACTTGTCCCGACTTGTCCCGACTTGTTTCGACTTGTCCTGACTGGTCCCGACTTGTCCGGGCTTGTCCCGGCTTGTTTCGACTCGTCCCGACTTGTCCCGACTTGTCCCGACTTGTCCCGACTTGTCCCGACTTGTCCTGACTTGTCCTGACTTGTCCCGACTTGTTTCTACTTATTCCAAATTGTCTTGACTTGTTTCGACTTGTCCCGAATTGTCTCGACTTGTCCCGACTTGTCCTGACTTGTCCCGACTTGTCCCAACTTTTCCCGACTTGTCCCGACTTGTACCGACTTGTCCCGGATTGTCCAAACTTGTCCCGACTTGTCCCGACTTGTTTCGACTTGTCCTGACTGGTCCCGACTTGTCCGGGCTTGTCCTGACTTGTCCCGACTTGTTTCTATTTATTCCAAATTGTCTTGACTTGTTTCGACTCGTCCCGACTTGTCCCGACTTGTCCCGACTTGTCCCGACTTGTCCTGACTTGTCCTGACTTGTCCCGACTTGTTTCTATTTATTCCAAATTGTCTTGACTTGTTTCGACTTGTCCCGACTTGTCCCGACTTGTTCCGACTTGTTCCGACTTGTACCAACTTGTCCCGACTTGTACCGACCTGTCACGACTTGTACCAACTTGTCCCGACTTGTCCCGACTTGTCCCGACTTTTCCTGGATTGTCCAAATTTGTCCCGACTTGTACCAACTTTTCCCGATTTGTCCCGACTTGTTTCGACTTGTCCCGTCTTGTTTCGACTTGTCCTGTCTTGTCTCTTCTTGTCCCGGATTGTCCAAACATGTACCGACTTGTCCCGACTTATACCGACTTGTCCCGACTTGTTTCGACTTGTCCCGACTTGTCTCGACTTGTCCCAGATTTTCCAAACTTGTCCCGACTTGTACCGACTTGTCCCGACTTGTACCGACTTGTACCGACTAGACCCTTACTTGTCCCGAATTGTCCAAACTTCTCCCGACTTGTTCCGACTTGTCCTGACTTGTCCCGACTTGTTTCGACTTGTCCCCACTTGTCTCGACTTGTCCCGACTTGTCCTGACTTGTCCCGACTTGTATCGACTTGTCCTGACTTGTCACGACTTGTACCGACTTGTCCCGACTTGTCCCAACTTGTCCCGACTTGTCCAGACTTGTCCTGACTTGTCCCGACTTGTCCAGACTTGTTCAGACTTGTCCCGACTTGTCCCGACTTGTTCTGACTTGTTCTAACTTGTAACGTCATGTCTCGACTTGTCCTGACTTGTTCCGACTTATCCCAACTTATCCCGACTTGTACCGACTTGTCCCGACTCGTCCCGACTTGTCCCGACTTGTCCCGACTTGTCCAGACTTGTCCCGACTTGTCCTGACTTGTCCCGACTTGTCTCGACTCGTCTCGACTTGTCCTGACTTGTCCCGACTTGTCCAGACTTGTCCAGACTTGTCCCGACTTGTCCCGACTTGTTCTGTCTTGTTCTAACTTGTAACGTCATGTCTCGACTTGTCCTGACTTGTTCCGACTTATCCCGACTTATCCCGACTTGTACCGACTTTTCCCGACTTGTCCCGACTTGTCCCGACTTGTCCCGACTTGTCCCGACTTGTCCCGACTTGTCCAGACTTGTCCCGAGTTGTCCCGACTTGTTCTGTCTTGTTCTAACTTGTAACGTCATGTCTCGACTTGTCCTGACTTGTTCCGACTTATCCCGACTTATCCCGACTTGTACCGACTTTTCCCGACTTGTCCCGACTTGTACCGACTTGTCCCGACTTGTCCCGACTTGTCCCGACTTGTCCCGACTTGTCCAGACTTGTCCCGACTTGTCCTGACTTGTTCCGACTTGGCCCGACTTGTCCCGACTTGTCCCCACTTGTTCCGACTTTTCCCGACTTGTCCCGACTTGTCCCGACTTGTCCCGACTTGTCCTAACTTGCCCCGACTTGTCCCGACTTGTCCCGACTTGTCCCGACTCGTCTAGACTTTTTCTGACTTGTCACGTCTTGTCCCGACTTGTCCCGACTTGTCCAGACTTGTCCCGACTTGTACCGACTTGTCCCGACTTGTCCCGACTTGTCCAGACTTGTCCCGACTTGTCCTGACTTGTCCCGACTTGTCCCGACTCGTCTCGACTTGTTCTGACTTGTCACGTCTTGTTCCGACTTGTCCTGATTTGTCCAGACTTGTCCCGACTTGTCCCGACTTGTCCCGACTTGTTCTGACTTGTTCTAACTTGTAACGTCATGTCTCGACTTGTCCTGACTTGTTCCGACTTGGCCCGACTTGTACCGACTTGTCCCGACTTGTCCCGACTTGTCCCGACTTGTCCCGACTTGTCCCGACTTGTCCAGACTTGTCCCGACTTGTCCTGACTTGTCCCGACTTGTCCCGACTCGTCTAGACTTTTTCTGACTTGTCACGTCTTGTCCCGACTTGTCCCGACTTGTCCAGACTTGTCCCGACTTGTACCGACTTGTCCCGACTTGTCCCGTCTTGTCCAGACTTGTCCCGACTTGTCCTGACTTGTCCCGACTTGTCCCGACTCGTCTCGACTTGTTCTGACTTGTCACGTCTTGTTCCGACTTGTCCTGATTTGTCCAGACTTGTCCCGACTTGTCCCGACTTGTTCTGACTTGTTCTAACTTGGAACGTCATGTCTCGACTTGTCCTGACTTGTTCCGACTTGGCCCGACTTGTCCCGACTTGTCCCCACTTGTTCCGACTTGTCCCGAATTGTCCCGACTTGTCCTGACCTGTCCCGACTTTTACCGACTTGTCCCATTTTGTCCCGACTTGTCCCGACTTGTCCCGACCTGTCCCGACTTTTACCGACTTGTCCCGACTTGTCACGACTTATCCTAACTTGCTCCGACTTGTCCATACTTGTCCCGACTTGTCCCGACTTGTTCTGACTTGTTCTAACTTGTAACGTCTTGTCTTGACTTGTCCTCACTTGTTCCGACTTGGCCCGACTTGAACCGACTTGTCCCGACTTGTCCCGACTTGTCCCGACTTGTCATGACTTGTCATGACATGTCCAGACTTGTCCCGACTTGTCCTGACTTGTCCCGACTTGTCCCGACTAATCTAGACTTTTTCTGACTTGTCACGTCTTGTCCCGACTTGTCCCGACTTGTCCAGACTTGTCCCGACTTGTACCGACTTGTCGTGACTTGTCCCGACTTGTACCGACTTGTCCCGACTGGTACTGACTTTTCCCGACTTGTCCCGGATTGTCCAAACTTGTCCCGACTTGTTCCGACTTGTCCTGACTTGTCCCGACTTGTTTCGACTTGTCCCGACTTGTCTCAACTTGTCCCGACTTGTCCTGACTTGTCACGACTCGTACCGACTTGTCCCGACTTGTTTCAACTTGTTTCGACTTGTCCCGATTTGTCCCGACTTGCCCCGAATTGTCCAAACTTGTCCCGACTTGTACCGACTTGTCGTGACTTGTTCCGACTTGTACCGACTTGTCCCGACTTGTACTGACTTTTCCCAACTTGTCCCGGATTGTCCAAACTTGTCCCGACTTGTCCCGACTTGTCTCGACTTGTCCTGACTTATCCCGACTTGTCCCGACTTGTTCTTACTTGTCACGTCTTGTCCCGACTTGTCCTGACTTGTACCGACTCGTCCTGACTTGTCACGATTTTTCCCGACTTTTCCCGACTTGTTTCGACTTGTCCCGACTTGTCGTCCCGGATTGTCCAAACTTATACCGACTTGTCCCGACTTGTCCCGACTTGTACCAACTTGTCCCGACTTGTCCCGACTTGTCCCGACTTTTCCTGGATTGTCCAAATTTGTCCCGACTTGTCCCGACTTGTCTTGACATGTACCGACTTGTTCCGACTTGTACCGACTTGTACCAACTTTTCCCGATTTGTCCCGACTTGTTTCGACTTGTCCCGTCTTGTTTCGACTTGTCCCGTCTTGTCTCTTCTTGTCCCGGATTGTCCAAACATGTCCCGACTTGTCCCGACTTGTCCCCACTTGTCCCGACATGTCCCGACTTGTTCTGACTTGTCCCGGATTGTCCAACTATGTCCCGACTTGTTCCTACTTGTCCCGAATTGACCCGACTTGTACCGACTTGTCCCGACTTGTCCCGGATTGTCCAAACTTGTCCCGACTTGTACCGACTTGTCCCGACTTGTCCCGACTTGTCCCGACTAGTCCCGAATTGTCCCGACTTGTCCCGACTTGTCTTGACTTGTCCCCACTTGTCCCGACTTGTCTCAACTTGTCCCGACTTGTCCTGACTTGTCACGACTCGTACCGACTTGTCCCGACTTGTTTCAACTTGTTTCGACTTGTCCCGACTTGTCCCGACTTGCCCCGAATTGTCCAAACTTGTCCCGACTTGTACCGACTTGTCGTGACTTGTTCCGACTTGTACCGACTTGTCCCGACTTGTACTGACTTTTCCCAACTTGTCCCGGATTGTCCAAACTTGTCCCGACTTGTCCCGACTTGTCTCGACTTGTCCTGACTTATCCCGACTTGTCCCGACTTGTTCTTACTTGTCACGTCTTGTCCCGACTTGTCCTGACTTGTACCGACTCGTCCTGACTTGTCACGGTTTTTCCCGACTTTTCCCGACTTGTTTCGACTTGTCCCGACTTGTCGTCCCGGATTGTCCAAACTTATACCGACTTGTCCCGACTTGTCCCGACTTGTACCAACTTGTCCCGACTTGTCCCGACTTGTCCCGACTTTTCCTGGATTGTCCAAATTTGTCCCGACTTGTCCCGACTTGTCTTGACATGTACCGACTTGTACCGACTTGTACCGACTTGTACCAACTTTTCCCGATTTGTCCCGACTTGTTTCGACTTGTCCCGTCTTGTCTCTTCTTGTCCCGGATTGTCCAAACATGTCCCGACTTGTCCCGACTTGTCCCCACTTGTCCCGACATGTCCCGACTTGTTCTGACTTGTCCCGGATTGTCCAACTATGTCCCGACTTGTTCCTACTTGTCCCGAATTGACCCGACTTGTACCGACTTGTCCCGACTTGTCCCGGATTGTCCAAACTTGTCCCGACTTGTACCGACTTGTCCCGACTTGTCCCGACTTGTCCCGACTAGTCCCGAATTGTCCCGACTTGTCCTGACTTGTCTTGACTTGTCCCCACTTGTCCCGACTTGTCCCAACTTGTCCTGACTTGTCACATTTGTTATGGTTCATAATTTATGTTGGATTGACAAAAAATCTGAAAGCTCATTCCCGACCCGACTCGACCCGACCTAATTGCGAATAGAGTCCAAGACGATAAGATGAATATTAGTGCCATAACATTGACTCGATTTGACCTTGTGAAGTGAATTTTTATTTCAGAAAAAAAAAATTAAATTTCTTGCCGTTATGAAAAATTTTGGTGAGATGATTCGATACCAAAATATTCATAAATGGACTAACTTCAATATTTTCTTTGCGAAAAAAGGAATTTTCCAAGATTTTTTTTTCAAAAATTTTTTATTTTAAATTGTGTTTAATGAGATACTTTTTTGTTTCTTCCTGAATAGAAATTGGATTGTGAAAGTTGTTTCAGTTCACAATTCTGATAAAATTAAAAAAAATCTGAAAAAAAAATATCATTTGAAATTTTTTGATAATTGAATTTTTGCTGAAATATTCGAAACAAATATTAAAATCTTTTGTTTTTTTTTGTAATTTTGATTTTTTTTCACAAACTACTTCAAAGAAGTCCAAATAAAATTCCAAGAAGACAGTCTGGATGAAGAAGTCTAGGTGGAAATTCCATGTAAAATGTCCAAATGAAATCAGGATAAAATGTCTGGGTAAGGAGCCCAGGTGAAAAGTCCAGAATTATTTGAAATTCAAAATGATTCTATTAAAAAATATATTTACAATAATATTTTCCTCGACCCGACCCAAAAGTCCCGACTTGTTCCGACTTGTCTTGTCCCGACTTTTCCCGACTTGTCGTGACTTGTCGTGACTTGTCCCGACTTTTCCCGACTTGTCCCGACTTGTACCGACTTGTCCCGACTTGTATCGACTTGTCCCGACCTGTCCCGACTTTTCCTGACTTGTCCCGACTTGTCCCGATTTGTACCGACTTGTCCCGACTTGTCCCGACATGTCCTGACTTGTCTCGACTTGTACCGACTTGTCCCGACTTGTCCCGAATTGTCCAAACTTGTCCCGAGTTGTACCGACTTGTCCAGACTTGTCCTGAATTGTCCCGACTTGTTCCGACTTGTCCCGACTTGTCTTGACTTGTACCGACTTGTCCCAACTTGTCCTGACTTGTCACATCTGTTATGGTTCATAATATATGTTGGATTGACAAATAATCTGAAAGCTCATTCCCGACCCGACCCGACCCGACCTAATTGCGAATAGAGTCCAAGACGATAAGATGAATATTAGTGCCATAACATTGACTCGATTTGACCTTGTGAAGGGAATTTTTTTTTTCAGAAAAAAAAAATTAAATTTCTTGCCGTTATGAAAAATTTTGGAGAGATGATTTGATACCAAAATATTCAGAAATGGACTGACTTCAATATTTTCTTTGTGGAAAAAGAAATTTTCCAAGATTTTTTTTTTTCAAAAACTTTTTATTTCAAATTCTGTGTTTATTGAATTACTTTTTTGTTTCTTCCTGAATGGATATTGGATTTTGAAAGTTGTTTCAGTTCACAATTTTGATAAAATTAAAAAAAATCTGAAATAAAAATATTTTTTGAAATTTTTTGATTATTGAATTTTTGCTGAAATATTCGAAACAAATATTAAAATCTTTTGTTTTTTTTTGTAATTTTGATTTTTTTTCACAAACTAATAATCGTAAAGCTTATTTTCTCAAAATTGTTTAAATTTTGGCTAAAATAAAAATTCAAATTTTTTATTTTCAAAATTTTTGTAGCTTTCACTTTTTCAAAATATCCAGGCTAGTCTCGATTTGTCTCGGCTTTTCCCGACTTGTCCCGACTTGTCCCGACTTGTCTCGACTTGTCCCGACTTGTCCCGACTTGTCCTGACTTGTCCCGACTTGTCCCGACTTGTACCGACTTGTCTTGACTAGAACCAACTTGTCCCGACTTGTCCTGACTTGCTCCGAATTGTCACGTCTTGTTCCGACTTGTCCTGATTTGTCCAGACTTGTCCCGACTTGTCCCGACTTGTTCTGACTTGTTATAACTTGTAACGTCATGTCTCGACTTGTCCTGACTTGTTCCGACTTGGCCCGACTTGTCCCGACTTGTCCCCACTTGTTCCGACTTGTCCCGAATTGTCCCGACTTGTCCTGACCTGTCCCGACTTTTACCGACTTGTCATATTTTGTCCCGACTTGTCCCGACTTGTCCCGACCTGTCCCGACTTTTCCCGACTTGTCCCGACTTGTCCTAACTTGCCCCGACTTGTCCATGCTGGTCCCGACTTGTTCCGACTTGTCAATATCAGTTCGAACAAAAATTGACTGTCACACTTGTTTTGGTTCATAATTTTGGTTGGATTGATAAAAAATCGTAAAGCTTATTTTCTCAAAACTGTTTAAATTTTGGCTAAAATAAAAATTCAAATTTTTTGTTTTCAAAATTTTTGTAGCTTTCACTTTTTCAAAATATCCCGGCTAGTCTCGATTTGTCTCGGCTTTTCCCGACTTGTCCCGACTTGTCCCGACTTGTCTCGACTTGTCCCGACTTGTTCTGACTTGTTATAACTTGTAACGTCATGTCTCGACTTGTCCTGACTTGTTCCGACTTGGCCCGACTTGTCCCGACTTGTCCCCACTTGTTCCGACTTGTCCCGAATTGTCCCGACTTGTCCTGACCTGTCCCGACTTTTACCGACTTGTCATATTTTGTCCCGACTTGTCCCGACTTGTCCCGACCTGTCCCGACTTTTCCCGACTTGTCCCGACTTGTCCTAACTTGCCCCGACTTGTCCATGCTGGTCCCGACTTGTTCCGACTTGTCAATATCAGTTCGAACAAAAATTGACTGTCACACTTGTTTTGGTTCATAATTTTGGTTGGATTGATAAAAAATCGTAAAGCTTATTTTCTCAAAACTGTTTAAATTTTGGCTAAAATAAAAATTCAAATTTTTTGTTTTCAAAATTTTTGTAGCTTTCACTTTTTCAAAATATCCCGGCTAGTCTCGATTTGTCTCGGCTTTTCCCGACTTGTCCCGACTTGTCCCGACTTGTCTCGACTTGTCCCGACTTGTCCCGACTTGTCCTGACTTGTCCCGACTTGTCCCGACTTGTACCGACTTGTCATGACTAGAACCAACTTGACCCGACTTGTTCTGACATGTCACGTCTTGTCCCGACTTGTCCCGACTTGCTCCGAATTGTCCAAACTTGTCCCGACTTGTACCGACTTGTCCCGACTTGTACTGACTTGTCCAGGAATGTCCAAACTTGTCCCGAATTGTACTGACTTGTCCCGACTTTTACCAACTTGTCCCGACTTGTCCCGGGTTGTCCAAACTAGTCCCGACTTGTACCGACTTGTCCCGACTTGTCCCGACTTGTCCCGACTTGTCACGGATTGTTCCAACTTGTCCCGACTTGTACCGACTTGTCCCCACTTGTACCGACTTGTCCTGACTTGTCCTGACTTGTTTCGACTTGTCCCGACTCAACTCGACTTGTTCCAACTTTTCCCGACTTGTCCTGACTTGTCCCGACTTGTCCCGACTTGTCCCGACTTGTCCCCACTTGTCCCGACTTGTCCCGACTTGTTTCGACTTGTCCTGACTTGTCACGACTTGTTTCGACTTGTCCCGACTTGTCCTGACTTGTCCCGACTTGTCCCGACTTGTCCCGACTTGTCCCGACTTGTCCTGACTTGTCCCGACTTGTTTCTACTTATTCCAAATTGTCCTGACTTGTTTCGACTTGTCCCGAATTGTCTCGACTAGTCCCGACTTGTTCTGACTTGTCCCCACTTGTCCCGACATGTCCCGACTTGTTCTGACTTGTCCCGGATTGTCCAACTATGTCCCGACTTGTTCCGACTTGTCGTGACTTGTCCTGACTTGTCCCGACTTGTCCCGACTTGTTCCGACTTGTTCCGACTTGTACCGACTTGTCCCGACTTGTCCCGACATGTCCTGACTTGTCTCGACTTGTACCGACATGTCCCGACTTGTCCCGAATTGTCCAAACTTGTCCCGACTTGTACCGACTTGTCCAGACTTGTCCTGAATTGTCCCGACTTGTTCCGACTTGTCCCGACTTGTCTCGACTTGTACCGACTTGTCCCGACTTGTCCAAACTTGTCCCGACTTGTACCGACTTGTCCCGACTTGTACCGACTTGTCCCGACTTGTTCCGAATTGTCCAAACTTGTCCCGACTTGTCCCAACTTTTCCCGACTTGTCCCGACTTGTACCGACTTGTCCCAGATTGTCCAAACTTGTCCCGACTTGTCCCGACTTGTTTCGACTTGTCCTGACTTGTCCCGACTTGTCCCGACTTGTCCCGACTTGTCCCAACTTGTCCTGACTTGTCCTGACTTGTCCCGACTTGTTTCTACTTATTCCAAATTGTCTTGACTTGTTTCGACTTGTCCCGAATTGTCTCGACTTGTCCCGACTTGTCCTGACTTGTCCCGACTTGTACTGACTTGTCCCGACTTGTTCCGACTTGTCCCCACCTGTCGCGACTTGTCCCGTCTTTTCCCGACTTGTCCCGATTTGTCCCGACTTTTACCGACTTGTCCCGACTTGTCCCGACTTGTCCCGGATTGTCCAAACTTGTCCCGACTTGTTTCGACTTGTCCTGACTGGTCCCGACTTGTCCGGGCTTGTCCCGGCTTGTTTCGACTCGTCCCGACTTGTCCCGACTTGTCCCGACTTGTCCCGACTTGTCCCGACTTGTCCTGACTTGTCCTGACTTGTCCCGACTTGTTTCTACTTATTCCAAATTGTCTTGACTTGTTTCGACTTGTCCCGAATTGTCTCGACTTGTCCCGACTTGTCCTGACTTGTCCCGACTTGTCCCAACTTTTCCCGACTTGTCCCGACTTGTACCGACTTGTCCCGGATTGTCCAAACTTGTCCCGACTTGTCCCGACTTGTTTCGACTTGTCCTGACTGGTCCCGACTTGTCCGGGCTTGTCCTGACTTGTCCCGACTTGTTTCTATTTATTCCAAATTGTCTTGACTTGTTTCGACTCGTCCCGACTTGTCCCGACTTGTCCCGACTTGTCCCGACTTGTCCTGACTTGTCCTGACTTGTCCCGACTTGTTTCTATTTATTCCAAATTGTCTTGACTTGTTTCGACTTGTCCCGACTTGTCCCGACTTGTTCCGACTTGTTCCGACTTGTACCAACTTGTCCCGACTTGTACCGACCTGTCACGACTTGTACCAACTTGTCCCGACTTGTCCCGACTTGTCCCGACTTTTCCTGGATTGTCCAAATTTGTCCCGACTTGTACCAACTTTTCCCGATTTGTCCCGACTTGTTTCGACTTGTCCCGTCTTGTTTCGACTTGTCCTGTCTTGTCTCTTCTTGTCCCGGATTGTCCAAACATGTACCGACTTGTCCCGACTTATACCGACTTGTCCCGACTTGTTTCGACTTGTCCCGACTTGTCTCGACTTGTCCCAGATTTTCCAAACTTGTCCCGACTTGTACCGACTTGTCCCGACTTGTACCGACTTGTACCGACTAGACCCTTACTTGTCCCGAATTGTCCAAACTTCTCCCGACTTGTTCCGACTTGTCCTGACTTGTCCCGACTTGTTTCGACTTGTCCCCACTTGTCTCGACTTGTCCCGACTTGTCCTGACTTGTCCCGACTTGTATCGACTTGTCCTGACTTGTCACGACTTGTACCGACTTGTCCCGACTTGTCCCAACTTGTCCCGACTTGTCCAGACTTGTCCTGACTTGTCCCGACTTGTCCAGACTTGTTCAGACTTGTCCCGACTTGTCCCGACTTGTTCTGACTTGTTCTAACTTGTAACGTCATGTCTCGACTTGTCCTGACTTGTTCCGACTTATCCCGACTTATCCCGACTTGTACCGACTTGTCCCGACTCGTCCCGACTTGTCCCGACTTGTCCCGACTTGTCCAGACTTGTCCCGACTTGTCCTGACTTGTCCCGACTTGTCTCGACTCGTCTCGACTTGTCCTGACTTGTCCCGACTTGTCCAGACTTGTCCAGACTTGTCCCGACTTGTCCCGACTTGTTCTGTCTTGTTCTAACTTGTAACGTCTTGTCTCGACTTGTCCTGACTTGTTCCGACTTATCCCGACTTATCCCGACTTGTACCGACTTTTCCCGACTTGTCCCGACTTGTCCCGACTTGTCCCGACTTGTCCCGACTTGTCCCGACTTGTCCAGACTTGTCCCGAGTTGTCCCGACTTGTTCTGTCTTGTTCTAACTTGTAACGTCATGTCTCGACTTGTCCTGACTTGTTCCGACTTATCCCGACTTATCCCGACTTGTACCGACTTTTCCCGACTTGTCCCGACTTGTACCGACTTGTCCCGACTTGTCCCGACTTGTCCCGACTTGTCCCGACTTGTCCAGACTTGTCCCGACTTGTCCTGACTTGTTCCGACTTGGCCCGACTTGTCCCGACTTGTCCCCACTTGTTCCGACTTTTCCCGACTTGTCCCGACTTGTCCCGACTTGTCCCGACTTGTCCTAACTTGCCCCGACTTGTCCCGACTTGTCCCGACTTGTCCCGACTCGTCTAGACTTTTTCTGACTTGTCACGTCTTGTCCCGACTTGTCCCGACTTGTCCAGACTTGTCCCGACTTGTACCGACTTGTCCCGACTTGTCCCGACTTGTCCAGACTTGTCCCGACTTGTCCTGACTTGTCCCGACTTGTCCCGACTCGTCTCGACTTGTTCTGACTTGTCACGTCTTGTTCCGACTTGTCCTGATTTGTCCAGACTTGTCCCGACTTGTCCCGACTTGTCCCGACTTGTTCTGACTTGTTCTAACTTGTAACGTCATGTCTCGACTTGTCCTGACTTGTTCCGACTTGGCCCGACTTGTACCGACTTGTCCCGACTTGTCCCGACTTGTCCCGACTTGTCCCGACTTGTCCCGACTTGTCCAGACTTGTCCCGACTTGTCCTGACTTGTCCCGACTTGTCCCGACTCGTCTAGACTTTTTCTGACTTGTCACGTCTTGTCCCGACTTGTCCCGACTTGTCCAGACTTGTCCCGACTTGTACCGACTTGTCCCGACTTGTCCCGTCTTGTCCAGACTTGTCCCAACTTGTCCTGACTTGTCCCGACTTGTCCCGACTCGTCTCGACTTGTTCTGACTTGTCACGTCTTGTTCCGACTTGTCCTGATTTGTCCAGACTTGTCCCGACTTGTCCCGACTTGTTCTGACTTGTTCTAACTTGGAACGTCATGTCTCGACTTGTCCTGACTTGTTCCGACTTGGCCCGACTTGTCCCGACTTGTCCCCACTTGTTCCGACTTGTCCCGAATTGTCCCGACTTGTCCTGACCTGTCCCGACTTTTACCGACTTGTCCCATTTTGTCCCGACTTGTCCCGACTTGTCCCGACCTGTCCCGACTTTTACCGACTTGTCCCGACTTGTCACGACTTATCCTAACTTGCTCCGACTTGTCCATACTTGTCCCGACTTGTCCCGACTTGTTCTGACTTGTTCTAACTTGTAACGTCTTGTCTTGACTTGTCCTCACTTGTTCCGACTTGGCCCGACTTGAACCGACTTGTCCCGACTTGTCCCGACTTGTCCCGACTTGTCATGACTTGTCATGACATGTCCAGACTTGTCCCGACTTGTCCTGACTTGTCCCGACTTGTCCCGACTAATCTAGACTTTTTCTGACTTGTCACGTCTTGTCCCGACTTGTCCCGACTTGTCCAGACTTGTCCCGACTTGTACCGACTTGTCGTGACTTGTCCCGACTTGTACCGACTTGTCCCGACTGGTACTGACTTTTCCCGACTTGTCCCGGATTGTCCAAACTTGTCCCGACTTGTTCCGACTTGTCCTGACTTGTCCCGACTTGTTTCGACTTGTCCCGACTTGTCTCAACTTGTCCCGACTTGTCCTGACTTGTCACGACTCGTACCGACTTGTCCCGACTTGTTTCAACTTGTTTCGACTTGTCCCGATTTGTCCCGACTTGCCCCGAATTGTCCAAACTTGTCCCGACTTGTACCGACTTGTCGTGACTTGTTCCGACTTGTACCGACTTGTCCCGACTTGTACTGACTTTTCCCAACTTGTCCCGGATTGTCCAAACTTGTCCCGACTTGTCCCGACTTGTCTCGACTTGTCCTGACTTATCCCGACTTGTCCCGACTTGTTCTTACTTGTCACGTCTTGTCCCGACTTGTCCTGACTTGTACCGACTCGTCCTGACTTGTCACGATTTTTCCCGACTTTTCCCGACTTGTTTCGACTTGTCCCGACTTGTCGTCCCGGATTGTCCAAACTTATACCGACTTGTCCCGACTTGTCCCGACTTGTACCAACTTGTCCCGACTTGTCCCGACTTGTCCCGACTTTTCCTGGATTGTCCAAATTTGTCCCGACTTGTCCCGACTTGTCTTGACATGTACCGACTTGTTCCGACTTGTACCGACTTGTACCAACTTTTCCCGATTTGTCCCGACTTGTTTCGACTTGTCCCGTCTTGTTTCGACTTGTCCCGTCTTGTCTCTTCTTGTCCCGGATTGTCCAAACATGTCCCGACTTGTCCCGACTTGTCCCCACTTGTCCCGACATGTCCCGACTTGTTCTGACTTGTCCCGGATTGTCCAACTATGTCCCGACTTGTTCCTACTTGTCCCGAATTGACCCGACTTGTACCGACTTGTCCCGACTTGTCCCGGATTGTCCAAACTTGTCCCGACTTGTACCGACTTGTCCCGACTTGTCCCGACTTGTCCCGACTAGTCCCGAATTGTCCCGACTTGTCCCGACTTGTCTTGACTTGTCCCCACTTGTCCCGACTTGTCCCAACTTGTCCTGACTTGTCACATTTGTTATGGTTCATAATTTATGTTGGATTGACAAAAAATCTGAAAGCTCATTCCCGACCCGACCCGACCCGACCTAATTGCGAATAGAGTCCAAGACGATAAGATGAATATTAGTGCCATAACATTGACTCGATTTGACCTTGTGAAGTGAATTTTTATTTCAGAAAAAAAAAATTAAATTTCTTGCCGTTATGAAAAATTTTGGTGAGATGATTCGATACCAAAATATTCATAAATGGACTAACTTCAATATTTTCTTTGCGAAAAAAGGAATTTTCCAAGATTTTTTTTTCAAAAATTTTTTATTTTAAATTGTGTTTAATGAGATACTTTTTTGTTTCTTCCTGAATAGAAATTGGATTGTGAAAGTTGTTTCAGTTCACAATTCTGATAAAATTAAAAAAAATCTGAAAAAAAAATATCATTTGAAATTTTTTGATAATTGAATTTTTGCTGAAATATTCGAAACAAATATTAAAATCTTTTGTTTTTTTTTGTAATTTTGATTTTTTTTCACAAACTACTTCAAAGAAGTCCAAATAAAATTCCAAGAAGACAGTCTGGATGAAGAAGTCTAGGTGGAAATTCCATGTAAAATGTCCAAATGAAATCAGGATAAAATGTCTGGGTAAGGAGCCCAGGTGAAAAGTCCAGAATTATTTGAAATTCAAAATGATTCTATTAAAACATATATTTACAATAATATTTTCCTCGACCCGACCCAAAAGTCCCGACTTGTTCCGACTTGTCTTGTCCCGACTTTTCCCGACTTGTCGTGACTTGTCGTGACTTGTCCCGACTTTTCCCGACTTGTCCTGACTTGTACCGACTTGTCCCGACTTGTATCGACTTGTCCCGACCTGTCCCGACTTTTCCTGACTTGTCCCGACTTGTCCCGATTTGTACCGACTTGTCCCGACTTGTCCCGACATGTCCTGACTTGTCTCGACTTGTACCGACTTGTCCCGACTTGTCCCGAATTGTCCAAACTTGTCCCGAGTTGTACCGACTTGTCCAGACTTGTCCTGAATTGTCCCGACTTGTTCCGACTTGTCCCGACTTGTCTTGACTTGTACCGACTTGTCCCAACTTGTCCTGACTTGTCACATCTGTTATGGTTCATAATATATGTTGGATTGACAAATAATCTGAAAGCTCATTCCCGACCCGACCCGACCCGACCTAATTGCGAATAGAGTCCAAGACGATAAGATGAATATTAGTGCCATAACATTGACTCGATTTGACCTTGTGAAGTGAATTTTTTTTTTCAGAAAAAAAAAAATAAATTTCTTGCCGTTATGAAAAATTTTGGAGAGATGATTTGATACCAAAATATTCAGAAATGGACTGACTTCAATATTTTCTTTGTGGAAAAAGAAATTTTCCAAGATTTTTTTTTTCAAAAACTTTTTATTTCAAATTCTGTGTTTATTGAATTACTTTTTTGTTTCTTCCTGAATGGAAATTGGATTTTGAAAGTTGTTTCAGTTCACAATTTTGATAAAATTAAAAAAAATCTGAAATAAAAATATTTTTTGAAATTTTTTGATTATTGAATTTTTGCTGAAATATTCGAAACAAATATTAAAATCTTTTGTTTTTTTTTGTAATTTTGATTTTTTTTCACAAACTACTTCAAAGAAGTCCAAATAAAATTCCAAAAAGAAAGTCTGGGTGAAGAAGTCCAAGTGGAAATTCCGTCTTGTCCCGGCTTGTCCCGAAATATCCAAACTTGTCCTGACTTGTCCTGACTTGTCCTGACTTGTCCCGACTTGTCCCGTCTTGTCCAGAGTTGTCCCGACTTGTCCCGACTTGTCCAGAGTTGTCCCGACTTGTCCTGACTTGTCCTGACTGGTCACGTCATGTCCCGACTTGTCCTGACTTGTTCCGACTTGTCCCGACTTGTCCCGACTTGTCCCGACTTGTCCCGACTTGTCCCCACTTGTCGCGACTTGTCCCGTCTTTTCCCGACTTGTCCCGACTTTTACCGACTTGTACCAGATTGTACCGGATTGTCCAAACTTGTCTCGACTTTTACCGACTTGTCTCGACTTGTCCCGACTTGTTCCGACTTGTCCCGACTTGTTTCGACTTGTCCTGTCTTGTCCTGACTTGTCACGACTTGTTCTGACTTGTTCCGACTTGTCCTGACTGGTCCCGACTTGTCCGGGATTGTCCCGGCTTGTTTCCACTTGTCCGGACTTGTCCCGGAATGTCCAAACTTGTCCCGACTTGTCCCGACTTGTACCGTCTTGTCCCGACTTGTCCCGGATTGTCCAAACTTGTCTCGATTTGTCCCGACATGTCCCGGATTGTCCATAACTGTCCTGACTTGTCCCGACTTGTCTCGTCTTGTACCGACTTGTCCCGACTTGTCCCGACTTGTCCCGACTTGTTCCGACTTGTCCCGACTTGTACCGAATTGTCCCGACTGGTCCCGGATTGTCCAAACTTGTCCCGACTTGTATCGACTTGTCCCGACTTGTCCCGATTTGTCCCGACTCGTACCGACTTGTCCCGACTTGTCCCGACTTGTCCCGACTTGTCCCAGATTGTCCAAACTTGTCCCGACTTGTATCGACTTGTCTCGACTTGTCCCGACTTGTCCCGACTTATCCCGACTTGTCCCGACTTGTCCCGACTTGTCCTGACTTGTCCCGAATTGTTTCTACTTATTCCAAATTGTCTTGACTTGTCCCGACTTTTCCCGACTTGTCCCGATTTGTCCCGACTTTTACCTACTTGTACCGACTTGTACTGGAATGTCCAAACTTGTCCCGACTTGTCCCGGATTGTCCAAACTTGTCTCGACTTGTACCGACTTGTCTCGACTTGTCTCGACTTGTCTCGACTTGTCCCGACTTGTTCCGACTTGTCCCGAATTGTCCCGCCTTGTTTCGACTTGTTTCGACTTGTCCTGACTTGTCACGACTTGTTCCGACTTGTCCCGACTTGTCCTGACTGGTCCCGACTTGTCCGGGCTTGTCCTGGCTTGTTTCGACTTGTCCCGACTTGTCCCGACTTGTCCCGACTTGTCCCGACTTGTCCCAGAATGTCCAAATTTGTACCGACTTGTCCCGACTTGTACCGACTTGTCCCGACTTGTCCCGGATTGTCCAAAATTGTCTCGACCAGTCCCGACATGTCCCGGATTGTCCATACTTGTTCCGACTTGTACCGACTTGTCCTGACTGGTCCCGGATTGTCCAAACTTGTCCCGACTTGTATCGACTTGTCCCGACTTGTCCCGACTTGTCCCGACTTGTCCCGACTTGTCCCGACTTGTCCCGACTTGTCCCGGATTGTCCAAAATTTTCCCGACTTGTATCGACTTGTCTCGACTTGTCCCGACTTGTCCCGACTTGTCCCGACTTGTCCCGACTCGTCCAGACTTGTCCCGACTTGTCCCGACTTGTCCTGACTTGTCCCGACTTGTTTCTACTTATTCCAAATTGTCTTGACTTGTCCAGAATTGTCCCGAATAGTCCCGGAATGTCCAAATTTGTACCGACTTGTCCCGACTTGTACCAACTTGTCCCGACTTGTCCCGGATTGTCCAAACTTGTCTCGACCAGTCCCGACATGTCCCGGATTGTCCATACTTGTTCCGACTTGTACCGACTTGTCCTGACTGGTCCCGGATTGTCCAAACTTGTCCCGACTTGTCCCGACTTGTCCCGACTTGTCCCGACTTGTCCCGACTTGTACCGACTTGTCCCGACTTGTCCCGACTTGTCCCGACTTGTCCCGAATTGTCCAAACTTGTCCCGACTTGTACCGACTTGTCGTGACTTGTCCCGACTTGTACCGACTTGTCCCGAATTGTTTCGACTTGTCCCGACTTGTACCGACTTGTCCCGACTTGTACCGACTTGTCCCGACTTGTCCAAATTTGTCCCGACTTGTACCGACTTGTCGTGACTTGTCCCGACTTGTACCGACTTGTCCCGACTTGTCCCGACTTGTACTGACTTTTCCCGACTTGTCCCGGATTGTCCAAACTTGTCTCGACTTGTTCCGACTTGTCCTGACTTGTCCCGACTTGTTTCGACTTGTCCCGACTTGTCTCGACTTGTCCCGACTTGTCCTGACTTGTCCCGACTTGTATCGACTTGTCCTGACTTGTCACGACTTGTGCCGACTTGTCCCGACTTGTCCCAACTTGTCCCGACTTGTCCCGACTTGTCCAGACTTGTCCTGACTTGTCCTGACTTGTCCCGACTTGTCCCGACTCGTCTCTACTTGTTCTGACTTGTCACGTCTTGTTCCGACTTGTCCCGATTTGTCCAGACTTGTCCCGACTTGTCCCGACTTGTTCTGACTTGTTCTAACTTGTAACGTCATGTCTCGACTTGTCCTGACTTGTTCCGACTTGGCCCGACTTGTCCCGACTTGTCCCCACTTGTTCCGACTTGTCCCGACTTGTCCCGACTTGTCCTGACTTGTCCCGACTTGTATCGACTTGTCCTGACTTGTCACGACTTGTACCGACTTGTCCCGACTTGTCCCAACTTGTCCCGACTTGTCCAGACTTGTGCTGACTTGTCCCGACTTGTCCAGACTTGTCCCGACTTGTCCTGACTTGTCCCGACTTGTCCCGACTTGTCTCGACTAGTTCTGACTTGTAACGTCTTGTCCCGACTTGTCCCGACTTGTCCAGACTTGTCCCGACTTGTCCCGACTTGTCCCGACTTGTCCCGACTTGTCATGACTTGTCATGACATGTCCAGACTTGTCCCGACTTGTCCTGACTTGTCCCGACTTGTCCCGACTAATCTAGACTTTTTCTGACTTGTCACGTCTTGTCCCGACTTGTCCCGACTTGTCCAGACTTGTCCCGACTTGTACCGACTTGTCGTGACTTGTCCCGACTTGTACCGACTTGTCCCGACTGGTACTGACTTTTCCCGACTTGTCCCGGATTGTCCAAACTTGTCCCGACTTGTTCCGACTTGTCCTGACTTGTCCCGACTTGTTTCGACTTGTCCCGACTTGTCTCAACTTGTCCCGACTTGTCCTGACTTGTCACGACTCGTACCGACTTGTCCCGACTTGTTTCAACTTGTTTCGACTTGTCCCGATTTGTCCCGACTTGCCCCGAATTGTCCAAACTTGTCCCGACTTGTACCGACTTGTCGTGACTTGTTCCGACTTGTACCGACTTGTCCCGACTTGTACTGACTTTTCCCAACTTGTCCCGGATTGTCCAAACTTGTCCCGACTTGTCCCGACTTGTCTCGACTTGTCCTGACTTATCCCGACTTGTCCCGACTTGTTCTTACTTGTCACGTCTTGTCCCGACTTGTCCTGACTTGTACCGACTCGTCCTGACTTGTCACGATTTTTCCCGACTTTTCCCGACTTGTTTCGACTTGTCCCGACTTGTCGTCCCGGATTGTCCAAACTTATACCGACTTGTCCCGACTTGTCCCGACTTGTACCAACTTGTCCCGACTTGTCCCGACTTGTCCCGACTTTTCCTGGATTGTCCAAATTTGTCCCGACTTGTCCCGACTTGTCTTGACATGTACCGACTTGTACCGACTTGTACCGACTTGTACCAACTTTTCCCGATTTGTCCCGACTTGTTTCGACTTGTCCCGTCTTGTTTCGACTTGTCCCGTCTTGTCTCTTCTTGTCCCGGATTGTCCAAACATGTCCCGACTTGTCCCGACTTGTCCCCACTTGTCCCGACATGTCCCGACTTGTTCTGACTTGTCCCGGATTGTCCAACTATGTCCCGACTTGTTCCTACTTGTCCCGAATTGACCCGACTTGTACCGACTTGTCCCGACTTGTCCCGGATTGTCCAAACTTGTCCCGACTTGTACCGACTTGTCCCGACTTGTCCCGACTTGTCCCGACTAGTCCCGAATTGTCCCGACTTGTCCCGACTTGTCTTGACTTGTCCCCACTTGTCCCGACTTGTCCCAACTTGTCCTGACTTGTCACATTTGTTATGGTTCATAATTTATGTTGGATTGACAAAAAATCTGAAAGCTCATTCCCGACCCGACCCGACCCGACCTAATTGCGAATAGAGTCCAAGACGATAAGATGAATATTAGTGCCATAACATTGACTCGATTTGACCTTGTGAAGTGAATTTTTATTTCAGAAAAAAAAAATTAAATTTCTTGCCGTTATGAAAAATTTTGGTGAGATGATTCGATACCAAAATATTCATAAATGGACTAACTTCAATATTTTCTTTGCGAAAAAAGGAATTTTCCAAGATTTTTTTTTCAAAAATTTTTTATTTTAAATTGTGTTTAATGAGATACTTTTTTGTTTCTTCCTGAATAGAAATTGGATTGTGAAAGTTGTTTCAGTTCACAATTCTGATAAAATTAAAAAAAATCTGAAAAAAAAATATCATTTGAAATTTTTTGATAATTGAATTTTTGCTGAAATATTCGAAACAAATATTAAAATCTTTTGTTTTTTTTTGTAATTTTGATTTTTTTTCACAAACTACTTCAAAGAAGTCCAAATAAAATTCCAAGAAGACAGTCTGGATGAAGAAGTCTAGGTGGAAATTCCATGTAAAATGTCCAAATGAAATCAGGATAAAATGTCTGGGTAAGGAGCCCAGGTGAAAAGTCCAGAATTATTTGAAATTCAAAATGATTCTATTAAAAAATATATTTACAATAATATTTTCCTCGACCCGACCCAAAAGTCCCGACTTGTTCCGACTTGTCTTGTCCCGACTTTTCCCGACTTGTCGTGACTTGTCGTGACTTGTCCCGACTTTTCCCGACTTGTCCCGACTTGTACCGACTTGTCCCGACTTGTATCGACTTGTCCCGACCTGTCCCGACTTTTCCTGACTTGTCCCGACTTGTCCCGATTTGTACCGACTTGTCCCGACTTGTCCCGACATGTCCTGACTTGTCTCGACTTGTACCGACTTGTCCCGACTTGTCCCGAATTGTCCAAACTTGTCCCGAGTTGTACCGACTTGTCCAGACTTGTCCTGAATTGTCCCGACTTGTTCCGACTTGTCCCGACTTGTCTTGACTTGTACCGACTTGTCCCAACTTGTCCTGACTTGTCACATCTGTTATGGTTCATAATATATGTTGGATTGACAAATAATCTGAAAGCTCATTCCCGACCCGACCCGACCCGACCTAATTGCGAATAGAGTCCAAGACGATAAGATGAATATTAGTGCCATAACATTGACTCGATTTGACCTTGTGAAGTGAATTTTTTTTTTCAGAAAAAAAAAATTAAATTTCTTGCCGTTATGAAAAATTTTGGAGAGATGATTTGATACCAAAATATTCAGAAATGGACTGACTTCAATATTTTCTTTGTGGAAAAAGAAATTTTCCAAGATTTTTTTTTTTCAAAAACTTTTTATTTCAAATTCTGTGTTTATTGAATTACTTTTTTGTTTCTTCCTGAATGGAAATTGGATTTTGAAAGTTGTTTCAGTTCACAATTTTGATAAAATTAAAAAAAATCTGAAATAAAAATATTTTTTGAAATTTTTTGATTATTGAATTTTTGCTGAAATATTCGAAACAAATATTAAAATCTTTTGTTTTTTTTTGTAATTTTGATTTTTTTTCACAAACTACTTCAAAGAAGTCCAAATAAAATTCCAAAAAGAAAGTCTGGGTGAAGAAGTCCAAGTGGAAATTCCGTCTTGTCCCGGCTTGTCCCGAAATATCCAAACTTGTCCTGACTTGTCCTGACTTGTCCTGACTTGTCCCGACTTGTCCCGTCTTGTCCAGAGTTGTCCCGACTTGTCCCGACTTGTCCAGAGTTGTCCCGACTTGTCCTGACTTGTCCTGACTTGTCACGTCATGTCCCGACTTGTCCTGACTTGTTCCGACTTGTCCCGACTTGTCCCGACTTGTCCCGACTTGTCCCGACTTGTCCCCACTTGTCGCGACTTGTCCCGTCTTTTCCCGACTTGTCCCGACTTTTACCGACTTGTACCGACTTGTACCGGATTGTCCAAACTTGTCTCGACTTTTACCGACTTGTCTCGACTTGTCCCGACTTGTTCCGACTTGTCCCGACTTGTTTCGACTTGTCCTGTCTTGTCCTGACTTGTCACGACTTGTTCTGACTTGTTCCGACTTGTCCTGACTGGTCCCGACTTGTCCGGGATTGTCCCGGCTTGTTTCCACTTGTCCGGACTTGTCCCGGAATGTCCAAACTTGTCCCGACTTGTCCCGACTTGTACCGTCTTGTCCCGACTTGTCCCGGATTGTCCAAACTTGTCTCGATTTGTCCCGACATGTCCCGGATTGTCCATAACTGTCCTGACTTGTCCCGACTTGTCTCGTCTTGTACCGACTTGTCCCGACTTGTCCCGACTTGTCCCGACTTGTTCCGACTTGTCCCGACTTGTACCGAATTGTCCCGACTGGTCCCGGATTGTCCAAACTTGTCCCGACTTGTATCGACTTGTCCCGACTTGTCCCGATTTGTCCCGACTCGTACCGACTTGTCCCGACTTGTCCCGACTTGTCCCGACTTGTCCCAGATTGTCCAAACTTGTCCCGACTTGTATCGACTTGTCTCGACTTGTCCCGACTTGTCTCGACTTATCCCGACTTGTCCCGACTTGTCCCGACTTGTCCTGACTTGTCCCGAATTGTTTCTACTTATTCCAAATTGTCTTGACTTGTCCCGACTTTTCCCGACTTGTCCCGATTTGTCCCGACTTTTACCTACTTGTACCGACTTGTACTGGAATGTCCAAACTTGTCCCGACTTGTCCCGGATTGTCCAAACTTGTCTCGACTTGTACCGACTTGTCTCGACTTGTCTCGACTTGTCTCGACTTGTCCCGACTTGTTCCGACTTGTCCCGAATTGTCCCGCCTTGTTTCGACTTGTTTCGACTTGTCCTGACTTGTCACGACTTGTTCCGACTTGTCCCGACTTGTCCTGACTGGTCCCGACTTGTCCGGGCTTGTCCTGGCTTGTTTCGACTTGTCCCGACTTGTCCCGACTTGTCCCGACTTGTCCCGACTTGTCCCAGAATGTCCAAATTTGTACCGACTTGTCCCGACTTGTACCGACTTGTCCCGACTTGTCCCGGATTGTCCAAAATTGTCTCGACCAGTCCCGACATGTCCCGGATTGTCCATACTTGTTCCGACTTGTACCGACTTGTCCTGACTGGTCCCGGATTGTCCAAACTTGTCCCGACTTGTATCGACTTGTCCCGACTTGTCCCGACTTGTCCCGACTTGTCCCGACTTGTCCCGACTTGTCCCGGATTGTCCAAAATTTTCCCGACTTGTATCGACTGGTCTCGACTTGTCCCGACTTGTCCCGACTTGTCCCGACTTGTCCCGACTCGTCCAGACTTGTCCCGACTTGTCCCGACTTGTCCTGACTTGTCCCGACTTGTTTCTACTTATTCCAAATTGTCTTGACTTGTCCAGAATTGTCCCGAATAGTCCCGGAATGTCCAAATTTGTACCGACTTGTCCCGACTTGTACCAACTTGTCCCGACTTGTCCCGGATTGTCCAAACTTGTCTCGACCAGTCCCGACATGTCCCGGATTGTCCATACTTGTTCCGACTTGTACCGACTTGTCCTGACTGGTCCCGGATTGTCCAAACTTGTCCCGACTTGTCCCGACTTGTCCCGACTTGTCCCGACTTGTCCCGACTTGTACCGACTTGTCCCGACTTGTCCCGACTTGTCCCGACTTGTCCCGAATTGTCCAAACTTGTCCCGACTTGTACCGACTTGTCGTGACTTGTCCCGACTTGTACCGACTTGTCCCGAATTGTTTCGACTTGTCCCGACTTGTACCGACTTGTCCCGACTTGTACCGACTTGTCCCGACTTGTCCCGGATTGTCCAAACTTGTCTCGACCAGTCCCGACATGTCCCGGATTGTTCATACTTGTTCCGACTTGTACCGACTTGTCCTGACTGGTCCCGGATTGTCCAAACTTGTCCCGACTTGTATCGACTTGTCCCGACTTGTCCCGACTTGTCCCGACTTGTCCCGACTTGTCCCGACTTGTCCCGAATTGTCCAAATTTGTCGCGACTTGTACCGACTTGTCGTGACTTGCCCCGACTTGTACCGACTTGTCGTGACTTGTCCCGACTTGTACCGACTTGTCCCGACTTGTCCCGACTTGTACTGACTTTTCCCGACTTGTCCCGGATTGTCCAAACTTGTCTCGACTTGTTCCGACTTGTCCCGACTTGTCCTGACTTGTCCCGACTTGTTTCGACTTGTCCCGACTTGTCTCGACTTGTCCCGACTTGTCCTGACTTGTCCCGACTTGTATCGACTTGTCCTGACTTGTCACGACTTGTGCCGACTTGTCCCGACTTGTCCCAACTTGTCCCGACTTGTCCCGACTTGTCCAGACTTGTCCTGACTTGTCCTGACTTGTCCCGACTTGTCCCGACTCGTCTCTACTTGTTCTGACTTGTCACGTCTTGTTCCGACTTGTCCCGATTTGTCCAGACTTGTCCCGACTTGTCCCGACTTGTTCTGACTTGTTCTAACTTGTAACGTCATGTCTCGACTTGTCCTGACTTGTTCCGACTTGGCCCGACTTGTCCCGACTTGTCCCCACTTGTTCCGACTTGTCCCGACTTGTCCCGACTTGTCCTGACTTGTCCCGACTTGTATCGACTTGTCCTGACTTGTCACGACTTGTACCGACTTGTCCCGACTTGTCCCAACTTGTCCCGACTTGTCCAGACTTGTGCTGACTTGTCCCGACTTGTCCAGACTTGTCCCGACTTGTCCTGACTTGTCCCGACTTGTCCCGAATTGTCTCGACTTGTTCTGACTTGTCACGTCTTGTCCCGACTTGTCCCGACTTGTCCAGACTTGTCCCGACTTGTCCCGACTTGTTCTGACTAGTTCTAATTTGTAACGTCATGTCTCGACTTGTCCTGACTTGTTCCGACTTTGCCCGACTTGTACCGACTTGTCCCGACTTGTCCCGACTTGTCCCGACTTGTCCCGACTTGTCCCGACTTGTCCCGACTTGTCCAGACTTGTCCCGACTTGTCCTGACTTGTCCCGACTTGTCCCGACTTGTCCCGACTCGTCTAGACTTTTTCTGACTTGTCACGTCTTGTCCCGACTTGTTCTGACTTGTCCCGACTTGTCCAGACTTGTCCCGACTTGTGCCGACTTGTCCCGACTTGTCCCGACTTGTCCAGACTTGTTCCGACTTGTCCTGACTTGTCCCGACTTGTCCCGACTCGTCTCGACTTGTTCTGACTTGTCACGTCTTGTTCCGACTTGTCCCGGCTTGTCCAGACTTGTCCCGACTTGTTCTGACTTGTTCTAACTTGTAACGTCATGTCTCGACTTGTTCCGACTTGGCCCGACTTGTCCCGACTTGTCCCCACTTGTTCCGACTTGTCCCGAATTGTCCCGACTTGTCCTGACCTGTCCCGACTTTTACCGACTTGTCCCATTTTGTCCCAACTTGTCCCGACTTGTCCCGACCTGTCCCGACTTTTCCCGACTTGTCCCGACTTGTCCTAACTTGCCCCGACTTGTCCGTACTTGTCCCGACTTGTCCCGAATTGTTCTGACTTGTTTTAACTAGAAACGTCATGTCTCGACTTGTTCTGACTTGTTCTGACTTGTTCCGACTTGTACCGACTTGTCCCGACTTGTCCCGACTTGTCCCGACTTGTCCCGACTTGTCCCGACTTGTCCAGACTTGTCCCGACTTGTCCTGACTTGTCCCGACTTGTCCCGACTCGTCTAGACTTTTTCTGACTTGTCACGTCTTGTCCCGACTTGTCCCGACTTGTCCAGACTTGTCCTGACTTGTACCGACTTGTCCCGACTTGTCCAGACTTGTCCTGACTTGTCCTGACTTGTCCCGACTTGTCCCGACTCGTCTCGACTTGTTCTGACTTGTCACGTCTTGTTCCGACTTGTCCCGACTTGTCCAGACTTGTCCCGACTTGTTCTGACTTGTTCTAACTTGTAACGTCATGTCTCGACTTGTCCTGACTTGTTCCGACTTGGCCCGAATTGTCCCGACTTGTTCCCACTTGTTCCGACTTGTCCCGAATTGTCCCGACTTGTCCTGACCTGTCCCGACTTTTACCGACTTGTCCCATTTTGTCCCGACTTGTCCCGACCTGTCCCGACTTTTCCCGACTTGTCCCGACTTGTCCTAACTTACTCCGACTTGTCCATACTTGTCCCGACTTGTCCCGACTTGTTCTGACTTCTTCTAACTTGTAACGTCATGTCTCGACTTGTCCTGACTTGTTCCGACTTGGCCCGACTTGTACCGACTTGTCCCGACTTGTCCCGACTTGTCCCGACTTGTCCAGACTTGTCCCGACTTGTCCTGACTTGTCCCGACTTGTCCCGACTCGTCTAGACTTTTTCTGACTTGTCACGTCTTGTCCCGACTTGTCCCGACTTGTCCAGACTTGTCCCGACTTGTCCTGACTTGTCCCGACTTGTCCCGACTTGTCCCGACTTGTACCGACTTGTCGTGACTTGTCCCGACTTGTACCGACTTGTCCCGACTTGTCCCGACTTGTACTGACTTGTCCCGACTTGTACCGACTTGTCGTGACTTGTCCCGACTTGTACCGACTTGTCCCGACTTGTCCCGACTTGTACTGACTTTTCCCGACTTGTCCCGGATTGTCCAAACTTGTCCCGACTTGTTCCGACTTGTCCTGACTTGTCCCGACTTGTACCGACTTGTCGTGACTTGTCCCGACTTGTACCGACTTGTCCCGACTTGTCCCGACTTGTACTGACTTTTCCCGACTTGTCCCGGATTGTCCAAACTTGTCCCGACTTGTTCCGACTTGTCCTTACTTGTCCCGACTTGTTTCGACTTGTCCCGACTTGTCTCGACTTGTCCCGACTTGTCCTGACTTGTCCCGACTTGTATCGACTTGTCCTGACTTGTCACGACTTGTACCGACTTGTCCCGACTTGTTTCAACTTGTTTCGACTTGTCCCGACTTGTCCCGACTTAAACCGAATTGTCCAAACTTGTCCCGACTTGTACCGACTTGTCGTGACTTGTTCCGACTTGTACCGACTTGTCCATACTTGTCCCGACTTGTCCCGACTTGTACTGACTTTTCCCGACTTGTCCCGGATTGTCCAAACTTGTCCCGACTTGTTCCGACTTGTCCTGACTTGTCCCGACTTGTTTCGACTTGTCTTGACTTGTCTCGACTTGTCCCGACTTGTCCTGACTTGTCCCGACTTGCATCGACTTGTCCTGACTTGTCACGACTTGTACCGACTTGTCCAACTTGTCCAAACTTGTCCCGACTTGTCCAGACTTGTCCTGACTTGTCCCGACTTGTCCAGACTTGTCCCGACCTGTCCTGACTTGTCTTGACTTGCCCCGACTCGTCTCGACTTGTTCTGACTTGTCACGTCTTGTCCCGACTTGTTCCGACTTGTCCAGACTTGTCCCGACTTGTCCCGACTTGTTCTGACTTGTTCTAACTTGTAACGTCATGTCTCGACTTGTCCTGACTTGTTCCGACTTGGCCCGACTTGTACCGAATTGTCCCGACTTGTCCCGACTTGTCCCGACTTGTTCTGACTTGTTCTAACTTGTAACGTCATCTCTCGACTTGTCCTGACTTGTTCCGACTTGGCCCGACTTGTCCCGACTTGTCCCGACTTGTCCCGACTCGTCCCGACTTGTCCAGACTTGTCCTGACTTGTCCCGACTTGTCCCGACTTGTCCCGACCAGTCCCGACTTTTCCCGACTTGTCCCGACTTGTCCCGACTTGTCCTAACTTGCCCCGACTTGTCCATACTTGTCCCGACTTGTCCCGACTTGTTCTGACCTGTTCTAACTTGTAACGTCATGTCTCGACTTGTCCTGACTTGTTCCGACTTGGCCCGACTTGTACCGACTTTTCCTGGATTGTCCAAATTTGTCCCGACTTGTCCCGACTTGTCCTGACTTGTTCCGACTTGGCCCGACTTGTACCGACTTTTCCTGGATTGTCCAAATTTGTCCCGACTTGTCCCGACTTGTTCTGACTTGTTCTAACTTGTAACGTCATGTCTCGACTTGTCCTGACTTGTTCCGACTTGGCCCGACTTGTACCGACTTGTCCCGACTTGTCCCGACTTGTCCCGACTTGTTCTGACTTGTTCTAACTTGTAACGTCATCTCTCGACTTGTCCTGACTTGTTCCGACTTGGCCCGACTTGTCCCGACTTGTCCCGACTTGTCCCGACTCGTCCCGACTTGTCCAGACTTGTCCTGACTTGTCCCGACTTGTCCCGACTTGTCCCGCCCAGTCCCGACTTTTCCCGATTTGTCCCGACTTGTCCCGACTTGTCCTAACTTGCCCCGACTTGTCCATACTTGTCCCGACTTGTCCCGACTTGTTCTGACTTGTTCTAACTTGTAACGTCATGTCCCGACTTGTCCTGACTTGTTCCGACTTGTACCAACTTGTCCCGGCTTGTACCGACCTGTCACGACTTGTACCAACTTGTCCCGACTTGTCCCGACTTGTCCCGACTTTTCCTGGATTGTCCAAATTTGTCCCGACTTGTCCCGACTTGTCATGACTTGTACCGACTTGTACCGACTTGTACCAACTTTTCCCGATTATTCCCGACTTGTTTCGACTTGTCCCGTCTTGTTTCGACTTGTCCCGACGTGTCCAGACTTGTCCCGACTTGTCCCCACTTGTTCTGACTTGTTCTAACTTGTAACGTCATGTCTCGACTTGTCCTGACTTGTTCCGACTTGGCCCGACTTGTACCGACTTGTCCCGACTTGTCCCGACTTGTCCCGACTTGTCCCGACTTGTCCTGACTTGTCCCGACTTGTCCCGACTTGTTCAGACTTGTCCCGACTTGTCCTGACTTGTCCCGACTCGTCTAGACTTTTTCTGACTTGTCACGTCTTGTTCCCGACTTATCCCGACTTGTCCCGACTTGTCCCGAATTGTCCCGACTTGTCCAGACTTGTCTCGACTTGTCCTGACTTGTCCCGACTCGTCTCGACTCGTCTCGACTTGTTTTGTCTTGTCACGTCTTGTCCCGACTTGTCCCGACTTGTCCAGACTTGTCCCGACTTGTCCCGACTTGTTCTGACTTGTTCTAACTTGTAACGTCATGTCTCGACTTGTCCTGACTTGTTCCGACTTGGCCCGACTTGTACCGACTTCTACCGACTTGTACCAACTTTTCCCGATTTGTCCCGACTTGTTTCGACTTGTCCCGTCTTGTTTCGACTTGTCCCGTCTTGTCTCTTCTTGTCCCGGATTGTCCAAACATGTACCGACTTGTCCCGACTTGTACCGACTTGTCCCGACTTGTTTCGACTTGTCCCGACTTGTCTCGACTTGTTTCGACTTGTCCCGACTTGTCCCGACTTGCCCCGAATTGTCCAAACTTGTTTCGACTTGTCCAGACTTGTCCCGACTTGCCCCGAATTGTCCAAACTTGTCCCGACTTGTCCCGACTTGTCCTGACTTATCCCGACTTGTCCCGACTTGTTCTTACTTGTCACGTCTTGTCCCGACTTGTCCTGACTTGTACCGACTCGTCTTGACTTGGCACGATTTTTCCCGACTTTTCCCGACTTGTTTCGACTTGTCCCGACTTGTCCCGACTTGCCCCGAATTGTCCAAACTTGTTTCGACTTGTCCCGACTTGTCCCGACTTGCCCCGAATTGACCAAACTTGTCCCGACTTGTCCCGACTTGTCCCGACTTGTCCCGACTTGTCCCGACTTGTCCCGACCTGTCCCGACTTTTCCCGACTTGTCCCGACTTGTCCTAACTTACTCCGACTTGTCCCGACTTGTCCTGACTTATCCCGACTTGTCCCGACTTGTTCTTACTTGTCTCGACTTGTCCCGACTTGTCCTGACTTGTTCCGACTTGGCCCGACTTGTACCGACTTGTCCCGACTTGTCCCGACTTGTCCTGACTTGTCCCGACTTGTCTCGACTCGTCTAGACTTTTTCTGACTTGTCACGTCTTGTCCCGACTTGTCCCGACTTGTCCAGACTTGTCCCGACTTGTCCTGACTTGTCCCGACTTGTCCCGACTCGTCTAGACTTTTTCTGACTTGTCACGTCTTGTCCCGACTTGTCCCGACTTGTCCAGACTTGTCCCGACTTGTACCGACTTGTCGTGACTTGTCCCGACTTGTACCGACTTGTCCCGACTTGTCCCGACTTGTCCCGACTTGTACTGACTTTTCCCGACTTGTCCCGGATTGTCCAAACTTGTCCCGACTTGTTCCGACTTGTCCTGACTTGTCCCGACTTGTTTCGACTTGTCCCGACTTGTCTCGACTTGTCCCGACTTGTCCTGACTTGTCCCGACTTGTATCGACTTGTCCTGACTTGTCACGACTTGTACCGACTTGTCCCGACTTGTTTCAACTTGTTTCGACTTGTCCCGACTTAAACCGAATTGTCCAAACTTGTCCCGACTTGTACCGACTTGTCGTGACTTGTTCCGACTTGTACCGACTTGTCCCGACTTGTCCCGACTTGTCCCGACTTGTACTGACTTTTCCCGACTTGTCCCGGATTGTCCAAACTTGTCCCGACTTGTTCCGACTTGTCCTGACTTGTCCCGACTTGTTTCGACTTGTCTTGACTTGTCTCGACTTGTCCCGACTTGTCCTGACTTGTCCCGACTTGCATCGACTTGTCCTGACTTGTCACGACTTGTACCGACTTGTCCAACTTGTCCAAACTTGTCCCGACTTGTCCAGACTTGTCCTGACTTGTCCCGACTTGTCCAGACTTGTCCCGACCTGTCCTGACTTGTCTTGACTTGCCCCGACTCGTCTCGACTTGTTCTGACTTGTCACGTCTTGTCCCGACTTGTTCCGACTTGTCCAGACTTGTCCCGACTTGTCCTGACTTGTCCCGACATGTCCCGACTCGTCTAGACTTTTTCTGACTTGTCACGTCTTGTCCCGACTTGTCCCGACTTGTCCCGACTTGTCCCGACTTGTCCAGACTTGTCCCGACTTGTCCTGACTTGTCCCGACTTGTCCCGACTCGTCTCGACTTGTTCTGACTTGTCACGTCTTGTTCCGAATTGTCCTGATTTGTCCAGACTTGTCCCGACTTGTCCCGACTTGTTCTGACTTGTTATAACTTGTAACGTCATGTCTCGACTTGTCCTGACTTGTTCCGACTTGGCCCGACTTGTCCCGACTTGTCCCCACTTGTTCCGACTTGTCCCGAATTGTCCCGACTTGTCCTGACCTGTCCCGACTTTTACCGACTTGTCATATTTTGTCCCGACTTGTCCCGACTTGTCCCGACCTGTCCCGACTTTTCCCGACTTGTCCCGACTTGTCCCGACTTTTCCTAACTTGCCCCGACTTGTCCATACTTGTCCCGACTTGTTCCGACTTGTCAATTTCAGTTCGAACAAAAATTGACTGTCACACTTGTTTTGGTTCATAATTTTGGTTGGATTGACAAAAAATCGTAAAGCTTATTTTCTCAAAACTGTTTAAATTTTGGCTAAAATAAAAATTCAAATTTTTTGTTTTCAAAATTTTTGTAGCTTTCACGTTTTCAAAATATCCCGGCTAGTCTCGATTTGTCTCGGCTTTTCCCGACTTGTCCCGACTTGTCCCGACTTGTCTCGACTTGTCCCGACTTGTCCCGACTTGTCCTGACTTGTCCCGACTTGTCCCGACTTGTACTGACTTGTCATGACTAGAACCAACTTGACCCGACTTGTTCTGACATGTCACGTCTTGTCCCGACTTGTCCCGACTTGCTCCGAATTGTCCAAACTTGTCCCGACTTGTACCGACTTGTCCCGACTTGTACTGACTTGTCCCGACTTGTCCAGGATTGTCCAAACTTGTCCCGAATTGCACTGACTTGTCCCGACTTGTACCGACTTGTCCCGACTTGTCCCGACTTGTTTCGACTTGTTTCGACTTGTCCTGACTTGTCACGACTTGTTCCGACTTGTCCCGACTTGTCCTGACTGGTCCCGACTTGTCCGGGCTTGTCCTGGCTTGTTTCGACTTGTCCCGACTTGTCCCGACTTGTCCCGACTTGTCCCGGAGTGTCCAAATTTGTAACGACTTGTCCCGACTTGTACCGACTTGTCCTGACTGGTCCCGGATTGTCCAAACTTGTCCCGACTTGTATCGACTTGTCCCGACTTGTCTCGACTTGTCCCGACTTGTCCCGACTTGTCCCGACTTGTCCCGACTTGTCCCGACTTGTCCCGACTTGTCCCGAATTGTCCCGGATTGTCCAAAATTTTCCCGACTTGTATCGACTTGTCTCGACTTGTCCCGACTTGTCCCGACTTGTCCCGACTCGTCCAGACTTGTCCCGACTTGTCCTGACTTGTCCCGACTTGTTTCTACTTATTCCAAATTGTCTTGACTTGTCCAGAATTGTCCCGAATAGTCCCGGAATGTCCAAATTTGTACCGACTTGTCCCGACTTGTACCGACTTGTCCCGACTTGTCCCGGATTGTCCAAACTTGTCTCGACCAGTCCCGACATGTCCCGGATTGTCCATACTTGTTCCGACTTGAACCGACTTGTCCTGACTGGTCCCGGATTGTCCAAACTTGTCCCGACTTGTATCGACTTGTCCCGACTTGTCCAGACTTGTCCCGACTTGTCCCGACTTGTCCCGACTTGTACCGACTTGTCCCGACTTGTCCCGACTTGTCCCGAATTGTCCAAACTTGTCCCGACTTGTACCGACTTGTCGTGACTTGTCCCGACTTGTACCGACTTGTCCCGACTTGTCCCGACTTGTCCCGACTTGTCCCGACTTGTCCCGACTTGTACCAACTTGTCCCGACTTGTCCCGACTTTTCCTGGATTGTCCAAATTTGTCCCGACTTGTCCCGACTTGTCTTGACTTGTACCGACTTGTACCGACTTGTACCGACTTGTACCAACTTTTCCCGATTTGTCCCGACTTGTTTCGACTTGTCCCGTCTTGTTTCGACTTGTCCCGTCTTGTCTCTTCTTGTCCCGGATTGTCCAAACATGTACCGACTTGTCCCGACTTGTACCGACTTGTCCCGACTTGTTTCGACTTGACCCGACTTGTCTCGACTTGTTTCGACTTGTCCCGACTTGTCCCGACTTGCCCCGAATTGTCCAAACTTGTTTCGACTTGTCCAGACTTGTCCCGACTTGCCCCGAATTGTCCAAACTTGTCCCGACTTGTCCCGACTTGCCCGACTTGTCCCGACTTGTCCCGACTTGTCCTGACTTATCCCGACTTGTCCCGACTTGTTCTTACTTGTCACGTCTTGTCCCAACTTGTCCTGACTTGTACCGACTCGTCCTGACTTGTCACGATTTTTCCCGACTTTTCCCGACTTGTTTCGACTTGTCCCGACTTGTCGTCCCGGATTGTCCAAACTTATACCGACTTGTCCCGACTTGTACCGACTTGTCCCGACTTGTTTCGACATGTTTCGACTTGTCCCGACTTGTCCCGACTTGCCTCGAATTGTACAAACTTGTTTCGACTTGTTTCGACTTGTCCCGACTTGTCCCGACTTGCCCCGAATTGACCAAACTTGTCCCGACTTGTCCCGACTTGTCCCGACTTGTCCCGACTTGTCCCGACTTGTCCCGACTTGTCCCGACTTGTCCTGACTTGTCCCGACTTGTATCGACTTGTCCTGACTTGTCACGACTTGTACCGACTTGTCCCGACTTGTCCAGACTTGTCCCGACTTGTCCTGACTTGTCCCGACTTGTCCCGACTCGTCTCGACTTGTTCTGACTTGTCACGTCTTGTCCCGACTTGTCCCGACTTGTCCAGACTTGTCCCGACTTGTCCCGACTTGTTCTGAATTGTTCTAACTTGTAACGTCATGTCTCGACTTGTCCTGACTTGTTCCGACTTGGCCCGACTTGTACCGACTTGTCCCGACTTGTCCCGACTTGTCCCGACTTGTCCCGACTTGTCCCGACTTGTCCCGACTTGTCCCGACTTGTCCTGACTTGTCCCGACTTGTCCAGACTTGTCCCGACTTGTCCTGACTTGTCCCGACTCGTCCCGACTTGTCCCGACTTGTCCCGACTTGTCCCGACTTGTCCCGACTTGTCCCGACTTGTCCTGACTTGTCCCGACTTGTCCCGACTCGTCTCGACTCGTTCTGACTTGTCACGTCTTGTTTCGACTTGTCCCGACTTGTCCCGACTTGTCCAGACTTGTCCCGACTTGTCCTGACTTGCCCCGACTTGTCCCGACTCGTCTCGACTTGTTCTGACTTGTCACGTCTTGTTCCGACTTGTCCCGACTTGTCCAGACTTGTCCCGACTTGTACCGACTTGTCCCGACTTGTCCCGACTTGTCCAGACTTGTCCCGACTTGTCCTGACTTGTCCCGACTTGTCCCGACTCGTCTCGACTTGTTCTGACTTGTCACGTCTTGTTCCGACTTGTCCCGACTTGTCCAGACTTGTCCCGACTTGTCCCGACTTGTTCTGACTTGTTCTAACTTGGAACGTCATGTCTCGACTTGTCCTGACTTGTTCCGACTTGGCCCGACTTGTCCCGACTTGTCCCCACTTGTTCCGACTTGTCCCGAATTGTCCCGACTTGTCCTGACCTGTCCCGACTTTTACCGACTTGTCCCATTTTGTCCCGACTTGTCCCGACTTGTCCCGACCTGTCCCGACTTTTACCGACTTGTCCCGACTTGTCACGACTTATCCTAACTTGCTCCGACTTGTCCATACTTGTCCCGACTTGTCCCGACTTGTTCTGACTTGTTCTAACTTGTAACGTCTTGTCTTGACTTGTCCTGACTTGTTCCGACTTGGCCCGACTTGTACCGACTTGTCCCGACTTGTCCCGACTTGTCCCGACTTGTCATGACATGTCCAGACTTGTCCCGACTTGTCCTGACTTGTCCCGACTTGTCCCGACTAATCTAGACTTTTTCTGACTTGTCACGTCTTGTCCCGACTTGTCCCGACTTGTCCAGACTTGTCCCGACTTGTACCGACTTGTCGTGACTTGTCCCGACTTGTACCGACTTGTCCCGACTGGTACTGACTTTTCCCGACTTGTCCCGGATTGTCCAAACTTGTCCCGACTTGTTCCGACTTGTCCTGACTTGTCCCGACTTGTTTCGACTTGTCCCGACTTGTCTCAACTTGTCCCGACTTGTCCTGACTTGTCACGACTCGTACCGACTTGTCCCGACTTGTTTCAACTTGTTTCGACTTGTCCCGACTTGTCCCGACTTGCCCCGAATTGTCCAAACTTGTCCCGACTTGTACCGACTTGTCGTGACTTGTTCCGACTTGTACCGACTTGTCCCGACTTGTACTGACTTTTCCCAACTTGTCCCGGATTGTCCAAACTTGTCCCGACTTGTCCCGACTTGTCTCGACTTGTCCTGACTTATCCCGACTTGTCCCGACTTGTTCTTACTTGTCACGTCTTGTCCCGACTTGTCCTGACTTGTACCGACTCGTCCTGACTTGTCACGGTTTTTCCCGACTTTTCCCGACTTGTTTCGACTTGTCCCGACTTGTCGTCCCGGATTGTCCAAACTTATACCGACTTGTCCCGACTTGTCCCGACTTGTACCAACTTGTCCCGACTTGTCCCGACTTGTCCCGACTTTTCCTGGATTGTCCAAATTTGTCCCGACTTGTCCCGACTTGTCTTGACATGTACCGACTTGTACCGACTTGTACCGACTTGTACCAACTTTTCCCGATTTGTCCCGACTTGTTTCGACTTGTCCCGTCTTGTTTCGACTTGTCCCGTCTTGTCTCTTCTTGTCCCGGATTGTCCAAACATGTCCCGACTTGTCCCGACTTGTCCCCACTTGTCCCGACATGTCCCGACTTGTTCTGACTTGTCCCGGATTGTCCAACTATGTCCCGACTTGTTCCTACTTGTCCCGAATTGACCCGACTTGTACCGACTTGTCCCGACTTGTCCCGGATTGTCCAAACTTGTCCCGACTTGTACCGACTTGTCCCGACTTGTCCCGACTTGTCCCGACTAGTCCCGAATTGTCCCGACTTGTCCTGACTTGTCTTGACTTGTCCCCACTTGTCCCGACTTGTCCCAACTTGTCCTGACTTGTCACATTTGTTATGGTTCATAATTTATGTTGGATTGACAAAAAATCTGAAAGCTCATTCCCGACCCGACTCGACCCGACCTAATTGCGAATAGAGTCCAAGACGATAAGATGAATATTAGTGCCATAACATTGACTCGATTTGACCTTGTGAAGTGAATTTTTATTTCAGAAAAAAAAAATTAAATTTCTTGCCGTTATGAAAAATTTTGGTGAGATGATTCGATACCAAAATATTCATAAATGGACTAACTTCAATATTTTCTTTGCGAAAAAAGGAATTTTCCAAGATTTTTTTTTCAAAAATTTTTTATTTTAAATTGTGTTTAATGAGATACTTTTTTGTTTCTTCCTGAATAGAAATTGGATTGTGAAAGTTGTTTCAGTTCACAATTCTGATAAAATTAAAAAAAATCTGAAAAAAAAATATCATTTGAAATTTTTTGATAATTGAATTTTTGCTGAAATATTCGAAACAAATATTAAAATCTTTTGTTTTTTTTTGTAATTTTGATTTTTTTTCACAAACTACTTCAAAGAAGTCCAAATAAAATTCCAAGAAGACAGTCTGGATGAAGAAGTCTAGGTGGAAATTCCATGTAAAATGTCCAAATGAAATCAGGATAAAATGTCTGGGTAAGGAGCCCAGGTGAAAAGTCCAGAATTATTTGAAATTCAAAATGATTCTATTAAAAAATATATTTACAATAATATTTTCCTCGACCCGACCCAAAAGTCCCGACTTGTTCCGACTTGTCTTGTCCCGACTTTTCCCGACTTGTCGTGACTTGTCGTGACTTGTCCCGACTTTTCCCGACTTGTCCCGACTTGTACCGACTTGTCCCGACTTGTATCGACTTGTCCCGACCTGTCCCGACTTTTCCTGACTTGTCCCGACTTGTCCCGATTTGTACCGACTTGTCCCGACTTGTCCCGACTTGTCCCGACATGTCCTGACTTGTCTCGACTTGTACCGACTTGTCCCGACTTGTCCCGAATTGTCCAAACTTGTCCCGAGTTGTACCGACTTGTCCAGACTTGTCCTGAATTGTCCCGACTTGTTCCGACTTGTCCCGACTTGTCTTGACTTGTACCGACTTGTCCCAACTTGTCCTGACTTGTCACATCTGTTATGGTTCATAATATATGTTGGATTGACAAATAATCTGAAAGCTCATTCCCGACCCGACCCGACCCGACCTAATTGCGAATAGAGTCCAAGACGATAAGATGAATATTAGTGCCATAACATTGACTCGATTTGACCTTGTGAAGGGAATTTTTTTTTTCAGAAAAAAAAAATTAAATTTCTTGCCGTTATGAAAAATTTTGGAGAGATGATTTGATACCAAAATATTCAGAAATGGACTGACTTCAATATTTTCTTTGTGGAAAAAGAAATTTTCCAAGATTTTTTTTTTTCAAAAACTTTTTATTTCAAATTCTGTGTTTATTGAATTACTTTTTTGTTTCTTCCTGAATGGATATTGGATTTTGAAAGTTGTTTCAGTTCACAATTTTGATAAAATTAAAAAAAATCTGAAATAAAAATATTTTTTGAAATTTTTTGATTATTGAATTTTTGCTGAAATATTCGAAACAAATATTAAAATCTTTTGTTTTTTTTTGTAATTTTGATTTTTTTTCACAAACTAATAATCGTAAAGCTTATTTTCTCAAAATTGTTTAAATTTTGGCTAAAATAAAAATTCAAATTTTTTATTTTCAAAATTTTTGTAGCTTTCACTTTTTCAAAATATCCAGGCTAGTCTCGATTTGTCTCGGCTTTTCCCGACTTGTCCCGACTTGTCCCGACTTGTCTCGACTTGTCCCGACTTGTCCCGACTTGTCCTGACTTGTCCCGACTTGTCCCGACTTGTACCGACTTGTCTTGACTAGAACCAACTTGTCCCGACTTGTCCTGACTTGCTCCGAATTGTCACGTCTTGTTCCGACTTGTCCTGATTTGTCCAGACTTGTCCCGACTTGTCCCGACTTGTTCTGACTTGTTATAACTTGTAACGTCATGTCTCGACTTGTCCTGACTTGTTCCGACTTGGCCCGACTTGTCCCGACTTGTCCCCACTTGTTCCGACTTGTCCCGAATTGTCCCGACTTGTCCTGACCTGTCCCGACTTTTACCGACTTGTCATATTTTGTCCCGACTTGTCCCGACTTGTCCCGACCTGTCCCGACTTTTCCCGACTTGTCCCGACTTGTCCTAACTTGCCCCGACTTGTCCATGCTGGTCCCGACTTGTTCCGACTTGTCAATATCAGTTCGAACAAAAATTGACTGTCACACTTGTTTTGGTTCATAATTTTGGTTGGATTGATAAAAAATCGTAAAGCTTATTTTCTCAAAACTGTTTAAATTTTGGCTAAAATAAAAATTCAAATTTTTTGTTTTCAAAATTTTTGTAGCTTTCACTTTTTCAAAATATCCCGGCTAGTCTCGATTTGTCTCGGCTTTTCCCGACTTGTCCCGACTTGTCCCGACTTGTCTCGACTTGTCCCGACTTGTTCTGACTTGTTATAACTTGTAACGTCATGTCTCGACTTGTCCTGACTTGTTCCGACTTGGCCCGACTTGTCCCGACTTGTCCCCACTTGTTCCGACTTGTCCCGAATTGTCCCGACTTGTCCTGACCTGTCCCGACTTTTACCGACTTGTCATATTTTGTCCCGACTTGTCCCGACTTGTCCCGACCTGTCCCGACTTTTCCCGACTTGTCCCGACTTGTCCTAACTTGCCCCGACTTGTCCATGCTGGTCCCGACTTGTTCCGACTTGTCAATATCAGTTCGAACAAAAATTGACTGTCACACTTGTTTTGGTTCATAATTTTGGTTGGATTGATAAAAAATCGTAAAGCTTATTTTCTCAAAACTGTTTAAATTTTGGCTAAAATAAAAATTCAAATTTTTTGTTTTCAAAATTTTTGTAGCTTTCACTTTTTCAAAATATCCCGGCTAGTCTCGATTTGTCTCGGCTTTTCCCGACTTGTCCCGACTTGTCCCGACTTGTCTCGACTTGTCCCGACTTGTCCCGACTTGTCCTGACTTGTCCCGACTTGTCCCGACTTGTACCGACTTGTCATGACTAGAACCAACTTGACCCGACTTGTTCTGACATGTCACGTCTTGTCCCGACTTGTCCCGACTTGCTCCGAATTGTCCAAACTTGTCCCGACTTGTACCGACTTGTCCCGACTTGTACTGACTTGTCCAGGAATGTCCAAACTTGTCCCGAATTGTACTGACTTGTCCCGACTTTTACCAACTTGTCCCGACTTGTCCCGGGTTGTCCAAACTAGTCCCGACTTGTACCGACTTGTCCCGACTTGTCCCGACTTGTCCCGACTTGTCACGGATTGTTCCAACTTGTCCCGACTTGTACCGACTTGTCCCCACTTGTACCGACTTGTCCTGACTTGTCCTGACTTGTTTCGACTTGTCCCGACTCAACTCGACTTGTTCCAACTTTTCCCGACTTGTCCTGACTTGTCCCGACTTGTCCCGACTTGTCCCGACTTGTCCCCACTTGTCCCGACTTGTCCCGACTTGTTTCGACTTGTCCTGACTTGTCACGACTTGTTTCGACTTGTCCCGACTTGTCCTGACTTGTCCCGACTTGTCCCGACTTGTCCCGACTTGTCCCGACTTGTCCTGACTTGTCCCGACTTGTTTCTACTTATTCCAAATTGTCCTGACTTGTTTCGACTTGTCCCGAATTGTCTCGACTAGTCCCGACTTGTTCTGACTTGTCCCCACTTGTCCCGACATGTCCCGACTTGTTCTGACTTGTCCCGGATTGTCCAACTATGTCCCGACTTGTTCCGACTTGTCGTGACTTGTCCTGACTTGTCCCGACTTGTCCCGACTTGTTCCGACTTGTTCCGACTTGTACCGACTTGTCCCGACTTGTCCCGACATGTCCTGACTTGTCTCGACTTGTACCGACATGTCCCGACTTGTCCCGAATTGTCCAAACTTGTCCCGACTTGTACCGACTTGTCCAGACTTGTCCTGAATTGTCCCGACTTGTTCCGACTTGTCCCGACTTGTCTCGACTTGTACCGACTTGTCCCGACTTGTCCAAACTTGTCCCGACTTGTACCGACTTGTCCCGACTTGTACCGACTTGTCCCGACTTGTTCCGAATTGTCCAAACTTGTCCCGACTTGTCCCAACTTTTCCCGACTTGTCCCGACTTGTACCGACTTGTCCCAGATTGTCCAAACTTGTCCCGACTTGTCCCGACTTGTTTCGACTTGTCCTGACTTGTCCCGACTTGTCCCGACTTGTCCCGACTTGTCCCAACTTGTCCTGACTTGTCCTGACTTGTCCCGACTTGTTTCTACTTATTCCAAATTGTCTTGACTTGTTTCGACTTGTCCCGAATTGTCTCGACTTGTCCCGACTTGTCCTGACTTGTCCCGACTTGTACTGACTTGTCCCGACTTGTTCCGACTTGTCCCCACCTGTCGCGACTTGTCCCGTCTTTTCCCGACTTGTCCCGATTTGTCCCGACTTTTACCGACTTGTCCCGACTTGTCCCGACTTGTCCCGGATTGTCCAAACTTGTCCCGACTTGTCCCGACTTGTTTCGACTTGTCCTGACTGGTCCCGACTTGTCCGGGCTTGTCCCGGCTTGTTTCGACTCGTCCCGACTTGTCCCGACTTGTCCCGACTTGTCCCGACTTGTCCCGACTTGTCCTGACTTGTCCTGACTTGTCCCGACTTGTTTCTACTTATTCCAAATTGTCTTGACTTGTTTCGACTTGTCCCGAATTGTCTCGACTTGTCCCGACTTGTCCTGACTTGTCCCGACTTGTCCCAACTTTTCCCGACTTGTCCCGACTTGTACCGACTTGTCCCGGATTGTCCAAACTTGTCCCGACTTGTCCCGACTTGTTTCAACTTGTCCTGACTGGTCCCGACTTGTCCGGGCTTGTCCTGACTTGTCCCGACTTGTTTCTATTTATTCCAAATTGTCTTGACTTGTTTCGACTCGTCCCGACTTGTCCCGACTTGTCCCGACTTGTCCCGACTTGTCCTGACTTGTCCTGACTTGTCCCGACTTGTTTCTATTTATTCCAAATTGTCTTGACTTGTTTCGACTTGTCCCGACTTGTCCCGACTTGTTCCGACTTGTTCCGACTTGTACCAACTTGTCCCGACTTGTACCGACCTGTCACGACTTGTACCAACTTGTCCCGACTTGTCCCGACTTGTCCCGACTTTTCCTGGATTGTCCAAATTTGTCCCGACTTGTACCAACTTTTCCCGATTTGTCCCGACTTGTTTCGACTTGTCCCGTCTTGTTTCGACTTGTCCTGTCTTGTCTCTTCTTGTCCCGGATTGTCCAAACATGTACCGACTTGTCCCGACTTATACCGACTTGTCCCGACTTGTTTCGACTTGTCCCGACTTGTCTCGACTTGTCCCAGATTTTCCAAACTTGTCCCGACTTGTACCGACTTGTCCCGACTTGTACCGACTTGTACCGACTAGACCCTTACTTGTCCCGAATTGTCCAAACTTCTCCCGACTTGTTCCGACTTGTCCTGACTTGTCCCGACTTGTTTCGACTTGTCCCCACTTGTCTCGACTTGTCCCGACTTGTCCTGACTTGTCCCGACTTGTATCGACTTGTCCTGACTTGTCACGACTTGTACCGACTTGTCCCGACTTGTCCCAACTTGTCCCGACTTGTCCAGACTTGTCCTGACTTGTCCCGACTTGTCCAGACTTGTTCAGACTTGTCCCGACTTGTCCCGACTTGTTCTGACTTGTTCTAACTTGTAACGTCATGTCTCGACTTGTCCTGACTTGTTCCGACTTATCCCGACTTATCCCGACTTGTACCGACTTGTCCCGACTCGTCCCGACTTGTCCCGACTTGTCCCGACTTGTCCAGACTTGTCCCGACTTGTCCTGACTTGTCCCGACTTGTCTCGACTCGTCTCGACTTGTCCTGACTTGTCCCGACTTGTCCAGACTTGTCCAGACTTGTCCCGACTTGTCCCGACTTGTTCTGTCTTGTTCTAACTTGTAACGTCATGTCTCGACTTGTCCTGACTTGTTCCGACTTATCCCGACTTATCCCGACTTGTACCGACTTTTCCCGACTTGTCCCGACTTGTCCCGACTTGTCCCGACTTGTCCCGACTTGTCCCGACTTGTCCAGACTTGTCCCGAGTTGTCCCGACTTGTTCTGTCTTGTTCTAACTTGTAACGTCATGTCTCGACTTGTCCTGACTTGTTCCGACTTATCCCGACTTATCCCGACTTGTACCGACTTTTCCCGACTTGTCCCGACTTGTACCGACTTGTCCCGACTTGTCCCGACTTGTCCCGACTTGTCCCGACTTGTCCAGACTTGTCCCGACTTGTCCTGACTTGTTCCGACTTGGCCCGACTTGTCCCGACTTGTCCCCACTTGTTCCGACTTTTCCCGACTTGTCCCGACTTGTCCCGACTTGTCCCGACTTGTCCTAACTTGCCCCGACTTGTCCCGACTTGTCCCGACTTGTCCCGACTCGTCTAGACTTTTTCTGACTTGTCACGTCTTGTCCCGACTTGTCCCGACTTGTCCAGACTTGTCCCGACTTGTACCGACTTGTCCCGACTTGTCCCGACTTGTCCAGACTTGTCCCGACTTGTCCTGACTTGTCCCGACTTGTCCCGACTCGTCTCGACTTGTTCTGACTTGTCACGTCTTGTTCCGACTTGTCCTGATTTGTCCAGACTTGTCCCGACTTGTCCCGACTTGTCCCGACTTGTTCTGACTTGTTCTAACTTGTAACGTCATGTCTCGACTTGTCCTGACTTGTTCCGACTTGGCCCGACTTGTACCGACTTGTCCCGACTTGTCCCGACTTGTTCCGACTTGTCCCGACTTGTCCCGACTTGTCCAGACTTGTCCCGACTTGTCCTGACTTGTCCCGACTTGTCCCGACTCGTCTAGACTTTTTCTGACTTGTCACGTCTTGTCCCGACTTGTCCCGACTTGTCCAGACTTGTCCCGACTTGTACCGACTTGTCCCGACTTGTCCCGTCTTGTCCAGACTTGTCCCGACTTGTCCTGACTTGTCCCGACTTGTCCCGACTCGTCTCGACTTGTTCTGACTTGTCACGTCTTGTTCCGACTTGTCCTGATTTGTCCAGACTTGTCCCGACTTGTCCCGACTTGTTCTGACTTGTTCTAACTTGGAACGTCATGTCTCGACTTGTCCTGACTTGTTCCGACTTGGCCCGACTTGTCCCGACTTGTCCCCACTTGTTCCGACTTGTCCCGAATTGTCCCGACTTGTCCTGACCTGTCCCGACTTTTACCGACTTGTCCCATTTTGTCCCGACTTGTCCCGACTTGTCCCGACCTGTCCCGACTTTTACCGACTTGTCCCGACTTGTCACGACTTATCCTAACTTGCTCCGACTTGTCCATACTTGTCCCGACTTGTCCCGACTTGTTCTGACTTGTTCTAACTTGTAACGTCTTGTCTTGACTTGTCCTCACTTGTTCCGACTTGGCCCGACTTGAACCGACTTGTCCCGACTTGTCCCGACTTGTCCCGACTTGTCATGACTTGTCATGACATGTCCAGACTTGTCCCGACTTGTCCTGACTTGTCCCGACTTGTCCCGACTAATCTAGACTTTTTCTGACTTGTCACGTCTTGTCCCGACTTGTCCCGACTTGTCCAGACTTGTCCCGACTTGTACCGACTTGTCGTGACTTGTCCCGACTTGTACCGACTTGTCCCGACTGGTACTGACTTTTCCCGACTTGTCCCGGATTGTCCAAACTTGTCCCGACTTGTTCCGACTTGTCCTGACTTGTCCCGACTTGTTTCGACTTGTCCCGACTTGTCTCAACTTGTCCCGACTTGTCCTGACTTGTCACGACTCGTACCGACTTGTCCCGACTTGTTTCAACTTGTTTCGACTTGTCCCGATTTGTCCCGACTTGCCCCGAATTGTCCAAACTTGTCCCGACTTGTACCGACTTGTCGTGACTTGTTCCGACTTGTACCGACTTGTCCCGACTTGTACTGACTTTTCCCAACTTGTCCCGGATTGTCCAAACTTGTCCCGACTTGTCCCGACTTGTCTCGACTTGTCCTGACTTATCCCGACTTGTCCCGACTTGTTCTTACTTGTCACGTCTTGTCCCGACTTGTCCTGACTTGTACCGACTCGTCCTGACTTGTCACGATTTTTCCCGACTTTTCCCGACTTGTTTCGACTTGTCCCGACTTGTCGTCCCGGATTGTCCAAACTTATACCGACTTGTCCCGACTTGTCCCGACTTGTACCAACTTGTCCCGACTTGTCCCGACTTGTCCCGACTTTTCCTGGATTGTCCAAATTTGTCCCGACTTGTCCCGACTTGTCTTGACATGTACCGACTTGTTCCGACTTGTACCGACTTGTACCAACTTTTCCCGATTTGTCCCGACTTGTTTCGACTTGTCCCGTCTTGTTTCGACTTGTCCCGTCTTGTCTCTTCTTGTCCCGGATTGTCCAAACATGTCCCGACTTGTCCCGACTTGTCCCCACTTGTCCCGACATGTCCCGACTTGTTCTGACTTGTCCCGGATTGTCCAACTATGTCCCGACTTGTTCCTACTTGTCCCGAATTGACCCGACTTGTACCGACTTGTCCCGACTTGTCCCGGATTGTCCAAACTTGTCCCGACTTGTACCGACTTGTCCCGACTTGTCCCGACTTGTCCCGACTAGTCCCGAATTGTCCCGACTTGTCCCGACTTGTCTTGACTTGTCCCCACTTGTCCCGACTTGTCCCAACTTGTCCTGACTTGTCACATTTGTTATGGTTCATAATTTATGTTGGATTGACAAAAAATCTGAAAGCTCATTCCCGACCCGACCCGACCCGACCTAATTGCGAATAGAGTCCAAGACGATAAGATGAATATTAGTGCCATAACATTGACTCGATTTGACCTTGTGAAGTGAATTTTTATTTCAGAAAAAAAAAATTAAATTTCTTGCCGTTATGAAAAATTTTGGTGAGATGATTCGATACCAAAATATTCATAAATGGACTAACTTCAATATTTTCTTTGCGAAAAAAGGAATTTTCCAAGATTTTTTTTTCAAAAATTTTTTATTTTAAATTGTGTTTAATGAGATACTTTTTTGTTTCTTCCTGAATAGAAATTGGATTGTGAAAGTTGTTTCAGTTCACAATTCTGATAAAATTAAAAAAAATCTGAAAAAAAAATATCATTTGAAATTTTTTGATAATTGAATTTTTGCTGAAATATTCGAAACAAATATTAAAATCTTTTGTTTTTTTTTGTAATTTTGATTTTTTTTCACAAACTACTTCAAAGAAGTCCAAATAAAATTCCAAGAAGACAGTCTGGATGAAGAAGTCTAGGTGGAAATTCCATGTAAAATGTCCAAATGAAATCAGGATAAAATGTCTGGGTAAGGAGCCCAGGTGAAAAGTCCAGAATTATTTGAAATTCAAAATGATTCTATTAAAACATATATTTACAATAATATTTTCCTCGACCCGACCCAAAAGTCCCGACTTGTTCCGACTTGTCTTGTCCCGACTTTTCCCGACTTGTCGTGACTTGTCGTGACTTGTCCCGACTTTTCCCGACTTGTCCCGACTTGTACCGACTTGTCCCGACTTGTATCGACTTGTCCCGACCTGTCCCGACTTTTCCTGACTTGTCCCGACTTGTCCCGATTTGTACCGACTTGTCCCGACTTGTCCCGACATGTCCTGACTTGTCTCGACTTGTACCGACTTGTCCCGACTTGTCCCGAATTGTCCAAACTTGTCCCGAGTTGTACCGACTTGTCCAGACTTGTCCTGAATTGTCCCGACTTGTTCCGACTTGTCCCGACTTGTCTTGACTTGTACCGACTTGTCCCAACTTGTCCTGACTTGTCACATCTGTTATGGTTCATAATATATGTTGGATTGACAAATAATCTGAAAGCTCATTCCCGACCCGACCCGACCCGACCTAATTGCGAATAGAGTCCAAGACGATAAGATGAATATTAGTGCCATAACATTGACTCGATTTGACCTTGTGAAGTGAATTTTTTTTTTCAGAAAAAAAAAAATAAATTTCTTGCCGTTATGAAAAATTTTGGAGAGATGATTTGATACCAAAATATTCAGAAATGGACTGACTTCAATATTTTCTTTGTGGAAAAAGAAATTTTCCAAGATTTTTTTTTTCAAAAACTTTTTATTTCAAATTCTGTGTTTATTGAATTACTTTTTTGTTTCTTCCTGAATGGAAATTGGATTTTGAAAGTTGTTTCAGTTCACAATTTTGATAAAATTAAAAAAAATCTGAAATAAAAATATTTTTTGAAATTTTTTGATTATTGAATTTTTGCTGAAATATTCGAAACAAATATTAAAATCTTTTGTTTTTTTTTGTAATTTTGATTTTTTTTCACAAACTACTTCAAAGAAGTCCAAATAAAATTCCAAAAAGAAAGTCTGGGTGAAGAAGTCCAAGTGGAAATTCCGTCTTGTCCCGGCTTGTCCCGAAATATCCAAACTTGTCCTGACTTGTCCTGACTTGTCCTGACTTGTCCCGACTTGTCCCGTCTTGTCCAGAGTTGTCCCGACTTGTCCCGACTTGTCCAGAGTTGTCCCGACTTGTCCTGACTTGTCCTGACTGGTCACGTCATGTCCCGACTTGTCCTGACTTGTTCCGACTTGTCCCGACTTGTCCCGACTTGTCCCGACTTGTCCCGACTTGTCCCCACTTGTCGCGACTTGTCCCGTCTTTTCCCGACTTGTCCCGACTTTTACCGACTTGTACCAGATTGTACCGGATTGTCCAAACTTGTCTCGACTTTTACCGACTTGTCTCGACTTGTCCCGACTTGTTCCGACTTGTCCCGACTTGTTTCGACTTGTCCTGTCTTGTCCTGACTTGTCACGACTTGTTCTGACTTGTTCCGACTTGTCCTGACTGGTCCCGACTTGTCCGGGATTGTCCCGGCTTGTTTCCACTTGTCCGGACTTGTCCCGGAATGTCCAAACTTGTCCCGACTTGTCCCGACTTGTACCGTCTTGTCCCGACTTGTCCCGGATTGTCCAAACTTGTCTCGATTTGTCCCGACATGTCCCGGATTGTCCATAACTGTCCTGACTTGTCCCGACTTGTCTCGTCTTGTACCGACTTGTCCCGACTTGTCCCGACTTGTCCCGACTTGTTCCGACTTGTCCCGACTTGTACCGAATTGTCCCGACTGGTCCCGGATTGTCCAAACTTGTCCCGACTTGTATCGACTTGTCCCGACTTGTCCCGATTTGTCCCGACTCGTACCGACTTGTCCCGACTTGTCCCGACTTGTCCCGACTTGTCCCAGATTGTCCAAACTTGTCCCGACTTGTATCGACTTGTCTCGACTTGTCCCGACTTGTCCCGACTTATCCCGACTTGTCCCGACTTGTCCCGACTTGTCCTGACTTGTCCCGAATTGTTTCTACTTATTCCAAATTGTCTTGACTTGTCCCGACTTTTCCCGACTTGTCCCGATTTGTCCCGACTTTTACCTACTTGTACCGACTTGTACTGGAATGTCCAAACTTGTCCCGACTTGTCCCGGATTGTCCAAACTTGTCTCGACTTGTACCGACTTGTCTCGACTTGTCTCGACTTGTCTCGACTTGTCCCGACTTGTTCCGACTTGTCCCGAATTGTCCCGCCTTGTTTCGACTTGTTTCGACTTGTCCTGACTTGTCACGACTTGTTCCGACTTGTCCCGACTTGTCCTGACTGGTCCCGACTTGTCCGGGCTTGTCCTGGCTTGTTTCGACTTGTCCCGACTTGTCCCGACTTGTCCCGACTTGTCCCGACTTGTCCCAGAATGTCCAAATTTGTACCGACTTGTCCCGACTTGTACCGACTTGTCCCGACTTGTCCCGGATTGTCCAAAATTGTCTCGACCAGTCCCGACATGTCCCGGATTGTCCATACTTGTTCCGACTTGTACCGACTTGTCCTGACTGGTCCCGGATTGTCCAAACTTGTCCCGACTTGTATCGACTTGTCCCGACTTGTCCCGACTTGTCCCGACTTGTCCCGACTTGTCCCGACTTGTCCCGACTTGTCCCGGATTGTCCAAAATTTTCCCGACTTGTATCGACTTGTCTCGACTTGTCCCGACTTGTCCCGACTTGTCCCGACTTGTCCCGACTCGTCCAGACTTGTCCCGACTTGTCCCGACTTGTCCTGACTTGTCCCGACTTGTTTCTACTTATTCCAAATTGTCTTGACTTGTCCAGAATTGTCCCGAATAGTCCCGGAATGTCCAAATTTGTACCGACTTGTCCCGACTTGTACCAACTTGTCCCGACTTGTCCCGGATTGTCCAAACTTGTCTCGACCAGTCCCGACATGTCCCGGATTGTCCATACTTGTTCCGACTTGTACCGACTTGTCCTGACTGGTCCCGGATTGTCCAAACTTGTCCCGACTTGTCCCGACTTGTCCCGACTTGTCTCGACTTGTCCCGACTTGTACCGACTTGTCCCGACTTGTCCCGACTTGTCCCGACTTGTCCCGAATTGTCCAAACTTGTCCCGACTTGTACCGACTTGTCGTGACTTGTCCCGACTTGTACCGACTTGTCCCGAATTGTTTCGACTTGTCCCGACTTGTACCGACTTGTCCCGACTTGTACCGACTTGTCCCGACTTGTCCAAATTTGTCCCGACTTGTACCGACTTGTCGTGACTTGTCCCGACTTGTACCGACTTGTCCCGACTTGTCCCGACTTGTACTGACTTTTCCCGACTTGTCCCGGATTGTCCAAACTTGTCTCGACTTGTTCCGACTTGTCCTGACTTGTCCCGACTTGTTTCGACTTGTCCCGACTTGTCTCGACTTGTCCCGACTTGTCCTGACTTGTCCCGACTTGTATCGACTTGTCCTGACTTGTCACGACTTGTGCCGACTTGTCCCGACTTGTCCCAACTTGTCCCGACTTGTCCCGACTTGTCCAGACTTGTCCTGACTTGTCCTGACTTGTCCCGACTTGTCCCGACTCGTCTCTACTTGTTCTGACTTGTCACGTCTTGTTCCGACTTGTCCCGATTTGTCCAGACTTGTCCCGACTTGTCCCGACTTGTTCTGACTTGTTCTAACTTGTAACGTCATGTCTCGACTTGTCCTGACTTGTTCCGACTTGGCCCGACTTGTCCCGACTTGTCCCCACTTGTTCCGACTTGTCCCGACTTGTCCCGACTTGTCCTGACTTGTCCCGACTTGTATCGACTTGTCCTGACTTGTCACGACTTGTACCGACTTGTCCCGACTTGTCCCAACTTGTCCCGACTTGTCCAGACTTGTGCTGACTTGTCCCGACTTGTCCAGACTTGTCCCGACTTGTCCTGACTTGTCCCGACTTGTCCCGACTTGTCTCGACTAGTTCTGACTTGTAACGTCTTGTCCCGACTTGTCCCGACTTGTCCAGACTTGTCCCGACTTGTCCCGACTTGTCCCGACTTGTCCCGACTTGTCATGACTTGTCATGACATGTCCAGACTTGTCCCGACTTGTCCTGACTTGTCCCGACTTGTCCCGACTAATCTAGACTTTTTCTGACTTGTCACGTCTTGTCCCGACTTGTCCCGACTTGTCCAGACTTGTCCCGACTTGTACCGACTTGTCGTGACTTGTCCCGACTTGTACCGACTTGTCCCGACTGGTACTGACTTTTCCCGACTTGTCCCGGATTGTCCAAACTTGTCCCGACTTGTTCCGACTTGTCCTGACTTGTCCCGACTTGTTTCGACTTGTCCCGACTTGTCTCAACTTGTCCCGACTTGTCCTGACTTGTCACGACTCGTACCGACTTGTCCCGACTTGTTTCAACTTGTTTCGACTTGTCCCGATTTGTCCCGACTTGCCCCGAATTGTCCAAACTTGTCCCGACTTGTACCGACTTGTCGTGACTTGTTCCGACTTGTACCGACTTGTCCCGACTTGTACTGACTTTTCCCAACTTGTCCCGGATTGTCCAAACTTGTCCCGACTTGTCCCGACTTGTCTCGACTTGTCCTGACTTATCCCGACTTGTCCCGACTTGTTCTTACTTGTCACGTCTTGTCCCGACTTGTCCTGACTTGTACCGACTCGTCCTGACTTGTCACGATTTTTCCCGACTTTTCCCGACTTGTTTCGACTTGTCCCGACTTGTCGTCCCGGATTGTCCAAACTTATACCGACTTGTCCCGACTTGTCCCGACTTGTACCAACTTGTCCCGACTTGTCCCGACTTGTCCCGACTTTTCCTGGATTGTCCAAATTTGTCCCGACTTGTCCCGACTTGTCTTGACATGTACCGACTTGTACCGACTTGTACCGACTTGTACCAACTTTTTCCGATTTGTCCCGACTTGTTTCGACTTGTCCCGTCTTGTTTCGACTTGTCCCGTCTTGTCTCTTCTTGTCCCGGATTGTCCAAACATGTCCCGACTTGTCCCGACTTGTCCCCACTTGTCCCGACATGTCCCGACTTGTTCTGACTTGTCCCGGATTGTCCAACTATGTCCCGACTTGTTCCTACTTGTCCCGAATTGACCCGACTTGTACCGACTTGTCCCGACTTGTCCCGGATTGTCCAAACTTGTCCCGACTTGTACCGACTTGTCCCGACTTGTCCCGACTTGTCCCGACTAGTCCCGAATTGTCCCGACTTGTCCCGACTTGTCTTGACTTGTCCCCACTTGTCCCGACTTGTCCCAACTTGTCCTGACTTGTCACATTTGTTATGGTTCATAATTTATGTTGGATTGACAAAAAATCTGAAAGCTCATTCCCGACCCGACCCGACCCGACCTAATTGCGAATAGAGTCCAAGACGATAAGATGAATATTAGTGCCATAACATTGACTCGATTTGACCTTGTGAAGTGAATTTTTATTTCAGAAAAAAAAAATTAAATTTCTTGCCGTTATGAAAAATTTTGGTGAGATGATTCGATACCAAAATATTCATAAATGGACTAACTTCAATATTTTCTTTGCGAAAAAAGGAATTTTCCAAGATTTTTTTTTCAAAAATTTTTTATTTTAAATTGTGTTTAATGAGATACTTTTTTGTTTCTTCCTGAATAGAAATTGGATTGTGAAAGTTGTTTCAGTTCACAATTCTGATAAAATTAAAAAAAATCTGAAAAAAAAATATCATTTGAAATTTTTTGATAATTGAATTTTTGCTGAAATATTCGAAACAAATATTAAAATCTTTTGTTTTTTTTTGTAATTTTGATTTTTTTTCACAAACTACTTCAAAGAAGTCCAAATAAAATTCCAAGAAGACAGTCTGGATGAAGAAGTCTAGGTGGAAATTCCATGTAAAATGTCCAAATGAAATCAGGATAAAATGTCTGGGTAAGGAGCCCAGGTGAAAAGTCCAGAATTATTTGAAATTCAAAATGATTCTATTAAAAAATATATTTACAATAATATTTTCCTCGACCCGACCCAAAAGTCCCGACTTGTTCCGACTTGTCTTGTCCCGACTTTTCCCGACTTGTCGTGACTTGTCGTGACTTGTCCCGACTTTTCCCGACTTGTCCCGACTTGTACCGACTTGTCCCGACTTGTATCGACTTGTCCCGACCTGTCCCGACTTTTCCTGACTTGTCCCGACTTGTCCCGATTTGTACCGACTTGTCCCGACTTGTCCCGACATGTCCTGACTTGTCTCGACTTGTACCGACTTGTCCCGACTTGTCCCGAATTGTCCAAACTTGTCCCGAGTTGTACCGACTTGTCCAGACTTGTCCTGAATTGTCCCGACTTGTTCCGACTTGTCCCGACTTGTCTTGACTTGTACCGACTTGTCCCAACTTGTCCTGACTTGTCACATCTGTTATGGTTCATAATATATGTTGGATTGACAAATAATCTGAAAGCTCATTCCCGACCCGACCCGACCCGACCTAATTGCGAATAGAGTCCAAGACGATAAGATGAATATTAGTGCCATAACATTGACTCGATTTGACCTTGTGAAGTGAATTTTTTTTTTCAGAAAAAAAAAATTAAATTTCTTGCCGTTATGAAAAATTTTGGAGAGATGATTTGATACCAAAATATTCAGAAATGGACTGACTTCAATATTTTCTTTGTGGAAAAAGAAATTTTCCAAGATTTTTTTTTTTCAAAAACTTTTTATTTCAAATTCTGTGTTTATTGAATTACTTTTTTGTTTCTTCCTGAATGGAAATTGGATTTTGAAAGTTGTTTCAGTTCACAATTTTGATAAAATTAAAAAAAATCTGAAATAAAAATATTTTTTGAAATTTTTTGATTATTGAATTTTTGCTGAAATATTCGAAACAAATATTAAAATCTTTTGTTTTTTTTTGTAATTTTGATTTTTTTTCACAAACTACTTCAAAGAAGTCCAAATAAAATTCCAAAAAGAAAGTCTGGGTGAAGAAGTCCAAGTGGAAATTCCGTCTTGTCCCGGCTTGTCCCGAAATATCCAAACTTGTCCTGACTTGTCCTGACTTGTCCTGACTTGTCCCGACTTGTCCCGTCTTGTCCAGAGTTGTCCCGACTTGTCCCGACTTGTCCAGAGTTGTCCCGACTTGTCCTGACTTGTCCTGACTTGTCACGTCATGTCCCGACTTGTCCTGACTTGTTCCGACTTGTCCCGACTTGTCCCGACTTGTCCCGACTTGTCCCGACTTGTCCCCACTTGTCGCGACTTGTCCCGTCTTTTCCCGACTTGTCCCGACTTTTACCGACTTGTACCGACTTGTACCGGATTGTCCAAACTTGTCTCGACTTTTACCGACTTGTCTCGACTTGTCCCGACTTGTTCCGACTTGTCCCGACTTGTTTCGACTTGTCCTGTCTTGTCCTGACTTGTCACGACTTGTTCTGACTTGTTCCGACTTGTCCTGACTGGTCCCGACTTGTCCGGGATTGTCCCGGCTTGTTTCCACTTGTCCGGACTTGTCCCGGAATGTCCAAACTTGTCCCGACTTGTCCCGACTTGTACCGTCTTGTCCCGACTTGTCCCGGATTGTCCAAACTTGTCTCGATTTGTCCCGACATGTCCCGGATTGTCCATAACTGTCCTGACTTGTCCCGACTTGTCTCGTCTTGTACCGACTTGTCCCGACTTGTCCCGACTTGTCCCGACTTGTTCCGACTTGTCCCGACTTGTACCGAATTGTCCCGACTGGTCCCGGATTGTCCAAACTTGTCCCGACTTGTATCGACTTGTCCCGACTTGTCCCGATTTGTCCCGACTCGTACCGACTTGTCCCGACTTGTCCCGACTTGTCCCGACTTGTCCCAGATTGTCCAAACTTGTCCCGACTTGTATCGACTTGTCTCGACTTGTCCCGACTTGTCTCGACTTATCCCGACTTGTCCCGACTTGTCCCGACTTGTCCTGACTTGTCCCGAATTGTTTCTACTTATTCCAAATTGTCTTGACTTGTCCCGACTTTTCCCGACTTGTCCCGATTTGTCCCGACTTTTACCTACTTGTACCGACTTGTACTGGAATGTCCAAACTTGTCCCGACTTGTCCCGGATTGTCCAAACTTGTCTCGACTTGTACCGACTTGTCTCGACTTGTCTCGACTTGTCTCGACTTGTCCCGACTTGTTCCGACTTGTCCCGAATTGTCCCGCCTTGTTTCGACTTGTTTCGACTTGTCCTGACTTGTCACGACTTGTTCCGACTTGTCCCGACTTGTCCTGACTGGTCCCGACTTGTCCGGGCTTGTCCTGGCTTGTTTCGACTTGTCCCGACTTGTCCCGACTTGTCCCGACTTGTCCCGACTTGTCCCAGAATGTCCAAATTTGTACCGACTTGTCCCGACTTGTACCGACTTGTCCCGACTTGTCCCGGATTGTCCAAAATTGTCTCGACCAGTCCCGACATGTCCCGGATTGTCCATACTTGTTCCGACTTGTACCGACTTGTCCTGACTGGTCCCGGATTGTCCAAACTTGTCCCGACTTGTATCGACTTGTCCCGACTTGTCCCGACTTGTCCCGACTTGTCCCGACTTGTCCCGACTTGTCCCGGATTGTCCAAAATTTTCCCGACTTGTATCGACTGGTCTCGACTTGTCCCGACTTGTCCCGACTTGTCCCGACTTGTCCCGACTCGTCCAGACTTGTCCCGACTTGTCCCGACTTGTCCTGACTTGTCCCGACTTGTTTCTACTTATTCCAAATTGTCTTGACTTGTCCAGAATTGTCCCGAATAGTCCCGGAATGTCCAAATTTGTACCGACTTGTCCCGACTTGTACCAACTTGTCCCGACTTGTCCCGGATTGTCCAAACTTGTCTCGACCAGTCCCGACATGTCCCGGATTGTCCATACTTGTTCCAACTTGTACCGACTTGTCCTGACTGGTCCCGGATTGTCCAAACTTGTCCCGACTTGTCCCGACTTGTCCCGACTTGTCCCGACTTGTCCCGACTTGTACCGACTTGTCCCGACTTGTCCCGACTTGTCCCGACTTGTCCCGAATTGTCCAAACTTGTCCCGACTTGTACCGACTTGTCGTGACTTGTCCCGACTTGTACCGACTTGTCCCGAATTGTTTCGACTTGTCCCGACTTGTACCGACTTGTCCCGACTTGTACCGACTTGTCCCGACTTGTCCCGGATTGTCCAAACTTGTCTCGACCAGTCCCGACATGTCCCGGATTGTTCATACTTGTTCCGACTTGTACCGACTTGTCCTGACTGGTCCCGGATTGTCCAAACTTGTCCCGACTTGTATCGACTTGTCCCGACTTGTCCCGACTTGTCCCGACTTGTCCCGACTTGTCCCGACTTGTCCCGAATTGTCCAAATTTGTCGCGACTTGTACCGACTTGTCGTGACTTGCCCCGACTTGTACCGACTTGTCGTGACTTGTCCCGACTTGTACCGACTTGTCCCGACTTGTCCCGACTTGTACTGACTTTTCCCGACTTGTCCCGGATTGTCCAAACTTGTCTCGACTTGTTCCGACTTGTCCCGACTTGTCCTGACTTGTCCCGACTTGTTTCGACTTGTCCCGACTTGTCTCGACTTGTCCCGACTTGTCCTGACTTGTCCCGACTTGTATCGACTTGTCCTGACTTGTCACGACTTGTGCCGACTTGTCCCGACTTGTCCCAACTTGTCCCGACTTGTCCCGACTTGTCCAGACTTGTCCTGACTTGTCCTGACTTGTCCCGACTTGTCCCGACTCGTCTCTACTTGTTCTGACTTGTCACGTCTTGTTCCGACTTGTCCCGATTTGTCCAGACTTGTCCCGACTTGTCCCGACTTGTTCTGACTTGTTCTAACTTGTAACGTCATGTCTCGACTTGTCCTGACTTGTTCCGACTTGGCCCGACTTGTCCCGACTTGTCCCCACTTGTTCCGACTTGTCCCGACTTGTCCCGACTTGTCCTGACTTGTCCCGACTTGTATCGACTTGTCCTGACTTGTCACGACTTGTACCGACTTGTCCCGACTTGTCCCAACTTGTCCCGACTTGTCCAGACTTGTGCTGACTTGTCCCGACTTGTCCAGACTTGTCCCGACTTGTCCTGACTTGTCCCGACTTGTCCCGACTTGTCTCGACTTGTTCTGACTTGTCACGTCTTGTCCCGACTTGTCCCGACTTGTCCAGACTTGTCCCGACTTGTCCCGACTTGTTCTGACTAGTTCTAATTTGTAACGTCATGTCTCGACTTGTCCTGACTTGTTCCGACTTTGCCCGACTTGTACCGACTTGTCCCGACTTGTCCCGACTTGTCCCGACTTGTCCCGACTTGTCCCGACTTGTCCCGACTTGTCCAGACTTGTCCCGACTTGTCCTGACTTGTCCCGACTTGTCCCGACTTGTCCCGACTCGTCTAGACTTTTTCTGACTTGTCACGTCTTGTCCCGACTTGTTCTGACTTGTCCCGACTTGTCCAGACTTGTCCCGACTTGTGCCGACTTGTCCCGACTTGTCCCGACTTGTCCAGACTTGTTCCGACTTGTCCTGACTTGTCCCGACTTGTCCCGACTCGTCTCGACTTGTTCTGACTTGTCACGTCTTGTTCCGACTTGTCCCGGCTTGTCCAGACTTGTCCCGACTTGTTCTGACTTGTTCTAACTTGTAACGTCATGTCTCGACTTGTTCCGACTTGGCCCGACTTGTCCCGACTTGTCCCCACTTGTTCCGACTTGTCCCGAATTGTCCCGACTTGTCCTGACCTGTCCCGACTTTTACCGACTTGTCCCATTTTGTCCCAACTTGTCCCGACTTGTCCCGACCTGTCCCGACTTTTCCCGACTTGTCCCGACTTGTCCTAACTTGCCCCGACTTGTCCATACTTGTCCCGACTTGTCCCGAATTGTTCTGACTTGTTTTAACTAGAAACGTCATGTCTCGACTTGTTCTGACTTGTTCTGACTTGTTCCGACTTGTACCGACTTGTCCCGACTTGTCCCGACTTGTCCCGACTTGTCCCGACTTGTCCCGACTTGTCCAGACTTGTCCCGACTTGTCCTGACTTGTCCCGACTTGTCCCGACTCGTCTAGACTTTTTCTGACTTGTCACGTCTTGTCCCGACTTGTCCCGACTTGTCCAGACTTGTCCTGACTTGTACCGACTTGTCCCGACTTGTCCAGACTTGTCCTGACTTGTCCTGACTTGTCCCGACTTGTCCCGACTCGTCTCGACTTGTTCTGACTTGTCACGTCTTGTTCCGACTTGTCCCGACTTGTCCAGACTTGTCCCGACTTGTTCTGACTTGTTCTAACTTGTAACGTCATGTCTCGACTTGTCCTGACTTGTTCCGACTTGGCCCGAATTGTCCCGACTTGTTCCCACTTGTTCCGACTTGTCCCGAATTGTCCCGACTTGTCCTGACCTGTCCCGACTTTTACCGACTTGTCCCATTTTGTCCCGACTTGTCCCGACCTGTCCCGACTTTTCCCGACTTGTCCCGACTTGTCCTAACTTACTCCGACTTGTCCATACTTGTCCCGACTTGTCCCGACTTGTTCTGACTTCTTCTAACTTGTAACGTCATGTCTCGACTTGTCCTGACTTGTTCCGACTTGGCCCGACTTGTACCGACTTGTCCCGACTTGTCCCGACTTGTCCCGACTTGTCCAGACTTGTCCCGACTTGTCCTGACTTGTCCCGACTTGTCCCGACTCGTCTAGACTTTTTCTGACTTGTCACGTCTTGTCCCGACTTGTCCCGACTTGTCCAGACTTGTCCCGACTTGTCCTGACTTGTCCCGACTTGTCCCGACTTGTCCCGACTTGTACCGACTTGTCGTGACTTGTCCCGACTTGTACCGACTTGTCCCGACTTGTCCCGACTTGTACTGACTTGTCCCGACTTGTACCGACTTGTCGTGACTTGTCCCGACTTGTACCGACTTGTCCCGACTTGTCCCGACTTGTACTGACTTTTCCCGACTTGTCCCGGATTGTCCAAACTTGTCCCGACTTGTTCCGACTTGTCCTGACTTGTCCCGACTTGTACCGACTTGTCGTGACTTGTCCCGACTTGTACCGACTTGTCCCGACTTGTCCCGACTTGTACTGACTTTTCCCGACTTGTCCCGGATTGTCCAAACTTGTCCCGACTTGTTCCGACTTGTCCTTACTTGTCCCGACTTGTTTCGACTTGTCCCGACTTGTCTCGACTTGTCCCGACTTGTCCTGACTTGTCCCGACTTGTATCGACTTGTCCTGACTTGTCACGACTTGTACCGACTTGTCCCGACTTGTTTCAACTTGTTTCGACTTGTCCCGACTTGTCCCGACTCAAACCGAATTGTCCAAACTTGTCCCGACTTGTACCGACTTGTCGTGACTTGTTCCGACTTGTACCGACTTGTCCATACTTGTCCCGACTTGTCCCGACTTGTACTGACTTTTCCCGACTTGTCCCGGATTGTCCAAACTTGTCCCGACTTGTTCCGACTTGTCCTGACTTGTCCCGACTTGTTTCGACTTGTCTTGACTTGTCTCGACTTGTCCCGACTTGTCCTGACTTGTCCCGACTTGCATCGACTTGTCCTGACTTGTCACGACTTGTACCGACTTGTCCAACTTGTCCAAACTTGTCCCGACTTGTCCAGACTTGTCCTGACTTGTCCCGACTTGTCCAGACTTGTCCCGACCTGTCCTGACTTGTCTTGACTTGCCCCGACTCGTCTCGACTTGTTCTGACTTGTCACGTCTTGTCCCGACTTGTTCCAACTTGTCCAGACTTGTCCCGACTTGTCCCGACTTGTTCTGACTTGTTCTAACTTGTAACGTCATGTCTCGACTTGTCCTGACTTGTTCCGACTTGGCCCGACTTGTACCGAATTGTCCCGACTTGTCCCGACTTGTCCCGACTTGTTCTGACTTGTTCTAACTTGTAACGTCATCTCTCGACTTGTCCTGACTTGTTCCGACTTGGCCCGACTTGTCCCGACTTGTCCCGACTTGTCCCGACTCGTCCCGACTTGTCCAGACTTGTCCTGACTTGTCCCGACTTGTCCCGACTTGTCCCGACCAGTCCCGACTTTTCCCGACTTGTCCCGACTTGTCCCGACTTGTCCTAACTTGCCCCGACTTGTCCATACTTGTCCCGACTTGTCCCGACTTGTTCTGACCTGTTCTAACTTGTAACGTCATGTCTCGACTTGTCCTGACTTGTTCCGACTTGGCCCGACTTGTACCGACTTTTCCTGGATTGTCCAAATTTGTCCCGACTTGTCCCGACTTGTCCTGACTTGTTCCGACTTGGCCCGACTTGTACCGACTTTTCCTGGATTGTCCAAATTTGTCCCGACTTGTCCCGACTTGTTCTGACTTGTTCTAACTTGTAACGTCATGTCTCGACTTGTCCTGACTTGTTCCGACTTGGCCCGACTTGTACCGACTTGTCCCGACTTGTCCCGACTTGTCCCGACTTGTTCTGACTTGTTCTAACTTGTAACGTCATCTCTCGACTTGTCCTGACTTGTTCCGACTTGGCCCGACTTGTCCCGACTTGTCCCGACTTGTCCCGACTCGTCCCGACTTGTCCAGACTTGTCCTGACTTGTCCCGACTTGTCCCGACTTGTCCCGCCCAGTCCCGACTTTTCCCGATTTGTCCCGACTTGTCCCGACTTGTCCTAACTTGCCCCGACTTGTCCATACTTGTCCCGACTTGTCCCGACTTGTTCTGACTTGTTCTAACTTGTAACGTCATGTCCCGACTTGTCCTGACTTGTTCCGACTTGTACCAACTTGTCCCGGCTTGTACCGACCTGTCACGACTTGTACCAACTTGTCCCGACTTGTCCCGACTTGTCCCGACTTTTCCTGGATTGTCCAAATTTGTCCCGACTTGTCCCGACTTGTCATGACTTGTACCGACTTGTACCGACTTGTACCAACTTTTCCCGATTATTCCCGACTTGTTTCGACTTGTCCCGTCTTGTTTCGACTTGTCCCGACGTGTCCAGACTTGTCCCGACTTGTCCCCACTTGTTCTGACTTGTTCTAACTTGTAACGTCATGTCTCGACTTGTCCTGACTTGTTCCGACTTGGCCCGACTTGTACCGACTTGTCCCGACTTGTCCCGACTTGTCCCGACTTGTCCCGACTTGTCCTGACTTGTCCCGACTTGTCCCGACTTGTTCAGACTTGTCCCGACTTGTCCTGACTTGTCCCGACTCGTCTAGACTTTTTCTGACTTGTCACGTCTTGTTCCCGACTTATCCCGACTTGTCCCGACTTGTCCCGAATTGTCCCGACTTGTCCAGACTTGTCTCGACTTGTCCTGACTTGTCCCGACTCGTCTCGACTCGTCTCGACTTGTTTTGTCTTGTCACGTCTTGTCCCGACTTGTCCCGACTTGTCCAGACTTGTCCCGACTTGTCCCGACTTGTTCTGACTTGTTCTAACTTGTAACGTCATGTCTCGACTTGTCCTGACTTGTTCCGACTTGGCCCGACTTGTACCGACTTCTACCGACTTGTACCAACTTTTCCCGATTTGTCCCGACTTGTTTCGACTTGTCCCGTCTTGTTTCGACTTGTCCCGTCTTGTCTCTTCTTGTCCCGGATTGTCCAAACATGTACCGACTTGTCCCGACTTGTACCGACTTGTCCCGACTTGTTTCGACTTGTCCCGACTTGTCTCGACTTGTTTCGACTTGTCCCGACTTGTCCCGACTTGCCCCGAATTGTCCAAACTTGTTTCGACTTGTCCAGACTTGTCCCGACTTGCCCCGAATTGTCCAAACTTGTCCCGACTTGTCCCGACTTGTCCTGACTTATCCCGACTTGTCCCGACTTGTTCTTACTTGTCACGTCTTGTCCCGACTTGTCCTGACTTGTACCGACTCGTCTTGACTTGGCACGATTTTTCCCGACTTTTCCCGACTTGTTTCGACTTGTCCCGACTTGTCGTCCCGGATTGTCCAAACTTATACCGACTTGTCCCGACTTGTACCGACTTGTCCCGACTTGTTTCGACATGTTTCGACTTGTCCCGACTTGTCCCGACTTGCCCCGAATTGTCCAAACTTGTTTCGACTTGTCCCGACTTGTCCCGACTTGCCCCGAATTGACCAAACTTGTCCCGACTTGTCCCGACTTGTCCCGACTTGTCCCGACTTGTCCCGACTTGTCCCGACCTGTCCCGACTTTTCCCGACTTGTCCCGACTTGTCCTAACTTACTCCGACTTGTCCCGACTTGTCCTGACTTATCCCGACTTGTCCCGACTTGTTCTTACTTGTCTCGACTTGTCCCGACTTGTCCTGACTTGTTCCGACTTGGCCCGACTTGTACCGACTTGTCCCGACTTGTCCCGACTTGTCCTGACTTGTCCCGACTTGTCTCGACTCGTCTAGACTTTTTCTGACTTGTCACGTCTTGTCCCGACTTGTCCCGACTTGTCCAGACTTGTCCCGACTTGTCCTGACTTGTCCCGACTTGTCCCGACTCGTCTAGACTTTTTCTGACTTGTCACGTCTTGTCCCGACTTGTCCCGACTTGTCCAGACTTGTCCCGACTTGTACCGACTTGTCGTGACTTGTCCCGACTTGTACCGACTTGTCCCGACTTGTCCCGACTTGTCCCGACTTGTACTGACTTTTCCCGACTTGTCCCGGATTGTCCAAACTTGTCCCGACTTGTTCCGACTTGTCCTGACTTGTCCCGACTTGTTTCGACTTGTCCCGACTTGTCTCGACTTGTCCCGACTTGTCCTGACTTGTCCCGACTTGTATCGACTTGTCCTGACTTGTCACGACTTGTACCGACTTGTCCCGACTTGTTTCAACTTGTTTCGACTTGTCCCGACTTAAACCGAATTGTCCAAACTTGTCCCGACTTGTACCGACTTGTCGTGACTTGTTCCGACTTGTACCGACTTGTCCCGACTTGTCCCGACTTGTCCCGACTTGTACTGACTTTTCCCGACTTGTCCCGGATTGTCCAAACTTGTCCCGACTTGTTCCGACTTGTCCTGACTTGTCCCGACTTGTTTCGACTTGTCTTGACTTGTCTCGACTTGTCCCGACTTGTCCTGACTTGTCCCGACTTGCATCGACTTGTCCTGACTTGTCACGACTTGTACCGACTTGTCCAACTTGTCCAAACTTGTCCCGACTTGTCCAGACTTGTCCTGACTTGTCCCGACTTGTCCAGACTTGTCCCGACCTGTCCTGACTTGTCTTGACTTGCCCCGACTCGTCTCGACTTGTTCTGACTTGTCACGTCTTGTCCCGACTTGTTCCGACTTGTCCAGACTTGTCCCGACTTGGCCTGACTTGTCCCGACATGTCCCGACTCGTCTAGACTTTTTCTGACTTGTCACGTCTTGTCCCGACTTGTCCCGACTTGTCCAGACTTTTCCCGACTTGTACCGACTTGTCCCGACTTGTCCCGACTTGTCCAGACTTGTCCCGACTTGTCCTGACTTGTCCCGACTTGTCCCGACTCGTCTCGACTTGTTCTGACTTGTCACGTCTTGTTCCGAATTGTCCTGATTTGTCCAGACTTGTCCCGACTTGTCCCGACTTGTTCTGACTTGTTATAACTTGTAACGTCATGTCTCGACTTGTCCTGACTTGTTCCGACTTGGCCCGACTTGTCCCGACTTGTCCCCACTTGTTCCGACTTGTCCCGAATTGTCCCGACTTGTCCTGACCTGTCCCGACTTTTACCGACTTGTCATATTTTGTCCCGACTTGTCCCGACTTGTCCCGACCTGTCCCGACTTTTCCCGACTTGTCCCGACTTGTCCCGACTTGTCCTAACTTGCCCCGACTTGTCCATACTTGTCCCGACTTGTTCCGACTTGTCAATTTCAGTTCGAACAAAAATTGACTGTCACACTTGTTTTGGTTCATAATTTTGGTTGGATTGACAAAAAATCGTAAAGCTTATTTTCTCAAAACTGTTTAAATTTTGGCTAAAATAAAAATTCAAATTTTTTGTTTTCAAAATTTTTGTAGCTTTCACGTTTTCAAAATATCCCGGCTAGTCTCGATTTGTCTCGGCTTTTCCCGACTTGTCCCGACTTGTCCCGACTTGTCTCGACTTGTCCCGACTTGTCCCGACTTGTCCTGACTTGTCCCGACTTGTCCCGACTTGTACTGACTTGTCATGACTAGAACCAACTTGACCCGACTTGTTCTGACATGTCACGTCTTGTCCCGACTTGTCCCGACTTGCTCCGAATTGTCCAAACTTGTCCCGACTTGTACCGACTTGTCCCGACTTGTACTGACTTGTCCCGACTTGTCCAGGATTGTCCAAACTTGTCCCGAATTGCACTGACTTGTCCCGACTTGTACCGACTTGTCCCGACTTGTCCCGGATTGTCCAAACTAGTCCCGACTTGTACCGACTTGTCCCGACTTGTCCCGACTTGTCCCGACTTGTCACGGATTGTTCCAACTTGTCCCGACTTGTACCGACTTGTCCCCACTTGCACCGACTTGTCCTGACTTGTCCTGACTTGTTTCGACTTGTCCCGACTCAACTCGACTTGTCCCGAATTGTCCTGACTTGTCCTGACTTGTCCCGACTTGTCTTGACTTGTCTCGATATGTCCCGACTTGTCCCGACTTGTCCTGACTTATCCCGACTTGTCCCGACTTGTTCTTACTTGTCTCGACTTGTCCCGACTTGTCCTGACTTATCCCGACTTGTTTCGACTTGTCCCGACTTGTCTTGACTTGTCCCGACTTGTCCTGACTTGTCCCGACTTGTATCGACTTGTCCTGACTTGTCATGACTTGTACCGACTTGTCCCGACTTGTCCCAACTTGTCCCGACTTGTACAGACTTGTCCTGACTTGTCCCGACTTGTCCAGACTTATCCAGACTTGTCCCGACTTGTCCCGACTTGTTCTGACTTGTTCTAACTCGTAACGTCATGTCCCGACTTGTCCTGATCTGTCCCGACTTTTACCGACTTGTCCCATTTTGTCCCGACTTGTCCTGACTCGTCCCGACCTGTCTCGACTTTTCCCGACTCGTCCCGACTTGTCCTAACTTGCCCCGACTTGTCCATACTTGTCCCGACTTGTTCCGACTTGTCAATTTCAGTTCGAACAAAAATTGATTGTTACACTTGTTTTGGTTCATGAATCTGGTTGGATTGACGAAAAATCGTAAAGCTTATTTTCTCAAAACTGTTTAAATTTTGGCTAAAATTAAAATTCAAATTTTTTGTTTTCAAATTTTTGTAGCTTTCACTTTTTCAAAATATCCCGGCTAGTCTCGATTTGTCTCGGCTTTTCCCGACTTGTCCCGACTTGTCCCGACTTGTCTCGACTTGTCCCGACTTGTCCCGACTTGTCCTGACTTGTCCCGACTTGTCCCGACTTGTACCGACTTGTCTTGACTAGAACCAACTTGACCCGACTTGTTCTGACATGTCACGTCTTGTCCCGACTTGTCCCGACTTGCTCCGAATTGTCACGTCTTGTTCCGACTTGTCCTGATTTGTCCAGACTTGTCCCGACTTATCCCGACTTGTTCTGACTTGTTATAACTTGTAACGTCATGTCTCGACTTGTCCTGACTTGTTCCGACTTGGCCCGACTTGTCCCGACTTGTCCCCACTTGTTCCGACTTGTCCCGAATTGTCCCGACTTGTCCTGACCTGTCCCGACTTTTACCGACTTGTCATATTTTGTCCCGACTTGTCCCGACTTGTCCCGACCTGTCCCGACTTTTCCCGACTTGTCCCGACTTGTCCCGACTTGTCCTAACTTGCCCCGACTTGTCCATACTTGTCCCAACTGGTTCCGACTTGTCAATTTCAGTTCGAACAAAAATTGACTGTCACACTTGTTTTGGTTCATAATTTTGGTTGGATTGACAAAAAATCGTAAAGCTTATTTTCTCAAAACTGTTTAAATTTTGGCTAAAATAAAAATTCAAATTTTTTATTTTCAAAATTTTTGTAGCTTTCACTTTTTCAAAATATCCAGGCTAGTCTCGATTTGTCTCGGCTTTTCCCGACTTGTCCCGACTTGTCCCGACTTGTCTCGACTTGTCCCGACTTGTCCCGACTTGTCCTGACTTGTCCCGACTTGTCCCGACTTGTACCGACTTGTCTTGACTAGAACCAACTTGACCCGACTTGTTCTGACATGTCACGTCTTGTCCCGACTTGTCCTGACTTGCTCCGAATTGTCACGTCTTGTTCCGACTTGTCCTGATTTGTCCAGACTTGTCCCGACTTGTCCCGACTTGTTCTGACTTGTTATAACTTGTAACGTCATGTCTCGACTTGTCCTGACTTGTTCCGACTTGGCCCGACTTGTCCCGACTTGTCCCCACTTGTTCCGACTTGTCCCGAATTGTCCCGACTTGTCCTGACCTGTCCCGACTTTTACCGACTTGTCATATTTTGTCCCGACTTGTCCCGACTTGTCCCGACCTGTCCCGACTTTTCCCGACTTGTCCCGACTTGTCCTAACTTGCCCCGACTTGTCCATACTTGTCCCGACTTGTTCCGACTTGTCAATATCAGTTCGAACAAAAATTGACTGTCACACTTGTTTTGGTTCATAATTTTGGTTGGATTGATAAAAAATCGTAAAGATTATTTTCTCAAAACTGTTTAAATTTTGGCTAAAATAAAAATTCAAATTTTTTGTTTTCAAAATTTTTGTAGCTTTCACTTTTTCAAAATATCCCGGCTAGTCTCGATTTGTCTCGGCTTTTCCCGACTTGTCCCGACTTGTCCCGACTTGTCTCGACTTGTCCCGACTTGTCCCGACTTGTCCTGACTTGTCCCGACTTGTCCCGACTTGTACCGACTTGTCATGACTAGAACCAACATGACCCGACTTGTTCTGACATGTCACGTCTTGTCCCGACTTGTCCCGACTTGCTCCGAATTGTCCAAACTTGTCCCGACTTGTACCGACTTGTCCCGACTTGTACTGACTTGTCCAGGAATGTCCAAACTTGTCCCGAATTGTACTGACTTGTCCCGACTTTTACCAACTTGTCCCGACTTGTCCCGGGTTGTCCAAACTAGTCCCGACTTGTACCGACTTGTCCCGACTTGTCCCGACTTGTCCCGACTTGTCACGGATTGTTCCAACTTGTCCCGACTTGTACCGACTTGTCCCCACTTGTACCGACTTGTCCTGACTTGTCCTGACTTGTTTCGACTTGTCCCGACTCAACTCGACTTGTCCCGAATTGTCCTGACTTGTCCTGACTTGTCCCGACTTGTCTTGACTTGTCCCGATATGTCCCGACTTGTCCCGACTTGTCCTGACTTATCCCGACTTGTCCCGACTTGTTCTTACTTGTCTCGACTTGTCCCGACTTGTCCTGACTTGTCCCGACTTGTATCGACTTGTCGTGACTTGTCCTGACTTGTACCGACTTGTCCCGACTTGTCCCGACTTGTACTGACTTTTCCCGACTTGTGCCGGATTGTCCAAACTTGTCCCGACTTGTTCCGACTTGTCCCGACTTGTCCTGACTTGTCCCGACTTGTATCGACTTGTCGTGACTTGTCCTGACTTGTACCGACTTGTCCCGACTTGTCCCGACTTGTACTGACTTTTCCCGACTTGTGCCGGATTGTCCAAACTTGTCCCGACTTGTTCCGACTTGTCCTGACTTGTCCCGACTTGTTTCGACTTGTCCCGACTTGTCTCGACTTGTCCCGACTTGTCCTGACTTGTCCCGACTTGTATCGACTTGTCCTGACTTGTCACGACTTGTCCCGACTCGTCTCTACTTGTTCTGAGTTGTCACGTCTTGTTCCGACTTGTTCTGACTTGTCCCCACTTGTCCCGACATGTCCCGACTTGTTCTGACTTGTCCCGGATTGTCCAACTATGTCCCGACTTGTTCTGACTTGTCGAGACTTGTCCTGACTTGTCCCGACTTGTCCCGACTTGTTCCGACTTGTTCCGACTTGTACCGACTTGTCCCGACTTGTCCCGACATGTCCTGACTTGTCTCGACTTGTACCGACTTGTCCCGACTTGTCCCGAATTGTCCAAACTTGTCCCGACTTGTACCGACTTGTCCAGACTTGTCCTGAATTGTCCCGACTTGTTCCGACTTGTCCCGACTTGTCTCGACTTGTACCGACTTGTCCCGACTTGTCCAAACTTGTCCCGACTTGTACCGACTTGTCCCGACTTGTACCGACTTGTCCCGACTTGTTCCGAATTGTCCAAACTTGTCCCGACTTGTCCCAACTTTTCCCGACTTGTCCCGACTTGTACCGACTTGTCCCGGATTGTCCAAACTTGTCCCGACTTGTCCCGACTTGTTTCGACTTGTCCTGACTTGTCCCGACTTGTCCCGACTTGTCCCGACTTGTCCCAACTTGTCCTGACTTGTCCTGACTTGTCCCGACTTGTTTCTACTTATTCCAAATTGTCTTGACTTGTTTCGACTTGTCCCGAATTGTCTCGACTTGTCCCGACTTGTCCTGACTTGTCCCGACTTGTACTGACTTGTCCCGACTTGTTCCGACTTGTCCCCACCTGTCGCGACTTGTCCCGTCTTTTCCCGACTTGTCCCGATTTGTCCCGACTTTTACCGACTTGTCCCGACTTGTCCCGACTTGTCCCGGATTGTCCAAACTTGTCCCGACTTGTCCCGACTTGTTTCGACTTGTCCTGACTGGTCCCGACTTGTCCGGGCTTGTCCCGGCTTGTTTCGACTCGTCCCGACTTGTCCCGACTTGTCCCGACTTGTCCCGACTTGTCCCGACTTGTCCTGACTTGTCCTGACTTGTCCCGACTTGTTTCTACTTATTCCAAATTGTCTTGACTTGTTTCGACTTGTCCCGAATTGTCTCGACTTGTCCCGACTTGTCCTGACTTGTCCCGACTTGTCCCGACTTGTCCCGACTTGTCCCGACTTGTCCCGACTTGTCCTGACTTGTCCTGACTTGTCCCGACTTGTTTCTATTTATTCCAAATTGTCTTGACTTGTTTCGACTTGTCCCGAATTGTGTCGACTTGTCCCGACTTGTCCTGACTTGTCCCGACTTGTACTGACTTGTCCCGACTTGTTCCGACTTGTCCCCACCTGTCGCGACTTGTCCCGTCTTTTCCCGACTTGTCCCGATTTGTCCCGACTTTTACCGACTTGTCCCGACTTGTCCCGACTTGTACCGACTTGTCCCGGATTGTCCAAACTTGTCCCGACTTGTCCCAACTTTTACCGACTTGTACCGACTTGTACCGGAATGTCCAAACTTGTCCAGACTTGTCCCGACTTGTACCGACTTGTCCCGACTTGTCCCGGATTGTCCAACTTTGTCCCGACTTGTCCCGACTTGTTTCGACTTGTCCCCACTTGTCCCGACTTGTCCCAACTTGTTTCGACTTGTCCTGACTTGTCACGACTTGTTCCGACTTGTCCCGACTTGTCCTGACTGGTCCCGACTTGTCCGGGCTTATCCCGGCTTGTTTCGACTCGTCCCGACTTGTCCCGACTTGTCCCGACTTGTCCCGACTTGTCCCGACTTGTCCTGACTTGTCCTGACTTGTCCCGACTTGTTTCTACTTATTCCAAATTGTCTTGACTTGTTTCGACTTGTCCCGAATTGTCTCGACTTGTCCCGACTTGTCCTGACTTGTCCCGACTTGTACCGACTTGTCCCGACTTGTTTCAACTTGTTTCGACTTGTCCCGACTTGTCCCGACTTAAACCGAATTGTCCAAACTTGTCCCGACTTGTACCGACTTGTCGTGACTTGTTCCGACTTGTACCGACTTGTCCCGACTTGTCCCGACTTGTCCCGACTTGTACTGACTTTTCCCGACTTGTCCCGGATTGTCCAAACTTGTCCCGACTTGTTCCGACTTGTCCTGACTTGTCCCGACTTGTTTCGACTTGTCTTGACTTGTCTCGACTTGTCCCGACTTGTCCTGTCTTGTCCCGACTTGCATCGACTTGTCCTGACTTGTCAGGACTTGTACCGACTTGTCCAACTTGTCCAAACTTGTCCCGACTTGTCCAGACTTGTCCTGACTTGTCCCGACTTGTCCAGACTTGTCCCGACCTGTCCTGACTTGTCTTGACTTGCCCCGACTCGTCTCGACTTGTTCTGACTTGTCACGTCTTGTCCCGACTTGTTCCGACTTGTCCAGACTTGTCCCGACTTGTCCCGACTTGTTCTGACTTGTTCTAACTTGTATCGTCATGTCTCGACTTGTCCTGACTTGTTCCGACTTGGCCCGACTTGTACCGACTTGTCCCGACTTGTCCCGACTTGTTCTGACTTGTTCTAACTTGTAACGTCATCTCTCGACTTGTCCTGACTTGTTCCGACTTGGCCCGACTTGTCCCGACTTGTCCCGACTTGTCCCGACCTGTCCCGACTTTTCCCGACTTGTCCCGACTTGTCCCGACTTGTCCTAACTTGCCCCGACTTGTTCATACTTGTCCCGACTTGTCCCGACTTGTTCTGACTTGTTCTAACTTGTAACGTCATGTCTCGACTTGTCCTGACTTGTTCCGACTTGGCCCGACTTGTACCGACTTGTCCCGACTTGTCCTGACTTGTTCCGACTTGTACCAACTTGTCCCGGCTTGTACCGACCTGTCACGACTTGTACCAACTTGTCCCGACTTGTCCCGACTTGTCCCGACTTTTCCTGGATTGTCCAAATTTGTCCCGACTTGTCCCGACTTGTCATGACTTGTACCGACTTGTACCGACTTGTACCAACTTTTCCCGATTATTCCCGACTTGTTTCGACTTGTCCCGTCTTGTTTCGACTTGTCCCGACGTGTCCAGACTTTTCCCGACTTGTCCCCACTTGTTCTGACTTGTTCTAACTTGTAACGTCATGTCTCGACTTGTCCTGACTTGTTCCGACTTGGCCCGACTTGGCCCGACTTGTACCGACTTGTCCCGACTTGTCCCGACTTGTCCCGACTTGTTCTAACTTGTAACGTCATGTCCCGACTTGTCCCGACTTGTTCAGACTTGTCCCGACTTGTCCTGACTTGTCCCGACTCGTCTAGACTTTTTCTGACTTGTCACGTCTTGTTCCCGACTTATCCCGACTTGTCCCGACTTGTCCCGAATTGTCCCGACTTGTCCAGACTTGTCTCGACTTGTCCTGACTTGTCCCGACTCGTCTCGACTCGTCTCGAATTGTTTTGTCTTGTCACGTAACGTCATGTCTCGACTTGTCCTGACTTGTTCCGACTTGGCCCGACTTGTACCGACTTGTACCAACTTTTCCCGATTTGTCCCGACTTGTTTCGACTTGTCCCGTCTTGTTTCGACTTGTCCCGTCTTGTCTCTTCTTGTCCCGGATTGTCCAAACATGTACCGACTTGTCCCGACTTGTACCGACTTGTCCCGACTTGTTTCGACTTGTCCCGACTTGTCTCGACTTGTTTCGACTTGTCCCGACTTGTCCCGACTTGCCCCGAATTGTCCAAACTTGTTTCGACTTGTCCAGACTTGTCCCGACTTGCCCCGAATTGTCCAAACTTGTCCCGACTTGTCCCGACTTGTCCTGACTTATCCCGACTTGTCCCGACTTGTTCTTACTTGTCACGTCTTGTCCCGACTTGTCCTGACTTGTACCGACTCGTCCTGACTTGTCACGATTTTTCCCGACTTGTTTCGACTTGTCCCGACTTGTCGTCCCGGATTGTCCAAACTTATACCGACTTGTCCCGACTTGTACCGACTTGTCCCGACTTGTTTCGACATGTTTCGACTTGTCCCGACTTGTCCCGACTTGCCCCGAATTGTCCAAACTTGTTTCGACTTGTTTCGACTTGTCCCGACTTGTCCCGACTTGCCCCGAATTGACCAAACTTGTCCCGACTTGTCCCGACTTGTCCCGACTTGTCCCGACTTGTCCCGACCTGTCCCGACTTTTCCCGACTTGTCCCGACTTGTCCTAACTTACTCCGACTTGTCCATACTTGTCCCGACTTGTCCCGTCTTGTTCTGACTTCTTCTAACTTGTAACGTCATGTCTCGACTTGTCCTGACTTGTTCCGACTTGGCCCGACTTGTACCGACTTGTCCCGACTTGTCCCGACTTGTCCCGACTTGTCCCGACTTGTCCAGACTTGTCCCGACTTGTCCTGACTTGTCCCGACTTGTCCCGACTCGTCTAGACTTTTTATGACTTGTCACGTCTTGTCCCGACTTGTCCCGACTTGTCCAGACTTGTCCCGACTTGTCCTGACTTGTCCCGACTTGTCCTGACTTGTCCCGACTTGTACTGACTTGTCCCGACTTGTTCCGACTTGTCCCCACCTGTCGCGACTTGTCCCGTCTTTTCCCGACTTGTCCCGATTTGTCCCGACTTTTACCGACTTGTCCCGACTTGTCCCGACTTGTACCGACTTGTCCCGGATTGTCCAAACTTGTCCCGACTTGTCCCAACTTTTACCGACTTGTACCGACTTGTACCGGAATGTCCAAACTTGTCCAGACTTGTCCCGACTTGTACCGACTTGTCCCGACTTGTCCCGGATTGTCCAACTTTGTCCCGACTTGTCCCGACTTGTTTCGACTTGTCCCCACTTGTCCCGACTTGTCCCAACTTGTTTCGACTTGTCCTGACTTGTCACGACTTGTTCCGACTTGTCCCGACTTGTCCTGACTGGTCCCGACTTGTCCGGGCTTGTCCCGGCTTGTTTCGACTCGTCCCGACTTGTCCCGACTTGTCCCGACTTGTCCCGACTTGTCCCGACTTGTCCTGACTTGTCCTGACTTGTCCCGAATTGTTTCTA